>OY740781.1:156833972-158211472 GCA_963514005.1 Raja brachyura | reverse complement strand
TCCCGAGTACCTGCCGTTAGCGTTACGAGCTGCTAAGAGACGTTCCCGAGCTCTGACGTACCCGCTACGTACATTTACCGTGTTTACCACGAGTTTGATTTTTGTTTAACTCGGGAGAGCTCTTGAAATGAACTCGTACCGTGGGACAGGGCTTTTATTGTTTGAAATCTGTTCCACTTTTTCTAACTTCCCAGCTCATTTCATGTTTTATAATTTTAAACCTTTACACCAAAGCCTTTTCATTCCTGCGTTGAAATTTTGATCACAATTTTTCTTTTCTGCAAAGAGAACGTGGTGAGCTTGGGAAGCTTCTTCTCAAAATTTAAACCATGCAAACCTCAAAATAGTTTTAAACTGCAACTCGTACCTTGGGACAGGGCTATTACTTCCACTGTAACTGCAATGATGTCACACTAGTTTAGTTCAGTTTAGTTTATTGTCCCCAGTGTGTGTAGGATAGCGTTAGTGTGCGGGGATCGCTGTTCGACGCGGACTCGGTGGGCCGAAGGGCCTGTTTACACGCTGTATCTATTAACTAAAACTAAAATAAACACAGGCCCTTTTAATTCAGGCAACATCCTTGAGATTCATTTCTCTAGTTTAATGACATCTTTCCTGCAGTGTGGGACCAGAACTGCACACTATATTCCAAAAGATGCCTCTCCTACATTTTGTACAACTGTAACATGGCGTTCCAACTTTTGCGCTCAGTGTCTTGGCACGGACCAGTGATGCCACTTCCAAATGACTATGTCGGTTTTTTTTTGTTTTTTTAAGGTTTTTATAGATACAGCACGGAAACAGGCCCTTCGGCCCACCGAGTCCGCACCGACCAGCACATTAACACTACCCTACACACACTAAGGACAATTTTACATTTATACGCAAGTCAAATACACTACAAACCCGTACATCTTTGGAGTGTGGAGGAAACTGAAGATCTCGGAGAAAACCCACGCAGGTCACAGGGAGAACACACAATCTCCTTACAGGCAAGCACTCATAGTCAGGATTGAACCCGGGTCTCTGGCGCTGTAAGGCAGCAACTCTACCACTGTACCACAAGTTCTCTCCACACTCTCCAGGGTCTTGCCATTCTCTATATATGTCCTGCCCTTGTTTAAATTTAACAAAAGATATCCATCGCATGTGTCTGAATTAAATTCCATCTGCCATTCCTTTGCCCTCTTTCCCATTTGTAACATGAGGGAGCGTTACTCACCATGCACAATTGTGATGCCATCTGCAAACTTGGCAATCGTGCTACCTGCATTGTCAGCCAAATTACTAATACAGAGGACAAATAACAGAAGGCCCGGTACATATCCCCACAGCACACATAGAAATATAGAAATATAGAAAATAGAAACATAGAAACATAGAAAAATAGGGGCAGGAATAGGCCATTCAGCCCTTCGAGCCTGCACCGCCATTCAATATGATCATGGCTGATCATCCAACTCAGTATCCCGTACCTGCCTTCTCTCCATACCCCCTGATCCCTTTAGCCACAAGAGCCACATCCCTCTTGAATATAGCCAATGAACTGGCCTCAACGACCTTCTGTGACAGAGAATTCCAGAGACTCACCACTCTCTGTGTAAAGAATGTTTTCCTCATCTCGGTCCTAAAGGAATTCCCCCTTCTCCTTGGGTGCAGGAGGAGGCCATTCGGCCCTTTGAGCCATTCATTGTGATCATGGCTGATCGTTCCCTATCAATAACCCGCGCCTGCCTTCTCCCCATATCCCTTGACTAGCCCTTAAACCTCTATCTAACTAAATCCATCTAGTGACTTGGCCTCCACTGCCCTCTGTGGCACGGAATTCCATAAATTCACAACTCTCTGGGTGAAAACGGTTTTTTTCACCTCAGTCTTAAATGACCTCCCCTTTATTCTAAGACTGTGGCCCCTGGTCCTAGACTCACCCAACATTGGGAACATTTTTCCTGCATCTAGCTTGTCCAGTCCTTTCATAATTATACATGTTTCTATAAGATGGCTGGTTTCAAGCCTCCATTCTGACAAACAACCCTCTACTACCATCCTCAACCCCCTATCTCCAAACCAATTTTGCACCCAATTGAGATCTGATTAAGACATTTGCGGGTGGTATGAACATTGGTGAGGGTGTGGGAGGGGAGAAAGGATGCCAGGAAGGAAGGACATTACACAAAGTGGTTGACACCGCTTGATCCATCAAGGGTACCAAACCCGCATACCATCGAAAGGATGCATAGCAAGCCCTGACTCAAAAAGGAAGCCAGATTCATTAAAGACCCAAACCACCATAGGCATGTTCTCATTTCTTACCATTGCAAAGAAGGTATAGCAGTCCAAAAACTTGCAACACTAGAATCAAGAACAGCTTCTTCCTAAGAACTATCAGGTTCTCGAACACTGCAAAACAATCCTAACTAAACTATGACCCATAGAAATCTTTGGTTGCATTAAGGTCTTCTGGCTTTTTGTTACATTAGCATTGATACTATTAATTTGTTGATTTTCTGTTTATTATGTATTATCAATAAGTACCGTGTCTACAGGCCTGCTAAGCTGCTGCAAGTAGGAATTTCATTGTTTGGTTTAGTTTAGTTTAGTTTAGAGATACAGCGCGGAAACAGGCCCTCCAGCCCACCAAGTCAGCACTGACCAGCGATCCCCACACAGTAACACTATCCTGCACACACTAGGGACAATTTACATTTTACCAAGCCAACTGTCGGGATCGAACCCGGGTCTCTGGTGCTGTTAGCACTGCAAGGCTGCAACTGTACCACTACGCCACCGTACCGCCCTGTTGTTCCGTTGCTGGTACATATGACAATTAAACACTCTTTCCTCTTGACTATTGGATACAGCAGCAATAGATCGGTTGGAAATTGGGGCAGAGAAATGACAGTTGAAGTTTAATACTGTTGCACTTTGGGAGGTCAAATGAGAGGTGGAAGTATGTGGTACATAGAAAGTTCCTTAGGAGCCTTTATGTTCTTGGTTCTTGGTTACTTGGTCCTCCAAAATATTCCAACTGGAATTTAAACTGGAGGTGGTGAAAGGAGGTTTAGCCAGAGAGGGTTATTGGGAAGAAAGTGCCACTTTAAATTTAGTTTCATCTGGCTGGGCAACCGTGGCTTGGTGGAGATTATTCCATGCTTTAATAGTGCGTGGAAAGAACAAATTGCTGTACACATCTGTCTTTGAGGCTGGGACCACAAATTGGATCGGATGCCCTTGTCTGCTCCTAATTGGTTTGGGGTTGGTGTAGGTCTTGTGATCTATGTCTAGCTGACCATTTAACATTTTGTAAAAACAGGTCAAACGGTGAGCTTCACGTCTGTCTTGGAGAGGTTTTCCACCCCAGAGAATTCAGAAGTTTGGTGACACTCGCTTCTCTCTCGTAGGTGTTAGTAACAAATCGAGCGGCCTGTCTTTGGACACGTTCGATGGATGTACAGAGGATGGATGTACAGAGGAACAGATGGATGTACAGAGTGTTGGATGTTGGAGTGTGAGTCCATAGCTCCCTGAAAGTGACAATACAAGAAGAAAGGGATTAATAGGCACATCGACACATAGAAACATAGAAAATAGGTGCAGGAGTAGGCCATTTGGTCAGCAATAGATGCAGGAGTAGGCCATTAGGCCAGCAATAGATGCAGGAGTAGGCCATTAGGCCAGCACCGCCATTCAATATGATCATGGCTGATCATCCAAAATCAGTACCCCGTTCCTGCTTTCTCCCCATATCCCTTGATTAGCCCTGAGAGCTAAATCTCACTCTCTCTTGAAAACATCCAGTGAATTGGCCTCCACTGCCTTTTGTTGCAGAGAATTCCACAAATTCACAACTCTCTGGGTGAAAACGTTTTTCCTCATCTCAGTCCTAAAAGTCCTACCCCCTGTTCATAAACTGTGTCCCCTGGTTGTGGACTCCCCCCAACATGGGGTACATTTTTCCTTCATGCTTGTCTTTACTAGTTGGGACGTTGAGTGTAAAAGTAAGAACTCATGATGCTGCTGTATCATCCTGTTAGGCTGTTGGAGTAATATGTTCATTTCTGTTCTCCACACCATCAGAAGGATGTGGTGACTTGGAGAGGGAGGAGAAAGGAAACGCAATGCTCGCGTTTATTTCAAGAGGGGCTAGAATACAAAAACAAGGGATGTAAAGCTGTGGCTCTATAAGCCACTGGTCAGGCATTTGGAGTTTTGTGAGCAATTTTGGGCACCATGTCTTAGGAAGGATGTGCTGGCTCTGGAGAGGGTCCGGAGGAGATTTACAAGAATGATCCCAGGAAAGAGTGGGTTAACATATGATGAGCGTTTGTCGGCACTGGGCCTCTACTCGCTGGAGTTTAGAAGAATGAGGGGGGGACCTCATTGAAACATACAGAATAATGAAAGGCTTGGATAGAGTGGATGTGGAGAGGATGTTTCCACTTGTGGGAGAGTCTAGGACCAGAGGCCATAGCCTCAGAATTAAAGGACGTTTTTTTGGGAAGGAGATGAGGAGAAATGTCTTTACTCAGAGGCTGGCGAATCTGTGGAATTCTTTGCCACAGAAGACTGTAGAGGCCAAGTCAATGGATATATTTAAGGCAGAGATAGATAGATTCTTGATTAGTACTTGTGTCAGAAGTTGTGGGGAGAAGGCAGGAGAATGGGGTTAAGAGGAAGAAATAGATCAGCCATGATTTAATGGCGGAGTAGACTTGATGGGCCGAATGGCCTAATTCTGCTCCTATCACTTATGACCTTATGAGAAGAGGTTCGCCAGCATGTTGCCTGGTTTGGAGCATATTAGCTCTAAGGAGAGATTAGGCAAGCTTGGATTGTTTTCTTTGGGGCGTCAGAAGCTGAGAAGCAACCTAATAAAAGTATATAAAATGACGAGAGACGTGGATAGAGTCCATAGACAAGAGTATTTCTCCCAAGGTAGAAATATGAAATATTAGAGAGCGAGGAAGAGTTTGATGGAGATTTATAAGGCAGGTTATTTTATACCGAAAGCAGTAGATGTTTGGAACATGCTAACGGAGTTGCGGGGGAAGCAAGTATGGTTGCATCATTTAAGATGCATTCAGGCAGGCACATGAACAGTCACAGTGGCGCAGCGGTATAGTTGCGGCCTTACAATGCTTGCAGCGCCGGAGATCCAGGTTCAATCCCGTCTACGGGTGCTGTCTCTACAGAGTTTGTGCATTCTCACCAAGACCTGCGTGGGTTTTCGCCGAGATCTTCGGTTCACTCCCACACTCCAAAGACGTACACGTTTGTAGGTTAATTGGCTTGGTAAATGTAAAAATTGTCCCGAGAGGGTGTAGGGTAGTGTTGATGTGCGGGGGTCGCTGGTCGGCGCGGACCCGGTGGGCTGAAGGGCCTGTTTCCGAGCTGTGTCTCTAAGCTAAACTAAACTAAACAGACTGGGATTGGAGTGATACAGACAAGTAGTCAGATGGGATCTATTACTCTCCACGAGTCATGCAATGGCCATCCTTGCCTGAAAGTAATCTTTTTGATGGCGTCTTTGGCTTCTTTCCTTGCAGGGTAAGTTTCCAACCCAAATTCTACTTCAGGTTTTGAACTGAATTGGATTACTCCAATGCGAACCTATTTAAAGGAAAATAATATATTTAACAGCAGGCCAAATTAGATTTGAACATTGACAGATGTAATAATCATGGACACACGATTTTTGCATGCATTGTGGAATCATTTTGTGCATGCATTTAAGTCTGAAATCATGTACACAATTTCAGAAGAAACTGACTCATAAGAAATAAAAATTTAAATTCAAGAAAAATTTTGTCTTTTGATAATTAACTGGATACTGAATGTCAAAATTCAGATAATCAGATCTACCAATTAAAAAATAAATACTTAACATGTCATCTGTTGTGAAGATTGCTGTATCACTGACAAAAATATGAAGATTTCTGCATGAATCTACAAATGTGCTAAATCTATAAATCTCCCGAAGATAGATACAAAATGCCGGAGTAACTCAGCGGGACTGGCAGCATCTCTGGAGAGAAGGAATGGGTGACGTTTCGGGTCGAGACCCTTCTTCAGACATAACCTCCCGGTGATGCAAGGGGGCTGCCCCTCAACCGGGGTTACGCCCGTGCCAGCGTGTCCGTGGAGAGGGAGCACGCGGTGTCCACGGGGCCTTCTGTGAACGCTGGTCGCCGCGGGAGGTAGAGTGTATTGTAGAAAAAGTTGACAGTATTTTAATTGTAACTGTTTGATTGTAAACTAACAATGGCATTCTTGATTTTGTTACTACTCTGCACGTGCATAATTGAGTAAAAACGGTTTGTTAACAATTTTGATTTTAAAAAAAAGGGTGAGCAGGGCGCATGGACACTGCCAGTGAGCAGGGACACTCCCGGTGAGCAGGGACACTGCTGGTGAGCAGGCCCAATTCTCCCACTACGGGTGGAGAGGCCAGCACGGAGCGAGTGGTTGAGGTGGGGCGGTCGAGTTGGTGCCCCTAGGTCGGGTCGGGTCGGGTCGGGTCGGGTCGGAGTCCATGTGTGAGAGGTCCGGTCGGGGTCTCAAGGTCGGGCGGAGGACGGGGTCAGGCTGAGTTGGACGGGTCGTCAGGCCAAGAACTAAGAAGGTCCCGGTGGGTGGGTGGGTTGGGACGGAGTAGGGCGGAGTACTTTTGTCACTTTGTCGGCCCCTTCGTGGCGACTCTTTCGTGTACTTTGGCTGCAAAAACAAAGGATCTCACTGCACCTAGCTAGGTACGTGACAATAAAGAATCATCATCATCATCGTAAACTCCTAATGCCCCTGTCCCACTTAGGAAACCTGAACGGAAACCTCTGGAGACTTTGCGCCCCACCCAAGGTTTCCGTGTGGTTCCCGGAGGTTCTTGTCCTCCGGCAACCACCTTCAACTAGCATCGCAACCGGCTTCGACTAAAATATTACCGTTTTTAAAAAGGGAAACCACTTTCCACCATTAGGAAGACTGACAAAAACCTCCGGGAACCTCTGGGAACCGCACGGAAACCTTGGGTGGGGCGCAAAGTCTCCAGAGGTTTCCGTTCAGGTTTCCTAAGTGGGACAGGGGCATTAAGGTGCCGTCAGTTGCCACAGCCACAGAAGCCTCCAATGATTTTACTGAAATCATTACGAGTACAATGTACTTGCTTGGCAGATCACTGATTTTGAATATTCTGGAAAATCTACGGATAAACTGGGAGTCTTTCTTTCTGGAATTGATTGTTGAGTCCTGTAATATGAATTAGACTGTGTGTGTGTGTGTAGGAAGGAACTGCAGATGCTGGTTTAATCCGAAGATAGACACAAAATGCTGGAGTAACTCAGCGGGACAGGCAGCATCTCTGGAGAGAAGGAATGGGTGATGTTTCGGGTTGAGACATCTAGCTATATCTTTCAATCGTTTGTTCTATATCTCTCTACAGAGATCTCTCATTTCCCCCTCCCCTGACAAGCCTGAAGGAGGGACTCGACCCAAAACGTCACCCATTCCTTTTCTCCAGAGATGCTGCCTGTCCCGCTGAGTTACTCCAGCATTTTGTGTCTATCTTCGGGAGAATTTGACTGTACCCGTGTAGAAAAAGTATTGGAAGTTTTGATAATCAAGTTATTTTCACTGATTATGAATCTGAACAGGCAAATTAAACCATTAGAAAAGTGCAAATATAACTTTCACAGCAAAAATATTATAGAAACATAGAAACATAGAAAATAGGTGCAGGAGTAGGCCATTCGGCCCTTCGAGCCAGCACCACCATTCAATATGATCATGGCTGATCATCCAAGTCAGTATCCTGTACCTGCCTTCTCTCCATACCCCCTGATCCCTTTAGCCACAAGGGCCACTCCCTCTTAAATATAGCCAACGAACTGGCCTCAACTTTCTTCTGTGGCAGAGAATTCCACAGATTCACCACTCTTTGTGTGAAAAATGATTTTCTCATCTCGGTCCTGAAAGACTTCCCCCTTATCCTTAAACTGTGACCCCTTGTTCTGGACTTCCCCAACATCGGGAACAATCTTCCTGCATCTAGCTTGTCCAATGCCTTAAGAATTTTGTAAGTCTCTATTAGATCCCCCCCTCAATCTTCTAAATTCCGGCAGTTATTTATTCAATTATAGAATGAGCTTCATGTTCATAATTTCCATCGAATGTTATTATAATCGTTTTCACTTACTCTGTCAGGATTAATGTCAAGAATATCACACAGTTTGGCAGCAAAGTGTTTTGATCTTTCAAAGCTTCCTTTCCCAATGCTGTAAGATCCATCCATCAACAACAAAACATCAATAATGGAAGAACACTGAATTACTGGGGAGAAAAACAGAAATGAAACACGATTAGCAGTCTTTGAGTTCTGTAAAATAAATTACCCATTGTGGGGATATATTATGTTGGTATGAATAAATACCTTCTTTGTTTTTCAGCACAGTGTCATGTCTGAAATACATTCATCCTCCTTCCTAGCATGTCAGTGTGTGAGCATGGACTCGTTCCAGGGCATGAAATCACAGAGCTTTGAAATCTTCACGTAGTCACTCACGTTGGTGCAGCGGTAGAGCTACTGCCTTACTGCGCCAGAGACCCGGGTTCAACCCCAACTGTGTGTGCTGTGTGTATGGATTTTGTATGTCCTCCCCGTGACCTGCGTGTGTTTTCTCCGAGATCTTCGGTTTTCTCCCGCACTCAAAAGACGTACAGGTTTGTTGGTTAATTAACTTGGTATAAAATGTAAACATTGTCCCCAGTGTGTGTAGGATAGTGTTAGTGTGCGGGGATCGCTGGTCGGTGCGGACTTGGTAGGCAGAAGAGTCTGTTTCCGCGCTGTATCTCTAAACTAAACTAAAACTGAACACATTCATTTGCCATTACATGTTGTGTCACATAAAGGGTTTGAGATAAAGCTCTCAGGGAAATCCCACTGTTGGGGAAAAGAGATTCATATTAAGAAGTTATATGGTTAATGTAGGAATCTTTGACATGTGAAAAACAGTCTTCAAGGCTTTTAAAACAGTAGCTTACAAGTAGATTGGAGAAGGGTCTCGACCCAAAACGTCACCTATTCCTTCGCTCCATAGATGCTGCCTCACCCACTGAGTTTCTCCAGCATTTTTATCTACCTTTGATTTTTCCAGCAGCTGCAGTTCCTTCTTAACCATACAAGAATAGTCGGTTTTGTGTTTATAAGATGCAACTGTATAAAAAATGGCTCTCTTTTATAACCTCTGGAATGTAAGACGTTGAGGCGAGGCTTAATAGAAGTATATAAAATGATGAGAGGCTTAGACAGGCTGATTAGGAAAAGGGGAGATGCAGCGTGACCTGGGTGTCATGGTACACCAGTCATTGAAAGTTGGTGACAGTTTTTCAATGAAAAACTGAAAAACATTGGGCAGTGTTGGCAGTGAAGAAAGCGAATGGTATGTTAGCTTTCATAGCAAAAGGATTTGAGTATAGGAGCAGGAAGGTTCTACTTCAGTTGTATAGGGTCTTGGTGAGACCACACCTGGAGTATTGCATACAGTTCTGGTCTCCAAATCTGAGGAAGGACATTATTGCCATAGAGGGAGTGCAGAGAAGGTTCACCAGACTGATTTCTGGGATGTCAGGACTGTCTTATGAACAAAGACTGGATAGACTCGGTTTATACTCTCTAGAATTTAGGAGATTGAGAGGCGATCTTATAGAAACTTAAAAAATTCTTAAGGGGTTGGACAGGCTAGATGCAGGAAGATTGTTCCCGATGTTGGGGAGGTCCAGGACAAAGGGGTCACAGCTTAAGGATATGGGGGAAATCCTTTAGGACCGAGATGAGAAGGACTTTTTTCACACAGAGAGTGGTGGGTCTTTGGAACTCTCTGCCACAGAGGGTAGTTGAGGCCAGTTCATTGGCTATATTTAAGAGGGAGTTAGATGCGGCCCTTGTGGCTAAGGGGATCAGAGGGTATGGAGAGAAGGCAGGTACGGGATACTGAGTTGGATGATCAGCCATGATCATATTGAATGGCGGTGCAGGCTCAAAGGGCCGAATGGCCTACTCCTGCACCTAATTTCTATGTTTCTTTGTTTCTATGACAGATTAGATTGTCAGAGCCTTTCTCCCAGGGTGGAAATGTCCAACATTAGAAGGCATCGACATAAGGTGAGAGGAGGAAAGTTTAAAGGAGATGTGCGGGGCAGGTTTTTTTACACAGAGGGTGGTGGGGGCTTGTAACGCACTGCCTGGGGTGGCGGTGGAGGCAGACACAATAGTGGCATTTAAGAGGCTGTCAGATAGGCTCATGGAAGTGCAGGGAATAGCGGGATATGGATCATGCCCAGGCAGATGAGATTAGCTTATCTTGACATCATGTTCGGCCCAAACATTGAGGGCCAAAGCAAAGATCCTATAGCGGAGCAAGATAGACCACTCCTGATAAATGCAATGGGCTGACGTGTAGTATGCAACGGAGCGGAACATGGGCCTTTTTTTCATCCATTTCAGTAACCCGACCCGACCCGACCCGACCCGACTCGCAGTGTAATCAACGTTGCGGGGGAACAGTTTGTGTTAATAAATTATAATTCTGAAAATGCGGAGAAGATTTTTACAAAAGAACTTTTATTTTTACGAGGATGTTTCCGTAACCGGCTTCCGTCTCCGCGCTAGTTATCTTTGCACCGCTACGGGATCTTTGGTGCGGAGACGGAAGCCGGTTACGGAAATGGGGCCGCAAACTACCCATGAATCTGCCCATGACCGTACTACGTCTTTTTCGTCGAGCGGTCTATCTTGCTCACTGTAGGATCTTTGGGCCAATGATGTTCTATGTTCTAAACAAAAGCAGCATCGTCACAGCAGGGAGCCACTTGACATAAGTGGTTTGGAAAATGATCACTGAATAAACTGTATGCACTCAAAGGCTCATCAAGAAACGCATGTATATTCATATATTTCACAATAATGAGACGCAGCAAATGTAGCATGATTATGGAAATGGAATCCAATGAACTCCTTGAGAAACAGCAAACCTTCAAGCCAAAACACATGGTCATAAGGTCACAAGTGATAGGAGCAGAATTTGGCCATTTGGCCCTCCGCCATTCAAACATGTCTGATCTATCTCTCCCTCCTAACCCCATTCTCCTGCCTTCTCCCCATAATCCTGGACACCCGCACTAATCAAGAATATATCTATCACTGCCTATCCATTGACTTTGTCTCCATAGCCTTTTGTGACAATGATACTCCACAGATTCACCACCCTCTGACTGAAGAAATTCCTCCTCATCTCCTTTCTAAAGAAATGTCCTTTAATTCTGTGGCTTTGACCTCTAGTCCTAGACTCTCCCACTAGTGGAAATATCCTCTCTACATCCACTCTATCCAAGATTTTCACTGTCTGCTAAGATATGGATGAGAGATTAGAATAAGCGAGATCAATGTATAATCGAGAAGGATGACATATGCCAGCTATGATCAGCCATTGACACAGGAAAACAATAGATGAACGGTTTAGCCATTAGAACTACAAAGACGTTTTAGAATAGAGATAATGGATGCCATTAACCAAGTATTAAAGCTAAATGTATTGGAGTTAAGGTATTTGCATCATTGAGTCACTGATAATAGACAATAGACAATAGACAATAGGTGCAGGAGGAGGCCATTCGGCCCTTCGAGCCAGTACCACCATTCAATGTGATCATGGCTGATCATCCCCAATCAATACCCCGTTCCTGCCTTCTCCCCATATCCCCTGACTCCGCTATTTTTAAGAGCCCTATTTAGCTCTCTCTTGAAAAGTATCCAGAGAACCTGCCTCCACCGCCCTCTGAGGCAGAGAATTCCACAGACTCACCACTCTCTGTGAGAAAAAGTGTTTCCTCGTCTCCGTTCTAAATGGCTTACTCCTAATTCTTAAACTGTGGCCCCTGGTTCTGGACTCCCCCAACATCGGGAACATGTTTCCTACCTCCAGCGTGTCCAAGCCCTTAACAATCTTATATGTTTCAATGAGATCACCTCTCATCCTTCTAAACTCCAGAGTGTGCAAGTCCAGCCGCTCCATTCTCTCAGCATATGACAGTCCCGCCATCCCGGGAATTAACCTTGTAAACCTACGCTGCACTCCCTCAATAGCAAGAATGTCCTTCCTCAAATTAGGGGACCAAAACTGCACACAATACTCCAGGTGTGGTCTCACTAGGGCTCTGTGCAACTGCAGAAGGACCTCTTTGCTCCTGTGATGGTGGAAACTAACAGACGAATGGGTTATGTATACATTCATGCAGACCAGGGGAGATTCAGCACTGGCTACTCTGTCACCTGTGTATAACAAACATGGCCATGATCAAATATCAGAGCTGCCAAGATGTGTATTACCATTGTATCCAAAAAGTATAAAAACTAATGTAAAAAAACACAAAATGTTGGAAACAATAAGCAGCTCAGGGATCATAAGGTCATAAGTGATAGGAGCAGAATCAGGCCATACGGCCCATCACCATTCAATCATGGCTGATCTGTATCTCCCTCCTAACCCCATTCTCATGCCTTCTCCCCATAACCCCTGACACCTGTACTAATCGAGAATCTATCTCCTCAAACTGCGGAGCATCCTGGACAATACAGCTCACCCCCTCCATGACACACTGGTCAACCTGAGGAGCACCTTCAGCAACAGACGGGTTCCACCAAGATGCAGCACAGAACGCCACAGGAAATCCTTCTTCCCTGCGGCTATCAAACTGTACAACTCCTCCCCTTTCTGTCGTGGGGTAGACTGAGATTCTCCAAAGATGCTGCCTGACCCGTTGAGTTACTCCAGCTTTTTGTGTTTACTACCAGTGCCACCACTCATGCTTCTTCCCACTAGGTGGCAGAGCAGGAAAGGTTTATATTTTTTATTTTTACCAGGTTAACACAATAGCAGAGATGTTTCTTTGTTCCTGAGAAAATTATCCGGGTCATTTAATGCTGAAAATCAATGGGACTCATTCAGTGGAAATGAAAATGGATATCTATATATTTAGATCAATCTGCAATATAGTCCGGACTGGAAACAAAATATATACCAGGTTATAGAACTTGTAGGAAAGAGAGAGAGTGAGTACTAGACTTGATAATTAAAAATGAAAGTATTACCTTCTTCTTGCGTATGGCGTGCACAGCCTAAAGTTGTAGGACAACTTGTTCTATTTGATCTTATCTGATTGTGCACGCCGGGCCGATTGCATTCGTCGAAACAGGGCGGACCACGTGAAGGTTGCAATCTCCCACCCCAAAGCATTATCAATATGGGACTTCAGACTGAAGAGGGATCGTGACCCGAAACGTCACCCGTTCCTTCTGTCCAGAGATGCTGCATTGGCCCGCTGAGTTACTCCAGCATTTTGTGTCTACCTTCGGTTTAAACCAGCATCCGCAGTCCCTTGCTCCACAGTATAAGTATGAGCTATTCAGCCATTGAAGACTGGAGAGCCAAGTGGCGGCATAAAAGTAGTCAAAAGCATTAAAAATGGCAAAAGCTTGCACGGATCCTTGTAAAAGGAAACTTTGAAAGGATAGTAAAGGTACTAAAACAACAAATGAAAAGCTAAAAAATAAAAAAAACAATTATCTGAGCAATTTTACTAAGAATTATAAGACAATATATTTATATATTTTTATTTATTGTTTATCTTTTAAAGTTTTCTATCTCTTCTAACCCCTTTCCTATTCGTATGCATATACACATTAAAAAATATGTGATAGCCGTATTTTCTATATTTGCTGATAGCCTTTTCTCTAGTCCACTCATTGTCTATTTCCCCTTTAAATCCCCTCTGAGCTTTTTGAGTTTGACCTAATTCTCACTGATATCAATAACCTACCATATGTCGCAGGCTCTTATTTTCTGCACCACTTTACTCTCTCCCTGTATCTGGTCATTCAGGGAACTCTGTCTTTAATATGACCCTCAATGCATCTAAAACTGTACCTCAAATGCCTGAACCTTAAAGCCTCTGCAAAGAATGGTAGGAGCCTGGGGTAGCGTTGTAGAGCAGAGGGTTCCAGGAGTACAAGTAGGATATCCTGAAAAGTGACGTTGCTGATAGATAGGACGGTGAAGATGACCTCTGGCTTGTTAGCATTCATCAGTCAGAGAAATGAGTGTAGAAGTTGGGACGTTATGTGACAGTTGTACAAGACGTTGGCGAGATTGCACTTGGAGTATTGTGTTCAGTTTTGGTCAACCTGCTGTCGGAAAATAGAAGGTAGACAAAAATGCTGGAGAAATTCAGCAGGTGAGGCAGCATCTATCGAGCGAAGGAAATAGGCGATGTTTCAGGTCGAGACCCTTCTTCAGACTGATGTGAGGGGGGGGGGGGGGGCGGGAAGAAGAAAGGATGAGGGAGATCTGGGAATCGGAGGAGAAAACAGGGACTACCTGAAATTGGAGAAGAAATTTGGAATTAAGGGACAGAAGTTTAGGGGTAACATGATGGGGAACTTCTTTACTCAGAGAGTGTTGGCTGTGTGGAATGATCTTCCAGCAGAACTGGTGGAGGCAGGATCGATTTTAACATTTAAAAGTAAAGTGGATAGGTATATGGACGGGAAGGGAATGGAGGGGTATGCTCTGAGTGCAGGTAGATGGGACTAGGGGAAAATAAATGGTCGGCATGGACTGGAAGGGCCGAGAAGGCCTGTTTCCGTGCTGCAATTGTTATATGGTTATATAGAGAAGTCAACGTTCATACCGCTGGGGTGTAAACTGCACAAGCGAAATATGATGTGCTGCTCCTCCAATTTACAGTGGGCCTCACTCTGGCCATGGAGGAGGCCCAGGACAGAAAGGTCGGATTCGGAATGGGAGGGGGAGTTGAAGTGCTGAGCCACTGGGAGATCAGGTTGGTTGTTGCGAACCGCGCGGAGGTGTTGGGCGAAGCGATCGCCAAGCCTACGCTTTCTCTCACCGATGTAGAGCAGCTGACATCTAGAGCAGCAGATGCAATAGGTGAGGTTGGAGGAGGTGCAGGTGAACCTCTGCCGCACCTGGAAAGGCTGCTTGGTTCCTTGAATGGAGTCAAGGGGGGAGGTAAAGCGACAAGTGTAGCATCTCCTGCGGTTGCAAGGGAAAGTACCAGGGGAGGGGATGGTTCGGGAGGGAACGGACAAGTTGACCAGGGAGTTACGGAGGGTGCGGTCTCTGCGGAAAGCAGACAGGGGGGAGATGGGAAGATGTGGCCAGTGGTGGGGTCACGTTGGAGGTGGCGAAAATGTCAGAGAATTATTTGTTGTATGTGACGGCTGGTAGGGTGGAAGGTGAGGAAAAGGGGGACTCTGCCCTTGTTACGTGTGGGGGGATGGGGAGTGAGAGCAGAGTTACGGGATATAGAAGAGACCCTGGTGAGAGCCTCATCTATAGTAGAAGAGGGGAAACCCCGTTCCCTGAGGAATGAGGACATTTCCGATGCCCTGATGTGGAACACCTCATCCTGGATGCAGATGCGGCGTAGACGGAGGAATTGGGAGTAGGGGATGGAGTCGTTACAGGAATCAGGGTGGGAAGAAGTGTAGTCTAGATAGCCATGGGAGTCAGTAGGTTTATAGTAGATGTCGGTCAGTAGCCTATTACCTGCGATGGAGATAGTAAGGTCAAGAAATGGTAGGGAAGTGTCGGAAATGGTCCAGGTGTATTTGACTGCCGGATGGAAGATAGTGGTGAAATGGATCAAGTCAGTGAGTTGTGTGTGGGTGCAGGAGGTAGCACTAATGCAGTCATCGATGTAACGGAGGTACAGTTCGGGGATAGGGTCACGGTACGTCTCGAACAAAGATTATTCGACGTACCCTACAAAGAGGCAGGCACAGCTTGGTCCCATGCGCGTGCCCATAGCTACACCTTGTATTTGGAGGAAATGGGAGGAGTCAAACGAAAAGTTGTTAAGGCTAAGGACCAGCTTCGATAGGCGGAGGAGAATGTCAGTAGACGGGGGTTGGTTGGTTCTGCGGTCGAGGAAGAAGCTGAGGGCTTTAAGACCCTTCTGGTGGGGGATGGAGGTGTAGAGTGACTGGACGTCCATGGTGAAGATGAGGGAATGGGGGCCTGGAAACGGAAGCCATGGAGTAGACGAAGAGTGTGTGAGGTGTCTTGAACCTAGGTAGCGAGGGATTTAACCGGGGGGGGATAGGATGGAGTCGAGGTATGTGGAAATAAATTTGGTGTTTCACGAACAGGCAGAAACAATGGGTCTGCCAGGACAGTCAGGTTTATGGATTTTGGGGAGAAGGTAAAATCGGGCCGTGCGGGGCTGGGGAACGATGAGATTGGAGGCTTGGGAGGGCAGGGAGCAAGATGTGATGACGTCTCTAGGGTCATGGTCCAAGGATAAGTAGGAGGAGGTGTCTGAGAGTTGGCGCCTGGCCTCAGACTTGTAGAAGTCAGCGCGCCAGACTACCACGTCACCTCCCTTGTCGACAGGTTTGATCACCCAGTCGGGGTTGTTGCAGAGTGAGTGGAGGGGTGTACGTTCGGGGTGGGGAAGAGGTTACAATGAGAAAGGAGAGGCGGTTGATGTCCTGCCAGCAGTTTAAAGTATAAATAAAGCCGGTAGATGGCCATGAAGGGGAGTCCAAGAGGAGGGGGTCCATTGGGGACGGGAGAAGGGGTCATCACTGGGGGGGCGAGGACTCCTTCCCGTGGAAAAACGCTTTGATGCGGAGGCGACGGAAGAAGGGCTCCACATCGTGGCAGGCGCGGAACTCATTGAGGTGGGGAAGGAAGGGAATAAAGATAAAATTGAAAATAGATGTTATGCTGAGAAGAATGCGGAGAAGGTCTACAAGGATGTTGCTAGGACTTGAACTGCATCCCTTGGAGGGCAGGAGGCTGAGGGGTGATCTTATAGGGGTGTATAAACTCCTGAGGGGGAACAGAAATGGTGAATGCAGAGTGTTTTAGCCAGGGCTGGAGAATCAAGAGCTCGAGCACATAAGATTAAGGTGGAAGGAGAAAGATCCTGAGGGTCAACTTTAACACAGAGGGTGGTGGGTATATGGAACGACCTGCCGGACAAAGTAATTGAGGAAGATATAATAGCAAGATTTAAAAGACATTTGGATAGTTAAGTGGACAGGAAAGGTTCAGAGGAATGTGGGCTAAATGCAGGCAAATGAGACTAGCTTAGATTGGTCATCTTGTGCGGCATGGACAAGTTTGTCCAAAGGGCCTGTTTTCATGCTGTTAGGACTTAGTCAAAGTCCAGATCTCTTTTGCCCTCTTGCAACATTGACACAATTTAGTTTAGTTTAATTTAATTTTGCTTTAGTTTAGAGATACAGCATGGAAACAAGCCCTTCGACCCACCGAGTCTGCGCCGACCAGCGATCCCTGCACACTAACACTATCCCACACACTAGAGACAATTTACATTGATACCAAGCCAATTAACCTACGAAACCTGTACGTCTTTAGAGCGTGGGAGGAAAACGGAAATCCAAGAGAAAACCCATGCAGATCACGAGGAGAACGTACACACTCCACACAGACAGCACCTGTAGTCTATAAGGCGTTCTGGCGCTGTAAGGCAGCAACTCGACCGCTGTGCCACTGTGCCACATTGGATTATACGTGTTCATGATAGAACATATCTAATCAATGTAAAAGCTGCTTGATTGATGAGTCAGTAACGGTTTACCATGATATGAAGAGAACTGTAAAACTAAGTTTTAAAGAAGGAACTGCAGATGCTGGAGAATCGAGGGTTACACAAAAAGCTGGAGAAACTCAGCGGGTGCAGCAGCATCTAAGGAACGAAGGAGATAGGCGATTGGGGTCTCGACCCAAAACGTCGCCTATCTCCTTCTGAAGAAGGGTCTCGACCCGAAACGTCGCCTATCTCCTTCGCTCCTTAGATGCTGCTGCACCCGCTGAGTTTCTCCAGCTTTTTGTGTAACCCCCTGTAAAACTAAGTTGTTGGGTCTGCAGCAAATATTAAGGATGATGGGCGGAAATAGCCTCAAGTATTTTCTTCACCTGCTCTCAACAAAAGCGAACAAAACAGCATAAAATCGAGAAGAAAGCACCAGCATTAATGTTCAGCTTGAAGAAAATCTCTTCATTCCCGCTGCAAACCTTTTTTCATTTATTTTCCTTCCTATGAGTCCTGGGTTTACCGACCTGTTAAGCTGCTGCAAGTAAGAATTTCATTGTTCTGTTTTCGGTACATAGTTGGTTTATAAGTTCATTGGCTATAAAGTTGCCCCCCTAGTGTGTAGGGAGTGGATGAGAAAGTGGGACAATGTAGAACTAGTGTGAATGGTTGGCGTGGACTCGATGGACCGAAGGGCCTGTTTCCATTCTGTACCTCTAAACTACATATAACAATTAAACACTCTTGACTCTTGAAAACTTCTTACAATTATTATTTGGCAATTCTAGTCCAATAGCAGCAATTCCAATGGGACAGATAGTTGGGGAGTTTGCTATTACATTGCATTATATAATTGAATGTCATTTTTCAAATCAAAATGTAACTGTTGATGCAGTGCTGAATCATTTCATATAAGCAGTGAAAGTGCAATTTTCACACTCCATGGTCAGGGTTTTTTGTGAATTGGCTGAAGTTTGATAAAGATATCAAAGTCATGTCAATTTCCACAGTTGCTGCAATGTAGAGCAACAAAATTCAAGACAATATGATACGATATGATACGAAATAACTTTCTTTATCCCAGTAGGAAAATTGATCTGCCAACTGTGATAAAAACACAACAAGATACATGAAAAATGACATTGAAATGACGAGTGGAATGTCCGGGATTGGGGATGTGCAAAGATTGGGGGGGGGGGGGGGGGGGGAGGTGAGTCAGTCTCAGTCTACCCCACGACAGAAGGGGGAGGAGTTGTACAGTTTGATAGCCGCAGGGAAAAAGGATGTCCTGTGGCGTTCTGTGCTGCATCTTGGTGGAACCAGTCTGTTGCTGAAGGTGCTCCTCAGGTTGACCAGTGTGTCATGGAGGGGGTGAGCTGTATTCTCCAGGATGCTCCGCAGTTTGAGGAGCATCCTCCCCTCCAAGACCACGTCCAATGAATCCTACTCCGCCCCCATGAAAATAGAACATAGAAACGTACAGCAAAGGAACAGGCCCTTCAGCCCACAATGACAGTACCGAACATGATGAACTAGCTAAACTCTCATATGCCTGCAGTAACCTGTTTGTATACTTTGACTGCCTTTCCCACATTCTGCAACTCTGGCCATTCCCAGCACTTCCATGCGCCTATCTAAAAACCTCCAATGCTGTTATTTCATCTGCCTCCATCATCAATCTCTGCATTAAAAAACTTGTCCCACACATCTCTTTTAAATGTGTAGGGTGAACTGCAGATGTTGGTTTCATATCTTAACATATCGGGTCCATCGGGTGGCGCCGTTGAGTGTGGCAGCCTCGCCAGCAGTTGTTCGTCCCTTCACCCTTTTTTGTTATTTTTAGTATGTCACAAATTATGTTTTCAAAAAGGTTTCTTTGTCTTTTTGATGTGGTGGGGGTGGGGGGGGGTGAATAAGGGGAAACTGTTTCCCAGTCACTTAACTGAACGGAGACGCGTCTTTTCGCCAAGTCACATCTTTGTCCTTCCCTCGTGGCCTACCAACTAGATTGGCACGGCCTTTCCTGCCAGAGAACGGCCAGAGCCAGCACTGAATTCCATCGCGAAGCGGGACGATATCTTACCGGGGATCGCCTGTGTTGAGGCTCCGGAGTGTTGGGCCCGTTGACTTTAACACCGTGGAACTCTGGTTTGTGGAGCTTCTAGCCGCCGGCGCAGCGCTGACTTTGCCGAGGGTTGTCAGTGTTGAATCTCCGCCCAGCTCGGCTGTGGACTTCGCGAGCTGCGGTCTCCAAGCCGCTGAGAGTGTTCTTCCATTCCGACCCCAGCGAGGTGGCCTGAACATTGGGCCTCCCGTAGCGGCGACTGCGGAGGGCTCAAAGGCCCCGACCACAGGTGAACAAAGAGGAAGATGACTGAACTTTATTGCCTTCCCTCACAGTGGGAAATGCTGGTTCTGCTGTGTGGAGATGTTCATGTTAAATTTTACTGGAGTCACGTGAGTGACTACGTGAAGAAGCCTGCCAGCCCACATGCGCATCAATTATGTCTAACGCATGGCGCACGTACTGGCTGGCAGGTGCGTCGCTCCTCCAGCGGTAAATTTCAAACCCTGCAGGTAAGTTTTGAACTTATTCTCAGGTGTATTTTTTGGTTGCAGGAATCTCTTTGACAGAGTTCCTGCTGGATATGAAAACCCAGGGCGACATCCAGACGGGCCGCAGGGAAAACCGGCTACAGACCGCGGAAGTGCGGGTAGCCGGCGGCCGTCGGGTTCGCTACCCAAGTTGCTGACAGTGCGGTCAGCGACTTCAGACTTCGGCTGCCCCAAAAGTGTGTGCAGCCAAACGGAGTCTGAGAGGCCTGGACTGGGACAAGTCAAGCCAGGAGGGATCCCCTCCGACAAATATGGGTACATCCTCATGCGTTTAACCCAGATGGAGCATGGATAGCGTCCTCGGGCACTCATCCCACAAAGGTGATGCTCCATCATGATATGGTCCGTGAATCAGGGCCATATCAGCGCAGGTCTCATCGGGGGCCTGCGGCAGCACCTGTTTCGGGGCTGCTTACTAATCTCGCTCTCTGTGGAGGGAAATGCCAGGGGTCAGTGGATGACTGACTCCAAACTCGGCAGTATGTGAGTTCAGAGGTATGTCCAGAGTGCATACCAGGATGCACGAGGTGCGTGAAGCAGAATTGCCTATTAAGGCATCAAAGTTTGCGATACCCTCACAAATAGGGGAGCCGCTGGGTGAGGAATTAGCTACGAGAATTACCTCACATCGCACCAGTTCCAGGAACAGGTAACGGTGGAAACATCTATGAAGTACCACACACCTGCTAATTGTGCTTCATTAAACGTGCCGGCTGTGAGCAGCTCCGTCTGGGGTTACATCGGAGGAGGCATCAAAGCCCAGGAGATAAAGCTCCAGAGAATCCTGAATTTGCTGGCTTCAGGCATCACGACCTTCGCCAGGTCTGTGGATGGGGGTCCCTTGTTTGATGTGCAACAGGATGCCCTGGCATTAATGTGCAACGCACATTTTGAAAGTAACTGTTTTCGTAAAAATGCCATCCGACCTGCCCTGAAACCCAAGTTTGTGGGACTGTGCAGGGCCAGCAATTACAGCCACTTAATTTTTTGTCAGAGAAGATCTGCCGAAGCAGGTCAAGGACCTGGACGAAGAAGCGAAGTATATTCGACAAGTAGCCAGTATAACTGGCAAATTAGTGGCTGCTCTCCAGCTCACAGTTTGGGCCTTTGCATTCTCAAATTTACAACGTGCAAAGGAGCAGGCACTCAAATACCATGCAGGTCTCTTTAACAGACCTATGCGATTGCCAGCTGAAGCCATTTCTGAGTTACTATAGTGGATGACCAATATTCGGCATTGCTCCAGTAACATTTTGGTCAACAAACCTTCAGTTATTTTTACAAATGGATACTAGTGCTCTAGGATGGGAAGCTACTGATACCATCTTTAGCTGCGGTGGCAGATGGAATGTGCATGAGTCATCAATTCTTCAGCGACATTGTGTTAACTGCTTAGTGCTTGGAGCACTCTGTGGGTTGAAGGCGTCTTGTGGGAATATGCATCATCTGCATGTTCAACTACAGATTGACAACACTACAGCGGTGGCATATATTAATCACATGGGTGGAATCAAGTCAGTATCTTGTGATAATTTAGCTAACCTTATTTGGCACTGGTGTATTTCAAGAAGCATTTTTATTTCAGTTACCTACTTGCCAGGAAGGCTTAACGTAGTGGTGGACACCAGGTCACGGAAATGAATGACAATACAGAATGGATGTTGGATCATAAAGTGTTTAACGACATTGTTGCTCAGTATGGAACACCAGGCAGCATGGGAGCCAGACCCAGGGGCAGTGGCGATGGATGCATTCTCGATACACTGGGGAGGAATGTTCTTCTAGGCACTCCCTATATTTTGCCTCATCAGTCGGTGCTTGCAAAAAATCCAGCAAGACTCTACGTCAGGCATTTTGGTAGTGCCTGACTGACCACGTAGCCATGGTTCCCACTGATACTGGGAATGATATCAGAGCCTTGTATGGCCATTCCCAAACTCAGAAATCTGCTGGTTCACCCCGTGACTGGGGAGAACCATCCACTGCATGATCATATCAATTTGTTGGTTTGCAGACTCTGAGAAGACCTTTCCTGGGGCTCGGACTGTCAGATCGTATGGTGGACGTGGTCACTGCGGCCTGGAGAGATAGTACCAAGAAACAGTACATCTCCTATATCAAGAAATTGGAAGTGTTCTGTTACAGTCCAACATATCGTATGACACGGCACGTATAACAGATGTGTTGAAATTCCTCTCAAAACTATATTTTTTGATGAGGGATTGAGTTATAGTGCCATAAATGGTGCCAGAAGTGCCTTATCATCATGATGAGGGATTACGTGCCCCCCGCTCCCAACCCTCTCTCATAAAGGTCAGCTGGTAGTTCTAGTTTCTCGAATCTTCCCATATTCAGTTCAACAACTGTTTTCTGTGATTTCACACCGCTGCTTTCAAGGTTGACGCGCATGCGGGCTGGCGGGCTTCTTCACGTAATCCCTCATCGTAACTCCTCGTAAAACAAAGATCAAACTTCAAACTGGTAAGTTCTCGTTTAATCTTACTATTCTATCGTGTGCTGTGTTCTTTTTATTTGTATGGCTGTATGGTAACTCAAATCTCACTGTACCAATTGGTGCATGTGACAATAAATGCAACTTGAATTTGAACTTATTTTTGTTTAATTATTTACTTACTTACTTACATAGTTTTTATTACAGTCTCAGGGTCCAGATAAAGGTAACATTATATAGAATAAATTGCATACAAAGGCACAAAAATGAATTACATACAAAAGCACAATACATGGTTTAAGATCAAGAATTTAAAAAATCAGTGTCCTACAACGAGACAACAATACCAATCTCAATACCAATTAGTAGCGTGTAGTGCTAAACCCTATGTTTGAAAAGGCCAAGATGATTTCATTTTCAGAGTCATTAATCCGGCAAATAAATTTATACATAAGATTTTTTAAGACAGTTTGTAAAGTATTGACTCCTGCAGTCACAAACATTTCACTTGCACTACACCATCTAGGTCTCTTAAGTAATATTCTCATGGCATCATTATAACCTACTTTAAGTCTCTGTATGCTTGCCTTTCTGTAGTTTGACCACAGGTGTGCAGTATAGAGTGGTGTACAATATGCTCTGAACAGAGACAGCTTCACTCCATCTGTACACGCACTAAATTAGCGTAAGAGAATGTTTGTTTTAATCATTTACACAATGTTAGAGATACAACTATTACTGTGCTATGATAGACACAAAATGCCGTAGTAACTCAGCGGGACAGGCAGCATCTTTGGAGAGAAGGAATGGGAGACGTTTCGGGTCGAGACCTTTAACTTCAGACCAATCGGGTCAAGATATCTAGTCAAATTTTTCACTAATTTGTTCTATATCTCCCTACATCACTGTCTCTCATTTCCCTTCCCCTGACTCTAGGGGCTCGACCCGAAACATCACCCATTCTTTCTCTCCGGAGATGCTTCCTGTCTCGCTGAGTTACTCCAGCATTTTGCGTTTAATCATAGTACAGTAGCAGTTGTATTTCTAAGATTGTGTAAATGAACAAAAATACACGTTACGATATGATAAAACAATAATATGATATGATAAAGATATGATAAAACAAAAATACACATGTTAAGATATTTAAAACCTCAAATTGCTTGATATTGACTTAAGGGTCTGTCCCATTGTACGAGGTAATTCAAGAGTTCTCCTGAGTTTTCCCCCGATTCGAACTGGGAGAATGTCCGTAGCGGGGCCGTAGGAGTTTGTGGATGTCTCGTAGCAGCTCGTACGAGTAATGGTAGGTACTCTGGGAAATCCGGTAAACTCGTGACGCTGTGAAAAATGTCCATGAGTAAAAAAATACTTGTGATGAAAAAAATGGTTACTTTTTACTCGTACGAGCCGCTACGAGACATCCACGAACTCCTACGGACCCACTACGGACATTCTCCGAGTTCGAATCAGGGGAAAACTCATGAGAACTCTTGAATTACCTCGTACAGTGGGACAGGCCCTTTAGATGGCTTCTGCAACTTTTCTGAAATGTTCTGAAACTGTTCTCACAAGTTATGCTGATATTTATGAATGAGATGCAACAGAACCATTCTGAGTATATTCACTAAATTAATCGGTGAGGGTGCATTTTTTACATAATTTGTAGATTTAGTTTTAGCATGAAGCAAAATTAAGTATTTAAGGTTTAAGTTTGATAAACGCGACTTACACTTTCCTGAAGACAATATCTTCACTATTGTTTCCTTGTCAGCCATAAACTGTTGCAAGCCACTTCCTTGGGACCCTTAAAAGGAAATCAATAGAAGGGTTTAGTTCCGATGTAATTGAACACAATTAAACTGGACGGGCTTGAATTTGTGAAATATGTTCAGGAAGGTTTCTTCAGTCAATATGTAGAGAACCCTGCGCCAAAACTGAATCTGATCTTAGGAAGATAGACACAAAATGCTGCAGTAACTCAGCGGGACAGGCAGCATCTCTGGATATAACGAATGGGTGACGTTTTGGGTCATGACCCTTCTTCAGACTTTGAGTCAGGGGAGAGGGAGACACAGAGATAAGGAAAGGTAAGGTGTGAAACCGAGACAGTCTGAAGTATGGTCTCGACCCGAAACATCACCCATTCCTTCTATCAAGAGATGTTGCCAGTCCTGCTGAGTTACTCCAGCATTTTGTGTCTATCTTCGGTGTAAACCAGCATCTGTAGTTCCTACCTACACATCTGACCTTAGGAAATTGGGAAGGGAAAGTGACTGAGGTGTTGGTGAACAAACTAAGTGGACAAGCGCTCACTATTCTATTAGTTTTAAGATAGTTATGGATAAAAACTGGGTGGACCCATGTTAAAATCCTGAATTGGGGCAAGACCAATTCTGATGGTATTAGACGGGAATTTGGTCAAAGGAATGTCTGGTAAATGGGATGTTTTTAAAAGTGTGGTGAAAGAGTTCAGGGCTTGCATGGTCCTGTTAGAGTGAAGAGCAAAGCAGGTGGGAGTGAGGAAGCTTGGATGAGGAGAGAGATAGTGGCTCGGGTCAGGAAAAAGAAGGAGACATGCAACAGGTATAGTCGGCTGGGATTTAGTGTATCCAAAGAAACTGAGAAGCAAATTTAAGAAGGACATAAAGAGTGCACAAAGGAAGCAGGAGATAGCTCTGGCTGATAATATTAAGGGAAATCCAAAGAGGTGTTATGCATATTCAGGGGAAGAGGGTGACTGGAGAGAGAATGGGGTCCCTTAGAAACCAAAGCAATCATCTCTGTGCAGGGCAGAAAGAGATGGACAAGATCCTCAATGAATATTCCTCCTCGGTGTTTGTGGTGGAGAAAGATGCAAAGTCTGGGGAACGTGGCACAGAGAATGGAAGTGTCTTGAGGATAGTCGTTATTACACTCGAGGAGGTACTGAACATCTTAGGGCGTATGAAGGTGGATACATTTCCCGGGCATGATCAGATATATCCGCGGTCACTGTGGGAAGCTAGAGAAAAAAACTGCAGGCACCCTGGCCGAAATACATGAATTATCATTAGATTCAGGTGAGGTGCCAGAAGACTGGAGGGTGGCTAATGTTGTGCCCCTACTGAAGAAGGGTTGTAAGCAAAAACCTGGGAAATATAGACCAATGAGCCAAACGTCTGTGGTAGGCAAGTTACTGGAGAATGATGGTCAGGCCACTTGGGGTCGAACCCTCGTCAGTGGTTACGAGGGCCGTCACGTGACGTCAAGGGTGAAGGGGAGTGTCCTGCTACATAAGCAAATCTCATCCTTGAGATCAGGAGTCGACAAGTAGCTGAGGTCGAGTCAACACCCTTGCTCAGCAGCAAAACTCAGTATGTTAGTAGCAATGTTACAAAATTTTGAGATTTAAAAAATCAAGTCTGCAATTTATCCCATCAGATAAAGCATAAAAATAACTTTAATTTGACACCTAATTCACTTCCATATCTTCAGTATTAAAAAAGATATGCCCATTTTCATACTCGGAAATTAGCATCTTGTTCCCCATTTCCTTTCCATTGAGTTAACTCAAAAGCTGTGATCTAGGACAGTCAGAAGTCCATAACTTTCTTAAAAATTAAGAGAACTCAAAGAAGTTTTCATTTATTATAGATTGAAGCATTCTGAAACAAATATGAAACAATCTTACTTGGATGACCTGAAATTTCAAGCATATAATTAGTTAGTTACCTAATTGTAGCTAATTACAATATTCAATTACTAGATCTATCCATTTCTTAAGAAAAGGTTAACATTTTTAAATTGCCTAAGTGTCCAAATAACATTCACACAATATTTCACAATATAACATGATTTTTAAATCTCATTTTCATGAATTTATAGGCCAAATGGAAGAAATGTAGTGTTTATTTCCTGTAAATTAATGGCCATTTAAATCAACTTGCGAGTGTGTTTTAGTGGAATGCGGTGGATTAGAACGTTGCGGTTTGTGATGAAGTCGGCAGGAAAAATACAGCCGGTTCGTATATATTTTTTGTCCCCATTTCACAACATGAAAATGTGATTAAAGGCTTCCAAAGGACCACGTTATTATGTAAAAATAAACTGTGTACTTTATTTTCTCCCTTACGGAAAATCCTTCCCGTTGTCGGCGCTCACAGCTTTAGAAGATAATTTTTAAACTACTCTAGTTAATAAATAATCTAGCGTAATTTAAAAATACCTTCATGAATGAAATGTTGGAGCGATTTTTCTTCCACAACGAAACCCCCTGACATGGATCGATTTTCCCAGTCTGTAGAAAAACAGCACTTTAAACACGCCCCCCTCTGAAAGGCGCCAAGTCACGCACATGGGGAGTGGCAGAACTGCAGCGCTGCTCAAAGTAAGTTTTGTAACATACCTAATGTTAGAGGACCAAACTTGCATGTACCATGTAATGTAATGTATTGTATTGTATTGTATTGTATTCAATTTATTGTCATTATCTCATAAGAGACAACAAAATGGCTTTTTCTTACAGTCATGTAACATAAGAATAAATAATAAATAAAATTAAAATTTAAAATTAAAAAGAACAAACACAGAAGTCCACGACACATCATAACCCCACAAAGTTAATGTCTGAATAAAGCAACTGTTTATTCACCACGTTTGGTGCCGCTACAAAGGAAACCCTAGCAGCCTTGTGAGCACTCTGGTACCCAGGTTCATAATTGGAGCCATTATTAGGTCACTCCATGTAGCCTCAAGGCTTCGCACACTGGACAAACTGCCCTCTCCCTTGAGTGAGCCTGTGAATCCTATCCAAGGAATGAACAAAGATTAGTCGCACAGGCATAGAGTGATACAGTGTGGAAACTTGCCCACACCGGCCAACGTGTCACAGCTACACTGTTTCTTAAATGTTGGGATAGTCCCAGCATCAACTACCTCCTCTGGCAGCTTGTTCCATGCACCCACCACCCTTTGTTGATTCCTATTCTTTCCCCCTTCACCTTAAACCTATGTCCCCTGGTCCTCGATTCACCTGCTCTGGGCAAGAGAGTCTGAACATCTATCCATTCCATTTCTCTCATGATCTTATATAGGTATGTTACAAAACTTACCTTCAGTGGTGCTGCAGTTCTGCCGCTGGCCGTGTGTGCGACTTTGGCGCCTTTAGGGGGGGTGGACGGGGTTAAAATGCGGTTTTCCCCTGGCCACCGGAATTATATTTTCTCGGAGTGCAAGCTTTTTCTGGAGATTCGTACCGACTGCCGGTAAGTTACTTTTTTTTTTTTAATCGCCCGACTATTTAATCGCTGCAGTAAAATGAAAATTAGCTCCTAATGCCGTGAACGCTGACAACGGGGACCGATTTTACCTAGGGGACAGGTAAGTGAAAGCTGTTTATTTTTACATATAAACTTGCTTGTTTAGATGACTTTAATCAATATTTCATGTTGTGAATCGATGATTTAGTCCCCATACGAACCGGCAGAATTTTTCCTGCCGATATTGGGTTTAAATTCACCACAACTGCAACGTTCCAATCCATCGCGTTCCATAAAATTCCACTCGCAAGATAATTTAAATGCCCATTAATTTATGGGCATTAAACACTAAATTCCTTCAATTTGGCCTATAAATTCATGACAATTAGATTTAAAAATCATGTTATATTGTGAATTATTGTGTGAATGTTATTTGGACACTTAGGCTTTAAAAAAAAAGTTAATATTTTCTTAAGAAATGGATAGATGTTTAGATCTAGTAATTGAATTTTGTAATCAGCTACAATTGGGTAACTAACTAACTATATGCTTTAATTTCAGGTCATCCAAGTAAGATTGTGTCATATTAGTTTCAGAATGCTTCAATCTATGATAACTGAAAATTTATTTCAGTTCTCTTAATTTTTAAGAAAGTTATGGGCTTTTGACTGTTCTAGATCACAACTTTTGTGTTAAGTCAATGGAAAGGCAATGGGGAACAAGATGCTAATTTCCGAGTATGAAAATGGCCATAACTTTTTTAACACTGAAGATATGAACGTGAATTAGGTGTCAAATTAAACTTCTTTTTATGCTTTATCTGATGGGATAAATTGCAGACTTGATTTTAAAAATCTCAAAATATTGTAACATTGCTATCTCAACATACACCTCAATAAGATCACCCCTCATCCTCCTGAGCTCCAAGGAATAGTCCCAGCCTACTCAACCTCTCTCCCTATAACTCAGACCCTCCAGTCCTGGCAACGTCCTTGTATATCTTCTCTGTACCCTTTCCTGTCGATGATGCTAAATTAAAATCACTTTAAGCCTCAGTTTAGTTTCCAGTGCAATAGAGTCACGCAGTATGGAAGATGAAGCTTAGAGGCAGCAATGCTACTGGATGCACCTCAGTGCCAGTGAATTCAAGTGCTTCAATTTTATTTAGAATAATATAATAATATTAGAATAATAGAATAATATTACCAGTAGCATGAAATCATCAGGTTACTGCTATATGAAATGTTTTCTTTGAACTGGGGCATGTTTTTTATTACGTCAAAAATCTAAAATGTAACTGTTTGAGGTACATGCAATGCGATCACACAGGATCATAAGGTCATAAGATCATAAGTGATAAGAACAGAATTAGGCCATTCGGTCCTTAAGGTCTGCTCCGCCATTCAATCATGGCTGATCTATCTCTCCCTCCTAACCCCATTCTCTTGCCTTCTCCCCATAACTTCTGACATCTGCACTAATCAAGAATCTATCAATCTCAGCCATAAATATATCCACTGACTTGGCCTCCACAGCCGTTTGTGGCAAAGAATTCCACAGATTCACCACCCTCTGACTAAAGAAATTCCTCCTCATCTCCTCCCTAAAACAACGTCCTTTAATTCTGATATCTAGTCCTAGACTCTCCTACTAGTGGAAACATCCTCTCTACATCCACTCTATACAAGCCTTTCACTATTCGGTTCGTTTTAATGAGGTTTCCCCTCATTCTTCTAAACTCCGGTGTGTACAGGCCCATTAAGGTCAAACGCTCATCATATATTAACCTACTCATTCCAGGGATCATTCTTGTAAACCTCCTCTGGACCCTCTCCAGAGCCAGCACATCCTTCCTCAGATATGAATGAATGAATGAATAAGTTTATTGGCCAAGTATTCACATACAAGGAATTTGCCTTGGTGCTCCGCCCACAAGTGACAACATGACATACAGTGACAGTTAGGAGTGATAAATAAAACATTAAACATTAATAATAAAACATTATTGATTAAACATGTGCATTAAATAAAATGCCAGAGCAAAAGGAGGCTACAGGTTTTTGGTTTTATGTCTGGCTGTGGCAGCTTTGACATAAAAGGCTTCCTCTTTAGACTGTCGGAGGCGTCTGAGTTCTGCTGTAAAACAGGGCTTGTCGTTGTTGAACCCGGTCCGGGTCCTAGTGGGAATGCAACTGTCCTAACAAAAGCTGACATATAATGATACAGTGTCTTTATACTGTAAAGTATAAAGCGCCTCCAATTTCTGGATTTTCTCCTCATTTAGAAAATATTCTATGCTTTTATTCCTGCCAACGTGCATGACTCCACACTTTGCTACACTATATTCTAAAAAAACCCTTTATTGCCACTCTTTGCCTTCTACCATCCAGCCAACCTGATATCCACGCTAGTGTCTGCCCTTTGGTACCATGGGCTCCCAGCTTCCATAACAGCCTCCTGTGTGGCACCTTATCAAAGGCTTTCTGAAAATCTAGGTATACAACATCTACTGACTCTCCTTTGTCTGTCCTGCTACTGACTTCTTCAAGGATTTCCTGCAAACTTGTCAACAGATTAACTTTTTGGGAATCCTGCACCAGCACGCCCAACTCATTTTTCCAAGTCTAAAACATAGGACAAAGTGAGACAATTATTTATTTCTGTATATGGTCATGGGCAGCGGTAGAGTTGCTGCCTTACAGCGCTTGCAGCGCCAGAGACCCGGGTTCGATCCCGACTACGGGTGCCGTCTGTACAGAGTTTGTACGTTCTCCCCGTGACCTGCGAAGGTTATATCTGAGATCGTCTGTTTCCTCCCACACTCCAAAGACGTACAGGTTTGTAGGTTAACTGACTTGGTATAAGTGTTGGATAGTGTTAATGTGGATCGCTGGTCGATGCGGACTCACTGGGCTGAAGGGCCTGTTTCTGCACTGTATCGCCAAACTAAACTAAACTGCATTATAACTGCCAGCTTTCATCTGAACAAACACGCGCTTTTACTTTTTTAGTAAAGAAAATACGGGAAGACCTTCCTACCGAAAATCACAAGAACAAGCAAACAATAAAAGTTTTCATTGATGGATCTCATCCTGAGGTGACCTAAAAAAGAGAAACAGAGAAACTTTAATCAAAGGCAGAGCAATATAAATGAATAAGAAGGGTCTGAAGAAGGGTCTCGACCCGAAACGTCGCCTATCTCCTTCGCTCCTTAGATGCTGCTGCACCCGCTGAGTTTCTCCAGCTTTTTGTGTAACCCTCGATTCTCCAGCATCTGCAGTTCCTTCTTTAACAATATAAATGAATGTTCAAAGCAATTATTCCATTCTAAATGGTAGACCTACCAGTTAGAACTTTTTTACCAGGTTAATGTTTATAAACATGCCGAGGTAGCAGCTAGGCTTCAACATCTATGCAACATTATTCAATATTTCCAGGATAAGAATAGCCATAAATAATTGCACATTCAGGCAATGTATATACATACCTTTTTATGGGTGTTGTTATAATTAATTGAAAAGTGTAGAAATAAATATTCTATAATTCTTTTAAACCAATTGAGCATAACAACATGCATAATTAGAGGGCAGCACAGTGGCGCAGCAGTAGAGTTGCTGCCTTAAAGTACCAGAGACCCGGGTTCGATCCCGACCACGGGTGCTGTCTGTACGGAGTTTGTACCTTCTCCCCGTGACCTGAGTGGGTTTTCTCCAAGATCTTCGGTTTTCTCCAACACTCCAAAGATATCACATCTGTAGTTTCATTGGCTTGGTATGATGTAAAATTGCCTCATGTGTGAGTAGGATAGGGTTAATGTGCGGGGATCGCTGGTCGGTGTGGACTCGGTGGGCCGAAGGGCCTGTTTCTGTGCTTTATCGTTCAATTAAACTAAAAAGAAACTAAAATTAAGTTGGCACCTTGCTACCATCTGGACTTTCTCAATTTCGACACATCAGTACAGCAGAGAAACAGGCTCTGCAGCCCATTACGTCTGTGCCAATCATGGTGCCATTTTAAACTCCATATGCCTCTTTTCAGCTGCCAGTCATGTACTTGCCTAAATACCTCTTAAATGTTCCTTTCGGATCTGCTTCCACCATCACCTCTGGCAGTGTCTTCCAGGCGCCTACTATTCTCTGTGGAATAAAACATTGCCTGACAAATCTCTTTTAAACTTTCCCCCTCTCATCTTGAAACTGTGCCCCCCAGTATTTTATATTTTCATCACAGGAAAAGATGCAAAAGTGCTGAGGTACATCAACTAAAAAAGACATGTTGGGATTTGTTTCTGCCTCGGAAACTCTTCTAAAACATAAGTTAAATCTAGCAGGTCCTTTGCAGCTAAAGAGATGCTGTGTGTACAGTATGTGTCACTGTGCTCACTTAGAATAATAGACGAAGGGACATACAGGAGAAAGGGATCTTACCATGCCCATGCCAACCATGCTCAATACACTTATCCCATTTGTCTGAATTGGGTCTGCAATCCTTCTGTATCTTGCCTACGCAAGAGACAGTCTAAATGCCTCTTAAATTCCAAGTTATTGTATCTGCCTCTACCACCTCCTCTGGAGATCACACACAGTTATTTCCCACTCACTGTGTGAAAAACCTACCTGTAACATCTCTTTTCGAACTCTCCCCTTTCACATTAAACTTTCACATTCTTGTTCTTGATGTTCCTACCATGGGAAAAGATTTGGATTATTTCCCCAGTCTAGGCCTCTCATATGTTACACACTCCAGCATGTCTCTCTCCATCACTCGAGGGAAATCAAATCTAGCCTTTCCAGTCTCCCCTTACTACTAAAATCCTGCAATTCAGGCAGTTTTGCCATTGGAGGATTCTACACTGCACCACATGTAGCATTATTGCAGGGACCTTGGTAATCAACTGAGGGCAGATTTGTCTGGAGTGGAGCGTACTGCTGTTAAAGCAGAGGATAAGTTGTGGAACAAGCGATGTTAGACTGGGACTCAAGTTTTTTTGTTAAATTTTTTTATTAATTAGAAGCAATTACATAATAAAAAGGTGCTTGTTCATTGTCGACATAATAAAAATCATTTTGTTCTTTGTAGATATACATAATCAGTATTATTTATATTAACAATTGCATAATAATTGTGCTTCGATATATTTTTTTCCCATTTTTTATAAAGATAGAAAATAGTAGAGAAAGATTAAATTTTTTAAAAAGTATAAAAAGTTGGGAAAGAATGGAATATTCTACAGATTTTACATTGTTGGAGATATATCCGCGTTTTATGAAATGTACTACTTCATCTATTCTTCGATTCTGGTTTCAGTCGGGTTCTCGTGCCGAACCAGTTTGCCCCTTCAAATATTCAATAAATGGGGACCATATTCTTTTAAATAGTTCTTGTTAAGACAAATCTTATTCTTTCCAAATATAGGGTCTCCGACATTTCTGTAGTCCACATTTTAATTGTGGGGTTTATAGAGCCTTTCCAAAATTTTAATATTAATTTTTTCCCAAGTATTAAACTATAATCAATAAAAGTTCTTTGATTCAAAGTAATAAATTGATTTTGTTCTGTTATTCCTAATATTATTAATTTTGAATCCGGAACCAGTTTGGTATTGACGGCTTCTGAGATTATCTTAAAAATTTCCATCCAAAAATTATTAATTTTTATACAACTTATGAATGAGTGCATTAGGTTAGCCTCTAAGTGTTGACATTTATCACAAATAGGGGAAACACTTGGAAAAATTCTATTCAGTTTTGTTTTTGAATAATGCAGTCTATGCAATACTTTAAATTGTATTAAAGAATGTCTAGTATTTAACGAACAGTGATGTATATGTTGTAAGCTTTCATCCCAAATTTCTGGTCTAATTGTTTGACCTAATTCATTTTCCCATGATTGCCTATATAAATCCGTCTTTGGAGCATCGCTATCTAATAGAATACTATAAATATATGGTATCAGTTTTTCTGTGTTCGGGTGTTTATTCAAGCATTCATCAAAAATGTCTATCTTTCTAAATCTATATTCATTTGTAATTGACTTAACATAGTCTCTGATTTGTAAATATCGAAAGTAATCCTTTGATTGAAGCCCATAAATTTGTTGTAATTCCTGAAATGAGAGAAATGTATTTTTCCTATAGAGATCACCCATCTTTGTAATTCCATGATTTTTTCATTGTAAAAAACCCTTATCCATCCATGAGGGTTTAAATGCTGCATTGTTTACAATAGGAAGAGATAGTGGTATACAATCCAATTTTAATGTTTTCTTTATTTGTTTCCAAGTGCATATTCCACTGTCTATTATAGGGTTTTCTTTATAGGTTTTTTTGCTTAATTTAGTAATAGCAAATAGAATTGACCCAATTTCAAAAGGTAAACAATCTTCTTTTTCCATATTTAACCAGTCTGGTTGTTTAGCCAATTCTTCCAACCAAAAGTTCATATTCTTAATATTAAATGCCCAGAAATAAAACATAAAATTCGGCAATCCTAAACCTCCATTTACTTTTGATTTACATAAATGTTTCAGACTGGGACTCAAGTTTGTCCCGATGTTGACTTGGTATTCTTGATGGCTTTGCAAAGATCATAGCGGGCTTTCTTGCTTGTCCCAGTAATCCTAACCAGCTCGGCCACTCTTGGGTCAAGACAAGGGGAGCCACAAGAAAACATGGAAAACATGGATATCAGGATTATTTGGACAAGCAAGCAATTGGCTTGGCTGTGTGCGGTGGGTGGCAGGATCTTTGGAGAATGAGGCTGGTTAGTTTTGCTGCTGACAAAACAGTTGCAATGGTTATTCTGGCTCAAGCTTGGATCAGCAGGAGACTGAAATGGGAAACCTGCAACCCATTGGGCCCTAAATACTGATGGGTGGCAGGATAGTGCAGAGAGAAGAGGAGCCACAAGAGTAAAATGAACACTCCAGAGTGGTTCAAGAATGCTCGCTATGATCTTTGCAAAGCCATCAAGAACAGCAAGAGACAATTTGCACTTTATCTGCTTATTTATTGATATATTTGTGTATATATTTATATAATGGTATATGGACACACTGATCTGTTTTGTATTCATGCCTACTATATCCTGTTGTGTTGAAGCAAAGCAAGAATTTCATTGTCCTATCTTGGACACATGACAATAAACTCCTTTGAATCTTGAAGCGATGTCAGGCAACATCGTTGGTGATAGTCAACACCAGCGATGTCAACAAAATAGAGAGAGTACAGAGGAGATTTACTAGAATGTTGCCTGGGTTCCAGCAACTAAGTTACAGAGAAAGGTTGCACAAGTTACGTCTTTATTCTTTGGAACGCAGAAGGTTAAGGCGGGACTTGATTGAGGTCTTTAAAATGATGAAAGGGATAGACAGAGTTGACGTGGATAAGCTTTTCCCATTGAGGGTAGGGAAGATTCAAACAAGAGGGCATGACATGAGAATTAAGGGACAGACGTTTAGGGGTAACATGAGGGGGAACTTCTTTACTCAGAGAGTGGTGGCTGTGTGGAATGAACTTCCACCAGAAGTGGTGGAGGCAGTATCGATTTTAAAAGTAAAGTGGATAGGTATATGGATGGGAAGGGAATGGAGGGTTTGGTCTGAGTGCAGGTAGACGGGACTAGGGGGAAATAAATGGTAGGCATGGACTGGAAGGGCCGAGAGGGCCTGTTTCCGTGCTGTAATTGTTATATGGTTATATGGTTATATGGTGCAGCCCTACCTGATGGACTTGATGTATTCCATGCTCGCTTTGTGCAGAAGGCCAATAAGGCAATGCCATTTGTCCCATTGGACACAAGTGTGCCTATTCCTAGGGTCACTGTTGCAGAGGTTAGATCGGCTTTCATAATGGGGAAGCAACTGGCCCAGATGGAGTCCCTGGCCGCGTCCTTAAAGACTGCGCTTGACCAACTAACGGGAATGTTCATGGACATCTTTAATCACTCCCTACTCTGTTCTGAGGTACCCACCTGCTTCAAGAAGACCACTATCATCCCGGTGCCAAAGAGAAAAAAAGAACCTCATGCCTCTATAACTCTTGTCCTTTGGCCTTGACATCCACCATCATGATAGTTATGGAACGCATTAAATCAAGTCTACCCAGCGGCCTTGACCCACCACAGTCCGTCTACCACCACAACAGGTCCATAGAAACATAGAAAACATAGAAAAATAGGTGCAGGAGCAGGCCATTCAGCCCTTCGAGCCAGCACCGCCATTCAATACGATCATGGCTGATCATCCCCAATCAGTACCCGGTTCCTGCTTTTTCCCCATATCCCTTGATTCCTTTAGCCCTAAGAGGTAAATCTAACTCCCTCTTGAAAACATCCAGTGAATTGGCCTCCACTGCCTTCTGTGGCAGAGAATTCCAGATTCACAACTCTCCGGGTTAAAAAATGTTTCCTCATCTCAGTCCTAAATGGCCCACCCCTGATTCTGGACTCCCACAATATTGGGAATTTTTTTTACTGCTTCTAGCCTGTCCAATCCATTAAGAATCTTATATGTTTCGATAAGATCCCCTCTCATCCTTCTAAAGTGAATACTAGCCAATTGACCCATTCTTTCATCCTATGTCAGTCCTGCCATCCCTGGAATTAACTTGGTTAATAGCAATAATGTCCTTCCTCAAATTAGGAGACCAAAACTGCATACAATACTCCAGGTGCGATCTCACCAGGGCCCTGTACAACTGTAATAGGACCTCCTTGCTCCTGAACTCAAACCCTCTCGCAAAGATGGCCAACATGCCATTAGCTTTCTCCACTGCCTGCTGTACCTGCATGCTTACATGCAGTGACTGATGTACAAGCACACCCAGGTCTCGTTGCACCTCCCCTTTTCCTAATCTGTCACCATTCAGATAATATACATACAACATATAATCCTCCAACATTTTCGCCATCTCCATCGGGATCCCACCACTGGCCACATCTTCCCATCTCCACACCTTTCCGCAGAGACCATTCCCTCCGCAACTCCCTGGTCAACTTGTCCCTTCCCACCCAAACCACCCCCTCCCCAGGTACTTTCCCCTGCAACCGCAGGAGATGAACCACCTGTCCCTTTCCTTCCCCCTCGACTCCATTCAAGGACCTAAACAGTCTTTCCAGGTGAGGCAGAGGTTCACTTGAACCTCCTCCAAACTCATCTAATGTATCCGCTGTTGCCGGTGTCAACTTCTCTACATCGACGAGACCAAGTGCAGGCTCGGCGATCGTTTCGCTGAACACCTCCGCTCAGTCCTGATCTCCCGGTGGCTCAGCACTTCCTCAGCCCCTCCCATTCCCAAACTGACCTTTCTGTCCTGGGCCTCCTCCATTGTCAGAGTGAGGCCCAGCGCATATTGGAGAAACAGTACCTCATATTTCGCTAGGATAGCTTACACTCCAGCGGTATGAACATTGACTTCTCTAACTTCAGATAGCCCTTGCTTTCCCTCTCTCTCTCCATCCCCTCCCCCTTCCCAGTTCTCCGACCAGTCTTACTGTCTCCAAATACATTCTATCTTTGTTCCGCCCCCTCCCCTGACATCAGTCTGAAGAAGGGTCTTGACCCAAAACGTCACCCATTCCTTCTCTCCAGATATGCTGCCTGGGCCACTGAGTTACTCCAGCATTTTGTGTCTACCATTCAGATATTTTACTTCGGAGTCACGTGAGTGACTACGTGAAGACCCCGCCAGCACACATGAGTGACATATCGTCGAACGCATTGCGGAAGCGACAGTCGGGAGGAGCGTCGCTCCTTCAGCGTAAGTTTAAAAACTTACGGAAGGTAAGTCTCACCTGTAGTGGTGAGCGTGGCGACTCTGTGTTTTTCTTGCTTACAGGAGAAAACCCAACATGGAGTCGCGGAAATCAAAAAGAGCAGCGGCAAAATCCGCTGCTGTGGGGAGCAGCCAGCAGCGTGCCGCTACTCCTGAGCTGCAGGTGTTACCGGCAGCTCCCGACTTTTCGCCGATGAGGACCGCAGGTACGCCGCGGTCGGGCGGCAAAACCACCCGGAAGTCGGACGGGGCCGTTGACTCAGCTGGGTCCGGACCCGAAGACACCCCGTTCGCTGATAGCGACGGCGGGCGTCTTTCCCACATGGAGCGGATGATGGAGCAGTTGCTCCAGCGTGACCTGCTTTTGCAGGGGCAGAGTCACAGTGGGCCTCTTCGCAGGCCCACGGCAGAATCCTACCATGGACTGCCAAATGTCTCACCCTCTTCGCAGGGGAGCATTAGGGGTCAGAACTGGGCTGACCCTGAAGAAGGGGATTTGGCTGAACAACCAGCAGTGTCAGGGGTGCAGGAGGAGTTACTGGATATGGTGAACAAACATGTTGTTCCTACACAGAAAGGACTGCCTATTCACCAGAAGCTGGCAGCCAGCATTAACTACATGGCTACCAACCAGCTTCAGGAGCAAGCCGTTAATGCAACAGCTGAGAAGTATCTCGCTCCTGAGAATTGTAACTCTTTGAATGTTCCTGCGGTGAATAACCCTATATGGGGGAACATGAGCCCTACTATCAGAGGGCAAGAAATCAAGCTTCAGAGAATTCTGAAACTATTGGCCGCCGGGATTACAGCAGTGGCCAGGACTGCTGTAGGGGTGGAGTTACCAGAAGAACTGCAAGATGCTCTGGCTTTGCTGTGTAACACACAGTTTGAAATAAATAGCTATCGGAAGAGCATCATCAAACCTGCATTTAATCCCAAATTTGCGGGGTTATGCAGGTCAGGCAACTTGCAACCACCTAATCTGCTGTTTGGGGATAACCTTCCAAAACAGGTGAAAGACCTGGATGAGGAGGCCAAGGCTATAGGCCTGATTAAGGTACCTGGTACCTCCAAACCCCACTATCAGCAGCGGCAGCACCCCTACACACCCACCGGACAGCGATATTACAACAGACCGTCCGGTGGTGAAAGCTCGAAGGCCGGCCCACCTGCACAACGGACTTTTTTAGGCCATGGCCCAGCCCGGCCTTCTTGGAAAATGCGCCATCCCTACAACTCAGCAACACAGCAATAAAAGAAGCAAGGGCAAAGACCGCAACACCGGCAGTAACCATGGAGGTAGGTGGGTCTGGTTCCCTCAGGAACATTGCATGTCTAAATTCATCTAATGTGGGGGGACGGTTGCACTTGTTTCATGAAGTATGGCGCACCTTTACCTCTGATCCTCACATACTCGGAAGTATTCAGGGTTATAAAATTGAGTTTATTCATGAACTCCCTACCCCAGTTCAGCATTCGCCTAGCCGAAAGTTTATACTTTCACAGAAAGAAAGAACGGCAGGCCATGCTGAACTATCAAGACTAATTAACAAAGGGGTAATTGAGAAGACTATCAGAGAATCTCAGGAGTTCGTATCGAATATATTTACCAAAAATAAAAAAGATGGCGGGTGCCGCATCATCATAGACCTGACCGAACTAAATACTTCCGTTCAGTATGTTCATTTTAAAATGGACACTTTTGTCACGGCTAGACAGCTAATATCTGAAAGGTACTACATGGCTTGCATTGACCTCAAGGATGCATATTATTCAGTACCTATACACAAGGATCATAGGAAATACCTGAAATGTATCTGGATGGGACAATTATGGCAATATAAAGCCTTACCCAATGGGCTATCATCAGCACCCAGGCTGTTTACCAAAATATTGAAACCAGCTTTAGCCTATTTAAGGAAACAAAACCATATTGTCATGGCCTACCTCGATGATATCCTCATTGTCGGGGAGAATTTGGAGATGGCTACATTGGCAGTTCTAGCCACAAAACATCTTTTTCAAAAGCTGGAATTTATCATACATCCAGATAAATCGAAATTGGAACCCTCCACTACCATGGATTATTTGGGGTTCACCATTGACTCGGTGCAAATGTCTATCACCTTACCACCTAACAAGGTGGTGGACTTGATAGAAGCTTGCAGGAGCCTCACTGGCATCAGGGATCCATCTATACAGCAAGTAGCCAGAGTGATTGGGAAAATAGTGGCTGCATTTCCCGCAGCACAATTTGGGCCACTCCATTATCAAAACCTTCAAAGAGCAAAAATTATAGCTCTCAAAAATCATGCAGGCCATTTTGACAGGCCTATGAAGCTACCAGAAAAGGCAAAATCTGAATTAAATTGGTGGATAGAAAATGCACAGCTTTGTTCTAACCCCATCACTATCATGAATCCCTCGGTTATCTTACAAACTGATGCCAGTGCCAAAGGTTGGGGAGCAACTAATACCACCACTAGTTGTGGAGGCAGATGGAGTGCACAAGAGCTAACCCTATTCAAAACATTAGGGATTAATTATTCAGAAATGCTGGGAGCATTTCATGGACTAAGGGCATACTGCTCAGATATGCACCAGTTGCATGTCAGGTTACAAATTGACAACACCACAGTGGTGGCTTATATTAATCATATGGGTGGAATAAAGTCGATATCATGTGATGAATTGGCTAATAATATCTGGCACTGGTGTCTGCAAAGGGAAATTTGGATCTCAGCCACTTACCTTCCAGGTAAGCTAAACACAGTGGCAGACACCAGATCACGAAAATTCAACGACAACATAGAATGGATGTTGGATCGGAAAGTGTTTATGGATATTATAAAACGTTATGGGACACCAGATATCGACCTTTTTGCATCCAGACTTAATCACCAACTTCCAACATATGTTGCTTGGGAACCAGACCCAGGGGCAGTAGCGATGGACGCTTTCACGCTACATTGGGGGGATTTGTTCTGCTATGCATTTCCCCCCTTCTGCCTCATCAGTCGGGTCTTGCAAAAAATAAAACAAGACTCCGCATGGGTATTTTGGTTGTGCCCGACTGGCCTACCCAACCATGGTTCCCAGCAGTACAGAAGATGGCCACAGAACCTTGCATCCGGGTCAACAGATGACCTAGTTTATTGATACATCCCATTACAGGGGAAAGCCATCCATGTCATGACCGCATGGACCTGTTAATTTGCAGATTCTGAAACGTCCACTTCTGGGATACGGACTCACCGACAGAACAATAAATATCATCTCAGCGTCGTGCAGGGAGTCCACCAGGAAACAGTACCTGACCTATATCAGAAAGTGGGAAGTGTTCTGTACTACAACGAACACTACCTATGAAACGGCCACCATCACGGAAGTTCTGGAATTCCTGGCTACCCTTCACTACGATGAAGGATTAAGCTACAGTGCCATCAACTGTGCAAGGAGTGCTCTATCAAATTATCTGGGCAAAGGGAGTGATCATCTGGCTGTTGGATCACACCCATTAGTGTCAAAGCTAATGAGGGGAATATTTAATTCCAATCCCCCCAGGCCCAGATACAACCATACGTGGGATATTAGCATAGTCTTGACTATGTTACGAGGATGGACACCCAATTCGGGGCTCACCTTGGACAAGCTCACCTATAAAATGGTAATGATTATGGCACTTGTCACAGCACAACGGGTCCAGTCCCTACACAAGTTAAGTATGGACGCCATGACAATCTCCAATGGCAAAATAACTTTTCTTACACAGGGGCTGTTAAAACAAGACCGACCCGGTTCGTCTGGACAAACATTAGAGTTTCAAGCTTATCCTGCAGATACTCAACTCTGCATCATTACACTGATATTACTATATATCACAGTCACTAAGACTCTAAGGGGCACGGAGAAAGCTTTGCTTATAAGCCATAAACGGCCCCATCACAAAGTCACGGTGCAAACCATATCAAGATGGTTAAGGGTGGTGTTAGATGCAGCGGGGGTGGACACTAATGTCTTCAAATCTCACTCCACCAGGGCTGCATCTACTTCGGCGGCTAGGATGATGGAAGTACCCATGGACCACATCCTGGCCACAGCGGGTTGGAGCAATGAGAAGACATTCCAACGCTTCTATAACAAACCCGTGGCCTCTCCTGACACTTTTGCAGGAAAAAGTTTGAGTACTGCTAAATAGTTACCCTATATGGGATATATTTTGTTTTGGTATGAATAAATACCTATTTTGTTTTTCAGCCAGTGTCATGTCTGAAATACGTTCATCCTCTTATCCCAGCATGGCAATGTGTGAGCATGGACTCGTTTCCAGGGCATGAAATCACAGAGCTTTGAAATCTTCACGTAGTCACTCACGTGACTCCGAAGTAAAATAGTAAGATTAAATGAGAACTTACCAGTTTGAAGTTTGATCTTTATTTTATGAGGAGTTATGATGAGGGATTACGTGCCCTCCGCTCCCAAAACCCTCTATTATAAAGTTCAACTGGTATGGAAGTTCTCTCTTATCTTACTATATCAGTCTACGTTGCTATCTGTGATTTCACACCACTGCTTTGAAGAATGTCGTGCATGCGTGCTGGCGGGGTCTTCACGTAATCCCTCATCGTAACTCCTCATAAAATAAAGACCAAACTTCAAACTGGTAAGTTCTCATTTAATCTTACTAATAATGTGCCTTCCTGTTTTGCCACCAAAGTGAATCTCACATTCAGGGAGTCCAGAACCAGGGGCCACAGTTTAAGAATAAAGGGTAAGCCATTTGGAACGGAAATGAGGAAACACATTTTCACACAGAGAGTTGTGGAATTCTCTGCCTCAGAGGGCGGTGGAGGCCGGTTCTCTGGATACTTTCAAGAGAGAGCTAGATCGGACTCTAAAAAGATAGCGGAGTGAGGGGATATGTGGAGAGGGCAGGAACGGGGTACTGATTGTAGGTATGTTACAAAACTTACCTTTAGCAGCTCTGCAGTTCTGCCACTGCCCGTGTGCGCGACTTTGGCGCCTTTGAGAGGGGGACGGGTTTAAAATACGATTTTTCTTCAGACTATTCAAATCAATTTTGAACAGACTTTTTAGTTGCTGAAGAAAAATCGCTTCAACTGCCGTTTTATTAAGTTTATTAAAATTAGCGTTGGAAAAATTAAAAGCAGGAGTAAATTAAAAATCATCTTTTAATGCCGTGAACGCCGACAACGGGACGGATCTTACGTAGGGGACAAAAGAAGGTACACCGTTTATTTTTACACATAAACGTGCTTCTTAGGAAGCCTTTAATCAAAATTTCATGTTGCGAAAGGGTGACTTAAAAAAGATACGAACCGGCAGTATTTTTCCTGCCGACTGGGGGTTAAATTCACCGCAAACCGCAATGTCCCAAACCATCGTGTTCAACAAAAACCCACTCGCAAGTTGATTTAAATGGCCATTAATTTACAGGAATTAAACACTAAAATCCTTCCATTTGGCCTATGAATTAATGACAATGAGATTTAAAAATCATGTTATATTGTGAATTCTTGTGTGAATGTTATTTGGACACTTAGGCTTTTAAAAAAATGTTAACCTTACCTTAAGATATGGATAGATGTTTAGATCTAGTAATTGAATTTTGTAATTAGCTACAATTAGGTAACTAACTAATTATATGCTTTAATTTCAGGTCATCCAAGTAAGATTGTTTCATATTTGTTTCCGAATGATTCAATCTATAATAACTGAAAATGTCATTCAGTTCTCTTAATTTTTAATAAAGTTATGGGCTTTTAACTGTCCTCGATCACAGCTTTTGTGTTAAGTCAATGGAAAAGCAATGGGGTACAAGATGCTAATTTCTAAGTATGAAAATGGCCATAACTTTTTTAATACTGAAGATATGAAAGTGAATTAGGTGTCAAATTAAACTTATTTTTATGCTTTATCGGATGGCATAAATTGCAGACTTGATTTTTGTTATCTCAAAATGTTGTATCGTTGTTACTGATTAACCATATAACCATATAACAATTACAGCACGGAAACAGGCCATCTCGGCCCTTGAAGTCCGTGCCGAACAACTTTTTTCCTTTAGTCCCGCCTCCCTGCACTCATACCATAACCCTCCATACCCTTCTCATCCATATGCCTATCCAATTTATTTTTAAATGATACCAACGAACCTGCCACCACCACTTCCATTGGAAGCTCATTCCACACCGCTACCACTCTCTGAGTAAAGAAGATCCCCCTCATGTTACCCCTAAACTTCTGTCCCTTAATTCTAAAGTCATGTCCTCTTGTTTGAATCTTCCCTATTCTCAAAGGGAAAAGCTTGTCCACATCAACTCTGTCATAGAAACATAGAAAAATAGGTGCAGGAGTAGGCCATTCAGCCTTTCGAGCCTGCACCGCCATTCAATATGATCATGGCTGATCATCCAACTCAGTATCCCGTACCTGCCTTCTCTCCATACCCCCTGATCCCTTTAGCCACAAGTGCCACATCTAACGCCCTCTTAAATATAGACAATGAACTGGCATCAACTACCTTCTGTGGCAGAGAATTCCACAGACTCACCACTCTCTGTTTTCCTCATCTCGGTCCTAAAGGAATTCCCCCTTATCCTTAGACTGTGACCCCTTGTTCTGGACTCCCCCAATATCGGGAACAATCTTCCAGCATCTAGCTTGTCCAACCCCTTAAGAATTTTGTACGTTTCTATAAGATCCCCCCTCAATCTTCTAAATTCCAGCGAGTACAAGCCGAGTCTATCCAATCTTTCCTCATATGAAAGTCCTGACATCCCAGGAATCAGTCTGGTGAATCTTCTCTGTACCCCCTCTATGGCAAGGATGTCTTTCCTCAGATTTGGAGACCAAAACTGTACGCGATACTCCAGGTGTGGCCTCACCAAAACCCTGTACAACTGCAGTAGAACCTCCCTGCTCCTATACTCAAATCCTTTTGCTATGAAAGCTAACATACCATTTGCTTTCTTCACTACCTGCTGCACCTGCATGCCTACTTTCAATGACTGGTGTACCATGACACCCAGGTCTCGTTGCATCTCCCCTTTTCCTAATCTGCCACCATTCAGATAATAGTCTACCCTCATGTTTTTGCCACCAAAGTGGATAACCTCACATTTATCCACATTATACTGCATCTGCCATGCATCTGCCCATTCACTCAGCCTATCCAAATCACCCTGCAGCCTCCAAGCATCCTCCTCACACCTAACTATACCCCCCAGCTTGGTGTCATCTGCAAACTTGGAGATGTTGCATTGAATTCCCTCGTCCAAATCATTAATATATATTGTAAATAGCTGGGGTCCCAGCACTGAGCCTTGCGGTACCCCACTAGTCACTGCCTGCCATTCTGAAAAGGACCCGTTTACTCCTACCCTTTGCCTCCTGTCTGCTAGCCAGTTCTCTATCCACATCAATACTGAACCCCCAATACCGTGGGCTTTAAGTTTGTATGCTAATCTCTTATGCGGGACCTTGACGAAAGCCTTCTGAAAGTCTAGATATAACACATCCACTGGTTCTCCCTTATCCACTCTACTAGTTACATCCTCGAAAAATTTTATCAGATTTGTCAGACATGATTTACCTTTCGTAAATCCATGCTGACTTTGTCCAATGATTTCACCACTTTCCAAATGCGCTGCTATCCCATCTTTAATAACTGTCTATCCCTCTCATCATTTTAAAGACCTCTATCAAGTCCCCCCTTAACCTTCTGCGCTCCAGACAATAAAGACCTAACTTATTCAACCTATCTCTGTAACTTAGCTGTTGAAACCCAGGCAACATTCTAGTAAATCTCCTCTGTACCCTCTCTATTTTGTTGACATCCTTCCTATAATTGGGCGACCAAAATTGTTCACCATACTCCAGATTTGGTCTCACCAATGCCTTGTACAATTTTAATATTACATCCCAGCTTCTATACTCAATGCTCTGATTTATAAAGGCTAGCATACCAAAAGCTTTCTTTACCACCCTATCTGTATGAGATTCCACCTTCAAGGAACTTTGCACGGTTATTCCCAGATCCCTCTGTCCAACTGTATTCCTCAATTCCCTACCGTTTACCATGTACGTCCTATTTTAATTTGTCCTGCCAAGGTGTAGCACCTCACATTTATCAGCATTAAACTCCATCTGCCATCTTTCAGCCCATTTTTCCAACTGGCCTAAATCACTCTGTAGACTTTGGAAATCTTCCCTGTATTATCCACAACACCCCCTATCTTGGTATCATCTGCATACTTACTAATCCAATTTACCACCCCTTCATCCAGATCATTGATGTACATGACAAACAACAAAGGACCCAACACAGATCCCTGAGGCACCCCACTAGTCACCTGCCTCCAACCCGACAAATAGCCATCCACCATTACCCTCTGGCTTCTCCCATTCAGCCACTGTTGAATCCATCTTGCTATTCCTGCATTTATACCCAACAGTTGAACCTTCTTAACCAACCTTCCATGAAGAAACTTGTCAAAGGCCTTACTGAAGTCCATATAGACAACATCCACTGCTTTACCCTCGTCAATTTCCACAGTAACCTCTTCAAAAAATTCAAGAAGATTAGTCAAACATGACCTTCCAGGCATAAATCCATGTTGACTGTTCCTAATTAGACCCTGTTTATCCAGATGCTTATATATATTATCTCTAAGTATCTTTTCCATTAATTTGCCCACCACTGAAGTCAAACTAACCGGTCTATAATTGCTAGGTTTACTCTTAGAACCCTTTTTAAACTATGGAACAACATGCGCAGTACGCCAATCCTCGGGGACTGATTGGGGATGATCAGCCATGATCACATTGAATGGCGGTGCTGGCTCGAAGGGCCGAATGGCCTACTCCTGCACCGATTGTCTATTGTCTATTTATCCACATTATACTGCATCTGCCATGCATCTGCCCACTCACCCATCCTATCCAAGTCACCTTGCAGCCTCATAGCATCTTTGCGTCATCCGCAAACTTGGAGATGTTACATTTAGTTCACGTATCTCCGCCCCCTCCTGGTTTGAACGTTGTCCGGGTCCAGAGAGAAAGCAACTCAGACAAGGTTTTTAACCATATAACCATATAAGAATTACAGCACAGAAACAGGCCTTCTCGGCCCTTCCAGTCCATGCCGACCATTTATTTTCCCCTAGTCCCATCTACCTGCACTCAGACCACACCCCTCCATTCCCTTCCCGTCCATATACCTATCCACTTTACTTTTAAATGTTAAAATCGATCCTGCCTCCACCACTTCTGCTGGAAGCTCATTCCACACAGCCACCACTCTCTGAGTAAAGAAGTTCCCCCTCATGTTACCCCTAAACTTCTGTTCCTTAATTCTCATGTCATGCCCTCTTGTTTGAATCTTCCCTACCCTCAATGGGAAAAGCTTATCCACGTCAACTCTGTCTATCCCTTTCATCATATTAAAGACCTCAATCAAGTCCCCCCTTAACCTTCTGCGCTCCAAAGAATAAAGACCTACTTTTCACAGTCCCTTCTCCGAGAGCGGCTTCCAGGGACTTCATGTAAGGACAACAAAAAGCCCTATAAAACAATTCCAATCATCTATTATCGTGACACAAAAAAAAGCTTGGGTAACTCAGCGGGACAGGCAGCATCTCTGGAGAGAAGGAATGGGTAAATTCTGAAGAAGGGTCTCGACCCGAAACATCACCCATTCATTATTCCTTCTCTCCAGAGATGCTGCCTGTCCCGCTGAGTTACTCCGGCATTTTGTGTCTATCTTCGGTTTAAACCAGCATCTGCAGTTCCTTCCAACACAATCTATCAGAGTGAATGGCCGTTGTGGATAATTTCGGATTATTTCCAAAGATTTGAGTGGGAGGGGGGGGGGGGGGGGGGGAACGCGCAGGCCGGGAACACCAAAGGTGAGGCTACCGAAAATAGATTAACAAAAAGATGGATTAACTCGACGGGACAGGCAGCATCTCTGGAGAAAAGCCAGAGGCGATGTTTCGAGTCGAGACCCTTCTTCAGACTGAGCGTCTGGTCTTGGAGCTGGGAACTGGGACGCTGCAGATTTAAATGGACTTTAGCTGTCCCTCGCCTTCAACGCTCTTTGCCACTTAAACTACAGCAAGATATAGGAAACCGACTGCCAAAATAACAGTTTCTCCAGCTTTTTGTGTAACCCCCCAGCCAAAATAACAGATCGTGCCTCAGGCTGGTGTATTTTCGGAGACGGGCAAAGCCAGAATGAAATAACAACTGAAATAAGTCCCGCTGAGCTATTCCAGCATTTTTGCGTCTATCCTCAGTTTAAACCAACACCTGCAGTTCCTTCCTGCACATGAAATAACGCGGTTCTGCTGTTTTTGTTACAATTCGGACCTTTGGCTAAACTTGCCGTTGACTCCGGATTTTTCCATTCATAACTGAAGAGCAACGCGACGTACTTCTGGAAAGCGAAGTGAAGACCTGAACAAAATGATCGAGCATAGACACAAAATGCTGGAGTAACTCAGGGGGGGGGGACAAGCAGCATCTCTGGCCGAATTCCGAAGAAGGAACGCCCCCCGTTCCTTCTCTCCAGGGATGCTGCCCGTCCCGCTGAGTTACTCCAGCACTTCTGTGTCTATCTTCGGTGTAAACCAGCATCTGCAGTTCCTTCCCTACACATGATTGAGCATGTCCCTGGAAACGTTAAGGCTTACCTCGCTGGTTCGGGGAGACGGATTCTTAAAGTGCTGGAGAATTAAATCTCTAGCATGCAGGTTCATTCGGTAGACGCCAATGCAACCAGGGACAACCAACCCCACGTTTCGGCTAGCGTAATCCACAGCTCAGATCCCACCCGTCATAGTCTCCCCCCCAGACACACATGCCTGAACTATACATCCTTTAACCACGCCCAGAGATTACATACACTGAGAAAAAAACAGAACATCTGAAAGGAAAATCGAGGTGGGTGAAAAATCTAAATCCATACCCCATTGTAATGGATATAGATACAAAACTCTGGAGTGACTCAGTGGGTCAGGCAGAAGGAATAAGTGATGTTTCAGGTCATAGATTCATAAGGCCATTAGTGATAGGAGCAGAATTAGGCCAATCGGCCCATCAAGTCTACTCCGCCATTCAATCAAGGTTGATCTATCTCTCCCTCCTAACCCCACTTTCCTGCCCTCTCCCCTTCACCCCTGGCACCCGTAATATCGAGACTCTTCTTCAGACTGAGAGTCAGGGGAGAGGGGTACTCTCAGTCTGGGGAAGGGTCTCGACCCGAAACGTCACCCATTCCTTCTCTCCAAAGATGCTGCCTGTCCCGCTGAGTTACTCCAGCATTTCAAGATTCAAGATTCAAGAATCTAGATTCAATTTAATTGTCACATGTACCAATTAAGGTACAGTGATATTTGAGTTTTGTGTCTATCTTCAGTGTAAGCCAGCATCTGCAGTTCCTTCCTAGCCCACTTTATTGGAACCACCAAAATAGACAGTAACAATGGTCGATGCATCTACATTTCTAACACACCCATTTACAGTTTGCAAAGTAAATATGGATTAAAAACTGATACATTAACTGTATTTTACTGATTGTGTGATTCCTGCAAGTTTAGTTCCACATAGTTTAGTTTATTGTCACGTGTACCGAGGTACAGTGAAAAGCTTTTGTTGTGTGCTATCCAGTCAGCGGAAAGATAATACATGATCACAATTGATCCATTTACAGTGTATAGATACATGATAAGGGAATAATACTTAGTGCAAGGTAAAGCCAGCAAAGTTTGATCAAGGATAGTCTGAGGATCATCAAAGAGGTAGATGGCAGTTCAGCACTGCTCTCTGGTTGTGGTAGGATGATTCAGTTGCAATGCACAGAAGGTCCTCAAATATATTAGGTCTTTATTCTTTGGGGCGTACAAGGTTAAGGGGGGACTTGATTGAGGTGTTTAAAATGATGAAAGGGATAGACAGAGTTGACGTGGATAAGCTTTTCCCATTGAGGGTAGGAAAGATTCAAACAAGAGGGCATGACATGAGAATTAAGGGACAGAAGTTTAGGGGTAACATGAGGGAGAACTTCTTTACTCAGAGAGTGGTGGCTGTGTGGAATGAGCTTCCTGCAGAAGTGGTGGAGGCAGGATCGATTTTAACATTTAAAAGTAAAGTGGATAGGCATATGGACGGGAAGAGAATGGAGGGGTATGGTCTGAGTGCAGGTAGATGGGACTAGGGGAAAATAAATGGTCGGCACGGACTGGAAGGGCCGAGAAGGGTTGTTTCCGTGCTGTAATTGTTATATGGTTATATGGCTATATGGTTAATTATTACATTACTCCAACCAGTCTTTACCATTGTTGATGCTGTTGTTTATGAATTGGCAGTCCATTCGTTGGGTTGGGTCAGGTAGCATTGTGGTAATGTTGGAGATACAGGGAATCTCCTAAACTGTTTGGGTAGCTTACACCCCGAAGATATGGACATAGTGGTAAATAATCCAATAGTAGATAACCTCTCTTCCCTGTGTCCACCCTGGCACACACTAGTTTCTCCCAATACCCCATCCCAATCATCCAGATTCAGATTTAGATTCAGATTCAAACTTTTATCGTCATTGTGCAGGGTATAAGTACGTGGACAACGAAATGCAGTTGGCATCTCACCCAGAAGTGCGAACACAGAATAATGGACCAGTAAAATATATACATGTATATACAGTAGCAGTAGTGCAATTTTCCGCGGGGGGGGGGGGGGGGGGGGGGAGGGGGGAGATCAGTCACTGGGGGAAGGAGTGTCCGAGGGGGGAGGATGACTGGCGAGCACCAAGGTGCAGAGTTAAGTAGGGCAACAGCCACAGGGAAGAAGCTGTCCCTGAACCTGCTGGTCCGGCAACGGAGAGACCTGTAGCGCCTCCCATATGGGAGGAGGGTCCTGCTCCTTTCCCTTTTTCCTATACTAATTTCCCACCCCCCAGTCCATCATTTCACTTCAATCCCTCTCCTCTTTCCTACCCCCCCCCCCCTTCCCCCTACATCCCTCCCTCTGTCTTTACATTCCATCCATCTTTTTTCCTCTTCAGACATCCTTTTCATGCCTAGCCTTTGTCACATACTCCACACATAGAAACATAGAAACATAGAAATTAGGTGCAGGAGTAGGCCATTCGGCCCTTCGAGCCTGCACCACCATTCAATATGATCATGGCTGATCATCCAACTCAGTATCTCGTACCTGCCTTCTCTCCATACCCTCTGATCCCCTTAGCCACAAGGGCCACATCTAACTCCCTCTTAAATATAGCCAATGAACTGGCCTCAACTACCCTCTGTGGCAGAGAGTTCCAGAGACCCACCACTCTCTGTGTGAACATCTTCCAATCAACCCTCCCCCCAAAACCCACATCTATCATTTGCCAGGCTTTGTCCTGCCAGCATCTGCCTTTCTCTCCCCTCCCCTCAATTCTCTTTCTCCCTGCCGCAATAATTCTAAAAAAAGGTCCCAATCTGAAATGTTTAGTTTAGTTTAGTTTAGTTTACTTTAGTGGGTGGCAAGGTGGTGCAGCGGTAGAGTTACTGCCTAATGACCCTAGAGCCCCGGGTTCGATCCCGACTACGGGTGCTTGTCTGTACGGAGTTTGTACGTTCTCCCCGTGACCTGAGTGAGTCTGCAATGTACTTAAATAAATAATTTGTTAGCCCTTAATGAAAATGAAATTAGTTGTTTGGCCTGCCCTGTGCTTTAAAACTGCAATTGCAATGGAAATGAAATGAAAATGCAATCAGCTGTTTGGCCTGCCCCATGCTTTGAAACTGCAATGGCAATGAATATGAAATGAAAAGGCAATGAGCTGTTTGGCCTGCCCTGTGGTTTGAAACTGCAATGGGAATGGAAAATAAATGAAAATGCAATGAGTTGTTTGGCCTGCCCTGTGCTTTGAAACTGCAATAGCAATGGAAATGAAATAAAAATGCAATCAGCTGTTTGGCCTGCCCTACGCTTTGAAAATGCAATGGCAATGCAAAGGAAATAAAAATGAAATGAGCTGTTTGGCCTGCCCTGTGTTTTGAAACTACAAAGGCAATGGAAAAGAAATGAAAATGCAATGAGTTGTTTGACCTGCCCTGTGCTTTGAAACTACAATGGCAATGGAAATGAAATGAAAATGCAATCAGCTGTTTGGCCTGCCCTGTGCTTTGAAACTGCAATGGCTAGGGATAGGCATCATACGGGAGGGTTGGTCACCGAACGCAGCGTCGGCGCTCACCCCGGAGGCAGGCGCCCCCCGGAGCCACTCACCCGTTCCCCCAATGTAACCCGTTTGCCCAACGCAATACTTCACCACTCACCCATAGCCCCTAACTGCGCAGGCGCGACTCATTTCCCCTCATCCCCAACACTCTCTTCTCTCCCTTCACTTCTTCCCCTCCTCCACTCCCTTCTTCACCTCTCCCTCTCTCTCCTTTCCCCTACCCTCAGTCACTCCCTACCCTCAGTCACTCCCTCCCACCCTCCATAACCCTCTCCCCTCCCTATCCCCCTGACCCGTTGGGTCCCGTTTCCCCAATGCAATATTCCACCACTCGCCCGTTCCCCCAACGCAAACCATTTCCACCACTCACCCATTCCCCAAAACAACCTGTTCCCCCAAAGCAATCAATCCTTCCCACGTGGAGGGGAGTGGGTAGTCGGCGCTTCCCGGAGCCAATGAATGGACCTTTGGGTCGATCTTCGGGCCGGCGTTGGTGCTTCCTTAAGCCAATCAATCCTTCCCACGTGGGGGGGGGGGGGGAATCTCACTCTCTCCTTACTCCCCTTCAAACTGCTGAACCCATTGTCTCTCTGTCGCCTCCCCCTCCGCCTCCTTTTCCTGACCCTCAGTCACTCCCTCCCTCACCTCTCCCCTTTCGCACTCCCCCACTAAAGACAATGTTTAAATAATATTCCTTCCCCTCCCATCCCCCACTCTGTCAACTCTCACAGCTTGCTATTGGCAGCAGCGATCCCATGGTGATGTCATTTTCTGTTGTTGGAATGTTCACAGCAGCTTGTGTAAATGAGATCCCATTGTGATTGGAAGAGTGTTGGATGCCATTGTGACATCATCACTGGATGCTGCTGGAAAAGTCTCACTCTCACAGTCAATTATTATTTTCAAAGTTGGCTTTTTTTTAACTTTAAATATCAATAACTTGTGAAATATGACATCAAATGAAGAAACTTGATACGAACGACCACGGGAAAAAGCTGAGTAAGATTCTGCAAAAATGTTTGCGCTACTGTGTACGATTTTGGCGAAGCTCCTGAGATCACAGACAGACAAACAAGACAAGACTTTTAGTATTATATAGATACAGAACCTTTTAATACACACACATACACACATATATATATATATATATATATATATATATATATATATATATATGCAAACCCAATGAGTGGCACACATTTGGCTCTATTGGACAGGCCCCATGGTTAGCGATCTCAACACCAGAGTTCCAAAACAATCACTCTATGCTGAGCTCTGTTATGGCAAGAGGTTAGCAGGTAAACAGTGGAAATAGCTCCAAAAATGTTTTCAAAACCATTCGGAAGATAATGCAAAATCCCCACTGACTCCTACGAATCTCAAAATCAATCAAATTGGAGAAGGAGAAGGATGACTCTGGGAACCTTGAATCCAGTTCGACACTGAGTGCTGGAATCATTCAGCGGGTCAGGCAACGTTTCTGGCGAAAAAGGATGGAAGAAGTTTAGCGTCAGAATTCGTCTTCAGAATGAAAGTAGAAATGGGGGGGAGGGGATGTGGGGGGTGGGGACTAGAGGTGGTGAGGGGGAGTGGGAATTAGAGGTAGGAAAAGGCCAGAAGAAATCAGGGCCGGTGAACAAATGATCACGGAAGGGTATTATTCCACCATAATAGCTGAAGAAGGGTTTCGGCCCGAAACGTTGCCTATTTCCTTTGCTCCATAGATGCTGCTGCACCCGCTGAGTTTCTCCAACACTTTTGTCTACCTCCGATTTTCCAGCATCTGCAGTTCCTTCTTAAACCCATAATGGCTTATCGTTGCCTGAGGCTGAGGTGATGTGCACAATGGAACAGGATGGGGGAGGAGCAGATAGGGTATGCAGGGGTTGCTTGAAGTTACAGAAAGCTACGTTCATTCTCCTGGGTTGTAAGCTGCCCAAGCAAAATATGAGGTGCCGTTCCTCCAATTTGTGTGTGGCCTCACTCTGACAGTGGAGGAGGCCCAGGACAGAAAGGTTAGTAGGTGTAGGAATGAATTGCAGATGCTGGTTCAAACTGAAGAGAGACACAAAATGCTAGAGTAACTCAGCTGGATAGACAGCATCTGTGGAGAGGAGGAATCGGTGATGTTTCGGGTGGGAAGGGGAGTTTACAAGTTTGCCTAACTGAAGAAGAGTTCCGACCTGAAATGTCACCCGTCCTTTTTCTCCAGAGATGCTGCCGGACATGCGGAGTTACTCCAGCACTTTGTGTCTCCCTTCAGTATAAAGCAGCATCTGCAGTTCTTTTCTACGCACCTAGATTCCAAAGCAACATTTTCAGATCACACATTAGCCTCGTCAGCCAACTATGAGTTCACAGAAATAGAATGGAAGGGAATCTCAAAGGAACGTCCAGGAATAAGAAGATTTTCCTATTTAGTTTCCAAGAGTCAAGAGCCAAGAGTTTTATTGTCATATGTCCCAGATAGGACAATGAAATTCTTGCTTGCTGCAGCACAACAGAATATGTAAACATAGTACTTAACGGGAGAAGAAAAAACGTTCAGTGTATATATATACACATTCACACATACTCAGTAAATAACAAATATAGTGCAATAATAATAGTCTGTTGCAGTTCAGAACTTATTTGAGGTTGTTGTGATTAATAGCCTGATGGCTGTTGGGAAGAAGCTGTTCTTGAACCTGGGCATTACAGTTTTCAGGCTCCTGAACCTTCTTCCTGATGGTAACGGTGAGTGTGTGGCCAGGATTGTGTGGGTCTTTGATGATGTTGGCTGCCTTCTTGAGGCAGCGACTTCAATAGATCCCTTCGATGGTGGGGAGGTCAAAGCCAGTGATGGACTGGGCAGTGGTCATAACACGGTTGTAATTTATGTCAATTAATGGCTATTAATAAAGACATTTTGACAATGTATACCATACCCTTTTCAACCTCAGCAATACCTGAAGCCCATCACACAAACTAAATGTACTCATTTACTGGCTAATTGTTAGTTTGGGGAGAACATACTCCAGATTATTTTTCCTGGATTGCAATATTCCTAATTTCTTCGTTGATGGCGAGATTCAAGATTCAAGATTCAAGATTCAAGAGAGTTTATTGTCATGTGTTCCTGATAGGACAATGAAATTCTTGCTTTGCTTCAGCGCAACAAAACATAGTAGGCATTGACTACAGAACAGGTCAGTGTGTCCATGTACCATTATGTAAATATACACACACATGAATAAATAAACTGATAAACTGATAAATGGGCTATTAATGTTCAGAGTTTTGTCCGAGCCAAGTTTAATAGCCTGATGGCAGTGGGGAAGTAGCTATTCCTGAACCTGGTCGTTGCAGTCTTCAGGCTCCTGTATCCTCGACCTGAAGGTAGCGGGGAGATGAGTGTGATAAGGAGCGGGGAGATAAGGAAAGCCTTGCGGTTTTATTCACATTAGGGCAGATGCAGGCTTCAACATTCACAAAAATATGTTCAGTGACCCATCACGTGGCACTCAAATTAATTCCGTACCAAACTATGCCCAGAGCAGTAGTTTAGACAGACGTTAAGCCTTGTTCATACTTGCAAAGAATCCCATGCAATGAGGTAACACAGGTGCATTCGTCTATGAAGATATGTAAGCCCAAAATGAAATACCTTTTTGATGAGATACACAATTATAATTCTTGCCAATACATTTTAATTACTTTGATATTCCTGCAAGTGTAAATAGTCTTGATAAAAGATTATTATTATTGGTGTTTTCAAAATGCAGTCACAGTGAATAATTCTGTGCTGTGATATTTATATAAAAAGGTTCAAAAAGGTTCAAAAGCCAACATATGTCTTCCCAAATTTTATTACTGATAACTTCAATGGGAATAGAAATCAAAATGTTGTCAAACAGAAAGCTGGTTTACTATTGTCTAGACTAGGAAGGATCTGCAGATGCTGGAACACAAAATGCTGGAGTAACTCAGTGGGACAGGTAGCAACTCTGGATAGAAGGAATGGGTGACGTTTCGGTTCGAGACCTTTTTTCACACTGAGTCAGGGGAGAGGGAGTCACAGATATAAAAAGTTGCAAGAGATCAAAAGAGAAGCAGATCAAGGAAAATGTAGAATGGCGATCATTGTTAGCTAGGAGACGGTGACAATGAAACAATCAGAGATAGATTGGAATGCATTCTAGAATAGAAGATAAGCATGCAGGTACAGCAGGCAGTGAGGAGAGCGAATGGCTTGTTGGCCTTTATAAGAAGAGGAATCAAATATATGAGCAAAGAGGTCCTTCTGCAGTTGTACAGAGCCCTAGTGAGACCACACTGGAGTACTGTGTGCAGCTTTGGTCCCCTAATTTGAGGAAGGACATTTTTGCTATTGAGGGAGTGCAGCGTAGGTTTACAAGGTTAATTCCCGGGATGGTGGGACTGTCATATGCTGAGAGAATGGAGCAGTTGGGCTTGTACACCAGAGTTTAGAAGGATGAGAGGGTATCTCATTGAAACATGTAAGAGTGTTAAGGGCTTGGACACACTTGAGGCAGGAAACATGTTCCCGATGTTGGGGGAGTCCAGAACCAGGGGCCACAGTTTAAGAATAAGGAGTAAGCCATTTAGAACGGAGACGAGGAAACACTTTTTCTCACAGAGAGTGGTGAGTCTGTGGAATTCTCTGCCTCAGAGGGCGGTGGAGGCAGGTTCTCTGGATGCTTTCAAGAGAGAGCTAGATAGGACTCTTAAAGATAGAAGAGTCAGGGGATATGGGGAGAAGACAGGAAGGGGGTACTGATTGGGGATGATCAGCCCTGATCACATTGAATGGTGGTGCTGGCTCAAAGGGCCAAATGGCCTACTCCTGCACCTATTGTCTATTGTTTATTGACTATTGTCTATTGTAATCAGGACCATCAGCATGGTTGGAGAACTGGGAAGGGGAGGGATGGAGAGAGAGGGAAAGCAAAGGTTACTTGAAGTTAGAGAAGTCAATGTTCATACCGCTGTGGTGTAAACTGTCCAATTGAAATATGAGGTGCTGTTTCTACACTTTGCGCTGGGCCTCACTCTGACAATGGAGGAGGTCCAGGACAGAAAGGTCAGTGTTGGAATGGGAAGGGTAGTTACATTTTTGAGCAACCGGGAGATCAGGTAGGTTTTAGGCGGACTGAACGAAGGTGTTCAGTAAAATGATTGCCGAGCCTGCAATTGGTCTCGCTAATATATAGGGGTCCACACCTAGAAAAGTAGGTACAGTAGTTGAGGTTGGAGGAGGTGAAAGTGAACCATTGCCTCACCAGAAAAGTCTGTCGGGGTCCTTAGACAGAGTCGAGGGAGGAGGAATTGTCTACATGTTCTTCTCATAGACTGACAAATGGTTAGGACACAGCAACAGTCTGCCTTTGGACAAATCTAGTCCGAGAACACAGATGCAATTATTAAGAAAGCTCATCAGCGTCTCTACTTCCTGAGAAGATTACGGAGAGTCGGTCTGTCAATGAGGACTCTCTCTAACTTCTACAGGTGCACAGTAGAGAGCTTGCTGACCGGTTGCATCGTGGCTTGGTTCGGCAATTTGAGTGCCCTGGAGAGGAAAAGACTACAAAAAGTAGTAAACACTGCCCAGTCAATCATTGGCTCTGACCTTCCTTCCATCGAGGGGATCTATCACAGTCGCTGCCTCAAAAAGACTGGCAGCATCATCAAGGACCCACACCACCCTGGCCACACACTCATCTCCCTGCTACTTTTGCGTAGAAGGTACAGGAGCCTGAAGACTGCAACAACCCGGTTTAGGAATAGCTACTTCCCCACAGCCATCAGGCTATTAAACCTGGCTCGGAACTCTGAACATTAATATCCCCCCGTCTGTTATTTGCACTTTATTAATTTAGTAATTCATGGGTGTATTTACGCATAGAATTGTAGTTAATGCCTTCTAGGTTCTGTTGTGCTATGCAAAGAAAGATTTTCATTGTCCTGTCAGGGACACATGACAATAAACTCTTTTGACTTTTGACTTTGACTTTTGATCTAGTCACAATTTCTAGTGCAGTCTATACTTGGAAACTCCACAATTCACTCAATTCAAATGCCCTTCTTCGACCACAGGCACTCAAACCTGTTCATCTAGATTCTCTGCCAATGTTTCCAATACTCCAGGTGCATCTGCTCCTAGTTTGCCAGGATGTGTGGTTCACATTCCAGCAGCTGTTGTAACCTACTAATTATGATTGCAGTCCCGAAGCCTACTAATTATGTTTGAAACACGTCCTGTGCGAAGCCCAGTGACTGAAAACAGATGAATCCTATTTGATCTGTGAGCAAAAAGAAAATGCAGGCAGTAATTGAAATTCAGACGCGCTCAAAATTCTGTGTCACTTCATCCACGTACTTTCCACTCACCTTCCCGTGAGTATTCCCGAATGTCTGTTTTAGAAGGAACTGCAGAAGCTGGAAAATCGAAGGTAGACAAAAATGCTGGAGAAACTCAGCGGGAGAGGCAGCATCTATGGAGCGAAGGAAATGGGCCATGTTTTGGAGTCTCGACCCGAAACGTTGCCAATTTCCTCCCCTCCAGAGCGAATAGCTGAGTGATTAGAGCTGTGATCTGCACCTCAGAGGTAGAAGCATTTAGAAAATGAAAACATTAATTCACTAAGTTCTCACATCAATGCAACAAATGAACAATCGAATAAACTTGTAATTATCTGGTGCCTTACACAACTGCAAGGAGTTCCGGAGCTCTTTACAGTCAATGAAGGAAGGAAGAAATGGTGGACCGATGTACATCGGCAAGCGCAAGCGCAGGCTCGCCGGCGATCGTTTCGCTGAACACCTCCGCTCAGTCCGCCTAAACCTACATGATCTGCCAGCAGCTAAACCCTTTAACTCCCCCTCCCATTCCCACACTGACCTTTCTGTCCTGGACCGTCTCCAATGTCAGAATGAGGCCCAACGCAAATTGGAGTTAGAGCACTTCATATATCGCTTGGGCAGCTTACACCCCAGCGGTATGAACATTGACTTCTCTAACTTCAAGTAACCCTTGCTTTCCCTTTTTCTCCATCCCTCTCCTATCCTAGTTCTCCCACCAGTCTGACTGTCTTCCTGATTAAGTTTTATCTTTGCATGCTTCGTTGTCACCTTCCCCTTGCTAACAATGATCTATTTAACATTTTCCTTGACTTTCGTCCCCTTTGATGTCTCGTTGTCACATCTTATCCTTCCATATCCCTGCCGCCCCCTGAATCTTTGTCTGAAGAAGGGTCTCGACCCGAAATGTCGCCCATTCTTTCTCTCCAGAGATGCTGCCTGTCCCGATGAGTGAGTCCAGCATTTTGTGTCGATCGTCGGAAATGTTTCCTTTCTGTAGCAATGTTACAAAATTTTGAGATTTTAAAAATCAAGTCTGCAATTTATCCCATCAGATAAAGCATAAAAAGAAGTTTAATTTGACAACTAATTCACTTTCATATCTTCAGTATTAAAAAGGTTATGGCCATTTTCATACTCGGAAATTAGCATCTTGCTCCCCATTGCCTTTCAATTGACTTAATTCAAAAGCTGTGATCTAGAACAGTCAAAAGCCCATAACTTTCTTAAAAATTAAGAGAACTCAATGAAATTTTCAGTTATTATATATTGAAGCATTCTGAAACAAATATGAACCAATCTTACTTGGATGACCTGAAATTAAAGCATATAATTAGTTAGTTATCTTATTGTAGCTAATTACAAAATTCAATGAGTAGATCTAAACATCTATCCATTTCTTAAGAAAAGATAAACTTTTTTTAAATAGCCTAAGTGTCCAAATAACATTCACACAATAATCCACAATATAACATGATTTTTAAATCTCATTGTCATGAATTTATAGGCCAAATTGAAGGAATTTAGTGCCTGTAAATTAATGGCCATTTAAATCAACTAGCGAGTGGGTTTTAGTGGAATGCGGTGGATTAGAACGTTGCGGTTTGCAGTGAAGTCGGTATGAAAAATACAGCTGGTTCGTACATTTTTTTTGTCCCCTTTTCGCAACATGAAAATGTGATTAAAGCTTTCCTAAAAAACAAGTCTTTATGTAAAAATAAACTGTGTAGCTTCTTATATCGCCTACGTTGGGTCCGTTCTGTTGTCAGCGTTCAGAGCTTTAGAAGATGATTTTTAAACTACTCTAGTTAATAAATAATCTAGTGTAGTTTAAAAATAGCTTCATGAATGAAATGTCGGAGCGATTTCTCTTTAGCGATGAAATCGCCCGACATGGATCGACTTGGACTGTCTGGGGAAAAACGGCATTTTAAACCCGCCCCCCTCTGTCACGCCAAAGTCACGCACACGGGGAGCGACAGAACTGCAGCGCTGCTAAAGGTAGGTATTGTAACATACCTACTTACTGACAGTTTTGCAGATGGGTGCACGTTCAACTGAATGAAAGTCAACATCACAGAAATCTCATCAACCAGTTTCATATTGAAAATAGCATGAGGCCACATGTGCAGTACATTAGTGAGTGCTAGGGTTGCCATCTTTCTCACTCCCAAATAAGGGTCAAAAGGTCAAAATAAGGGACAAATTCCCGACGGCAATTCGTTGACCGACTCGGCCGTGGCTGGGTGAACGATGAGTTGGCCCGCGTGCTGGACTTCACACAAAGCCCAGCCGGCGGGTCCGCTGATTTGGTCCGGGCGACTTTGTGCGCAAAGTCCTGCACCCCGTCCAACTCATGAACTGATGATCGGCCACGAAAAGGAGGGGTGGTGGTGTCTGCGGTAAGCGACGGTCCGAAGGTCGGACAGCTGGCCGGGCTGCCGGCCGACGGGGCCACGGGCGAGGCGCTGCTGCTGCTGCACTCCATGGGCTGCACCACGTCAGGACAGGTGAGGCGGGGCCGGACGCGGCGCTCCGACCCGACAGCTCCCTCGACCCGAGTTGTAGCTAGTCGTAGTTTGTCTTAGGTGTGGAAGACTGAGGTCGAGGGGGGTCGTAGGAGGTCATAGGAGGTCATAGACATGGTCGTAAGAAGTCGTAGACATAGTCATAGGAGGTCGTAGAGATAGTCGTAGGAGGTCTTTTACTTTGGCGATTCAACACGACCGTGCCATTTTATTCAACTCATCCAGGGTCTTCTAAATTCGTGGATTAGATCGTCCAAGTGGGACCGGCCCTTAACTAGACATGACTATAATAAACCTAGTTAAGCTTAATGGCTCCAACATCTTTGGTGTAGGAAAGAACTGCAGATGCTGGTTTAAATCGGAGGTAGACACAAAATGCCGGAGTAACTCAGCGGGACAGGCAGCATCTCTGGAGAAAGGAATGGGAAACGTTTCTGGCCGAGACCCTTTTTCAAATATCTTTGTAATCTCCTTAATCTTTAATGCCAGAGCTCTGTCTCATTCAATTTTAGCCCTCCTGATTTCCTTCTTAAGTATCTCCTCAGTCCACTAAACTCCTCCAGGAATACATTTGATCATGGCTGTCTATACCTGGCTTCTGCCTCTTTCTTTTTCATGAGCAGAGCCTCAATTTCTCTCCTCTTCCAGGCTTCCATCTTTCCAGTTACCTTGCCCTTCATTCTAACGTGGTGTCGACTCTCACCATCTCACTTTCAAAGACATCCCACTTTCCACTCATCCCCTTGGCCCGCAAACAACCTACTCCAATCAACTGTAACAATGCAGCATGGTGGTGCAGCGCTTGCAGCACCAGAGACCCGGGTTCGATACTGGCTACGGGTGCTGTTAGTGTGGAGCTAGTACGTTCTCCCCGTGACCTGTGTGGGTTTTCTCGGAGATCTCCGGCTTCCTCCCACACTTTCCAGGTGCTCCAGTTTCTTCCTACATCACAAAGATGTGCGAGTTTGTGCCTTATGGGGCTGTCCCACTTTTGCAACCTAATTGGCGAGTTTAGAAGAGTTCAAAAATTGACGTGGTGAAGACCTCCTTCGACTATGTTGACAACCAGCTTCGACTAGCTATGACTAACTTGGGGAAAATTGGACACCGAATAGTGGAGAGTGAAGACGACCTCCTTCGACCTCCCTTCGACCTCCCTTCGACTATGATGAAGCCTATCTTCGACTACCTTAGACTACCCTTGATTACCTACGACTAACATGCCGACTTACTACGACCTACTACGACTAAACCTACGAGTAAAAAAAGTATAGATTTTTCCATGGTGACCTTTATTCACTCGCGGGCATTTTTTAACATATTGTCTAAAAAACGCAGCGAACTAACTGAGGACTTGAGTACGTGGAGACCACTCTCGAGCATGAAGGAGAGTTACAAAGACCTCCTACGACCTCTTGTCGACCATGCTGCGAGTATGAGTCGAGGGCAAACTCGCCAGAGCTCGCGGATTAGGTCGCCCAAGTGGGACAGCCCCTTTAATTGATCTCTGCAAATAGGGAGTTAATGAGAAGTGGGATAACAAAGGCACGGTGGCACAGCTGTACAGCCACTGCCTGACAGCGCCAGCGCCGTGTTCGATCCAGACTACGGGTGCTGTCTGTGCGAAGTTTGCATGTTCTCCCCGTGACTTGCGCAGGTTTCATTCTAGATCTTCGGTGTCCTCCCATACGTACAGGTTTGTAGGTAATTGGCTTGGTATAAATGTAAATTGCCCCTAGTGTGTGTAGGGTAGTGTTCGGCGGTCGGTGGTCGGTGGTCGGTGGTCGGTGCGAACTCGATGGGCCGAAGGGCCTGCTTCCGCCCTGTATCTCAAAACTAAATTGGTATGAACAGGTGATTGATGGAGGGCATGGACTTGGTGGGCTGAAGGGGAGCAATGGGCATTTAGAACCAAGTGGTGGAGGGGAAAGGGGTATGGGAAAACTCAACAAAGGGAGAAGAAACCTACAGTAGGTGAACAGATGAATTTGTGTGGGTTGCGGGGAACCTGAAATTGGAATATTCTGCAGAATATTCTGAAGAAGAGTCTGAAGGGGGTCTCGACCCGAAGCGTCACCCATTCCTTTTCTTCAGTGGTGTTGTCTGACCCGCTGAGTTACTCCAGCTTTTTGCGTCTGTCATTGGAATAGTCAATGTACATGCCATTCAGTTTTAAGCTGCCCAAGCAGATCCAATAATGTAGGCCAGGACAGACAGACAGGCAGGTGCGAGAGAGAGAGAGAGAGAGAGAAAGAATTTCACAAGGCATAGGAGTAGAATTAAGCCATTCGACCCATCAAGTTCACTCAGTCATTCAATCATGGCTGATCCCATTTTCCTGCCTTCTCCCACAACCCTTGGCACCCATTCAAATCAAGAATTGTCTACTTCCGCCTTTAAAATATCCCCTGACTTGGCCTCCACAGCCCTCTGTGGCAATGAGTTCCACAGATTAACTACCCTCTGACTAAAGAAGTTCCTCCTCACCTCCTTTCTGAAAGAGCGCCCTTTAATTCTGAGGCTATGACCTCCGGTCTTAGACTCTCCCACCAGTGGAAACATCCTCTCCACGTCCACTCGATCTATGCCTTTCATTATTCTGTAAGTTTCAATGAGGTCCCCCCTCAACTTTCAAAAATCCAGTGAGTGGAGGCCCAGTGCTGTCAAACGCTCATAGTACATTAACCCACTCATTCCTGGAATCATTCTTGTAAACCTTCTCTGGACCCTTTCCATAACCAAAACAACCTTCCTCAGATATGGGGTCCACATTTGCTCACAATATTCCAAATGCAGCCTGACCAGAGCCTCATAGAGCCTCAGCTTTACCTCCCTGTCTACAGTTGTATGACTTGCAACAGGAAACTCGAGATGCCCATTGTCAACCGAGCAGAGAGGCTTTGCAAAATGGTCTTCGAGTCTACACTTGTCTTCTCCGACATACTGGAGGTTGCGTCATGAGCACGGGAAGTACGAGACCACACTAGAAGAGATGCAAGTGAATCTTGGAAGGGCGGGTTTGGGTCTCTGGGTCGTGGCGAGGAATGTGATGTAGGGACAGGTGTTGCCCCGACTGCAGTTGCCGGGAATACTGCCGAAGGATGGGGAACGGTAGATGGGAAGGAGTGAAAAGACCAGTTAGCCATAATGAGAGTGGTCCCTGCAGCAGGCTGAAAGGTTGGGCAGAGAGAAAGATGAAACTGCACTTAAGCTGGGGTAGAGGAGAAGATGCAACTACACTTATCAGTATTGCTGCTCCTGTCATTATCGTTCAGTTGGTGTGTTTGGAGATCTGAATGGATTGAGCCAAGAATAGCCTTTGAACGTAAAGATCTGTCATTTGATGCAGTGATCCGTCAATAAAGAGTAGCAGCTGTGACCCCCAAAAAATAAATTACTTTCACTAAGTGTTGTCAGGACTAGAGGGTCTGAGCTATAGGGGGAGGTTGAGTAGGCTGGGACTCTATTCCTTGGAGCGCAGGAGGATGAGGGGTGATCTTATTGAGGTGTATAAAATCATGAGAGGAATAGATAAGGTAGATGCCACAGTCTCTTGCCCAGAGTAGGGGAATCGAGGACCAGAGGACATGTGTTTAAGGTGAGGGGGGGAAAGATTTAATAGGAATCTGAGGGATAACCTTTTCACACAATGGGTGGTGGGTGCATGGAACAAGCTGCCAGAGGAGGTAGTCGAGGCTGGGACTATCCCAACGTTTAAGAAACAGTTAGACAGGTAAATGGATAGGACAGGTTTGGAGGGACAGGGATCAAGGGCTGGCAGGTGGGACTAGTGTAGCTGGGACCTGTTGGCCGGCATGGAGCAAGTCGGGCCGAAGGGCCTGTTTCCACGCTGTCTACCCCACGATAGAAGTGGGAGGAGTTGTACAGCTTGATAGCCACAGGGAAGAAGGATCTCCTGTGGCGTTCTGTCCTGCATCTTGGTGGAACCAGTCTGTTGCTGAAGGTGCTCCTCAGGTTGACCGGTGTGTCATGGAGGGGGTGAGCTGTATTGTCCAGGATGCTCCGCAGTTTGAGGAGCATCCTCCCCTCCAGGACCACCTCCAATGAATCCAACTCTGCCCCCAGGACAGGAGCCAGTCTTCCTGATGAGTTTGTTAATCCTGTTGGCATCCGCGGCCTTCGCCCTGCTGCCCGGGCACATGACATCGAAGTTGTGTCGTGTTCATTGGCATAATCAATGTTGTGTGCTAATTACTAGAGTAGCAGCATGAGGAAGGACAACAGTCCAGTGTCTTTCTGCTGCTGGACATGGAGGTGCATAATCCGGTGGGGACACCCCTCATATTAGGGAAGGGGCATCATCCCAGAGGTCCAGATGAGCGACAATGGTGCGATGTGTAAAGAAAGTGGAGGTGCTAATACGACTGTGTATAACACTAACAATATTGAATGTATAGACACTGAGGATATACTAAGAGATTTGCACTGTTTGTTGTATTGTGCTTCTTTTTATTACAAATTTTAAAAAATGCTTGTGATTGAGGCAGAGCAGCGTAGGTTCACGAGATTGATCCCTGGGATGGTGGGACTGTCACATGAGGAAAGATTGAAAAGACTAGGCTTGTATTCACTGGAGTTTGGAAGGATGAAGGGCAATCTCATAGAAACATATAAAATAATAAAAGGACTGGACAAGCTAGATGCAGGAAAATGTTCCCAATGTTGGGCGAGTCCAGAACCAGGGGCCACAGTCTTAGAATAAAGGGGAGGTCATTTAAGACTGAGGTGAGAAAAAACATTTTTACCCAGAGAGTTGTGAATTTATGGAATTCCCTGCCACAGAGGGCAGTGGAGGACAAATCACTGGATGGATTTAAGAGAGAGTTGGATAGAGCTCTAGGTGCTAGTGGAGTCAAGGGATATGGGGAGAAGGCAGGCACGGGGTTATTGATAGCGGACGATCAGCTATGATCATATTGAATGGCGGTGCTTGCTCGAAGGGCTGAATGGCCTCCTCCTGCGCCTATTTTCTATGTTTCTTTCTTTCTATAAAGTTTACATTTGATATTTGCAAAATAAGTTTCGTCTAAGCAATGGGCCAAGAAAGATAACCAAAGAATGAATCACAGGGTGTTTAACAAGAAGGAAACATCAGGGACAATGCTTCCCATCTTGTTTCCAATCAGCACCCAAATGGCACCAGTCTTTGAATTGATCTTATGGTCAAGTTACCATACAATCTCAATTGCATTATCACAAACACTAAATTTTACTTCGGAGTCACGTGAGTGACTACGTGAAGAAGGCCATCCCCACGCATGCACGTCATTACCTCTGACGCATTGCGCAACGACTGGCTAGCGGGCGTGTTGCTCCTTCCAGCGGGTAAGTTTAAAAGATTCAGGTAAGTGTTTTTAATAAACTTAGCTGAAGTCGTTGCTCCCGATCCGGAGTGTGTTTTGTCTAACCGTATTTCAGCTTTGGATTGTGGGAGATATGTCCAAAGTAAAGAGGCGAGCCGCGACCAAACCGGCTGCGGAAGACCACGGGCCTGCGGGCAGCGTGCTACCGCCGAATTCGCCTACAGGGCCACTAGCAGAGCAGCCAGCGGCTACAGACTTGGTGCTGCCAGAAAGCACCTTGGCTACTCCACGCGGGAGGAAAGCCACTAAAAAGTCTGTGAGGGCCCTGGAGGTGGAAGGGTTCCCTCCTTCTATGGGCAGTGTTATTGGCAGTCTGGCCCATATGGAGAGCCTTGTGGAGAGGTTACTCCAGCACGATATGCTCCAAAGGATGGAGCTATCGGAGCCCGGGGTGTATATGGAACCCGAGGCAGCAGCACCCGTGTCAGGTCTACATAATATCTCCCTGTCAGATGACGGGAGCGTACGAGGTCAGTGCTATGCTGACCCAGAGTACGGAGACACAGTTGAGCTAGAGGGACCATCGGATGTACAATCTATGGCATCCAGATTTGCGGTCCGAGCCCTCACAGGTGAGCCATTGGATAAAGAGCTCGCAGTCAACATTAATTATCTCGCTTCCCATGGCAAAAATTCAAAGATTCCGCCACTGGCATATTGGTAGTGCCAGATTGGCCTACTCAGCATTGGTTCCCTCTGGTTCTAGCCTTAATTACAAAGCCTTTTATGGCAGTGCCCAAGAGCAGAAATATGCTGGTACACCCAGTGACAGGGGAAAGCCACCCTCTTCATGACCGTATACATTTGGTGGTTTGCAGATTCTGAGGAGAACGTTCCTGGGGCTTGGGTTTTCAGAGCGTACCATTGATGTCATCACTACGGCCTGGAGGAAGAGCACACAGAAATATTACATCTCCAACATAAGAAAATGGGAGATGTACTGTTCCCGCTCTCACATTTCATATCACACAACTTCAATCACTGATGTTTTGGAATTTCTTTCGTCACTTTTCCCGATAACAAACTTAGTTGCAATGCCATTAACAGTGCCCGGAATGCTTTGTCCAATTATTTATGGCTGGGGTCAATGAACCACATGGTAGGGTCCCAACTTTTAATAACCTAGTTTATGAAGGGCATTTAACTCCACTCCACCTAGACCTAGGTACACACACATATGGGATGTCAGCATGGTCCTCACAGTGCTCCATCAGTGGGCTCCAGTTTCATCTCTGTCCCTACACCATCTTACACTCAAAGTGGTCATGCTCATGGCGCTGGCCTCAGCACAACGGGTCCAACGCTACAAAAACTCAGACTGGACAGTATGGGTTCTTCCTGCAATAACATCACCATTTTCGTTCAGGATCTTGTCAAGCAGAGCAGGCCAGGGGTACAGTGGTTCAAATTGAGTTTTATGGCAAACCCCTCAGATCCATGAGTGTGTGTAGTGTCATCTATAACCCAATACATAAAGGTCACCAAGAGCTTGAGAGGTTCGGAACTCTCCTTTTTCAGCTACACCAAACCTCACAAACAGCTTACAGTGCAGACCATCTCTGGATGGATTAAACAGGTTCTGGCGTGTGCAGGAGTGGATATTGACATTTTTAAACCACCAGGGCTGCATCGACATCAGCAGCAAGGGATCTTGACCACATTCTCGCGGCTGCGGGACAGTCGAATGTGAGGGCGTACATGATGTTTTATAATAAGCCAGATCCGGGATTTTTGCTGATTCTGTTTTAAGTTCTGTTTCACAGTTCCCCCTGGGTGAGAGGGGTTACTGTTTATTTTCTTTCTTGTTATTAAAGCATTAGTATTGTTAAACATGTCATGTTTTCAATGCATTAATTTTCTCACTCGTCCTGGTCAATTGATGCAGCGTGACGCGTGGACTCGTTCCTCGGCATGAAATCACAGAGCTTCAAAGTCTTCACGTAGTCACTCACGTGACTCTGAAGTAAAATAGTAAGATTAAACGCGAATTTACCAGTTTGAAGTTTGATTGTTATTTTATGAGGAGTCACATTGAGGGATTATGTGCCCTCCGCTCCCTACTCTCGTAACTTGACGATCTTTCCGTAAGTTCTAGTCAAATATAGTCTTATTATTTTAGTTCAACAACGTTTTCTGTGACTTCACACCGCAGCTTTGAAGATTGGCGCACATGCGTGGGGACGGACTTCTTCACGTAATCCCGCAACGTAACTCCTCATAAAATAACGCTCAAACTTCAAACTGGCAAGTTCTCGTTTAATCTTACTATTGCCTCTGAACAATGATTTAGAATGTCAAAAGGTGTTCATGGGAGTTTTGGGGTTGAGGTCTCAATGGACAGGGCCTGCCCCACCAGCATGCAACTATGCGATGAGCGCGACCTAACGTGGTCGCTTGAGCCGTCCGGCGTCGCGGGGCCGGTCCCACTTCGATCGCCGGAGCCGTGCAGAATTGTGTGGAGTTCGCCCCGACATCGCGCGGGGCTCCGAAAAACTGACTATGTTCAAAAATTCCGCGCAGCAACGGCTTGTCGGCTCGCAGTCGCCTCGACGCATTACACACCGCCTCGACATTGTGCCTCCGTGAACCTATCTGTAGGTGCCTCCGTGACCCTCTATGTGTGTGGCTCTGCGGCCCTCTGTGTGTGTGCCTCTGTGCCCCTCTCTGTCCTGGCGAACTTACCTGAAGACTTCACTCCAAGTTCGCCTCACTTTGCGGCGCGTTGCGCCACTCACCTGACCTCCGCGCTGCCCTCGCTGCTGGTTTGGTCGCGCTTGCCGCATGCAGGAGCATGCTGGTGGCAACGGCCCTGTACAGGGGATCACCCGACCTCCGCGCGGCCCCCGCTTTTAGTTTGATCGTGCTCATCTCATGGAGTCGGATGTTGGTAGGACAGGCCCTTTAATCAGACTGATACCCTTTGGTGAGAAGATTGATCTGATCGAGATATGGAGGGGAATACCAGTGGAGGTTAAGTGAGTGCAGCGATTGCAAAGCAGGCCCATGCCACCAAAAGATGGACACAAAATGCTGGAGTAACTAAGCGAAACAGGCAGCATCTCTGGAGAGAAGAAATGGCTGACGTTTCAGGTCGAGACCATTCTTCAGTCTGAAGAAAGGGTTTTGACCCAAAACATCACCCTTCCGTCCATCCGGAGATGCTGCCTGTTCTGTTGAGTTACTCCAGCATTTAGTGTCTATCTTTGCAGTTGAATTAAAGCGGCTAAGGATTTCATTATCATATAAGTAAACATTTGTAATATTCTGTAACATTTGTAATTCCACCACTACTTCCCACTTGCAAGTTTTTCCCCCGACTCCTTAAGACAGAAGCTGAGATTGTACTGAAAAGAAAATCAACAAATGCAGATGTAGAAAATTTGAAATAAAAAAATTAAATGCTGGAATTATTAAACTGAAAAGGTAACACGGTTTCTCATTCCATAAATGCTGCCTGACCTGCTGAGTGTTTCCAGCATATTTTTATTTTTATTCATGCATTGTAATGGGGTTGTCCCACTGCGGCGACCTAATTTGCGAGTGTAGAGGAGTTTAGGAGAGTGTGAAAAAGTGTCATGGTCGAACCTCCTTCAAATATGTTGAAGACCTCCTTCGACCTCCTTCAACTATGCTGAAGACTAGCTTCGATTAGCTTCGGGAAAATTGGACACCGAATAGTGGAGATTGAAGACGACCTCCTTTGACTATGTTGAAGACTATCTACGACGACCTTCGACTACCCTCGATTCCCTACGACTAACATGCTGACCTATTACGACCTTTTCCATGCCAACCTTTTTTTACTCGCGGGCATTTTTCGGCATGTTAAAAAAAACGCCGCGACCTAACTGAGGCCTCGAGAACGTGGGGACCACTCACGAGCATGAAGGAGAGTTACGCAGACCTCCTGTCGACCATGCTGCGAGTATGAGTCAAGGGTAAACTCTTATAGACTCGCCAATTAGGTCCCCGCAGTGGCCCTTTATACAATCTACTTTCTTGGATAGAGCGACTCTGTAACAACACTCCAGACAATCCAAGACAAAGCAAACTGCAATTAGTACATCCATCAATGTGGACATTCACTCCTGTGGACACACAGCTGCTGCAGTGGGCACAATCAACAAAGTCAACAAATGCATTGCTAAGTGCATTTTTCTAAATCAGCACCGCCCAAAGGACCTCCACTTCTACCGACTAGAAGAACCTGGACAGTAAGAACGATGAGACTAGCACCATTTGAAAGATCCCTCCCCAATCCACATACCATCCTAAACCCTTTAACTCCCCCTCCCAGTTTCACACTGACCTTTCTGTCCTGGGCCTCCTTCATTCTCAGAGTGAGGCCCAGCGCCAATTGAAGGAACAGCACCTCATATTTTGCTTGGGCAGTTTACACCCCAGCAGTATGAACATTGACTTCTCCAACTTCAAGTAACCCTTGCTTTCCCGCTCTCTCCACCCCTCCCCCATCGCAGTTCTCCGACCAGTCTGACTGCCTCCGACTACATGTTATCTCTGTTTGCTTTGTTGTTACCTTCTCACAGCTAACAATGATCTATTCTACATGTTCCTTGATCTCCCCCCCTTTGTCCTGTTTTCACACCTTACACATCCTTATCTGCGTAACTCCTTCTCCCCTGACGTCAGTCTGAAGAAGGGTCTTGACCTGAAACATCACCCATTCCTTCTCTTCAGAGATGCTGCCTGTCCTGCTGAGTTGCTCCAGCATTTTGTGTCTACCTACGGTTTAAACCAGCATCTGCAGTTCCTACCTATGCAAGGAAATATATTCCTTTTATTCTCAGGGGGTCAGAATTCTGAAACCGTTGCGTAAAAGCAGTGTAGATATGCCATCAGTTCAAAGCATGGTTCAATAAAACAGCTCACGATCATCTCCCCCCTCTCTAGAACAATTAGGAATGTTTGCCACGTCCATGTCCCATGAGAGAAATACAAACAAAATATAATTTATGCTAGCAACTGGCTGCTTAGCCAATAAAAGACAAATTCTATACAATCATTTTTCCACCATATATTTTTGTTCATTATTTATTTCAGACTGAACAGATGACACAAAGGACAAGTGCCGAGGTTTTGAAGAGAGTTGGTGTTTTTGATTCAGAAGGGATTTAAAAAAAAAACTGCTCTGAATTTCCAGCTGCAAAGTGCCGAGAAACTTCCATCGATTAATTTATTGCCTACATTGGGACACTTGATTCTAGGGACAAAATCACCCATCTCGACATTATGTAACCATCAATTAGCATTCAGTCCCACTGATCAGATTTCATTAAATATCTAAGATTACATTTATTAAAATTTATAAAAATACATTTCTTCTTGAGCCATCAATCACAGCAAAAATAAAATCAAAGTGCTTTTAAATTGCCGCTTAGTTTGCAGGACTAAAGCATATGACTGTCATTGATCCAAATCATTATCATTTTGTAAAGTCTTCATAGCTAAACCCCACAGCGTCAGGCTAGAGAGGAAAGGTCCTTCGTTAGCTCGATACGAAACGCTGGGTGTGTGATTTCCGAAGGGCACATTGATGTGAATGTCCAGGCTAGTAAGTGATGATCGCACAGTCGAGGAGTTTTGGGAAGAGTCTTCAGTCCGTGGATTACTGTCAACCGCGTCTGCATTGGGCTGTTGGGGAACTGGAGGCTTGTGTGTTTTGCCAGAGCCTAAGACCATCTTATTCTGATGGTCATCCGCTTGCTGCACAAGTGAATTGTATTCAGAATGAGAACTTTCATGCGCGGGTGCTGACTGGTCTGGCGCCCCAATAGAAGGCTCTTCTTGGTCATCTCGAAGCTTATCTGAAGGGGATGCAGGCAACAAGTCAACTTGCATAACCTGGCTGAGCGGCTCGGAGTTTGGAGATCTTTGCTCTGCAGCCTGTTGATAACTTTCATCGGGGCTATCCGTTTCCTCGTTTCTTACTTCATGGTCTCCGTTGTACCTGCAGTGCATTCTCTTGTGTCGGTGTAGAACGGCAGAGCGGGTGAAGCATTTACCACACGTCTCGCAGTTGTATGGCCTCTCGCCAGTATGCGTTCGCACATGGCGCCGCAAGTCGCCAGAACCGGCAAACCGTTTCCCTGCAAGATAAAATAAAAATAACTTCACATATTACATTATTTGGCTTACCATGGCTTTGCTTTTTATATGCTTCTAAGAAACCTCCTTCCAGAATTGGCATCAGTTTAGCTGTGGTGTTCAATGAAGGAGCAATAATAAATAAGGAAATAGTGCTGCTCCTATTTTATGAAAAGGTCAAATACAGGCAAATAGGACCAGCTTAGAGGGCAGAATGGTGGCGCAGCGATAGCGTTGCTGCCTTTCAGCGCCTGCGTCCCAGGTTCCATCCTGAGCATGAGATCTGTCTGCACGGAGTTTGTACGTTCTCCCCGTGACCTGCATGGGTTTTCTCCAGGTACTCCGGCTTCCTCCCACACTCCAAAGACGTATAGGTTTGTACGTCAATTGGCTTTTGTAAAATTGGAAATTGTCCCTGTAAGATAGTGTTAAGTGTGCAGGCATCGCTGGTGGGCACGAACTGGGTGGGCTGAAGGGCCTGTTTCCACGCTGTATCTCTAAACTAAATTAGACGGGCATCTTGGTTGCATGGACAAGTTGAGCTGAAGAACCCTTTTCCACACTATATGGCCATGTGCCTGCCAGCATCTCAAGATGGGACGCCAATGACTCGTTTCGCTGTCAGCTCACATTCAGCATCACAAATTTATTGGCTCTTGACCTGTGAAAGTATTCAGAACCACCAGGAATCATCCATGAACTCCATGGTATACCCACCACAGAGGCTTCAGCAACCAGTGAGCCAATAAACATTTACAGCAAAAAACACATTAAGCATCCTTCAACAGCTCTATGACTCTAAGGAGGGATATGGGCCAAATGCAGATAAACGGGACCAGCCCAGAATGGTTGACATGGACACGTTGGGACGATGGGCCTGTCTCCATACTGGACAACTCTGTCTCAAAATAATTGTTGCGACCATTCAGCCCATCAAATCCATGCTGGAGCTTGATCTGACCCTCCCAATCTCCCAGTTCTTCCATGCAATTATTTTACCTCAAGTGCATGTCCATGTCCTCTTGTAAAGTAATTCCTCACTGTTCCTCATCGGCCTTCCAGACAGTGAACTCCTCAACATAATCCCACTCACCAGTAATAAACATTTTCTGCCATTCACTTGAAATCATTGTTCCTGGTCCGTAGACCCTCTATTATTGAGAACAGTTTTGCCCCGTTTGGTCTATCTTAACCAACCCTGCTCTTCTTTGGCCTTGTGAAATCTACTGTCACTCTTTTGTTACCAAAGAGAACAACCAAACCAAAGTGACTTGGGAGTGTTGGTTTAGGATTTCCAATAAATTAATCTGCAAGTCGAATTGGGGTAGTAACGAAAGCAAATGCAATACCAGCATTTATTTCAAGAGGGCTTGTGTACAAAATCAGGGATGTAATGCTGAGGCTCTATAAGGTGCTGGCCAGGCCATATTTGGAATATTGTGAGCAATTTTGGCCACCGTATCTGAGGAAGGATGTGCTGGCTCTGGAGAGGGTTTACAAGAATGATTCCAGGAATGAGTGGGTTTGATGAGAGTTTGTCGGCAATGAGCCTGTACTCACTGGAGTCTAGAAGAATGAGGGGGGGACCTCATTGAAACATACAGAATAGTGAAAGGTTTAGATAAAGTGGATGTGGAGAGGATGTTTCCACTAGTGGGAGAGTCTAGGACTGGAGGTCATAGCCTCAGAATGAAAGGACGTTCCTTTAGGAAGGAGATGAGAAGGAATTTCTTTAGTCAGAAAGTGGAGAATCTGTGGAATTCTTTGCCACAGAAGGCTGTGGGGGCCAAGTCAATGGATATTTTTAAACCAGAGATAGATAAAATTCTTGATTAGTACGGGTGTCAGAGGCTATGAGGAGAAGGCAGGAGAATGGGGTTGGGAGGGAGAGAGAGAGATCAGCCATGATTGAATGGTGGAGTAGACTTGATGGGCTGAATGGCCTAATTCTGCTCCTATTACTTATGACCTTATGTGCATCTCCAATGTTATCAGTGAACCCACCGCATGTTAAGCAATTATATGGTCGCTCTCCTGTGTGGCGGATTCTATGCTTGACAAGCTTCCTCTGCATGTTAAACGATTTTCCACACTGATCGCAAGTGAATAATTTGTCAGCACTGTGAGTCTTCTTGTGCTCCTTTAAATTGCTGAAGTTACTGAAACCTAAACAAAAAAACAAGTCAGAACAACGATATAGTCGTCCAATTAGCATATAACCATATAACAATTACAGCACAGAAACAGGCCTTCTCGGCCCTTCCAGTCCGTACCGAACATTTATTTTCCCCTAGTCCCATCTACCTGCACTCAGATGATACCCCTCCATTCCCTTCCCGTCCATATACCTATCCACTTTACTTTTAAATGTTAAAATCGATCCTGCCTCCACCACTTCTGCAGGAAGATCATTCCACACAGCCACCACTCTCTGAGTAAAGAAGTTCCCCCTCATGTTACCCCTAAACTTCTGTCCCTTAATTCTCATGTCATGCCCTCTTGTTTGAATCTTTCCTACCCTCAATGGGAAAAGCTTACCCACGTCAACTCTGTCTATCCCTTTCATCATTTTAAAGACCTCAATCAAGTCCCCCCTTAACCTTCTGCGCTCCAAAGAATAAAGACCTAACTTGTTCAACCTTTCTCTGTAACTTAGTTGCTGGAACCCAGGCAACATTCTAGTAAATCTCCTCTGTACTCTATTTTGTCGACATCCTTCCTATTATAATTAGGCGACCAAAATTGTACACCATACTCCAGAATTGGTCTTACCAATGCCTTGTACAATTTTAACATTACTTCCCTACTCCTATATTCAATGCTCTGATTTATAAAGGCCAGCACACCAAAAGCTTTCTTTACCACCCTATCTTCATGCGATTCCACCTTCAGGTGGCATAGTTTCATCGTAATATCGCAACAGTGCTGCTGCTTGCATTTCAACGCAAGCCACAGGGCAGCCGGGGCGGATCGGCTAGGACCCAGCAAGCGTTGCCGGGTCACCGCGGACCGTGGCCGATGGACGGACGCCTGCCACGGACCAAGAATAGCTTTTTTTTAAAACCAAAAATACAGATTTATTCAAGTATTTACAACACTATTGACAATACGAAATAATTTAAAACAAACCCACACCATGGAACGAATAGAAGAAATATTCTTAAATAACTATTTCACAATCCTTATTTTTGTTTTACCAAAAATAATTGTAATCAATTATTTACAAAAATGATATCTACAATACAAGACAATACAAACAACGCTCTCCAAAAGAATACAAAGTTAAACAAATATTCTTAAATACTGAATATTAAATAACTATTTCACCATCCTTGTTAAGAAACATTCAACCCCCCCTGCAGTGTCCAGCGGTCTCGGAAATCCCCCGAAGGTGCCCGTGGACAGCGCGTAGCCCGTCTCTAAAACAACCTGGACGCGGACGTAAGCCCGGATACGGGGCAGGCAGCCGGCAGCCGGCTCGGGCAGAGCCCTCTGTCACCTGGCTCCGTGATTCACGGACGGCCAGCTTCGCCAGGCCCAGGAGTAAGAATAGCTTGTCGGCGTCGGGCAATAGACAATAGGTGCAGGAGTAGGCCATTCGGCCCTTCGAATCAACACCGCCATTCAATGTGATCATGGCTGATCATCCACAATCAGTACCCCGTTCCTGCCATCTCCCCGTATCCCCCGACTCCACTATCTTTAAGAGCCCTATCTAACTTTTTCTTGAAAGCATCCAGAGAATTGGCCTCCACCGCCCCTGAGGCAGAGAATTCCACAGAGATGTTTTTTTCTCATCTCCGTTCTAAATGGCCAACCCCTTATTCTTAAACTTTGGCCCCTGGTTCTGGTCCTCCCCCAACATCGGGAACATGTTTCCTGCCTCTAGCGTGTCCAATCTGGTAGGACTGGTAGGCCCTGCCCGCACACCGTACACTCCAAAGTCAGGCCTGAGCCAACGGCATTGACCACGCCGCCAAGACACGGATGAACGTGGATCATGGAGGTCGGAGACTCTGGGGGCCGATGTGGACGGGCCACGTTGAGAAGAACATGGGGTCCCAGAGTGGGGGCCCGCAAAGAACAAGGGGGACCTGTGGTGGTGATTGGTGGGTGTGTGAAGAAGCGACCAACAATATTTAAGGGTACTTTGTAACTTTGCGCCTTGTGGCGACTCCTTTGGGTACTGTGTATGCTAGAACAAGGAATTTCACTGCACCTTCATGGTACATGTGACAATAAAGCATCTATCTGTCTATCTATCTAATTTCAATGTTCTTCAGGAAAGATTACATTTACATAGCATCCAACAATTAGCAAAATGCCCTGGCACTTCAGAGGAGCACCTTCTAACATAGGAACAAGGTGTCACTGATTTCATCGTCATAGATTTCATCGAGTATCTTGCTGAGAGAATGGAGCAGCTGGGTTTGTACACTCTGCAGTTTAGAAGGATGAGAGGTTATCTCATTGAAACATGTAAGATTGTTAAGGATTTGGACACACTGGAAGAAGGAAACATGTTGGGTTTCAGCCCGAAACGTTGCCTATTTCCTTCGTTCCATAGATGCTGCAGCACCCGCTGAGTTTCTCCAGCACTTTGTCTACCTTCGATTTTCCAGCATCTGCAGTTCCTTCTTAAACAACATGTTCCCGAGGTTGGGCGAGTCCAGAACCAGGGGCCACAGTTTAAGAATAAGGGGTAAGCCATTTAGAACGGAGGCGGGCAAACACATTTTTCTCACAGGGTGTTGTGAGTCTGTGGAATTCTCTGCATTAGAGGCCCGTGGAGGCCGGAGAAGTGGCCGACTGGACAGAGGGACGGGAGAAGCAGGCAGTGGTGGTCGAGCAGGGAGCGGATGAAGCCATCGCAGACAGGAAGAAGCAGCAGCAGGTGAGGAGGGGCTCGCTTGGTCACCTTGTGAGTCAGGAGTGGGGTCGGAAGCCGGGGCTCTAAACGGCCATGGAGACGGTGGTAGTCGGAAACGGGTCGCAGGTCACTTCATTCACATTCAGTTTACATTTATATATGTGCTTTAGAGACATGGGAGGGGAGTCATTAGCGGACCAGGGGTGTATTGTCTTCATTATCGCTTTTCCAGAACCAGGGGCCACAGTCTTAGAATAAAGGGGAGGCCATTTAAGACTGAGGTGAGAAAAAACGTTTTCACCCAGAGAGTTGCGAATTTGTGAAATTCCCTGCCACAGAGGGCAGTGAACGCCAAATCACTGGATGGATTTAAGAGAGAGTTAGATAGAGCTCTAGGGGCTAGTGGAATCAAGGGATATGGGGAGAAGGCAGGGACGGGTTATTGATTGGGGACGAGCAGCCATGATCACAATGAATGGCGTTGCTGGCTCAAAGGGCCGAATGGCCTGCTCCTGTACCTATTTTCTATGTTTCTATGTTTCTATTACCTCTGTTGGTCCAGAAAAACAGATAATCCAGAAAGGCACTGGAACCAAGGGTACAAAAAAAATCATTCCCTTATATATTACTATTTACAACTCATTCTTGTACTATCTCCCAATTCCATTCATACCTCAATTTTATACCTTTGAAAAAGGCAACATTGCTAAATGTCATCCGTGCTGACAGTGTTGTGTGTACCTGAATCCATGGTCTATGTTACAAATGTCACATTGGCCTTCCCGAGTGTGAACACGCAGAAAGCGGAACTCAGAACCTGCGCTGACCAGCTAGCAAGACTACTCGCAGATACCTGTCACCTCTCCATACTCCAATCTGAGAACCCCATGTACTTTAAGAAGAGCATTCTCACCCCATTGCCAAAACAAAACAAGGAAGGGGGCTGTAATGTCTACAGCCGATGGCATGGCACTGCACCATCATGAAGTGAGACGTCTCATGGTGCACGCAACTCCAGCCTCTCAGGTAGCCTTGATCCACTGCACTTCGCTTCTTGATGCAACAGGTCCTCAGCAGGCACCATCTCCCTGACCTACGCTCATCCCCGGAACATCTAGATAACACCATAACTCCAACCAAACTCATCTCCGAATTCCTGAACCTAGAACTTAGCATGCCCTACTGCAACTGGTTCCTCAAGTTCCAATAGACGGCAATCAATAAGCATAGGTGAAAAATGATACATAATTCTCTATGCCAGTGCCTTGCAGAGTATAACATCTTCCTATGCTCACAACAGTGTGGCCAACAGTGCAACTTAATTTACAAGTTTGCAGATGACACCATTATAGATGCTAGATATCAAACAAAGAAGGGAAAAGAGTACAGGAAGGAGATCCAAGAGCTTAGTGGCATGTCTTAGCTGTTAAGACAACAGCCTTTCCCCTCGACATCAGCAAAACCAAGGAACTGGTCATCAACTTCAGGAGGCAGATGGAATGCACGCCCTATTCTGTATCATTGGTGCTGAGTGGGGATGGGTGAAAGCTTCATGTTCCAAGGTGTGCTGGTCCATCGCATTGATGCTACGGCCAAGAAAGCACAGTAATGCCTCCAATTCCTCAGAAGACATATGAACTTCAGTGTAACTCCAATCACTTACCAATTTCCACTGATGCAGCCTGGAAACATTCTATTGGATGCATCACAACTTGGTATAGCCACTGCTCTAACCAGGAACTCAAGGAGTTGTGGTGAGTCCATCACATAAAACAGTCTCCTCTCCCAACACCCTTTCCCACCCCCCACCACCTTCGATACGTCTACACACCATCTTGGTAAGCAACTAACATAAGCAAGGACCACTCACACCTGGTCTTTATCGCTTCTTCCCTCTTTTGCCAGGCAGATTCTTTGAAACATGTAGCACCAGGTTCAAGAACGGCTTCATCCCCACTGTTACCACGCTCTTGAACGGACTCCCATATGCTAATAATGAAATCACGATCTTCCAATCTACCTCGTTGTGGCTCTTGCACATTTTAATCTGCACTTTCTCTGTAGTTATAACACGACACTCTGTTTGTTTGCTCTTTTGCTCTACCTGTTGGAGTCAAGTATGGTAAATGTTTGACTAGTACGCAAGACCATGTTTTTTCCAGTCTCTTTGTATACATGACAATAATAACAATATCAGTCGAAAAGGGAAGATGTCTATTTTTGTATAAAAGGACCAGCATCAATACAAATTAAATTATTCAAACACCAACCTCGACCACAAATGTCACATAAGTGAGGCTTCTGGCCTGTGTGAATAACAATATGGCGTTGCACATCACCTGAGGCAGCAAACCTGTAAAAGGACAAGGGTTTAGTGATAAAGAATAATTCTGCTTATTTAAAAATTGAAGTTCAACTTTTAATTTCCTACACTCTCTTATGCAGGATGTTCACTTCCTTCCAAAAGAAACATGCAAAAGTTCAACTCCCAGCTTCTTGCAAATATCTAGCATGACCAACCATTCATAATGATTTGTGAAAAAAAATCTAAAGGTGCTGGAGTAACTCAGCAGGTCACCCAGCACTGCTGAAGAACATGGATAGGTGACATTTTGGATCGGGACCCTTCTTCAGACTATCTTTCAACCCACCCACAATCGTTTGTTGTCAATATCATTCTCGGACATTTCCGCCATCATCAACGTGATCCCACCACCAGTCACATCTTCCCATCCCCACTCCTTTCTGCCTTCTGCAAAGGCCGTTCCCTCCGCAACTCCTTAGTTCACTCATCCCTTCCCACACAAACCAGCTCCTCTCATTCGGAACTTTCCCCTGCAACCAACTGCAGGAGACGCAACAACTGTCCCTATACCATCTCCCTCACATTCATCCAGAGACCCCATCAATCCTTCCAGGTGAGACAGAGGTGCACATGTGCGTCCTCTAAACTCATCCACTGTATTCGGTGTCTCTGAAGTGCCCTCCTTTACATCGGCAAGACCACGCATAAGCTCAGTGACCATTTCGCCGAAGACTTGAGCTCGGTCGGCCAAGGCCTGCTGGATCTCCTAGTTGCTAACCATTTTAATTCCTCGTCCCATACTGATCTTTCTGTCCTGGGCCTTCTCCATTGTGAGAGTGGCAGATTGCCATATGCAAACTGGAGGAACCGCACCTCACATTCCACCTGGGTAGCACCTCACATTCCACCTAACGGTATGAACATTGGATTTTCCAATTTAAGGTTACTAACCTACATACAACCCCTTTTTTATTCTTTTTTTTTCCAATCTCTTCTCTGTGCCCCAACTGGACTTGCAACCTTCCCCTGCCCTTCTACCTATATCCTTCCTCTATGGCTTCATCATTCACACCTCTTCTACTCTTATCTCATGCCATTTGTCTTTTCATCTCTGGCCTTTGTCCAACCATCTGCCTATCATAAATCCCTCAGCTGTATCCAACTCTCAGTTGGCAGGGCTTGTCCTGCCCTCTCCCCCCTTCAGCTTTCTTCCCTCCACCACAATCAGTCCGAAGAAGGGCCCCAACCCAAAACTTCACCACCCATGTTCTCCAGAGATGCTGACTGACCACTGAGTTACTCCAGCACTTTTTGTTTTTGTAAATTGGCATCTGCAGTTGCTTGCAGCATAATGATTATGTTTTCCTTTGAATAGTTACTCCATTATAGAAACATAGAAAATAGGTGCAGGACGAGGCCGTTCGGCCCTTTGAGCCAGCGCCGCCATTCATTGTGATCATGGCTGATCATCCCAAATCAATAACCCGTGCCTGCCTTCTCCCCATATCCCTTGATTGCACTGTTCCCTAGAGAGTTAGATAAACTCGCTCTTAAATCCATCCAGTGACTTGGCCTCCACTGCCCTCTGTTGCAGGGAATTCCGCAAATTCACAACTCTCTGGGTGAAAACGTTTTTTCTCACCTCAGTCTTAAATGGCCCTCCCTTTATTCTAAGACGTGGCCCCTGGTTCTGGACTCGCCCAACATTGGGACCATTTTTCCTGCATCTAGCTTGTCCAGTCCTTTTATATGTTTCTATAAGATCTCATTTCTATTTACAGGATAGAAATATAGCACAATACTTTAAAACTCATTCTTCAAACAAACGATATTCCGGTCACTTTCCCTTTGCCTCGGACTCTCTTTTTATATTGCATTAATGATCTTTCTAAATATTGGGATCCTACATACGCCAAATAAGGCAGTACATCGTTGCATGTTAGTTTAGTTTGGTTTAGTTTTGTTTAGAGATACAGCGGAAACAGGTCCATCGGCCCACCGAGTCCGTGCCAACCAGCGATCCCCGCACATTAACAATATCCTACACCCACTTGGGACAATTTTACATTTACAGCGAGCCAATTAACCTACAAACTTATATGTCTTTGGGGTGTGGGAGGAAACCAGAGCACCCGGAGAAAACCCACGTAGGTCACAAGGAGAACGTACGAACACCATACAGGCAAGCACCCGTAATCATAAACAGTTGCCATGAAATAAAAAATTAGCAACAGTCCAGTATAAAAATTGGTTGTTACCATCACCTTTTACCACAGATTTCACAAATGTATGGCTTTTCACCAGAATGCCGTCGTAAATGAGTTTGCAGATTTCCTGCCTGGTTAAAACAAAAATCAAATTTTAAGCCTATGTATCTTAAACAAACAGTCCAAAGTTTACAATTTCAAACAGATGACTTCTCAACTTTGTCTGTTCACCGTCATGCTTTACAACATCACTTAAAATAGAACACCCTTTCTGAGAGTGGATGGTATCGAGCATTCGCTGTCGATGGAGGTGGTAGTCGAGTGTAATCACTATGTTTAAGGGACATTTCAATAGGCAAAGCGTAAAGACTGCAAGAAATTGCAGCAAATTGTGGACACAGCCCAGACCAAACATTAACCAACCTCCCTCCTATTGACTCCAATTACACCTCACGCTGCCTCAGCAAGGCCAGCAGCATAATCAAGGACGAGTTGCATCCTGGCCAGTCCCTCTTCTCCCCTTTCCCATCAGGCAAAAGGTACAGAAGTGTGAAAACGCACACTTCCAGATTCAGGGACAGTTTCTTCCCAGCTGTTATCAGGCAACTGAATCATCCTACCACAACCTGAGAGCAGTGCTGAACTGCTTGCTACGTCTTTGGTGACTCTGACTATCCTTGACCAGGCTTTGCTGGCTTTACCTTGTATTAAACGTTATTCCCTTATCATGTATCTGTACACTGTAAATGGATTGATTGTAATAATTTATTGTCTTTCTGCTGGGAGTGGTTTACAAAAGATTTTCAGTGTACCTCGGTACACGTTACAATAAACTGAACTGAACTGAAAGGATACTGACCTCATGTAGTAAAATGGGATTAGTATAGATGGACAAAGTTGTGGGCCAAACTGTAGATCATTCACTATATTACTGATCTGATCCATGCCCCGTTTTACTATATTGCTGACCCGATCCATGATCCATGCCGGGTTTTCACTAGACAATAGGTGCAGTAGGCCATTTGGCCCTTAAGGCCAGCACCGCTGTTCAATGTGATCATAGCTGATCATCCACAATCAGTACCCCATTCCTGCCTTCTCCCCATAACCCTCGACTCCGCTATCTTTAAGAGCTCTATCTAACTCTCTCTTGAAAGCATCCAGAGAACCGACCTCCACCGCCCTCTGAGGCAGAGAGTTCCACAGACTCGCAACTCTTTCTGTGAAAAAGTATTTCCTCATCTCCTTTCTAAATGGCTTACCCCTTATTCTTAAACTGTGGCCCCTGGTTCTGGACTCCCCCAACATTGGGAACATGTTTCCTGCCTCACGCCAGTGTACAAACCCTTAATAATCTTATATGTTTCAATAAGATCTCCTCTCATCCTTCTAAATTCCAGAGTATACATGCCCAGCCGCTCAATTCTATCAACATATGACAGTCCCGCCATCCCGGGAATTAACCTTGTGAACCTACGCTGCACTCCATCAATAGCAAGAAAGTCCTTCCTCAAATTTGGGGACAAAACCTTTCACAATGCCATCCTGTGGTATGCGGTTAGCTGGGCAAGGCAGTCAGTTCTAATAAGGCTGTAAAACTACGTGGAGGCATTCGTGTAGTCTCTGACTTCTATATGGATATTAAAGAACTTCATTTGAAGTTAAACGACTTGTTGTTTCACTATTTCATACATGGTGTCAGAAGTGTTCTTTTGGAAAGACATCGGCTGATATTTTATGAGTTGTCACAGAGTTTATTCGCAACTCAGATATGGCCAAAGCATTTCAAAAACCGGACCCGCTTGTTTTCGACTGCAACATCGGAGAGCGATGGCGTATCTTCGAAGAACAGGATGATGTTTTCATCACAGCCGCTCAACTATGGTAAACCACCTCCTTTTTCTATGCTGTACAACTCCATGACTAATAGAAAGGCCATAATGTTTTCAGGTGCTTTTGATGCTCTCCCAGGGCAATTGACCTGATCTAGCCCACATCAAATGCAATTTACTGCAATAACCTCTCTGCCCAGCAAGGGTATTTGCAGCAGCATACAAAAGTACCAGAAATACAGTTCCATTATAGCAGAGGTCAGCCACCAATTAAACTACGTAACAGCTATCATCCCGCACCGAATACATTTACATATGCATTTTTGATTCGTTAAATCTGATACGGTGCAGTCTGCTGTAACCTTCAGGGTGTCTCCTTCGCTCCTTAGATGCTGCTGCACCCGCTGAGTTTCTCCAGCTTTTTGTGTAACCCTCTTGTTTTAACTTCCCTGACATGACTCCATACCATTCTAGATGGTTTTAACTGGCAATTATAAGTCTGACCAAGCTTATCCCATTCTCTACTCTGTCGACGGTGGTGCATCGGTAGAGTTGCTGACTTACAGCACCAGAGATCCAGGTTCAATCCTGATTACGGGTGGAGTTTGTACGTTCGCCCAGTGACCTACGTGGGTTTTCTCCTGGTGCTCCGGTTTCCTCCCACACTCCAAAGACGTACAGGGTTGCAGGCTAATTGGCTTTGGTAAAAATTGTAAATTGTCCCTAATGTGTGTCGGGTAGTGTTGGTGTACGGGGATCGCTGGTCAGCAGACTCGATGGGCCGAAGGTCCTGTTTTCACGCTGTATCTTTAAACTGAATTAAATAAAATTTCCACCTAACAGCAAACTCTGCCGAAATCCATAGCTTGACACAAATCCTCAGACAGCCCCATTTTAAGCCTCTCTTTAAAAGGGTTATGTGTATGAAGGAAATGCAGATGCTGGTTTAAACCAAAGATAGACACAAAATGCTGGACAGGCAGCATCTCTGGAGAGAAGGAATGGGTGACGTTTCGGGTCGAGATCCTTCTTCAGACGGACGTCAGGGGGGAGGGAAATACATAGATAAGGAAGTGTAAGGTGTGAAAATAGGACGTAGGGAATGGAGATCAAGGAAAATGCAGAATAGATCATTGTTAGCCGGGAGAAAGTAACAACAAAGCAAACAGAGATAAAGTAGTTGGAGATTGGTCGGAGCACTGGGATGGGGGAGGGATGGACAGAGAGGGAAAGCAAGGGCCACTTGAAGTTAGAGAAGTCAATGTTAATACTGCCGGGGTGTAAGCTGCCCAATCACACCACTGGGGTATGAACATTGACTAGGGATCTGATTAGGGAGCTTAAGGTAAAGGAACCACTCGGAAGTATTGACATCAATATGGTAAAATTAAACCTGAAATTTGAAAGGGAGAAGATGAAATCAGATATGTTGATATCACTGTTAAGCAAAGAGGACAACAGCGGCACGAGGGAGTAGCTGGCTATAGTTGATTGGAAAGGGTTCCCAGCTGGAATGACGGTGGAACACCAATGGCAGGAATATTTTGGGAACAATTCGGAAGATGCAGGATATTTTAATTCCAAAGAGGAAGAAAGAATCTAGGAGGAAAATGAGGAAACCGTGGATGACAAGGGAAGTTAAAGACAGCATAAAACTAAAAGAGAAGGCATATAACATTGTAACGATTAGTGGGAAGACGGAGGATTGGGAAGCTATTAACAAAAATAACAGAAGATATCTAAAAAGGCAATATGGAGAGAAAAGATAAAATAGGAAAGTAAGCTAGCCAATAATATAAAAGGGGATAGCAAAAGTTTCTTCAGATATGTAAAGAGTAATAAAGAGGCAAGAGTGGAAGTTGGATCGCTGGAGAATGGAGAAGTGATATTGGGGAATACTGAAATGGCAGATGAATTGAATACGTTTTTTGCATCATTTTTCACAGTGGAAGGCACCAGCAACGTGCTGGAAATTCAAAAGTCAGGGGGTGGAAGTTAGTGGAGTGGCTATAACTCAGGAGAAGGTGCTTGGGATGCTGAAAGGTCTGAAGGTGGATAAGTCACCTGGGCCGGATGGACTGCACCCCAAGGTTCTAAAAGAGGTGGCTTTAGAGATTGTGGAGGCATTAGTTATGACTTTTGAAGAATCACTAGAGTAAGAGTCATATAGTGATACAGTGTGGAGACAGGCCCTTTGGCCCAATTTGTCCACAAACAGTCAACATTTCCCAGATACACTAGTTCCACATGCCCATGTTTGGCCCATATCCCTCCAAACCCGTCTTATCCATGTACTGTATCTGTCTAACTGTGTCTTAAACGTTGGGATAGTCCCTGCCTCAACTACTTCCTCTGGCAGCTTGTTTCATACCCCTATCACTCTTTGTGTGAAAAAGTTATCCTTCAGATTCCTATTAAACCTTAAACCTTGGTCCTCTGCTCCTCAATTCACCTACTCTAGGCAAGAGATTCTGTGCATCTATGCAATATATTTCTCTCAGGATTTTATACACCTCTAAAAGATCACCCCTCATCCTCCTATGCTCCAAGGAATAGTCCCAGCCTACTCAATCTCCCCCTATAGCTCAAACCCTTTAATCCTAGCAATATCCTCGTAAATCTTCTCTGTACCCTTCCTAGCTTGACAACATCTTTCCTATAACATGATGCCCAGAACCGAACACAATATTCTAAATGTGGCCTCATCTTATACAACTGCAACATGACCTCCCAACTTCTATACACTAGAATCAGGGATGGCTCCAAGTGATTGGGAAATTGTAAATGTTACTCCTCTGTTCAAGAAAGGAAAAAGGCTGTAGAATAGTGAGATTAACTTAATAGTGAGATCCTTATTTTATGAGGAGTTACGATGAGGGATTTCGTGAAGACCCCGGCAGCACGCATGCGCGACAATCTTCAAAGCAGCGGTGTGGAATCACAGATAGTAGCACTGACTGGAGATAGTAAGATTAAGAGAAGTAATATACCAGTTGTCCTTATAATAGAGGGTTGAGAGCGGAGGGCACGAATTCCCTCATCGTAACTCCTCATAAAATAAGGAAACTTCAAACTGGTAAGTTCTCGTTTAATCTTACTATTTTACTTCGGAGTCACGTGAGTGACTTCGTGAAGATTTCAAAGCTCTGTGATTTCATGCCCTGGACCACGTCCATGCTCACACACTGCCGTAATAACTGATGGAGGAAATATGTTAACGTAATTCAAACTTGAAACAAAGCTGAAAAACAATAATGTATTTATTAATACAAAACAAAAACCCCTGACTTCGGGGAACGTTTAAGGAACAGAATTTAAAACAGTATCCGCAAACGTCGCGGGAGAGGCCACAGGTTTATTATAAAATCGTTGAAATATGCCTTCATTGGCCCAGCCCGGTGTTGCAAGGACATGGTCCATGGGTACCTCCATGGTCCCCGCTGCTGATGTGGACGCAGCCCTGGTAGATTGAGATTTGTAGATATCAGTGTCTACCCCTGCTGCCTCCAACACCACCCTAAACCACCAGGAAATAGTCTGCACAGTTACCCTTTTAAAACTGATGAATAGACCAGTTTCCATTCTCCTTAAATTTTGGATGACATTAATATAATGTCGGAGATGGGTGGCTTTACAGAGGCGTACATCAACGGGATATGCATGGAATTCCAATTTAAGACCGGTTGTTCCAGGTCTATGGTAATTCATCAGTGAAAAAGGTTACCTTGGTAGGGGTCGAGACCATCCTGTCCAGTTTTAGTTTGTGGAGGGTCTGGACCCGCTGAGCTGTTATAAGTGCCATCAGCATCACCACTTTGTAGGTGAGTTTAGCCAGTGGGAGTTACGAAACTGGTGACCAACTCCTGAGTAGGGACAACACTACCCCGATGTCCCAGGTCATATTGTATCGTGGTCTACGAGGGTTAGAATTGAAAATACCCCTCATGAGTTTCGACACCAACTGATGGGATCCTACTCCGATAGTGAGGTAGGACGATAATGCGCTTCTGGCACTATTGATGGCACTACAGCTGAGGCCCTCATCATAGTGAAGGCCCGCGAGGAATTCAAGCACATCTGTGATGGTGGCAGAGTTGTAGGTTATATTAGTCCTGGAACAGAAGGCCTCCCATTTTCTTACATGGGTAAGGTACTGCTTCCTCGTGGACTCTCTGCACGATGCCATGATGATATCCATGGTCCTGTTTGACAGCCCAAATTTCCAGCAAAGGTCTCTTCAGAACCTGCAAGCCAACAGGTTCAGATGACCACGGCACGAATGACTCTCCTCTGATATGGGATGTGTCAGTAGGTTCGGGCATTTAGGAACCTGCACCCATGGTTCCTTCACGATGTCGAGGACCACCGGGTACCATGGCTGTGTGGGCCAGTCGGGTATTATCAGAATTCCTGATGCAGAGTCTAGCTGGATTTTCTGCAATACCCGACTGATGAGGCAGAAAGGGGGAAATGCTTAGAAGAACAATTTCCCCCAATGTAGCGAGAATGCATCCATCGCTACTGGATCTGGTTCCCAAGTGACATATGTTGCTATCTGATGGTTCAACCTGCACGCAAAGAGGTCGATATCTGGTGTTCCATACGTAGCTATAATCTTAGCAAATATTTGGGGGTTCAACATCCACTCGGTGTTGTCATTGAATACTCGTGACCTGGTGTCCGCCACTGTATTGAGCTTACCCGGAAGGTATGTAGCCGAGATCCAAATATTTCTTTCAATGCACCAGTGCCAAATTATGTTTGCTAATTCATCGCAAGATATCGACTTGATATCACCACTGCGGTATTGTCTATCTGTAGACGGACATGCGTATGATGCATATTTGTGCAGTAAGCCCGCAGTCCGTGAAATGCTCCCAGCATTTCCAAATAGTTTATACCTCGTGATTGGAGTAGTGTAGATTTGTGCAAATCCCATCTGCCGCCACAACTTGTAGTGGTGTCGGTAGCTCCCCAGCCGTGGGCGCTTGCGTCGGTTTGCAACACGACTGAAGGGTTTGTAACTATGATGGGATTAAAACAATCTCAAATGCTGCTAATCGTAGCTCATCTTTTGCTTTGTTTGGTAGCTGCATAGGTCTGTCAAAATGCCCAGCATTGGTTTTTAGTGCTGAGATTTTTGCTCTTTGCAAATTTTGATAATGCAATGGTCCAAATCGTGCAGCTGGAAATGTAGCTACAAGTTTCCCAATCACCTTGGCAGCATGTCGAATAGTCGGTTTCCTGGCGCAAGCAAGGTTATTACATGCCTCTATTATATCTGTTGTTTTATTCTCTGGGAAAGTGACAATGCATCCATCGCTACTGGATCTCGCTACTGGATCTCATATGATTAGTGTTTACTGTGAATCCCAGATAGTCCATAATGACAGAAGGGTTTAACTTTGATTTGTCTGGATGGATGACGAACCCCAGCTTTTGGAATAGTGACTTGGTGGCTGCCAGAGCTAATTTAGCCAATTCCAAAGTTCTCCCCACAATCAGAATGTCATCAAGATAGGCCATGACTATGTGGTTTTGTCTTCGTAGAGACGTCAACACTGGTTTTAATATTTAAGTAAATAACCTGGGGACTGTTGTAAGTCCATTAGGCAATGCTTTATACTGCCATAGCTGCCCCATCCAGACTAATTTTAAATATTTGTGGTGATCTTTACGTATAGGCACTGAATAGTATGCATCTTTTAGGTCGATGCAGGCCATGAAGTACCCTCTGGAAATCAGTTGCTTGGCATTTTCAAATGTTTCCATCTTGAAATGGGTATATTGTACAAAAGTATTCAATTGAGTTAAATCAATTATGATACGACATCCACCATCTTTTTTGGTTTTGGTAAAGATGTTAGATACAAATTCAAGAGGTTCGTGTACCGTTTTCTCTATAACCCCCTTGGTATATAACCTTAATAGCTCTGCATGTCCATCCACTTTCTCTTTGTGAGAAAGTACAAATTTCCGGCTAGGTACATGTTGAGCTGGGGGAAGTTGTCTGTTTATAAATTCAATTTCGTAACCTTGAATACTGTGCAATATAAAAGTGTCAGAAGTTATAGAAGTTTATGTATCCCCAAACAGACGCAATCTACCTCCCACTTGTGAGGTTATGCATGCAGCATTCCCAAGGGAACCAGACCCCCTTACCTCCATGGTTACCGGTGAGGCTTGTTCTTCTGTCCTTTGTTCTTGGGTTGTTGTGGTACTGTGGTGTGGGGTTGACGCATTTTCCAGGCTGGTCGCTGTGGGCCTTGACCTAAAAAAGGCCTCTGATGATAAGGCACGACCTTAGGGTATGCTCCCATCACTCTATCGTTTGAACCCGGGGCCTGGTAGATGTTGCATATGGATGCTGCCGACGATACGCTGGAGGTCTGCCCGAGGAAGGCGGTTTTATCAAACCTACCGCTTTAGCTTCCTCGTCTAGGTTGTTCACCTGTTTTGGCAGGTCATCACCAAACAACTGTCTTGGTGGTGGCTTAGCCATGGCCTTACACAAACCCGCAAATTTGGGGTTGAGTGTAGGACGGATAGAGCTTTTCCGAAAGCAATTGATCTCATATTGGGTATTGCATATGGTCAGTAGTTTCAGGATTTTTTGAATTTTTAATTCCTGTGCCCTTATCCCAAGGTTGATGTTTCCCCATATGGGTGTGTTCACGGTAGGGACGTTCAGCGACACGCAATTTTCCGGGGCCATGTATTTGCTTGTGGTCTCCGAAATTACCTGTTCCTGTAATTGGTGTGTTGTCATGTAGTTTATGCTTGCCACTAGCCTTGGCTGAAGAGGTTGCCCTTTCTGGGATGGTTGAGCGAACTTAGACACCATGCCCAGAAGTTCCTCTTCTTGCATCCCTTGCAACTGTGGGTCTTCAGCCAACCCCTCTTCGAAGTCAGCTAATGTGGCGCATCTAAGACGGTGTGCCCACATTGATTTAATTTATGTGATGGTGTATTGGCAGTTTATAAGGTGCAGCAGTGAGGGGGAACCTCTGTGTTACTCCAGTTGCTGCGGGGACTGGAAACAGCAAGGCACTCCCCCCCCCATCTCAGCAGAAGCAACCTGGGGATGAATTAAGATGCACTGTGTCCTCATTTGCCTTCTCACACCTGCTTTTATACAGGTTATCTATCTGCTTTACGGTGCCCAACCTTGGGACCCGTAACAGATCGTGGGGGCTCGTCCGGGATCGGCGCCACTTCGTGGTTGGAGTGGAGCTGATCAACTAATGACACCTGAGACCGAGACAGGGCTGATTCGAGCTGAGTGCCGAGAGCGGTGAGTCAGAGCAGAGACTGTGCCATTGCTGAACTGTGATCCATCGTGAAAGACGGTGAAAAGCTGCTGCCATGTCAGAGAGTGGGAGGAAGAGCCTAGTGTGGGACATTCGGAAGTCACTGCTCACCTTGTCAGCTGCAGAGCTTTTTCACATCGCCAAAGAGATGGGTTCAACGTCAGATTGGGACCTGTCTGAACTCCATGAAGGAGACCATGAAGGCTGCTTCGACAAAATCAGTTCATTCATGTACAGTAAGCATTTGTTAGAGTCAGAAGACAGTGGAATGTCTGAATTGTTGGGTTTGAAAGATGCTATTGATGATATTGTAAAGACCCGAAAAGTATTGTGTTTGCCAGAGCTAGAAACACAACCCATAGGTGCTCATGGAGATACTACTAACCAAATGTTCCAAGTCAGTTCTACTTTGCCAAACAGTGATGCTTTCACCACTGACCCAGTACTACCTACTGCTGTATCTGACTCCACAAACGTAGAGTTACTCGAAATGCTCACTAGCTATGAGGAGCTTGGTAAAAGGCTGAAACAAAGCATTATGGTACCGACAACTCAGTCACCAGAAGACTGTCCGCCAGTAGCAGCACAGGCTAATAAGTCTCGAAGTGACTCATCATACCACAACCCGACAGTTGTTCAACCCAATCGAGAGGAGATGATTTCCATAAGAGATCTCGCCTATCTCCAGAGAAGGGAGTTTAAGGTACAAGGGGGCCAGGTTGGTGATCATTCGTCAGACATCAGTTATAGCAATGTCTGTAAGCAAATAGAAGAAGGGATCAAAGAAGGCTTCCATGATGCAGAGATAGTTCGTGGTGTGCTCCGGATAATGAAACCTGGAATTTTTAAAGAGATGCTAATGAACAAGGATGACTTGTCTGTGATGGAACTCAAGGGATTTCTCCAGGCTCACCTAAGAGAAAAAAGCAGTGCAGAGTTATTTCAAGAGTTAATATGTGCCAAGCAGGAGGAGAACGAGACACCACAACAATTCCTCTATCGTGTCATAGGTTTGAAGCAACGTGTCCTATTCACATCAAAACTGTCAGACGCAGGTATAAAATACAGTGCAGCCACTGTTCAAGATGGCTTCCTACATACAGTTTACCAGGGATTGGGCTACAAACACAGTGAGCTACGCAGAGAAATAAAACCTCTCTTGTCCAGTGGTGAAGTAAGTGATGAGACAATATTGCGCCAGGTAATGAAAATCACCAGTGAAGAAAGTGAGAGACAAAAGAGGATAGGTCCTTTTCGTCGGCAGGCTGCAGTTCATGCACATGGTGCACAGTTTGAGCCGAATACAGCAAAAGAGCAGGGTAGCAAGCAAGAGAGTGTGGCGCCAAAAGTAAAGACAGACCCAATTAAAGAGCTTACAGCCAAGGTAGATGAGCTCACAAGTATGATTGAGGCCATGAAACGACAAATTAAGCCACAACCAACAGATGTGAGGAACCAATATTCTCAAAATAAAATGAGACCCAGGAGAGATAAATCATACGGTTGTCCAAAATGTGTTGAACAAAACCGCCCAGACTGTAACCATTGTTTCTCGTGTGGGGAGGAAGGCCACAGAGCTGTTGGCTGCTTAAAGAAACAGAAGAGTCAGGGAAACTTGCACCGGTCGCTGCAGGGGGGCGCCCAGTGATCGGATCTGAGAAACGTCCCCAAACTCAAACTGATTGTGATGACAACAATACAGATCTTCCTTTGTCCACCACTTCAGAAGTAGCGAGCACACAGTACAATGACAAACAAAGCAAATCATCTTCTCAGTTCTCTTTTGAACCACAATGTACCAAACGTAAAGCTGTCGCCAACATGATAGGAAAGAAGGCTCTGATACAATGTAATCTAAGTGGTTTGGCGGTAACTGCATTGCTTGACTCGGGCGCACAAGTTAGTATTATCAGCCGTGCCTGGAAAGATCTACACCTGCCTGATCTAAACATTCGACCAATGTCTGAGATCATTGAGGAACTGGATGAGCTAAAGGTTTATGCAGTCAATGGAGAGCTCATTCCTTTTGATGGATGGGTTCCTATAATGACCAACCTACCTGGGAATGAGGACCCAAGTCTTGCCATCAGTGTCCCATTCTTAGTTAGCAGCTTGACCATGGAAAGACCGTTGATTGGTTTTAATGTTCTTGAGCAGCTTGTTGAGGGACAGCCAGAAAGGTTAGTACCTACTCTGATACAGTTTTTTCAGAATGCCATTGGTGTTTCAAGTGAGAAAGCCGAAGCAGTGGTGAGTTTTATTCAGACAGTGGAGCCAAGTATGCCACAAGGATGCCTAAGAACTGGTGCAAAGGACGTGGTCGTTCCAGCTGGACAAGTCAGCTGGGTGAGATGCCGGGTTCCCCCAACCATGAACTCCTATGGCCGTCTGGTATTGTTCGAATCAGACGAAGGCAGTCAGCCTTTGGATCAGCTAGATCTAGGAGCAGGTTTGGTTGAAATGCAGAATCCTTTAAAACCGTATGTCACCATTGCTGTTGGCAACAACACCAGCCATGACATTATCTTGCCACGTAAGACAGCCCTGGGCACCTTACAGCATATTGAAAGGGTTGTGGAAGATGACCCTCCAAGAAAAGTGGCATCCATGACAACAGTCAACGAGGTCACCTCTCAACTTCATCAACCAACTCCATCACTGTGGCATCCGCTCGTGAACCTTGATCACCTGGAGGAAAATCAGCAAGAGGTTGTCAGGAAAATGTTATTTGAGGAGTCAAAAGCCTTTGCCAGAGATGAAAATGATATTGGATGCAACCCAAGCCTGCAAATGGCGATAAATCTGAAAGATGACATTCCTGTGCAGAGAGCGTACACATCCATCCCAAAACCGCTGTTAAGAGAAGTAAAGGAATATGTTCAAGACCTCCTTGTCAAGGGATAGATTGTGAAATCTAGGTCCTCCTATGCCGCTCCAGTTGTGTGTGTGCGGAAGAAAGACGGTACGCTGCGCCTCTGCATAGATTATCGTCTATTGAATCAGAAAACGGTGCCGGATAGACACCCACTGCCTCGAATACGAGACTTGCTGGACACCTTGGGTGGTTACTCGTGGTTTAGCATCCTTGACCAGGGTAAGGCCTACCACCAGGGTTTCGTGGCTGAAAGTTCACGTCATCTCACTGCTTTCATCACACCCTGGGGGTTTTATGAGTGGGTAAGGATCCCGTTTGGCCTATCAAACGCGCCAGCAGCATTCCAGAGAAGTATGGAGGAGATGTTGAGTTCGCTGAGGGATGAGTGCTGTATACCCTACCTCGATGACATCCTCTGCTACTCGCGGTCATTTGAAGATCATGTGGAAGTGGTCCGCAAGGTTCTCCAAGCTTTGCAACATCAAGGGGTAAAGCTCCGATCTGAAAAGTGTGAGTTGTTCAAGCAAGAGGTTCGCTATGTTGGCCGCCTTGTCTCTGCTAACGGTATTCGAGTTGATCCCAAGGACCTGAATGCTGTGCTGGCTTTGAAAGACAAAACACCACAGACGGTAGGTGATTTGAGAAGGGTTCTCGGTTTTCTCAGTTACTACAGGACATACGTTAAAAACTTCTCAAAGATAGCAAAGCCATTGTATGAGATGCTCCAAGGGAAATCCTCAATTCAAGTCCAGTCGCGACAAGGTAAAGCCAAGGGACCCCAACTGTCATCCAGGGCACCCATACAGTGGACTGCTGAACATCAAAGTGTACTCGAGAGACTGATTGACATGTTGACACATCCACCGGTTTTGGCATACCCAAACTTCGACAGGCCTTTCGTCTTGCATACCGATGCATCAGAGCAAGGTCTAGGAGCTGTTCTCTACCAGCAACAGGAGGGAAAGCTACGAGTCATTGGGTATGGGTCACGGACTTTGACAGCTGCAGAGAGGAACTACCATATGCATAGTGGCAAGTTGGAGTTCCTTGCACTTAAGTGGGCAGTGTGCGAGAAATTTAGGGACTACCTCTATTATGCTCCACACTTTACCATCTTCACTGACAACAACCCACTTACTTACATCATGAGCACTGCCAAACTCAATGCGGTTGGTCACCGGTGGGTGGGAGAACTGTCAGACTTCCATTTTGACATCAGGTACAGACCAGGAAGAGTCAACACGGACGCAGACACTCTGTCCCGAGTCCCTCTTGATATTGACCAGTACATGTCAACATGCACAGAGGAGTTGTCGCAGGATGTAGTGAATGCAGCTTGGGAAGGAAGTCAAGCAGCCCAGAGGAAAGATGTGGCATGGATAGCCGCTCTCGCTGTCTCCTCTCAAGATGTTGTCCTACAGCCCCGCGCCCCTCTACACAGCATTAGTCATGACGACTTGGTCCAAGCTCAAAGAGAGGATCCCGAGATAGGAAAGATCTTAAAGCTCAAAGAGATGAACAGTAAATTGACAGACGACATCAGAAGGACTGTGAGAGGAAGCGCATGCAAGCTTCTGCATGAGTGGAGCAGGTTGCACATCGAGGATGGGTTGCTGTACCGAAGAACAACAAGTAGGAAACAATTAGTACTACCTCTGAAATACCACCCTGTGGTATTAGAGCACCTCCACGACAACATGGGACATGTGGGCATGGAGAGAGTTCTTCACCTCGCCAGGGAGAGGTTTTACTGGCCCTACATGAAAAGGTGTGTCGAGGACTATTTAACAAAGAAGTGCAGTTGCATCAAACAGAAGAAGCCTACAGTGCATGTGCGTGCACCAATGAGCGGTCTGAAGTCTAACTCACCCCTAGAAATGGTTTGTATCGACTTCTTACACCTGGAAAAGAGCAAAGGCGGTTATGAGTACATCCTAGTAGTAATTGACCATTTTACAAGGTTTGCTCAGGCCTACCCTACAAAAAACAAGTCTGGCCGGACGGCAGCAGAACGGATTTACAATGACTTTGTACCACGTTTCGGATTCCCAAACAAGCTCCATCATGACCAAGGACGTGAATTCGAGAATGAACTGTTTCGAACCCTTGGCCAGCTCTCTGGAGTAGGACATTCCAGAACATCTCCATATCACCCGCAAAGTAATCCAGCAGAGCGATTCAATCGAACCTTGCTGCAGATGCTGCGAACTCTGACAGACATAGAAAAGGAGATATGGAAAGAACATCTCCCACAGGTTGTACATGCGTATAACTGCACACGCCATGAGTCCACTGGCTATTCCCCTCACTATCTTCTCTATGGTCGACACCCTCGCCTTCCTGTGGATCTCTTGTTTGGGTTGGCTGAAGAAATAGATCCAGTGACGCACAAAGGTTATGCTGAGAAGTGGCAAAAAAGGATGGCGGAAGCATACCGCATTGCTAACAACAACAGTCTGGCTTCAAGTGCAAAAGGAAAGTCCTACTATGATCAGAAGGTGAGAGGAGTGGTCCTGAAGCCTGGGGATAGAGTGTTGGTTAGAAATCTGGGAGAGCGAGGTGGGCCTGGGAAACTACGTTCCTACTGGGAAAAGAGGATATATGTAGTGAAAGAGCAAGTCTCAGACAACCCAGTGTATGTTATTCATCCAGAAAACGATGGCAAAGGGAGACTGAGGACGCTGCATAGAAACCTGCTTTTACTGGTCAATGATTTACCAGTGGAATTCCCATCGCAGCAGACCAAACCAACTTCAAAGCCACAGACGAAAAGGAAACCTCAGCTGAGAAGGAGTGACATAAGAGACAGAACCGAGAATGCAGAGACATCTGACTCGGATGATGAGTCAGGAGGAGGTTATTGGTTGAGGATACCCCTGTCGGGCTGAGCCAAGGACAGCAGCTACGCCTGAGAGAATGCCGGCTCAGACTCCTAGTAAACCTGCCAGAATCCAACATGAGCAAGCACAAAGAACACCCACTCGAGTGACCCGACAAAGGGATAAAGATTCATTCATATCAGTCGGAAAACATGAAAGAAGTCAAGAACGGATGGTGGTCCAAATATCACCTGAAATGGACTTGAGGCCACCAGAAGCTGAAATACAGCCACAGGATCAATGGAAAAGACACTCAACAGATGAAGGCGAACCACAACAGGAGGATGATCAGGACATTCCCCATGACACTGAACAAGATGAGAAGATTGTTGCAGATCTCGAGCATCACTCTCTCTCACCTTCTGAACCTGGATCCCCTGTTACACTGAGACGGTCCACAAGGGAAAGACGGCCAGTCCAAAGGCTCACCTACTCATCTCTTGGTCATCCGACCTATCAACCATTTCCTGCTGTGAACACTATTGGCACGTACCTCATGCCCTATACTCACCCACTGTACAGGCCATCATTCCAGTGTGCACCCATGGTCCAATATTCATACTTGCCATGTACGGTACAGGGTTATTGAGAATGAACAGTGGTGATGTAATCAAACTAGAGTCATATATTTTTTTATAGTTGAAGATTTTGAATATTTTTGAGTCTGTGAAAGATTGTTGATTATTTTCAATGGACACTTGCGATTTGAAATAAGTGTCAGGAGCCACTTTTGTTGTTGGGGAGCGTGTGGCGCATCTAAGACGGTGTGCCCACATTGATTTAATTTATGTGATGGTGTATTGGCAGTTTATAAGGTGCAGCAGTGAGGGGGAACCTCTGTGTTACTCCAGTTGCTGCGGGGACTGGAAACAGCAAGGCACTCCCCCCCTCATCTCAGCAGAAGCAACCTGGGGATGAATTAAGATGCACTGTGTCCTCATTTGCCTTCTCACACCTGCCTTTATACAGGTTATCTATCTGCTTTACGGTGCCCAACCTTGGGACCCGTAACACTAATCACTGACTTCTTGCGCTCCCTACTGAGGAGGGAGAGATATTGGGCAGTCCTGGTAATGGGCCTGTCGTGGATCTGCGTGTTCCCTAGGACGCCTGCTCCTGCTGGAGTAGGTCCCTCTGGAGCAGCTGCTCCATCATCCGCTCCATACGAGCAATGCGACCGCCGTCGCTATCTGCGAACGGCAAGTCGTCTTCCCCAGATTCTGATGAATCTATGGGGCCTCTACCGACAGTCCGCACCTCATCGAGGTGATGTCTAAGGGACTGATACGGTAGATCGTTGGTGCCAGCCGCTCCTGTGGGGCTACACGACGTTTAGTTTTGCCACCGGTCCGCAATCTAGCGAACTAAAGCGGTGGAGAGTCGGTGCCAGCCGCTCCAACGGGGTTACACGACTTTTGTGTGGTTTTGCCACCGGTCCACCTTGTGAACTGATGCGGTGGTGTGCCGCTAAACCGGGCCCTGTCTTCCGCACTTTTTTGCCGCTGGTCTGTTTTCGTACAGACTGACGCGGTGGGGAGTCGGGGTCTTAGCTACCCTGATCCCGCGCGGTCTTACCGCCAGTATGCAGCTCCCTGGACTGCTGCGGTGGAGAGTCGGGTCCTGCCGACTGAGCGGGGCTCCCCAACTTCCGCGCTGTTTTCCCGGCCCGTGGTACGGGTGCTGCCGGTTTTGCGGTCAGCTCCAGGGAAGTTGGCCGCCGACCTCGCTCTGAAGTCCTGTGGTCCTGAAAGGCATGCTTAGACGGAGCCTTCTTTTTACTTCTTCTCTCCATAAATTTCCTGTAGGGAATTAATCAATACAGAAAACTAACCAGCTCAAGGTTAGTAAAAACTTACCCGAGGGTCCTTTTAAGCTGCCAGCAGAGGAGCGCGCTCCCCCCACAGCTTGTCGACTGCAATGTGAGCGACGATATGTCGCACATGCGTGCTGGCGGGGTCTTCATGAAGTCACTCACATGACTCCGAAGTAAAATGGAAGTTATAGGCCCGTTAGCCTGACTTGAGTAGTTGGAAGATTTTGGAGTCCATTATAAAAGATCAGGTTTCTGGGTACTTAGAAGCACACAATGAAATAGGCCAAAGTCAGCAAGGGTTTGTGAAAGGGAAATCTTGCCTGACGAACCCGTTTGAATTCTTTCAGGAAGTAAATAGGAGGATAGACAAAAGAGAGATATGGGGTTGTGGTTTGGTGGGATATGAGGGATGTGGTTTACCTGGATTTTCAGAAGGGCTTTAATAAACGCGAGGCGGCTAAAGAAGATGAGAGCCCATGGTGTCAGAGGGAAGATACTAGCATGAATGTCAGGTTGGCTGGATGGCAGAAGGCAAAGAGTGGCAATAAAGGGGGCTTTTTCTGGTTGGATGAGGAGGAATTTCTTTAGTCAGAGGGTGGTGAATCTGGGGGATTATTTGCCACAGATGGCTGTGGAGGCCAAGTCAATGGATATTTTGAAGGCAGAGATAGAGAGATTCTTGATTAGGAAGGGTGTGGGGAGGAGGCAAGAGAATGGTGTTGAGAGGGAAAGATAGATCAGCCAAGATTAGAATGGGGGAGTAGACTTGATGTGTAATAGATGAATAGTAGCAGCAATTCTCTACATAATTAATTCCCAGAAGGCAGAGGCCATCGGCAATGAACATGAATGCGAGTAAAACATCCAGCCATCATTAACAGGGTTCTGATTCATTGTTGCCTCAGAATAATACCATATCCCATCCCATGCACTCACCATTATAAAGAACAATGTCTATTCCAAGTACTGGGAACTGCTTCCAAAAACATTTCCCAGTTGTTTCCAGGGTAATCTGGAGGTTTGTCCACACTGTAGTTAGTAATTATGAAGTGATGTGATAGGTTTCTAATATTTTAAGGTTTGCCTCCCCAAGACATAGAAACATAGAAATTAGGTGCAGGAGTAGGCCATTCGGCCCTTCGAGCCTGCATCGCCATTCAATATGATCATGGCTGATCATCCAACTCAGTATCCCGTACCTGCCTTCTCTCCGTACCCTCTGATCCCCTTAGCCACAAGGGCCACATCTAACTCCCTCTTAAATATAGCCAATGAACTGGCCTCAACTACCCTCTGTGGCAGAGAGTTCCAGAGACCCACCACTCTCTGTGTGAAAAAAGTCCTTCTCATCTCGGTCCTAAAGGATTTCCCCCTTATCCTTAAGCTGTGACCCCTTGTCCTGGACCTCCCCAACATCGGGAACAATCTTCCTGCATCTAGCCGGTCCAACCTCTTAAGAATTTTGTAAGTTTCTATAAGATCCCCTCTCAATCTCCTAAATTCTAGAGAGTATAAACCGAGTCTGTGCAGTCTTTGTTCATAAGACAGTCCTGACATCCCAGGAATCAGTCTGGTGAACCTTCTCTGCACTCCCTCTATGGCAGTAATGTCCTTCCTCAGATTTGGAGACCAGAACTGTACGCAATACTCCAGGTGTGGTCTCACCAAGACCCTATACAACTGAAGTAGGACATCCCTGCTCCTATACTCAAATCCTTTTGCTATGAAACATGGATAGTAATGCAAGACATAGTCCACTAACTAGTTGGAAATTGGAGCCCATGGTACAAAATACAGCTGGTACAAATTGCTTTTGAAGAACTGGTCTCATCTTGATTATTGTAGGGTACATCTGGAGCTATTGAGGTTTTGGGCCCATGTCAATAGGACTGATTTTGGTAAAGAAATTCAAGAACAATGAAGTGGAGAAGATCTAAACAATTCTCTCCAAAGTTTCCAGAAGGCCAAATTGTTGTCTGCCATAAAATTGAAATATTTTTACAAATTAGGAAATAAGGTTTACTCCTCCCAAAAGGGTCTGTCCCACTTGGGCAACCTAATCCACGAGTTCTGCGAGTTCGCCCTCAACTCATACTCACAGCATGGACGACACGAGGTCGTAGGAGGTCTTCGTAACTCTCCTTCATGCTCGAGAGTGGTCTCCGTGTACTCGAGGCCTCAGCTAGGTCACAGCGTGTTTTTCAATATGTCAAAAAATGCCCGCGAGGTTGCCATGGAAAAAATAAATACTTTTTTTACTCGTAGGTTTAGTCATAGTAGGTCGGCATGTTAGTCGTACGTAATCGAGGGTAGTCAAAGGGAGGTCATCTTAAAAGGACCCTCTCCATTATTCGGTGTCCAATTTTACCCGAAGTTAGTCGTAGCTATTCTTCAACATAGTCGAAGGAGGTCTTTTACATAGTCGAAGGAGGTCTTCTACATAGTTGAAGGAGGTCTTCAACATGACATTTTTTCAAACTCTCCTAAACTCGCCAATTAGGTCGCCCAAGTGGGACAGCCCCTTAACTGTTCATTGAAGAAAAAGTGGAAGTTTCAGTTTTCCTTTTGTGGTTTTCAGGACATGGATGTTGACGTGCTGACACTTACTATCCCTCCCCTGAACTCATCCATTTTGTAAAGTGTGAAGTTACATATATGCCATCATGACCATGTCAAATTTACATCTCTGAAGGATGCTGTGTTTTATAAGTTCATAAGTTATAGGAGCAGAATTAGGCCATTCGGCCAATCACATCTACATTATTCTATCATTGCTGATATATTTTTCACACTCAACCACATGTTCCTGCCTTCTCCCCATAACCCCTGACACCCTTACTAATCAGGAATCTGTCAATCTCCGCTTAAAAATATTAATTGACTTGGCCTCCAAGGCCGTCTGTGACAATGAATACTAAAGATTCACCAACCTCTAACTAAAGAAGTTCCTGCTCATCTCCTTTCTAAAGGTACGTCCTTTTATTCTGAGGCTGTGGGTTCTGGTGCTAAACTCTCCCACTAGTGGAAACATTCCCTCCACATCCACTCTATCCAGGCCTTTCACTATTTGGTAAGGTTCAATGAGGACCTCGTCATCCTTCTAAACTCCAGTGAGTACAGGCCCAGTGCCCTCAAATGCTCATCATACGTTAACCCAATCCTGGGATCATTCTCGTAAACCTCCTCTGGACCCTATCCAGAGCCGACACATACTTCTTCAGATCTAGGGCTCAAATTGCTCACAATACACCAAATTTGGTTTGACCAGTGATTTTTACAATACTCGAGTAGTTTCATGATTACCTATGAGACTAATATTTTAAATTAAATTCTATATTCAAGGTGGGCCGAAGGGTCTGCTTCCGTGCTGTAAAGACTGAAGCGATCAAGAGAAACACTAGGTCTATGCTGGCCTATTTAAGTCACTCCATCCACTTGACCTGATCAATGCAGCTGCGATCATCACAAGCAGATGATGGCACCTTAAAGAAAGTGGAAATATTGGAAGATGGAGCGTGATCAGGTATTGCAGCTCTCCAACCAAGGATGTGGGCGCACCTCAAAATAGTGATTATTGACAGCTAAACCAATTCGGACAGGAGGCTCGGGTGGTGAAGTAAATTACTCTTTGAAATATAGGTTGAAATATAACACAAAGTGCTGGCGTAACTCAGCAGGTCAGGCAGACTTGTTCTTGTAGATACTTAAAACAGCTATGGCTCAACATCTTGACTTAGACAATAGACAATAGCTGCAGGAGTAGGCCATTCAGCCCTTCGAGCCAGCACCACCATTCATTGTGATCATGGCTGATCATCCACAATCAATACCCCGTTCCTGCCTTCTCCCCATATCCCTTGACTCCGCTATCTTTAAGAGCTCTAACTCTCTCTGGAAAGCATCCAGAGAATTGGCCTCCACTGCCTTCTGAGGCAGAGAATTCCACAGATTCACAACTCTCTGGGTGAAAACGTTTTTCCTCATCTCCGTTCTAAATGGCCTACCCCTTATTCTTAAAGTGTGGCCCCTGGTTCTGGACTCCCCCAATATCAGGAACATGTTTCCTGCCTCTAGCGTGTCCAATCCCTTAATAATATTAAATGTTTCAATAAGATCTCCTCTCATCCTTCTAAATTCCAGTGAATACCAGCCCAGTCGCTCCATTCTATCAACATATGACAGTCCCGCCATCCCGGGAATCAACCTCGTGGTTAGGTCAACTTAGGTTAGTCTTGAAGGAGTACATTTAATATCATCACAGGGAAATAAGTAGTTCCACTCACAAAATTAATTCCAGTGTTTAAGCTCCATTCCAGCCTCCCACTCTTTTTTCTTATCTACTCCATTCCCTTTTTTCTCACATGCTTGCCCAGCCTCCCCTTGCATGCTTCTGTTATGTCTGTGTCAATCACCCGTCTGGCAGAGAGTTCCACATTCCCATTGCTCTTTGTAAAAAGGACATCCATCTGACCATATCTCTCCCCAAATTCTCTACTGCAAATGAATTATGTTGTTAGAATCCCAATGCACTAAATGTGGTAATGAGCAAGGCATCGGCATACTTATCGAATACAAATAAATTATGTTGTGGCCCTTTGCTCTAAGCAATAAAATGGTCCATATTCACATCTTGGGCGATTTTTAAAAGATCATTTTCTACCAAGACCTGCCAGAAATAAAGCATGTCTTAGAAGACAGAATCGTTGTTTTATTGATACAAGATTTTCACCGATACCTTGTTCATTATAGCCCGAGACTTCAACCAGGCCAACCTCAAGAGTGCGCTACAAAAATGTTATCAACATATCGTAGTTTAGAGAAGATAGACACAACAAACTGGAGTAACTCAGCAGAACAGGCAGCATTTCTGGAGAGAAGAAATGGGTGACATTTCGGGTCGAGACCCTTCTTCAGACTAGAGAAACATTTTAGTTTAGTTTAGAGATTGAGCGCGGAAATAGGCCCTTCTGCCCACCGAGTCCGCACCGACCAGCGATCCCTGCATACTTACACTATCCTTTTTTTAAAATATTTTTTTATTAGAGGTAACCAATTACAATGTTTTAAACAACTTTACAAACATCAACTTAATTCAATTTTTATACAAATAAGACATTAATAATTCTTATCTTCTATTTTTTTAGAAATAAAGATAGAGAAAGAATAGAACAGTTATAAATCATTAAAGGTGTGATTAAATAATAATTTGATTATATATAAGAAAGAAAAAAGAGAAAGGAAAAAAAGGGTTAACAAAAAAGTGAAAAAATATTATATATATATAAATGAAAAACAACTGTATGTATTGTCAATAAAACTATTACAAATGATGATATCAATAAAGACATGCATGTTAATCCCAATATGAAAATGAATTATTCTCATCAAATCCCGCAGGGTGCCCGCCGAGCTGTGATGCCAAGAACAGCTACTTCTCTAAATACTGTATATATGGAGACCATATTTGTTCGAAGGAATTATATTTGTCCAATAGGACAAATCTAATTCTTTCCAAATGTAACGTCTCCAACATCTCTGCTGCCCACATTTTAGTTGTAGGGGATAATGTTCCCTTCCAAAATTTCAATATGATTTTTTTCCCAATTATCAAACAGTAATCAAAGAAATTTCTTTGATTTACTGTAAGTGCCAAATTTAAGTCCGGAATTCCAAATATTATTAACTTTGGGTCAGGGTCCAATTTAACTTTAAGAACTTCAGAAATAACTTTAAAAATTTCTGTCCAGTAATAATTCAATTTGGGACATGTAACAAAACTATGTATTAAATTTGCTTCTAAATTCTTACATTTATCTCAAATAGAGGAGAGATTGGGAAAGATACTATTTAATTTAGTTTTCGAATAATGTAATCTATATAATACTTTAAATTGTATCAATGTATGCCTGGCGTTTAATGAACACCGATGTATTCGTTGTAAACTTTCTTCCCAATTTTCTTTTGTTATAGCTAATCCAATTTCATTTTCGCATGCTTGACGATATGTTTCAGTTATTGGGTTCTCCTTATCCAAAATGATATTATATATATAAGCTATTAATTTTTCTGTATTTGGGTGCAAATTAAACAGTTCATCTAATAATCCTGATTCTTTATTTTTATAATCTTGTGTATTAGATTTAATATAATCTCTAATTTGTAAGTACCTAAACAAATGTTGTGGAGACAATCCGTAGATATCTTGTAACTCCTGGAATAAAAGAAATTTTCCTTTTCTATAAAGGTGTTCTATCCTTTTAATTCCTAAATCATCCCAGTGTCTAAACCCCCCATCTAATATAGAAGGTTTAAATAATGGGTTATTCGTAATTGGAAGTCTGAGTGAGAGGTTATCTAAATGTAAAGTCTTAACTATTTGTTTCCAAATACGTCTATTATTATAAATTATTGGGTTGTCCCTAGAAATTTTTTTTTGTACTTCCTTTGGCGCAAATATAATCGAGCCTACGTTGAAAGGTAGACAGTCTTCCTTTTCTATATTTAACCATGTTGGTTCATGATCCATATTTACCCACCAAAAATTCATATTCTTAATCTGAACAGCCCAAAAATAATATAAAAAATTTGGAAGTGCTAATCCTCCATTTATCTTGGATGTACATAAATGTTTTTTACTTATTCTATGATTTTTATAATCCCAAATAAAACTATTAACAATATTATCAATTTTTTTAAAAAAGGTTTTCAGGAGAAAAAAAGAAATAGCCTGAAACAAATATAACAATTGTGGTAAAAAAAAAACATCTTTATGGCATTTATTCTACCAATCATAGATATAGGAAGTGTTTTCCAATATAAAATATTTTTTCTAAGTTTATCTAGTAATTGAGGATAATTAGATTTAATTAATGAATTATAAGATTTAGTTACATTAATCCCTAAATATTTGAATTTGTCTGTAACTACTTTTAGTGGGTATTGTTGTAGTATATTTAAATTTATTCCAGTTATTGGCATAATATCACTTTTATTCCAATTAATCCTGTATCCAGAAAATGTGCCAAACTTAGTTATAACATTAAACAGGTTGGGAATACTAATTTCCGGTTTTGTAATATAAATCAAAACATCATCTGCATATAAAGATATTTTATTAATTGTTGTATCAGTATTATAGCCATATATTTCAGGTTCAGATCTAATTTTTTCTGCCAGGGGTTCTATCACCAAAGCGAACAGTAAGGGCGATAACGGACATCCCTGTCTGCATCCCCTAGAGAGCTTGAATTTAGCTGATAGTATTTGGTTGGTCAAGATTCTTGCAGTAGGATTCGAATATAAAATTCTTACCCATTTACAAAATCTATCCCCCAATTGAAACTTTTCCATTATATTAAATAAATATAACCATTCCACCTGATCGAAAGCCTTTTCTGCATCTAACGATATAACCGCTAATTCCATGTCCCGTATTCTTTTTGAATATATAATATTAAACAAACGTCTAAGATTATGGGATGAATAGCGTTTTGGAATAAAACCTGTTTGATCATAATGTATTAATTTAGAGATCACCAAACTTAATCTCCGAGATAAAATTTTAGTTAATATTTTTTGGTCTGTATTTAGAAGGGCAATCGCACTATATGATCCTGGATCTTCCAAATCCTTGTCTACCTTAGGAATGAGTGTAATTGTAGATTCATTTAGAGATTCTGGTAATTTTCCTTGTTCATATGCATATCTATACACTGTATGTAATCTTGGGGAAATCAGTTCTTGAAATTTTTTATAAAATTCTGCATTCAGGCCATCAGGGCCCGGAGCTTTTCCATTCTTTAACGAACTAATTGATTCTTCAATATCTTTTACTGTTATTTCATCATTTAACAATTGTCTACCTTCCTGATCTAAACTATTAATTTGACATTCTTGTAAAAATATTTCCATACCATCTGTTTGTCCTGTTACTTTCGATGAATAAAGATTTTGATAATATTGTAGAAATCTGTCATTAATATCTTTTGGTATAGTCAATGTATTTCCATGCTCAGATCTAATTCTATGTATCATCTTTTCATCTTCTAATTTTCTAAGTTGTCCTGCTAGCAATTTTTGTGGTTTGTCTCCAAATTCAAAATGCACTTGTTTGGTTTGTTGAAAAAGTTTAATAACTTGGTTAGAATATATTTTATTTAATCTATATTTTACTAATGCAATTTTATTACTTAACTCTTTGGAAGGCTGTTTTATATTTTCGTTATCTAATTGTTTTATCTCATTTTCTAACTTTTGTTCCATCTTTCGATTTTCTTTATTAAGATATGCTTGTGCTGATATTATTGCACCGCGCATAAATGCTTTAAATGTATCCCAAAGTAGTGATGGAGAAATTTCAGGATTGTCATTAGTTTCAAAAAATAATTTAATCTGTTCCATCACATATTTACAACAGTCCTTATCCTTTAATATCTGGGGATTAAATCTCCAAGTGGTAGTTTTATTAATTATATCTTTTAATTTTATCTTGAATGTTAGTGGCGCATGATCTGAAATAATAATATTGTGATATTTTGCATCATACGTAAAAGGAAGTAATTTAGAATCTATTAAAAAATAATCTATCCTCGAGTAAGTTCCAAATACGGGCGAGAAAAAGGAATATTCTCGTCCGGATGGATTATCTAATCTCCAAATGTCCTTAATATTAGATGTGTTAATAAAAGAATTTATGAGTTTGCTTGATTTAGAGGCGACTTTCCTTTTTGTAGATGATCTGTCTAGATAGTTATCTAAAGTGCAATTTAAATCACCCCCAATTATTAAATTATATTGAGTGGATATAGGGATATTATTAAATATTTTCTTAAAAAATAATGGATTATCAAAATTAGGGGCATATATATTCATTAAAATTACCTTTTTTGAATATAATTCCCCTGTAATTATTACATATCTACCCTCTTTATCCTCTATAAGAGAACTTTGTGTGAAAGGTATACCTTTGCGAATAATTATTGCAGCTCCTCTAGATTTGTGTATAAATGAAGAGTGATACACCTTAGAAATCCATTTAGCTGTTAATCTATGTTGAGCATCTTTTTTAAGATGAGTCTCTTGAAGAAAAATGACATCTGTTTTCAATCTGTTCAACTGAGCTAACACCTTTCCCCTTTTAATTGGTTCATTAATTCCTTTTACATTCCAGCTACAGAAGGTAATTCCATCACCCCCAGTCTTCACATTCATGTCTTGCATTTTACTATTAGGGTGGCTTTTTTTGGAGTAGCCTTCTCGACTCCTCCAGCTCTACGTTACACCCGAACATCAACTTGATGAAAATTACTATCTACATTAATCCACATGCATGTCTTCCTAAACTAATTATACAATATCGATCGCATCTACATTCATATAATATATAATATAAGATCAAATATATAATATATAAAAAACAATAAAAAATGTCAATAAAAAAAGAGTAAAGGGTGTTAATAGGGTGCCCAGGAAAAAAAGAAACTACACTTGTATAGTGTGTAGTGTGCATTAGTGAAAGCCACACTAACGTGGCTGTTAATCTAATGACTTCCGTTTTTTTTAAAGAAAGATGTTAGTTATTCCAGCTCCTATCTAAGATGCTGTGTATATTGGGGTGGGGTACTAACTTTATATACTTAGTAATTATTTCTATTATTCATATTACTAATTACTAATTACTAGTTTCAATTACAATTAATATTATAATAAGTAATACTATTATCGGGGAATAATTAAAATTTTAATAATTAATACCAAACTACAACGACGTGTCCATTATTCCTCTTCTTTCTAAGTAAGTACTTCATAACCGCAGGTCGGTGATAAAAGTTCAGTCCTCTTTTTCTTCCTCCATTGCTTCTTCTTCTTCTGCTTCCTCTTCTACCTTCTTCTGTATGTCTCGGGCGAATTCCAGTGCTTCAATATGCTTAACGAAACGATATTCCTTGTCATCGTAGGTTACTCTCAATGTTGCTGGGTACATCAAGCCATATCTCAGATCCTTAGTATCCTTTAAATTCCTCAAAATGCCTCTTGTTTCTGTGAATAAAGATCTTTTCTTAGCCACTTCCGCTGGGTAATCTCTGAAAATACTTATGTTGTCTCCCTCGTATTTCAGATTTCTCTTTCTTATTATTATCTTCATCATTTCTTTGAAGACGTGATCATAAGCCACTTTTACAATCATTTGTCTTGGTGGTGCACCTCTCCCAGGGGCCCGTCTTAGAGCCCTGTGCGCACGGCCCAACAGGGGTTCTTGATCCAAATTCAGAATGTCCTTTAGGAGTTTTGTAACAAATTTTCGAGGATCTTGATTCCCCTCGCGACCCTCGCTCAAACCAACTATACGCAAATTTTTACGGCGTTGACGTCCCTCCAAATCGATACATTTCTCGTTTATTTTGCGTAATAATTCTGATAGACGTTTGTTCTCGGCACAGAGTTTTTCTGTCTCCTTAGTATTCAATGCAGTAATCTTAGTTAGCTCTTTAATTGCATCATTTTGTTGGTCGAGCGAGATTACAATAGGATCTATCTTGTCATCCAGCCTTCTTTCCATCCCGGCAGCTATATCCTTTATCTCCTCCATTTGGGTTTGTAACTCGGCATCAGCCTTTTCTTTCCACTCGTTCATCATAATTCTTACCGTCGTTATAACTTCCTTTTTTAAGTCATCTTTAATTCTCTCATGAGACACCAGCATATCCGCTTTTAAATTTTTTATCTCCTCCTTATACTCCTTCCTCAGTTTCTTCATCTCACCTAGGATAGTGGTTTTGAGTTCCTCCATTTCGGATTTCCTCTGTGAGATCTCCTCCTGGGAAGCAGCCGAACTCGAGCTCAGGGCACTGGCAGGGCCTATTTCCCTTCTCGTAGGTTTTTTTCCAGTGGGGGGGGGAGGGGAGCGCTGGGTCATGATTTCTTATTAAAGTCGCGCGCCTGATGACGTCACGCACCTTTTAAACGCTGCCGGAGCCGTTTACAGTCGTTCTCCTGTGGTAAGTGCGTTTAATTGACCCCTTTACCCCCGTTTTTAATTCAATTTTTTGCGGAGCTGTAATGGCGCGACTCCACTTACATCATGGCGCCAACCGGAAGTGTCAAGATACTTACACTATCCTACACACACTAGGGACTGTTTACATTTATACCTGGCCAAATGACCTACAAACCTGTACGTCTTTGGAGTGTGGGATGCAACCGAAAATCTGAGGAAACCCACGCGGTCACGGGGAGAAGGTACAAACTCTGTACAGACAGCACCCATAGTCGGGATCGAACCCGGGTCTCTGTCACTGTAAGCGCTGTAATGCAGCAACTCTACCGCTGCGCCACCGTGCCGTACGTTCTGTCCACCAGAGATCTCAACACACTTGGAGAATGCTACACAACCAAAGGCACCTATGCCCCCTGCCAAGTTTTGGAAAATCTTGGACAATGCTCCACTAACCATTCCTCTGCCCATTTACCCAACTGATCAAGATCCCGCTGAAACCTTTGATAACCAACTTTGCGATCTACAATACCACCCACTTTAGTGTCATCTGCGAACCTACTGTTAATGCCTTGTACATTCTCATTCAAACCATTGATATAAACCACAAACAGCAATGGGGCCCAGCACAAATCCTTGAGGCACATCACTAGTCACATGCCTCCAGTCTGAAAACAACCTTCCACCATCACCCTCTGCTTCTTTCCATGAAGCCACTTATCCCACACAGAGGGTGGTAGGTATTTGGAATGAGCTGCTGGAGGAGGTAGTTGAGGCAGAAACTATAACAACATTTAAAAGACATTTGGACAGGAACATGGATATGAAAAGTTTAGAGAGATATGGGCCAAACACGGGACTCGTTGGTCGACATGGGTAAGCTGGGCCGAAGGGCCTTCTTCAGTGCAGTATGACTCTATAAATCTGAATTTACAACATTCAAATATCACACAGGTAAGGTACCAAATATTTGGAATCAATAAACATATTTCAAAAACAAACAGAAAATGCATTTATTACTTTTTAACTGCATTTATATTTTACCTGTGAAAAGTGCTTCCCACAGATGTTGCACTCAAATGGCTTTTCTCCTGTTAAATATAATGAGAAACTTACATCAGTAAGGCAGGCAAATATTCTAACAGGACATTTGTCACATTTCCTTATCTACCAGTGTGGACTCTGGGAAAGCTTAGCCTTTTTAAATGGATCTCGTCTTCAGGAATTAGTCAGTGGGTCCAACAGCCTGGAACAGGCCCTTTGGTCCAATTAGTGACAAAAAGCCTGTTCAGTACTTCGTTCATCCGTGTGTCAGACAATGTCTGTCGTCGTCCAACATGTTGACAATTGGTCGCCCGACGCATCACAGAGTGCATCGTGTCGCCGGTTCCAGGGATCGCCGCGAGGAGGCTTCTGTCATGTTCAGTACTAATCTAATGGCATTTGCTCCTATTGACACTCCCTGCAGTTAACAGGTAGCCTTAACAAAATATATATTTTGTTTTATGACTTTCTGTGCACAGTAAGGGATGGAGTCCGTAAATAATACCTTGCAAATGATATAATGTGATGAATCTCTTGTGGCACAGAAACATAGAAAATAGGTGCAGGAGTAGGCCATTCGGCCCTTCGAGCCTGCACCGCCATTCAATATGATCATGGCTGATCATCCAACTCAGTATCCCGTACCTGCCTTCTCTCCATACCCCCTGATCCCCTTAGTCACAAGGGCCACATCTAATTCCCTCTTAAATCTAGCCAATGAACTGGCCTCAACTACCTTCTGTGGCAGAGATTCCAGAGATTCACCACTCTCTGTGTGAAAAATGTTTTTCTCAAAAATAAAGAAAACTCAGACAAAATCATTTAAAAATACTGAAGAGATTATAATGTATTGATCGCCTATTATTTGTATTTTAATATGTCTTTGCAAATAGTTTTGCAATTCCATGTCTGCGATTAGTGGGTCCCACAAGGAATGGTGCTGGGACTCTTGGTGTTTCTAATATATGTGGATGTGAATGCGAGACATCATCGGCATGTTCGCAGGGCTCATGAACACGAGTGGATTTGTTGATTGCACAGAGGTTGTCCTCGGCTGCAGAGATGCGAATGTGTTGGCGAAATAGGCCGAAAATGTCAGATGGGATTTAATCCAAACAAACGTGATGTGATGGATAATGGGAGCACAAATGAGGCTAGGACATATATACCACGAATAGTAGGTTTCTCAGGCAGTATTGAGGACCACAGAAACTTTGGATCCCATGCCCGTAGATCACTGCAGGTGGCAACACAGGTAAATAATGTAATTAGGAAGGCATATGGGATGCTGACACGGTGGCACAGCGGTAGAGTTGCTGCCTTACAGCGCTTGCAGGGCCGGAGACCCGGGTTCGATCCCGACTACGGGTGCTGTCTGTACGGAGTTTGCAGTTCTCACCGTGACCGCGTGGGTTTTCTCCGAGATCTTCGCGTTTCCTCCCATACGCCAAAGACGTACAGGTTTGTAGGTTAATTGGCCTGTATTATATGTAGAAATTGTCCTAGTGCAAGATACTGTTAATGTGGGGGTAATCGGTGGAAAGTGCAGACTCGGTGGGCCAAAGGACCTGTTTCCGCGCTGCATCTCTAATCTAAACGAAACTGGCCTTTATAAGTCGGGCATTGAATATTGAAGTATGTTATGCTCCCAATTTATAAAACTTTGGTCAGTCCAGAGATGGAGTTATGCGTGCAGTTCTGTTCACCATGCTGCAGAAAGAATGTGATAGTGCTGGAGAAGGTGCCAAAGAGATTCACCAGGATGTTGCCTGGGATGGAGCAGCTCAGTAATCAGGACCTACTGGACAAGCTAGGACCATATCTAGGGAGCATAACATTCTTCAATATTCAATGCCTGACTAATAAAGGGCAGTTTTCTTTAAATTAAAGATGCTGGGCGGAAACAGGACCTTCGGCCCACCGAGTCCGCACATATCGCCGATCCCCGCACAATAAATCACGGCTGATATGTCTCTCCCTCCTAACCCCATTCTCCTGCCTTCTCCCCATAACCCTTGACACCCGTACGAAGCAAGAACCTATCTATTTCAGCCTTAAAAATATCAATTGACTGCCTCCACACCCTTCTGTGAGAAAGATTTCTACAGATTTATCACTCTCTGACTAAATAAATTCCTCCGCATCTCCTTCCAAAAGGAATGTCCTTTAATTCTGAGGCTATGACCTCTGGTCCTAGACTCTCCCACTAGTGGAAACATCCTCGCCACATCCACTCTATCCAGGCCTTTCACTATTTGGTAAGTTTCAATGAGGTCCCCCTCCCATCCTTCTCAAGTCCGGCCCTGTCAAATGCTGCGTCATTTGCTGCACCAACAGAGGTCACACTCGCTGAGAGCAGTCCAACTGTACCAGAAAGGTCCGCCTTGGCTGCCTGGGAGCCAAGATACTGGCCTGCAAAGTCGGCCTCGGAAGTCAGCTATGGGGGCAGAACTGCCGGCTCCGGCTGGGCCACAGTTCCAGAGCCATGGCCGCAGGGGGAAAATTCAACCCATCGTTCTGTGCACCGATGAATTTGAGATCGACCGCCTCATCCCAGCCTAGGTGCCATATTTTCAGGGGGACTTCCAGGGGGCTATTTCTAGTGTCTCAAATAATTTTATCCAGACTAAAGGAGGTGTGGACCACCAAGCTAATTTAATGATGTGAAGTATAAGAAGCACTTCCATTACAAAAGGCAATGACACAGCTTCAAATCCATCAAGGACTACAATGGAAGCTGCCTATTTTTTTTTTTTTAAGTTATAATCGATGAGTATTCCCATATTTGGAGAGTCAATCATGGACAAGAACATTCTCCCGGTTGCTGGACACTTTAATTCTCCTTCCCGTTCCCACACAGACCTTTCTGTCCTCAGTCTCCTCCATTGTCAGAGTGAGGCTTATCGCAAATTGGAGCAACAGCATCTCATATTTCACTTGGGCAGCTTACAGCCCACTGGTATGAATCTTGATTTCTCTCACATTAGGTAGCCCCGGCATTCCCTCTCTCTCTCTCTATCCCTCCCCCACCCAAGTCACACTAGCTTCTCGGTTTCACACTACAAACAGCTAACAATGGCATGTTTCCTTTATCATCGTTAAGGGCCTGTCCCACTTGGCTGTCCTTCGCGTGCCATTTAGGCGACCTGCTAGCGTGTGGGTAGCGCGGGACGGGTGCATGGAGGAGTGTGGACTTCGTCCTGAACGAAATCTTCGCGCGCCAACGGCCTGTCGCGTAACTGACGGCCAAAGTGGGACAGGCCCAAGACCCTGGCGCGTCGCAACGTCTCACCTCCAACAGCACCAGAAGCAGGCAAGCGATCGCCGAGCTCGGCCTGGGGCTCACGGCCGTTGCGGTCCGGATCCGCCCCCCACTTCTACTCCCAGAGCGGGGCCAAGACGATTGAAGATATAGACACAAAATGCAGGAGTAATTCAGCGGGACCGGCAGCATTTCTGGGGAGAAGCAATGAGTGACGTTTCGGGTCGAGACCCTTCTTTCAGACTGAAGAAGAGTCTCAACCCGAACCAACATCCATTCCTTCTCTCCAGAGATGCTGCCAGTCCCGCTGAGTTACTCCTGCATTTTGTGTCTATCTTCGGTTTAAACCAGCATCTGCAGTTTCTTCTTACACATTCTACAGTCACGTCAACATGCTTCAATAATTTTACCAAACATCCACACACTAACACTATCTTACATACACTGGGGATAATTTACAATTATACAAAGCCAATGAACATACAAACCTGTACATCTTTGGAGTGTGGGATTCTCTCAGGTGCAATTTATTTTGTATGGTATTTCGATGACCTCGCACACACAACACAGCCTGCTATGGTGTAAAGTAATACAAATAACAATTTCAGAAGATAAATTCAAGAAAAAAAAAATCAAACACTTACTATACCTGTATGTGAACGTTTGTGTAACTCGAGATTGCTTGGGTGCTTAAAGGTTTTCCCACACAGTTCGCAACAATATTGCTTTTGCGAATGACAAACTTGCGACTGAGTACTTGAGTGGTCAAGAACTTCCACCGAGTCTGCCGCTGTTACACAGCTGGCCTGCACCAGGTCGACCCCAGTCAAAGGCGAGTCTGCTTGGCTCAGGTGTTCTTGGTCTTTTCCCCCGGCTTCGCTGCCTCGATTCCGAGTCTCTTTAGGCGGCTGTTTCGCACCCGCTTCAGTCATTTGCGCCATTTCAATTGCTTCGTTCAATTTAGGCTGGGCAGACCCCGATTCAAGCGGCTTCTGGGATCTCAAATACCCATACTTCTTCAGGGGGATTGTCTTTTTCAAAAGAGGCAACCGCCTAATAGGTTGAGGTTCAACGTTCACCGCACTCGGAGCAAAGGGCCACCTTTCTTCTGTGTGCATGGACATGGCTGATGAAGAGGGTTCCTGACTAACATTAGTGCATTCAGAATCATCAACAGAAGACACATCCTTGGCAGTTACTGTTGCTCCTAAACCATCATCAAGTTCTTCTCTTCCATGTTCCCCATGACTATTATTAAAAAAATGTGACAGCTTTTGATTGAACATCTCTTTACCGTAACAATTGTACAACTTGGAGGCCTGTTGAGCGTTTTGCTTCATTGGATAAACGGAAACATTTCTATCTGGAGGTCCAGGCGTTTGGTTCTGTAACGTGGCCGGCATCTCAGTTGGGGAAACATCTGGGAGTGGTCTGAACAAAAGCCCCAATTCCTGTGCTTTATGAATATGACTCTGTATTCCAAATGAGCAATCACGGCCTGTCTCAGTGGCATCACTGCCCTCCAGCACACTCTCGGTGTCGGTTGTCAGGGGCCTGTGTAGTGTAATGGTCCCAGCCGTTGACAAGTTGCTGGTCCCATTGGCAACACCGGCTGAAGCCTTGAGAAAAGTGTAACACATACCGAGCACATTTGGAACCTGCAGACTCTGAGCAATGTCTAGTACCGCCTGGACATTTTCATGGGTAAGATCAAGGTGTGACGTGTACATAAAATCTAGAATCTGCCCAATGCCGCCAACATTTTTAATGTCCAAATGGAAGACATCACGACTCTGCCCTGAAGAATTCTGAAATAAGGCCCTGAAACGCAATAGATAAAAAACAAATTATTTTATCTTTTTGAAAAACTTTTTAAATTAGAAGTATATAATAAAAACATTTTACATGTAACAGTCATACATTATTAATATTGTCAATATTATCAATTATTTAATAGCTCTACTTCTATATATTTTTTATATAGAGGGAAAATAATAGAGAGAAAAAAAAAAGACAGTGTAATAAAAAAGAATGGAATAATTAACTAATAATACATCATTGGAGATATGTTCGTAAATTATAAAATATAACTCTTCATCTAATGCTTAATTCGAGTTTCAGTCGAATTCGAATACAAAATTATCTTGAGCTAAAATATTTCATCAGGTTTCCCAAAACTATTTATTACAATATATCCCTGGCGAACTATACGTACAAAATTAGATCTTAAATTTTCACTGTAACTAAAAGCATTTTCTGCCCTTAATTCACTATGGCAAGGCAATTTAAAAGTTCATTTGATCATATAAGGTTTAAGTTTAAGACTTTTATGATCATGTGGTACCGAAGGTGCACTACAACCTCTATTTTTAAATTTTAAATTTAAATTTATGTCGCCGAACAGTTTAACAAACTTCTACAGATGTAGCCTTACTGGTTGCATTATGGCCTGGTATAGCAATTCCAACAGGAATACACGAGGTTGTAGAGAGTGGTGGATTTAGCCCAGTCCATTTCAGCCCAGCTCAGCACAGTTTTCTCCACCATCTATAGTATCTACACGAGGTGCTGCCTCAAGAAGGTGGTGTCTATCATCAAGAAACCCTCCATCCAGGCTATGCCCTCTTATTGCTGCTACTATCAGGCATGAGGTAGATAATCGAATGGTATGTTAGCTTTCATAGCAGCGTATGGTATGTTAGCTTTCATAGCAAAAGGATTTGAGTATAGGAGCAGGGAGGTTCTACTTCAGTTGTATAGGGTCTTGGTGAGACCACACCTGGAGTATTGCGTACAGTTCTGGTCTCCAAATCTGAGGAAGGACATTATTGCCTTAGAGGGAGTGCAGAGAGGGTTCACCAGACTGATTCCTGGGATGTCAGGACTGTCTTATGAAGAAAGACTGGATAGACTCGGTTTATACTCTCTAGAATTTAGGAGATTGAGGGGGGATCTTATAGAAACTTACAAAATTCTTAAGGGGTTGGACAAGCTAGATGTTGGAAGATTGTTCCCGATGTTGGGGAGGTCCAGGACAAGGGGTCACAGCTTAAGGATAAGGGGGAAATCCTTTAGGACCGAGATGAGAAGGACATTTTTCACACAGAGAGTGGTGGGTCTCTGGAACTCTCTGCCACAGAGGGTAGTTGAGGCCAGTTCATTGGCTATATTTAAGAGGGAGTTAGATTTGGCCCTTTTGGCTAAGGGGATCAGAGGGTATGGAGAGAAGGCAAGTACGGGATACTCAGTTGGATGATCAGCCATGATCATATTGAATGGCGGTGCAGGCTCGAAGGGCCGAATGGCCTACTCCTGCACCTAATTTCTATGTTTCTATAATCCTTAAGCACAACACCATCAGGTTCAGGGCTACTCATCACGTTGTTGAACTGACCCGCACAACACCAAACATACCCCAGCAACTACTCTACGGACCTGCATCTCTTACACTACTATGTCCTTATTTTCTACTTGTATTTTTCCGTAATATCTGGTTTATCCAGTCTTCTTCTTTTCACCATTTTATAGAATATGTGTGTAATTTATGTATAACTTGTGTAGTTGATGTTTGAGTGTGTGGTCCGAGTCTATGCTGGTGTACCTCACCATATTGTGCCTATGACAATGAACTTGACGTGATTCTTGACTTGGGTGCAACAGGCCCACCCACTAGTCAGGTAGGTTTGAGAGGCAGCAATAATTTGCAGGGTGTCAGGAGTTATGGGGAGAAGGCAGGAGAATGGGGTTAGGAGGGAGAGGTAGATCAGCCATGATTGAATGATGGAGTAGACTTGATGGGCCGAATGGCCTAATTCTGCTCCTATCACTTAAGCCCTTGTGGCATAATCCAGAGTCACAGATTGAAGCTCTGATACACCCTGATTCATTGATAAAATCTGACGCTCTGATTCACCCTCGGAAAATGAAAGATCACAATCACCATGGAAGAGGGAGACAAGGCATGACTGAGAGCGAGACAGACAGCTCTCTCCACAAGAGCAGGTGGAATAATCAAGATATGGTGGCGACAGACCAGTATCACTGAAAATGCAACTCGATGACAGTCTATCCAGAAAGGAATGTACACGGGCTGAAAGAAGAGGCAAGGAGCTAAAGAAGAGATCTCCTCAGGAGGAGAGAGGCATTAAAATCGGCTGAGGCAAGAGTGAATGTTAATAATAATAATATCTCCAGTAGTGGGTTTGTTAGACCTGCTGACAAAAATATCACCTGGGATATGATGATCAAAATTCTGTAAGTTTCCAGGCGGTATTAGAGAGGGATAGGTTGGGCCCCAAGTATGTAGGATGTAGAAATGTACTCCAAAAGAAATTAGGAGGACAAAACGAGACCATGAAATGTTATTGGGAAGTAAGATCATAAGGCCATAGTGATAGGTGCAGAATTAGGCCATTCGGCCCATCAATACTCCACCATTCAATCATGGCTCCCTCCTAGCCCCATTCTCCTGCCTTCTCCCCATAGCTTCTGACACAAGTACTAATCAAGAATCTATCTATCTCTGCCTTAAATATATCCACTGACGGCCTCCACGGCCTTCTGTGGCAAAGAATTCCACAGATTCACCACCCTCTGACTAAATAAATTCCTCCTCATCTCCTTCCTAAAAGAACATCCTTTAATTCAGAGCCAATGGCCTTTAGTCCTAGACTTCACCACTCGTGGAGACATCCTCTCCACGTCCAATCCATCCAAGCCTTTCACTATTCTGTATGTTTCAATGAGCTCCCCCTCATTCTTCTAAACCCCAGCGAGTACAGGCCCAGTGCCGTCAAACGCTCATCATATGTTAACCCACTCGTTCCTGGGATCATTCTTGTAAATCTTCTCCGGACCCTCTCCAGAGCCTAGAGTCCTGGACTCTCCCACTAGTGGAAACATCCTCTCCACATCCACTCTGTCCAAGCCTTTCACTATTCCGTAAGTTTCAAGATTAAGCAGAATTCCAAGTCATTCCATACGTATTCCCTTCAGAACCAGAAGAATAATCTATGTTCTCAAGTTGACTTGACAACATAGACTTGTCATATGCACAAGTATGGTGACGTACCGGTAATTAAAACATCGCATGCAGCAGCATCACAAATAATTCAAATAAACACACAAAAACATACAAATTACACAAATTCTACAAGACAATGAAAAGAAAAAGATTGTCCAAAAAACAAGACATTAATGCAAAATTAGAAAATAAGTCCATGGTAGTGCAGGTCCACCACTGATTTTCTGGCACTTTTAATTCCAGGTGCTTTGTGGATTATCCGTCTTGCCAGACCAACAAAGATTATGGACTCCTCTAGGAGTCCAACGGTCCGGGAACGGTTTATCTAGGTCACCGAAGGACTGATATTATAACCGCAAAGTCGGCTGTGGAAAAAGATCTGTCGTGTCCGGCCAGGCTGGAGCACCAGAGCCATCGAGTCATAGAGTGATACAGTGTGGAAACAAGCCCTTCGGCCCAACTTGCCCACACCGGCCGACATGTCCCAGCTACACTAGTCCCACTTGCCTGCGCTTGGTCCGTAACCCTCCAAAACCTGTCCTATCCATGTACCTGTCTAACTGTTTCTTAAACGATGGGATAGTCCCAGCCTCAACTACCTCCTCTGGCAGCTTGTTCCATACACGGTGAAAAAGTTACCCTTCGGATTCCTATTAAATCTTTTCCACTTCACCTTGAACCTATGTCCTCTGGTCTTCGATTCCCCTACTCTGGGTAAAAGACTCTGTGCATCTACCTGATCTATTCCTCTCATGATTTTGTACACCTCTATAAGATCTCCCCTCATCCTCCTACGCTCCATGGAATGGAGACCCAGCCTACTCAACCTCTCCCTATAGCTCACACCCTCTAGTCCTGGCAACATCCTCATAAATCGTTTCTGAACCCTTTCAAGCTTGACAATGTCTTTCCTATATCATGGTGCCCAGAACTGAACACAATATTCTAAATGCAGTCTCACCAACGTCTTATACAACTGCAACATGACCTCTCAACTTCTATACTCAATACTCTGACTGATGAAGGTCAATGTGCCAAAAGCCTTTTTGACCACCTTATCTACCTGCTACTCAACCTTCAAGGAACCATGCACTTGTACTCCTAGATCCCTCTGCTCTACAACACTACCCAGCGGCCTACCATTTACTGCGTAGGTCCTGCCCTGGTTCGACGTCCCAAAATGCAACACCTCACACTTTTCTGTATTTCTCTGTTTTAGCCCTGGCCGGAAGAGGCAACAAATTCAACCAGCCGAGGTCAACTATGGGAACGGATCTGCTGGCTCCGACCAGACAAAGTCCCGGACCCCTGGCCACAGGCGGCAAATTCAACCCGCTGATTGACCGCAGAAGTTGGCTATGAGAAAAGATCTGCCAGACTTCAAGAGAACCGATCGCAGGGGGATAATTTTGACTTGCTGATCGGTGCGGAGGTGGAGATTGGCCACCTTACTCGGCCTAAGTGCCACATTTTCAGGGGGACCTCTGAAGGGTATTTCAAGTGCGCTCTCATGATTTTGTTCGGATTAAGAGGATCAATTGCTGGAAAATTGGTGGTGCACCCGTACAAGATTGCTCTGTAGAAGTGGGGTTAGGGTTGTGCAGGTTGGTTCAGAACCCAGTGGTTGCAGGAAAAGATTTGTAAGAAAAAGGTTGAAACTGTCTTAGTGTGGACTCGGAGGTAAGTTCATAGATCACTGAAGGTGGCAGCACAAGTAGATAGGGTGGTGACGAAGGTATACGGCATGCCTGCCTTCATTACTTTGGGCAATGAATACAAAACTCAGTATGTCATGATGCAGCTCTAAAGGAGTTGGTTAGGCCGCATTTGGGGTACTGCGTGCAGTTCTGGTCACCCTTTTGAAGGAAACTTGTGGAATCTTTGCAGTGGGTGCAGAGGGGGTTTCTCAGAATGCTGCCAGGATTGGAGTTTCAGCTACAGGGAGAGGTTGGATAACTTGTTTTTTTTTTTCTTTGGAATGTCGCAAGTTCAGAAGAGACTTGATAGAAGCGTACAAAATGAGAGGCACAGATAAGGTAGTCAGAACTTTTTCCCATGGCGGAAATGAGGGGTGAAAGTTTAACGGAGATGCGCGGGGCAAGTTGTTTTGTTTACACAGAGACTGGTGGGGGCCTGGCACACATTGGCAGGGGTGGTGGTGGTAGAGGCAGATACAATAGTGGTGTTTGAGGAGCTTTTAGACCGGCACATAGAAGTAACAGGGAATTGAGGGATATGGATCATGTATGGGCAGATATGATCAGTTTAACTTGGTGTCATGTTCAGCACAAACATTGTGGGCCAAATGGCCCATTCCTGTGCTATACTGTTCTGCGTTCTATGGACAGATTTAATGTGAATTATTATTATTAGAAAGTTTGCAGATGGCACAAAAATTGCAGGTAGAGTGGATTACGAAGAAGGTTATCTAAAACTTCCAGTTCATTCAGATAGAAAATTGGGCAGACCATTAATTGGGCAGGTGATGCATGTTGAGAAATCCAATAGAGGAAGACATGTACATGGTAGGGCACCAAGGAACATTGATGAACAGAAAGACCATGGCATCTAAGTTCATATTCCCTGAAAGTGGCGATATGGGTCAACAAAGGGGACGAAAACGGCATACAGATGCTTGCCTTTAAAGATGGAACATTATGCTGCATCTATGCAAATCATTGGTTCAGTCTTGGAATACTTGGAAGTATTATGTGGTGTTTTGGTGGCCGCACATTTGGAAAGATGTGATTGCACTGGCCAGCGGGCAGAGGAGATTCGTCAGGATGTTGCCTCGATTGAACAACTTTGATCATGGGAAGGCAATGGATCAGCTGGGCTTGATTTCTCTGGAACGAAGGAGACTGAGGTACGACCTGATGGAAGTGTATAAGGTTGTGGGAGACATCGATGAGCGAAGGTAACATCTTGTTCCCATGGCACTGCTTTCAAAAACAAATGGTCACAGGTTGAAAGGTGAAAAGAAGAAGATTGAAGGGAGTTCAGAGGGGCAAGTAGTTTTTTTATATACAAAGAGTGGTTGATATCGGGAATACACCGCCACTGGGAGTGATGGAATCAGATCCAATTAGCATGTTTAAGTAGCATTCAGACAGAGAAAATGGCAAAGCACAGAAGGATGGGGTCCTAATGCGGGCAAATGGGATAATTGTGGATGGTCATAAAGTGGGAGTGGGAAACTTTTTTAATCTCTTTCCTCGACGGAGATGCGACGTTTCCCGTGTCGTAGCTCCGTCCACACCGCGGACTTAACATATTGGAGCTGGCGATCCCTTTGTCAGGGATCGACCTCGGAGCTCCAACCACGAGAGCCTGCGGACTTTAACAACGTGGAGCTCACGGTCCCTGGTTAGGGACCGGCTTCGGGAGCTCCAAGCCATGGGAGCTTCGACCGCCCCGATCATGGGAGCTTCGATCGCTCCAACGCGGGGGCTTCCATCACCGGCCGCTGGAGCTTCAATGGCCCGGACTGCGGATGGTTCGACTCCCCCGACTGCAGGAGAAGGAAAGAAGACTTATTGCCTTCCATCACAGAGGGGAATGTGGAGGAGCCGCTGTGGTGGATGTTTATGTCAAATTTTTATGTAGTTGTGTATCTTGTTGCTTTTTTGGTATGACTGTAGGGCAAACCAAATTCCTTATAAGTTGCAAAACATACTTAGCTAATAAATTATGATTACGATTATAGGGCAGTGTTGATGCAGTGGGCCAAATAAACTGTTTCTGTGTCGCCATCTGGCTGATAAGGAAGAAAACAGAAAGCAGTACTTTTGTTGTTCAGAGTTGTCGAATAAAGCATAGACAGTTCCAAGAGGGGTCTCAATACACACTAGTTCTAGTGATCTCCGTCCAATGCAGTGCAACCAGGGTAAGACGAGAGTGACTTAAAATCATGGCCAAATCGAGTTCCTTGGAGACCATCCAGAGAGGGAATGTTAGCGAAGATGACTTTCTGGTTTCAACACGAAAGGCAGGTAAGAGGAAAGGTCCCGTGTCTACCAAATACCAAGCGTTGGAAAGTTTGAAACATGCATGGTGCTGTAAAATTAGTGTATTGTTTGACAAGTTAACCGATTGTTAAATAAGTTAAATTGATATCGTGATATCAACCAACTTTTTGTAGTAAAACAAAAGCTTGTCCCTCAGAACTCCTTTAAATCTCTTTCTTTTCACCTTTCAACCCGCGTCCTCTTGTTTATGACAAAACATTACTCGCATCAGTTGAAAATGTGAGACGTGTAAACATGTTATCCAAAGTTATTCATTGGTGACAGCGCGATGCTCAGGAGTGTGGAAGACACAATATAAACATAGTCAAAGGCAGGCTTATATAAAAAATAATGCAAAGACGTGTGGGTATGTAGGTTAATTGCCCCTAGTGTGTGGGGAGTGGATGAGAAAGTGCAATAACATTGGACTAGTGTGAGCAGGTAATCGATGGTCGGCATGGACTCCGTGGGCCAACGTTCCTGTTTCCGTGCTGCGTTTTTCAATCAATCATTTATGCCTTCTGCACATATGTTTAAAATAAGAAGTACAAGTTGTTCATACCTACCGGAAGTACTGGCTAAATGCTGCTAGCACATTCTTATGGGCCTTAAAGCAGACACCCTTCACCACCAGCATGCAGTCACAGAGAAAGCCCTGGATTCGCTGTTCATGAAGCTGCTGTAACAGGTGGCAGCTGTGGCTTCCGAGGGATTCAGCTGCCATCCTTCAGCAAACCTAGAACAGGAAAATAAACCACTTCACAAGAGGCACACAAAGATATAGAACCAATTGGAAGGCGAGTTTATTTGTATAGCATTAGGAATCAAACTCACATCAAACAGAAAGGTATTTGCAGTATAGTATGAATCAGTTTGCAATGGGGTTTTTTGCAAGATATTTCACATTATTTGTCCACTTCCATCACATAAAATGTTTGCTAATTAAATAACCTTGCATACATAATTCATTAAGACATATTTGTGAGCACAGTATTGCTTTATTAAACTTAACATATGTTTTTAGGTGCTTGTTTATGCCAGAGTATAGTGTTTGCCAGGCCCCTTCCTACTCACTGAGGCCTAGTTCCTGGGATGACGTTCCCACTGGCCATGAACCTTAGTTGCTGTGCTCCCTTTAAACATAACTATTTATTATATGCCCAACAACTTGAAAACAACCATTTACAAGTGTTTTGAGTGTATTAATAGAAATAACAGTCCAGAAAATCTGCTTATGACGGTTTTACTGGGAATGCTGTTGGTCTATCCTGTTATGCTATTACATCCATATTCAAGTCAAGAGAGTTTATTGTCATATCCCAGATAGGACAATGAAATTCTTGCTTCTAATCTATTCAGCATCTAAAACGCAAAACAGTATCATCCACAGGGTTTTACTTTAGTTTAGTTTAGAGATACAGCACGGAAACAGGCCATTCGACCCACCAAGTCCATGCCGACCACGATTCCGCACAATAACACTATCCTACACACACACTAGGTACAATTTTACATTTGTACGTGCATACTAAGCAAATTAGCCTACAAACCTGTACGTCTTTGGAGTGTGGGGAGAAACCGAAGATCTCGGAGAAAAGCCACATGGTCACGGGGAGAACGTACAAACTCCATACAGACAGCATCTGTAGTCAGGATCGATGGAGTATAAACTATTGATAAAGGAAGGGGGGGGATATGGATAACATGCAAGCTGAGGAGATTAACTTGGCATCATGTTTGGCACCGGCACTATAGGGCCAAAGGGCCTTTTTCTGTGCTGTACTGTTCATGTTTTAAGGATAGTTAGATAGGAAAGGAGAAGAGGGATACGAGTCTAATGCAGGCAAATGGGTTTAGAGTAATTAGGCGGCACAGTTGACAATGGACAAGGTGGGCCATAAGAGCACATTCCACGAATTTATCCCAGTTGGCTTCCCCCTTTGTTTTTAAGTTAATTTATGATTTCCAAGTAATTCACAGATTCTACAATTGAACATTTAAAAATAACTGCATTTGCCAGCGACCTGAAATAAAAACTGAAAATAGAAACATAGAAAATAGGTGCAGGTGTAGGCCATTCGGCCCTTTGAACCAGCACTGCCATTCAATATGATCATGACTGATCATCTAAAATTAGTACCCGATTCTTGCTTTCTCCCCATATCCATTGATTCCTTTAGCCCTGACTTAATTCTAACTCTCTCTTGAAAACATCCAGCGAAGTGGCCTCCACTGCCTTCTGTGACAGAGAATTCCACAGATTCACAATTCTCTGGGTGAAAAAGTGTTTCCTCATCGCAGTCCTAAATGGCCTACCCCTTATTCATAAACTGTGACCCCTAGTTCTGGACTCCCAACATCAGGAACATGTTTCCTGCATCTAGCCTATCCAATACCATGTGCTCTAATTTTGCACATTGTGTGGGACCTTGTCAAAGGCTTATCGAAAGTTCAGATACACTATATCCACTGGCTCTCCCTTATCAATTCTACTCGTTAAATCCTTTAAAAAATCCAGAAGATTAGTCAAGAATGATTTCCCCTTCATAAATACATGCTGACTTTGACCGATCCTGTCACTGCTTTCCAAATACGCTGCTATTACATCTTTAATAATCGATTCGAGCATCTTCCCCACCACCGATGTCAAGCAAACTGGTCTATAATTCCCCTGTTTTCTCTCTCCCCCCTTTCTTAAAAACTGATGTTACATTGGCTACCCTCCAGTCCACAGGAACTGATCTAGTCCATAGAACATTGGTAAAATGATCACCAATGCATCCACGATTTCAAAGGCCACCTCCTTGAGTACTCTGGGATGCAGACTATCAGGGCCTGGGGATTTATTTGCCTTCAGTCCCTACAGTTCACCTAACACCATTTCCTGACTATTGTGGATTCCCTTCAGTTCCCTCCTCACACTAGATCCTCGGTCCCCTTGTATTTCTGGGAGATACAAGGGAGATATAAATTGACTGTAAGGGGCCTACATTTGTCTTCACTAATCTTTTCCTTTTTACATATGTAAAGAAGCTTTTACAGTCAGTTTTTATATTCCCAGCAAGCTTTCTTTCATGCTCTTTTTTCCCCCTCTTAATTAACCCCTTTGTCTTTCTGGAGGAGAAACTCAGCAGGCCAGGCAGCATGCGTCTGATTGGTGTGTACGAAAGAACTGCAGATGCTGGTTTAAATCAAAGGCAGACCCAAAATGCTGGAGTAACGCAACGGGTGTAGAAGGGTCTCGACCCGAAATGTCGCCTATTCCTTCTTTCCAGAGATGCTGCCTCACCCGCTGAGTTACTCCAGCATTTTGTGTCTACCTTCTGTCTGATTGGTACTCTACATTGGAAAAGCAGTTCTTTCAAACTATAATTCAAATGAGTATCTTTTTGTTACAGATGTCATATGCAATTTTGTTTTGCATAAGGCTACACCTAGAGTATGCTGTGTAGATTCGGTCACCATACTTAATGAGTGATGTACTTACATGACATGCACTGCAGGACAGGTTCATTCAGTCGATTCTAGGGAAGGAGATTTATACATGAAGAAAAGTGGGCCGATAAGCACTGGTAGATAAAAGAATGAGAGGCCATATTAGCGAAACTTGTAACAATTCTACGGTGGTTAACATGACGGATATGGGAAGGAGACAGGGTCACAACACGAGAAACAGAAAACGGAGCAGGACTTTTAGTTTTCCATTTTAGAGATACAGCGCGGAAACAGGCCCTTCGGCCCACCGGGTCCGTGCCGACCAGTGATCCCCGCACATTAACACTATCCTACACCCACTAGGGACAATTTTTACATTTACCAAGCCAATTAACCTACAAACCTGTCAGTCTTTGGAGTGTGGGAGGAAACCGCTCAGAGAAAACCCACGCAGGTCACAGGGAGAACGTACAAACTCCGTACAGAGCGCACCCGTAGTCGGGATCGAACCCGGGTCTCCGGTGCTGCATTCGCTGTAAGGCAGCAACTCTAGCGCTGCGCCACCGTGACCATATGACACATATTTTAACTATATGGGAGTCATTCAACACAATCATGGCTGATCATCTATCTCAATACCATATTTTTTGATCTTCATATACATTGATGCTTTTTGTGTCTCGAAATGTAGAAATCTAACCTTACATAGAAAGGAGAAATGGTAGAAAACTCCACCGAGTTACCATTCTCCAAGTGAAAAAGATTCTTCTCTGTAATTTGGTCTGTCATCCCTCATTCTTAACTCCTCAGCCCAGGGAAACATCCTCCCCATATCCAGTGTTTTAGCCTGAGACGTAGAAACATATGAAATAATAATAATAATAATATATTTTATTGTCATTACACATAAGTGCAACGAGATTTGGTTTGCAACTTTAATATTTCGGTTTGCAACCCCGAATAGGAAAAATAGGTACGGGAGCAGGCCATTCGGCCCTTCGAGCCAGCACCACCATCCAATGTGATCATGGCTGATCATCCAGAATCAGTACCCCATTCCTGCTTTCTCCAATTTTGGAAGTTTCACATAAAGCAGAGTAAATATATATTTAGTGCATCCAACCTCTTCTTGTAAGACTGCTCTGCCACCCCCAGAATCAGTCAAAGGGTGGAGTAGAAAGAGGTGGCATTGAGGACGAGCATGGATCAACCACAATTTTGTTGAATGGCAGAACAGGTGTGAGTGGTATATTTCCTTACTCCTGCTCCAGTTTCTATTTCTTATGCTCTATGCAAACACATTGGTATCAGTTAATTATGGTCACATGTATGAAGATAGTACGAACAACTTTGTTTGCATGCTATCCTGTCAAATCATGCAATGCACAAGTGCAATTAAGTCACACACAAGTCAACAGCAAGCACAAAGATAAAAATACCAGTGCAGAATAGAGTGTTACAGTTAGTAAATGAATTGTAAATTATCTCAGATACAAGTCCAAGCTTGATAATTGAAATATGACATTTAAAGTAGCATGTCACCAGAAATTCATCAGACCTTTGTATATATTAATAAAGTTGTGCTGCTTATGAGGATTCTAGTATTAAGTAGAAGACAAACTTAAAATAACCATCTCATTATCAGGCTGGAAGGATGCAACAAGTGGAATGCCCCAAGAATCAATTCTTGGCTCTCAATCTGACCAAGGGTCTCGACCCGAAACGTTGCCTATTTCCTTCGCTCCATAGATGCTGCCTCACCCGCTGAGTTTCCCAAGCATTTTTGTCTACCTGCGATATTTCAGCATCTGCAGTTACTTCTTAATCATTTTGGCATTTATATTTGAATCCTGGAGCAAAATGTAGAGTGCACGGTATCCAAGTTTGAAAAGAGGTGGAGAGGATGCTGCAATACAGATGTTTGGACTCAGCAACAGGATACAGAGGGCTTGAGTGAGTGGGCAAAACCTGCAGATAGAGCTTAATGTGGCAAAGTGTGAGGTCGTGCTCTTCGATAAAAATAATCTAAATGTGGAAAGTTTGCAGCTGAACAAAGTACAGAAAGATCTAGGTGTTGGGTGACGTTTCGGGTCGAGACCCTTCTTCAGACTGAGATTCAGGCGACACAGAGATAAGGAAGGGTGAGGTGTGAAAGCAAGACATTAAAGAGGAAGACATCAAGGAAAATGTACAATAGATCATTGTCAGCTAGGGGAAGGTGACAACGAAGCGTACGGAGATAAAATTTGGTCAGGTGGACAGTCTGACTGGTCAGAGAACGAGGATGGGGGAGGGATGGAGAGAGGAAAACCAAGGATTACTTGAAGTTGGGAGAAGTTAATATTCATACCACTGGGGTGTCAATTTTTCATTCCCAGCGGTCATCTCCTTTGATGCTTTGCTTTCACACCTTATCCTTCCATATCTCTGTCTCCCTCTTCTCTGACTCTCAGTGTGAAGAAGGGTCTCATCCCGAATCGTCACCCATTCCTTCTATCCAGAGATGAAGTCTGTCCAGCTGAGTTACCCCACATTTTGTGGCTATTTTTGGTGTAAACCAGCACCTGCAGTTCCTTCCGACACAAGATCTAGGTGTTCTTGTGTATGGGTCATAAAATGTTAGCAGGCAGATGTAACGAGTGATTAGGAAAGCACATTGGTCTTTGCGGGAAATGAGTTCGCATTTAGAAATGGTCGAGTATTGTTACAATTGTACAGGGTAGACAAAAAAGCTGGAGAAACTCAGCGGGTGAGGCAGCATCTATGGAGCAAAGGAATAGGCGACCTTTCGGGTCAAGACCCTCCTTCAGATTGTACAGGTTATTGACCAGGCCAACAGCTGGAGTAGTGCGCACAGTTTTGGTCTCCCTATTTAAGGAACGATATGCTAGCAATGAAGGCAGACAAAAGGGATTCACAAAGGCATTTCCTGGGATGAGAGCCTATATCAGAAATTGGATCAACATTTGTAATATAGCAGAATGAGGGATGACCTTATTGAAACATTGAAGATCCAGCAGGGACAATGAAAATATAGATGTTGAAATGTTTTTACTGGAGAGAGGATCTTGAACAAGTGAACATAGTTACAAATCAGAGGATGGTAATTTCAAACTGAATTGCATGGGAACCTCTGTCTGCAGAGGTTGGCAAATCTGTGGAATTGCCTACCTCTGATGGATGTGGAATATAGGGCATTAAAGCCACTTAAGGAGATGGTAAATACACTTTTGAAAGATCAAGGAATTGAAGGCATAGACTTAGAGAGCGGCATGGCATGAACCGGCAGGATAGGTTTGTGGCATCAGTTAGCCTCCCACTGCAGCTATTTTCACATATTTTTGAAACAATATATTTAATAATGTAAAATAAATCTCACATGCCATCACTTTGATTTCTATCCAAAGCCCGTTTGGATTGTCCATGTTTCCTCATGACTGAAAAGGAGGCTGCTTCAGCCTCGGATCTATAGAGTACATTGTTTTCATGGATTAAACAGATACAAAGATTTCAAGATTTCAAAGATTTCCAAAGTAGTGATTACAACATTTTAACTAAGCAACATGAGATACACTGTGGATGGCTTGATTGTAATAATGTGTTCTTAGGCCCCCTTCGGTCATGGCTGACCATGGGTGACTCCAGGGTGTTATTCCCTATATGGAGGATGCCTGTGCGTGACTTTGTTTAACGTGGGAGGCTGGTGCACGATCCTTGACAAATCTGGGTCAGGATCCAGTGGCATGGAGTCCAAGACGACCGGAGACCATTTTCTGCTGCAGCCTTCATCCGCCTTCCCAGCTGTTGTGACGCTCCACTAAGTTCAGACATCGTGGAGTATTACGTACAGTTGCTGGTCTGCAAATCTGAGGAAGGACATTATTGCCATAGAGGGAGTGCAGAGAAGGTTCACCAGACTGATTCCTGGGATGTCAGGACTGTCTTATGAAGAAAGACTGGATAGATTCGGTTTATACGCTCTAGAATTTAGGAGATTGAGAGGGGATCTTATAGAAACTTACAAAATACTTAAGGGGTTGGACAGGCTAGATGCAGGAAGATTGTTCCTGATGTTCGGGAGGTCCAGGACAAGTGGTCACAGCTTAAGGATAAAGGGGAAATCCTTTAGGACCGAGATGAGAAGGACTTTTTTTCACACAGAGAGTGGTGGGTGTCTGGAACTCTCTGCCACAGAGGGTAGTTGAGGCCAGTTCATTGGCTATATTTAAGAGGGAGTTAGAGGTGTCCCTTGTGGCTAGGGGGATCAGAGGGTATGGAGAGAAGGCAGGTACGGGATACTGATTTGGATGATCAGCCGGGATCATATTGAACGGCGGTGCAGGCTCGAAGGGCCGAATAGCCTACTCCTGCACCTAATTTTGATGTCTATGTTTCTATGTCCTCCGCCTATTCCACCATTGAAGTCTTGGTTGGATTGTTCTTTGTCAGAGACCTCCCCCTCGACCTTACCACCATGGGTGGCCCTACCAGGAGCGTAGCTCCAGACGGCATCGCTCTCAGGATCTGAGGTGCACACAAGCTTCTCCACCACAATAAGGTGTCAATCCACGGAGATTAATAATGTGTTGTCTTTCCACTTACTGGTTAGCATGCAACAAGAGTTGTTCAACTGTACATGGGTACACTTGACAATGAACTAAACTGAACTAAAGTTCAGAGCAATCCATTCCCTTGGGGCAATTAATTGTAGCTAATTAACCCATCAGCCCATCTTGAGGCTGTGGTAGGAAACGGGACCACCAGGGAGAAACCCATGCAGTCACAGCCTTAATGATGACAATGAAGGATTGAATTGTTAGTTACACAAATGTGCCATTCAAAATCTACGTTAAAAATAGAAAATATTGTCAATACTCAGCAAGTCCACAGAAAAAGTTTCAAATTTAACATTTAAAAGTGATGACAGCCAGTCTGATGGGTGATGTTTCGGGTTGAGACACTTTTTCAAACTGTCTGAAGAAGGGTCTCGACCCAAAACATCAACCATTTCTTCTCTCTAGAGATGCTGCCTGAGTTACTCCAGCATTTTATGTCTATCTTTGGTAAATAACCAGCATGTTTAATTCCTTGTGTCGGAAAGAACTGCAGATGCTGGTTTAAATCGAAGATAGACACAAATTGCTGGAGTAACTCAGTGGGACAGGCAGCATCTCTGGGAGAGAAGGAATGGGTGATGTTTCGGGTCAAGACCCTTCTTCAGACTGTCCATCGACAATTCCTTCCTACACAGCCAGTCTGATGAAAGGCTATTGAACAGAATCAGTAACTCTGTTTCTCTCTCCACAGTTGCAATCCGACCTGCTGAGTACATCCACCATTTACTGTTTATATTCCAGATTTTCAGCAGCTGTAGACTCTTGGATTTGGACCCAAGGCTACATCGTTTTAATTGATTAAAAGGATCCAAATGCTTCAAGAACAGGTCACATCCAAAATTTGTGATTACAACATTTTAAACGAGTGACATGTGATTGATTGCATGGTGGGTTTAAATGTATGAAACTTCACATTTCTTCTTCGCAAGTTCCAATTCCCCGCCCTTCTCTTACCCTCAAACATGTTTCATCTTCTCCTCTCTCGGATTAGGGGTTTTTCTCCTCTGGTTGGGCTTCCAGGGCAACAATTGTGAAAAGAGGCCCAAATTGGGATGGGATGACCAGCAAGGAAGACCAACCACGACCACCAGAGATGTGGATGGTGGGACCCGAATGGTAACACGAAGACGATGGCTGCACCTTTCTCGACAACGGCTGCAATGATAATGTGTAGGATGGGGCTGCAGATGCTGGTTTACACCGTGGATGAACACAAAACGCTGGAGTGGCTCAGCTGGACAGGCGGCCCCATCTCTGGGGGAGAGAAGGGGTGGGTGCAATCAGAAGATAGCAAGACGTAAACAAAGCTGGAGTAAGTTGCTGCTGCTGCTGCAGCTGAAGATAATGATGATGTTTCAATGCACCCTGTTTTGTGGAGAGGAGCAGGGCGGTGGCGATGGAGGCAGGGAGTAGTGGGGGGGGGGGGAGAGCAAGAAGGAGCCCAGCCCGGGCGGCCCAGGCTCGGTCTTCAGCCGAGATGCTGCCCACAAGTCCTCTCGCCTCCACTTTGTCTGCCCGACTCGCCCTTCTTCAGCTTCCCTGTGCAGCACAGATCCCCACACACACACACACACACACACACACAGGGGAACCCGAGGCCGGGGTCAGGCCGGGTGGAGGAGGCGAGGGAAGGATTACAACGTTGTGCTCTGTTCCGGTGCCACACGGGGAAAGTGTTCGGGTTCGTTCGCTGCTGCCGCCTCTACCTTTGCTGCTGACGGCCTGGTGCTGGAGCTACTGGTGGTAGCTCCACTGGTAAGGGTTGACCAGCCGCTGTTGCTTGTGCTTTTTTTCCTTTGGTGTGTGTGTGGTTGTAAGAGTGAATGTTGCATAGAGGGGGGGGGGGGGGGGAAGGTGCAGGAGTAGGCCATTCCAGCCAAGCCAGCATCGCCCATTCAATATGACCGTGGCACACGTGTGTTCTGGAGCACTGTCAACAATCAAGAGTGTTTTACTGTTAAGATAGAAATAGAACAACGAAATTCTTACTTGCTGCAGCACAACAGAACAGAAGCGTGTGTGTATACACACAAGCTCCTCTGTAATCTTTGTACATAAGTGTGTGTGTACGCACACAGTACAGGAAGGAACTGCAGGTGCTGGTTTAAATCGAAGGTGGACATAAAATGCTGGAGTAACTCAGCGGGACAGGCAGCATGCACACACATGCATACACACACACATATACATATATATATATATATATACACATACTTATACATATATATACATACATATACATATATATACACACACATATATACACACACATATATATATATATATATATATATATACACATTACACACATATATATATACATATGTATACACACACACATATATATATATATATATATATATATATATATATATATATATATATATATATATATACACATACACACACACATACTCAAAAAACATAATAGTAGTGCTATAATAATAATAGTCTATTGTAGTTCAGAGCATATTTAAGGTTGTCGTGTTTATAGCCTGATGGCTGTAGGGAAGAAGCTGTTCTTGAACCTGGACGTTACAGTTTTCAGGCTCCTGTACCTTCTTCCCAATGGCAATGGTGAGATGAGTGTGTGGCCTGGGTGGTGTGGGTCTCTGATGATGCTGGCTGCCTTTTTGAGGCAGCGACTCCAATAAACCCCTTCGATGGTGGAGAGATCAGTGCCGGTGATGGACTGGGCAGCGTTCACAACTTTTCATCACTGTGTGACTGCTCGCATCGCCCCCTTCCTATCAACTTTTATGTCTCGTAACACATTCTGAAACCATCCACGAGCTAATACATTTCTGAGCCTTAAGATGGGCATCACACGATGTTCTTTGCCTTTTGCCAAATATCATTCTCTCACTCTTGGGTGCAGCAGTAGAATTTTCCAAACTATCTATTTTCTGATCTTTATTCCAAGCTTGCAGATGGACCATAAAGTAGAGGGTGAATGAAGTGTACACCTAAAATTTATAACATTAACAACAGGATTATTGTTTAAAGTAAAATCAGGCCACATTCATTTAATCATTTAAGACCAAATATGTTTAAAACATATGCTTGAGACTGAAAGTAAAAAAAAAACCCAACAGAAAAGTCACCCATTGAAACATCATCATTCCTTCTCTCCAGAGATGCTGCCTGTCCCGCTGAGTTACTCCAGCATTTTGTATCTCTCTTTAGATGAGTTCACTGTTGGCTGAGGGGAAGGTGACAATGGGGCATACAAGCAGTAAAATTTAATCAGGAGGACATTGAAACTAATGGGAGAGCTAGGGTGGGGGGTGGAGAGAGAGGGAAAGCAAGGGTTACTTGAAGTTAGAGAAATCAATATTCATACCGAGGACAGACACAAAATGCTGGAGTAATTCTGCAGTGCAGGCAGCATCTCTGGAGAAAAGGGATGGGTGACTTTTCAATGGGTGACTTTACTGTTGGGCTGTTTTTATTGTAACTTTTAGTCTCAAGCATATGTTTTAATCATATTTGGGCCTGAATGATTTTGGCCTGGTTTTATTTTAAATAATACACTCTTCATTAATGTTATAAATGTTAGGTATGTACTTCATTCGCCCTCTACTTTTTGGTCTATCTGTGAGCTTGGAATAAAGAAAGTTTTGACAATTCTATTGCTGCAGCTCAGAGTGAGAGAATGCTATTTCATAAAGGCAAGAACATCATGTTATGCTCATCTTAAGGCTCAGAAATGTATTAACTCGTGGATGGTTTCAGAATGTGTTAGACATCAACTATGGAGGGGGAGTGATTGCTTGTTGGTGGGATTGTCGCCGATGTCTTTTGGGGGGAAAATGAATTAATTTGGCCCTGCTGTATCCCAATATACTATATAGCAAATATTTTTTTTTAATTATATTGTAAGGCAATGCAAAAAAAGGACGGATTACAGCATGCTTGGCTAGGATACAATGTGGAGGGACATTTGGCAAGTCCCTAAACCTTTTAGCACACCTCCTCCATCATCACTTCACTCCATGCCATGCCTAAATAATGTTCCCCAGTAACATTATTTACTGGGGAACATTAGTGTAATTTTCCACACTCAGCTACAGATTACTGCCACTTCTTTAAACCCTTTCATCAGACTGCTTGTGCAACATCTAGAATCTGAGTGGAAATGTTGTCTAACTAAACCTTATTTTCAAGCCCAATCACAAATTCCATTTGCTGTACAAATTCTCCCACTAACCTTTTTGGAGACATGAAGCATGAAAATAGGCGATTTGGCCTACCAAGTCTTTGCCAACCTTTAATTGCCCTAATCCCTTAAACCCTTCTTCATCACCTATCCATGTTCTCCAGAGATACTGCCTGGCCTGCTGAGCCACTCCAGCACTTTCTGTCTCCTTTTATAAACCAGCATCTGCAGTTCCATGTTTCTTTACTTGGCAATGTTTTTATTTTTAACAACATGCACCATACAGTTTACGGACCCCTGCCATGAATGATTCGTGACATTTCTCTTTATAAATTGTGCCTTTTTTCTGGACAAGGATTATTACCCTGAGCAATATGAGGGGAAGCTGGATGCTAATCTCAGTGGAGACACAAGAGACTACAGGTGCTGGAATCCTGAGCAAAGCACAAAATACTGAATAAACTCAGCAAGTGAGGCAGTATCTGTGGAGGGAATGGACAGAGAACATTCTGACCTGAAATGTCATCTGACCATTCCCTTCGTGAATGCTGCCTGACTTGCTGAGATCCTCTGAAGAAGGGTTTTGACCCGAAATGTTGCCTATTTCCCTCGCTCCATAGATGCTGCAATAGCGAGTCTGCCTCACCCACTGAGTGTGCCCCACCCACCCTCCTGCATTTTTGTCTACCTGAGATCCTCCAGCACTTTGTTTTAGAATAGTTTCTTTATTTATTGTCTTTGTAACATGAATCATGTACAATGAAATTTAAAAATGTCAACCAGTCAGTGCAACATTCAAACCATAAAAGCTAACGATACATACAAGGTAAAATATTAAAAAAGATAAACAACTAAAATAAATATGAAATATGAAAATAGCACGCATAAACACCCAACCCTACATCCTTCTGTCCATTTCACAGTGTACCAACCACAGTCCCTTAATCCCCGCGTTCCTTGGCGGCTACATTTAGTGCCTTTATAGCAGTGGGGTAAAAACTGTTTTTAAGTCTGTTTGTCCTTGTCCTTGTAGATCTCTACCGTCTGCCTGACGGCAACAGTTCAAACAGGGAGTGTCCGGGGTGGGAAATGTCCTTTATAATATTCTGGGATTTTTTTATGCAGCGGGAACTGTGTAAGTCTTCCAAGGTAAGGAGAGGGCAGCCGACAATCCTCTGGGCGTTGTCAATGGCCCTCTGGAGCGCTTTCCTCTGAGCTGCTGTGCAGCTGGTGTACCACACGCATACACAGTATGTTAGGATGCTCTCAATGGAGCACCGATAAAAGGACAGCAGCAGTCTCTGTGTGATGTTATTCTTCCTGAGCACCCTCAGGAAGTGCAGTCTCTGCTGGACCTTTTTCAGCAGCGTAGAGGTGTTCACGCTCCACGTCAGGTCCTCCTCAATATGGATTCCCAGGAAGCGGAAATCCGCCACCCTCTCCACACAGTCCCCTCTGATGATTAGTGGTATCAGTTCTGTTTTGTACCAGTTCTATGGCAATATTAGTTATAAATTGATAAATAAAGGGATGAGCTGTGAACGCAGTCTTCCAGAGAATCGGCTACATGTGCCTTGCCAACATACCATAGTTGATCTTGAAAGTGAAGGTTAGAATTTTGAAAGCAACCTTAAAATCAGTCTTGAACTTGACCATTCTTCCTCACCTGGTATTGCAATGTCCAGGTAATCCACTCGTTTTTTTACTAAAAATGTCATATCTTGGATTCGACAGGAGTGAAAAACAGAACCTGTTGGTTTCAAAATCTAGAGCTGATATCTAGAATAAAACAAAATGGTCTTCTTTACCTGCAATGGATGTGGAGAGTCTGTGAAGAAAGCTCAAGTGGAAAAACATTTTAATATCTGTCGGAGCTGCTCATGTTTGTCATGTATTGACTGTGGCAAGGACTTCCGGTAAGCATTTGGTGTAGAGGGACTATAGTTTGTTTATACATTATATTTTGTTTGAATTTAAAGTTTTTACTATTATTATTTCCTCTACTTTCTTCTTATGTTTACCTGCACCACAAATCAAGCATTAAACACAGGGAGGGAACAACCAGCAGTCAGGTTACTACATAAGGTACCTTAAGTGATAACGGTTATATTAATGTCCTGTAGACAGCTCTATATTTACTCTTCAGTCTTGGGGACAGCACTAGGTTTCATTTAGCTGCTGTGCATTACAGTACAATTGAGATGATAAACTCTTATTGGTGCTATAATTTAATGAGTTAGTACCGTCCATATTCATGTCAATCTTTTTTTGCGCATCTACACTAATCCCACTTGAACATTAGGCCCATATCACCCTTAGTCACGTGTGTGACCAAAAAGATGAAAAATTGTGGAATACGTCTCTTTTAATTCTGAAAGCATAACAGATATATTGTTTTGTACTGCATACTGTACTTTTTTTTCGGTTTATCAAGTGAAATGTTTTACATGTTATGCTGACAATGTTTGTTTAGGATCAGAGATTAAATATCATTGGTCACGTGTGCGACCTCACACGGAACCATTTTACAAACTCTGAATTTTTAAAAGCTAGAATGTTCATATCTTTAACAGACATGCATTATAGTTCTGTCGGTAGGAAAATAGCAAGGAATAAGATTAATCTCTTACAAGAATTTGTTTATGCATCACTTTGTGATGACATCTGGTCACGTGTGTGACATTTTGGTTCACTTTCCAAAGAACGAGCCATATACTTCTATGCCTTGTCAAAGTGTATATCAACCATGTTGGCTGCCTCCGTCACTTACTCTGGCAGTGCATTTCCAAATATGAACCATTCTCTATGTGGAAAAACCTTCCTTTCAGATACCCTTTAAAACCCCTCTCCCTCGCTTTAAATCTTAGTCCCGTTGTTTTTGACACACTTACTGAGGCAATAACATTCTGACTACCTAACCTGTCTATGCCTCTAATAATTTTCTAAACTTCTGTCAGTCTACATCGGTGAGACCAAGCACCTCCGAACACCTCCGCTCGGTTCGCAATAACCAACCTGATCTCCCGGTGGGCTCCCCCTCCCATTCCGAATCTGACCTTTCTGTCCTGGGCCTCCTCCATGGTCAGAGTGAGGACCACCGTAAATTGGAGGAGCAGCACCTCATATTTTGTTTGGGCAGTTTGTCCCCCAGCGGTATGAACATTGACTTCTCTAATTTCAGGTAGTCCTTACTGTCTCATTCCCCTTCTCAGCTCTCCCTCAGCCCTCTGGTTCCACCTCTTCCTTTCATCTTCCCTTCCCCCCCCCCCCCCCCCCCCCACCCTCCACCCTCACATCAGTCCGAAGAATGGTTTCAGCCCGAAACGTTGCCTATTTCCTTCGCTCCATAGATGCTGCCTCACCCGCTGAGTTTCTCCAACATTTTTATCTACCTCAGGGCACCATAATGTTTGGGATACAGCAATGTCATGTAAATGAAAGTAGTCATGTTTAGTATTTTGTTGCATATCCTTTGCATGCAATGACTGCTTGAAGTCTGCGATTCATGGACATCACCAGTTGCTGGGTGTCTTCTCTGGTGATGCTCTGCCAGGCCTGTATTGCAGCCATCTTTAGCTTATGCTTGTTTTGGGGGCTCGTCCCCTTCAGTTTTTTCTTCGGCATATAAAAGGCATGCTCAAATTCAGATTGGGTGATTGACTTGGACACTCAAGAATTTACCATTTTTTAGCTTTGAAAAACTCCTTTGTTGCTTTATCAGTTTGTTTGGGATCATTGTTCTGCTGTAGAATGAACCGCTGGTCAATGTGTTTTGGAGCATTTGTTTGAACTTGAGCAGATAGGATGTGTCTATATACTTCAGAATTCATTATGCTACTACTATCAGCAGTTGTACCATCAGTGAAGATAAGTGAGCCAGTACCTTCAGCAGCCATACATGCCCAGGCCGTAACACCCCCACCACCGTGTTTGACAGATGAGGTGGTATGCTTTGGATCTTGGGTAGTTCCTTTTCTCTTCCATACTTTGCCCATACGCTGATATAAGTTAATCTTCGTCTCATCTGTCCACAAGACCTTTTTCCAGAACTCTGGTTGCTCTTTTAAGTACTTGGCAAACTGTAAACCGGCCATCGTATTTGTGACACTAACCAGTGGTTTGGATCTTGCAGTGTAGCCTCTGTATTTCTGTTCATGAAGTCTTCTACAGACAGTGGTCATTGACAAATCCACACCCGACTCCTGAAGAGTGTTTCTCATCTGTCAGACAGGTGTTTGGGGATTTTTCTTTATTATAGAGAGAATTCTTCTGTCATCAGCTATGGGGGCCAGTCCCTTTGTGATTAGTAAGCTCACCAGTGCTCTCTTTCTTCTTAATTATGTTCCAAACAGTTAATTTTGCTAAGCTTAAGGTTTGGCTGACGTCTCTAACAGTTTTATTCCAGTTGTCTCAGTCTCATAATGGCTTGTATGACTTTCATTGGCACAACTTTGATCCTCATGTTGATAAACAGCAATAAGAGTTTCCAAAGGTGATGGAAAGACTAGGTGCTGAGAGCTCTCTTATACCTGCATTAAGGAGGCAATTAAACACACCTGAGCAATTACAAACACCTGTGAAACCATATGTCCCAAACATTATGGTGCCCTGAAATTGGGGGGGGGGGGGTGCTTATGTATAAACACAGCTGTAATTTCTACATGGTGAAACCAAAATGTATAAAAATACCCTTTAATAAAATTTGACAATGTGCACTTTAACCCCATGTGATTTAAAAAAAATTTTAAATCTCAAATTGTGGAGTACAAAGCATATACATAAATGATGGGTCTTTTATGGAGGGCAGTGTAGATTCACATCCGAATTAACATAACAAGGATCGCAGCACAATCAGAAACGTGGGTCTCAGATAGATTTTCTCCACCCATATAATTTAAACTTCTTTTGTTTGAAATATCTTGCTCGCTACCTTTAAGTGGGTAAAAGTCATGGACATGTTTTAACAAAAAATAAATTTTGGAATATAAAGAACAGTGAAACAAAACAAAATGAAAAATATGAATAGCCATTATGGAAACTTCTGCCTAATGCTAACAATTTCTATGTGAATTGGTGATCTGGTTTTAAGTGATCTTTATCTTTAACAGTCTTCTATTGCAGCCCCTTTGTTCATGACTTGTTATTTTAATCGGATAGTTCTTCCTGTATTTCCACTGATTTCCAAAGCAACTAAATTGATTGCATTCTGCAGAGAAACAGGTTCATATGTTTGTTGTGGACCACTAGTTTCACAGAATAAAATGTACACTCACCAGTGAGTTTTCTGGTTGCATTATCATAAGTGATAGGAGAGGAATTAGGCCATTCGGCCCATCAAGTCTATTCTGCCATTCAGTCATGGCTGATCTATCTCTCCCTCCTAACCGCATTCCCCTGCCGTCTAACCATAACCTCTGATACCCGTACTAATCAAGAATCTAACTATCTCTGCGTTAAATATAGCCATTGACTTTGCCTCCACAGCCTTCTGTGGCAAAGAATTCCACAGATTCACCTCCCTCGGATTAAATAAATTATTTCTCATCTCCTATCAAAAAGAACCCCCTTTAATTCTGATGCTATGAACTCCAGTCCAAGACTCCCACGCTGGTGGAAACATCCTCTCCACATCCACTCTATCCAAGCCTGAGATAAGATGAAGTAGCATTTAACATTTCTTACTAATGGTGTTCTGTCAATGTTTACAGGGGAAATGATTATAAACTCCATACAAAATGCATTACAGAAGATCAGAAGTATGGCGGTAAAGGGTTTGAAGGCAAAGCCAAAAAGGGAGACATGAAACAGCAACAGTGGATACAGGTAGATAAAACCTACTATGTACTTTTGTGCTTCAAGGAACACGATGGCAGAGTACTTCATTCTTAAAGATATTAAAACAATGTGTTAATGAGCTGTTGTCTGCTATTCAACATCGATCTCACACTTTAATTAATATTTATATTAATATTATGATTAATATTAATAAATTTGCACAATGAATATCCACAGATTGTTGGATACTATCTTCAACACAATCAAGTAAGACTACAACTCGAAATTAGCAAATCTTAGGAGAATTCTTTGTGATTTTTGTGAATAAAATAAAATGAGATTTCATGAATAAAATCTCTTGAATATCATGTTCTACTTTTGGTTAAATGTATAGAGGCGTGGTTGCAGACAGCATGAAAACTTTTGCCCCAACTTGTCCATGCCGAGCAAGATGCCTCATCTAAGCTGGTCCCATTTGTTCCTGACTAGTCTATATCCTTATGCCCCTGTCGGACTTAAGAAACCTCGGAGGTTCCCAGAGGTTTTTATCAGTCTCCCTAATGGTTGAAAGTGGTTTTCGTTTTAAAAATCGGCAATTTTTTTGTCGAAGCCGGTTGCGATGCTAGTTGAAGATGGTTGCCGGAGGACAAAAACCTCCAGGAACCGCACGGAAACCTTGGGTGGGGCGCAAAGTCTCCAGAGGTTTCCGTTCAGGTTTCCTAAGTGGGACAGGGGCATTATAATCCTTTCCATCTATGTACCTGTTAGCGTCTTTTAAATGTTGTTATTGTACCTGCTTCAACTACTTCCTCTGGCAGCTCGTTCCATATAATCACCATCCCCACGGTAAAAAATGTTTCCACTCGGATTCCTATTAAATCCTTTCTTACTGTTTTTCCTTTCTCTTAGTTTCTCTGAATTTGCTTCTTTCTATTGCTTCTTTCCTGTATTCCCTCGTGCTCTCTTTGAACTCATCATGAGACCCTTTTGACGATAATTTGCCACTGCAAATTATTGGTGCCTGTGCTAGTCAGAAATGTAAATCCTTTTCCTTCTCCTCCTGTTGACTCCTGCAAAATTGTTGTCCTCATCCTCTCAAAACAAATCTAAGATCTTCCATCGTTGTGGATTGTCATCCCCATGCCGATCTTCATTTCCTCTCCAAAAACTTCCCAATTTCATTCCTATCCTAAGACACGGTGTTTGAATCCTACCAATCTGGTTCCTGTTTACCATAATATAGAGCTGGCTTTTATCAAAGTTGCTGAAGACGTCCTATGTGGTCATGACAAAGGTTATCTATTTCTCCTCGTCTTTCTATCTTGAGCTTCTTCTTCTTCCGTGTGGCGTGCACAGCCTAAAGTTGTTGGACAACTGTTCTATTTGATGTTCCATTTGTGCACGTCGAGTTGATTGCATTAGTTGAAACAGGGCGGACCACGTGAAGGTTGCAATCTTCCACCCCACTATCTTGACCTGTGTTGCAACCTTTGCGTAATTGACCATTTGTTTGTTGGTATGGTTGACCTTCCTTGGCTCTCTACCATCACCTGGTTGGATGCAACTGAACCAATCTGGTTACTTTCTTACTATTCTAGTCATAGCCAGAGAATCTCAAGCAACTCAACTCGCTGGAGTTTAGAAGAATGGGGGGGGGCGGTGACCTCACTGAAACTTACCGAACAGTGAAAGGCTTTGATAGAGCGGATGTGGAGCGAATGTATCCACTAGTGGGAGAGTCTAGGACTAGAGGTCATAGCCTCCAAATAAAAGGACGTCCCTTTAGGAAGGAGATGAGGAGGAATTTCTTTAGTCGGAGGGTGGCGAATCTGGAATTCATTGCCACAGACGGTGTGGAGGCTAAGTCAATGGATATTTTTAAGGCATAGATTGATAGATTCTTGATGAGTACGGGTCGATTCCGAATCCGAACTTTGTGTCCTGGGCTTCCTCCATGGCCAGGGTGAGTCCCACCATAAATTGGAGGAGCAGCACCTCATATTTTGCATGGGCAGTTTACACCCCAGTGGTATGAACATTGACTTCTCCAATTTCAGTTAATCCTTGCTTTCTCCCTCCTTCCCCTCCCCTTCTCAGCTCTCCCACAGCCTACTGTCTCCGCCGCTTCCTTTCTTCTTCCTACCCTCCGTCCCCCCCTACCCCCACATCAGTCTGAAGAAGGGTCTTGACCCGAAATGTCACCTATTCCTTCGCTCCATAGATGCTGCCTCGCCCTCTGAGTTTCTCCAGCATTTTTGTCTACCCAAGAGATAAAGACGGTGATGTAGAGAGATATAGAACAAATGGATGAAAGATATGCAAAAAAGTAATGATGATAAAGGAAACAGGCCATTGTTGGCTGTGTGCTAGGTGAAAACGAGAAGCTGGTGTGACTTGGGTGGGGGAGGGATGGAGAAAGAGGGAATGCAGGGGTTACTTAACATAGAAACATAGAAACATAGAAATTAGGTGCAGGAGTAGGCCATTCGGCCCTTCGAGCCTGCACCGCCATTCAATATGATCATGGCTGATCATCCAACTCAGTATCCCGTACCTGCCTTCTCTCCATACCCTCTGATCCCCTTAGCCACAAGGGCCACATCTAACTCCCTCTTAAATATAGCCAATGAACTGGCCTCAACTACCCTCTGTGGCAGAGAGTTCCAGAGACACACCACTCTCTGTGTGAAAAAATTCCTTCTCATCTCCGTCCTAAAGGATTTCCCCCTTATCCTTAAGCTGTGACCCCTTGTCCTGGACCTCCCCAACATCGGGAACAATCTTCCTGCATCTAGCCTGTCCAACCCCTTAAGAATCTTGTAAGTTTCTATAAGATCCCCTCTCAATCTCCTAAATTCTAGAGAGTATAAACCGAGTCTATGCAGTCTTTGTTCATAAGACAGTCCTGACATCCCAGGAATCAGTCTGGTGAACCTTCGCTGCACTCCCTCTATGGCAATAATGTCCTTCCTCAGATTTGGAGACCAGAACTGTACGCAATACTCCAGGTGTGGCCTCACCAAGACCCTATACAACTGAAGTAGAACCTCCCTGCTCCTATACTCAAATCCTTTTGCTATGAAAGCTAACATACCATTGGCTTTCTTCACTGCCTGCTGTACCTGCATGCCTACTTTCAATGACTGGTGTACCATGACACCCAGGTCGCGCTGCATCTCCCCTTTTCCTAATCGGCCACCATTTAGATAGTAGTCGGTTTTCCTATTTTTGCCACCAAAGTGGATAACCTCACATTTATCCACATTATACTGCATCTGCCAAACATTTGCCCACTCACCCAGCCTATCCAAGTCACATTGCATTCTCCTAGCATCCTCCTCACAGCTAACACTGCCCCCCAGCTTAGTGTCATCCGCAAACCTGGAGATATTGCCTTCAATTCCCTCATCCAGATCATTTATGTATATTGTAAATAGCTGGGGTCCCAGCACTGAGCCTTGCGGTACCCCACTAGTCACTACCTGCCATTGTGAAAACGACCCGTTAACTCCTACTCTTTGCTTCCTGTTTGCCAGCCAGTTCTCTATCCACATCAATACTGAACCCCCAATGCCATATGCTTTAAGTTTATATACTAATCGCTTATGTGGGACCTTGTCGAAAGCCTTCTGGAAGTCCAGATACAGCACATCCACTGGTTCTCCCCCATCCACGCTACTAGTTACATCCTCGAAAAATTCCACAAGATTCGTCAGACATGATTTACCTTTCGTAAATCCATGCTGACTTTGTCCAATGATTTCACCACTTTCCAAATGTGCTGCTATCCCATCTTTAATAACTGACTCTAGCAGTTTCCCCACTACCGATGTTAGACTAACTGGTCTGTAATTCCCCGTTTTCTCTCTCCCCCCCTTCTTAAAAAGAGGGGTTACGTTTGCTACCCGCCAATCCTCAGGAACTACTCCAGAATCTAAAGAGTTTTGAAAGATTATCACTAATGCATCCACTATTTCCGGAGCTACTTCCTTAAGTACTCTGGGATGCAGCCTATCTGGCCCTGGGGATTTATCGGCCTTTAATCCATTTAATTTACCCAACACCACTTCCCGACTAACCTGGATTTCACTCAAGTACTCCTTTGACCTTCGGTCCCCTGCTATTTCCGGCAGATTATTTATGTCTTCCTTAGTGAAGACGGAACCAAAGTAGTTATTCAATTGGTCCGCCATATCCTTGTTCCCCATGATCAACTCACCTGTTTCTGACTGCAAAGGACCTACATTTGTTTTAACTAATCTCTTTCTCTTCACATATCTATAAAAACTTTTGCAGTCAGTTTTTATGTTCCCTGCCAGTTTTCTTTCATAATCTATTTTTCCTTTCCTAATCAAGCCCTTTGTCCTTCTCTGCTGGTCTCTGAATTTCTCCCAGTCCTCTGGTATGCGGCTTTTTCTGGCTACTTTGTACGCATCATCCTTTGCTTTGATACTATCCCTGATTTCCCTTGTTATCCACGGATGCACTACCTTCCCTGATCTATTCTTTTGCCAAATTGGGATGAACAATTTTTGTAGTTCATCCATGCAGTCTTTAAATGTCTTCCATTGCGTATCCACCGTCAACCCTTTTAGAATTGATTGCCAGTCAATCTTGGCCAATTCACGTCTCATACCCTCAAAGTTACCTTTCCTTAAGTTCAGAACCATTGTTTCTGAATTAACAATGTCACTCTCCATCCTAATGAAGAACTCGACCATATTATGGTCACTCTTGCCCAAGGAGGCACGCACAATAAGACTGCTAACTAACCCTTCCTCATTACTCAATACCCAGTCTAAAATAGCCTGCTCTCTCGTTGGTTCCTCTACATGTTGATTTAGGTAACTATCCCTCATACTTTCCAAAAAATCCTCTTCCTCAGCGCCCCTGCCAATTTGATTCACCCAATCTATATGTAGATTGAAGTCACCCATTATAACTGTTTTGCCTTTGTTGCACGCATTTCTAATTTCCTGTTTGATACCATCCCCAACTTCACTACTACTGTTAGGTGGCCTGTACACAACTCCCACTAGCGTTTTCTGCCCCTTAGTGTTTCGCAGCTCTACCCATACCGATTCCACATGCTCCAAGCTAATGTCCTTACTTTCCATTGCGTTAATCTCCTCTCTAACCAGCAACGCTACCCCACCTCCTTTTCCTTTCTCTCTATCCCTCCTGAATATTGAATATCCCTGGATGTTCAGCTCCCAGCCTTGGTCACCCTGGAGCCATGTCTCCGTGATCCCAACTATATCATACTCATTAATAGCTATCTGCACGTTCAACTCATCCACCTTATTACGAATACTCCTTGCATTGAGACACAAGGCCTTCAGGCTTGTTTTTACTACGCTCTTACCCCTTATACAATTTTGTTGAGAAGTGGCCCTTTTTGATTTTTGCCCTGGTTTTGTCTGCCTGCCACTTTTACTTTTCACCTTGCTCCCTATTGCTTCCACTCTCGTTTTACACCCACCTGCCTCTCTGCTCTTGTACCCATCCCCCTGCCACATTAGTTTAAATCCTCCCCGACAGCACTAGCAAACACTCCCCCAAGGACATTGGTTCCATTCCAGCCCAGGTGCAGACCGTCCTGTTTGTACTGGTCCCACCTCCCCCAGAAATGGTTCCAGTGCCCTAAAAATTTGAATCCCTCCCCCTTGCACCATTTTTCAAGCCACGTATTCATTTGCAATATCCTCCTATTTCTACTCTGACTGGCCCGTGGTACTGGTAATAATCCAGAGATTATTACCTTTGAAGTCCTACTTTTTAGTCTATCTCCTAGCTCCCTAAATTCACCTTGTAGGACCTCATCCCTTTTTTTCCCTATATCGTTGGTGCCAATATGCACCACGACAACTGGCTGTTCACCCTCCCCCTCCAGAATGTTCTGCAGCCGTTCAGTAACATCCCTGACCTTTGCACCAGGGAGGCAACATACCATCCTGGAGTCTCTTTTGCGGCCGCAGAAACGCCTATCTATTCCCCTGACAATTGAATCCCCTATTACAATAGCCCTTCCCCTCTTTTTTCCCCCATCATGTGCTGCAGAGCCACCCATGGTGCCATGAACTTGGCTGCTGCTGCATTCCCCTGATGAGCCATCTCCCTCAACAGTATCCAAAATGGTAAACCTGTTGAGTAGGGAGATGACCGCAGGGGACTCCTGCACTGTCTGCCTACTGCTTTGCTGGCTATTGGCCACCCGCTCCCTTTCTGTCCTCTTACCTTTTACCTGTGGCGTGACCAACTCGCTGTATGTGCTGTCCACGACTTTCTCTGCATCGTGGATGCTCCAGTATGAATCCAGCCGCAGCTCCAATCGTTCCATGCGGTCTGCCAGGAGCTGCAGCTGGACACACTTCCTGCAAATGTAGTCATCAGGGACACCGACCATATCCCTGATCTCCCACATGTTGCAGGCTGAGCAAACCACGGGACCAATCTCCACTGACATCTTACTCCCAAATTGCTCTATTAAATATATATATATATATATATATATTTTTTTTTTAAATTAAACACAAAACTTTATTCTTTAAACGTTACTAATAAATAACGAATCCCTAACACCCAGAGTCCTTAGCTCCCAGAATCCTTAGCACCCAGAATCCTTAAACCTGAAGGCAGAAATGAAGAAATGTAAACCCCGGGTTGCAGCCAATCAGCTGCTTCCTCTGGTTCTCTTCAACCAATCAGAGGCTCCAACAGATTCCCTCACTGGAAGATGGAACGTTGCAGCTGCTGGTCTACTCACAGCGCAGGTAGCTCCACCCTCTGTCTCCAACGGCTCCCCGGGCCTCTGTGAAAAGCAAGCCCCGCGCTAGCTTTATACTCACAGCGCAGGTAGCTCCACCCTCTGTCTCCAACGGCTCCCCGGGCCTCTGTGAAAAGCAAGCCCCGCGCTAGCTTTATACTCACAGCGCAGGTAGCTCCACCCTCTGTCTCCAACGGCTCCCCGGGCCTCTGTGAAAAGCAAGCCCCGCGCTAGCTTTATACTCACAGCGCAGGTAGCTCCACCCTCTGTCTCCAACGGCTCCCCGGGCCTCTGTGAAAAGCAAGCCCCGCGCTAGCTTTATACTCACAGCGCAGGTAGCTCCACCCTCTGTCTCCAACGGCTCCCCGGGCCTCTGTGAAAAGCAAGCCCCGCGCTAGATTTATACTCACAGCGCAGGTAGCTCCACCCTCTGTCTCCAACGGCTCCCCGGGCCTCTGTGAAAAGCAAGCCCCGCGCTAGGTTTATACTCACAGCGCAGGTAGCTCCACCCTCTGTCTCCAACGGCTCCCCGGGCCTCTGTGAAAAGCAAGCCCCGCGCTAGCTTTATACTCACAGCGCAGGTAGCTCCACCCTCTGTCTCCAACGGCTCCCCGGGCCTCTGTGAAAAGCAAGCCCCGCGCTAGGTTTATACTCACAGCGCAGGTAGCTCCACCCTCTGTCTCCAACGGCTCCCCGGGCCTCTGTGAAAAGCAAGCCCCGCGCTAGGTTTATACTCACAGCGCAGGTAGCTCCACCCTCTGTCTCCAACGGCTCCCCGGGCCTTAAGTTAGAGAAATCAATGTTCATTCATTCAGAATGTTCAGAAATCAACGGCTCCCCGGGCCTTAAGTTAGAGAAATCAATGTTCATACCACTGGGCTGTAAGCTGCCCAAGCGAAATATGAGATGCTGTTCCTCCAATTCGCGTTTCGCCTCACTCTGACAATGGAGGAGACCTAGAACAGAAAGATCAGTGTGGAGAGACCAAGCGGAGGCTGGGCGATCGTTTCGCCGAACACCTCCGCTCGGTCCGCATTAACCAACCCGACCTCCCGGTGGCTCAGCACTTCAACTCCCCCTCCCACTGCGTATCCGACCTCTCGGTCCTGGGCCTCCTCCACGGCCAGAGTGATCAACACCGCTAGTTGGAGGAACAGCACCTCGTATTCCGCTTGGGGAGTCTGCATCCTCTGGGCTTAAACATTGAATTTTCTCAATTCTGTTAACCCAGACTGCCTCCCCCCACCTCTCCCTCAGCCCTCTGGCCCTGACATTCCTTCTCCATCTTCCCCCCCCCCCCCCCCCCCCCCCCCCCCAGTCGCACTAGCTTCTCATTTTCACAGCACAAACAGCTTACAATGGCCTGCTTCCTTTATCACCAATCCTTTTTTGCATATCTTTCACTCATTGTTCCTTATCTCTCCTCATCACTGTTTATATCTCTCGTTTCCCTGATCCCTGACCAGTCTGAAGAAGGGTCTCGACCCGAAACGTCGCCTATCTCCTTCGCTCCTTAGATGCTGCTGCACCCGCTGAGTTTCTCCAGCTTTTTGTGTAACCCAAGATCAGTGTGGGAATGGGCAGGGGAATTAAAGTGTTTGGCAACCAGGAGATCTAGTAGGTCCAGGTGGACTACACATTTCATAGTGTACCATGTACGCAGGATAAATCGGTGTTCATTATTGTGACATAATTTATTTCCTTTTTATCATGTCTGCAGAAAATTCACGAAACAATGAATGACTCAAAACTTAGTCCAAGGGTGCGTGAGGTTTTAATGCAAATGGATTCTTATGATAACATACCACGAAAGAAAGCTAAATTTCAGGTTTGTTTCTCTTTTTGAATTATCTCTTTAATAGTAATCTGACTGAAATGTTACTCCAAATTGCGCGGAGTGGTTTTCATCAGATTGTGCGGTTTCAGAGCCTTTGAACTGTGTGGAATTTACTTTTTTTTACACTGATATAAAGGGCTTCTCTGTGTGGGATATTCCATTGTGTTTCAAAAAATATTCCTTCCATAAAGCATGGCAACTGCACAAAGCTTAGATGTTTTATTCCCACCTTTGTCTCTATTTTTATCTCAATTATTATTTCATTTATGTCATTGGTATTTGCTGAATAATTGCTGCATATTAAGCTTGTTCTACTGTGAATTCAAGGTCTTAACCAGTGATTGACTGTCCATTATAATTTAAAATGGTATTTTGGAAATTTCTCAGAGTGGTTGTGGTCGAAAAACAGAAACCATTTTTTGACCGTCGAAAGAAAAGTTAAGAGATTTCCTTTGGTCCTCCACATTATTGTCTGTTGAGAAATGTCATTATACAATGTACTATGTAGTTTGTTATGCTGTGCCTGGGAGACTTTGCAAATCTGTTGCCGATTTCAGGCAATAGATCTAAAATACTTCGCATTTTAACTCTGGTTTTCATCTTTAACAAAATGACAACTTTATAAACTAGATGTGTAATGGCATCGTTCAAGGAATCTTCCCCCTAACCACTATGATTGAAGACGGGGGTAAGAAGATAATTTCAATACGCATGCGAGCTATCCACGAGACATTCAAAGCCGTCCAAAGATAAATCTTCAAAAAGCAGTCTCTTGATTGATAGTTTCTTTATTGCCGTAGTAAAAACAGTAAGATATTCATCCAAACTTCGCCTTGTTTAAGTACAGTTTGATCTTACTCGTAGTCAAACTCGTGCTTGGTCGAAAGCTGTGCCTTCTCCCCCATGCTTCCTCCAACCAAAACTAGAAAACTACTAGCGTGTATCCGCGAGAATCCCAGCCCCAAACACGCCTCCAACTAGGCAATAAATCCCACCCACATAATTACAGGCAGATAAAATGTAAAGGTAACTGGTTATAGTTACAACATACTGAGTTAAGCTAAATGGATACTACAAGATGCTCTGTTTTGCTTTATACCAGTGTACGAAAATGTTGGAAATCTGAAACTTGGGTCACTAAAGTCAATCTACGTATATAAAAAGATCATACTTTTTAATTATAACCTGAAAAATATATTCCTGAATTGTAGAAAATTTAGATTAGCCAGCAGTTATTTTTTTATTTGCTTTGAACAGCTTCTGGAGTTATATTTGTCAGCTCATTCCTTTGTCAGAGGTGGCTAGGAAGCTGGCCGTAATTAACGAATAGAGTGTTTCAGAGGTAATGTAACAGTTTTGGCACATATTGCCATCACTTAAAACTTATTTATTTTGTTTCAGAACTGGATGAAAAACAGCTTGAGGATCCAAAATGGGGCCCTACAGGAACAGGTGTGGGAGATCTTTGCTGCTGCTGTGAGCAATGTAAGTGAACATGTAAAAAAGTAATTCAACCATAACCAATTGTGATGTAACACACTGGCGCAGCGGTAGAGTTGCTGCCTTGCAGCGCTTGCAGCGCCGGACACCCGGGTTCGATCCCGACTACGGGTGCTGTCTGTACGGAGTTTGTACGTTCTCCCCGTGACCTGCGTGAGTTATCTCCGAGATCTTCGGTTTCCTCCCACACTCCAAAGACGTACAGGTTTGCAGGTTAATTGGCTTGGTGTATGTGCAAACTGACCCTGGTGTGTGTGTAGGGTAGTGTTAATATGCGAGGATTTCTGGTCCGCGCGGACCCGTTGGGCCGAAGAGCCTGTTTCCGTGCTGTATCTCTAAACTAAACATGCCATCTATCCCCACAGCTGTAAGCTAAAGTTCCAAGACCAAAACACATCACAATATGTTGACTGATGAGGATAGCGAAGGACTTCCAAAATACCATTACGACTGTTGAGTCCAGATCAACACCTTCAATAAAACATGAATTTGCATTTGCATAGTTCCCTGAAGGTTGAATCACAGAGGAGATTTACTAGAATGTTGCCTGGGTTCCAGCAACTAAGTTACAGAGAAAGGTTGAACAAGTTAGGTCTTTATTCTTTGGAGCGCAGAAGGTTAAGGGGAGACTTGATTGAGGTCTTTAAAATGATGAAAGGGATAGACAGAGTTGACGTGGATAAGCTTTTCCCATTAAGGGTAGGAAAGATTCAAACAGGACGGCATGACATGAGAATTAAGGGACAGAAGTTTAGGGGTAACATGAGGGGGAACTTCTTTACTCAGAGAGTGGTGGCTGTGTGGAATGATCTTCCTGCAGAAGTGGTGGAGGCAGGATCGATTTTAACATTTAAAAGTAAAGTGGATAGGTATATGGACGGGAAGGAAATGGAGGGGTATGGTTTGAGTGCAGGTAGATGGGACTAGGGGAAAATAAATGGTCGGCACGGACTGGAAGGGCCGAGAAGGCCTGTTTCCGTGCTGTAATTGTTATATGGTTATGATAAAAAAAATGATTAAGTTTAGGTTTACTTTGTTATGGGCCTGTCCCACTTAGGCGACTTTTTAGGCGACTGCAGGAGACTATGCGGTCGCCACATGTTCGCGGGTGGTTGCCGGGGAGTCGCCTTCATGGTCGTGAGGAGTTCCCGAATTCTGGGTACTGGTCGCGGCCTCAGTTATGGTCGCCGTGAATTTTTCAACAATTTGAGAAAATTTGCGGCGATCAGAATGAAGCCGCCATGGAGAGTAGCGAGAATTCTCGAGCCATAGGTGGGTTGCCAGGAGGTCCTAACGGGTTGCCAAGAGGTCGAAGGTGCTCGGAGGTTCTCGCAGGTTGTAGCCGACTGGTAATGTTAATGTACAGCTGTGTATCTCCTTAAAAGTTGTCTCCACTCCTTCTCTGCCCCCCCCCCGCCCTCTTCTTTTAAAGGACTCACTGTACACTGTGCTTTAGCCGTCTTTTTACAGCGCCAACCTTCCTGTTCAACCCGGTGTGTGTCTGTTTCACTTTGGCTTTGCACCGTGTGAATTTTTATAGACAGCGCTCTCCCCACTTGACCTGTCCCCCGCCTGCAAAACGGGCTAGCGAAGGAAGCGATGTGTTTGTGTTCCACTCTGACAGTCGCCATTGCCGGTTTTTCACACGACTGCCGGCAGTCCGCTGAAAAATCGCCTAAGTGGGACAGGCCCCCCCTGACTACTAGCAACTTTCAGCCTGGGAACATTTCAGTCCCTGGTCTTATGCCTTGGGTTAGCAAGTATAATTTCAGACATGATATTTTGAACGGGGAACAATAAAATTAGCAATCTGGTTTTGGACAAATAGAGTTCCCAGATTAATGGGAATTGAGAAACCACAGGATGGCATAGGACAAGCTGGAAAGGGAACAGAGAAGATTTACGAGGATGTTGCTGGGACTCAAGGGTGTGAGCTATAGGGAGAGGTTGACTAGGCTGGGACTCTATTCCTTGGTTCGCAGGAGGATGAGGGGTGATCTTATAGAGGGGTATAAAATCATGAGAGGAATAGATTGGGTAGATGTACAGAGCCTCTTGCCCAGAGTAGGTGAATCGAATAGCAGAGGACATAGGTTTAAAGTGAAGGGGAAAAGATTTAATAGGAATCTGAGGGGTAAACTTTTCACACAAAAGGTGGTGGGTGTATGGAACAAGCTGCCAGAGGAGGTAGTTGAGGCTGGGACTATCGCGACGTTTAAGAAACAGTTAGACAGGTATATGGATAGGACAGGTTTGGAGGGATATGGACCAAATGCAGGCAACGTGGGACATGTTGGCCGCTGTGGGCGAGTTGGGCTGAAGGGCGTGTTTCCACACTGCATGACTTGATGACAATGGCCTGCAGAAATTGGGAAACCAAGAAAGGAATACCAGAATCAAAGTGTTTTGGGTGCAGAAAGTTGGTGGAGTTGAGAGAGACTTTGGAAATGCAATTTAACCCTGTGACACGGCATTAGTGATTTGAAAGAGACTTGCTTCAGTTTTGACACCATTGATTTCGGAGGAGGTTGTTGATCTTCGAGTTTTTAATTAACAAAGCAGACATTTGAATGAGTCAACAGCCTAGGAATATCATTGAAAACAAATGTTTGCAAAGGGATATTAAAGAAGTCAGAGAACTTCACACGTGTTAAAGAGGCAGTATTTCACAATGTATGAGTGAAACACATGTACAGAAACGTGCAAGTGGAAAGTTGAACTTGTACCTCAAGAGCTTGTGGACGCTGGATCATTTACAATTTTCATAATTGTGATGGATGAATGCCTAATCTTGGTGCTATATTATAGAGGATCATGAGGTGATATTCCCCAAATTTCCCAAATCTGAGGAAAGACATTCTTGAATTAGAGGGAGTACAGAGAAGGTTCACCAGACTGATTCCTGGGATGTCAGGACTTTCATATGAAGAAAGCCTGGATAGACTCGGCATGTACTCGCTAGAATTGAGAAGATTGAGGGGGGATCTTATAGAAAGGTACAAAAGGGGTTGAACAGGCTAGATGCAGGAAGATTGTTCCCGATGTTGGGGAAGTCCAGGACAACTTAAGGACAAGGGGGAAATCTTTTAGGACCAAGATGAGAAAAACATTTTTCACACAGAGAGTGGTGAATCTCTGGAATTCTCTGCCACAGAAGGTAGTTGAGGCCAGTTCATTGGCTATATTTAAGCGGGAGTTAATGTGGCCATGTGGCTCTTGTGGCTAAAGGGAACAGGGGGTATGGAGAGAAGGCAGGTACAGGATACTGAGTTGGATGATCAGCTATGATCATATTGAATGGCGGTGCAGGCTCGAATGGCCCATGCCTGCACCTATTTTCTATGTTTCTATGATATTAATAGCAAAGTTTAAAACAACTTATTTACTGTGTGGTAGGGCTATGGAAGTTGCACAGAAAATGTAAGGTGTTTATCTTGACAATTCTAAGCTTGTACTTTTTTTTAAATATATTTTTTATTAGAGTAGGTAAGCAGTGAATTAGCAAACTCATATTATGATAGCAATATTTTGTGTACAGCAATCATACATTATTAATATTATCAAATTAATCATATTGTCTTTAATAAAAAAATTTTTATAAATAGAGAGAAAAACATTTTTCACACAGAGAGTGGTGAATCTCTGGAATTCTCTGCCACAGAAGGTAGTTGAGGCCAGTTCATTGGCTATATTTAAGAGGGAGTTAATGTGGCCATGTGGCTCTTGTGGCTAAAGGGAACAGGGGGTATGGAGAGAAGGCAGGTACAGGATACTGAGTTGGATGATCAGCTATGATCATATTGAATGGTGGTGCAGGCTCGAATGGCCCATGCCTGCACCTATTTTCAGGGGGTATCAGAGAGAAAAATAAAGTAAAAACCAAAAAGAAATCATAAAGAATGGAATAATTTACCATTAATACATCATTGGAGATAAGATCAAGTAATATAGAATATAACTTTTCATCTAATCCTGAGTCCAAGTTTCAGTTAGGGTTCCCTGCTGAACCGATCTACCCCTTTAAATAATCAATGAAAGAAGACCCCATATTCTAACAAAAACTTCTTGCTTGTACTTAATATTACATAAATTAAGTTTAATATGACATAAAATGATATTAATATTGCATGCCTTTTTTTTAATGTCAAGGATAAAAACACCCAGCAACAACATCAGAAACAAACCCAGAATGTAGAAGGTCCTGCAGAGTCAGTAGAAGCAAACTCGGATCAGGCCCCTGTCACAGAAAACACCGAGAAGAAGAAGAACAAAAGGGAACGAAAGGAAGAAAGACAAAACAAAAACAAAAAAACAAAGAAACATTTGCAGGAGGATGCAAACGGGCTGGATCATAAACCGGATCACAAAACGGAAGAGAAAAAGAAGAAAAAAACGAAGAAATTGAACGACAGAGGAGAAGCCCGTGCGGAGGAAGAAAATGGACAGGATCTCCAGCAGCAGGGCAGTGAAAACTCACACAGCAAAATGAAGTGTGGGAAACGGAAGCATGCAAAATCATCCACTGAAGGTGGGTAATCGGTATTTCTAATCATCAATGAAATCTGGGGTGGGAATGAGAAAACCACTATTTCACATAATAGACTATTCATTATTGTCAGCATTATGAGGGTGGTCAAAATTATGTTATGTTCAGGAGGGAAAAAAATGCATCTCTGTTCTTTTCAAAATGATCTCCTTTGAGGATTCCTTTTGCAACTCTTAAGCCAAGGAGAAAAATAATCCTGCAGGAAATATAACCCAATATTTATGCCAGCTCTCCGTAAGATTCTGTGAAAGTTGAAGCGAGAAAATGGAAAGCCCACGTGAAATACAGCGACTGTACATGTAATTTGGATAACATGGAACTGTGCAGCCTAGGGACTTGCTCTTCCGCCCACGATGTTTGTGTCCGCCACAATGCCAATTTAAACGGCTAATCGGGAGGGTTTAATGTAAAATGGTAGTGGGGTGGGAACCAGAGCATCAGGCCAGCAAATGGAAGGGCTGATGAGAAAGTGGCGCAGCGATAGAGTTGCTGCCTGACTGCGAATGCAGCGCTGGAGACCCGGGTTCGATCCTGACTACGGGTCCTGTGCTGTCTGTGCGGAGTTTGTACGTTCTCCCCGTGACCTGCGTGACTTTTCTCCGAGATCTTCGGTTTCCTCCCACACTCCAAAGACGTACAGGTATGTAGGTTAATTGACTTGTTAATTGTAAAAATTGTCCCTGGTGGGTGTAGGATAGTGTTAATGTGCGGGGATCGCTGGTCGGTGCAGTCCCGGTGGGCCGAAGGGCCTGTTTCCGCGCTGCATCTCTAAAACTAAAACTAAAAAACTGAAGTGGAGGTTATGTTAATAATATAAGAATAGTCTCATAAGAAGGACGGGTAGGGAGAGGTTCATGAATATGGGCAGAATAAAGGGCTGAAATGTGTTCAGTTTAATGCAAGGGGTATTGTCGGTAAAGCTGATGAACATAGTACCTGGATCAGTACTTGGCATTATGATGTTATTCCTATTATGGAAACTTGGTTGTGAGTGGGACACAACTGGCAACTCAACCTGCCTGGGTTTTGATATTTCAGATGAGATAAGGAAGGGGGTAAAAGAGGCGGGGGAGTTGCTTTGCTAATCAGGGAGAATGTCACAACTGTACCCAGAGAGAACATATGTTATAGAATGGAGCGGCTGGGCTTGTATACTCTGGAGTTTAGAAGGATGGGAGGGTATCTCATTGAAGCATATAGGATTATTAAGGGTTTGGACACGTTAGAGGCAGGAAACATTTTCCCGATGTTGGGAGAGTCCAGAACCAGGGGCCACAGTTAAGAATAAGGGGTAAGCTATTTAGAACGGAGATGAGGAAAATCTTTTTCACACAGAGAGTTGTGAATCTGTGGAATTCTCTGCCTCAGAAGGCAGTGGAGGTCGGTTCTCTGGAGGCTTACAAGAGAGAGTTGGATAGAGCTCTTAAAGATAGCGTAGTCAGGGGATATGGGGAGAAGGCAGGAACGGGGTACTGATTGCGGATGATCAGCCATGATCACATTGAATGGCGGTGCTGGCCGAAGGGCCTACTCCTCCACCTATTGTCTAAAGTATGGCTTCTGAGGCGTTATAAGGCAGTGGGAGATAGAGGATCAGGTATGTGGACAGATTACAGCAGGATGCCAGGACCACCAGGTTGTTGTGGTGGGTGACGTTATCCTCCCCAATACTGACTGGGACTTACTCAGGGCAAAGGAATAGATGGGGCAGAATTTGTTAGGTGCGTCCGAGAAGGTTTTCTTAAACAGTATGTGCGTAGTCCAACTCGAGGAGGGACGATACTTGACCTTGTATTGGGAAAGGAGCCTGGCCAGTGTCTGGTGTTGATGTGTATGAAACATTTGAGGATGAATGATCACAACGCCATAGTTTTAAGATTGTTTTGAATAGGGACATGTCTGGACGTTGGGGGAAAGTATTTAATTGGGGACAAGGCAGATTACCATGTCGGGAGCTAAGGAGGATAGATTGGGATCGGTTGTTATTGGGCAAGTCCACAGAGGACATTTAAAGGCCGGCTGAACAAAGTGTAGGATCAGCATGTTCCAGTAAGGAGGACGAGGTAAGGGAATGGTGGATAACCAAGGAGGTTGTAAACTTGGTCAGGAAGAAAAAGGAAATATATGTTAGGTTTAAGAAGGTAGCATCTGAGGAAGCTTACGAAGAACATAAAGCAAGTAGGAAAGAACTGAAATAGGTGATTAATAGGGGCAAAAGAGTGATTAGAAGGGGCAAAGTATTAAGGAAAATCACAAGGCTTTTTATACGTATGTTAAAAAGAATATGGTGTCCAGGGAGAAGATAGATAAAGAAGATAGACTTAAGGATAAAGGAGGGTGTCTATGCTTGGAATCGGAGGGTGTAGGTGAAGTACTAAACGGGTACTCTGCACCAGTTTTCACCAAGGAGAAAGACTTGGACAGTGAGATCAGTGTGGAGAATACAAATATGCCAGGGCAGTTTGAGATCGAGAAGGAGGTAGTGCTAAGGCTCCTGAAGAGCATTAAGGTGGACATGTCCCCAGGGCCTGATGGAATTTGTCCCAGGTGATTGAGGAAGGCAAGCGAGGAGATTGTGGGCTTTGACGAGGATCTTTGCTTCTTCTCTAGCCACAGGTGAGGTCCCGGAAGGCTGGAGAGTGGCCGACGTTGTTCTTTTGTTTAAGAAAGGAAGTAGTGAGAATCCAGGGAACTGTAAACTAGTGAGCCTCACTTCGGTGGTCGGGAAATCATTGAAGAGAATCCTCTGAGATAGGATTTACTCACATTTGGAAGAGAATGAGCTAATTGGGGATAGCCAGCACGGCTTCATAGGTGATTGTTAGTTTGTGTCTCACTAACTGGATTGGGATTTTTTTGAGGAGGCATCGCCAAACGTGGGGTGGGTGAAGAAGGCGCACCTAAGATAGACACAAAAAGCTGGAGTAACTCAGCGGGTCAGATAGCATCCCTGGAGAAAAGGAGCAGGTGGTGTTTCGGGACGAGACACTTCAGACAGGTTTCGGGTGGAGATCCTTCTTCAGACAGTTCACTGTGGCACATTGCGAGTCACGGGTGACGTCAGAAGCCGGGGCTCTAAGCAGCCGGGGAGACCAGGGACGTCATCAGAAAGTCTGTCTGCTACACCTGAAATCTGTTATAAAGCGGACCGTTAAAACAAGGGTTGACTGTATATACCTTTGATCATTGACAATATTTCTCATGCTTCTCCGTGGATTGTCACCTTGTCGTGGTGGAGCAGCTTGTGGGGTCCTGAGATCCTGAGAGCGATGCCGTCTGGAGCTATGCTCCTGGTAGGGCCACCCATGGCTGTAAGGTCGAGGGGGGAGTTATCTGACAAAGAGCCAATCCAACCAAGACCTCAATGGTGGAACAAGCGGAGGTTGACAGCTGACTTTAATGGAACGTCACAACGGCTGGGAAGGCGGATGAAGGCTGCAGCAGAAAAGGGTCTCCGGTCGTCTTGGATTCCATGCCACTGGATCCTGACCCTGATCTGTCAAGGACCGTGGGGTGGTTGTCTGTACACCAGTCTCCCCACGTTAAACAAAGTCACGCACGGGCGTCCTCCATGAGAGGACAGTCATACTCGTTTCCAGTGACCGCTGATGATGGTGATTTCTCATGAAACAGGGCAAAATCTGTAGGAAAGATATGGATACATTTGATGTATTCCTGTGGGTTGAAGGATGAAAATCGAACTACAATATTTCAACCTTCTTAATACTGAAACAAGTGGCTTTATCAAATGAAACTTTCCTTTCCAGATTTTTAAAAATTAATTCAAACAACAGTACGTACTTTGGGATTGGGTGCACAATACTATTTAAATTTACTTTTGAACTATTTGGCTTTCTGCATTCTAATCATGGCCAACTACAATATTTGTATGCAATGTTTGTATTCAAGGCAACAAGCTTTTACTGAGTGATACTCTTTTTTTTGCATGTCACACAGGTGAACCCAAATCGAAAGAGAAGAAAGTTAAGATTGCGGAAACTGAAGATGTGGAAGAAAATAATGAGACAAAGCCAGGTATTCCATTCACAACACATCAGAAATCCACGCATCCATGTATCTAGACGTATGTCAGTACTCGGGGCATGGGTTGATGAGTGGTGAATAGCACCCATGCCCCAAAATTCACGGCAGTGACCTTCTGCAACATGAGGGGGACTAATGTTCAAAACTAAACTGCAGAATCTAGAACTCCAAAACAAAATCAGAAAAGGCAGAGATAGACAAATTCTTGATTAGAACGGGTGTCACGGGTAACGGGGAGAAGGCAGGAAAGATTGGGAGGCCAAGATCAGCCATGATTGAATGGCGGAGTTGACTCGATGGGCCGAATGGCCTAATTCTACTCCCTGAACTTGTGAAAACCCTGGAAATACTCAACACATCAAGTTGAGTCTCTGGGAAGAGGAACAGGTGTTTTGCTCCGGTTTCCTCCCACACTACAAAGACTGACAGGTTTGGCGGTTAATTAGCTTCTGTATATTGTATATTGTCCCTAGTGTGAAGGATAGTGCTAATATACGGGGGATCACTGGCCAGTGTGGACTCAGTGGCCCGAAGGGCTTGCTTCCACGCTGTATCTCTCCAATGAAAACTAAAAAACAGAGTTAACATGGAAACATAGAAAATAGGTGCAGGAGGAGGCCATTTGGCCCTTCGAGCCAGCACTGCCATTCATTGTGATCATGGCTGATCGCCCCCAATCAATAACCCGTGCCTGCCTTCATCCCATATCCCTTGATTCCACTAGCCCCTAGAGCTCTATCTAACTCTCTCTTAAATCCATCCAGTGATTTGGCCTCCACTGCCCTCTGTGGCAGGGAATTCCACAAATTCACAACTCTCTGGGTGAAAACGTTTTTTCTCGCCTCAGTCTTAAATGGCCTCCCCTTTATTCAAGTCAAAGAAGTGAATAAAATTGATGCATGCATGTTTTCTGAAGTCCCTTACAATCAGAAACGGCTGAATTTATAATAGGAAACAAGGAAATGGCTGACCTGTTAAACAAGTACTTTTGTGTCTTCCTTAGTGAAGACAGAACCAGCAATCTCCCAGAAATACTAGGGGGGCGAGGATCTAGTGTGAGGGAGGAACTGAAGGGAATCCACATTATTCAGGAAATGGGGTTAGGTAAACTGTAGGGAGTGAAGGCAGATAAATCCCCAGGGCCTGATGGTCTGCATCCCAGAGTACTCAAGGAGGTGGTCCCAGAAATCGTGGATGCATTGGTGATCTTTTTCCAATGTTCTATAGACGCTGGATCAGTTCCTGTGGACTGGTGGGTAGCTAATGTGACCCCACTTTTTAAGAAAGGAGGCAGAGAGAAAAACAAAATTATAGACCAGTTAGCCTGACATTGGTGGGGAAGATGCTCGAGTCGATTATTAAAGATGTAATAGCAGCGCATTTGGAAAACAGTGACAGGATCGGTCAAAGTCAGCATAGATTTATGAAGGGGAAATCATGCTTGGCTATTTTTTGTGGATGTAACAAGTAGAATGGATAAGGGAGGGCCAATGGATGTGGTGTATCTGGACTTTCAAAAAAACCTTTGTCAAGATCACACACAAGAGACTAGTGTGCAAAATTAGAGCACATTGTATTGGGGGTAGAGTATAGACATGGATAGAGAATTAGTTGGCAGACAGGAAGCGAAGAATAGGAATTAACGGGTCCTTTTCAGAATGGCAGGCAATGACTAGTGGGGTGCCGCAAGGCTCAGTGCTGGGACCCCAGTTATTTACAATATATATTAACGATTTAAATGTAACATCTCCAAGTTTGCGGATGACACAAAGCTAGGTGGCAGTGTGAGCTGCGAGGAGGATGCTATGAGACTGCAGGGTGACTTGGATAGGTCGGGTGAGTGGGCTGATGCATGGCAGATGAGGTATAATGTGGATAAATGTGAGGTTATCCACTTTGATGGCAAGAACAGGAAGGCAGATTATTATCAATGGTGTAGGAAAGAACTGCTGATGCTGGTTTATATCGAAGGTAGACACAAAATTGGTGCCAAATTAGGAAAAGGGGAGGTGCAACGAGACCTGGGTGTCCTTGTACAAGAGTCACTGAATGTAAGCATGCAGGTACAGCAGGAAGTGAAGAAAGCAAAAGGCATGTTGGCCTTCTTGTGAGAGGATTTGAGTTTAGGAGCAAGGAAGTCCTACTGCAGTTGTACAGGGCGCTGGTGAGACCACACATGGAGTATTGTGTGCAGTTTTGGTCTCCTGATTTGAGGAAGGACATTCTTGCTATTGAGGGAGTGCAGAGTAGGTTCACCAGGTTAATTCCCGGGATGTCGGGACTGACATATGATGAAAGAAGTGGTCGACTGGAATATAGAAGGATGAGAGGGGATTTTATAGAAACATATAAAATTCTTAAAGGATTGGACAGGCTAGATGAAGGAATAATGGTCCCGATGTTGGGGACGTCCAGAACCAGGGGTCACAGTATAAGAATAGGGATATGTCATTTAGGACTGAAATGAGGAAAAACCTTTTCACCCAGAGTTGTGAATCTGTGGAATTCCCGGTTGCCAATCATTTCAACTCCCCTTCCTATTCCCATAGTGACCTTTCTGTCCTGGGCCTCCTCCATTGTCAGGGTGAGGCCACACGCAAATAGGAGGAACAGCACTTTGTATTTCACTTGGGTCGTTTACAACCCAGTGGTATGAATATTCTCTAAGTTTAAGTAATACCTCCCCACCCTCCCTTCTTGCCTCTTCCTCCTCTCAAATCATTTTACCAGTTCCACAGTTCTCAACATAGTTTCTCTTGAATTCACACTTTCCCTACCAACAATGAACCTACCTGACAAACGCCGTGCCTGAAGTCATTTGTGGCTGGCCCTGAATGGTCCTGGTTTTGTTCTCTCCTCCAGCTCTTCACCACCCCACCACATCCCCTTCTCCCCTTCTTTTAGTCTGAAGAAGGGTCCCGACCCAAACATCACTCATCCCTTCTCTCCAGAGATGCTTGATGAAAGTAAGCATGCAGGCAGAGCAGGCAGTGAAGAAAGCAAATGGCATGTTGGCCTTTATAACAAGAGGAGTTGAGTATAGGAGCAAATAGGTCCTTCTGTAGCTGTACAGGGCCATATTGAGACCACACCTGGAGTATTGTGTGCAGTTTTGGTCTCCCAATATGAGGAAGGACATTCTTGCTATTGAGGGAGTACAGCGTAGGTTCACAAGGTTAATTCCCGGGTTAATTCCTCTTTTATCCTTGACTATCAATGGCTTTATCGCCGACAAATTTCTCTCCATCAACATCCTGGGTATAACCACAGACAAGAAACTCAATTTCTCAATGGAAACCAGACACTTGAGTATAATGGCTATACTCGCAGATCACTCACAGCTTCTTTCCCTGTGTTATCGTGTTTCAGACTAGTCCTTTCACAAGGTCATAAGTAATAGGAGCAGAATCCCGTACTAATCAAAAATCTATCTCTGCTTTAAACATTTCCACTGACTTGCCCTCCTCATCCTTCTGTGGCCAAGAATTCCAGATTCACCACCCTCTGACTAAAAAAAATCCTTCTCATCGCCTTTCTAAAGGAATGTCCTTTCATTCTGAGGCTATGACCTCTAGTCCTAGACTCTCCCACTAATGGAAACATACGCTCGGATACTTTCCGAATCATCTCCATCCCATTGCGGACATTGACTTTGTGGAATTGGTAAACTACAATGCTGAGTAACTATATACTGCACTCTGTATCTTCCCATTTGCTCTACCTATTGTACTGCAGTTTGACTTAATTGTGTTTATGCTATGAGAATGCAGGGTGACTTGGACAGTTTGGGGGAGTGGGCAGATGCATGGCAGATGAAGTTTAATGCGCATAAATGTGAGGTTATCCACTTTGGTAGCAAAAACAGGAAGGCAGATTACTGTCTAAATGGCGTCAAGTTGGGGAAAGGGGAAGTACAAGGGGATCTGGGGGTCCTTGTTCATCAGTCTATGAAAGTAAGCAAGCAGATACAGCAGGCAGTGAAGAAAGCGAACGGCACGTTGGCCTTTATAACAAGACGAATTGAATATAGGAGCAAAGAGGTCCTTCTGCAGTTGTACAAAGCCCCAGTGAGTCCACAGCTGGAGTATTGTGTGTATTTTTGGTGCCTTAATTTGAGGAAGGACATTCTTGTTATTGAGGGACTGCAGCATAGGTTTACAAGGTTAATTCCCAGGATGGCGGGACTGTCATATGCTGAGAGCAGCTGGGCTTGTACACTCTGGAGTTTAGAAGGATGAGAGGGAATCTCATTAAAACATATAAGATTGTTAAGGGTTTGGACACGCTAGAGACAGGAAACACGTTCCTGACGCTGGGGGAAGTCCAGGACCAGGGGCCACAATTTAAGAATAAGGGGTAAGCCATTTAGAACGGGGACGAGGAAATACTTTTTCTCACAGAGAGTGTTGAGTCTGTGGAATTCTCTGCCTCAGAGGGTGGTGGAGGCAGGTTCTCTGGATGCTTTAAAGAGAGAGCTGGATAGGGCTCTTAAAAATAGCGGAGTCAGGGGATGTGGGGAGAAGGCAGGAACGGGGTACTGATTGTGGATGATCAGCCATGATCACATTGAATGGGTGACGCTTCGTGTCGAGACCCTTCTTTAGTTTGACCCGAAACGTCACCCATTCCATTTCTCCAGAGATGCTGCCTGTCCCGCTGAGTTACTCCAGCATTTTGTATCTGTGCTGCGATTGATGAGTGATTTGCAAAGATTACCCAGTGTTTTGACGGTGTGCCTGTTCATAGATCTTGCACAGAACTCTGCACATTTTGAATCTTTATCAGTGTCTGGGATAATCTATCATCTTGATAAAACCTGGCAACTTTGGCACATGGCTTTGCCAAATTTTTCTCGGCAAGCGGTACTAGGGAGTGCTAGTGCAGGATTCCCAAAAAGTTAATTTCCAAGTTTAATCGGTATTAATGAGGGCGCAAGCAACGCTAGCATTTATTTCGAGAGAACTGTAATACAAGAACAGGGATGTAATTCTGAGATTTTATAAGACATTAGACAGACTGCATTTGGAGTATCGTGAGTGGTTTTGGGCCCCATATCCGAGGAAGGATGTGCTGGCATTGGAGAGGATCCAGAAGAGCTTTGTGAGAATGATCCCAGGAATGATTGGGTTAACGTATGATGAGCTTTTGAAGGCACTGGCCTTGTACTTGCTAGAGTTTAAAAGGATGAGTGAAGGGAGACCGCGTTTGAACTTACCGAATAGTGAAAGGCCTGGATAGAGTGAATGTGGAGAGGATGTTTCCACTAGTGGGAGACTCTAGGACCAGAGGCCATCGAATATCAGGTACAGGATACTGAGTTGGATGATTAGCCATGATCATATTGAATAGCGGTGCAGGCTCGAAGGGCCGAATGGCCTACTCCTGCGCTTATTTTCTATGATTATATAATATGAATATAATTCAGAATAAAAGTACGTACCTTTAGAAAGGAGATGAGAAATAGATTCTTTAGTCAGAGGGTGGTGAATCTGTGGAATTCATTGCCACAGACGGCTGTGGAGGCCGTAATTGGGTATTTTTAAGGTTGAAATGGACAGATTTGTGATTAGTACGGGTGTCGGGGTTATGGGGTGAATGCAGGAGAATGGGTCGAGAGGGAGAGATGGATCAGCCATGATTGAATGGCGGAGTAGACTTGATGAGCCAAATGGCCTTATTCTGCCCCTAGAACTTGTGAACATGTGCCACTCAGCAAAATCTGGATCAATAATTTCTTATAGACCAGAGGATGCTACAATGTGAGTTCTGGTTTATTTCAGGGAAGTTCAACTGGAAAAGAACAATCAAGATGGTTCTACAGCAGTCTCCAGAGCAAGAAATCTCAATTAAAAAGTTGAAAAAAAAGGTATGTTTTGTCATGGCTTTAAAAAGGTGAATACGTAGTGCAGCGTTTCTCAATCGGGGATCCCCGTAACGCTAGGGTTCCGCGAGAAATAGTGATAAATAGGCTCATCATATGTAAATGCATTTTTGATTCATTTTTGTGTTTCATTCATATGCGTAATTTTATTATGCACGTACGGCATATTTAGCGACATCATATTTAGCGATGTCTATTCGGCGCCAGTGTGAAATGGCCTTTAGTAGTCAGTGGACAGGAGCTGCATGTAACTGATTCATGTGTCACCAAGCGACACAGACTCATGCACGTTCTCCATCAGTCCTGTCTGTGCTTCCTGGCGTGCAGGTACAGTCCCTCATTCACCCTCGTTATTTAATCATTTTTACCCTTCATTTAGGGATGTTATATGCATTTAAAAAATGTAAGAATGATTATTTTTGTTAGTTTAGCAAATGTTTATTTATGTATATTGGTGTTAGTTTATGAAAAGTTTGTGTTGCTCTCTCTCCCTCCCTCTCTCCCTCTCTCACTCTCTCCCTCTCCCTCTCTTCCCCTCTCCCCCTCTCTCTCTCCCTCTCTCCTCCAAGGTTAGTTCTTCTGTTTGCCTTTATTTGCTTCAGTTTTATTCGTTTGATTTATCTTATGCCTTTTCATTGTCAATAAACGATTAAAGTATTGTGGTAGTTCTTATCTGTTTTCGTCTGTGTATGTGTGTTATTTATGATGTTGGTTATTTATGTTTATTTTATGTGTTTACAGATATGGTTGATTTTTTTGTGTGCATGAAAATCTTGATTTGATTTCAGTTTTTTTTTGCATTCTCAATAGATTTGAGAAAAACGTACGTTTTTTTGCTTAAACAAGTTATCAGAAAAATATATTATGTTTGCCTTTTGAACTTTAGGTTTATGAAAGAGAAAGAAAGAGATTAATAAAGATATATAATAATTTTTATGTAGGGATTCCCTGAGACATGAAAATTATTCGCAAGGGTAAAAAGGTTGAGAAATACTGAAGTAGTATGAGATAAGATGATGATTTTGAAGTGATAAAACTATAAAAACCAAAAGCATGAAATTGTGGTTACTAATGGAAATAATTTCAGCTTTCAAAATCTGATTTTCTGTAGCCATGTTTCCAATTATTTTAGTTACTTCCCATCTGATGTAGTTATTCTTCGTTAAACTCTCATTTGTAATATATTTAACCTTTTCCAGGTGCTATCGCAGTACTATGCTGAAGTTGGTGATAGTAACTTCAAATCTGAAGAAGAACTCCAAGCGACTTTTATCAAAAAGATAAATTGTAACCCCACGTTTAAACTAAAGAAGGATAAAGTGAGACTTGTAAGTTAGCATCTGGAATGAACCGTTGTACATGACCAAATCAATGAATGGACCACGTAGAGGCAGAACATGTTACGTTATTCTGCCTCTTTAAATGGATTAAAGAACATTTCCTCATTCGGCTGATGTTGAAATTTCAGTTTTGAAATTGAATGATGACTGGATCTTCATTGTGACATAAAAATACTGTACTCTTTAATAAAACTTGCTATTTTTACATGCTGACAAGCTTACTCTCCAATCTTGGTTTTTGTTAGAAATTGTTGTCACTTTTCCACCTAACACTGAACAACTTCAGGATTTCCCAACAAAAACTGAAGATAGTCATAGTGATACAGCGGGGAAACAGGCCCTTCGACCTAACTTGCCCATACTGGAAAAAATATCCCAGTTACACTAGTCCCACCTGCCCTCGTTTGGTCCATATCCCTCCAAACCTGTCCTATCCATGTACCTGTCTAACTGTTTCTTAAACGTTGGGATAGTCCCAGCGCAACTACCTCCTCTGGCTGCTTGTTCCATACAGCCACCTCCCTTAGTGTGAAAAAGATACCCCTCAGATTCCTATTAAATCTTTTCACCTTAAACCTATTCCTCTGGTCCTCGATTCCCCTACTCTGGGTAAAAGACTTTGTGTCTCTACCCGATCTATTCCTCTCATGATTTTATACACCTCTATAAGATCACCCTTCATCCTCCTGCGCTCCAAGGAATAGTCTCTCAGCCTACTCAGCTTCTATAGTTGAGCCTCAGACCCTCCAATCCTGGCAACATCCTTGTAAGATGACACAAGTTTTTTTTTTGAATTTCAACATCTCTAATTGCAAATTAATGCAGGATTCCTCTGAAATCCAGCATGAAAGCAAAGAATTGGAGCAATGCGCCATAATGGCATAAACGTAGCCTGGTGCAAAAATGCACAAACTACTTCTCTATTGATTTCATTGGAGGGAAATAGCTGTGAGGAACACTATGAAGTTGATGGTCAGTACGCGATCGGTGGACCAAAGAACCTGCTTCCATGCTGTACCTCTCTATATGACTCTGGTAGTCAAGTGTAGATATTTGTAGAATTGTAGAAGTTAAATCTGTTAAATTCAGTTTGCTGCAATTTCTTGCAGTCTTGGATGGAGCTGTTCCCAAACCAAGCTGTGACACATCCTGATAAAATGCTTTCTATGGCGCATCTGTAGAAGTTGGGGGAGATTCGTCGGGGACATGCTGAGCTTCCTAAGCCTTCCAAGGAAGTAGAGGCGTTGATGTGCTTTATTGTTCGCTGCTTCAATATGGGTGGTCCAGGAGATGTTGTTGGTGATATACAGACTCCTCTGAATTTGACGTTTTCAACCATCTCTACTTCAGCGCCGTCAATGCAAACTGGGGTGTGTGTACCGCTTCACTTCCTGAAGTCCATCACAATCTGCTTTGTCTTGCGGGCATTGAGAGAGCAGGACAGAATAGGACTTAAGGGCCTGTCCTCCAAGCATGCAACTCTATGCGATTAGCGCGACCTAACGTGGTCGCTTGAGCCATCCGGCGTCGCGGGGCCGGTCCCGCTTCGATCAGCGGAGCCGTGCGGAGTTCGTCCCAACACCGCACGGGGCTCCGAAAAACTGACTGTCCAAAAATTCCGCGTGGCAACGGCTTGTCGGCTCACAGTCGCCTCGACGCATTACACACCGCCCCGACGTCGTGCCTCTGTGAACCTATCTGTAGGTGCCTCCGTGACCCTCTATGTGTGTGGCTCCGTGGCCCTCTGTGTGTGTGTGTGCCTCAGTGCCCCTCTCTGTGTGCCCCTCTCTGTCCTGGCGAACTTCGCTCCAAGTTCGCCTCACTTTGCGACGCGTTGCGCCACTCACCCGACCTCCGCGCGGCCCCTGCTGCCAGTTTGGTCGCGCTTGCCGCATGCAGGCGCATGCTGGTGGGAACGGCCCTGTACGGGGGATCACCCGACCTCCGCGTGGCCCCCGCTTCTAGTTTGATCGCGTTCATCGCATAGAGTTGCATGCTTGTAGGACAGGCCCTTTACATGGAAAATTATAAGACCCTGAAGACTTGTAAAACAGAGAGAACTCAGGGTACAGGTACATAATTTGCTGAAAGTGGCAACTCGGGAGGGCAAGGTGGTGAAGAAAGCATTTGACATGCTTGCCTTCATCAGTCAGGGCAATGAGTGCAGGAGTTGGGATGTCAGGTTGAAACAACAAATCATTGATGAGAATGTATTTGGAGACTTGTGCACGGTTTTAGTCATTCTGTAGGAATGATATTATTCAGCCGGAAAGGGTGCAGAAAGGATTCACAAGAATGTTACTGGGTCTGGAGAGCTTGAGACCAGAGAAGAGCTGAGTAGGGTAGACCTTTTTTCCCCAGTAGTGTAGGATGTTGAGGGGTGACTTGTATAAAATCATGAGGGGCATAGATTTGAGGTGGAGACCCGTGTCTTATTCTGAGGAAGGGGAGTCTAAAACTAAAGGGCATAGATTTAAGGTTTAAGGGGAAAGATTTAATAGGAGTCTAATTCAGGGGCAGAGTTTTCACACAGATGGTGGTTGATATACGGTGGAGCTGCCAAAGGAAACTTTCAAGGTGAGTACAATTATCTCCCACAGATGTTGCCTGACCTGCTGCATATTACAATCATTTTCTATTTTTAATTTGGATGTCAAGCATCTGCTTTTTTCAAAATTTCAAAAGATACTTGCAAGCTATATTCATGGGCTCAAACAGCCTTCGTGGGTGCATTTTCAGTTTGTGAATGGAAGGCTTCCAGCTTTTTTAGTGACCATTTTCTGTTTTTACTTGTCCAGAGTGTGTGTGTGTGTGTGATTTTGAGAGTGTGTGCATGTGTGCGGCACTTATACATGAGTATGTGCGTGTACCTATCTGTGTATTTCTGTAAAGATAGTAGTCGGGGGGGGGGGGGTGAAAGGGGGATTAGTGAGTTTACCAGAAGACACAGAGAGACTAGGTAGAGGGTTACACAAAAAGCTGGAGAAACTCAGCGGGTGCAGCAGCATCTAAGGAGCGAAGGAGATAGGCGACGTTTCGGGTCGAGACCCTTCTTCAGACTGGTCAGGGATCAGGGAAACGAGAGATATAAACAGTGATGTGGAGAGATAAAGAACAATGAATGAAAGATATGCAAAAAAGTATTGATGATAAAGGAAACAGGCCATTGTAAGCTGTTTGTGGTGTGAAAATGAGAAGCTAGTGCGACTGGGGTGGGGGGGGGGGGAGATGGAGAAGGAATGCCAGGGCCCGAGGGCTGAGGGAGGGGAGGGGGCAGTCTGGGTTAACAGAATTGAGAAAATTCAATGTTTAAGCCCAGAGGATGCAGACTCCCCAAGCGGAATATGAGGTGCTGTTCCTCCAACTTGCGGTGTTGCTCACTCTGGCCTTGGAGGAGGCCCAGGACCGAGAGGTCGGATACGGAATGGGAGGGGGAGTTGAAGTGCTGAGCCACCGGGAGGTCGGGTTGGTTATTGCGGACCCAGCGGAGGTGTTCGGCGAAACGATCGCCCAGCCTCCGCTTGGTCTCACCGATGTAGATCAGCTGGCATCTGGAGCAACGGATGCAGTAGATGAGGTTGGAGGAGGTGCAGGTGAACCTCTGTCGGACTTGGAATGACTGCTTGGGTCCCTGAAAGGAGTGGATGGGGGAGGTGAAGGGACAAGTGTAGCATCTCTTGCGGTTGCAAGGGAAAGTGCCCGGGGAAGGAGTGGAGCGGGAGGGAAGGGAAGAATTGACAAGGGAGTTGCGGAGGGAGCGGTCTTTGCGGAAGGCAGACAGGGGGGGAGATGGGAAGATGTGGCGAGTGGAGGGGTCACGTTGGAGGTGGCGAAACTGGCGGAGGACTATCTGTTGTATGCGCTGGCTGGTGGGGTGAAAGGTGAGGACCAGGGGGACTCGGCCCTTGTTGTGAGTGGGGGAATGGGGAGAGAGGGCAGTGTTGCGGGGTATGGAGGAGACCCTGGTGCGAGCCTCATCTATAGTGGGGGAGGGGAAACCCCGTTCTCTGAAGAACGAGGACATTTGTGATGACCTGGTGTGGAATACGTCATCCTGGGAGCAGATGCGGCGTAGACGGAGGAATTGGGAATAGGGGATGGAGTCCTTACAGGAAGCAGGGTGGGAGGAAGAGTCGTCCAGGTAGCTGTGGGAGTCAGTTGGTTTGTAGTGGATGTCAGTCAGGAGTGTATCACCTGCAATAGAGATGGTGAGGTCAAGGAATGGTAGGGAAATGTCGGAAATGGTCCAAGTATATTTGAGTGCCGGATGGAAGTTGGTGGTGAAATGGATGAGACTAGGTAGACACAATGGAGGCCTAGCCTTTATCTACAAGGCCAGCCTCTCCAATCACCTTATTGATGCTGGGTTTCTTAAACTGGGTTTTATATGAAAACCTATAAAATGACTGGATTATGATTTAACTTTGTCATTGAGGAACATCGGCCCCCATAGCGGCGACTGTTGGGGCCTCAATAGGCCCGACTATGGGTGAACTGGAGATGGGGTCTGGACTTTGTGCCTTCCCTCATAATGGGAACCATTGTAGGGGGATGTTTTTTATGTTTTATGTTAAATTCTTTAATGTTGTGTCTTATCTTTATCTCTGTGCTGCATGGCAAGACAAATTTCACTTCACCAATTTGTGTATGTGACAATAAATGTCCTTTGGCCTTGTCCTTTGAGGTGATCAAGATGAGATTCATGCATCAGACTACCCAGAGTTATAATAATCACACCAGATACCTGTGGAGCTGGCATTTATAAGTGTTTAACACCCTCCCCCATCACCACCCCTCCCCCAGCATCATCTCGGGAAGACAGAAAAATTAACACTACTTGAAATGGTCGTGAGGGTAAGCGGCACAGAGGGATAGGACAAAGGAGGAGGACTGATTTTGTTGCCTTCCACCACAGTGAAGAATCCTGTGGTGGATGTTTGTGTTAAATTCTGTTGTGTATTGTGTGTTTTTTTTTAAGTGTATCGCTGCTGGCAAATTCATTTCACTGCACCTTCTGTTGCACGCGACGAATAAATTTGACTGACTTTGTCTGAGGCCTTTCCGATACAAAGTCAATCCATCCTTTCCTCCATCCTTCATTCCACATCACCTTTCCCACTCGGCTGATGATGAAGTGTTGTAGTTTAGGGTCTCGACCCGAAACGTCGCCTATCTCCTTCGCTCCTTAGATGCTGCTGCACCCGCTGAGTTTCTCCAGCTTTTTGTGTAACCCTAGTTTTTTTTAAGGGTTACACAAAAAGCTGGAGAAACTCAGCAGGTGCAGCAGCATCTAAGGAGCGAAGGAGATAGGCGACGTTTCGGGTCGAGACCCTTCTTCAGACCTAGTTTTTTTAATGTTGCTTGGTTTTGGAACAGTATCTTTTGTTAGTGGTCTCAGTTTGTTGCATTGTGCCAGATAAAGGGGCTGCAAGTCACTCGTTCTGAGGACTATCAGTGTAAGGTTGGTGGCAATGGCCTTAACAAGTGGCCTTAACTGCTTCCAGGTTTGCCTGATGCCTGACTAATGTGCAATTTATTGGTGAAAGGTCTTGGGTTTCCAAACAGCTCTGCAGGAATTGTGTTATATGGTGTGGTTCAAGGAAACCCTACACTTGCTGTTGTGCCCAATTTGGATTATTAATGAAAGTTAACCTGCTGCTGGCAATAAGCAACATTCTGAAGAGAAGAACATAACATGCATTTGATCAGTGAAAGTGTGCTTGGTCATTAATACTTTGAACTCATTGTTCTTCCCAGGATCAGAGACAAACTTGTATTTCGGCCATTAGTAAGAAACTCTGAAATTAATGGTGTTCACATAATCAGAGAGAAACATATTTTCCTGCCATCGTTCGAACTTTTAAACACACATTTATACATTTGCTGCAGCATATTTTGCTAAATTTCATAGCTATATTGCTCCTTGATAGCTCATTGTAATTAATAAATAAAATTGAGAGAAGGGCTGGGTCTCCCTAATTTAAAATCTAATGGGCCTGTCCCACTTTGGCGATTTTGCCGGCGTCATAACAGTGTCGTCAAAAGATTCTGAACATTTCAAAATCCAGCGGCGACAAAAAAAATGTTGCGACACTTGAAAATACACCGCGGGTCAATACGTCATCACGCCATGTCACCGCCGCATATTTTTCGATGACCTGATACGTCAGTCAGTGGTGCCGGCAGTCGCCGATAAAATCGGCAAGTGGGACAGGCCCTTTTCATATAAAAATGTAAATGTCAGTTATGTACACTGAAACATTTCTTTAATGTCCTGAACAAAGGCAGTACATGATGCAAATTAGTATCATGATTAATGAAATCAGCTGGTAAAGCTGCTGCCTCACAATGCCAGAGACCTGGGTGGGATACTGACCGTGGGTGTTTTTCAATGTGGAGTTTGCACGTTCTCCCGGTGACTGGGTTTCCTCCGGGTGCTCCGGTTTTCTCCCACATCCCAAAGTCGAGCAGGCTTGAAGGTTAATTGGCCGTCTGTAAATTGCCCTTAACGTATAGGGAGTGCATGAACGAGAAAGTAGGATATATAATAACAATGAACTTGTGTGAATGGGTGGTTACACAAAAAGCTGGCGAAACTCAGCGGGTGTAGCAGCATCTAAGGAGCGAAGGAGATAGGCGACGTTTCGGGTCGAGACCCTTCTTCAGACTGGTCAGGGATCAGGGAAACGAGAGATATAGACAGTGATGTGGAGAGATAAAGAACAATGAATGAAAGATATGCAAAAAAAGTATCGATGATAAAGGAAACAGGCCATTGTAAGCTGTTTGTAGTGTGAAAATGAGAAGCTAGTGCGACTTGGGTGGGGGGGGGGAAGATAGAGAGAGAGAGAAGGAATGCCAGGGCCCGAGGGCTGAGGGAGAGGTGGGAAGGGGAGGAGGCAGCCTGGGTTAACAGAATTGAGAAAATTCAATGTTTAAGCCCAGAGGATGCAGACTCCCCAAGCGGAATATGAGGTGCTGTTCCTCCAACTTGCGGTGTTGCTCACTCTGGCCGTGGAGGAGGCCCAGGACCGAGAGGTCAGAATTGCTGAATGGGTGTGTGAAAGGTGATTGATGGTTAGTGGGACTCAGTGGACCAAAAATGGTTAGGTTCCATTCTGTATATGTCAATCAATGACACATTGCAATACTTAACAGGCACCTTTCCATGAGCAGCAATCCAGCATTTGCACTTCACATTGAGTAAAATAGGCAGCCTTGTCTCAATATTTTAAATTATAATTTTGATCAGTTATTAATAACATATGAAGATATGATATTCAGTTATGTCCACTGTAACCTAATTAGTGTGGAATAAAATTAAAATGTTTTAAAACTTTCACATGACATGAATGAAATTCTATTTATATTTGATTTTTTATTCCATTTAACATCTCCTATTACTTAATTGTCTTTTGTGAGAATGCAAATGCTTTTGAGCTAATCTATTGACCTCTTCGATCAAAATCGCTAATTGGACAGGAAAGGTAGTTTTTATAAATTATGAAATAAATGGCTGCAGTCAGAACAATATATTGGAAAAATTATGTCCGTTTTTTAACATTTCAGAAGTTGGCTTTATGCAAAACTGGAGCCTTCTGTACTCTTCATTAAAATCATGACAGATAGGCAGATACGTAATAATGCTCATTTCAGCTTAGCTCAGCTCAGAGTTCGGCTCTGTGCAGCTCTTTTTGTTTTTTAATCAAATGGCGAACATAGACCAGTGATTTGCCCTTCTTGAGCTGGTGGAGGGCTGCGTTCAAGTGTCCAATGTCAAGGGGCAGCCTCCAGACTGACTGTGGCTAGACCTTCCCACAGACCACTGCACTCGTCCCCGCCGGAGGTATCCGGCGAGAACAAGGTCCCATAAAAGGAACAAACCACCGCTATGGTGATGTCTTCTGGTTCAGTGACAGAGGAGTCATCGTCAACGAGCAGCTCCGCTAACTGCTGTCAGACTCCTTCTCTCCAGAGACGCTGCCTGTCCCGATGAGTTACTCCAGCATTTTAGTATCTATCTTCAGTGTAAGCCAGCACCTGCAGTTCCTACACATAAAAACTTAGAATGTTGGAAGCACTCGGTAGTCAGACATTTGTGTGGGGGAAAAAATGTTTACCAGATAATTTTATGAGAACTGGGAATGTGAGAAAGTCCAGCATGTTTCGGATGCTCCTGGTTTTCCCAAATCCAAAGGCTTCCTGCTTTTTTTTAAATCAAAATATGTATTCAATTATTTAAAAATAATATTTGCAATACAATAAAACAAACCAGAACCCTCCACCATAATACAAGACAAACAAATATACTAAATAAACTACAACTACTGGAACAAAGGGCCGGTGGGAGAACTGAAGGTCTAACCTTCCTCTATTTCTAGGTTTATCTGTGGAAGCTGAAAGCGCGGGGGTGAGAAGGACGGCTCGCTGGTGAACCGAATGAGGTTCAATGAGGGAGATGGCTGCAACGGGTCTTTATGGCCAGCAGCAACCTGGACTATGGCGGCGAAGTTTGCCGACTATTGAATATGGAGTCAGGATGCTTTTTCTATGCATGGGGTACTTAATCAGGGATTGCCTATATGTAGCAATAATCGCACTGATCTGAACGCAAAAAATGTATTTCATTGTACCTTTTGTACACCTGACATAAGAGAACCGTTGATCCATGGGATTTGTGTAAAATAGGTACTCAGTATTTAGTGTGAACTCGTGGGCTGAAGGGCAAGTTTTCCATCCTGCATGACTTTTATTGTCTCGCATCAATAGCAGACCAGTCTGGTTCATAATTGTGTTTCCATCAAACTCTATCATTTATCCTTCTTCAACTCTAAAGGAAAGATGAAAAAAGCAAAAATGAGATAGAAAGGAACCAAATATGAAAACAACAGTAGGAGATAAGTAGGAAATTATCTTGGGAATCAGATCCTGATCCTGGTGTTACTTTTTCAATATGAATTCTGATGTCCAATTTTACTTCGGAGTCACGTGAGTGACTACGTGAAGAAGCCCCGCCTGGCGCTGGATCGGCATTACGTCGACGCTATCGGCAGAGGAAGAGCTGCAGAGCGCAGCTCCAACACAGCGGTAAGGAAACGGCCCGCAGGTAAGTAAAATTATTTTACTTCCAGGGCGTTTTCTAAAAACTCCGTAGGCTGGTGGGTAAACCAGGAGGAGTTAAAATAAAAATAAAAATGTTTTAAAAAATCGCGGGTAAAACGTGCGTCCCGGGGTGTAGAAAAGTCGGGACAGCAGATTATTGCGGAGCCGGTTCCGATACCGGTGGCCGATTGAAATACCCGTTAGTGAGCCTTTGGTTGCTCCACAAACAAAACTTTGAAAACCCAGTGCCTAAAAAGTAAAGAAAGAAGCTTGAAAGGCCTGAGGTTCTGAAAGATCCTGAAAGGAAAGCCTTTGGCTAAGTATGGATCTAATGGAGAAAATACTCCAAACAATATCAACCAAGGGTCTAAGTACCCAGAATATTCCCAGGCAGCCCCTGAGGGGGTTCCATATACATGAATATGGTGCCAGTTTGAATTGGGAATTAAAACTCCAGTGCCTGGGATTGGGCTGGAGGAAGTCTCCTTGAACAAGTTTCAGGAGTACCAGGGCTGTATGAGACTGACCCTGAAAGTGGTGTTTGTGGTCAGAAGTTCCCACCACAATACAAATCCAGGTGTGTCTGATGCGGCACAAAGTTTACTATACCTGGAGGAGGCGGTGAGGCCATGGAAGGAAACCTGGCGGCCAATGTTAATTATATGGCCTCTCACCTGCCTCAAAAAAGCTGTTATGGTTGAGACAGCAAATTTGGATTTAAACACCTATTTATTGTGGTCAGAAGTACCCACCACAATACAAATCCAGGTGTGTCTGATGGGGCACAAAGTTACTATACCTGGAGGAGGCGGTGAGGCCATGGAATGAAACCTGGCGGCCAATGTTAATTATATGGTCTCTCACCTGCCTCAAAAAAGCTGTTATGATTAAGACAGCAGATCGGATTAAAACACCTATTATTGTACCTCAAAGAAGGTACCTATGGTGAATCCGGCTTTTTTGGGCGCCAATGTCAGCAATAATGCGGGCGCAGGAATTACGATTCAAAGAATCCTCAAGCTAATTTTGGCATCACTGTCTTTTGGAAGACAAGCTGGAAGGTTGTGGAATGACCAAAGTTCAGAATAAAAAACATATGTTGGGCTTATTCTGCAACTCATTTTGAGATAAAATATATAAAATGGAAGATTACCATTCGGCCTCTTTTACATCCAAGTTTTTTCAGAGTTGTGCAGGGCAAGCAATGTTCAAGCTCTTGGTTATTTGTTCAGAGGAAGTCTAAACAAATTAAAGAAATGGATGAAGAGGCAAAAACTGTTGGCCTTGTGAAACCCTTCAGTTTGGCCAGAAAGGCTGGTCATATGAGAAGGGGATTTGATTTTGGAGCTTGAACGAGCCGAGGAGAGTATGATAAGGAAGAATTACCAGCCAGCACAGCCGAATGTACACCCATTTATTGGGAAAGGAGATCATTTTGTCACAGTTGGAGAGGTACAAAAACTTTATCCTATTAAAGAAGGATGTTTGGATGAACCTCAGATTGGTGGTAGACTCCGAATGTTTATAATGAAAGGGAGGTATGGATCCATTGGGACACAATAAGCCTAATCATTCTTTGATGTTCAGTCTTGAAAGTATTAAAATTGGCAAAAGAGGTTAAGTATTTGTGTGAGAAAGGAGTTATTGAGAAAACAGGAGAGGATCCACAACAATTGTATCAAATTTCCCCAGACCAAAGAAAGATGGGGGTTGTAGAATCAATTTAGATCTCACACAATTGAATACATTTGTCCAGTATAAACATTTTAAAATGGACACATTCAACACTGCAATGCAGCTGGTATCAACAGGTTGTTATATGGCTACAATAGATTGAAGGATGCATATTTTCGGTCCCAATTCACCATAGTTTTGCAGGTAATTAAAGTTATGGATGGGACAGCTGTGGCAATACAAAGCTTTGCCTAATGGATTAAGCCAGCACTTGCACTGCTAAGGACACAAAAAATAAACACATTGTTATGGCTTATCTAGATGACATTTTAATTGTCAATGCTAATCAGGAGTCAGCTGGAAAATCAGTCTCAGCAACTACAAGTTTGTTTGAGAAGTTGGGTTCCTGATCCATCCAACAAATCTAAGTTACAGCCATCCCAAACCATTGAATATCTGGGGTTGTGATTAACTCAGTTACCATGTTGGTAACTTTACCAATGGATAAGGTGTTGGATTTGACAAATGTGTGTCAGAACCTGATTAACAAACCTTATCCCTCCATCCGAGAGATTGCCAAGGTTATTGGTAAATTGGTAGCAGCATTTCCAGCAGAAGAGTTGGTCGTCTACATTACCAAAATCTTCAAAGGGCAAAAATTCAAGCACTTATTCAGCGAGCAGGCCATTTTGATAGGCCAATGCAATTGCCTAAGGAAGCTTATCAGAATTACATTGGTGGATTGAGTATGTTCCATAAGCTGCTAAGAACATTTAGTTCATCAGCCAGCAGTGTTTTTGCAAACTAAAAAAGACGCAAGTTTTCCCGGATGGGGGGCTACGGATAATGAGACCAGCTGTGGAGACAGATGGGCTGTCCAAGAGGATTTTTGCTCCAAACATATGGTATTAAATATTGGAGCTACTGGGAGCATTGATGGATTAAAAGCTTATTGCTCTTCATTAAAGATTTGCATGTCCAAGTACAAATAGATAATACCACAGCTGTGGTATATATCAATCACATGGGTGGTGTCAGATCAATATCATGTGATCATCTGGTAAACCAGATGTGGCAATGGTGTATGGCAAAAAATAAAAAAATAAATAAAAATAAAAAATAAATAAAATATTGGCTTTCAGCTATTTATCTCTCAGGAAGAGACAATGTTGTGGCAGACAAAAGATCACGAATATTTAAAGACAATACAGAATGGATGTTAAATCCACAAATTTCAAAAATATTGTCAGTCGATATGGAGTACCGGACATTGATCTGTTTGCATCTAGATTGAATCACCAATTGCCCAAATACGTGTCTTGGGAACACGATCCAGGGGCAGTAGCGGTGGATGCTTTCTCGCTACACTGGGGGAATATGTTCTTTTATGCTTTTCCCCATTCTGTCTCATTGGGCAATGTCTCAAGAAAATAGCGCAAGACGCTGCCAAAGGCATTTTGGTGGTGCCAAATTGGCCCATGCAGTCATGGTTCCCATTTATGCTAAAATGATTTTGAACCATGTATGACAATTCCCAGTTGCGACAATCTGTTGACACAACCAGTAACAAAAGAAATTCATCCATTGCATGATCATATGAATTTGTAAATCTGCAGGTTCTGACCAGACCGTTGCAAGAGTTTGAACTGTCGGACAGGACCATGGATGTTATAGATGCAGCTTGGAGGAATAGCACTAAAAAAAATATATGTCGCAAATAAGAAAATGGGAAGTTTTTGTACACTGTCAAAGATATCTTATCATACTGCAAACATTTCAAATGTATTGGAGTTCCTTGCTGGGTTACACTTTGATGAGCATTTGAGTTATAGTGCCATTAATTGCGCTCGTAGTGCATTGTCATCCTATTTAGGACAAATTTCGGATCGGGATTCAGTTGGGTCTCACCCATTAGTAACCCGATTCATGAAAGGAATTTCAATAAAAATCCTCCCAAGCCCAGATATACAGAAATTTGGGATGTTAGCATTGTTCTCACTTTGCTTAAACGATGGACTCCAATTAATTCAATGTCTTGCAGAAATTAACATTCAAGGTGGTAATGTTAATGGCATTGGTATCAGCTCAAAGAGTACAAACTTTGCAATTGTTACGGTTGAATTGCATGCATGTGACTACAGATAACATTGTGTTTTATGTTTATGACTTGATCAAACAAAGCAGACCAGGAAGAACTGGAATGAAGGTAATGTTTAAAGCATATCCTATTGATGAAACATTGTGTGTAGTTAAGCATTTAACTCAATACATTGACGTAACCAAAAATCTCAGAGGTTCTGAGAAAGCGTTATTGATAACACACAAAAAGCCACATACAAAAGTTTCAGTTCAAACCATTTCTAGATGGTTAAAACAGGTTTTGGGTCTAGCAGGAATAGACACTGATGTGTTTAAATCTCACTCCACTAGGGCGGCAGCTACGTTCGTGGCAAAGTACAGGACGTACCACTCGATAAAATTTTAAAGGCCGCAGGGTGGTCTAGAGAAGAGATTTTTTCAAAGTTCTACAATAACCTGTTGTCACGGTGCCAGGATTTGGACACGCAATACTGGGTTCTCTTTAAATGCTTGCTTTGTTTTATATTATCGATTTATATTATCGATTTATGTTACCATTGACATCATTTATCAATTTATTTTGTAATTTTCCCCTGCGATAGAGGGGAAAATTATTAAAAAGTTGTTCTTTTTATGATTAAAGGACTTATTACATAAATTGTAACAATGTCTTAAAATACTATTTACTCACTACTGTTTTGACTAAACAGAGAGTCGTATGAAATGAATTTACGACATGAAAAACACAGAGCTTTAAAATCTTCACGTAGTCACTCATGTGACTCCGAAGTAAAATAGTGAGATTAAACGAGAAGTTACCTGTTCGAAGTTTGATCTTTATTTTATGAGGAGTTACGATGAGGGATTACGTGCCCTCCACTCCCAACCCTCATAATGTAAATGATCATCTGGTAGTTCTAGTCTATTTTGAGCCTTACTATTTTACTTCGGCTATTGGTTCTGTGTTTTTCATGCCGCTGCTTTGAAGTATGCCGATCCAGCGGCAGGCGGGGCTTCTTCACGTAATCCCTCATCGTAACTCCTCATAAAATAAAGATCAAACTTCGAACAGGTAACTTCTCGTTTAATCTCACTATTTATACTGGAAAGTTCTTGCGCAAACGTGACACTGATTACGCTCTGTGTTGAAGATTAGGCAGCCACTGCACTCTCTTCTTCCCCCTTTTTTTCTTGAATATTTTTTCCTCTTATAATAGACCTTTTGAGAGTGTGAGCAGCATGTTTTTTTAATGTAGTCTCTCATGGGGTGTGGATCTTGCTGGCAAAATTGCCTTTAATTGCCCACGATGAGGTGGGTGTGAGATCACATTCAGGCCAGACCAGCTAGGGATGTAAGATTTCCTTTATGAAGAAAGTAATTGAGCTTGAAGAGTCTTTATTGTGGTCTGGTGGTTTTGCGGCACTGTTATTAATAGGAGTGATAGAGTCATCCAGCACAAAAACAGCCCCTTTGATTCAGCTTGCCCATGCCGAATAACATGCCCCAACTACATTAGTCCCACCTGTTTAAAGGTGATGTGCAGGGCACATATTTTACACAGGGGTTACACAAAAAGCTGGAGAAACTCAGCGGGTGCAGCAGCATCTCAGGAGCGAAGGAGATAGGCGACGTTTCGGGTCAAGACCCTTCTTCAGACTGGTCAGGGATCAGGGAAACGAGTGATATAGACGGTGATGTGGAGAGATAAAGAACAATGAATGAAAGATATGCAAAAAAGTATCGATGATAAAGGAAACGGGCCATTGTAAGCTGTTTGTAGTGTGAAAATGAGAAGCTAGTGCGACTTGGGTGATAGAGAGAGAAGGAATGCCAGGGCCCGAGGGCTGAGGGAGAGGTGGGAAGGGGAGGAGGCAGCCAGGGTTAACAGAATTGAGAAAATTCAATGTTTAAGCCCAGAGGATGCAGACTCCCCGAGCGGAATATGAGGTGCTGTTCCTCCAACTTGCGGTGTTGCTCACTCTGGCCGTGGAGGATGCCCAGGACCGAGAGGTCGGATACGGAATGGGAGAGGGAGTTGAAGTGCTGAGCCACCGGGAGGTCGGGTTGGTTATTACGGACCGAGCGGAGGTGTTCGGCGAAACGATCGCCCAGCCCCCGCATGGTCTCACCGTTTACACAGTTGGTGGTTGGTGCTTAAAGGCGCTGCAGGTGGTGGTAGTGGAGGCATATATGACAATCATAATCTTACTTTATTAGCCAAATATGTTTTGCAACATACGAGAAATTTGAATGTGCCTTAAATAAACAATAAAAAGCAACAAAACACACAAAATACATTTTAACATAAACATCCACCACAGTGACTCCTCCACATTCCTCACTGTGATGGAAGGCGGAAAGAAAAAGTTCAATCTCTTCCTTTCTTTGTTCTCCCACGGTCGGGGGCCTCGAGCCCTCCGTTGACGTGACAATCTTGGCTCCCGTAGCCGGTGGTCGGGCCCTCCGCATCGGGGTGATCAAGCTCCCGCATCGGGAGGATGTCAGCTTCCCCGCTCCGGGCGATCAGATCCCGGGTCAGGGCTGGTCGAAACACTTCTGCGTCGTTTGGAGCTTCCCGACACCGGTCTCTGCCCGAGATACGATCCGGAAAACAATCGCATCTCCGGCTGGCAAGGTAATAGTGGTGTGCAAGAAGTTTTCAGATGGGCACATGTACGAGCAGGGAATGGAGGGGTATAGATCACATGGAGGTAGATGAGGTTAGTTGAGCTTGGCATCATGTTTGGCACTGGCATTATGGGCTGGAAGGCCTGTTCCTCTGCAAGACTTTTCTATGTTCTATGTACTGTAATCACAAAGTTGACAAGCAAATACAGCAAACAAAAAGAAGCTAATTGGCAAGTTGGCCATTCAAATGGAACTTTTTGGATGACATAAGCTGTTTTCCCTCTAGTCCTAGACTCCCCCACTACGGGAAACATCATCTCCACATCCACTCTACCTGTGCCTGTCATTACACAGTAGGTTTCAATGAGATCTCTCTGAACTCCAGCGTGCACATGCCCAGAGCCATCAAACACTCCTCATACACCAACCCAAGCAACACTGAGATCATTTTTGTAAATCTTCTCTGCACCCTCTCTAACGCCAGCACATCCTTCCTCAGAAATGGGGCCCAAATCTACTCACAATATTCCAAATGTGGCCTGACCAGCGCCTTATAAAGCCAAAGCATTTCATCATTGCTTTTATATCCTTGTTCTCTCAAAGTTAATGCTAACATTACATTTGCCTTCTTTAATACATATTTGACTTGCAAATTAACCTTTTGGGAATCCTGTACCAGCACTCCCAAGTCCCTTTGCATCTAAATCCTAATTTCTAAATCCTCTCTCCATTTAGAAAATAGTCGACGCCTTTATGCTTCCCTCCAGAGTGCATGACCACACACTTTGCCACGCTGTATTCCGTCTGCCACTCCTTTGCCTCCTCTCTCAACCCGTCCAAGTCCTTCTGCAGAATCCTTGCTTCCTCTACACTACCTGCCTGTCCACCTGTCTTCATATCATCCGTAAACCTGGCCACAAAGGATCAATTCCATCATCCAAATCATGAATATACAATGTGAAACGTAGCAGACCCAACTGCGACCTTGGCGAACACCAGTAGCCAACCAGAAGGCCCCCTTTATTCCAACACTTTGCCTTCTGCCAGTCCGCTAATCTTCTATCCATGCTAGTATCCGCCTCGAATACCATGAGTTCCTATCTTGTTTAACAGCCTCGTGTGCAGAACCTTATCAAAGGCATTCTGAAAATCCAAGTAAACCACATCCACTGATTCTCCTTTGTCTAGCCTGCTTGTTACTTCCTCAAAGTATTCCGACATTTCAGACAAGATATCCACTTAAAATAAGCCAAAGTATGCATGGTTTTGTTATCATATGCTTCCAAATACCCCAAAACCTCATCCTTAATAATGGATTGTAAAATCTTACCAACCACTGAAGTCAAACTAACTGGCCTATAATGTTCTTTCTTTTGCCTCACACCTGTCGTAAACAGTGCAGTTACATATGCAATTTGCCAGTCCTCTGGAATCATTCCTGACTCTAGTGATTCTTGAAAGATCACCAGTAATGTCTCCACAATCTCGTTAGCTACCTCCTTCAGAACCCTGGGGTGTAGTCCATCTGGTCCAGGCGACTTATGCAACTTCAGACCTTCCAGCTTCCTAAGCCCCTTCTCCTTAGTAAAAGCCACTGCACTCTCTTCTTTCCCCTGATTCTCTTGAATTTCTGGCATGTTGGTGGTGTCTTCCACTGTGAAGAACGATGCAAAAAAACATTCAGTTTGTCTGCCATTTCTTTTATCCCCATTACTATTTCTCAAGCATCATTTTCCAGTGGTCCAATGTCCACTCTAACCTCTCTTTTACTCTTTATTTATCTGAAAAAAAATGGTTAGTATCCAATGTTAAATTATGGTTGAGCTTACTTTCATACTTGTGTCTGATGTTGTGAGACCCAAAACACCCGATGACCCCAGGTCACATCACTGAGGATGCATCCCAGCGGATCTAGAAGATGTATCCTTCACACTAGAAGATGTATCTTTCGCATTAGAAGATGTATCTTTCACACTAGAAGATGTATCTTTCACACTAGAAGGTGTATCTTTCACACTAGATGTATCTTTCACACTAGAAGGTGTATCTTTCACACTAGAAGATGTATCTTCCACACTAGACGATGTATCGTCCACACTAAACGATGTATCTTTCACACTAGACAATGTATCTTTCACACTAGAAGATGTATCTTCCACACTAGACGATGTATCTTTCACACTAGAAGGTGTATCTTTCACACTAGAAGATGTATCTTCCACACTAGACGATGTATCTTTCACACTAGAAGGTGTATCTTTCACACTAGAAGATGTATCTTCCACACTAGAAGGTGTATCTTTCACACTAGAAGGTGTATCTTTCACACTAGAAGGTGTATCTTTCACACTAGAAGGTGTATCTTTCACACTAGAAGATGTATCTTCCACACTAAACGATGTATCTTTCACACTAGAAGGTGTATCTTTCACACTAGAAGATGTATCTTTCACACTAGATGTATCTTTCACACTAGAAGATGTATCTTTCACACTAGAAGATGTATCTTCCACACTAGAAGATGTATCTTCCACACTAGAAGGTGTATCTTTCACACTAGAAAGTGTATCTTCCACACTAGAAGATGTATCCTTCACACTAGAAGATGTATCTTTCACACTCATACTTCGTCTTTTCTCCCCTTATTGTTTTTTTTAGTTGCTGACTGATTGTTTTTAAAAGCAGCATAATCCTCCAGCTTCCGACTAATCTTTGCCACATTATATGTGTTCTCTTTAGATTTTATGCTGCCTTTGACCTCCGTTGTCAGCCATGGTCTCCTCATTCTCCCCTTACTATGTTTCTTCTTCTTTGTGATTGATGACTCTGTATCTTCTGAATTACTCCCAGAAGCTCCTGCCATTCCTGCTCCACTGTCATTCATGTCAAGTTTTGTCACATACACATACGTCACATACACATACGTAAAATAAAGTAAAGTATCCTTTATTCTCATTCAGACATTTCAGTCTGAACGAAATTGTACACCTTGCAGTCATAACATAGAATAAAATAACAAAACACACACTTAACACAGTTTAACCTCCACTACAGTGAGTCCACCAAGCACCGCCTCACTGTGATGGAAGGCAAAAGTCTTCGTCTCCCTCTGCGTTGAGGCGATCCAGCTTTTGATGTAGGGACCCCACCGGGTGATGATAAGTCCAGCGGCTGCATCCGAGCTTCGCGAATGGGCTGGTTCAAACTCCGCGGCCCGGGGCGGTCGAAACGGCTGAAGCTGCCGCCCTCCAGTCCAGCGGACGAAGCTGACATTGCGGGAGCTCCGGAGCACCGGTCACCAACCTGGGACCTTCGAGCTGCCGACGTTGTCGTCCACTGGGCCCGCGGCTGTGTCCACTGGGCCCGCGGCTGAGCCTCCGAGGCTCCAAAGTTGGGTCGCTGCCGCCGCCACGCCACCACAGCCCCGAAGTCAGCCAGCTTGTGGTAAGTTGGTAAGTCCTGGCTCCGATTTATTTCGGAGCCTCGAGGTCGGTCCGAGTTGGAGGCCGCCAGCTCCGCGAGAGGCATCAGCGCAGACGGAGACGGGGGATACGACAAGAAAAGGTTGCAAAAGACTAAAAACTGTTTCTCCCACCCCCCCCCCCCCCCCACATATACACAACTAAAATAAACGAAATAAACTAAACAACAAGACAAAAGAAAACAAAAAAAAAGAAAAGACAGACAGACTGCAGGTGAGCCGCAGCCACTTGCGCAGTGCCGCCACGACAAGATGTGCAGTGAAATGAAAGTGACAATGCCTGCGGATTGTGCAAAAACAACAAAACAGAATAGAACAGAACCAGTATTTACATTTTAGAATTAAAAAAAAAGACACAATACAACAGTAAATTAGTCCCTGGTGAGATACGAGTTTCCAGTCCTGATGGCCTGTGGGAAGAAACTCCATCTCATCCTCTCTGTTTTCACAGCGTGACAGCGGAGGTGTTTGCCTGACCGTAGCAGCAGCAACAGTCCGTTGCTGGGGGGGTAGGGGTCCCCCATAATGTAGCTGGCTCTGGATCTGCACCTCCTGGTGCATAGTTCCTGCAGGGGGATGAGTGTTGTTCCCATGGTGCGTTCGGCCGAACGCACTACTCTCTGCAGAGCCTTCCTGTCCTGGGCAGAGCTGTTCCCAAACCAGATTGAGATGTTGCCAGACAAGGTGCTTTCGACAGCCCCAGAGTAGAAGCACTGAAGGATCCTCAGAGAGACTCTGAATTTCCTTAGCTGCCTGAGGTGGTAAAGGCGCTGCCTTGCCTTACTCACCAGTGCAGCAGTGTGTGTTGTCCATATTAGACCCTCTGTGATGTGGAATCACAGGTATTTGAAGCTGCTCACCCTATCCGCAGTAGTCATTCTTGTTCGGGTCCATTTCAAATCAACCTCAGCCAGCTCCTCCCTCATGCCTCTGTAGCTTTGGTATTACTCAACAGTAAGACCGAAACATCCAATTTTCAGGTTCTCACTTTGAAATTATGATAGACACAAAATGCCGGAGTAACTCAGCGAGACAAGCAGCATCTCTGGAGAGAAGGAACGGGTGACGTTTCGGGTCGAGACCCTTCTTCAGACTGAGTCAAGGGAGAGAGAGATACAGAGAACTCTCGTCGGAGAGAGGAGGAGAACTTCTTCAAAGTAGATATACCTTGAGGAGATTCTCCCCATTCCTGGGATCACAGTATCACAGTGTTTGAACATCAGATTCCAGGTCATCAATTTGAGCCTAAGCTCTCCGTGCATAAGATCATAAATGATAGGAGTCGAATTAGGCCATTCGGCCCATCAAGTCTACTCCGCCATTCCATCAAGGCAGATCTATTTTTCCCTCCTAACCCTATTCTCCTGCCTTCTCCCCATAACCTCTGACACCTGTGCTAATCAAAAATCTATCAAACTCTGCCTTAAAAATATCCACTGACTTGGCCTCTACCACCTTCTATGGCAAAGAATTCCACAGATTCACCACCCTCTGACTAAAGAAATTTCTCCTCATCTTCCTAAAGAACGTCCTTTAATTCTGAGGCTATGACCTGTGATCCTAGACTCTCCCACTAGTGGAAACATCCTCTCCACATCCACTCCATCCAAGTCATTCGCCATTCTGTATGTTTCAATGAGGTCCCCCCTCATTCTTCTAAACCACAACGAGCACAGGCCCAGTGTCGACAAACGCTCATCATAGGTTAACCCGGTCATTCCTGGGATCATTCTTGTAAACCTCCTCTGGACCCTCTCCGGAGCCAGCACATCCTTCCTCAGATATGGTGCCCAAAGTTGCTCACAATATTCCAAATGTGGCCTGACCAGCGCTTTATAGGCAACACCTGCTGCAAACGTGGTCACCAGGAACCTCAATGGTCCCACCAGCTCCCACACCATGCAGCTGCAGCACATCATGTGTTCCTGCACCCCCCCCCCCCCCTACTTTAATCTACCAAGGGAAGGAACCAAGGAGGACCAGTGCATGGGTGGGGGCACCGTGAGGGAGGGGGAAGGAAAATGGACAATGGGGACCCGGCATGGGGGGAGTACCGTGAGAGAGGGGGAGGGAGGGGAGAACAAAGGGGGATCTGGTGCGGGATACTTTGTAACTTTTGTAAGTGCCCTTTATGAGCAACTATTCGCATACCTTGGGTATGGAAGTCAAAAATGTCACTGTGACTTGTCATATGTGACAATGAAGTATTCAATTCAATTCATTCCCAATGGCTCCTCGTTATACATCCCACTGCCCCTGGTCCGTCTGTGGGCTTGAACCTGGCTTGCTAGCTTGCTCAGCACTCTGCTCCTCCATGGTTGCTCCTTCATGAGGGATTGACGTGTATATTCCCAGGTGATGAATGAGAGATTATGTCATTGCAATATGGTTGTTAGTTAGTTCATAAGGCAAGGGCTATGGAAGTATTATGTGCTGGCTAGGAACCGCAAGCCCTGAAGTTGGATATTGAGATACAGCGAAGTTTCAACTTGGGATTTCTGACTTGCAGCCAAAAGCTAGTAGTTCCCTTGGTGGCAGAACGACCATCTTCAGTCAGCTTCCAGCAACTTTGGCTACATTCACTGGTTCATTGTCCCTTTTGCCTTCTATTTAAAGACGGAACAGGGTCGTAGAGTTATTGACTAATTAACTATTTGACTGAGAAACTGGCAGGTGCAGAATAATTGAGCTTTTTGTAAAGCAGGTTAAGTTTAGTTTAGTTTAGTTTAGCGATACAGTGCGGAAACAGACATTTCAGCCCACAGAGTCCACATCGTTCAGCAATCCCCACACATTAACACCACCTTGGTGTTAACACACTAGGGACAATTTACATTTACACCAAGTCAAGTCAAGTCACTTTTTTTTATATAGCACATTTAAAAAACAACTCTCGTTGGCCAAAATGCTTTACATTGGTGTAAGAATAGTATAACAAACAACAGTGGTTCATAGATTAAATACAAACATCACTACATACATATAGCCCTCGCTCAGAGGACGCCAAGAAAGGCTTGGGAGTAGAGATGAGTTTTTTACCTAGCCAATGACCAACCAATTAACCTACAAACCGGTACGTCTTTGGAGTGTGGAAGGAAACCGAAAGCCGGCATGATCACGGGGAGAACGTACAAACTCCGTACAGACAGCACCCGTAGTCGGGATCGAACCCGGGTCTCCAGCGGTATAAGTGTTATGAAGCAGCAACTCTACGCTGCAGCACCGTGCCACCTTAAGTCAAGTACAATTCCAAAGATCCCATCAGGTTAGGTCCATTTTTATATGTAGCTGGGAATTTTCACCAGAATGAGCCACTGACCCAATTAACAACCAAGGAATGGTACCTGCACAGCAAAGTGATCACTAAATTTACATTACAATCCTCAAGTGGGACCTCAATTTTCTTTTCAACTTTTTTCAGATGTGCATTCTAAACGTCTCGAAGCAGCCAGATCGCCAGTAGGTTTCGCTGCTGCGTGATTGACTGTGGCAAAACACAAATCAAATTCTGACCCTCAACTGGACTGGAGATGATGAAATTTAGAACAACAAGCACTGCTGAAGGAATTCAGTGGGACGAGCAGCCTCTGTGGAGGAAACAAACTGGCAATGTTTCAGATTGAAATGAAGATAGACGCAAAATGCTGGAGTAACTCAGCGGGACAGGCAGCATCTCTGGAGAGAAGGAATGGGTGACGTCTCGGGTCGAGACCCTTCTTCAGACTGAGCTCCTTGCATCAGCATGCAGATGAGGAGTTTTGACCCAAAACATCAACAATCGCCACTCTCATAAGGTCATGTGATAGGAGTAGAATTAGGCCATTCGGCCCATCAGGTCTACCGCACCATAAAACCGTGGCTGATCTATCTATCCCACCTAACTCCATTCTCTTGCTTTCTCCCCGTAACCTATACTTATCAAAATTCTATCTTTCTCTGATTTAAAAATATCTACTAACTCGGCCTCTACAGCCTTCGGTAGCAAAGAATTCCACAGATTCGCCATCCTCTGATTGACGACATTTCTCCCACAAATGCTGCTCAACCTGCTGAGTTCATCCAGCAGGTTGTTGTTCCATGTTGAGATGTTGATTTTTCTCTCTAAAAATTGTACATTTTCCCACTTCAGATATCTAAATCAAATTTATATTCCTTGCCTATCATCTTGCTGTGTACTTAAAAATTGGAAAACCAAATAAAAAATAAGAGCATACATAATCATTAACACTCATTCATACCTTTATTGTATCATGAGGGAACTCTAAAAAACAGCAGGAAATATTATTAAACAGTCAATAATTTATTACATTTGATTTATTTTAATCACCTTAAATTAATATTCTTCATTTCGTCCTGAATATTATAATGTCCCTTTATAAAACTGAACTTCCTGAATTATCCTGAGAAATGCAATAGTGTTGCACGGCGCAGCGGGTAGTGAAGACCCATGTTGGATCCTGACCTCAAGTGCTGTCTGTGTGGAGTTTGCACGTTAACCCCATTACCATGTGGGTTTCCGGTTCCCTCCCACATCCCAAAGACGTGCAGGTTTGTATGATGACAACACGATACAATGCGATACGATAGAATTTATCCCAGGTGGGACAACTATTACAAAACGCAAGAAACATGACATTAAACTGACGAGTGGAAAGGATTGGAGATGTGCAAAGATTGGAGAGTTGGGGCGAGGTGAGGGGGGGCGGTGTGGATAAAGTCTACCCCATGACAGAAGGGATAGTTTGATTGTAGGTTGTAAACATAGAAACATAGAAAATTAGGTGCAGGAGTAGGCCATTCGGCCCTTCGAACCTGCACCGCCATTCAATATGATCATGGCTGATCATCCAACTAAGTATCCCGTACCTGCCTTCCCTCCATACCCCCTGATCCCTTTAGCCACAAGAGCCACATCCAACTCCCTCTTGAATATTGCCAATGAACCGGCCTCAACGATCTTCTGTAGCAGAGAATTCCAGAGACTCACCACTCTCTGTGTAAAGAATGGTTTCCTCATCTCGGTCCTAAAGTAATTCCCCCTTATCCTTAGACTGTGACCCCTTGTTCTGGACTCCCCCAACATCGGGAACAATCTTCCTGCATCTAGCTTGTCCAACCCCTTAAGAAGTTTCTATAAGATCCCTCCTCAATCTTCTAAATTCCAGTGAGTCTATCCAGTCTTTCTTCATATGAAAGTCCCGACATCCCAGGAATCCCAGTAAAGTTTGATAGCCACAGGGAAAAATGATCTCCTGTGGCGTTCTGTGCTGCATCTTGGTGGAACCAGTCTGTTGCTGAAGGTGCTTCTCAGGTTGACCAGTGTGTCTCGGAGGGGGTGAGCTGTGTTGTCTCAAACCCTCTGTAATTGTCCCTCTGTAATTGCCCCTGTTCTGTAGAGAGAGGATGCAAAAGTGAGATAACATAAAATTAGTATGAACGGGTGATTGATGGCTAGCATGGACTCAGTGGGCTGAAGGGCCTGTTTTCATTATCTTGAAGCTAAATTAAAATAAATACCATGGGGATGTTACAATAGTCAATAAAACATTGAGGATAAAATGCAGTTTGGTAATGACATTCATTTACTTCATCTTGTAACCCTAGCAACTGTATCTTTCTCCAAATATTAAAGGGAAGGATCGGTCTGTAGTAATGTGCTGTTTAGGCTCAAAGGAGGTTCCAGGAGGAAATGAAAAAGTGAGGTACCAGAGGGCTACTTGTACTTTGGAAACGCATGTCAGCATGATGAAGCACTATCTGAACAGTGGACGAAAATTGGAAGAGGAAAACAAAGTCATTTTCCACAAATGTTAATATGATGTGCTAGTAAGACAGAAGAGTCCATTGTACAGTGTCTAATCTATCAACAACACTGTTAAATTAAATTGAAGTCAAGGGAGAAAGCCGGAGGATTTAACATGGACATTGGCATCAGAAATTTTTGCATTGGAAATCTTTCACGCGGAACTTTTCTTGGACTCCAGATTGGCAACAATTAATCTGATGTTGCATCAGAACAAAGTAGATAGTTGAAACAAATATTTCTCTCTTTAAAAGAAAAGGTTCATTGAAAAACAGCAATGATATAATACAATAGCACTGAAACATGAAACAGTGAAAATTATAGTTTCAACTTAACCCTATCACGCACAAAAAGTAGGTCAATGATGATGCCAAAGTTCCTAAACTATTGCCTTTCTATTTCTTGGAGTCAGTTAAACTTAACTTTGTATGAACCCAAAACGTTTATTTAACTAGATGCACAGAATCGCTTGCCCAGAGTAGTTGAATCAAGGACCAGATTTAGGGTGAAGGGATGAAAAGATTTAATACGAATCTGAGAGACAAAGGGTGGTGGGTGTATGGAACAAGCTGCCAGGGGAGGGAGTTGAGGCTGGGACTATCCCAACGTTTAAGAAACAGTTAGACAGGTACATGGATAGGACACATTTGGAGGGCTATGGGCCAAACACGGGCAGGTGAGACTCATGCAGCTGGGACATGTTGGCCGGTGTGGGCAAGTTGGGCCGAAGAACCTGTTTCCATGCTGTATCACTCTATGACTCTATTGTAAATCCTGGCCCAAGTAAAGAGCTAAAATAAAGCAAATGCTTTATGCATCTACAAGGCCCGTTAGCCTTTTTCTGTGAGAGGCCTCAAGCTGCAAGGTGGTGCAGGAAGTCTAGGTTCCAGATCAATACATCAGTTAAGGTGAAGTCCAGATGTCCTCGCAATTGATAATATGTATGAGGACTTTGCAGATAAATTCTAAGGTGTTGTGGATGCATGGGTTTGATTGGATTGCTGCAAAGGGATTGTAAATAATGATAATAATGTTGCAAGACAGTTACCCTGCTGTTTGGTGATTGGCCAAAGTGTGAAGCCTTGGCTGAATTGTTTGTACTGCCAGGGTAAATATTGCATTATTCAGTTAGCTGACTTCCAGAAGCTTCTGGAGAAACATTGTATTGGGTCTCTTTGTAATTGGGTTGGGTGACTGTCAATAATACTTTTATGTAATCGATATGTGTGATTGGCTTGTGAGGGGAGCCACCCCTATGTAGTTCCACCCCTCATGGTTCGTTGACCTATAAAAGGTAGCCCCTACTTGGATCGTAGTCGATCTTCTGGAAGGGCGCTTGGGACTGTGTGACCTTTTGGAGCGTTTCTGCTTGCATGAGGCTGAAGGGCTTGGCCAGGCAGAGACAAGGATTGAACCCGCGGTGGTTTAGGTATCGTATAGGGGAATTTGTTGTTCATTCAAAAATAAAGTTTAGTGGTCCAGTGCTTGACTCAGTGTTTTACTGAACTAGACTAATGCCCCTGTCCCACTTAGGAAACATGAACGGAAACCTCTGGAGACTTTGCGCCCCACCCAAGGTTTCTGTGCAGTTCCCAGAGGTTTTTGTCAGTCTCCCTAATGGTCTAAAGTGGTTTCCGTTTAAAAAATCGGTGATTTTTTAGTTGAAGCCGGTTGCGATGCTAGTTAAAGGTGGTTGCTGGAGGACAAAAACCTCTGGGAACCTCCGGGAACCGCACGGAAACCTTGGGTGGGGTGCAAAATCTCCAGAGTTTCCTAAGTGGGACAGGGGCATTAGGGGGGTAAACTTTAGGAGCATATTTACACCATATACTAAAGGTTTTTCTATTTTTTCCTTACTAATAATAATCAAAACATTGTTTTAATTGGTTAGGTTTATTCTATATTGTGTGCAGCATGTACTGCATCAATGAAAAGCTTATGAGAAATGTAGGTTAGAATATGCCAGCCGGAATCTGGAGCAAGTTTGTTTGAAGTTAGTCGCCGATCCTTCTGTTGAGTGGCAAGTCTCAAGATCTCCTGATAAAGCTCACTGGCTTCTCTTGGACAAATTTGGCCCCGTTGAGGTGATCTTGGGTGAATCCTGGCTAGAAGGAAATGGATGCTTGAGGAATTTTTAAAAATGAGGACAGTGAGCAGCAATTGCAGGGGAGAATATCTTGCAGAGTTAATTCAGATGGGGTTGGAGCAAATAATGACAATGAGAACCTGAGCAGTGAAATGCACCTGTGAAAGATGGCAGTCAGGGAATCGACATTGAAAGTGACGGAAATTCTTTGTCTTTGGTGCAAGTATTGTTCGATTTCTGAATCAACTGAAGGCTTTAAATCTATTACTGTTGCGAAGACTTTAAACATGCAGGAGAAAAGGTGTTCATGTAGGGTGATATACTGATGCTGCTGATAGAGCTGCTGCCTCATAGTCAGAGACCTGGGGTTGATCCTTAACTCAGGTGCTGTGTGTGTGGAGTTTGCACGTTCTCCCTGTTCTTCCAGATTCTCCAGTTTCTTCCCGCATACCATAGATGCGTGGGTTTGTAGGTTCATTGACCTCTGCAAATGTTCAATTATGTGTAGGGAGAGGATGCAAACGTGCAAAAATAGAACTAGCGGTGGGAGCCTCGGCAGCAACGGGAGCCTCGGTGGTGGTGGGGCCTCGCGGTGAGCGTGACGGGGGAGGGGAAGACAATGGGGAACCGGCGTGGGGAAGGGGGGGAGAACAAAGGGGGACCCGGAGGAGGGGGGGGGATGCACTCTAGTTTAGAATCCACTGCCCAGGGGATAAGTCTGCGTCTGTCTGTTTGTTCATTTGTTCCGGTGAAGGCGCTGCACACACGACAACCAGACAACAGTCGCTTGTCTTTTTCTTTTTGTTCTCACTTTTAATGTCATGTTTTTGTGTACCTTGTGTGTTGCGACTGTCGGCAGAACAACTTCCTTCCAGGGATGGATAAAGTTTTATCGTATCGTATAGTATCGAGTTGTTCGCAGCACAAAACAATTTGGCTCAACTATTAGAGTGGTTGTTGAAAGCAGCAGACAATAGGTGCAGGAGTAGGCCATTCGGCCCTTCGAGCCAGCACCGCCATTCAATGGGATCATGGCTGATCATCCCCAATCAGTACCCCGTTCCTGCCTTCTCCCCATATCCCCTGTGGTTTTGAAAGCTAACCTTTACAAGAATCTTAACATATTTATAATGTCTGACTCAATCCATCATGCTACTTGGTATTTTACAGGGAAAGCTGGAGTAACTCAGTGGGACAGACAGCATTCCTGGAGAAAAGGAAAAGAACTGTCCATGCTGAGAAATAGTGTTAGTATAAGTATTACAATGGGGTGGAGTTAGAGATGCTGGCTGGTGTGTGATTGGTTAACATGCAACATCAATCTACATCCTTCCCCCCCAAAGGTTAAGTGTGAAAGGGCCATCATGCCATGGGGTTAAACATACTCGCCACATCTGTCTGGTGGTCTACTAACTGCCAAGCGCGTGTGGACCAACTGGAGGCATGGGTTCGTATCCCACTTCTGACACCATGTAAGTGACTTCCAGACTCAGTACATGGTTCAAATACGTATTTAATCAACACTAAAATTTAACAGCATGAAGAATGATTAGTTGTCAATACATCCTGGCTGCTCTAACTGTCCGTGCTGAGAAATAGTATTAGTATAAGTATTACAGTGGGGTGGAGTTAGAGAACCTGGCTGGTGTCTGATTGGTTAACACGCAACATCAATCTACAGTGACGTTTTGGGACGAGACCCTTCCTCTGAGAGTCAGGAGAAAGGGAAATGAGAGATATGGGTGGTGATATAGAGAGATATACAACAAAGGAATGAAAGATATGGAAAAAAGGAAGGCTGATCAAGGAAACAGGCCATTGTTAGCTGTGATCTAGATGATAACGAGCTATACAGACCAAGAAACTCACCAGGACGACTAGTACAATGACTAGGGTGGGGGAGGCACAGAGAGAATGGGAATGCAAGGGTTACTTGAAGTTAAAGACATCAATATTCATACCGTTGGGATGTACACTGTCTCCCATTCCTTCCTCCAGAGATTCCGCCTGACCCGTTGAGTTACTCTAGCTTTTTGTATCTATCTTCGGTTTAAACCAACATCAGGGTGGTATGAAGGTGCAGCGGTAGAGTTGCCGCCTCACAGCGCTTGCAGCTATCTTATGGCTGTCTGTACGGAGTTTCCCCGTCACCTGCGTGGGATTTCTCCGAGATCTTCGGTTTCCTCCCAATTTCCAAACACGTGCAGGTTTGTAGGTTAATTGGCTTGGTAGAAGTGTAAACTGTCCCTAGGGTGTGTAGGATAGTGTTAATGTGCGGGGGGTCCTTGATCGATGCATACTCGGTGGGCCAAAGGGCCTGTTTCCGTGTTGTGTCTCTAACTATCTGCGGTTCATTCCTACGCACTCTACTTAGTAATGCCTGGGAGTGTTGGCTTACAGTGATGCTTTTCTATTCAATGGTGAAATAATTCTGATTGAATTCATGTGTGATTATTAGGCTCTGATTTGTATCCAGTAAAGAGTAAAACTTGTGACCCACCTTCTTCAATTATTTGTTAAGAATGAATTAATTCATTCACTCAGCAGCTTAAATTAAATTAATCAAGGGCATCTAAACTGGTTAATGTCAGATATTACTTGGCCTGAGACCTGGAAGAGGGAACGTTTAGCAAAGGTTTAAAGAATAAAATTAAGGATTTGGTTGTGAGCTAGTTATTACAATCTTGGGATATTCACACTCTTTATATCTAGTGCGGAGACGTCCTCCAATGTAAATTGAGAGGAGCCATAAGAGGTTGCATCTAAAGAAGTTTTTAGTAAACTCAAATAGATACGCTATTCAGTATACATAGAAACATAGAAACATAGAAATTAGGTGCAGGAGTAGGCCATTCGGCCCTTCGAGCCTGCACCGCCATTCAATATGATCATGGATGATCATCCAACTCAGTATCCCGTAGCCTGTCCAACCCCTTAAGAATTTTGTAAGTTTCTATAAGATCCCCTCTCAATCTCCTAAATTCTAGAGAGTATAAACCGAGTCTATCCAGTCTTTCTTCATAAGACAATCCTGACATCCCAGGAATCAGTCTGGTGAACCTTCTCTGCACTCCCTCTATGGCAATAATGTCCTTCCTCAGATTTGGAGACCAGAACTGTACGCAATACTCCAGGTGTGGTCTCACCAAGACCCTATACAACTGAAGTAGAACCTCCCTGCTCCTATACTCAAATCCTTTTGCTATGAAAGCTAACATACCATTCGCTTTCTTCACTGCCTGCTGCACCTGCATGCCTACTTTCAATGACTGGTGTACCATGACACCCAGGTCGCGCTGCATCTCCCATTTTCCTAATCGGCCACCATTTAGATAATAGTCTGCTTTCCTGTTTTTGTCACCAAAGTGGATAACCTCACATTTATCCACATTATACTGCATCTGCCAAACATTTGCCCACTCACCCAGCCTATCCAATTCACCTTGCAGTCTCCTAGCATCCTCCTCACAGCTAACACTGCCCCCAGCTTAGTGTCATCCGCAAACTTGGAGATATTGCCTTCAATTCCCTCATCCAGATCATTAATGTATATTGTAAATAGTTGGAGTTCCAGCACTGAGCCTTGCGGTACCCCACTATGCAGTTCTAGATCCCGATATGATTTAGATAACTCTCTTCATTGTCCAATGTACCCCCAGCTTTAGCGTCATCTTCAAACTTACATAGAAACATAGAAACATAGAAAATAGGTGCAGGAGTAGGCCATTCGGCCCTTCGAGCCTGCACCGCCATTCAATGTGATCATGGCTGATCATCCAACTCAGTATCCCGTACCTGCCTTCTCTCCATACCCCCTGATCCCTTTAGCCACAAGTGCCACATCTAACGCCCTCTTAAATATAGCCAATGAACTGGCCTCAACTACCTTCTGTGGCAGAGAATTCCAGAGACTCACCACTCTCTGTGTAAAGAATGTTTTCCTCATCTCGGTCCTAAAGGAATTCCCCCTTATCCTTAGACTGTGACCCCTTGTTCTGGACTCCCCCAACATCGGGAACAATCTTCCAGCATCTAGCTTGTCCAACCCCTTAAGAATTTTGTAGGTTTCTATAAGATCCCCCCTCAATCTTCTAAATTCCATCGAGTACAAACCGAGTCTATCCAATCTTTCCTCATATGAAAGTCCTGACATCCCAGGAATCAGTCTGGTGAATCTTCTCTGTACCCCCTCTATGGCAAGGATGTCTTTCCTCAGATTTGGAGACCAAAACTGTACGCAGTACTCCAGGTGTGGCCTCACCAAAACCCTGTACAACTGCAGTAGAACCTCCCTGCTCCTATACTCAAATCCTTTCGCTATGAATGCTAACATACCATTTGCTTTCTTCACTGCCTGCTGCACCTGCATGCCTACTTTCAATGACTGGTGTACCATGACACCCAGGTCTCGTTGCATCTCCCCCTTACCTAATCTGCCACCATTCAGATAATAGTCTACCCTCATGTTTTTGCCACCAAAGTGGATAACCTCACATTTATCCACATTGTACTGCATCTGCCATGCATCTGCCCTTTCACTCAGCCTATCCAAATCACCCTGCAGCCTCCAAGCATCCTCCTCACACCTAACTATACCCCCCAGCTTGGTATCATCTGCAAATTTGGAGATGTTGCATTGAATTCCTTCGTCCAAATCATTAATATATATTGTAAATAGCTGGGGTCCCAGCACTGAGCCTTGCGGCACCCCACTAGTCACTGCCTGCCATTCTGAAAAGGACCCGTTTACTCCTACCCTTTGCCTCCTGTCTGCTAGCCAGTTCTCTATCCACATCAATACTGAACCCCCAATACCGTGTGCTTTAAGTTTGTATGCTAATCTCTTATGCGGGACCTTGTCGAAAGCCTTCTGAAAGTCTAGATATAACACATCCACTGGTTCTCCCTTATCCACTCTACTAGTTACATCCTCGAAAAATTCTATCAGATTTGTCAGACATGATTTACCTTTCGTAAATCCATGCTGACTTTGTCCAATGATTTCACCACTTTCCAAATGCGCTGCTATCCCATCTTTAATAACTGACTCTAGCAGTTTCCCCACTACCGATGTTAGACTAACTGGTCTGTAATTCCCCGCTTTCTCTCTCCCTCCTTTTTTAAAAAGTGGGGTTACATTAGCTACCCTCCAATCCTCAGGAACTACTCCAGAATCTAAGGAATTTTGAAAAATTATCACTAATGCATCCACTATTTCTGTGGCTACCTCCTTGAGTACTCTGGGATGCAGACTATCTGGCCCTGGGGATTTATCGGCCTTCAATCCGTTCAATTTACCCAACACCACCTCCCGGCTAACCTGGATTTCACTCAGTTCCTCCATCTTATTTGACCCCCGTTCCACTGCTATTTCCGGCAGATTATTTATGTCTTCCTTAGTGAAGACAGAACCAAAGTAGTTATTCAATTGGTCTGCCATGTCCTTGTTCCCCATGATCAATTCACCTGTTTCTGACTGCAAGGGACCAACATTTGTTTTAACTAGTCTCTTTCTCTTTACATATCTATAAAAACTTTTGCAGTCAGTTTTTATGTTCCCTGCCAGTTTCCTTTCATAATCTATTTTCCCTTTCCTAATTAAGCCCTTTGTCCTCCTCTGCTGGATTCTGAATTTCTCCCAGTCCTCCGGTAGGCTGCTTTTTCTGGCAAATTTGTATGCCTCATCTTTTGTTTTTATACTATCCCTGATTTCCCTTGTTATCCATGGATGCACCACCTTCCCCGATTTATTCTTTTGCCAAACTGGTATGAACAACTTTTGTACTTCATCCATGCAGTCTTTAAATACCTTCCATTGCACATCCACTGTCAACCCTTTAAGAATCACCTGCCAGTCTATCTTGGCCAATTCACATCTCATACCTTCAAAGTTACCTTTGTTCAAGTTCAGAACCCTTGTTTCTGACTTAATTTTGTCACTCTCCATCCTAATGAAGAACTCAACCATATTATGGTCACTCTTGCCCAAGGGGCCACGCACAACAAGACTGCTAACTAACCCTTCCTCATTACTCAATACCCAGTCTAGAATAGCCTGCTCTCTCGTTGGTTCCTCCACATGTTGGTTGAGAAAACTATCCCGCATACATTCCAGGAAATCCTCTTCCTCAGCACCCCTGCCAATTTGATTCACCCAATCTACATGCAGATTGAAGTCACCCATTATAACCGTGTTACCCTTGTTGCACGCATTTCTAATTTCCTGTTTGATGCCATCCCCAACTCCAATACTACTACTAACTCAATTACTAACCATTTAACAGCACTCACTGGAATTTAGATGCGAGGGGATCTTGTAGAAACTGACGGGTGGCGCTGTCAGCGATGGCAGCCTCGCCAACAGTCTGTCTTTCCGTCTTTTTTGTTATTTTTAGTGTGTTTTTAAAAGTATGTGTTAATGTTCTCTGGTTTGTTTTATGTGTTGGGGGGGGGGGTTTCGATTGTTTTCCGGATCGTATCTCCGGTCGCTCTGCGGCCTAACATTGTGGAGCTGGAGGCCATGCTCGGTAGTGACTTTGAGCCCCACCGTGGGGCCGTGGACTTACCATTGGAGCCTGCGGTCCCTTGCCTGGGATCGACGCTCCAGCCGCGGCCTGCGGATTCCAACATTGAGGAGCTCACTGTCTCTGGTAGAGACTGATGTCGGGAAGCTCCAAGCCACAAGAGGTTCAACTAGCCCTGACCTGGGGTCCGATCGCCCGGCGCGGGGGAGCTGGGATGCGGGAGTTTGATCGTCCCGACGCGGAGGGCCCGACCGTCAGCTACGGGAGCCAAGATCATCCCATCAACAGGTTCGAGGCCCCCGACCGCGGGAGGATAAAGAAGGGAAGAGATTGAACTTTTTTTTTGCCTTCCATCACAGTGAGGAATGTGGAGGAGTCACTGTGGTGGATGTTTATGTTAAAATGTATTTTGTGTGTTTTTGTTGCTTTTTATTGGTATGACTGCATGGCAAATCAAATTCCTCATATGTTGCAAAACATACTTGGCTAATAAAGTATGATTATGATTATTATGAATATGATAAAATTCTTCAGGTTTGGACAGACTAGATGCAGGAAAAATGTTCCCGATGTTGGGGGAGTCCAGAATCAGGGGTCACAGTTTAAGAATAAGGGGTCGGCCAGTAAGGACTGAAATGAGCAAAAACCTTTTCATCCAGAGAGTTGTGAATTTGTGGAATTCTCTGCCTCAGAAGGCATTGGAGGCCAATTCACTGGATGTTTTCAAGAGAGAGTTTGATTGAGCTCTTAGGGCTAACGGAACCAAGTGTAATTGGGAGAAAGCAGGAATGGGGTACTGATTTTGGATGATCAGCCATGATCGTGTTGAATGGTGGTGCTGGCTCAAAGGGCCGAGTGGCCTATTCCTGCACCTATTTTCTATGTTTCTCTCACCCAAATTATTAATAAAGAAGACAAGCAACAGTGGACAGAGCTCCAATGTCTGAGGCACACCACTGATCACCGGCACCAATCTGAAAAACAACCCCCACTGCCACCCTCTGACCATTTCTACCAAGCCAACTTTCTACCCATGGACGAGCTCATCCTAGATCCCATGTGTTCTGATCATCTGAACGTGTGTGCCATGCGCTGTTAAAGGCCTTGTAAGTTCCATATAGATGATGTCCACCGCTCAGCCCTCATCAATTCTTACTGTTGCTATATTTTAATAAGAAATAAGGAAGAGTTCAACATGACAAGAAAAATAAGAATCCGTAGAAAACAGATCTGGGAGTTAATCTTGAATCTGCAGATGCTGGAAATCCAAAATAAAAACAGAAATGTTGGAAACACTCAACAGATTGGACAGTATCTGTAGAAAGGGAAAAAGAGTTGATGCTTCAGGTCACCCTCCAGCGGTGCAGATTTCTAGATGTAATGGTATAGTTGCTTTTTATGCTGATTACACCAGCACTCTCATTCGAAGGAATAAATCATCTGCATTAAATGAATTAATATTTTTATTTGAAAGATATCAACAAATTATAAATTATATTAAAAGTATAATAAGATCATTGTGAATCGTTTAGTAAGTCTGGGATCACTGTGATTGACAATGTGCATTAGTGACGTGTCTGACAGCTGAATGTCATTATTTATGAGCAGCTGCTAGATTCAGCGAAGTTACTCTTTGAGTTCACTAACTCTTCCAAGGTAGATAACGAAGATGTAATTGCCATTTACTAGTGATGTGAAAATTATCTAAATAACTTTCCTTACATGTTAGAGGATTTATGTTCGAAGATATTTCTCAAAGTAACTTCCAGGGAAATGGGTAAATATCATTTCAGTAAATGAAATTTCTGTGTTCCCAGCAAAGTCAAAGTCAATTTTATTCGTCACATACACCCGAAGGTGCAGTGAAACTAATTTGCCAGCAGCGGTGCAATTAAAAAAGAACACACAATACTCAATAAGATTTAACACAAACATCAACCACAGCATTCTTCACTGTGATGGAAGCAACAAGGTTCAGCCAGTCCTCCTCCCTTGTTCACCCGTGGTCGGGGCCATGAACCGTCGAGCACACTCCACGGCTTGGAGGTCCCGAATGGGCACTTTCTTACCAGAGACTGCGGCTTCAGGATGTTATAGGCCGGCGGTCTGAGCTCTTCTCCGGGGATCCTGGGCGAGGGATCCCAGGCTGGAAAGTCCACGCCGCGCCTGCGGTTAGAAGCTCCGCAGACCGGAGCTTCAGGATGTCGTAGTCCGCGGGCCAGTGATCGGAGCACTCCTCTCTGGCGACCCCCGGCAAGGGTTCGCCCGCTCCGCGATGGAAAAAGTCCATGCTGCGCCTGCTGCTGATGCTCCGAGCATGACTCCAGGAAAGGCTGCTCCAATCCATACCGTTAGGCTGCGACAGGGGAGGCAGAGAAGCGACATGGAAAAAGTCGCCTCTCAGTCATGAGTGACTGAAGAACGGTTTCCCCCTTTCCCCCCCCCCCCCCCCCCCCACCCCCACACAAGACACACCGAGAAACATATACTCATGTTGTGGTTATTGAACAATAACTTTGCAAACCTGAATCACCTACGTTTTGTTTTCAAAATGCAGGTTTACTAATCGTTTTCCAATTTAGTTTAATTTTGCAATATGAGCCTCCACTTCAACAGTCACAGCATTCATTATTTTATAAATACTTTTATATTATTCATGGTTAGTGGTTTGCCATGAAAGATTGACATGAAAGACCATATCAAGTGTAAAGGTTTGTACTTTGGCCAGTATAGTAAGTGTATGAAGTGTCAATAGGAATTTGAGGGAAGATTATCTAGCTCACATTTCACTGAAGCTGATTCTACATTTCTGTGAAAACAAACCGGGGCATATTTCCATAAAAATGACAAACTCTAATGAAGTACAGTTTTTCATTGTTTGATTTTGTTTTTTCATTTAACTATGGATCCTTGTGTCTCTAAATCAGTGCATATTTTTACGAAGGATGATTGAGCAAAACACGGTACTTTGTACAATAAACTGAAAAACTACCTGGCAATTGTAATACAAAGAACCAACTGTTAAACTGAATGACAACACCACAGAACGTATTACCTGTAGTGCAAAACACAATGTGCTGTGGAACTCTGTATATCAAGCAGAAATGGACAGGCAATATTTTAGTTCAGGGCAATTCTTTGGACAGTGGCTTTTCGCTGAACACCTCCGTTCAGTCCGTCTAAACCTACCTGATCTCCCGGTTGCTAAATACCTTGTCTCCCCCTCCCATTCCCACACTGACCTTTCTGTCCTGGGCCTCCACCATTGTCAGGGTGACTTCTTTTAGGAAGATGAGGAAAAATGTCTTTAGTCAGAGGGTGGAATCTGTGGAATTCTTTGCCACAGAAGGCTGCGGAGGCCAAGTTGGCGGATATATTCGAGGCAGAAATAGATAGATTCTTGATTAATACAGGTGTCAGAGGTTATGGGAAGAAGGCAGGAGAATGTGGTTAGGAGGGAGAGATAGATCAGCCATGATTGAATGTTGGAGTAGACTTAATGGGCCGAATGCCAATTTTACTCCTATCACTTATGAGGATAGGAAAGCTGTCAGCCTTAACCATTCTGCCTATATAAGACTCTAAAATGTATCTGTTTAGGAGCAGTTACGGATTGTAAGGCAATCCTTACTCTAGTACTACTACAGGTGTTTTGACTGCGACTATATGGTTTCAGAATCAGAGACCACACAGGCAAGATATCAATCAACGCAAGCTTTATCGTGGGCAAGGCATCCAGATTTAACAATGCCTGGTACACCCCCAGTCAGTGACAAGCATCTGTCTCCAGCAAGCTTTGTGGTGTACTCTTGGCACTGGTTGTGGCCCTATCTAAGGGTGAAGCCACAACCACCAAGAACCCCCCACTCGGTCTGCATAAGGTTGCTTCAGCTTGTCCACTCAAAGTTACTCCTGAATGCTCCCTTTATGCTTGATTAGTACGGGTGGGAGAGTGGGAGAGCTAGTGGGAGCGTCTAGGACTAGAGGTCATAGCCTCAGAATTAAAGGACATTCCTTTAGGAAGGAGATGAGAAGGAATTTCTTTAGTCACTGGGTGGCAAATCTGTGGAATTCTTTGCCACAGAAGGCTGTGGAGTCCAAGTCAATGGATATTTTTAAGGCAGAGATAGATTCTTGATTAGTACGCGTGTCAGGGGTTATGGGGAGAAGGCAGGAGAATGGGGTTAGGAGGGAGAGATAGATCCTGCCTGAACTACGTCCTACGCGGCTCGTTCCACACACCCACCACCCTCGGTGTGGAAACGTTGCTCTTCAGGTCCCTATTATATCCTTCATCTTTACCCCCTCTCTCACCTTAAACTTGACCTCTGGTTCTCGATTCCCCTACTCTGGGTGTAAAAGACTCAGGAGCTTGATCGCCCCGATGCAGAGTGCCCGACAGCCGGCTATGGGAGCCGAGATCGCCTTGCTCGAGACTGACTTTGAGCCTCACTGCGGGGCCATGGCTTTGCCATCGGAGCCTGCGGACCCTTGCCTGGGATCGACGCTCCAACCGCAGCCTGCGGATTCCAACATCGAGGGGCTTGCAGTCTCGTGTAGAGACTGATGTTGGGAAGCTCTAAGCCACAAGAGGTTCGACCAGCCGCGACCCGTGGTCCGATCGCCCGCCATGGGGAGCTGACATCCCTCCGATGCAGAAGCTTGATCGCCCCGACGCGGAGGGCCTGAACGCTGGCTACGGGAGCCAAGATCATCCCGTCAACGGAAGGCTCGAGGCCTCTGACTGCGGGTGAACAAAGAAGGGAAGAGATTGAACTTTTTTTCGTCTTCCATCACAGTGAGGAATGTGGAGGAGTCACTGTGGTGGATGTTCATGTTAAAATGTATTTTGTGTGTTCTGTTGCCTGGCCACACAATCATCACTCTGCTGCCATCAGGTAGAAGATACAGGAGCCTGAAATCTGCAACATCCAGGTTCAGGAACAGCTACTTCCCCACAGCCGTCAGACTATTAAACACAACTTCAAATAAACTCTGAACTATAACAGCACGGTATCTGTTTATTTATGTGTATATATATGGTCTATGGTATATGGACACACTGATCTGTTCTGTATTAATGCCTACAATATTCTGTCGTGCTGCAGCAAGCACGAATTTAATTCTCCTATCTGGGACACATGACAATAAACTCTCTTGACTTGACTGGGCAGTCACGGTGGCGCAGCGGTAGAGTTGCCGCCTTACAGCAAAATGCAGCGCCAGACCCGGGTTCAATCCTGACTGCGGGTGCTGTCTGTACGGAGTTTGTACGTTCTCCCCGTGATCTGCGTGGGTTTTCTCCGAGATCTTCGGTTTCCTCCCACACTCCAAAAACGTACAGAATTGTAGGTTAATTGGCTTGATAAAAATGTATAATTGTCCGAGTTGGCGATATGCAGAGTGAGAGTATTGCCCTGCTGACTACAAAATTCAGAAGTTTCAGAAGGACGGTTCGACACATATGAAATTCAATTCAATTCAATTCAATTCAATCTTTAATTGTCATTGTGCAGTGTAAAATACAGAGACAACAAAATGCAGTTGGTATCTCCGAAGGGCGAACTTACGAATAAACAAGTCATTGCGCAGCGTATGAGTATATTCCCTTGTCTGTATATTCCCGCGTTCTCTTGTCTGTTTCAAAATATACATGACTAATAAAGTTTGATTATGATTATGACTTTAGAATTTGGGGATACAGCGTGGAAACAGGCCCTTCGGCCCACCCAGTCCGTGCCGACCATCGGTTCGCGCATATTAATACTGTCCTACGCACACTACGTACGGCGTCCTCCTCCGCCCCGACGTGGTGACGTACAGCGACGGAGTCATACGGCCCCCCTCCTCCGTGACATCACCGCGCCCCGACGTGGTGACGTACAGCGACGCGGTCGTACGGCGCCACCCCCCCTCCTCCGTGACATCACCACGTCCTGACGTGGTGACGTCGCGTGACGTGAGGTGACGTGGTGAGATGGCGGAGGCCGAGGCGCTGCTGCGGCTGCGGAGCCGCTTCCGTCACGAGTTGTCGCCGGCCGCCGCGGAGCCGCTGCTCATCCCCGAAGGTGGGCGGCCCGGCCTGGAGTTTCCTCCCCTCCTCGTCCTCCCCCACCCCCTGTCTCTCATCCGTCACCGATCCCCCCCCCCCCAACAGCCTCACCCCCTTTCTCAATCCCACCCCCTCGCTCATCCCCATCCCCCTGCCAACAGCCCCACCCCCCCCACTCCCATACTCAACCCCCCCCCCATCTCATCCACACCCCCCTCATGCCCAACCCCCTCTTTCATCCTCCTCCCTCTCATCCCCAACCCCCCTCTTTCATCCACACCCCCCTCTCTCATCCCCACCCCCCCTCTCTCAATCCCACCCCCTCTCATGCCCACCCCCCTCATCCCCAACCCCCTCTTTCATCCTCCTCCCTCTCATCCTCCCCAACCCCCCTCTCTCATCCCCACCCCCCTCTCTCAATCCCACCCCCTCGCTCATCCCCATCCCCCTGCCAACAGCCCCACCCCCCCCACTCCCATACCCAACCCCCCCCATCTCATCCACACCCCTCTCATCCCCACCCCCCCCATGCCCAACCCCCTCTTTCATCCTCCTCCCTCTCATCCCCACCCCCCCCTCATTCCCACCCCCCTCACATCCCCACCCCCCTCATCCCCAACCCCCCCTCTCATCCCCACCCCCCTCTCTCATCCTCACCCCCCCCATCCCCAACCCCACTCTCTCATCCCCAACCCCCTCTCGCATCCCCACCCCCCCTCTCATCCCCAACCCCCCTCTCATCCCCAACCCCCCTCTCATCCCCAACCCCCCTCTCATCCCCACCCCCCCTCTCTCATCCCCAACCCCCCTCTCTCATCCCAAACCCCCCACTCTCATCCCCAACCCCCCTCTCTCATCCCCAACCCCCTCTCTCATCCTCACCCCCTCATCCCCAACCCCCCTCTCTCATCCCCAACCCCCTCTCTCATCCCCACCCCCCTTCTCATGCCCAAACCCCCTCTCATCCCCAACCCCCCTCTCATCCCCAACCCCCCCCTCTCATCCTCACCCCCCTCTTTCATCCACACCCCCCTCTCATCCACAGCCCCCTCTCATCCACACCCCCCTCTCATCCCCACCCCCTCTCCCATCCCCACCCCTCTCTCATCCCCACCCCTCTCTCATCCACACACCCCTCTCATCCACACCCCCCTCTCATCCCCACCCCACCTCTCATCCCCACCCTCCCTCTCATCCCCACCCCCCTCTCTCATCCCCACCCCTCTCATCCTCACCCCATCTCTCAATCCCACCCCCTCGCATCCTCACTCCCCTCTCATCCTCCCCCCTGTCATTCTCCCCCACTCTCATCCTCACCCCTCTCTCATCCCCACCCCCTCTCCTCCTCATCCCCCACTCCCTCTTCCATCCCTCCTCTCTCATCCTCACCCACCCCCCCTCTTCATTCCCCACCCCCTATTCTGACCCCCACCCCTCTCTCTCATCCTCCCTCAGCCCCCCCCCCCCCCCCAATGACACTGATATCTGCTCTCCTTTCCTCCTCCGCACACATTGGTTCACCACTCCACAAACCCCATGCTTAATACCGCACCCCTTCGACTGGCACCGGCTCATCACGCCCCTACTACACTGGCATTTCTCTTCAACCCATACCATCTACTGTTCTTGCCGACACTGATCCTGGCTCTCTGCTTCTTCCCATCTTCCATACGTGGCCTTACGAGAATGCGAAATAGAAGTTTGGGAGGGTGTAGCCAAGTTGATAACTGGTCTTTTACTTCGATATTTTCCTGCAATTACTTCTTGATTCCCTGGATATGTAAAATCTATTATTCTCTGTCTTGAATGTACTCAACGTCATGAGTAGCGAATTACAAAGTTTTCAATTAAAAGTTGTTTAGCGTCTTTATGTCAATAGACAATCGACAATAGGTGCAGGAGTAGGCCATTTGGCCCTTCGAGCCAGCACTGCCATTCAATGTGATCATGGCTGATCATCCCCAATCAGTACCCCGTTCCTGCCTTCTCCCCATATTCCCTGACTCCAGAGAACCTGCCTCCACTGCCCTCTGAGGCAGAGAATTCCACAGACTCACCACTCTCTGTGAGAAAAAGTGTTTCCTTGACTCCGTTCTAAATGGCTTACTCCTTATTCTTCAACTGTGGCCCCTGATTCTGGACTCCCCCAACATCGGGAACATGTTTCCTGCCTCTAGTCTGTCCAGGCCCTTAACAATCTTGGCCTTTAACAGCCCTTAACAATGTCAAATAGCGATCTCTAAGGGGCCTGTCCCACTTGGTCGACATTTTTGGCGACAGCCTGAAAAGAGGTGGTCGTGGCGTGAGACGGGGCGACACATATAATGATCGCGGTGTCTCCTTGCCGCCGCTGGATTTTGGAATGTTCAAAATCTTTCCATGAGACCTGCGCGACTTACCATGTCGTGCGCCCTGTCGCACATTGACGTAGGCTTTCCTGCAGGTGACGCCCATAGACGCATGATGGTGCAAGGTCATGACCTTGGCTAATTCATTTTGCGATGGCCCGCGTCAACTTGTCGTCCTCAGATGTCGCAGACAATGACGCAGCCTATCGTATCTTGCCATATCGTGTCGCGCGGGTGGACGTATGTTGACTTCGTCTGTGGCTGTTTGACGTCTGTGCGGTCGTAGGCTGTCGTATGTTGTCGCTGTTGAGGTCCTGGAAATTGTGACGTCTGCTGACGCAGATTGTCACAGCTTGACGTCAACTGTGTCGTAGCCTATTGTAGATTGTCGTACAACTTGATACCCCCGCAGTCGCCGAAAAAAATGCAAAATGGGACAGGCCCTTTACTATGAGATTTGATTCTAAGACAGACGCAAAATGCTGGAGTAACTCAGCATCTGACTGTTCTGAGTCTGAAGAAGTCTGACCCGAAATGTCACCTATTCATTTTCTCCAGAGATGCTGCCTGACCCGCTGAGTCACTTCCGCATTTTGTTTCTATCTTCGAAGATGAGTGTGTTATGTCCCTCTACCATTAATCTGCTTTTAACTATATCTTTTGTTGATAAATAGATTTGGAAGATGAAGAAAGGAAGAAAGAAAAACCACTTCCTCGATTTAATATACATTCCATATTTTGGATTTTATCTTCTATTGCAGTGACGTATTATGTTGAATTTTTTTCTACAATTAAAACAGATTATCGAATAGAAGGGTAAATGATTTTTTTTTCCTGTTCAATTAAAAAATTCAAAATATAGACTTGAAGTTCAATCTTTTAATGTTCTGTTTTCCTCTGTGACTGATGACTGTCACTTAGTGTAGTAAGTGTAGTAGGGCCCAACACTTCCTAGATCAGTAGCAGCTGTTCTTCATACTTGAATCTTGAAAAGAGAATTACTATGAATTTAAAAGGCTAGTTCACTCCTGGTATTTCCCTGCAGGGGTCATCTTGTGACTTGAAGCACCATCTCTGCACAGATCTTTAATGGATTGTGCAGTAAAGTTCTTTGGGTTAAGGGAGAAATTATTTGTGTTGGGATTCTGAGAAAATGGGCGGCATGGTGGCGCAGCAGTAGAGTTGCTACTTTATAGCGCCAGAGACCCGGGTTCGATCCAGATTACGGGCGCTTGTCTGTATGGAGTTTGCACGTTCTCCCCTTGACCTGCGTGCGTTTCCTCTGATATCGGTTTCCTCCCACACTCCAAAGATGTAGGTGAATCGGCTTGGTATCATTGTAAATTATCCCAAATGTGTGTATGACAGTGTTAATATGCGGGTATTGTTGGTTGGCATGGACTCGGTGGGCCGAAGGGCCTGTTTCTGCGCTGTATCTAAAAACTAAACTAAAATATACTTTTTCAGGAGTGATCACCAAGTTTGATTTTGCTAATTCTGGGCACATAGAGTTTAAGTTTAAGCAACAGCGTAGTTGGTTGGTATTGAACTAGGTGTGAACTAATGGACTTGGCGATCCAGGCTATACATTTCTCCATCTATTTTATTTCCTCTTCAGTAAATGTTATAATTTTGGATGTAGCTACAGATTTGAAATTTCATCTATTTTACCAAAAGTTAAATTATTAATTATTGATTGGGAAGTTATATATGATGTACATGCTAAGTCTCAGCTGAGACTATACAGTAACTACTCATTTTAAGCCGAGGCATCTAATAAAAGCTTCGCAGGCTTTAAAGACATGAGAATATGAAGAATAAATGTAATTGTTACTGTGTTTTTTAGTTTGTTTAATCTTTGTGAAGTCTTCATCTTCTGCAGAAGAATGTGATAATTAAATATTCTGAACTTATATTGTCTTTCACAGCCTCAGTAATAATAGTACAGCTAGAAGTCATTTTCTGATCTGTTTGGGAACAAAACCATTATCAAACACTGGATGTGCATGGGCATGTTTTTGAAAGTGTTTCCCATAAAGAATACTTGTCCAAATTATTCTGACAAGTGTCTGCAGTTGCGTGTGGGACTCTTCTCAATTCCGTCCAGTGGTCAGGTAGCTTGGGATTTTATTCCAGCAACGCAATGTGCAAACATTGAACCACCAGAGAGTATTTTCAAAGCAAGAGGTTCTCTTCCTTTGGAATCCTCCTGAATCTTTTAATCAAACTTGGCTCAAGTTCAGCAAATGCATTCCTTTCAATTCAGTGGCATTCATCAATATTAAAGTTTTTTTTAAAGCCAGCTCAAACGCTGTGCTATGCTGCTTGCGACATTTCTTTTTGTAGGGGGGGGGGTGCGCGTGAATCAGGCCTTTCACTTGATGCCAGTTATAATGGCCCTGTGCTCTGTAGAATCACTATCTAGATTTGAGTGAGATGTTGTATTTTATTTGAGATCTGAAATTAATGCTTAGAAGTTAGGGGATTGGAAGGTGTGGATTGATTGCCACTCCAATTAAGTTTAATTCTATATGTTTTGAACCATTTTTAGTTTTTGTTATATCGTAAGCTGTCATTCATTGTTAAGCTCATCTCAAACATTTGCTGTGTCTTGTCTGAGGTCCCACTTTAGAGCTGTGCATGAACACCTCGGCTGGTGTACAAGCGTAACATTGAGGGAGTGCGGTCAGGTGCCATCCTTTGGATGAGCCTTTCAAGTTTTGCTTGTTTTCCTACATTGATATGGAATATCCTCCATCATTATTTTGAAGAAATTATTTATCCCCCCAAAAAATATCTTGTTACTTTTGCAGAAACTTGGTACAAATGAGCTGACTCTGTGTTCTCGAGTTGCGCAGCTCAGCAATGGATCATGCATATGTTGATGTTTTTTTTGCCATTTATACTAATCCCCATTTGCTTGCATTAGGAATGTATCCTTCAATGGCTTGCCTATTTGAGTGTAGTAATTGTATCCGATTCTGCTGCCATCTTTTCTGGCAGTGCATTCCAGATACCAACTACTTTGTGTAAAACAAAAAAACAGATCCCCTGCATTCCCTTTAAAAGTACTACCTCTTATCTTGAAGCTTTGCCCTCTTGAAATTGATGCCCCAAGATAGGAAAATAATTTTGTCTATCTTCCTTTTCCATGCCCCTCATAATTTTACATACTTCTCTCAGCCTCTTTCACTCCAGGGAAAATAAACCAGCTTATCCAATTTCTCCCATTCATGCAACATTCCAGTGAATTTCCACTGCATTTCAGTGCAATCATGTCTTTCTCGTGTAGTGGTGACCAGAGCTATGCACAGTCCTGCAAGTGTAGCCCAGTGTTGCATAATGTCCCAACTCTTGTTTTCTTTTTGCTCTGAACTATGAGGGCAAGCATTCCATATGTTGCCTTCATCACCATAGACACTAAAGTTGCCATTTTCAGGGAATTATAGACTTGAACCCCAAGGTATTTCTGATTCACATTCCTTTCTGCACTACCATTTACTGTAAATGTCTTAGCCCCATTTGACTACCAAAAATAAATCTTGCATGTCAAAATTAAATTCCATCTCACAATGCTCCACCCAAATTTCCAACTGATCTGTCTGCTGCTTGTTCTTTAACAACCTCTCTCTCAATCCACAACACCATCAACTGGTAGCTATCTGCAACTTATGCCTCCAATATTCACGTTTAAGTTGTTGTTATATGTCACAAACAGCAGGTTTCCAGCACCAGTCCCTGTAGTACACCACTAGTCACTGACTTCCAGTCAGCAAAGTTAGGGGATTGGCAGGTGTGGATTGATTGCCACTCCAATTAAGTTTAATTCTATATGTTTTGATCCATTTTACATTTTTGTTACATCGTAAGCTGTCGTTCATTGTACGCACATGAAAGTAGGCACAAAATGCTGGAGTAACTCAGCGGGTCAGGCAGCATCTCTGGGTAACGTTTCGGATCTCGACCCCGAAACGTTACCCATTCCTTCTCTCCAGAGATGCTGCCTGACCCGCTGAGTTACTCCAGCATTTTGTGTCTACCTTTGAGGGAGAGCAGTCAGGCTCATCACTTCCTGCCTTGCTTCCTTGGTCAAATGCTGCACTAGAGTCCCTGTAGCTAGTGTCGAGGCATTACCACCTCGTCTTCAATCTCCTTAGTTCACAAAAAAACTCACTCAAATTGGCCAGATCGAATTTCCTCTCTAAAGACCAAACTGATTATCCTCTAAGATTGCTACTTGACCCTAATCGTTCCAAAATAAATGTTCTTGAAATAAATGAGTGTTACTGGCGATAGAGGTGGTTTACGTCTAGTTCAGTTGGATTATCGTTGGGTGCACCAACTGAATAGGTAAATTCTGCATTACTGACATGGAATCATATCCTGTGTTTCCATAAATCAGTAGCTGTTGTGGTGTGGATACAAGTGACTAAAATAAATCATCTTGAACATTATTGGGCGCAAAAATTTGTTATTTCTGAATCTGGAATTGTTAAGGCTAGATATGTTTATTGCAGCATCTTAATGTTGGAAATTGGTAGAATTTAGTGGAAAAGTAGGATATGGAGCAGCTGGGACATGAAGAGATCTGGTGGTGTTTCATGAATGGAACAAATTTGATATCCTGTTTACAGTGATAAAAATTATCACGAGCGTTTAGCATGCAATTAATTGTATTTATTTAATTAAAAAAATTAAACATCTGTTTCTCTGTTTCTAAAACAGTCGGTGGTTCCTTTTGGGCAGTTCACTACTGATAATTAGCTTGCTCATTGCGATCTACTGCATATTTTACCTGGAGTGGTACAAAGAAATCAGAGAATATGAACAGTATAATCCAACACTGGTTCCTTCAGCTACAGCGGCGTTTATTGCTGCAACAGTGTGGTAAGTTTGGAGTTAGTTTGGTTTCCAATAAATATCTGTGCCAAAATTAAGTTGTTGCAGTTTGGCAATGTGGGGAGGTTGGAGGGCGGGGGGGAAACGGGTATTTTGTTTTGTGATCCAAATCCCATTTCACAAGTGTTAATCTGAGTGGAATAATTCAATTTTCAATATAGACATGATCCTTGTGGTTCAGGGTTTCTTGTCGCCTTTTTGTTCGTTGCAGTTTGGGTGACAAGAGAAATATAATTTTGCTGTTTCTAAACTAGAATACTGCCTTCATTCTCAAGATTTAGATGTTGTTGGTAGTTATTGTCCAACTCTATTTGCCGTGAAGTACATTGATGTCATATATTGACCAGGTCTGCTTCCTTGAAGGGCTGGTAAATAACCCTATTATTTTAAATTCCAGATGGAAGGTAAATTCCCCTAACTAATACGGAGGCCCAACTCTGATCTCTTGAGTAATGATGCAGAACTGCAGTCATTTACCTGCTATTCCAGCACACAACTGATGCTTTACTGTTATTAATCCAGTACTTTGTATTGTACCAAAAAAATCTTGTAATGTTATTTTGTTTATGCAATTTAAAAGTATTGAAAGCTTTTCTGCCTGGTAATACAAGGTGACCATAATAATGCAAAACCAAAGTCTATGGTCCAATCAAAAACCACAATCCATCGAATAACAACGTTGCTGAAGCAGTGAACCGTGTTCTGCAGTTCAAAAGCATGATGAATTCGAAGCTGTTCTTGAACCTGGTGGTCATGGTTTTTATGCACCTGTACCTTCTTCCCGATGGTGCTAGTGAAATGAGAGCGGAGTGTGTCTTTGATATTGACTGCCTTTTTGCAGCCTTGCCTTCTATAAATCCCTTCGATGGTGGGCAGGTCAGTACCTGTGATGAACCGGGCAATGTCCACCACTCTATGTAGCCTCTTTTGTTCCTGGAAGTTCGAGTTACTCAACAAAGCCATGAAACTAGCCAGTTTGCTCTCCACTGTATACCTGTAGAAGTTTGATAGAATATTTGCGACAGACTGAATCTCCTCAATCTTTGAAGGAGGTAAAGGTGTTGGTGCGTTTTCTTTGTGCCAGGCCCAAAAGAGATCTACAAAGCCCAGGAACTTGACGTTGTTAACTCTCCCCACCATCGTCCTGTCAATTAAGACAGGTTCATGGATCCCTGGATTTCCCGTCCTGAAGTCAACAATCATCGAGTTGCCTTGCTAATGTGGAGAGCTATATTGAGGGGGGAACCTCAGTGAAACATACCAAATAGTGAAAGGTTTGGATAGAGTGGAAATGGAGAGGATGTTTCCATTAGTGGGAGAGTGTAGGACTAGAGGTCATAGCCTCAGAATTAAAGGACGTTCTAATAGGAAGGAGATGAGAAGGAATTTCTTTAGTCACAGGGTGGTGAATCCGTGGAATTCTTTGCCACAGAAGGCTGTAGATATTTTTAAAGTAGAGATAGATAGATGCTTGATTAATACAGGTATCAGGGGTTATGGGCAGGAGAATGGGATTAGGAGGGAGAGATGCTCAGCTATGATGGAATAGCGGGGTAGACTTGATGGGCCGAATGGCCTAATTGTGCTCCTATTACTTCTGACCTGATTGTTGTTCTGGCATCCTTCAATCAGATTATCAGTCTCTCCCCTGTACCCGGACTCGTTGTTCCCCGTTATTCATCCAACAGCAGTTGAATCATCGGTGAAGAGGGACTAGAGCAGGGGACGGAGCACACAGCCTGTACTGGAGGCTATCAAGGAGGAAGCGTTGCCAATTCATACTGATTTTGGTCTGCCGAATAGGAAGTCGAGGATCCAACTGCATAGGGATGAGCAAAGACCCAGTTCTGAGCTTGATAAATTGGGTGGTGTTGAGTTAGACACAAATTGCTAGAGTAACTTAGCGAGTCAGGTAGCATCTCTCGAGAAAAGGAATAGGTGTCATTTTGGTTCGAAACCCTTCTTCAGACTGGTGTGGAGTCTGGTAGTATGTCCAGGTCTTTATTAAGGTATAAGTCGTAACCAATTTCTCATTGCACTTCATCACCATTGTGAATAGTGCCACCAGTCAGTTGTCATTGAGGCGAGCCATCTTACTCAGGACAGCTTCTTCCCCTCTGTTATCAAGCTTCTGAACAGTACTTCCATGAGCTACGGTCTATCCGATTCGCCTCTATCCCATTGTTGACATTGGACTTTGTTTATGGAACTGATGCTCCACAATGCTGATAACTGTATTCTCCACTATCTTCCCCTTTGCTCTATCTCTTAACCTAAAATTCCTTTCCCACTTCATTGTTTATCATAATTCTTTTGAGGGAAGTGTGTAAACCTCTCACAATGTGTTGAATTTTGTGTGTTGACCCGGACTGCCAACCTTTTTATATTTTCAATTCTATCACTGTTCTCAGTTTCATGTTACTTGCAGATTACAAAATTCTGCTTCATACTTCAAATCAATGTATATCAGAAATAGCACAGATTCTAGAAATGAATCCTGGAGAATATCATTTCCTTTTCCAGTTGGGGGGAGTTATGTAATCTCACGATTAAGGTACATTTTATTTGCAATGTACAGTGCCCTCCATAATGTTTGGGACAAAGACCCATCATTTATTTATTTGCCACTGTACACAATTTGAGATTTGAAATAGAAAAAAATCACATGTGGTTAAAGTGCACATTGTTAGATTTTAATAAAGGCCAATTTTATACATTTTGGTTCCACCATGTAGAAATTACAGCATGTTTATACATAGTCTCCCCCCCCCCCATTTCTGGGCAGCATAATGTTTGGGACACAGCAATGTCATGTAAATGAAAGTCGTCATGTTTAGTATTTTGTTGCATATCCTTTGCATGCAATGACTGCTTGAAGTCTGCGATTCATGGACATCACCAGTTGCTGGGTGTCTTCTCTGGTGATGCTCTGCCAGGCCTGAATTACTGCCATCTTTAGCTTATGCTTGTTTTGGGGGCTAGTCCCCTTCAGTTTTCTCTTCAGCAAATAAAAGGCATGCTCAATTGGGTTCAGATCAGGTGCTTGACTTGACCACTCAAGACCATTGACCATTTATTAGCTTTGAAAAACTCCTTTGGTGCTTTAGCAGTATGTTTGCGATCATTGTCTTGCTGTAGAATTGCTCCAATGAGTTTTGAGGCATTTGTTTGAACTTGAGCAGATAGGCAGCCTCGCCAGTAGTCTGACGTCAATTCACCCTTTTGTTATTTTTTAGTATGTTAAAAGTATGTTTTATAAGGTTTCTCCGTCTTTTTTACGTGGGGGGGGGGGGGGAAGAGGGGAAACCGTTTTCTCAGTCACTTCCTGGTTGGAGATGTGTCTTCTCCCCCCCCCCCCGGCCTACCATCTGGATTGGTGTGTCCTTTCCTACCAGAGACCAACCAGAGCTTCAGCAACGCCGCAGCAGTGAATTCCATCGCGGAGTGGGACAATGCCTTACCGGGGATCGCCGTGTGGAGCTCCGGAGTGTTGGGCCTGCTGTTTAACTGAGGTTTTCCAAGCTTCCAGCTGCAGGCGGTGCTGATTTTAACATCACGGAGTTCCTCGACTTCCTCATTCACAGACCACAGTCTGTCTGTATTGGTGGAAATGTGTCATCCTCGATAACAATCAGCACAGGAGCACCTCCAGGCTGCGTGCTCAGCCCCCTGCTGTACTCACTCTATACTCATGACTGCGTAGCCGGACATAGTCCGAACTCCATCATCAAGTTCGTCGAGGACTGTTGTGGGACGTATCACTGATGGGGACGAGTCAGAGTATCGACTGATTGACCAAATGGTGCAGCACAATAACCTGGCTCTCAACACCAGCAAAACCAAGGAACTGATTGTGGACTTTGGAAGGGGCGGGATAGGGACCCACAATCCCATTTATATCAACGGGTCGATGGTGGTCAAGAACTTCAAATTCCTGGGCGTGCATATTTCTGAGGATCTTTCCTGGTCCCAGCACACTGATGCAATTATAAAGAAAGCACATCAGTACCTCTACTTCCTGAGAAGATTACGGAGAGTCGGTATGTCAAGGATAACTCTCTCGAACTTCTACAGGTGCAGAGTAGAACTATGAACTATAACAGCCTATTGCACTTTATCTGTGTATTTATGTGTGTGTTTATATATATTCTATGGTATATGGTCATACTGATCTGATCTGAATTTATGCCTAAAATATTCTGTCGTGCTGCAGCAAGCAAGAATTTCATTGTCCTATCTGGGACACATGACAATAAACTCTCTTGACTTGGACTTGAGTCCTTGGATCCTTTGGCGAGGGTCACCACCATTGAATCTCCGCCCAGTTCGGCCTGTGGACTTTGGGAGCCGCCGTCTCAGGTAAGAAGTGGCCAATTTGGAAACTCTAAGCCGCTGAAAGCGTTTTTCCGTTCCGATGCCGGAGCTCCGATCATCCCGGCGAGAGAGCCTGAACATCGGGCCGCCGTAGCGGCAACTGTGCCGTACATGCCCAGTCCATAACACCCCCACCACCGTGTTTCACAGATGAGGTGGTGTGCTTTGGATCTTGGGCAGTTCCTTCTCTCCTCCATACTTTGCTCTTGCCATCACTCTGATATAAGTTAATCTTCGTCTCATCTGACCACAAGACCTTTTTCCAGAACTGTGGTTGCTCTTTTACGTACTTCTTGGCAAACTATAATATGGCCATCCTATTTTTGCAGCTAACCAGTGGTTTGCATCTTGCAGTGTAGCCTCTGTATTTCTGTTCATGAAGTCTTCCACAGGCAGTGGCCATTGATAAACCCATACCTGACTCCTGAAGAGTGTTGCTGATCTGTTGGACAGGTGTTTGGGGATTTTTCTTTATTATAGAGAATTCTTCTGCCATCAGCTGTGGAGGTCTTCCTTGGCCTGCCAGTCCCTTTGCAATTAGTAAGCTCACAAGTGCTCTCTTTCTCTTAATGATGTTCCAAACAGTTGATTTTTGTAAGCCTAAGGTTTTATTTCTAACAGTTTTATTCTTGTTTCTCAGTCTCATAATGGCTTCTTTGACTTTCATTGGCACAACTTTGGTTCTCATGTTGATAATAAACAGCAATAAAAGTTTTCAAAGGTGATGGAAAGACTGGAGGAAAGACTGGGTGCTGAGAGCTCTCTTATACCTGCAATAAGGAGGCAATTAAACACACCTGAACAATTACAAACGCCCGTGAAGCCATGTGTCCCAAACATTATGGTGCCCTGAAATGGGGGGACTATGTATAAACACAGCTGTAATTTCTACATGTATAAAAATGGCCTTTATTAAAATCTGACAATGCGCACTTTAACCACATGTGATTTTTTTTCTATTACTAATCTCAAATTGTGGAGTAGAGGTAAATAAATAAATGATGGGTCTTTGTCCCAAACATTATGGAGGGCACTGTATGTTATAACAAAGTAAAGAGGGCACCGACAATTGTTATCAAATTAAAAATGCAACCAAATGTAATGAATAATTGAAACCTGGCTAATTTTGATATCAAATCAAGTGAGATTTGGTGGGTGGATATTTCTGGCACAAATTACTGTTAAGTGAGCAGTTTTTCTCCATCATCAAAAGTAATTTGCACGAATATCATATGGTTGTATGCTTTTGTTAACATTTTGTCATTGGACTAGCTGTACTATACCCCAGTCTGAAATGTGCAGTAACATAGATGCGTGATCTTGGTTTGAAAATGGTTTAATTCTGCTTTAGTTTTCCAATCTATTCCACCTGTCTTAATGTACCATGTATTTAAACTGCAAATATATTTAAGGACTGAAATGAGACTGTGTTCACACAATTTGGACACTCAGCAAATTTATGTTTTATTTTTACAGCTTCAATATTGCGCTGTGGCCAGTGTGGTCTTTCTTTACTCCTTTTGTTCTTTTCACTCAATTTATGGGTGTTGTAATGTTTGTATCACTTCTGGGGTAATGATCTGCAGGTAAGATTCTAATATTACTCATTCTGACAGTTTTATATTTAATTATACACTTTAGCACTAGATTTTTGCATTTATAAATTATAAATATGAAAACTGATGCAACTATTGATACTGAATCTCATTTGTGGTAAGGTCATAAGTGATAAGAGTAGGATTAGGCCATTCGTCCCATTAACTCCGCCATTCAATCATGGCTGATCTATCTCACCCTCCGAACCCCATTCTCCTGCCTTCTTTTCATAACCTCTAACACTTGTACATATCAAAAATCTATCTTATCTCTGCCTTAAAAATATCCACTCACTTGGCCTCTACAGCCTTCTGTGATAAAGAATTCCACAGATTCACCACCCTCTGACTAAAGACATTTCTCCTCATCTCCTTCCTAAAAGAACATCCTCTAATTCTGAGGCTATCACCTCCAGTCCTAGACTCTCCCACTAGTGGAAACATCCTTTCCACATCCACTCTTTCCAAGCCTTTCACTATTCTGTATGTTTCAATGAGGTCCTCCAAGGATGGTACTGCAATTGTTCCCGGTAGTTGGGGTCTGGGTAGATGGGAATTAACTTCAGACATCCATGGCTCTTGCTTTAGTTCCTGACCAGTAATCACAGCTGGAGAGGGTATATCTATTGACTGAGAGGCAAGGATGGGAAGCAATTAAATGGTGTATAATTGAATAGTTTGATGGCCTGAGTCCATTGGTGAATGAATACTCCTGAATCGTAGGCACGTTTTTATACCTAGAAATATTTATAGATAAAAGCATCCATTTGGGTTAATTAAAGAATGGTTTTGGAATCCAATAGAGTTTACTTGCCTACTGGATTTTTTTCTAAAGATAATTGAGTGCTGTATTGATTCTATTTTTATGTTTTAAAGTGAAATATATTGGTTTTAATTTCAATCCTTTGCAGTTTATTTCTAACTTCCCCGATTGAAATTAAATTAATTGTCCACATCTTCTGACATTCCTATCCTATCTTAAAATAAAACATCATTAATTTAGGTAGCTTGTGGGACTACAAGGCAATTCAATTTAATCTGCTAAAAAAAAATCTTCCAATCAAGCCTTTCTTATTTCAAAATGTAAATTTATCAGTATCTTGAATTTTGTGTGCCATATGCATCTTGTTGCCTGTTATTTAACCACATGGTCATATTCTCACTTTGTCAATTATTGCATCTAGCAAGAGTAGATCAGTTGATTGTCCAAATAGTTAGCTGCTCAGAGTACAAGAGCAGACCACCAGTCTCTCTCCATGTGCCATTTACAGCTCCGTCTTTCCCATCTCATCCCCAGGAAGTGCATAAAATTGATCATGATCATCAGATGTTTTAACTATTAAGTGTTTAATCAACTCTGCTTCTGATTTGCTTTATATGCCCATCACCATTATTAACTTTTCAAAATTAGCAGGTAACCTTCCAAATATAATTGATCAGTGAACAGTTTTACATTCTCATTTAAGTAGGAGTAGAGAAAATAAATTTAATTAGAGTCGTAGCATAGGCACTATGATTGTCCAGTTATATAATGGGTAGGTGTTTCAAATATACGTAGGTCATAATTATATCATTAAGTATTTTTCATTTTCTCTCATTTCAGAGCTCGGTTTGGTCTATCCTGCAAATAAAGATAGTCTTTCATGAAACTGAGGTTGCCAAGTTCAGTGAATTTCACTTGCATTAAGATAAATTATGTTCAAGTGGTTATTTTATCTTGATCTATAATTTGGTTTGTGCAACAAGAGTATGTTGATAAAAGCTAAAGGATATCACTACGTATCACTGTGAATAGTATAATTAAAGAATTTAATAAAATTGGCAAAACCATGAACCAATGTCTTCAAACACAACTGTGGATCTTCCAAAAATTAAGGGTTAGGCAGCAATGGAAATTTGCAGGTATCTTTGTCGGCCATTGTCATAAGATCTAAATGAGCCATCATCTTACTTTAATTGTACACTCCTTTTAATAATGGCAATCCAAAACATGAAGAAATGTAACCTGATAGCACTGTTCCTCGAATGCCATTTTCATTAACCACTGAGTGCTTTGTATCTGTTCTTTATTTTTGTAGATTAATGCATCCAAGGCTGTTTGTAAATAAAGAACCGGGTTATAAAGTTGTCTCTTCGGAAATGCTGTACCAACTTGGAAGGAAACAAAATGGCAGAGAAAATCGGTCTTCTATTGTATGTTGCCTAACTTTTTTTAAAAAGTTCTCTACAATTTGAAGATGCTTTCAATGCATCATGAGGTTGTAGTAACTCGAGTTAATTCCACAAACTCTATTTGTTTCTATTGTGTGTTTGACTACTATTGTAATAAAGCTTTAAATTTACAAAGCATTTCTAACTATCTCTATTTAATACCTCTGGATCATATGCACAACACAAATGAAATTACACTTTCTCATTTAAAACATGGTTATTAATTGTACATTCCTCAAGTTTAAAAGATCAACGACTGCCTTCAATGGTCTTTTTTTTTAATGCGCGTTTTTGCATATTGTGGCCAAACAAATAAATGCACTTATAGTAAATAACTGTAATGCTGTGTGCTCATTATTTAAATACTTTGAATATATTTATCCAAAAAGAGAGATACAATCCATGTATCCAACAGTGACAGATCTTCATGGTGAATAAACACTGGGCTTAACAGCCAGATTTCTTGTACTTATGATAATCTGTATCTAAGCATTGGTCTGAAGAAGGGTCTCGACCCGAAACGTCACCCATTCCTTCTCTCCAGAGATGCTGCCTGTCCCGCTGAGTTACTCCGGCATTTTGTGTCTACAGTTTAAACCAGCATCTGCAGTTCCGTCTTACACATTAGTTCAACCAACTTTGGATATCAGTACTCTTTTCAAACATCTTTGCATAGCATAAGTAACGTCTTGTATTACAGAAGCTAACTGGCAAATAAAGGTATTCTGCAGTTCAATGTGTTTAATGGACAGCTGACAAGAAATTTACTTTTGAGCTAATGGGTATAGTGGGTCTTTTTCTGACTGGGTATTTGAATCTAAAGTCAGAATGGCACGGCATAACTTGATCATGCCTCCCTTCCATATTAATTCTATTTCTTTGCACTTGGTCCATAGCTGTTTGTGCCTAAGCAAGGTAAAGGGCCTGTCCTTGGCACGCTAATTACGCAACCTCGTGGTCGCTTTGAGGCGCACGGGCATCGTATGGCCGCGCGGGGCCGGTCCCACTGAGAAGCGCGGAGGGGTGTGTAGTTGTGTGCAACATCGCGCGGCGCTCCGAAATTTTTGTAGCGAACGAAATCGTCACGCACCAACGGCCTGTCGCATAACTGACGGCTAAAGTGGGACAGGCCCAAGAACCTGGCGCGACGCAACGTCTCACCTCCAACAGCAGCAGAAGCAGGCAAACGATCGTCGAACTCGGCCTGGGGCTCACGGCCGTTGCGGTCCGGATCCGCCCCCACTTCTACTCCCAGGACGGGGCCAAGAAAATTGAAGATGGACACAAAATGCAGGAGTAACTCAGCGGGACCGGCAGCATCACTGGAGAGAAAGAATGGGTGACGTTTCGGGTCAAGACACTTCTTTCAGACTGAACAAGAGTCTTGACACGAAACGTCACCCATTACTTCTCTCCAGAGATGCTGCCGGTCCCGCTGAGTTACCCCAGCATTTTGCATCCATCTTCAAATGACATCATGTGCTCCAGACGGCTGTGCGGGCGCATGAAATTGCATGCGACCTTCGCGGGACCGTCACGCCTTAACGCGACTATGAGGTCGTGTAATTTGCATGCCAAGGACACGTAAGTGGGACAGGGGCTTAAGTGTTCGTCTAGAGACACTAAAAATCTGCCAATGACCCAGCTTCAACTACTCCCTCAGGCACGTCGTTCCAGATAATTGCCACCCTCAGGATGAAGGTCTTCCTCGTATTCCTTCCAACTCTTCTCTTTTACCCTAAATCTGCATCCTCTAGTTTGATCTGAAATGGAGAAAAGCTTCTTGCAGTATACCCTGTTATACCACTCAACCTTAAATCATCGCCCCTCTTAGTTGCCTCTCCTCTGGAGAGAACAGACATAGCTAGTCCATAGCTCTTAAATGAATTGATCCATCCCAGGCAATAGCATGGTAAATCTCTACATTCTTCTGTGTTATTACACCCTATGGCATGGTGACCAGAACTGCGCGCAGTATTCCAGATAAGGTTTGACCAAAGTTTCAAGCAGTTGGAGTAAAATCTGACTAATCAAGACCACTATCTGGTATGCCTTCTTAACCAGGTGAGACACCTGTGTCGACACTTTCGAGGACCTATGGGAGTTTTCTTGGGTCCCGTTGTTCCTCAATAATTCCTAAGATCCTACCATTTATGGTGCATGTCCTATCCTCAATACTGTTCCCTAAATACATCACTGTTCATTTACCTGGATTAAACTTCACCTGCCATTTTTCAGCCCATTTTACCAATTGTTGATGACCTCCCTTATTAGTTTTCTTTTGAAGTGTTTCTCTACATTTTGTACACTTGATGAGTCTCCACTATCATTAGTTTTCTGCACTTGTCGCACGTTTAGTTTCGAGGCACAGTGTGGAAAGAGTCCATTGGTCCCACCGCGCCGATCAACAATTACCAGTACACTCATTCTATAACCATATAACCATATAACAATTACAGCACGGAAACAGACCTTCTCGGCCCTTCCAGTCCGTGCCGACCATTTATTTTCCCCTAGTCCCATCTACCTGCACTCAGACCATACCCCTCCATTCCCTTCCCGTCCATATACCTGTCCACTTTACTTTTAAATGTTAAAAACGATCCTGCCTCCACCACGTCAGCTGGAAGATCATTCCACACAGCCACCACTCTCTGAGTAAAGAAGTTCCCTCTCATGTTACCCCTAAACTTCTGTCCCTTAATTCTCATGTCATGCCCTCTTGTTTGAATCTTCCCTACCCTCAATGGGAAAAGCTTATCCACGTCAACTCTGTCTATCCCTTTCATCATTTTAAAGACCTCAATCAAGTCCCCCCTTAACCTTCTGTGCTCCAAAGAATAAAGGCCTAACTTGTTCAACCTTTCTCTGTAACTTAGTTGCTGGAATCCAGGCAACATTCTAGTAAATCTCCTCTGTACTCTCTCTATTTTGTTGACATCCTTCCTATAATTAGGCAACCAAAATTGTACACCATACTCCAGAATTGGTCTTACCAATGCATTGTACAATTTTAACATTACTTCCCTACTCCTATATTCAATACTCTGATTTCTCAAGGCCAGCACACCAAAGGCTTTCTTTACCACCCTATCTACATGCGATTCCACCTTCAGGGAACTATGCACAGTTATTTCTAGATCCCTCTGTTCCACAGCATTCCTCAATTCCCTACCATTTACCATTCTATCCTACACATGAGGGACAATTTATAGCAGCCAATGTATTGAATGTTCAGTGTATTGTCATGTCTTCCGAGGTACAGTGAAAAGCTTTTGCTGCGTGCTAACCAGTCTTCGGAAAGACAATACATGATTACGATCGAGCTATTCGCAGTGCACAGATACATGATTAAGGGAATGACGCTTAGTGCAAGAATTAACCTACAAACATGCAGATCTTTGAATGTGGGAAGAATCTGGAGTGGAATTATTTGCCACAGAGGATGTGACGGCAAAGTCAGTGGATATATTTAAGGCAGAGAAAGATAGATTCTTGATTAGTACGGGTGCCAGAGGTTATGGGGAGAAGTGTTCGGAGCGAGAGATAGATCAGCCATGATTGAATGGCAGAGTAGACTTGATGGGCCGAATGGCCTAATTCTACTCCTATCATTTATGATCCTCTCAGCATCCAATTGTAAAAACACTCCATAATCACCTTCTGTTTCCTATTGCCAACTTGCTCCATTTTTCATGGGATCACACCGTTGAATTCAAGCTCCTGCTCCACCCTCATCAAAACACTTCACTACTTCAAATTGTTCAAATTCAATAGGATCTGGCCCGTCTCCGATTAGTGCATACTGAGTGATTATTAATCCTCTCCTTCAGAATATTTCTTAGACTTTCGACATCCAGTACGAAAACAGGCCCTTTGGCCAATCAGCAAACACCCCATACTCTCATACACACTAGGGACAATTTTACTGAACCCAACTAATCTACAAACCTGACACAAAATGCTGGAGTAACTCAGCGGGACAGGTATCATCTCTGGAGAGAAGGAATGGGTGATGTTTCGGGTCGAGACCCTTCTTCAGACTGATCAGTCGCCCATTCCTTCTCTCCGGAGATGCTGCCTGTCCCGCTGACTTACTCCAGCATTTTGTGTCTACCTTCAATTTAAAGCAGCATCTGCAGTTCTTTCCCCACACAATCTACAAACCTGTACGTCTTTGGAGTGTGGGAGGAAACGGGAGCACCCAGAGAAAACCCAGATCACGGGGAGAACGTACAAACAATGTAGAGACAGCACCCGTAGTCAGGATCGATCCCGGGTCTCTGCTGGTGTAAGACAGCAACTCTACCATTGCTCCACAATGCCACCCTGAATCTTCCTCCCACTGATGTTAGGATCACAGGTTTTTCATTACCAGGCATTTGCCTTTCTTGAAAAGTACATTCGCTGTCCTACAGTCATCTGCTACCTCACGTGTCCAGTGAAAGTTTTAAAGTAAGAGCTGCAGCAATCACTTTGTCCAGCTCCCATATGGAACCAGAGGTAAAATCCCATCTGGTTCTGGGAATGTATCCACTTTGAAGCAAGTCAAGGCCTTGAATATCTTCTCTCTTTATGGAGATCTGCTCTGGACTTCCACCTACCCTTTCACTGAATTCCATAACTACAAAGTGTATTTCCTTAGTGAATGTTGGCGAAAAGGACTCATTTAGGACCTCACTTAGATCTTCTGGTCCTAATCCCAATGTATCCATAATGGGCCCTGCCGTTTCCCTGAATATTCTTTTGCTCTCAACATATTTATAGAATGCCTTTGGATTTATCTTAATTCCATCCACCAGTAATTTTTTGTGACCTCTCCTACCCTTTCTACTTTCCGCCACCCGTCTTGACTATGTCTTGCCACTGGATCCATAAAGGCCAGGACGACAGAGTAAAGGGCCTGTCCCACTGTACGAGGTAATTCAAGAGTCCTCCCGAGTTCCCCTGATTCGAACTCGGAGAATTACGATAATAGTTGCTCGTAGGTACTCGGGGCTCTTGTGGACATTTTTCAACGTTGAAAAAACTTCCCGAGCTTACCGCGTTTCCCGAGTACCTGCCGTTAGTGTTACGAGCCGCTAAGAGACGTTCCCGAGCTCCGAGGCACCGGCTACGTACATTCGACGTACTTACCACGAGTTTGATTTTTTTTTATTAACTCGGGAGAGTTCTTGGGTAAACTCGTAGAGTGGGACAGGCTCTTGAGGCTAACGATTTGAGCAACTCTCCCTCACTTTAATCCAAGTCAATGCGCAAGTTATGACTTCAGGACCAATAACGCACAACCTCAAGCCCTATGGCGATGGATGAGTGGCGAAGCAGTAGGTGTGGATACACTGGAAGCTGTTGGCACGAACCTGCGCACAGGCGCCCCAGGGCATAGGGTCCCTCTCCACTGACTGAAGCAGCAGTGGAGTTTGGCGACCCCTTTTTAGGAATCGCCCTGCTCACCTCCACGGAGGAAGGGGCTGAGCCACTTCAACTTCTACTGCAGCACCCACCTAACTGTGTCCCATATGCGGGCCTGGCTCAGTCGCACCAGTCACCTCCAGACCCACAAACAAAAACACGGAAGTCATGGTCTTCTTCGACTACAAAGGACGAACAACAACTTTCCTTTTTAAGTATTTCACTATACTCTTGATGGTCTCCCCGCTATTAATTTCCTATGTGTAGGAGGGAACAGCCAATGTGGGTTTACACCAAAGATAGACCCAAAATGTTGGAGAAACGTGCAGTGTGTACCTTTCATGTGTTTGCCGATGAGGTGGTCGAAGATCATGTTACATCAGGATGAGCAGAAACCTAGTTCTACAAATTTGATGAAAAGTTTTGGAGGGAATAACGTTGAACATGGAACTGGCGTATGGGTTCTTATTGTCCAAGTGGTCCTGTGTGGAGTGGAGAGCCAGCGAGATTGCCTCCCCCATTTGATCGATTATGGTGGTTGGCAAACTGAAGTAAGGCAATGCTTGGTCTCCACTCTATTAAGTGTTGACTCCGTGATCATTTTGCTGAAAACATGTGCCTGGTCCGCCAAGGGCTACTGGATCTCCAGGTTCCATCCTCTACATTCCTATCCCCACATTCCTTCCTCTGGCTTCACAATTCACACGTATATCCTTATCTCATGCCTTTTGTCGTTTCATCACTTTGTTTTTTTCATCAAAAAAATATAATATAGAAAATAGGTGCAGGAGGAGGCCATTCAGCCCTTCGAGCCAGCACCACCATTCATTGTGATCATGGCTGATCGTCCCCAATCAATAACCCGCGCCTGCCTGTCCCACTTAGGAGACCTAAACAGTAACCTCTGGTGATTTTTCCTGCCACCCAAAAAAAAATCAAGGTCAAGGTGACCCTGCAACCTCCTACCACCTCCCACACACATGTTGAAAACCTTCCTCGACTATGAAGAAAACCAACTTCGACTAGACCTGCTACTAAAAAATTATCAATTTTTAAAACGTCAAGGCCTGTTTTAATCATGATGAATAAATAACAGCAACCTAGATGAAGCCTCGACCACGCGGAAACCACTTTCGACCATTAGGGAAGAGTGACCAAAACCTCCGGTGACCTCATGGAAACCTTGGGTGGCGGGCAAGGTCACCAGAGGTTGCTGTTTAGGTCTCCTAAGTGGGACAGGGGCTTAACAATCTTGATTCCATCCAGTGAATTGGCCTCCACTGCCCTCTGTGGCAGGGAATTCCACAAATTCACAACTCTCTGGGTGAAAAAGTTTTTTCTCACCTCAGTCTTAAATGGCCTCCCCTTTATTCTAAGACCGCGGCCCCCTTGTTCAGCACTCGCCCAACAATCTTAAACTTGTCCTTTTCAACTACCATTCTTTTTTAATTTCTTCCTTCCTTATTGAAACGTTTCGAAAAAATATAGGCAGAAAACAAGATACCCAGGACATTTCTGCATTACTTGGCCTCTAAACCATTACATTCCGCTGAACCATAGTTTTTCCGTTTATGCTTCAAAAACACCCCGTCCTCATCACCATTAATCTTTCCTTCATCTCCCGAGTTCATGCCCTGTCTCTTTTGCTACCTTCTGCAACTTTGATCCCCACACTCCTTATTTCTAGTCACTCCAGTGGTCAACTTCACTCCGCAATCTCCAGCCTTTTTACCCCACCCTCGCAGAACTGTCACTCCGCACCATTGCTACCCCTTCTGTAGAAAACATCCAGACTTCTCCCAGCCCCGAACTCTGCGCTGTTTCACTGCTGCTACACCCGCCTCTCTCCATAATCACGGACACCCCGAATTGTTAAGGGCCTGTCCCACCAGCATGCAACTCTATGCGATGAACGCGATGAAGCGGGGGCCGCGCGGAGGTCGGATGATCCCCTGTACAGGGCCGTTCCCACCAGCATGCGCCTGCATGCGGCAAGCGCAACCAAACCGGCAGTAGGGGCCGCGCGGAGGTCGGGTGAGTGGCGCAACGCGGCGCAAAGTGAGGTGAACTTGGAGCGAAGTCTAAGGTAAGTTCGCCAGGACAGAGAGGGGCACACAGAGAGGGGCACAGAGGCACACACACAGAGGGCCATGGAGCCACACACAGAGAGGGCCACGGAGCCACACACATAGAGGGTCACGGAGGCACGATGTCCAGGCGGTGTGTAAATGTCGAGGCGACTGTGAGCCGACAAGCTGTTGCCGCGCGGAATTTTTGGACACAGTCAGTTTTTCGGAGCCCCGCGCGGTGTCGGGACGAACTCCGCACAGCTCCGGCGATCGAAGTGGGACCGGCCCCGCGACGCCGGACGGCTCAAGCGACCACGTTAGGTCGCGCTAATCGCATAGAGTTGCATGCTGGTGGGACAGGCCCTTTATACCTTTACAATAATTATGGGATAGTCCTTTTTTTTGTTGCATTCGCCGCATTTACTTGGTCAATCTTTTTTTTTTATTTTATTTTTTTTTAATATATTTTTATTAGAGGCCATACATATAACAAATAATATAGCATTTTTTTCCAAATATAGTTGATACATCTTTCCAAAATTATATAAATGTTAACAAAATATATATATTGGCCTCACTTTTTTTTATAGAGTGAAAAAAGTATAAAGAAAGAATAGTGAATAATTATAAGAGTATGATTATAGTTGATTAATATAAAGAAGAGAGAGAAGAGAAGAAAAAAAAAATAAATAAAAATAAAATAAAATAAACAAAAACAAAAAACAAAAAAATAAAAAATAAAAATAAAAATATTTGTGGAAAAGAAAACAGTATACAACTTGTCAATGAGTGGAACAATTTCTAATTATAATATATGGAGACAAGTATGTAAATCTGATCTTAAACATTTTTGTTTGATCTTTCCACTGGTTACTTGGTCAATCTGTCCAAAGTATTAGTATTGGGGGAAGAGTTTCTCTTTGTCCGAATGGCCTGTCCGCATCCAGAAAACCCATCCTGTTTGCTGTACTAATGCTGCCAGTTTACTCAACAATACAATGCCCGGAGAGTTAAATCAATTATCATAGAAACATAGAAACATAGAAAATAGGTGCAGGAGTAGGCCATTCGGCCCTTCGAGCCTGCACCGCCATTCAATGTGATCATGGCTGATCATCCAACTCAGTATCCCGTACCTGCCTTCTCTCCATACCCCCTGATCCCTTTAGCCACAAGTGCCACATCTAACGCCCTCTTAAATATAGCCAATGAACTGGCCTCAACTACCTTCTGTGGCAGAGAATCAATCAATTAACAATTACAATCGCCAAGGTTGTGTAAAATGTGCTGATATCATTGATATCAACAGAATAATTACATGTCAGGCAACTTCATTCAAATACGTTTATTACAAAAATAGTCAACAAATATACATTCAAGGTCTTGTCACACGCTAACAACTCCGTGGATATTCATTTTGGTCGTGAAAACTGAAATTCACAGAAAACGAAATAATAAGACAATAGGTGCAGGAGTAGGCTGTTCGGTCCTTCAAGCCAGCACCACCATTCAATGTGATCATGGCTGATCATCCCCAACCAGTACCCCGTTCCTGCCTTCTCCCCATATCCCCTGACTCCACTATTTTTAAGAGCCCTATCTAGCTCTCTCTTGAAAGCATCCAGAGAACTGGCCTCCGCTGCCCTCCGAGGCAGAGAATTCCACACTCACCACTCTCTGTGAGAAAAAGTGTTTCCTAGTCTCCGTTCTAAATGGCTTACTCCTTATTCTTAAAATAAGATCAACCGAGACAGGAGGAACTGTAGCTGCGGGAATCTCAGCGGGTCAGTCAGCATCTCCAGAGAACATGGGCAAACGTCGTGTGTAAGAAGGAACCGCAGATGCTGGTTTACACCGAAGATACTCCAAAGCTGGAGTGACTCAACGGGACAGGCGGCATCTCTGGAGAGAAGGAATGAGTGTCTTTTTGGATCGAGAAGGTCTGAAGAAGGGTCTCGACCCGAAACGTCACCCATTCCTTCTCTCCAGAGATGCTGCCTGTCCCACTGAGTTACCGCAACATTTCGCGTTTCCCTTCTTCAGGCTGATTGTAGTGGGGGGAGGGGGGGGGGGTAGAAATCTGAAAATTAGGTTGGATCACGGCATGAATGCACTATCAATTGCGATTTCCGGAGTTGACAATGTTAAATGGATAATTCGCCCCGCGAGAGGACAATGGCTGGACATTCGCCCGATTCACCAACATTCACTTTTACACACTCACAATGACGCATCAAATAGACCTATAAAAAAAGGCCAGTCATCGAATTGTCTTCGTAGATGCAGGTGGCGAAGCGAGCTTTGTGGTAGGTGCAAGCTTGTTGCAAACGGGAGCGTGGAGGTTGTTTTTTTGGTTGGTTGGGTGGGACGAAATATGACAGGATATTTTGGCCGTGGAGCGACAAGGAGAGACGGTAGATAAAAGCACAAAGCGTTGGAGAAACTCAGCATCTGGGGGAAACTGAGAACGGAAATTTCACTCGTTAAATTAGACACAAGCAGCTGGAATGTGCAATGTCTAAATGAATGTGCAGAATGAAATAAAGCGGGGAATTTATTAATTTAGCACACGTTTTCAACACTTTATCACACGAAAGTCATTTATCTATTTAGGGTGGGGTGGGGGGTGTCCAGTTCTGCTTGTTAACGGCATAAATCACCAAGAGCGTAACATTATCTTATCACCTGCCCTGTTTACACTCGTTAGCAAGGGGCGGGGATATTAATGAGAGTTTTTTCCCCCCTTAAAAAGGAGGCTTGCCTTTCGTTTTGTGTTTTTCCCCCCCCATCCCAGATCAGGCTGTCGTCAATATCCAGATGACACCCGGCGATGGACGACGGGTGCAGTTTAGAAGTTTACAACCACAGTAAGCCGAGCCCCGACAAGCGCCAGGAGCCGAGCTGCCCGCCGGATCAGCGCCTGAGGAACGCGGCCACCCCGAGCGCTCAGTACGGCATCAATGTTTTCGCCCTGGGCTTGGTGCTAACGGTGGCGGAGGCGTCGCAGAAAGCCGGGGTGACACAGGAGCACACCCTAGCTTATCTCAGCACGCTCATGGCCATACAGCTGGCCTGGATGCTCTGGTACTTCTTCTGGAGGCGCGGAAAAAAAGGACTAGCCGTCGATAAGGATCACCATGCAGGGCCCGGGTGGCTGAGAGGTACGGTAACGCGTTGCATGGACTTCGGCTGCATCGTCCCACCTGTACCGGGAGCATGTTTTACAAAAAAAGTATTTCCTAATTATCATATTTTACAAGCGTCGCACTGTGGTTTTCTTCGGTGGTGGTGGCGTTTGGGGCGGTTTGGGGCAGGTTGGAAGGAACTGCAGATGGTGGTTTAAACCGAAGGCTTAAATGCTGGAGTAACTCAGTCTAAAGAAGGGTCTCGACCCGAGACGTCAGCCCTTCCTTCTCTCCAGAGATGCTGCCTGTCCCGCGGAGTTTCTCCGGTAATTTGTGTGACATTTTCTCGTTCCTCAACAACATTGGTTTGTGATAAAGTCGCGTTTCTTTGTCACATACGCATACGAGATGTGAAGTGAAATGAAAAGTGGCAATGCATGCGGATTCTGCAGACAAAAAACAAAAAAACTTGGCATCGTATTTTAGTGATTTTTTTTTTAGTTAAATGAACTCGTTTTGGGTGCGTGGGGTGGGTGAGTGAAATGTCAACTCGATGTTTGGGAAAGTAACGAACAACAAATTCTTTTGTATTGGGTTGGAGATGGAATGATTGGAGCAAGTAGTTGGATCTGAGAAAGATTTCCACAAAATGTTGGATTAACATAGAAGCATAGAAATTAGGTGCAGGAGTAGGCCATTCGGCCCTTCGAGCCTGCACCGCCATTCAATGTGATCGTGGCTGATCATCCAACTCAGTATCCCGTACCTGCCTTCTCTCCATACCCTCTGATCCCCTTTGCCACAAGGGAAACATCTAACTCCCTCTTAAATATAGCCATTGAACTGGCCTCAACTACTCTCTGTGGCAGAGAGTTCCAGAGACCCACCACTCTCTGTGTGAAAAAAGTCCTTCTCATCTCGGTCCTAAAGGATTTCCCCCTTATCCTTAAGCTGTGACCCCTTGTCCTGGACCTCCCCAACATCGGGAACAATCTTCCTGCATCAACCCTGTCCAACCCGTTAAGAATTTTGTAAGTTTCTATAAGATCCCCTCTCAATCTCCTAAATTCTATAGAGTATAAACCAAGTCTATGCAGTCTTTGTCCTTAAGACAGTCCTGACATCCCGGGAATCAGTCTGGTGAACCTTCTCTGCACTCCCTCTATGGCAATAATGTCCTTCCTCAGATTTGGAGACCAGAACTGTACGCCATACTCCAGGTGTGGTCTCACCAAGACCCTATACAACTGAAGTAGAACCTCGCCATCCAGGAAGTAGGTAATTCATCCATCCAGGACAGGCTGCACCTCTGGAGAGAAGGAATGAATGGGTGGCAGCTCTGAATAAAGGTCTCGACCCGAAATTTCGCCCATTCCTTCTCTCCGGAGATGCTGCCTGTCCCGGCGAGTTGCTCCAGCATTCTGTGTCCAACTTCGGTGTAAACCAGCATCTGCGGTCCCTCCCTACACAAGATAAAGATTGTATTAACCAGACTGATTCCTGGGATGTCAGGACTGTCTTATGAACAAAGACTGCATAGACTCGGTTTATACCCTCTAGAATTTAGGAGATTGAGAGGCGATCTTATAGAAACTTACAAAATTCTTAACGGGTTGGACAGGGTTGATGCAGGAAGATTGTTCCCGATGTTGGGGAGGTCCAGGACAAGGGGTCGCAGCTTAAGGATAAGGGGGAAATCCTTTAGGACCGAGATGAGAAGGACTTTTTTCACACAGAGAGTGGTGGGTCTCTGGAACTCTCTGCCACAGAGGGTAGTTGAGGCCAGTTCATTGGCTATATTTAAGAGGGAGTTAGATGTTTCCCTTGTGGCAAAGGGGATCAGAGGGTATGGAGAGAAGGCAGGTACGGGATACTGAGTTGGATGATCAGCCACGATCACATTGAATGGCGGTGCAGGCTCGAAGGGCCGAATGGCCTACTCCTGCACCTAATTTCTATGTTTCTATGTCTATTAAGTGTCGGTTTAATTGTAATGTCATTCTGTTTCTTCTGAGATTTATTTTGGGTTCGTTTCATCACCAGGTGGTTTAACCCTATTTGCCATCCTGAGTTTAGTTCTGGATATGTTGAAAATTGGATATTACATCGGATTTTCAAGTTGTCTCACAGACGCCAACGGCGCCTTCCCAGTGGTTCACGCAGTCCACACCCTCTTCCAGGCACGTGTGTGAATATATTTGACCTTTCGTTTGTTATCGCAGTTGGACGAGTGCATTGTGCATGTTTTATAAATATGTAATTTATTTTCAGGTGTATTTTCTTTGGTCTCATGCAAAAGATGTCATTCAAACTTTTCAAATTATTGAAAGGTAAAGCTTGCACCATATTCCAAATATGGATTACATTTCTTCCACAAACTGTGTTAAAATTGTACATAGATAAATATCTCGTTTCTGAAAGTTTATGCGGGTGATAATGGCTGAGGAAAATTTGTTTAACGTGACAAGGGAAGCATTCGCCCCGTCAACATAACAAGTCCATTTCCAGAGGTCCTGCGATATATTTTTTCTCTCTCTCGCAATTCTTTAAACTCCACTTTGATTTTCATAACTTTAATAACTTTGCAATAACTTTGCATTAGCCATTTTTTTAACCTGAGCATGTACCTGCCTACCTGCAAAGTACGCCTCTGGATGTGGAAGGGAACTGGGGCACTTTTCGCAGAACACGCAATGATAGAAGGTAGCACAGCTGGTAGAACTGCTGCCCTTACAGCACCAGAGACAAGGGTTCGATTCTGACCTCGGGAGCTGTTTGTGTAAACTGGACAGAAAAGGCAAGCTGCGTGGCAGTCAGTGGCGACGCCTACTGGGCCACTGTGTCACGTTTGTTCATCGAAGATAGACACACAATGCTGGAGTAACTCCGCGGGACAGGCAGCATCTCTTAAAGAGAAGGAATCCCGCTTATCATCACGTTGTATATTATTGATTTGGATTTCCAAGGCCAGGTTTGCAGATGATGCTAAGATAGGTGGAGGGGCAGGTATTGTAAAGGAAGCAAGCACACTGCAGAACAGGTTAGGAGAGTGGGCAGAATAGTGCCAGATGAAATTCACTATAGCAAAGTGCGGATTCATGCATTTTGGTGATGAGAATAAAGGCGTAGATTATTTTCTAAATGGAGAGAGAATCCAGGAATCGGAGGTGCGAGCTTCCGAACTTGGGAGTGCTGGTGCAGGACTCGCAGCAAGTTAACTTGCAAGTCGAATCGGTAGCAAGGAAGGCAGCTCGCATTTATATCAAGAGGACTGGAATACAAAAACAGATGTAATGCTTAAGCTCTAAGGCGCTGGTTAGGCTGCATTTGAACAAATCTGGGCCCCATATCTGAGGAAGGATGTGCTATCTCTGGAGAGGTTCCAGAGGAGGTTTACAAGAATGATTCCAGGAATGAGTGGGTTAGTATATGATGAGTGTTTGATAGCACTGGGCCTCTACTTGCTGGAGTTTAGAAGGTTGAGGTGGGACCTCATTGAAACTTACAGAATAATGAAAGGCTTGGATAGAGTGGATGTGGAGAGGACGTTTCCACTGGTGGGAGAGTCTAGGACCAGAGGTCACGTCCTCAGAATTAAAGGGCGCTCTTTTAGAAAGGAGATGAGGAGGAACTTCTTTAGTCAGAGGGTGGTGAATCTGTGGAACTCATTGCCACAGAGGGCTGTGGAGGCCAAGTCCATGGATAATTTTAAGGCAGAGATGGACAAATTCTTGGTTAGAACGGGTCTAATTGAATGGCCTAATTCTACCCCTATAACTTGTGAACTAGCAATTGGGTGACCTTTCGGTTCAAAGAAGGGTCTCTACCTGGACCCATTCCTTCTCTCCAGTGATCCTGCCTGTCCCGCTGAGTTATCCCGGCATTTTGTGATTATCTTCGGTGTCAACCAGCATGTGCAGTTCCTTCCTACACATGTCTCTTCATCCTCTGGTTCCTCTCATCTTCAATTCTTAAATCTGTTTAGCAATCCCCGTGGGACTGGAAAGCATTTCCACATATTTACACCCTCAGTTGAACGGTGAAACTAAGCTAACCCCAGCTTTTATAATTGGAAACTTTTATAATATCTGAAAGCTTCCATCCCTAGTACTATTCTAATAAATTTCTAACCCACCCAAGCTTCTTCAATGTCTATACGAAGTATGTGTTGCCAGAACTCAACCCATTATCTTAGTTGGACCAAAGTAACCCATGTGTTTTTCCAATGACTCTTTAAACTCTTCCCCTCTACAAAGGCTTGTGTACACGCTTCCTTGGGTCTCCCTTTCGCTGTAGTAACAATCCATCTGCGGTAGAAGCTCAGCAGGACGAGCAGCATATGTGATGGGGGCGGGTTGTTGAAGGAACGGTCGACTATTTGGGTTAAGGCCGCGCGTTCTCTTGCCCACAAATACTGCTCAACTTGCTGGGTCCCTTCAGATAGTTTACTGCTCCAGATTCCATCATCTGCAGTCTCTTGTATCTACATTTTTTTTTTTTTATGGTGCCCATTTTCAGATTGAAACGGTGTTACACAAAGCTGGAGAAACTCAGCGGGTGCAGCAGCATCTAAGGAGCGAAGGAGATAGGCAACGTTTCGGGTCGAGACCCTTCTTCAGTTGGTTTTCATGAACCCTTTCATTCACCCTACCAATGGTAGTAACTTGTATCTCTTGGAGCTTATCTTTGATCTGTAATGGGTATCTGGACTTCTGAAATTTGAGTTATGCCATCAGCAAATGTAAGCATTGTGCCATGCACACTCCAGTCCTGATACTCATCTATGACAAGGACCCATTCAGTCTGATAAGCAACCATTTACCTTCATTTTCATAGGTCTTTTTGTCTTTCGAATATCAGTGTTCCTTTAATCCCACAATTTTTCTCTTGTTAACAAATCCATCACATGGTATTTTGTTAACAAGTTTTTGAAGGGCTATATCTGCTACATCAGTGTTAATTTTAGATTTGTAATGTGAACTGCCAATTTAATAAAATACAGCCCAGGTTTGGTAAAATCGGGCAGTTTATTTTCCCCACGTCTCTTAACTGCACAGTTTGCCCAATATCAGAATTGCCCAATATCAGGATTCATCTATACTTGCCAAGTTCTATCCCATGCTCCCTCTCTAAATGGGGACCTTTCCATTCCTCTGGATGTACACCAGACCAACAAATATTTGGTAGATTGTCCACAACTTTCATCTTTGGTTCCTTCAGTATCACAGAATGCACTCCCTTTGGGATGTGTTGTCTTTGTAAACTGAAGGGTTCCCAACCTATTCAAGTATGAACTGATTATATATCTTCTATTTGAAAAGTGTCACTGCTTTCTTTTTTAACACATTGGAACAAATATTCCAGTGATTTAACATGTCTGCTTCCAAAGGTTTTTTGTTCAGTCCCTGACAACTTCACGCAAACTTTGGTTATTATGGAGATACAGGAACTGCAGATGTTGGAACACAAAGTGCTGGAGTAACTCAGCAGGTCAGGCACTATCCCTGGAGGACAGGGATCGGCGGTGTTTTTCAGGTTGGGACCCTTCTTCAGACATAAGTGTCCTAACCTGATATGTTACCTGTCCATGTCCTCCCGAGATGCTTCCTGGCCTGCTAACTTACTCCAGCACTTTATATTCTGCTTTGATTACTATTTGTGCCTTCAATAGGAATTAAGAATATGTTTAATTTGTCTAAACCTGTACAATCATTTGTTCCTTTTCCCAGTTTTAATGTGTTCCTGCTGTCATTTGTCTTATTTCTCCGCTATGCAATTTAGTTTCACCTTTACATTTTATTATTTAAGCTGCCTTAGATTTCATGAGTATACCTATGCTGTTTCAAAGCATTCCTCTTTCTGGATTTTGCATCATGTATTGACTGTTTTACATTTCAAGTTCTGATACTGATTAATTTGGACCATATTATTTCTCACCTCTGTGAAGGAAGTCCTCTGGTTAGACATTTTTATTTTCATTCTGTTACAACTTGCCTTTTTACATGGATTTTCTCGAACTCATTACCGAATGCTCTCCCATTGAAAACATTCACCATTTCGTTCCGTAGAACTAGATCCATCACTGGACCCTCAGCATCCGAAACACAAATCAAAATGCTTCAGGCACATTCTTCTGGAATTATTTCCTACCTACCTCAATTATCATTACACTTTTATTCTGGCAGATTTCTTAACTTAGCTAGTCTTAACTTGGTCAGCTAGACATAGATCACAAGACCTACACCAACCCCAAACCAATTAGGAGCAGACGAGGGCATTCGATCCAATTTGTGGTCCCAGCCTCAAAGACAGATGTGTACAGCAATTCGTTCTTTCCACGCACTATTAAAGCATGGAATAATCTCTGCCAAGCCACGGTTGCCCAGCCAGATGCAACTAAATTTAAAGTGGCACTTTCTTCCCAATAACCCTCTCTGGCTAAACCCCTCCCTTCACCACCTCCAGTTTAAATTCCAGTTGGAATATTTTGCAGGACCAAGTAACCAAGAACTCATACTTTTACTCTATATGCTTTCCAGTATTTATTTGATTTATTTCATACCAATTAGTTCCATCATTGCCCCAAAAGTTGAATGGCCTTTGAGATCTCCAGTACCGTACGAAGTTTGTGGAGATTTTTGTCTATCCAATTGGCATTCAGCTGATCCAATCTGTTTGAGTTATAAGTTAGTTGGTTTTCTTCACTCCATTTGTCTTTTGTTTAAGTGATGGAGAGCTGTTGCTATGTTCCATTTCTTGGAGATCACAGTAAATACTTTAAAATAAATATTGCCAGAAATAAAAAATGCCCCGTATTATTTGGCACCTAATGTCAGAATATCATTCTGTAAGTTGTTTAATGTGTGGTGGAAATTATCTCCTCAATCTGAAGGAAACAATGGGTGGTGGGTGTATGAAACAAGCTGCCAAAGGAGGTAGTTGAGGCAGCGACTATCCCAACGTTTAAGAAACAGGCAGGTACATGGATAGTTTGAAGGAACTGAAGATGCTGGAAAATCAAAGGTAGACAAAAATGCTGGAGAAACTCAGCTGGTGAGGCAGCATCTATGGAGCGAAGGAAATGGGTAACCTTTCGGGTCGAACCCCTTCTTTGATAGGATTACATTGAAAGGACAAGTTTGGAGGGATATGGACCATACACAGGCGGGTGGGACATGTTGGCCGGTGTGGACAAATTGGGCCGAAGGGCATGTTTCCACTCTATCATTCTGACTCTATGAAATTAGAACTGATTTTGATCCTAAAAATGATAAACTGAATCTTTAGTCATAAATAATTTGTATGTACCTCTTGCCACTTGATAAAACGTAATGGTTAAACTAAGTTGAGTAGTGGAGACACAAGACGAATGACAGCAGGAACAAGCTACAGAACAGATCAAAACTGGGCAAAGGAACAAATGATTGTCCAGGTTTAGACCAATAGCTGACATTAAAAGACCTCTTAATTCCTATTAAAGGCACAAATAATAATTAAAGCGGAATAAAAGGTACTCGAGTAACTCAGCAGGTCTGTATTATTTGGCATCTAATGTCCGAATATCATTCTGTAAATTGTTTAACCTGTGGCGAATATTATCTCGTCAATCTGTAGGAAATCAGAACTGATTTTGATCCTAAAAATGATAAACTGAAAATGTAGTCATAATTAAATCAAATCAAAGTCATATTAAATTGTCACATAATATTCAGTTTAAAGCCACATAATATTCAGTAGGAAATCTGTTATTTTAAATATAAAAGCTTTTAACATTTGTAGTTTCAATCTTTTCCAATAGTTTTGATTTTCACAATGTTTTGATTTATGAATTTATTTCTATATTTTCCATGCATCACAAGATTTATTATTCTCTATAGGTTTGGAATGATTCATGCTGTATTCACAAATCTCTTGCTATGGGTGAATGGTATTGTTGCAGAATCTAAACATCAGCTGAATGATCACAAAAAGCGATTAGCAACATTTGGATTTGTCAACATATCTGTGGGTAAGAAACTTCTCATGAATTTAAACTCCAAACTCCAAAATAGAAAGTTGGAGGATATCTCTTGACCAGAGGTAAAAGAATTTCAATTTAATAAATTCACACTGATCTAAATGAAAAAGATCTAAAAATATGTGCTCAGTACATATAGGATGACACTTCCTCACACAGATCTGATGACGGCAGTATTCAATGACACCAGAAGTCTAATGAAAATAGAATACTCGGGAATACTATAAAGTGAACTTGTTATCGAACTAACTTGTATAATTTAGCCTATGACATAACATCAGAAAGATTCATCCATCAGCCAGATTACTGCCCTGTTGGGGAAGGCCAAATGTATTTAATATTGCACTTAATGATATAGAGTCATACAGCATCGGAACAGGCCCTATCGCCCCTATTTGCCCACACTGACCAACATGCCCCATCTCGGGCACTTGCCGTGAGTAATTACTCAAGGTAGGCAGTCAGCCGGCTTTTTAAAAAAAATCTTAAACCGCGCATGCGCAGATTGTTCTCTCCGTTAAAAATAAGTAACAATTCAATTTTTCCAAGGCTTCTAAATCTCCTTCATTTTTTAATTACTGAATGCATGGGGGATGGAGGATGAAGGTAGGTGGAGAGATGGTGGGAAAAACGGGAGCACACCGGGACGTTGAATCAGTTGTCATCTTATTGAATGACTATACTAATTCAAGGGTCCAAAAGGACGGAGAGTTCCTTTCACAGCGTGTGGGGAGTCTGTGCCAGTAGTTAAAGATGCGGGAAGGGCAGGAGTGTTAAGAAGGAGGGGGTCAGAGATCATATCAAGCTCTCTCACCGCTGCCGCAGCGCTCCGGGCACGGACAGCAGAGCTGGTCGCCCGCCACTTCCGGGGAAGGAAGCAGCTCGGGTGATTGCGAGTGGCCGCCGGGACACAACAGCACTAACAGCCGGAGAGAGGTTTACAGATGGAGAACACTGCCAGAGGTGTGCGGGGATCAGCAGAAGGGGTTGTCCAGTCCGGCAGCCACCCGAGCTAATTCACTCCCCGGCCACAATGCGGTGGCTCCGTGCCCAGAGTGTCGCAAGTGCGTTACTGACCCCGATCCCCTCCTTCACAACGCTCCTGCCCTCCCCGCAACTTTACCCCGGGCCAGACTCTCCAAACACTGTGAAAGGAGCTCTCCTCCCCCACCCCAGAAAATACGGTATTTAAAAACATAAAGCACCAAGAAATGTACTTACAACGTTATTGGTACATTAAGTCCATTCTTCACTCTTTGTTTCCTAAGATATTCTTAAAATAATGACAATCCTTATTTGAAAATCCCGCCAAGAAACTCGCGCTGTGCAAGCGCAGTAGGCTGCTGCACATGCACAGTACGGCAAAGGCAGAATTTCTGCTGCCTTCAGCCCCGCATGAAATTGACTGCTTCAGGCAGCACTGACGGCACGTGGGCTGCACAGAGCTTCCCGTGTTACAAGTTATCTCTTAGATAGGCATAATTCTCCCATGCCTTTACTATTTATATTTAATAATTGCCATTTCATAATTTTATTCAGGGTAGCCAGTGCCTACCTTGCCTACCCTGACGGCACGTACCTGCCCCATCTACACTAGTCCAACCTTAGCACGTGAGCCCATAACCCTCAACCTATCCTAACCATGTAGTTATCAAAATATCTCTTAAATGTTATAATAGCACCTGCCTCCACTACCTCCTCCGGCAGTTCATTCGATATACCCGCCACCCTTTGTGTAAACACAAAATAAGTGTTGTCCCTTCCGATTAGATCTTTCCCCCTCGCCTTAGGCCTAGGACCTCTGGTTTTCACTTCCCCAACTCTGGGCAAATTGTGTGACATCACCCGATCTATTCCCTTCATGCTTTTGTACATCTTTAAGATCACCCCTTGTCCTCCTGCAATTTGAGGAATAAGGTCCTAACATGCTCATCGTCTCCCGATAGCTCAGGCCCTCAATTCCTGATCAAGTTAGAGGGTTATGGACCATGCACTTAGGTGGGACTAGTGTAGATGGGACATCCTCATATGTCTTCTCTGCATCATTTCCAGTTTGACTCCATCCTTCCCATAACATGTTGACCAAAACTGAACACATGTGCTCACCAATGTCTTGTACAACTGCAACATGACCTCGCAACTTCTATACGCTGTACTCTGGCTGATGAAAGTCAAAGCCTTTTTGACTACCCTATCAACCTGTGATACCACTCAAGGAACAATGTGCCTGTACTCCTAGATCCCTCTACTCTACAATACGCCTCAGACCCCTACCATTCATTGTGTAGGTGCTGCGCATGTTAGACTTCCCAAACTGTGCCACCTCGCGCTGCTCTGTAATAAATTCCCTCAACCATTCCTCAGCCCGACCGATGAAGATCCTTCAGCAATTTTTGACAACCATCATCGCTATCAATAATAGACTTTAGTGTCATCTGCAAATTTGCTAATTATGCCTTGTATGGTCTCATCCAAATCATTGATAGAATGTGGAATCCAGAAACATTAACAAAATTACTTAAAATAATTCTATTCCGGTAATAATTGTTCATTCAGTGTTGGGAGTTGGTCAAATTGATGGGAATGCAAGCAGAAATGACAGGTTATGTGCCAACCTATTTATTGCACATATATGAATCTATATGTAGCAATGTTACAAAATTTTGAGATTTAAAAAATCAAGTCTGCAATTTATCCCATCAGATAAAGCATAAAAATAAGTTTAATTTGACACCTAATTCACTTTCATATCTTCAGTATTAAAAAAAGGTAGGGCCATTTTCATACTCGGAAATTAGCAACTTGCTTCCTATTGCTTTTCCATTGACTTAACTCGAAAGTTGTGATCGAGGACAGTCAAAAGCCCATAACTGTCTTAAAAATTAAGAGAACTCAATGAAATTTTCAGTTATTATAGATTGAAGCATTCTGAAACAAATATGAACCAATCTTACTTGGACGACCTGAAATTAAAGCATATAATTAGTTAGTTATTCAATTGTAGCCAATTACAAAATTCAATTACTAGATCTAAACATTTATAAATTTCTTAAGAAAAAATTTAAAAAAAATTTAAAGCCTAAGTGTCCAATTAAGTCACACCATAATTCACAATATAACATGATTTTTAAATCTAATTGTCATTAATTTATAGGCCAAATTGAAGGAATTCAGTGTTTAATGCCTGTAGATTAATGGGCATTTTAAACAGCTTGCGAGTGGGATTTTCTGGAACGCGATGGATTAGAACGTTGCGGTGAATTTAAATCCAATATCGACAGGAAATTTTCTGCCAGTTCATATGGGGACTAAATCACCGTTTCGCAACATGAAATATTGATTAAAGTCCCCTGAAAAAGCAAGTTTATATGTAAAAATAAACTTACCTGTCCCCTATGTAAAATCGGTCCCCGTTGTCGGCGTTCACGGCATTAGGAGCTAATTTTTATTTTACTCCAGCGCTAAAATAGTCGGGCTATTTATTTAAAAAAAACGGATTTACCGGCAGTCGGAACGAATCTCCAAAAATAGCTCTCACTCCGACAATAGAAAGCTCCGGATGGCAAGTGGAAAACGGCATTTTAACCCCGCCCCCCCCTTAAAGGCGCCAAAGTTGTGCGCACAGCCAGCGGCAGAACTGCAGCACCGCTAAAGGTAAGTTTTGTAACATACCTACTATATGGGATACTGCCATCCCAATGTAGCAGATCCTTTGGAGGACCATTGACCAAACTTGCAGGTCCCCTGCTCATTCTAGTCCCCAGCAGCTGGTGAAGACAAGTCTAACTAAGAGATGTCACAGTAAACATCAGATGTAGCTCTATTGTGTTAAGAGACATTGTATGATGGAGCAGAATTGGCATGAATATTGGGAAGGAAGATCATGTGTCCATGACACACTGGTCAACCTGAGGAGCACCTTCAGCAACAGATGGGTTCCACCAAGATGCAACACAGAACGCCACAGGAGATCCTTTTTCCTTGTGGCTATCAAACTGTACAACTCCTCCCCTTCTGTAATGTGACAAGAGAAAATGGAAAATTGGTGTATTCTAAATGGAAAGGAATTAGTTAATGTTGATGGTCAAAGAGATCTAGGTGATCTTGTACGCAAGTCACTAAAAGGTAATATGGCAGCAACTTATTAGAATGGCAAATTATCAGAGGATTCAAATACAACAATATAGACCACATACGGCACGAGAACAAGTTCTTCACTCGCGATATCTGTGCTGGACATGATACCAGGTTAACTTAAACATCAGTCTGCATGTGATCCATGTCCCTCCATTCTCTACTCATCCGGGTGCTTTTTTAAAAACAACACTTGCCTTGCTATTGCGTGGCGCAGTGGTAGAGTTGCTACCTTACAGCGCCATAGACTCGGGTTTGATCCCGACTACGGGTGCTGTCTGTATGGAGTTTGTGCGTTCTCCCTATGACCATGTGAGTTTTCTTCAAGGTCTTCAGTTCCCTCCCACACTCCAAAGACGTACAGGCTTGGTGTAAATGCAAATTGGTCCCAGTCTTCTTCTTGCGTATGGCGGGCACAGCCTAAAGTTGTAGGACAACTTGTTCTATTTGATCTTAGTTGATTGTGCACGCCGGGTTGATTGCATTCGTCCCCAGTGTGTAGGATAGTGTTAATGTGTGGGGATCCTGAACTCGGTGGGCCGAAAGGCCTGTTTCCGTGCAGTATCTCCAAACTATTGTCCAATATTCATATAAATGCCTGGCTCATTTATAATATTATAAGACTACACAAGGAATATTGGATATAATAGAAGCATGCATGGGAAAAGGAAGAATGAGTTGGTGCCCAATTTGCATAAGGGAAGATAGGTGGCTTGAGTGCATAATGCCGATGTGGTCTCAATGGACCAAATGGCCTCTTTCTGTAAACAAAAAAATAGAGAACTGCCAGTGCTAAGATTATGAAAATTGTCTTTTATTTAAGTTCATCAGTGAGCAGAATTGGGCCATTTGGTCCAGCAAGTCTACTCTGCCGTTCAATCATGGCTGATCTATCTCGTACTCCTAACTCTATTTCATTTCGGAGTCACGTGAGTGACTTCGTGAAGAGCCCGCCGGCGCGCATGCTCGACATATCGTCGTATCGCGTTGCTGCGACGGCTGACGGAGGAGCGAGCTCCTCGCCAGCCCTTCATAAGGGAACCACGCAGGTAAGTATGCTACCTTAAGTTGGTGGTTCTTGTTGTGTTTGTTTCACAGCAAGAACATGGATGGGAGAGGCCGGAGTTCGAGGAGAAGTCGCCGGCCAGCAGTTCCGGAGCGAGAGTTGTCGGGGGTACCTGCAACGCAGACCGGAACGAGGGCGGAGATGTCGGTGAGCTCTGTATTTTCAGGTCCGGACCCGCCCGCACACCACAGCTCGGAGGAGTTCGACGAGGAGGAGTGTGGTGTGCCGCCAGAGCAGGACGACTCTGCCATGGCAGCCAGGTCGTCAGCAGGCTTGCTGACGGCTTCGAGCAGAAGGGTCCGTGCGGCTGCACGGCCCGTTTCACGCAGCCCTCTGAGAAGGGGAAGGGCAGGAGCCCAGCAGCCTAACCCTGTCGGGGCTAAGGCTCTGCCTGCCGCCAAGGAGCGGTCAGGTTCCAGGACGGGACCCGGGGCAGCTGTGAGGTCCAGCCGTCGCCCCCCAACTTTCGACGCCGGGACGAGTCAGTTGGGGGTCCCGTCACGGTCGCCGAGCCCCCCATGGATGGGTGGGCGAGACCATGCGTCGGCAAGGTCCACGATGTGGGCAGCTGGCAAGCCTGCACGGGCCCAAGGTATCCAGGCTTCGGCTGGTGCCGACACCATGCCGCATCTGTCCATAGAGGCAACGGCTTCCGCTCCCGCTAAACGGAGGCGGTTGAACACGCCCGTGCAGGAATCGCGCAGTTTCGCCTCGGCGGCTGTCGACGACAACTACCGGCACCGGCAGGGCCTCGACGAGGTGCGGGCCGATGACAGGAGCCCCGGCCAATTTTCAGAGCCGGAGGACTCCGACCACCTGAGTGTTCAGGGTGAAGGGCGTATTGACTGGATGGAGCGGCTGCTGGAGCTTCTCCTACAAGGTCAACAACAACAGGCATCCAGCAGCGACAGGCACAGGGCTTCATCACCAGCTTCGTACACCAGCCTGGAGCAGCAGGACAAGGAGGCCGTGGTTGACCCCATCCCACCCCCGCCTGAATTACCGGCGGAGGACCTCCTCGATGTGGCTACCAAATTTGCAGCCCCTCATTCGTTGGGGCTTCCCATCAATACGAAGTTGGCAGCCACAGTGGACTTCCTAAATAATCACCAGCTTCAGGAGGAAGTCCTACTACAAGCCATGAGCCGTCACAAGGCTCCCTCAAACTGCAATTCCCTCAACGTGCCTGTGGTCAATACGCCAATATGGGGCAACATCAGTGCGGCTATCCGTCAGCAGGAGCTGAAAATTCAGCGGATCCTGAAACTCCTCATGGCCGGGATTACTGCCTTTGTGCGGTCGGTCGACGGAGAGGAGCTTAATTTGGACCAGGAGGATGCTCTGGCGCTTCTGTGCGCTACTCAAAACGAAATAAACGGCTTTCGGAAGAACAGCATCCGCCCAGCGCTCAACCCTAAGTTTGCAGGGTTGTGCAAACCGCCGCCGCCGCCGCCCCGTCAGCTCTTTGGCGAAGACCTCTCCAAAAGGGTCAGAGAGCTGGATGAACAAGCCAAGACCGTGGGGCTCATGCGCTCTCACAGTGCCCCCACGCCATCAAGCTCGAAAGCCCCACTTGGCCGTTCACGAGGGTCTGTCAGCACTTCCACCAGGAATTACCCTCCAGCTCCAAACCGATATCAGCCACCCCAACCCCAGGGGTCTTTTTTAGGACAGGCTCGGCAGAAGCCGAGGTGGAAAATGAGGACGCCACGACCTCAAACCAACCCAGCACCTCCACGACCACCCACTCGTGTCAGGGACCGCCGGTAACCACAGAGGTGAGGCGATCTGGTTCTCTTTTTTCTCTTTGTTTAACTCCACATGTTGGTGGGCGTTTGCGGTTGTTTGCGGGTGCATGGGGTGACATTACCAGCGATGAGTATGTGTTACGGAATATTCAGGGCCATAGTATTGAGTTTATTAATGGGGACATCCCTCCACCTCAGCATAGGCCGGGTCGTACTTTCAAACTAACGGCTGCGGAACAGTCAGTAGGCTATAAGGAAATTTTAAGGTTGGAACAGAAAGGGGTCATAGAGAGAACGGTTCATGAGCCCGTTGAATTTGTTTCCAATATTTTCACTAGACCTAAGAAGGATGGAGGCTGTAGAGTCATTATTGATCTAACCACTCTGAATAACTTTGTAACATATACTCATTTTAAAATGGACACGTTTGAAACGGCCAAATCATTGATTTCACAAGGGTGCTTTATGGCATGCATAGATTTACAGGATGCGTACTATACCGTACCTATGAAAAAATATTACAGAAGGTTCTTAAAATTTATCTGGATGGATCAGCTGTGGCAATATAGGGCGTTGCCTAATGGGCTCACCACAGCCCCTCGCTTATTTACTAAATTGGTGAAGCCAATTATGGCTTATTTAAGACAAAGACATCATATTGTTATGGCCTATTTAGATGATATTTTAATTGTCGGCCACACCTTGGAATTAGCACAACAAGGGGTGGCAGCTGCGGTCAATTTGTTCCAACAGCTTGGGTTCATTGTTCATCCAGAAAAATCTAAGTTCTGCCCCACCCAGGTAATTAATTATCTGGGGTTCCAGGTGAATTCCATTAGCATGAGAGTCACCATACCAATTAACAAAATTGAGGAGGTAACACAGGTGTGTACAGACTTGATTAATACTCGTATACCATCGATTCGTCACACAGCTACTGTCATTGGCAAGATTGTGGCTTTGTTTCCGGCAGCCCGGTATGGACCTCTGCATTATCAAAACTTGCAGAGAGCCAAGATCGCTGCGTTGCGACGGCATGCTGGTCATTATGATCGATCAATGCGGCTGCCGCCTGCAGCATTGGATGAATTACGATGGTGGGTTTGCCACATTAGTAAATCGTTCAAAACTATTATTGAGGCGAAACCGATGATATACTTACAAACTGATGCGAGCTCTGATGGCTGGGGAGCTACGAATCAATTCTCTAGTTGTGGGGGCCGATGGGATACCCTTGAGAATACGATGTTGGTATCACAAGGGATCAACTATTTGGAGCTGCTTGCAGCGTTTCACGGACTTCGTGCATATTGTTCCAAGATCATTGGAGCACATGTCCGGCTCCAAATAGACAATACCACAGCGGTGGCATATTTAAACCACATGGGCGGTACCAGGTCAGTTTCATGTGATAAATTGGCTAATTCAATTTGGCTCTGGTGTGTCAAGAGAGACATTTGGATTTCAGCTACCTATTTGCCAGGTGAGCTTAATATTGTGGCGGACGCCAGGTCACGCAAGTTCAATGATAATATTGAATGGATGTTACATCCTGAAATTTTTGCAAAAATCACAGCCAAATTTGGGAAACCGGACATTGACCTTTTTGCGTCCCGGTTGAACCATCAGGTACCAACCTACGTCGCGTGGGAACCAGATCCTGGGGCTATAGCGTTAGATGCATTCTCGCTAGACTGGGGGAATTGCTTTTTCTATGCATTCCCCCCGTTTTGCCTCATCAGTCGGGTATTACGTAAAATTCAGATGGACGGTGCCAAGGGCATCCTTATCATACCCGACTGGCCTACACAGCCATGGTATCCGATGGTCTTTGACACGCTCAGTGAACCTTGGGTCCGTTTGCAGGGTACCCCAGAATTAGTTACTCACCCTGTTTCAGGGGAGCCACATCCCTGCCATGGCTATTTAAATTTGTTGGCTTGCAGATTCTGAATCGGCCTTTAGAACAATACGGCCTTTCTACCCGGACCATGGATACCATTGCGGCGTCGTGCCGAGAGTCTACAAGGCGAAGATACCGCTCTCACATCAGGAAGTGGGAAGCCTTCTGCAGCCGCTCTCGCATCACGTACGATGCCGTGACTATAACCGACGTCCTGGAATTCCTCGCGGGGTTGCACCATGATGAACACTTAAGCTACAGTGCCATCAACAGCGCCAGGAGCGCTCTATCATTCTACCTCAATATTGAGGTGGGATCCAACAGGCTAGTGTCCAGGCTCATGCGGGGTATTTTCAATACGAATCCGCCTACACCACGTTACAATATCACCTGGGATGTCAGGGACGTTTTAACTCTGCTCAGGACGTGGTCCCCCATGGAAGGGCTCCAGCTGGACAAACTCACCATGAAGCTGGTGATGTTACTAGCGCTGACTTCAGCACAGAGGGTACAGACACTCCATAAACTACGTGTCGACAGAATGATGTCTACCCCCACAGAAGTAGTTTTCTTTGTTGACGAGCTACTAAAGCAACACAGACCTGGGTGCACAGGGCTGCAGCTGAAGTTCCCGGCATACCCCGCCGATGCTAGGCTATGCTTAGCCTCCCATATCCGTTACTACGTCAAGGTGACGGCAAGCATCAGAGGAATGGAGAGATACCTGCTTGTCACTCATAAGAGACCTCACCATCGAGTGACAACACAGACGATATCCAGGTGGCTTCGAGTCGTCTTGGGTAAGTCGGGTATCGACACTAATGTGTTCAAATCTCATTCCACCAGGGCTGCATCGACGTCGGCGGCGAGGGTCATGGAGGTGCCCATGGACCATATTCTCGCCACAGCAGGATGGGCTAATGAGACGGTGTTCCAGCGGTTCTACAACCGGCCCGTTGCTGCGCCTCTACAGTTCGCAGAAGCCGTGCTAGATGCGGGGCAAGAACGTGGAGATGTCCCCGAATGAGGGGTTTTGATTTGTTTGTTAATAAATATGCTTTGTTTTGCAGTATGGACTAGTCAGCAAGTTATTCCTCCCATCCATCCCTGGTAGTGGTGTGACAGCATGGACGTGGTCCAGGGCGTGTCATCACAGAAGCTTTGAAGTCTTCACGAAGTCACTCACGTGACTCCGAAATGAAATAGTAAGATTGAACGAGAACTTACCAGTTCGAAGGTTGATCTTTATTTCATGAGGAGTCGAAGTGAGGGATTTCGTGCCCTCCTCGCCCAACCCTCAATCACCTTCATCTGGTAATCTTAGTCAATTCAATCATACTATGCGAAGTCATTTCTATTGTTGGTTCTGTGATTCCACGCCGCTACTTTGAAGTATGTCGAGCATGCGCGCCGGCGGGCTCTTCACGAAATCCCTCACTTCGACTCCTCATGAAATAAAGATCAACCTTCGAACTGGTAAGTTCTCGTTCAATCTTACTATTCTCCTGCCATCTGACCATAACCTCTGACACCCGAACTGATCAAGAATCCATCTCTGCCTTAAAAATATCATCGATGTGGCCTCCACAGCCTTCTGTGCAAATAATTCCAGATTCAACCCCCCCCCCCCCCCAGACTGAAGAAATTCCTCCATCTCCTTCCTAAAGGAATATCCTTTAGTTCTAAGGCTATGACCTCTAGTACTAGACTCTCCCACTAGTGGAGGCATCCTCTCCACATACACTCTATCCAAGCCTTTCACTATTTGGTACGTTTCAATCGGGTCCCCTCTCGTCTTTCTAACCTCCAGCCAGTACAGGACAAGTGCCGACAAACGGTCATCACATGTTAATCCGCTCATTCCCGGGATCATTCTTGTAAACCTCCTCTGAACCCTCTCCAGAGCCAGCACATCCTTCTGGTGTCCAAAATTACTGGCATTACTCCAAATGTGGCCCGACCAGCGCCATATAGAGTCTAGGCATTACATGCCTTGTTTTGTATTCTCGCCCTCTTGAAATAAATGCTGGCATTTAAGATATTAAAATAAATGGCACCAGTTCAGCCTGATGTAATCGATGTATTGTGGCCTAAGGTAAGGTAGTATTACATGACAGTAAGCATTGGGCAGCACGGTGGGGCTGCGGTAGAGTTGCTGCATTACAGCGCCAGAGACCCGGGTTCGATCCTGACTCTGGTGCTGTTTGTACAGAGATATATGTCCACCCACACTCCAAAGAGGGCTTGGTATAAATGTAAATCATCTCTTGTGTGTGTAGGATAGTGCTAGTGTACGGGGATCACTGGTCGGTACGGACTCGGTGGGCCAAAGGTCTGTATCTCTAAACTGAATACAGTAGGTATGTTACAAAACTTACCTTTAGCGGCGCTGCAGTTCTGCCACTGCCCGTGTGCACGACTTTGGCGCCTTAGAGAGGGGGGCGGGTTTAAAATGCGATTTTTCTTCAGACTATTCAAATCAATTTTGAACAGGCATTTTAGTTGCTGAAGAAAAATCACTTTGACTGCCGTTTTATTAAGTTTATTAAAATTAGCGCTGGAAAAATTAAAAGCAGGAGTAAATTAAAAATCATCTTAAGCCGTGAACGCCGACAACGGGACGGATCTCACGTAGGGGACAAAAGTAGGTACAGTTTATTTTTACATAAAAACGTGCTTCTTAGGATGCCTTTAATCAAAATGTCATGTTGCGAAAAGGTGACTAAAAAAATATATGAACCGGCAGTATTTTTCCTGCCGACTGGGGGTTAAATTCACCGCAAACCGCAATGTTTCAATCCATCGCGTTCCACAAAAACACACTTGCAAGTTGATTTAAATGGCCATTAAATTAGGGGAATTAAACACTAAATTCCTTCTATTTGTCCTATAAATTCATGACAATGAGATTTAAAAATTGGTTATATTGTGAATTCTTGTGTGAATGTTATTTGGACACTTAGGCTTTTTAAAAATGTTAACCTTTTCTTAGGAAATGGATAGGTGTTTAGATCTAGTAATTGAATTTTGTAATTAGCTACAATTGGGTAACTAACTAATTATATGCTTTAATTTGAGGTCATCCAAGTAAGTTTGTTTCATATTTGTTTCAGAATGCTTCAATCTATAATAACTGATAATTTAATTCAGTTCTCTTAATTTTTAAGAAAGTTACGGGCTTTTGACTGTCTCCGATCACAGCTTTTGTGTTAAGTCAATGGAAAAGCAATGGAGAACAAGATGCTAATTTCTGAGTATGAAAATGGCCATAACTTTTTTAATACTGAAGATATGAAAATGAATTAGGTGTCAAATTAAACTTATTTTTATGCTTTATCTGATGGGATAAATTGCAGACTTGATTTTTAAAATCTCAAAATTTTGTAACATTGCTATGCTAAGATTATGAAAATTGTCTTTTAAGTTCGTAAGTGAGCAGAATTGGACCATTTGGCCCAGCAAGTCTACTCTGCCATTCAATCATGGCTGATCTATCTTGTGCTCCTAACTCTATTCTCCTGCCATCTGACCATAACCTCTGACACCCGAACTGATCAAGAATCCATCTCTGCCTTAAAAAGATCATCGATTTGGCGTCCAGTCTTCTGCGCAAATAATTCCAGATTCGCACTTGATTTTTAAATCTCAAAATGTTGTAACATAGCTAAATACAGCACAATGTCCGTGCCGAATATGATGCCAATCTCAACTAATCTCATGCGCCTGTATATGATCCATATCTTTCTATTCCCTGCTTTCGCATGCCTAATCTAAAAGGTTAACGACAGAGATGGCTTCCTATTTATCTGGATATTTTGCCAATTCTAAAGTCCCAAATCTACTAAATGTTAACATCAAGCAATGGGAATATAACGGGAATGCGCTGCAAGCCATTGCATAGGTCGTTGAAAAGTGTGTTGTGTAATACATTATTCCATTTCTTGCAGAAAAGACTGCGCCGGAGTGCAACTGTACCACCAATGCATGCGCAGTTTTCTACAAAGGGTTCTATTACATGTACCCCTTCAGCATTGAATATCACGTTTTTGCATCTGCCATGCTTTATGTCATGTGGAAGAACGTCGGGCGGCAGATTGAAGAGCACAAGCGCCGCAAATTTACTTTTAAGAGGCAGTACAAGATATTACCCGGACCAGCGCTGGGAGCCGTGGTGCTAGCGGCGACCATAGGCATTCTGATCGTGTACAACATACAGGTGGGCCACTCGGAAGCTCAGCGCAGGTCTGCCGTGACTATGTTTTATTCCTTCAGCATAACGGTGCTGAGTTTGATGTCGGCAGCGACTGCGAGTGGCCTGGTCATTTACCGGCTGGAGAGGCGGCCGGTGGACACTTCCACCAACCCCACCAGGAAGCTGGACGGCTCGCTGCTGGTCGGCACAGCCTGCGCCTCCTGGCTCCTGTCCTGGTGCTCCGTGCTGGCGGGGATCGCCGCAGGGAGCCGCCAGCACCACGCCTGGCTCAACCTGCCCTTTTCCCTGCTGACCGTGGTGGAGAAGTACCTGCAGAACATGTTCATCATCGAGTCCCTCCACCGGGAGAGCGACCGGTCGCAGGAGCGAGTAGTGCAGGAGCCCCCGGCGGTGTTTGCCGTGTCGGCTCCGGCAAGTGGCGAGGAGCGGGCTGGGGGCGAGGACATGGGCGATGCGGGCAGGGGCTTGTGGCGACCCGGCCACTCTCTACCGCTGCAGGACGGCGAGGCGTGGGACACCAAAAGCCTGATGCTGAAGAACATCGCCGCCTTCCTCTTCCTCTGTAATATCTCGGTAAGTTTCACTAACCCCCTCGTTGAAAATAATCTATTGGTTCCATTCACAATGTCAAGGGCCTGTCCCACCAGCATGCAACTCTATGCGATGAGCGCGACATAACGTGGTCGCTTGAGCCGTCCGGCGTCGCGGGGCCGGTCGCACTTCGATCGCCGGAGCCGTGCGGAATTGTGCGGAGTTCGTCCCGACATCGCGCGGCGCTCCGAAAAACTGACAAAGTTCAAAAATTCCGCGCGGCAACGGCTTGTCGGCTCGCAGTCGCCTCGACGCATTGCACACCGCCTCGACGTCGTTCCTCCGTGACCCTCTATGTATGTGGCTCCGTGGCCCTCTGTGTGTGTGCCTCTGTGCCCCTCTCTGTGTGCCCCTCTCTGTCCTGGCGAACTTACCTTAAGACTTCGCTCCAATTTCGCCTCACTTCGCGCCACGTTGCGCCACTCACCCAACCTCCGCGCTGCCCTCGCTGCCGGTTTGGTCGCGCTTGCCGCGTGCAGGCGCATGCTGGTGGGAACGGCCCTGTACAGGGGATCACCCGACCTCCGCGCGGCCCCCGCTTCTAGTTTGGTCGTGCTCATCGCTTGGAGTCGGATGCTGGTAGGACAGGCCCTTAATTCTTCGGCGAAGAAATACTTGGATTTGTATACGGCTCTTAATTCGTGCCAGAGCACGTTAAATCTGGAAGTAGGTCAAAAATCCACCAGAGGTATTCACTGAAGTGTACACGCCAACCAGGTGATGGTTGCTGGATGGTTGGCGATAGAACATTATCTGCCACAGAAGGCAGTGCAGGCCAATTCACTGGATGTTTTCAAGAGAGTTAGATGTTGCTCTTATGGGCTAAAGGAATCGGGGGATATGGGGAGAAAGCAGGAACAGGGTACTGATTTTAGAGGGTACACAAAATGCTGGAGCAACTCAGCGGGTGCAGCAGCATCTATGGAGCGAGGGAGATGGGCACCGTTTCGGACCGAAACCCTTCTTCAGACTTGAGGCGACCCGGCTACTCTCTGCCGCTGCGGGCCGGCGAGGCGTGGGACACCAAAAGCCTGATGGTGTCCCACCTGAAGAAGGGTTTCGGCCAGAAACGTTGCCGATCTCCCTTGCTCCATAGACGCTGCTGCACCCGCTGAGTTTCTCCAGCATCTGCAGTTCCTTCTGGTACTCACAATACTGATTTTAGATGATCAGTCATGATCATAGTGAATGGCGGTGCTGGCTTGAAGGGCCGAATGGCCTACCCCTGCACCTATGTTTCTATCCCAGGGGAGACCTGGGGTTACATGTTGGCCAGTGCATTGTGCATAGTTCCAGTATTCTTCTTCCAGACTATTGCACTACCAGAGCAAAGAGGGTATTTTATAGGCTAAAGAACGTGTCTCCCGTCGTGCAATGATATCCTCGGATCTGTGCTGAAATGTGCCCATGAACCACAGCCTCCCAAAGCATGTAGGACATACAGCAGAGCCCATCAAGTCAACTCTGCGGAGGTGGCGGAGTTGCTGCCTTTACAGCGCCAGAGACCCGGGTTCAATCCCGACTACGGGTGCTGTCTGTACGGAGTTTGTACATTCTCCCCATGACCTGCGTGGGTTTTCTCCGAGATCTCTGGTTTCCCACCGCACCTCAAAGATGTCCAGGCTTGTAGGTTAATTTTTGGTAAAATTGTACATTGTCCCTAGTGTGAAGGATCGTGTTAGAGGTCAGTTCCGCGTGGATTACGTGGGCCGAAGGGCCGGTTTCAACGCTGTATCTCTAAACCAAAGTGCTGTGAACACTCCCTTGCAGGGTACATAGGGAGCGAAGAGGATGGGCTTGATGAGATAGCAAGTTATTTACTTATTTCATATGTCTCCCTCAGCCAAAAGAACGTACTGGTATGTAGGTAAATTGGCTTGGTAAATGTAAACATTGTCCCTAGTGGTTGATCCTGGTCAGTGCGGACCCGGTGGGCCGAAGAGCCTGTTTCCACGCTGTATCACTAAACTAAAACAAAAAGCTATTTGAAAAAATTCTGGAAGCGAACATTATCCCCCACAATTAAATTGTGGACAGTGGAAATGTTGGAGACGTTGCATTTGGAGAGAATCGGGTTTGTCCTAAAGGACAAATATGAACTCTTTGAACAAATATGGTCTCCATTCACTGACTATATGAAGGGGTAGCTGAGCTCAGCATTGTAACTCAATAAATACCCAGTGGTAGGATTAGATGAAAAGATCTATTCTGAGATTTGTTTACACGTCTCTATAGATACTGTTATGTGAAATTGTTTCATTCATTGTTAAGCTGTGTACTTCAATTTTTTTAAAATATAATAATTGTTCGCTTGTATTTTTTATTGTTTAAATTTTTTTTAATTTAAATTAAAAAAAAATATATAATCATAATCAATATTATTTAATCACAATCCTCATTGATTATACACCTATTCTTTCACCTCTTTACTTTCTTTACTTTCTAAAAAAAATAGAAGCTTATATAAATCATTCCGTAATTGTATAACTTTTGAAACAAGTTAAATGTGTATTTGAAAAACTGTTATATCATTGGCAATATGCATTGCTTCCAATAAAAATATATATATTTTTAAATAAATAAAAAGCCATTTGGCCCATATCATTCCAATCGATTCAATTTCCCCATATGTCTCTGCATTGTTCTCGCTCTGGTTCCTGATCTTCTGCCTGTGCCTCTTGCCACCCACTGGCATTGAGGATAATTTGTAATGGCCATTTTATCTGTTAATTGGTGCATTGTTGGGACATGTGAGGAAATCCACACAGTCGCATAGCGAATGTGCAAACTCCCCACAGATAGTATGGAAGGTTAGGATTGTGAGTTTGACTAGCTGTGCTACTGTGCCACAATTTATAAATTGATAGACAATTGGAGAGTTTTGAGAGCCGACCTAAGGTCACTTTGTTAAATTGATGCGGCCAGGTCACAAGAAAATATGAAAATATCACATTTTGTAAATGGGTCAACAAAAAAAAGCGGAAGTTGTTTATTAACGCAGTTAGCAAAAATATTAACGACTAATGTTTTCAAGAAAAATTAGTTGATGGTAATCTATCAAATTGAATCTGTGATCCATTCAGTGAAGAAATCACTTTCATGAAATCTTCGAGGGTGAATTGGAGGAAATGTTGTAAAAATGCAAAAGTTAGCTGGAAAATCTGTCAAAATGGTGGGAGTGAGCTTGGATGTTTAATTTTCCTTTTGAAAAGTATTTGCAGGATTACTCGGTCAACCAGTTTGGAATGAAGAAGGGATCAACATTTACATGCAATCCCTGCAGTAAGCATTTATCTAAAAAATTCAATCTGGTCTGAGCACTGGCTGTCCATATCAGAATGGATGTAGAACAGGCCTTTCAGCCCATCGTATCTGCACTGACCACAATGCCTGAACTAATATGAGGTCTGAAGAAGGGTCTCCACCCGAAAATGTCACCCATTCCTTCTCTTCAGAGATGCTGCCTGTCCCGCTGGGTTACTCCAGCATTTTGTGTCCAGAACTAATTCCATCTCCCTGTACGTGGCTAGTATCCCTCTGATCCCTAATGTCTGTAAATGTTGCTATCTACCTGCTTCTCGCATCTCCTGGCAGCACATTCCAGACTCTTCCCACATAGTGTATAAAATAAAATGTCGTACAAATTTCAAGCATTTCCCCCTCTAACCTTAAACCTTGATTAGTACGGGTGTCAGGGGTTACATGGCGAAGGCAGGAGAATTTGCTTGAGAGGGAAAGACACTGTAGATCGGCCATGATTGAATGGCGGAGTAGACTTGGTGAGCCAACTGGCTTTATTCTGTTGCTGGAACTCATGAATTTATGAACTATATTCTCCAGTAATAGATATGCTATCAATCATGTATCCATGCCACCACCTTCAGTATTCCAGTGTGAATATGGAAGCCGAGACCGTTTGCCAGTGGTTTCCTGATTCTGCGTTGATATTACCGAGTCCAACGGCAGTGTTTTCTTTGGGGAAAACTTCCCACTGAATCCGATTAGCTTCGACTGTTTCCACTAGTGGGAGAGCCTAGGATTCGAGGTGATGGCCTCAGAATTTAAGGACGTTCTTTTAGGAAGGAGATGAGGAGACATTTCTTTAGTCGGAGGGTGGTGAATCTGTGGAATTCCTTGCCACAGAAGGTTGTGGAGACCGAATCAGAGGATTTTTAAGGCAGAGGTAGATAGATTCTTGATTAGTACAGGTGTCAGAGGTTATGGGGAGAAGGCAGGGGAATGAGGTTAGGAGGGAGAGATAGATCTGCCATGATTGGATGGCAGAGTTGACTTGATGGACTAAATGGTCCTCATTCTACTTTTATCACTTATGGCCTTGTTTAGTTTAAGGTCATCTAAATTCATTGAATTAACCCAATTGGCTTGAATATATTAGTTTAAAATATTTAATGTTTGTTTACCTTTTTCAATGTTATAATTTGAATTGGGACCATCCACAAACAATAAAACACTCAACTTTTCCAGCATTTTGTTTGTATAATTCAAAATGCCGAATTTGACATTCAGCTAAATTTGGTTTTGAAAGAAATCTAAAGATGTTGAAACTAACCATATAACCATATAACAATTACAGCATGGAAACGGGCCTTCTCGGCCCTTCCAGTCCGTGCCAACCATTTATTTTCCCCTAGTCCCATCTACCTGCACTCAGGCCATGCCCCTCAATTCCCTTCCCGTCTATATACCTATCCACTTTACTTTTAAATGTTACAATCGATCCTGCCTCCACCACTTCTGCTGGAAGATCATTCCACACAGCCACCACTCTCGGAGTAAAGAAGTTCCCCCTCGTGTTACCCCTAAACTTCTGTCCCTTCATTCTCATGAAATGCCCTCTTGTTTGAATCTTCCCTACCCTCAATGGGAAAAGCTCATCCACGTCAACTCTGTCTATCCCTTTCATCATTTTAAATACCTCAATCAAGTGCCCCCTTAACCTTCTGCGCTCCAAAGAATAAAGACCCAATTTGTTCAACCTTTCTCTGTAACTTAGTTGCTGGAGTCCAGGCAACATTCTAGTAAACCTCCTTTGTACTCCGTACAAATGTGAAATGAATACAAATAAATGGTGGAAATGTTCGGCAGCTCAGGGAGTATTTGTGGAATCGGAGTTAATGTCTAGTGATATGAAACATTCAAGGGCCTGTCCCACTTGGGCGTCATTTGCGTGTCATTTATGCGACATCACTTGCGCGTCATGATGCATGACGTGTGCGTCGTGACTCGCACGTGATGTGTGCATGGCGTACATTATGCATGCGTGGTGAGTCGTGGTGGCGTAGGCAGTCACGCGTGGTGCCTCGGGATTTTAGGATTCACAAAATCTTCGTGCGTCACCTGCGTGACGCGCAAATGATGCCCAAGTGAGACAGGCCCTGAACTCCTTTGTCAAGTGGTAACTGACCTGTGTTTACATATCTTTTGTCTTGGCCATTTTTGGGTGGGCCTTGTTCTTGCTACCCGTGTAATGCTAAGATATGCATGGAGACCTGGCGAACACCTCCGCTCGGTCCGCAATAACCAACCCGACCTCCCAGTGGCTCAGCACTTCAACTCCCCCTCCCATTCCGTATCCGACCTCTCGGTCCTGGGCCTCCTCCACGGCCAGAGTGAGCAACACCGCAAGTTGGAGGAACAGCACCTCATATTCCTCTTGGGGAGTCTGAGCTTAAACATTGAATTTGCTCAATTCTGTTAACCCTTGCTGCCTCCTCCCCTTCCCACCTCTCCCTCAGCCCTTGGGCCCTGGCATTCCCTCTCTCTATCTCTCCCCCACCCAAGTCGCACTAGCTTCTCATTTTCACACTACAAACAGCTTACAATGGCCTTTCCTTTATCATCAATACTTTTTTGCATATCTTTCATTCATTGTTCTTTATCTCTCCACATCACTGTCTATCTCTCGTTTCCCTGATCCCTAGCCAGTCTGAAGAAGGGTCTTGACCCGAAACGTCGCCTATCTCCTTCGCTCCTTAGATGCTGCTGCACCCGCTGAGTTTCTCCAGCCTTTTGTGTACCAGCAGGACCTTGCCATTCCAGGCATGTCAAATGGCGCATCTGGGAAGGGCAAGTTGAAACTTCAACTTTCATTACAAGAACAAATTAGCAAATATAATGCCTGTTAAGCAGTTTGTTCTTACTAGAAAAGATAAATGGTACTTTTAAAATGGCCATCTTCACATTTTAAATATTGGGATCTCTACACTAGCAGCACAATGGCACAATGGTAGAGTTGCTACCTTGCAGTGCCAGAGCCTTGGTTCCTGGATTCAATCCTGACCATGGATGTTTGTCTGTAGGAGTTCTCTCTGTGGGTTTTCTCCGAGATCTTCGGTTTCCTCCCACACTCCAAAGACGTACGGCAAGGGTTCCCAAATATTTTTTGTCCCGTTTACCACCTGGCAACCTTTTGAAAGTAAATGTACCCCCACCTTGTTTTGTTCAGTAATTTGTGTTTACCCTTCTATCATAATAAAGCAACCTACAAAGGGAAAATTAAAAAATACTGTTTTTAACATTATTATTTTAAGTTCCAGAACCAACAAATTTACCCCCTGGGGGCAAATTTACCCCAGGTTGGGAACCCTTGAAGTACAGGTTTGTAGGTTAATTGGTTTGGTATAAATGCAAATTGTCCTTGGTGTGTGTAGATAGTGTCAATGTGCGGGGATCGCTGGTTGGCGCAGACTCTTAAGGGGTTGGACAGGCTAGATGCAGGAAGATTGTTCCCGATGTTGGGGAGGTCCAGGACAAGGGGTCACAGCTTAAGGATAAGGAGGGAAATCCTTTAGGACCGAGATGAGAAGGACTTTTTTCACACAGAGTGGTGGGTCTCTGGAACACTCTGCCACAGAGGGTAGTTGAGGCCAGTTCATTGGCTATATTTAAGAGGGAGTTAGATGTGGCCCTTGTGGCTAAGGGGATCGGAGGGTATGGAGAGAAGGCAGGTACGGGATACTGAGTTGGATGATCAGCCATGATCATATTGAATGGCGGTGCAGGCTCGAAGGGCCGAATGGCCTACTCCTGCACCTAATTTCTATGTTTCTATAATGGGCCTGTTTCCGAACTAAAGCTAAACTGTTTCAAAAGCCATGCCAATATTTAACTAATTGAAATCGGAACAAATTGCTTTAACAATTTTAAGACATTGGTGTTCCGATCCATTGTAAAATTGGTAGTATCATCACTGAACGACTTTTTTTATTTTACCATGGTGGGGGTTCTTCCTCCATCTTGGGACACCTTGTAGAGGTATTTTCCAACATAAACCTGGCTTTGTGAGGAACTTTGGCCCTCTCCCTTCACCCTATCAGAGTCCACGGTAGATATAACCACGGCATTTTCTCTCCTCCCCTTTCCAGCCAACACGACACTCCTTTTCACAAGAAAGGATTGAAATTAGTCTACAATTGTCCAAAAACTATCCTCCGTTCTCTAGAAAATGTGTTGAATATAGTTGGCAATATTCAACAGGAAGGCAGATCATTTGAATCAAAAATAGTTTTGTCTGGAAACATAAACATAGAAAAATAGGTGCAGGAGTAGGCCATTCAGCCCTTCGAGCCAGCACTGTCATTCAATATGATCAGGGCTGATCATCTAAAATCAGCACCTCATTCCTCTTTTTTCCCCATATCCATTGATTCCTTTAGTCCCAAGAGGCAAATCTAACTCTCTTGAAAACATCCACTGAAGTGGCCTCCACTGCCATCTGTGGCAGAGAATTTCACAGATTCACAACTAAATGTGAAAATTTGGGCGAAAAAATGTTTCCTCATCTCAGTCCTAAATGGCCTCCCCCTTATTCTTAAACTGTGATCCCTGGCTCTGGACTCCCCCAACATCGGGAACATTTTTCCTGCATCTAGCCTGTTCAATCCTATAAGAATTTTATGTTTCCATATATCTCATAGAAACATGGAAAATAGGTGCAGGAGTAGGCCATTCGGCCCTTCGAGCCTGCACCGCCATTCAATATGATCAAGGCTGATCATCCAACTCAGTATCCCGTACTCATCCAACTCAGTATCCTGTACTCCAACCCAATCCAATATCCAATCTCATCCTTCTAAATTCCAATGAATACAAGCCCAGTCGACCCATTCTTTCATCGTACCAGTCCCACCAAAGCAAGCAGTGTGGTTTTGAGTTTCATGTGGCATTAGACAGAAGAATCTGAAGCGTTTGAGTTTGGTCTATTAGCTTCTAATCTCCATGAAGTCCACATTGCCATTTGCATCTCAGATCACACCATTTAGCTGGATACTGTGGAGTAATCATGGCATGTCATCTTGCTGGAGATGCTGCTTTCTTTTATGTTCCAATGAAGCTGCTATGTCCTTTAATGTGGGTACAGAGGTTCCAGGGCACTATTTGACAAGTACCAGGGGAATTCCTCCCAGTAGCTTGTCCTCATTCGCTGGTCGGTGGGACTTTCAGGGCTGTTTCTGCGCTGTATCTCTAAACTAAACTGAACTAAACTAAATGGTCAACATTTCTATTTGGTCACTTTTCATCAGAAATTACTTTAACCATGTGAAGCACAGGCTATTAAAAATGTTGGGAAATTGCACGATTAATTGATGACAAACTACATGTCAAGAAGATGTCAAGGTGTTACAGGTGATTATATTAATAATATACTTGAGCACTAATCTACAACACAGATATTCATTGTACACAGGCCAAATGCTGGGGTATCAAATTGTAATCACCAATCCTGTTACTCTGGGGAAAATATAATATAGTCTACCGATGTGAACCACTTTTACAATTTGAAGTTTATTATCTGGCTTGTACGTAGTTTGATTTTTGTGATTGTGATTGAATAGCATGTGTTGGAAATCCATCTGATTCTAAGATCTTGCTTTTCTCTTTTTTGTTTGAAGTTCTGGATACTTCCAGCCTTTGGAACTCGCCCCCAGTTTGACAATGGTCTCGAAGAAAATGTTTATGGATTTGAAACATGGATTCTAATTGTAAACCTTGCAATGCCTTTTGCTATTTTCTACCGTATGCATGCATCTGCTTCACTTTTTGAGGTGTTCTGTTTAACATAGTCAACAAATGTAATTGGTGTGCAGGGAATGCAAATATGTACGAATAGCTGCATAGGAAAACTATGCTACATTAGCGCACTTGATTTTCTTGTACCTAAATGTGGAATCGACACTGGCTAATAGTTCAGAATTTTAATTTTGTATTAATAAATTTAAGGTGTTTTTGCAATATTTTGTATTAAATTATCTTTGTTATAAATGTATCAAATTTTCAAAGTTCAATAGGTTGCCAATAAAGATTTGAATACAAAGCTTGTAATACTGTGAATCTGAGAAAAGAATTGTGCATTCTATCCAAATTTGTAACACTATATTGTGATTTTTTTTAATGTATGTTGCACAACTTTGCCCCAGTTAATGCTACCGTTGCACAATAATAATCCTTATCGCATGTTTAATTTGATTTTATGTAAACTACCATCTTAGTTCACCATGGAAATATAAATTGACTTGAGTTGCACGTCACAAGTTGGCATATTTTAAGGGACATTGTAAAACGTTTTATAAAATAGAGCTTCATGGCAATTGTTCATATTCACAGCTATTGCATTATCAGAATAAATAGAATACATTAATGCCTATTTGTACATGTACTGGGAATATTGACTGTTTTAAGTTATTTTAGTGTGTAAGTTGTATTTGTGAAAGATTTGCATCAATGAAAAATATTGTAGCATTAATAAATTCTATTGTAACTTTTTTTGGTTTCCATGCATAATTGATAAAGGTGCAGAAATTACATCTTAGATGGGAAAGTTGCACTTATTACAGAAACACATGCAGAAACAGTAATTCCAGATATCTGAACTGTTTAGTTGTATTATAGGAATCTTGCATTAATTGATTAGTATTTTCATACTTCTCAGTGGTATTCACTAATTGTTTTAAATTTATCCTTGACTGGGGAGGACGTCCATGAAGGTTTGTGGTCAGTATATTGAATGTACACAACAAGGCTTTTGCTGGGAAGTTCTAGATTTTAAGCCTAATGATGAGGAAAAAAAAAAATTGGTAGACATAAAATGTTGGAGTAACTCAGTGGGACAGGCAGCATCTCTGGATAAAAGGATTGAGTGACATTTCGGGAAGAGACCCTTCAGGCTGGTGTAGAAATCGCATCGTAAGTGGGGAAAGTTGCACTTATTGCAGAAACCATAGTTCCAGAAATCTGTTAACTGTTTAGTTGCATTGTAGGAAACTTGCATTCATTGATTAACACTTTGATTCTTATTTCTTGGTCCTCCAAAATATTCCAAATTGAATTTAAACTGGAGGTGACGGAGGGTGGACTTGAGCAAAAAAGTATTCTTGGAGAAGAAGAGCTGCCTTAAATTTAGTTGCATCTCGTTGAGTATCCTAATAGGTTTGGTGTAGGTCTTGTAATCTATGTCAAGCTGACCATTTGACATTTTGTAAAAACGGGTCAAAGTGAACTTTACGTCTGTCTTAGTGAATTCAGAAGTTTGGTAACACTCGCTTCTCTCTCGTAGGTATTTGTAACAAATTGAGCAGCCTGTCTTTGGACACGTTTGATGGAAGACATGTTTTTGTGTATGGATCCCATGCTGCAACTGTGTAGTCCAAATGTAGTCTAATGAGTGTCTATCTTTGGTGTAAACCAGCATCAGCAGTTCCGTCCTACACAAAAAACATGATGGTATATAGTCAAGAGATGTCTCTGCTGTTAATGGAGAAGACCTGACAAAGTACTGCAAATGTATTTTTGTTTAGTTTAGAGATACAACATGGAAACTGAACCGAGTCCACACCGACCATCATGCAACCATTTGCACTAGTGCTGTGACCCCGCTTTCTCATCTGCTCCTGAAATGTTAGGGGCAACTTAGAGGTCAACCAACTACCATCCTGCACATGGGTGGAAATCTCAGGGGGACGGGTTTGGCAGGTGGGGACAATCTTTTTCTCTCCCCCCCCCCCATGTTTTGCAATCCGGATTTTTAAATTTGGTGAAAAAAAAAATCTATTAAGAAAAATCTCCACTTTCTGCGAGACAGTGGGGATGGGACTGATGATCGAGGGCGCCGATTGGACGAGAGAGACGTCCATTGTCAGCAGGCAATGGGGGGGGACATAATGATTCAGTGCGATGATTGGAGGAGGGAGGTGTCTGACAGAGGCTGAAGTAGGGGGGTGGGACTGAGGATAGAGCGCGGTGATTGGAGGAGGGAGACGTCCTGGTGGAGCAAAGATCATAGAGCGGAGCTTGAATCGGCCCGTTCGTGGGGCCCTTCATGGCGCTGCCTAATCGGCCGTGGGATCTTCCATCGCCCTGCGGTCAAATTGCTGCATCGAGGCTCCCTGGGTGTTGGAAGATCTCGCAGCCGGTTTTAAGCTGCGCCAGGCGATGAAAGGCCCCGCGAACGGGCCGATTGAAGCCCGACTCGGGGCGGAAGAAGCTGCTGTTGCTGGAGTTCGGAGTTGGTCACCGATCAGATCAGTTCCTGATGTTACCATCCACAGGGCCCACGGCCAAAGTCTTGCATGTGTGTGCGTGGCCACCCAACAATTGTGGTTCCCCCCCCCATGTTTTGACAGCAATTTCTGCCCCTGATCCTGCACAACTTTGGGATGTAGGAGGAAAGTGGTGCACCCTGAGGAAACCCACTTGGTCGCGGGGAGAACGTGCAAATTCCCCACACGCAGTAGCCGAGGTCATGATCTAACTTGTGTCTGTCGCTGTGAGGCAGCAGCTCTACCAGCTACGCCCCAATTTTGCATCTACTACAAATGTGGCGTGTTCGTAGTGAAGAGAATTCCAGTGGTGTATGGCATACTGACAAGTCTGCCTTGGCAGCTTAGCTGTTAGTTCATTGAGAGTTTTGTACAATGACAGTAATTGCTGTCATTGCATATGTAGTCAGATGTAGAAGCTGCTCCGATATCCAACTGCTCCTCTGGTTACACTAATGAAAGCTTCACAGCTGGAAGTCTTGTTGAAATCAATGATTTTAAAAGAACTCTAATCTTTTCTGCTCTATTCTCAGTGGAATGCCCCTTAAAACTTCAAGCCTTTCTGAATGAGATATAACTGAGCTTTTAAGACTTTGCTATTTATAACTTGGTTTCATTGAGTGTTGCCCCCACAGTGTAATACGTGGGGTTTTGATGGATTGGTGCATTCTATGGGGGTTGTTTGTAGACCTCATGGAATTAATGTTCTACCTTCAAAACCTGTTGTTTCTATCACAGTTTGAGCCTGGTCTGGTAAATGAACAGGCTCTTAGTGGTGGTTGCACAGTTAGTTCAGTGCCTTGCTAAATTGGTTACTGTTGTCGGAGCTAATCTGGTGTATAAATAGCTATTTCACTAATGCAGACCTCTCTGGATCCCTGTCCGGTGGAGTACTTGTAGACTATCCAACTAGTGATTTTTAGAGGCTTTGATTGCAATGGGGGAAAATGTCAAAGTGTTTTATTGTCATATGTCCCAGATGGGACAATTAAATTCTTACTTGCTGCAGCACAACAGAATATGTGAGTATGTTAAGGAGGAAGACTACTATTCTCGCACTTATTCCAGCTCCAATAGAGGAAATGTGACGTCCAGAGAGAAGAGCAAATGGGTATTGCAGTTTGACTGTGAATACTGATGCGTGAAGGATCCCTAGGAAATTGCAGATGGAGCCACATCTTGGGTATACTGTGCATGGAGGAAAGAGAAGAAAAGCAGGTTAGTTACTGGGGATTATATAGTTGAAGAGCAGACAAGTGTTTCTAATGTGATTATAGGATGGTGTGTTGCTTACCTGAAGCATGTCTCAAGGATACGATTGAGTTACTGCAGAACATTCTGAATGTGAGGGTGAACAGCCAGATGTTGTGGACCATGTTGGTACTGTCACCATGGGAAGGGCAAGTTTTAAGGAGTTGGAGTTAAAGAAGAAGAACTTCAATAGAAGTGGTATTTGGATGATTGAGTTCCACGAGTGTAGAAATATGGGGTACTGTAGATCGATGAATGGCTGGAGACATGATACAGGAATGATGACGAGCCCCTTTCACGACCTAATTGGCGACCTCTACCGAGTTTGCCCTTGACTCATACTCGCAGCATGGTCGCCACGGGGTCGTAGGAGGTCTTCGTAACTCTTCCTCATGCTCGTGAGTGGTCTCCGCGTACTAGTGGCCTCAAGTAGGTCGAGGCGTTTTATCCAGCCTGATAAAAAATGTCCACGAGTAAAAAAAAAGGTCGGCATTAAAAAAATGGTTACTTTTTACTCATAGGTAGGTAGTCGTAGATCGGTAACTGGTCCGAGAAAAAAATATGCAAACAGGACATCATTTTATCATGAGATAATTTTCTACTCATAGCTAGTCGTAGTTGGTCTTGGGTGTGGAAGACTGAGGTCGTAGGAGGTCTTTTACTTCGGCGAGTCAACACGACCTTGAGATTTTTTTTCAACTCTTCTTCTAAACTCGTGGATTAGGTCGTCCAAGTGGGACAGGCCCTTGAAATTCCTTGATATGGTGACTGATTCTGTGGGAAATTTGTACATGCCAAATGAGCTGCAAATCCTGCGGTTGGGGCCAATATGCTTCAAGGTAAGTTTGCTGTTGCTATTGGGAAGAATTAAAACAAGTTTGGCAGGGAAATGGGAAATGGACTATAGATTTAGATGGGAGAAGAGCATAAATGGATGGTGAACATTAGCGAGTTTAGATCACAAATTAAACTTTGGTTGAGAAATGGATGAAAAGAGTCCAAATGTGCCCGTTGCTGTAGACCGATGGGTACGGAGACCTGTTCGCATACCTTTTTTTTAAAGAACGAGGATTGCATTCACAATCCAGGAAACAGAGGTCGCTCTTATCATCAACGCTGGCGTTTGGTCAATGTGCGTTTCGAGTCTCTCCGCAGGGTTCACACATTCCTGCATGAGAATACGCCAACTTGGGGCAAACAGCTGGAAACTCAGGGTCTCGACATGAAACGTCACCCATTCCTTCTCTCCAGCGATGCTGCCTGTCCCGCTGAGTTACTCCAGCACTTTGTCTACCTGCGATTTAAACCGGCATCTTCTGTTCTTTCCTACACAAATAGCAACTATATATAACTGCGCGCAAGTGAGTTAAAGAAGCGATTCACAGCAAGACAGCACATTTGCATTGGTTATACATTCATCCCACTCCTCTACTCTCCGCCCCCCCCGGTCAACCTCTCAGGTTCTACCGGTCACCTACAAACTAGAACAAAAATTACCGCAGTCGACTGACTCCCACCCTGCACATCTTTGGGATGTGAGGGGAAACCATAGGACCCCAAGGGATACCTCGAGTTCGCATGGAGAACGGACAAACTCCACACGGGCAGTACTCAGAGTTTAAGTTACAAACTCTTCAGGAATTAGGATGGTGGACGTGGAGAGGATGTTTAGTGGGAGTACCTAGGACTACAGGCCATAGCCTTAGAATTGAAAGAGATGCCTTTAGAAGGGAGATGAGAAGGAATTTATTTCGTCAAAGGGTGGTGAATATGTGGAATTCTTTGATATGGAGACCAAGTCGATTAATATTTTTAGGGCAGAGATGGATAGATTCTTGATTAGTGCAGGGGTTATGGGGAGAATGGGGTTGAGGTGGAAAGATAGATCAGCAATGATTGAATGGCGGAGTAGACTTGACGGGCCAAATGGCCAAACTGCACCTAGAACTTAGAGTGGGGTACCGCAAGGCTCAGTGCTGGGACCCCAGCTATTTACAATATATATTAATGATTTGGACGAGGGAATTGAATGCAACATCTCCAAATTTGCAGATGACACCAAGCTGGGGGGTATAGTTAGGTGTGAGGAGGATGCTTGGAGGCTGCAGGGTGATTTGGATAGGCTGAGTGAATGGGCAGATGCATGGCAGATGCAGTATAATGTGGATAAATGTGAGGTTATCCACTTTGGTGGCAAAAACATGAGGGTAGACTATTATCTGAATGGTGGCAGATTAGGAAAAGGGGAAATGCAACGAGACCTGGGTGTCATGGTACACCAGTCATTGAAAGTAGGCATGCAGGTGCAGCAGGCAGTGAATAAAGCAAATGGTAGTTGAGCAGGGAGGTTCTACTGCAGTTGTACAGGGTTTTGGTGAGGCCACACCTGGAGTTTTGCGTACAGTTTTGGTCTCCAAATCTGAGGAAATGCATTCTTGCCATAGAGGGGGTACAGAGAAGATTCACCAGACGGATTCCTGGGATGTCAGGACTTTCATATGAGGAAAGACTGGATAGACTCTGCTTGTACTCACTGGAATTTAGAAGATTGAGGGGGGATCTTATAGAAACTTACAAAATTCTTAAGGGGTTGGACAATGTAGATGCTGGAAGATTGTTCCCGATGTTGGGGGAGTCCAGAACAAGGGGTCACAGTCTAAGGATAAGGGGGAATTCCTTTAGGACCAAGATGAGGAAAACATTCTTTACACAGAGAGTGGTGAGTCTCTGGAATTCTCTGCCACAGAAGGTAGTTGAGGCCAGTTCATTGGCTATATTTAAGAGGGCGTTAAATGTGGCTAAAGGGATCAGTGGGTATGGAGAGAAGGCAGGTACGGGATACTGAGTTGGATGATCAGCCATGATCACATTGAATGGCGGTGCAGGCTCGAAGGGCCGAATGGCCTACTCCTGCACCTATTTTTCTATGTTTGTATTCTATGTTTCTAACCTATGAGCAAGTGCATTGATTTTCCTAATCTTTTACTAATCTTTTGGTCGGCGATTAATTAAAAGGGGAAAACAAACTATTGAGGAGCTTCTCGTCTGTGGTGGACATTGCTGCAAGAAAAGTAATTGGAGAAAACTGGTTAAAAATCAAAATTTGAAGAACTCAGCATGTGTGGAGAGGAATGGGCAGATGACAATCTGGTGGAGCCTTCTTCAGTTGAAAAGCAAAAATAGTTCCAATTGCTGTAAATTTTAAATATAAAGAAATGATATTGCTGGAAATGTTCAACAGGCCAGGCTGGAGAGAGAGTGTTTCAGATTGATGACCCATTATCAAAAATTGAGAAAAATTCGAAACTTTTATTCCCAGAAAAATGGAACGGTAGAGAATGAGAACTGGATGTCTCAGAAACCAAGAGAAAGAGGATGAAGCAGGTTGTCATCAGCTGAGAGAGGGCGAGGGCTTGTTAATGGAGATTCTCAATCAGGATGAAGGAATAAGCAGAGGGAGCGTTGTGGAAATGGAATTAAAAAAACAAGCAATTGTGAATCTCTGACTTTCCAACAGATTCAAGTGTTTTGGCCTTAAACACTGTTTATCATGCCACAGCAGCAAACTGAGCTGTTATGTATTTCCAGCATTTTCTGTTTCTGTTTCAGATGTGCACCAGCCTGACTATTCCTGCTTAACTCCATGTTACTCTCTCCCTGGATACTGCCAGTCCTGATGGACTTTCCCAGAATTTTTCTTTAGATATACTGCAACTTGTGAATTGCTAAGATGCAATGGGCTGAATGACCTCCCATGCCCATTGAAAATATGAAAATAAAAACTGCCTTTGTTGTCAGTGTGTTGTCACCTTGTCTAAACTAGTTATTTAAGACCAGAGATCCACCTTTAAGTATAACTTAACTCTGATACATAAAGGGCCTGTCCCACCAGCATGCAACTCCATGCGATGAGTGCGACCTCACGTGGTCGCTTGAGCCGTCCGGCGTCGCGGGGCCGGTCCACTTCAATCGCCGGAACTGTGCGGAGTTCGTCCCGACATCGCGCGGGGCTCTGAAAAACTGACTATGTTCAAAAATTCCGTGTGGCAACAGCTTGTCGGCTCTCTGTCCTGGCGAACTTACCTTTAAGACTTCGCTCCAAGTTCGCCTCACTTTGCGCTGCGTTGCGCCACTCACCCGACGTCCTCGCGGCCCTCGCTGCCGGTTTGGTTGCGCTTGCCGCATGCAGGCGCATGCTGGTGGGAACGGCCCTGTACAGGGGATCACCCGACCTCCGCGCGGCCCCCACTTCTAGTTTGGTCGCGCTCATCGCTTGGAGTCGGATGCTGGTAGGACAGGCCCTTAACAAATTGGCCTTAAACCTTAAATATATATTTAAACTAGTTCAAAGGTCAGTGGAAGCCAAGTTCCAAAGACTCACCAACCTCAAGGGGAAAAAACCCCATTTAAAATGAGCAATTGATTTTTAAGCATCAATTCCTTGTTCTAGAATCATGCAAAAGAGAAAATATCATCTATAGTAGAAAAACGAGGTTTCTTCCATAACTTTCATGTTTGATGATCTTTCCTAAAGATCATCATTCTCACAGCTGCGAAGATTTTTTTTTAAATATTTCAAAATAGACTTTATTCGAATAATAAATATATACAATACATCAACCGTGCGAAAAATCCATCCGACATTTTCGGAGGCTATACAAATGTCTCCATACAGTCTATATACATTTTTCAAAATGTTCAAATTTCACGAATCGATCCCTCACCCGTGCCACTCATGTGGCCCCCCGGCATGGGATACCTTCCCTTATTTTGAGGGACGTCTCCACCATACAGTGCCCCCCATGTCCAGCAGCGGAAGGACCTTAGACTGTGGCCCTCCCCCACCGAGCCTTGGCGTTGGCTGCACCGAGCTTCAGTGCGTCCCTCAGTACGTACTCCTGCAGTCTGCAGTGGGCCAGTCGGCAAACAAAATGCTGGAGTAACTCAGCGGGACAGACAGCATCACTGGATCGAAAGAGTGGATGACTTTTGGGTCGAGACACTTCACAGATGTGATTGGTTCTTTAACCATTAAGCCATCCACTTTTTTTAATTTTATCCCTTGCTCCATAATCATCTAAACACACGTAACTAGGAATCTTACGTTGTCACAGTCGCCAGGAGGTCCTAGTGGGTCACCAGGAGGGTGAAGGTTCTCGTAGGTTCTTGCAGATGGTAGCCGGTGCTGATCGGTGAATTTCATTGGCTCATTGGGAAACAAAAACGTAAGCAGTTGTTTTCAGAACCAAGGATAACTGACCGGTAATGTTAAATGTCTGCCGAGTTTCCATTGTTCCCTACCACAGTTACCCAACCAGATGCAACTAAATTTAAGGTAGCCCTTTCTTCCTTTCTGGCTTAAGTCCTCCCTCCACCACCTCCAGTTTAAATTCCAATTTGGAATATTTTGGAGGACCAAGAAACCAAGAACCAAGAGCTTCAGAGTTGTGCATCTCTGGCTTCTTAAAAGTTGTCTCCTCTCCTTCTCCCTCCTTCTTCCCCTCTCCCCCCCTCTTTTAAAGGATTTACCGTACACAGTGCTTTAGCCGTCTTAATTACAGCACCAACCTTCCTGTTCACTCGGAATAAATATATCCTTCTTCATGTATGTGTGTGTCTGTCTGTATCACCTTGGCTTTGCACCGTGTGAATTTCACTCGGACAGCGTTCCCCTCCCCGCTTGCCCTGTCCCCACTTGCATAACGGGCTGGTGAAGGAAGCGATGTGTATGTGTGTGTTCGCCGTTCCAGTTGCCGGTTTTTCAGGCGACTGCCGGCAACTTGACAGTCGCTGGCAGTCGCCTGTGGGACAGCCCCGGTGTCATTCCTTGGATCGCAGGAGGATGAGGGGTGATCTTATAGAGATGTATAGAAACATAGAAATTAGGTGCAGGAGTAGGCCATTCGGCCCTTCGAGCCTGCACCGCCATTCAATATGATCATGGCTGATCATCCAACTCAGTATCCTGTACCTGCCTTCTTTCCATACCCTCTGATCCCCTTAGCCACAAGGGCCACATCTATCTCCCTCTTAAATATAGCCAATGAACTGGCCTCAACTACCCTCTGTGGCAGAGAGTTCCAAAGACCCACCACTCTCTGTGTGAAAAAATTCCTTCTCATCTCAGTCCTAAAGTATTTCCCCCTTATCCTTAAGCTGTGACTCCTTGTCCTGGACCTCCCCAACATCGGGAACAATCTTCCTGCATCTAGCCTGTCCAACCCCTTAAGAATTTTGTAAGTTTCTATAAGATCCCCTCTCAATCTCCTAAATTCTAGAGAGTATAAACCGAGTCTATGCAGTCTTTGTTCATAAGGCAGTCCAGACATCCCAGGAATCAGCCTGGTGAACCTTCTCTGCACTCCCTCTATGGCAATAATGTCCTTCCTCAGATTTGGAGACCAGAACTGTACGCAATACTCCAGGTGTGGTCTCACCAAGACCCTATACAACTGAAGTAGTACCTCCCTGCTCCTATACTCAAATCCTTTTGCTATGAAAGCTAACATACCATTCGCAATCATCGTATAAAATCATAGAACGGAATAGATCGGGCAGATGCACACTGTCTCTTGCTCAGAGTAAGTGAATCAAGGACATAGGTTCGAGGTGAAGGGGAAAAGATTTAATAGGAATCCAAGGGCTAACTTTTTCATCCAAAGGGTGGTGGGTGTATGAAACAAGCTGCCGGAGGAGGTAGTTGAGGCTGGGGCTATCCCAACGTTTAAGCACCAATTAGACAGGTACATGGATAGGACAGATTTGGAGGAACACGGACCAAACGCAGACAGGTGGGACTAGTCTAGCTGGGACATTGTTGGCCGGTGTGGGCAAGTTGGGACGAAGGTCGTGTTCCCACACACAGTATCACTCTATGACTAGCATGGCTCTAACAGGGAACCTGTTCAAGGACAGGTTCCTCGTGGCTACCAATGCGTTGGCGACCAACCGGGGAGCGCCACTCTGACATGACAGTGAGCAGTGGACTCTCTGTATTTCTGCAATTGTGGGGTGAATGGGAAAGCTTCGCATTACGACGCCTACCTATCTCTCTCTCTCTCCCCCTCCTCTCCCCGTCCTTCCCAAGGACAAATTGAAATAATAAGTAGTGAGAGGGTGGTTTTACGCATCTTATTGGCATTAATAAAATCTTAGCTCAAAGTGCCCAGGACCAAATGCGCGATTAGAGAACAGCGCAATCCTGGTACCCAGCGTGGCGCAGCGGTAGAGTTGCTGCCTTGCATCGCTTGCAGCTCCAGGGACACGGGTTCGATTCCGACTACGGGTGGTGTTTGTTTGTGGATTTTCTCCGAGGATCTTCGTCTTCGATTTCCTCCCACACTCCCACAAAGGTTAATTGGGTTTGTGTTAATGCAATTGTCCCCAGTGTGTGAAGGAAGGGTGGCGGATAATGTGGGTAGGGTACGGACTGAATGGGTCGGTTTCCGCGCTGTATATCTGATACTGGTCTGACACTGAGCTAAAGGGCTGTATCTTTCTCCTTACATTCGGCAGCGCTGATGATGTTTTGCGCTAACAGCAAACTGCAAACATTCTGGTGGATTGGGATTTGCGTTAGTAATCTGGAACTTTTGTGTGCATCGCCCACATCTCGCTCGCTGCACGTTATCACTTCCCTCTGCATTGCCGAGCGCTCTCCGCATGATATATTCAGGGCATGTGACGAGTGGATTGGGAATGTCGCTGGTCGTGCTCTCAACGCGAAGGCTCCCCCCCCCCCCCCCCACCCCCACCCCGCGGCTCTCTCTCTCTCAGCACAAGCAACCTGTGTCCGGCAGCGCCCCAGCCATGAATCAGACCGGCCCTCGCTCTGCGCGTCTGACTCGTACAAATGTGTCTGGTTTGCACAGTGAACTTTAAACCTCTCTCCCCCCAGCACTTGTCCAGAAAGCGCCTTCTCTGCGAGGATAGATGATCCGCAGTTTTGATCGCCGGCACTTTCCCTCCACAGTAGATCGAAGGGTCCGTGAACTTCCAGAAAAGAACATTCCAATTATCAGATTTAAACGGTGAATATTTTCCTCCTGGCACGATTTTTTTGGATTGTATCTCTGCAAGGATTTTTTTTTATTTTTAAATTTGTGAGCCGGTCTATTTATAGAAACACTTCAAGTCATTTTGGGTTTTTTTTTCTTTGCCAATTTGGGGGTGAGTTGAGAGTGGAGGAGGGGGGGGGGTGGGGTGGGGGCGATGGATTCTGCTGCCTTCTTCCCTTCTCCGCACGTCGCAGGGAGAACACCTCCTGGTAGGTGAGGGGGATGAATGAGCGACCTCCAGTGTTGCATGAAGGCGAGGGGCGCCGCTGAGCCGCGCAAGTGTTGCGAGCCTTTCTGTGTGTTTGCGCCGCGTCCTAAACTTGGGATTGAAACCATCCGCCGGCTGAAGTGAGGGGGCTGAGACTCTCTTCACCATTTGGCACTCCCCGGCTCACAAAGTGGGGATTCTGTGATAGCAGAAGGCGGCGAGGCGGAGTTGGTGCTGCCCCGGGGGGCTGGGATACAGTCTAACTAACTAACCCCGGGCTCCATGTGAAAGGCTGGGCTTCGGGAGGGGCGGGGAGGGGGTGTGCGCTGGGCTGGGAATTCGGCCAAGCATGGGTGCCCGCCTCTGGTAGTCACCCCCTTGGTGGGTGGGAGGAATGGATGGAGCGCCGGGCGCCGAGAGTGAGCTGGCCACTCGCGTCCTCACCGGGCTCCTGCTCTCCCTGCTCATCCTCTTCACCCTGCTGGGCAACGCTCTGGTCTGCGCGGCCGTGGTCCGCTTCCGCCACCTGCGCTCCAAGGTCACCAACCTGTTCATCGTGTCGCTGGCCCTCTCCGACCTGCTGGTGGCCGTGCTGGTCATGCCCTGGAAGGCGGTGGCCGAGGTGGCGGCTTACTGGCCCTTCGGCCGCCGCTTCTGCAGCGTGTGGGTGGCCTCGGACATCATGTGCTCCACCGCGTCCATCCTCAACCTGTGTGTGATCAGCGTGGACAGGTACTGGGCGATCTCCAGCCCTTTCCGCTACCAGCGCAAGATGACCCACCGCGCGGCGCTGGTGATGATCGCGGTCGCCTGGGCTTTCTCCCTGCTCATCTCCTTCATCCCGGTGCAACTCAGCTGGCACAGCAGCCGAGAGCCGGCCGACCCCGGCCCCGGGCGAGGCGACACCCCCTCCACGGCCGCCCACCCGCCCGGGAGCTGCGACTCCAGCCTGAACAGGACCTACGCCATCTCCTCCTCGCTGGTCAGCTTCTACATCCCCGTGGCTATCATGCTGGTGACCTACACGAGGATCTACAGGATCGCCCAGATCCAAATCCGGCGGATCGCCTCGCTGGAGAGAGCCGGCCAGCACGCACAGAGTTGCCGCAGGAGGAGGCTGGAGCCACGGCCACAGCAGCAACAGCAGCAGCAGCAGATGCAACACAACCACAGCGCACTGGAGCGCTCCTTCAAGAAAGAGACCAAGGTGCTCAAGACCCTGTCCATCATCATGGGCGTCTTCGTCTGCTGCTGGCTCCCCTTCTTCGTGCTGAACTGCATGGTGCCTTTCTGCGACCGCAGCTCGCCGGCCGCCGCGGCCAGGCTGCCCTGTGTCAGCGACACCACCTTTGACATCTTCGTCTGGTTCGGTTGGGCCAACTCGACGCTCAACCCGGTGGTGTACGCCTTCAACGCCGAGTTCCGCAAGGCCTTCTCCAGCCTGCTGGGCTGCCAGGACTTTTGCTCCGGCAACCAAGTGGAGACGGTGAACATCAGCAACGAGTTGGTCTCCTACAACCAGGACACGGTCTTCCACCGGGAGATAGTCACCGCCTATGTCACCATGATCCCCAACGTGATGGGCTGCATCGAAGACGAGCAGATCTTCGACAGGATGTCCCAGATCCTGGCCACCGGCGAGCAAGCCACAGAGTCTGCTTCCGAGATGGAGGGCGAGGCGGACTTGTCCTTGGGTAAAATCACGCCTTTTACCCCGAATGGGTTGCATTAGAGGAGTGAACACGAGGCAACGGCATCGCTGTAAAACCATCCCGAAATGGACCTCTGGACGAAGCGTGGGTCAGAATCCATACACCGCCAGAAATCAATGGTCCACTGCTTATTTCCATTGCGAGCTCTTTAATGAGCAGGTTAATGTCAGAGCTGGAGTGTCATCTGTGGAGAAATTAAACACCCCCACCCAAGTCCCACCAGCTTCTCGTTCTCACCCAGCAAACAGCTAACAACGGCATCCTTATCACCGTTGCTTTTTTTGTTGTTGCATATATTTCATCCATTTGTTCCATATCTACATATCCACATCACCGTCTCCACCTCTCGTTTCCTTCTCCACAGACTCATGTCTGAAGAAGGGTCTCGAACCGAAACGTCACCCATTCCTTCTCTCCGGGCAAGGTGCTGAACCGCTTGAGTTACTCCAGCATTTAGTGTCTACCTGCTGCAACCGGGTATCCCAAACACGTTGGAACTGTATCATTCCGGGAAGGAACATATATGTGTGTTAGCTTTCACAAACTGTTCCCACGGATTAACAATTGAAATGTGCAAATCCGGATTATTGTGCAACATCGAGTTATTTAGCCTGTGGATATTGGCTACCAGGCTTTTAGTTGTACGGGTTGTTTTAACCAGGACCTGCATTTAACACAGAGGCAGTCATTGCTTGACACTCAGCTGTGTGGATCTTGGTCAGTCTATCGAGGTCTGTGCCTGCGGCGCATGCTGTATGGAAACCACTCTAACTTTCAAATTACACTCATTCAAGATAAAGGCAGATTTGAAACCGTGCCTTCGAGACTGCCGATTACTTAATGCAACTGGTTCTTACAGGAGGAATCGCGCCCCGTGGATCATCCGTGTGTGCTTCGTGACTACAAATACATGTGGACATTATTAAGACGATACTTACTTTGTAAGAATAATATTTTTTATTAAATCGACATCAGTTCATAACTTTATTCCAATAAAGTGTTAATAATGCAGAATCTGACTTTATACGATTGGTGATTCGGCATGATCGCATACATGAAGAAGGATATATTTATTCCAGAAGGAGACTGCTTCCTGGAATCTGCCACTGGGCACAAAATGCTGGAGTAACTCAGCGGGACCGGCAGCGTCTGTGGAGAGAAGGAATGGGTGATGTTTCTGGTCGAGACACTTCTTCTCGACGTTCCTTTTTCTCCAGAGATGCTGTCTGACCCGCTGAGTTACTCCAGCTGTTTGTGGCTATCTTCGGTTTAGACCGGCGTCTGTAGTTCTGTCTTAAACATGGGCAGGTAAGCAACGTTGGGCCTCAATGTGGGCTGCTGCTTCCCATCCACTGAAGCAGATTCAGCCCTCATCTCCGGTGCTGTCTCTGTGGAGTTTCTGTGTTCTTCCCGTGACCACGTCGACTCCATGACTTTAGAAGACTGAAAGGTAACCTCAGTGATAGACACAAAATGCTGGAGTCACTTCTCCTTGCGTATGGCGTGCACAGCCTAAAGTTGTAGGACAACTTGTTCTATTTGACCTTATCTGATTGTGCACGTCGAGTTGATTGCATTAGTTGAAACAGTGTAGACCACGTAAAGGTTGCAAACTCCCACCCCCTAGAGTAACTCAGCGGGTCGGACAGCATCTCTGGAGCAAGGGAATTTGGAACTTTTCGGATCGAGACCCTTCTTCAGAGCCAAAACGTCACCTATTCCTTCTCTCCGGAGATGCTGCCTGACCCGCTGAGTTACTCCAGCTTTTTTGTGTCTATCTTCAGTTTAAACCAGCGTCTGCAGTTCCTTACTACAGGTAACCGCAGTGAGGTACACAACATCCACAGCGCAGCGGATGGAGCTGCTGTCTCACAGCGCCAGAGGCCAGGGTTCGATCCTGACCTCAGGTGCTGTCTGTGTGGAATTTACACATTTTCCTTGTGACCATGCGAGCTTCCTCTGTGCCCCGGTTTTCTCCCACATCCTAAAGATGTGGGGGTTTGTTGGTTAATTGCTCCTTGTATGTAGGGAGTGGATGCGAAAGTGGGTTAAGGTACACCTAGCGGAACAGGGTGATCGATGGTTGGCGTGGACCCAGTGGGCCGAAGGGTCTTGTTTCCATGCTGTATCGTTAATCCATAAACATTCTTAAATGGGGCAACAGGTTAAGTGTGGAGAGGATGTTCCCCTTTCTTAGTGAGTCTAGAGATAATGGCTATCATCTCACAGCATTGGTAGACCACTGAGGGTTGGGCAAGGAGAGACTTTTCCACTCAGGTGGTAGCTAATCTTTGGAATTCTCTCGCCCGAAGGGCAATGTGGGGTCATTCATTAATTGTACCAAAGCCAGATATTCATTGAGTTCCACATATTGTCAGAACTGAACGAGGAGGAGGACACAAATGCAGGCTCAGACACAGGGCAGATCCGTACTCAGAGTTTAATCGGTCCAAGTCGCTACACAGGTAAGCAAGCACAGAAGCAACAGTATAATCTAGGAGCAGGCAAAAACAGTGGTCGGAAAACAGGCAATGGTAGAGTTCACAAAGTCACAATATTTCTAGAGTTTGAACGAGGTGATACCAAGTAGCATACACAACGAACTGGCAATGAGAACTAAAACACAAAGGGGTTAAATACAGACTTAACAGGGGACAATGAGACACAGGTGAAACACATCAGGGTGGGGCCAACAATCACATGAGGGTGAACGACCTGACAGGAAATGGGACCTGAAACAAGAGGAGATGTGAGACACCAAAATAAAACAAGAATGCAAACTCAAATACTAAAACTCAATACGAAACAGAAACTAGATCAAACGCGAGACCTGACACATATGAAGGTGAATCCAGGTGAAGATCAGGGAAGGCCCCATTGAATGATGAAACAAACTCCATGGGAGGAATTGCGTGGGAAGGAACTGCAGATGCTGCTTTACCCCAAGGATACACACAAAAGTGTGGAGTAACTCAGCAGGACAGGCAGCGAGTCTGGATAGAAGGAATGGGTGACGTTTCGGGTCGAGACCCTTCTTCAGACTGATGGTCAGGGGGGTGAGGAAGTCACAGAGATAAGGAAGGGGAAGGTGTGAAAACAAGACATCAAAAGAGATGCAGCTCAAGGAAAATGTAGAATAGATCATTGTTAGCGAGGAGATGGTGACAACAAAGCGAACAGGGTTAAAATGTAATCAGGGACAATCAGGCTGGCTGGAGAACTGGGAAGGGGGAGGGATGGAGAGAGAGGGAAATGAAGGGTTACGAAGTTAGAGAAGTCAATTTTCACACCACTGCGGTGTAAGCTGCCCAAGCGAAATATGAGGTGCCCAAGTAAAATCACTCTGACGTGCCATTGGGGGGGGGGATTACTCAGTCTTCTCCCTTTTCTTTGCTCTTATAGTTTGCTGCCTCCCTTGTGCTCACCCTTTTTTTAATTCATTAAAACAAAATTATATGGATGTACAGAAACCTAATTAGTTCTTCTATGTAAAGCACTTTGGTTTCAACGAGAGTTGATTTAAACGTGCTATATAAATAAAATGTACTTACTTACTTGCTTACACCCCTTTGGCAGCCATAGTGGTGACACCAACCTCTCGGGACCATGGGTTGAGCTGAACTGGAGGAGCGCCTGCCTTGGAGGGACTCCAACTTTTGATGTTTTACGATCGTTGGCGTGGAAGGCCTTTTCAACTGTTTCTAAATAACTTTGATAAGCAAAAGACACATAGAGCCAGGCAAAACCGATTTAAATGATCAATCAAATAAAAAAAAACGTGAAAAAAATTCTAACAGAACTTAACGTTATTAAAACATAAATATGTGCTCAGTTTTGGGATCCATGTTAGAGGAAAGATGTCGTCAAGCCGGAAAGGGTGCAGAGAAGATTTACGAGGACTCGATGGCCTGAGCTATAGGGAATAGGGAAAGGTTGATCAGGCTAAGACTCTATTCCTTGGAGTGCAGGAGGATGAGGGGTGATTTTATAGAGGTGTAACAAATCATGAGAGGAATAAGTTGGGTAGACACATGGAGTCTCTTGCCCAGAGTAGGCGAATTGAGAACCAGAGGACATAGGTTTAAGGTCTTCACCATGGACGTCCAGTCACTATACACCTCCATCCCCCACCAGGATGGTCTCAAAGCCCTCCGGTACTTCCTCGACCAGAGGAGCAACCCATACCCGTCCACTGACATCCTGCTCCGCCTAGCGGAGTTGGTGCTTACCCTCAATAACTTCTCTTTTGACTCCTCCCATTTCCTCCAAACACAAGGCGTAGCTATGGGCACACGCATGGGCCCTAGCTACGCCTGCCTCTTTGTCGGGTACGTCGAACAATCCTTGTTCTCGGCGTACCAGGGCCCCACCCCCGACCTTTACCTCCATTACATTGACGACTGCTTTGGTGTCACCTCCTGCACCCACACACAACTGACTGACTTCATCCATTTCACCACCAACTTCCATCCGGCACTCAAATACACTTGGACCATTTCCGACACTTCCCTACCATTCCTTGACCTCACCATGTCTATTGCAGGTGATACACTCCTGACTGACATCCACTACAAACCAACTGACTCCCACAGCTACCTGCACTACTCTTCCTCCCACCCTGCTTCCTGTAAGGACTCCATGCCCTATTCCCAATTCCTCCGTCTACGCCGCATCTGCTCCCAGGATGAGGTGTTCCACACCAGGTCATCACAAATGTCCTCGTTCTTCAGAGAACGGGGTTTCCCCTCCCCCACTATAGATGAGGCTCGCACCAGGGTCTCCTCCATACCCCGCAACACTGCCCTCTCTCCCCATTCCCCCACTCACAACAAGGGCAGAGTCCCCCTGGTCCTCACCTTTCACCCCACCAGCCGGCGCATACAACAGATAGTTCTCCGCCAGTTTCGCAACCTCCAACGTGACCCCTCCATTCGCCACATCTTCCCATCTCCCCCCCTGTCTGCCTTCCGCAAAGACCGCTCCCTCCGCAACTCCCTTGTCAATTCTTCCCTTCCCTCCCGCTCCACCCCTTCCCCGGGCACTTTCCCTTGCAACCGCAAGAGATGCTACACTTGTCCCTTCACCTCCCCCATCCGCTCCTTTCAGGGACCCAAGCAGTTCTTCCAAGTCTGACAGAGATTCACCTGCACCTCCTCCAACCTCATCTACTGCATCCGCTGCTCCAGATGCCAGCTGATCTACATCGGTGAGACCAAGCGGAGGCTGGGCGATCGTTTCGCCGAACACCTCCGCTCGGTCCGTAATAACCAACCCGACCTCCCGGTGGCTCAGCACTTCAACTCACCCTCCCATTCCGTATCCGACCTCTCGGTCCTGGGCCTCCTCCACGGCCAGAGTGAGCAACACCGCAAGTTGGAGGAACAGCACCTCATATTCCGCTTGGGGAGTCTGCATCCTCTGGGCTTAAACATTGAATTTTCTCAATTCTGTTAACCCAGGCTGCCTCCTCCCCTTCCCACCTCTCCCTCAGTCCTCGGGCCCTGGCATTCCTTCTCTCTCTATCTCCCCCCCCACCCAAGTCGCACTAGCTTCTCATTTTCCCACTACAAACAGCTTACAATGGCCTGTTTCCTTTATCATTGATAATTTTTTGCATATCTTTCATTCATTGTTCTTTATCTCTCCACATCCCTGTCTATATCTCTCGTTTCCCTGATCCGTGACTAGTCTGAAGAAGGGTCTCGACCCAAAACGTCGCCTATCTCCTCCGCTCCTTAGATGCTGCTGCACCCGCTGAGTTTCTCCAGCCTTTTGTGTAACCCAAGATTTAATGCGGGTTTGAGGGGCAACTTTTTCACACAAAGAGTGGTGCGTGCATGGAACAAGATGCCTGAGGAGGTAGTTGAGGCGGGTATTATCACAAAATTTAAGAAACATTTTGACAGGTACATGGATAGGATAGGTTTAGAGGGAAATGGGTCAAACATGGGCAAGTGGGACTAGCGTAGCTGGGCCATGGTGGCCAGTGTGGGCAAGACGGGCTGAAGGGCCTGTTTCAATGCTGTAAGACTCTATGACTCCATAACAATGTACTTAAATATATTTTACCAATATAAATTAACTGAAGGCATTTTCATTAATTTAAGTAAATACATTTAAAAAGTAACCACACACCCTCATTTCTACTTGCAATGATTCCTTGCAAACTAATGATTCACACCAATGTATACTAACTTAAGTGTACAGTTTTAGTTTAGAGATGCAGCACGCAAACAGGCCCTTCGATCCGCATCGACCAGCAATTCCCGAACATTAACACAATCTTACACCCACTGGAGACAATTTTTACATTTACCAAGCCAATTAACCTACAAACCTATACGTCTCTTTGGAATATGGGAGGAAACCGAAGATCTCGGCGAAAACCCACGCAGGTCACGGGGAGAACGTACAAACTCCGTACAGACAGCACCCGTAGTCGGGACCGCACCTGGGTCTCCGGCGCTGCATTCAGTCCCCGGCAGGACTGTCATAAATTGAGAGAATGGAGCGGCTGGGCTTGTATACTCTGGAAGACAGAAGGATGAGAGGGGATCTTATTGAAACATACTTTCAAGAGAGAACTAGATAGGGCTCTTAAAGATAGCAGAGTCAGGGGATATGGGGAGAAGGCAGGAACGGGGTACTGATTGGGGATGATCAGCCCGAAGGGTCAAATGGCCTACTCCTGCACTTATTGTCTATTGTCTATTGCATTCGCTGTAAGGCAATTCGGAGTGGCGGCGCTGCTTGTCAGCTGCGGCTCACCTGCAGTCCGTCTGTCTTTTATTTTATTTTTGTCCTCGTCCCTGTTTTTGGTGTTTATTTTTGGTTTGTTGGGTTGTGTATGTGTGTGTGGGGGGGGGGGGGGGGGGGGAGGGGGGGGAGAAACGGGGTTTTAGTCTCTCCCTTCGGGGGGATGCGACTTTTCCTGTCGTGTCCCCCGACACCGTCTCCGTCTGTGCTGAGGCCTTGGTGACGGCCTTCCAGCTTCCAGCGGCGGCGGCACGGCCTTCAGAGCTTCAGCGGTGACCTGGCTTCCAGCGGCGGCCTGGGTTACGAGAGCTGCGGTGCTCCAGCGGCGGCCTGGGTTTCGGAGCTGCGGTGCTCCAGCGGCGGCCTGGCTCCCTCTGAGCTGCGGTGCTCCAGCGGCGGCTTGGGTTTCGGGAGCTGCGGTGCTCCAGCGGCGGCCTGGCTCCCTCTGAGCTGCGGTGCTCCAGCGGCGGCTTGGGTTTCGGGAGCTGCGGTGCTCCAGCGGCGGCCTGGCTCCCTCTGAGCTGCGGTGCTCCAGCGGCGGCTTGGGTTTCGGGAGCTGCGGTGCTCCAGCGGCGGCCTGGCTCCCTCTGAGCTGCGGTGCTCCAGCGGCGGCTTGGGTGTCGGGAGCTGCGGTGCTCCAGCGGCGGCCTGGGTGTCGGGAGCTGCGGTGCTCCAGCGGCGGCCTGGGTTTCGGGAGCTGCGGTGCTCCAGCGGTGGCCTGGCTTTCGGGAGCTGCGGTGCTCCAGCGACGTTCCGGCGGCGGGCCCTGTGGCGGTGTTCCGGCATTCCGGCGTCAGCGGTGGCGGCGGCCTGGATCCCCTCAGCGCAGAGGGAGAATAAGGAGGGGAGAAAAGACAGAGACCCTAAGACTTTTGCCTTCCACCACAGTGAGGAGGTGTTTGGTGAACTCACTGTGGTGGATGTTAATTTTGTGTTTATTGTGTGGTATTGTTATTTTTATATATGTATGACTGCAGGCACGAAATTTCGTTCAGACCGAAAGGTCTGAATGACAATAAAGGAATTCAATTCAATTCAATTCAATTCAATTCAATTCAATTCAAGGCAGCAACTCTACCGCTGCACCACTGTGACTGCCCTAAGCTGAGTGTCTGAGTACTAGGTGTAACTGGCCCCTCAGTTCAGCAAGATAGTACTGAGTGCAGAAGTAGAGTGGAAGGTCGGTTGCACAGGAGTTAGGAACACGCTGATCTGGATAATATGCTGTAAGCTGGCAATTATCTCCGTGGGCTGTTGAACTGGATCTGTCTGTGAAAGGAACGGGCACAGTGGTGCTTTCTTCACTCCTTGCTTTTAGGCGGAGAGTACCGTTTTACAAATGTGCTGGAAATACCCTATTATTCTTGTTTCTCTTTGAAAAACAACATTTGGAACCGCAAAGATGCAGAGAACAAAAGGAGGGAAATCGCGCTGAACGCATGTAATGCACTTTGGTTTTCTGTCAAATGGAGTCTGCTATAGGGGAGGGCGTGATTGAGAAAGACAAGAAAGGATTTGCAAACAATAGTTCTTGGTATGATGGACTTCAGTTACAAGGATAGATTTGAGAAGCTGTGACTATTGTCTTTGGCGAAGGCAAAGCTGAGGGGAGATTTAACCAAAGTGTACAAAATGATGACAGGTCTGGACAAAGTAAGACTGTTCTTATTGATCAAGGGACAAGGACCAGAGATTGTAGATCTAAAATACAGGGGAAAATATTGACTGATTGGGGATGATCAGCCATGATCGCATTGAATGGCGGTGCTGGCTTGGAGGACCTATTGTCTATTGTCTATAAAATAGAAAAGATTAAACGAGAACTTGCTGTTTGAAGTTTGATCTTTATTTTATGAGAAGTTGAAGTGAGGGACTACGTGAAGAGCCCACCAGCCCGCATGTGCGTCAATGTTCAGAGCAACTGTATGAAACCACAGACCACTTGCACGAACTTAAACTATAGAAAGATTAATAACCCTTGACTTACCGAATGATCTTTATGAGAATCAGGGTTGGGAATGGAGGGCACACAGTCCAACTTCTCATAAAATAAAGATCAAACTTCAAACGGCAAGTTCTCGTTTAATCTTTCTTTTTTATATCGAAGTCACATGAGTGACTACGTGAAGCCTTCGAAGCTCTGTGGTTTCATGCAGTAAACCAATCTGTGTGTGAAACACTTAAACAGATAAACCATAAATGGTAGAAGAGACATGGGCTATTAACAACATGATGCTAACTTAAATACATGTCCATTGCCCTTAATTGGACCACAGTCCCAATTGGCTTTGAGTTAGACAATAACTCATGCAACACTGTTCGGAATTCTATCTGCAGCCATCCAGACATGGTTAACACAATTTATTACTTCTAAAAGTGCACTATGAGAACCTCCTGCTGTTGCAAGAAGATGACCAAAGGGGAATATCCATTCTATTGGCTACTAATGAACCAGCCTTCCCCCCCCCCCCCCCCCCCCCCCCGGCCCCACCCCCCCGGTAGAGCGAGACTTGAAATTATTTGAATTCGTTCAATAGTCTGCACCAGCAATTTCTTGTGAAACTATTGAATAACAATGAAGAAAACTATCCTTCATCTCATAGGTACTAGTAAGCTCAGTGTACCTGTATACAAAATAAACACCTCCAATCTCCGATCTGGTAGGTATACTGTCATCTCCAAATTGTGCCTCTATAGCTTTATGAGATAATTCCCATAACACGCTACCCTCATGTCATATATGACCCAGAGATCCAGCCGGAGATTGAGTAAAGGCTGTGTTCTTTGTGCTGAAATCAGTTGCTAACAGCATAATTAACTTAAAAGATACTGCTCCACCTTAGGAATACAGTAGATGAATATCTGCATACTAATTTTTACTGATGCGCATTCCACACTACTATGAGTTTAGGCTTTAGAGTGTTCATATAAAAGACACCTTGCATAACGTTAGTCAACAGTGGGTGAATAACCAATCATTTATTGTTCCTCTCATAGTACTAGAGAGAATGACAACGCAGCACGAGCAGTGTCAATTGTGCGATAACATAATCGCTTCTCTGAAACCCCAAACTGAAAGAAACACAAACCTCTGCTACTTCTGTTTAAAAGTAGCTCAGATGTGCTTCCCATACAACCGTGCAGAGCTAGCTGCCCGAGAAATAGGCTGCACTAGCCGCCACTCATGACTTCGAGTAAGTAAGAGCTTCTTTCAGCCGCCTTTTACAATGGATGCCCTGAAAGAGTAGGCCAAATTGGCACTATTAAAATTCATGTTGCCACATCTTTAATATCGTAAGAGGCATCTACTGATAATAACCTCTGCTACAAAAGGATGCCGTCTATAAACTCCATGATACAAAGCCCTTTTGATCTGAGTTGGGTAGCATTGACTTTAGAATCTTTGTAAATAGCCTAGGCTTGAAGACAACCCCTAGGTTGATCCTAAAATTTCCACCATTGGCTTTGTCATAAAAAAATACCAGATATATCTGTGCCTCTCGTGTATAGATATGGAAAAGTATGTATCTTCAAGATCGATTGAGGCCCTAAATCCTCTGAATCAGCTAAATTGCTGAATGGCAATTATCTATCTTAAACTGGTTAACCAAACACATGATCAGACTAGCCAAATTCTAACCTGATTTGGCATGCTCCACTTTTTTCAACTTTGAGAAAATATTAGAAACATACCCCTTTTGTTCCTGGGCAGACTGCTCATCCTTTGTGAGATGTCTCTGTTTCCACTTGGATAGCCATAGTTTCCTCTATTGCCCATAAGAGGGTGGTTGAGGCCAGTTCATTGGCTATATTTAAGAGGGAGTTAGATGTGGCCCTTGTGGCTAAGGGGATCAGGGGGTATGGAGAGAAGGCAGGAACAGGATACTGAGTTGGATGATCAGCCATGATCATATTGAATGGCGGTGCAGGCTCGAAGGGCCGAATGGCCTACTCCTGCACCTATTTTCTATGTTTCTATAAGGACGGAAATTTTGGCTTCTCTTGACGTGGAGGAATAATCAACCAGACACTGAACCTTATAATCGGTTGTGATTTGTAAACGGGAAAGATTCCGGAGATTATCTGTCCCCACCTGTAAACCCCGACTTAAATATCGACAGCAGCTCTCATGTGACAAGTGTAATAACATTCGCATACTCAAACCACCTCCAACTCAATGTTGCTTTGCTGTCCATGAGAAGACAGACAATGACTGAAGATGAGATCAAGGCAGTTTGGGAGAAAGCACTTGCTGTAACATCACCAAGAAGATCCTTGGCCTCAGACAGAAGACTAACAGTCAGCTGATCCAAGACTTTGCTCTGTCCCTTTGCACACACATCATGACCCCACAGCAACCCTGGTGAGCGCTGAACCTGCGGATAAAAGCCCCCTGGCTTTGATAGAAGTGTGGGCCTGGTGCTCCAACCAGCCTCCGTGGAGCGGTATCTGCCACTCGTTAGGTAGAGGTGAAAAGTATGCAGGTAAACGGAAGTCTACCCTCAAAAGGTGAAGTACCACACCCACCACAGCCTCTTTCTCTTGAGAAAATTTAGCATAAATTGGATAGGCCTCAGGCCTATACCATCCTAACAGAATTGAGTTTAGACTGCGTATAACACAGAAGACTCTCTACTGACTTTGTACAAGGCGAATCCTTCCCTGAGAAATCTCAAAACTTTCTGGGGTTAAAGCCTTTCGACTTAGATTTTGCCTAAACTGGATGGCATTAACCGACAACCTCCAGTGTCTGACGTACATCAGATCCTTATGTGACTAGAATTGAAGTGTAGCATCCGCTTGGTGTGGGAATACGAGTTCCCTGTCAACTCCTCACAGTCAGAGTCACCCTCAGAGTGGAAAATATCATATTGGGACCCTGAACCAGGAGTTGCTGCCGCAGTCCTCTGCCTGGTACGACCTATCTCATTCGCCAGAGAGCACAACACATCCTCTTCACCAAAGTGAGCGCGATGACCCTGGGCCTAACAAAGGCCTCTGGTTAGGTCTGAGTTGAGTAGGCCTGGTGTTCCAACCAGCCTTAGAGCAGCACTTCCCGCCGTTAGTTTATATATATAGGGGTGATATGCCCACCGGGATACTGGAGCCCTACCCACATAGGATGGTTCTACCATCCCCGCAGCCACCTAAAATTCTCTCTGCAAGTCTTAAACTTGCTAACATAAGTCCTCTCCGTAGAGATACATTGCAAGCTGCATGTTACTGGTCCTGCATAAATGAGCAAATTTTTAGGAATTACCTCAGGCCTTATAGCATTTTGTGAAGGCTATTTAGCTCCAACTGTGTATTACATAGAAATGCTAAAGCATCCTCTGCACTATCGGGAACTGAACCCATCTACTGCCCTTGCAAAGGTCGTAATGACATCAGTTAATAGTCATTGAATACGCTGAAATATTATTTTTTTGCCCACGTATCACCACTGAGATATCCCAAATGGTGAGATTGACATTTGCAACATCCAACGTCAGGCAGTTCATCTAGACTGACATATTTCCCAGCCGTATCCAGCATATACCCATCCTTAGCTGATGAGAGGTAAAATCACTGATGCTCTTAACCAGATCTCCTCCAGTGGATCTCCTATCTTCGAAGGGATGGCAAATTATGTGACAGGAGCCGGAACTCCTTCATATGATTAAACTGCTGCATATCCCCCATAAGTGCAGGGGATTTGAATTCCTTGTCGATATCCCCATAGTCGGAGTTACTTATGTAATAATCTCCAGTACTCCCCTCTACTGAGCGGGAGATAAAATAACGCAACCCTGAACCAGGTATTGCTTCCCCTCTTCTGAGCGGGAGATATATAACGCAACCCTGAGCCAGGTGTTGCTTCCACAGGCATCTGACTGGAGCTTCCTGTAAGTATCTCCTGAGCCAGGAGCACGATTCTATTATATACTCACTGGACAGGTCGCACCTGCTCATGACTCGTGAGTCCGGGCTTGCTCCCTTCTGGAGCCTCAATGAGGTCTAGAGGGCAGAAATATAACGCAACCCTGAGCCAGGTGTTGTTTCCTTCAGGCATCTGGCTGGCTCCCTTTTTGAGCCTCAACCAGTCGCCTGCTCCCAAGGAGCCCCAAAACAGCTCCCCCTCGGAGCGTTAAAGGTGATAGCTGCACCGGCCGAAACGTCAACCGATTAATTCCAGCCGTCAGTTCCTCCATGAAGCCTCCACGGCGGTAGCTGCGCAAGCTGTGCAACTTCTCCGTGCCCGCTGCACATATTTTCAGAGCAGCGGCCCGTCCCTGAAACAAAAATCCCTTACCTGCCAGTGCAGTTTCGAACTGCTCCGATCCTCGCACCATGCGTCGACGTATTGATATGCATGCGGGCTGGCGGGCTCTTCACGTAGGCACTCAAGTGACTTCGATATAAAATAAATAGTTTTTGCATTCCAACAGTTACAAGGATAGATTTGAGAAGCTGTGACTATTGTCTTTGGAGAAGAAAAAGCTGAGGGGAGACTTAATAGAGTGTACAAAATGCTGACAGGTTTGGACAAACTAAATAGTGTGAGGATGTTCTTGTTTCATTCCTTCAATTTCTTCAGTCTTCAGTTGCATTTATAATCTACATTCTTTTGAAGCCCAAGGTGAATGTCAAGTTATTACCAATCCCCAAATAGGCCAATTTCTCTTTTAATCTCATCAAACATGATGAGCCATGTTCCTCAACTTTGGAATTTGAATAACATTGGTCTTCCTTGGTTGTTTCATTAATATTCATGGGGCTTACATCAGGGTAGTTTCATTTCAGATTTTGTTTAGTTCAGAGATACAGCTGGAGAGAGGCCTTTCGGCCCACCGAGTCTGCGCCAACCAGCGATCACCTGTCTACCAGTTCTATCTTACGCACTAGGAACGATTTACCAAAGCCAATTAACTTTCAAACCTGCACGTCTTTGTAATGTAGGAGGAAACCGGAGCACCCGGAGAAAACCCAAACAGTAACAGGGGGAACATACAAACTTCATACAGACAGCACCCGTAGTCAGGATCGAACAATGAACTGGCCTCAACTACCTTCTGTGGCAGAGAATTCCAGAGACTCACCACTCTCTGTGTAAAGAATGTTTTCCTCATCTCGGTCCTAAAGGAATTCCCCCTTATCTTTAGACTGTGACCCCTTGTTCTGGACTCCCCCAACATCGGGAAAAATCTTCCAGCATCTAGCTTGTCCAACCCCTTAAGAACTTTGTAAGTTTCTATAAGATCCCCCCTCAATCTTGTAAATTCCAGCGAGAACAAGCCAAGTCTATCCAGTCTTTCCTCATATGAAAGTCCTGACATCCCAGGAATCAGTCTGGAACATGGGACTCTGGCACTGTAAGGAAGTAACTCCACTGATAGTTCCACTCTGCCGCCCCTGTACCTGGGTGGTCTTGAACAAATCAAATAAAGACTTGATGTTTCCCTGTTCTGTAATAAATGGCCACATGTCCTCAATCACTCACAAAGCTGAAAGATATTTCAATAATAAGATGCATTTTACACAGAACATTTTTCAAACACAAATGTTACATATCACAAGCTAAACTGACAGACTATTGCAAAATTGACCATAACTCTCATTATATCTATATAATAATTTCCTTATTCTGTTCTAGTTTGAAAAAGTAATGACTGTTGAGTATAACAGTAGCATGAATGAATAGTCATTTATATAATAAATGACTTTAGTGCCTTCACCAAAGCACTGTTTCTTTTCTCTTTCAAACATACTAAAATTTTCCCAGTTACCAGTAGGAGATTACTGGCAAAAACATTAACTCTGTTTCTCTCCGCACGGACCCTGCTGAGTGTTTCCAGGATTTTCTGTTTTATTTCAGGCTGGTACAATCCACCATCTGCAGTGCTTTGTTTTTTGATTTTCAAATAATTACCAAATTATTTTCATATACATTTCCAGTGAGGGAAGTTGGGCCAAAGGACCTGTTTCCACGCTATATCACTCTATGACTCTATAAAATGCATTTAATGTGTGTAAATTAACACAATTCCAAATAATTTGTCAAGGAGGACTCTCTCGAACTTCTACAGGTGCACAGTAGAGAGCATGCTGACCGGTTGCATCGTGGCTTGGTTCGGCAACTTTAGCGCCCAGGAGTAGAAAAGATTGCAAAAAGTTGTCGACACTGCCCAGTCCATCATCGGCCCTGACCTCCCTACCATCGAGGGGGTCTATCGCAGTTGCTGCCTCAAAAAGGCTGCCAGCATTATAAAGGATCCACACCATCCAGGCCACTCACTCATGTCCCCGCTGCCTTCAGGAAGAAGGTACAGGAACCTGAAGACTGCAACGACCAGGTTCAGGAATAGTTACTTCCCCACAGCCATCAGGCTATTAAACTCAACTCAAACAAAACTCTGAACATTAGTAGCCCATTGCACTTTATCTGTTTATTTATGTGTGTATATATATATTCATTGGTATATATGGTCACACTGATCTGTTCTGTATTTAGTTATGCCGACTATATTCTGTTGTGCTGAAGCAAAGCAAGAATTCCTATCTGGGACACATGACAATAAACTCTCTTGAATCTTGAATATCAATTTGAAAATATGATGAAATTGTTGATCTTATAGAAACTTACAAAATACTTAAGGGGTTGGACAGGCTAGATGCAGGAAGATTGTTCCCGATGTTCGGGAGGTCTTGGACAAGGGGTCACAGTTTAAGGATAAGGGGGAAATCCTTTAGGACCGAGATGAGAAGGACTTTTTTCACACAGAGAGTGGTGGATCTCTGGAACTCTCTGCTACAGAGGGTAGTTGAGGCCAGTTCATTGGCTATATTTAGGAGGGAGTTAGATGCGGCCCTTGTGGCTAAGGGGATCAGAGGGTATGGAGAGAAGGCAGGTACGGGATACTGAGTTGGATGATCAACCATGATCATATTGAATGGCGGTGCAGGCTCGAAGGGCCGAATGGCCTACTCCTACACCTAATTTCTATGTTTCTATGTTGAAAGAATAATAGTGTAACTGACAACATCATTCAATCTTATCCTGTGTGTGTGCTCTTAAAACCCAGAGATTACATTGTGTAAGGTGCTTAAGGAACAATAAAGGATCTGTAATGCAGCAGCTCTTGAGGACTATTATTTCGATGTGCGAGCTGGCTTCTGAATGCTCAAATTGTTCAGATAGATAAAGGATGCACATGATTTTTTAAAAATTGTTTCAAGCCAATATATAATAGTACATAACAGTTGATAGCATTAAAGTGTTACGCACAAAACAAAAACTAGGAAAAATAATTAGACCAAGCTGCTCATTGAGATCATGACTAATCAGAATCTCATTTCACTGCACTTTGATTCAAGTCCAGGGGAAATTTAAAAATGCAATTTCTAAGAACCAGGTGCAAAATCAAATGAGTGTGCATACTAAAAAACGGAATCAAAATATAGAAATTACTCAAAATTACATTCAACAGACCATTCAACAGCTGTGGAGAGCGAAAACAGTGGTAATTTTTCATGTTAATGACTGTCAAGCAACTGTAAATAGAGTTATTAGAGATAAACTGGTTTCCGGATGAGGAGAAAGGGGTGAGGGGAGGAGAGAACACATGGGAGATTTGCAGACAGGTGGACAGTAGATGGGAATAATTGGTAAATTATAACAAATACATATAACAAAAATCGGAAAATGTTCCAAATGCTGAATAAAAACAACAAAGGAATATAGAAGGAATTCTTCAGTTATGAATAAAAAAGTGAACCATGATACATATCTGAAACTGTTGAACCAAATTTTGAATTCAGCAGTCTGTATTTTCTCTTGTCTGTGATCCTATTGCTCAACTATTGAACTATATTAAAGGCCAAGGGCAGAGAAGTCAGAATGAAATGGAGAAGGAGAAATATACTGACTGGCGACAGAAAGCTTGCAATCCTGCTTAAAGGGCCTGTCCCACCAGCATGCAACTCTGTGCGATTAGCGCGACCTAACGTGGTCGCTTGAGCCATCCGGTGTCGCGGGGCCGGTCCCACTTCGATCGCCGGAGCCGTGCGGAATTGTGCGGAGTTCGTCCCGAGTTCGTACCGACACTGCGCGGGGCTCCGAAAAACTATGTCCAAAAATTCCGCGCGGCAACGGCTTGTCGGCTCGCAGTCACCTCGACGCATTACACACCGCCTCGACGTCGTGCATCCGTGAACCTATCTGTAGGTGCCTCCGTGACCCTCTCTGTGTGTGGCTCCATGGCCCTCTGTGTGTGTGCCTCTGTGCCCCTCTCTGTGTGCCCCTCTCTGTCCTGGCAAACTTACCTTAGACTTTGCTCCAAGTTCGCCTCACTTTGCGCCGCGTTGCGCCACTCACCTGACCTCCTCGTGGCCCTCGCTGTCGGTTTGGTCGCGCTTGCCGCATGCAGGCGCATGCTGGTGGGAATGGCCCTGTACAGGGATCACCCGACCTCCGCGCGGCCCCCGCTTCTAGTTTGATCGCGTTCATCGCATAGAGTTGCATGCTTGTAGGACAGGCCCTTAAGGATGTGAAGTTCTATAAAATATCACTCAACATGTACTTGGTCTCAATCTGAAGGAGTTGACATCGATTGTGGCAAATTCACCATGTGAAACTGAAAGAAACATAATTTGAATACCAATTCAGCAGGTTTATTATTGTTTTCCTGTATTGTATATTCTGTATATATAGATTGTATTGTATTACCATGTTCTATTAACTATACCTACCAAATCATGTGTTAGCATGGATTGGTAACAGGTTATCACAGAAAACAGAGTTTAATGCATGGGGCTTTTTAAGGCTGAAAGAATGTAACCACTGAAGTACCCCAGGGATTACTCTTTGACAGCACTGACAGCAGCCTCTGCCTGCAGCCCGTTTGTCTTTCCTCTTTTTTTTTAATTTTTAGTCAGTTTAAAATGTGTTTTTTTGGGGAAACTTTAACTTTTATGTGTGGGGGAGGGGGGCAGGGTAAGGGAGAAACTGTTTCCCAGTCGCTTCCTGGCGGGGATGCGACTATTTCTTCGAGTCGCGTCCTCGTCCCCCCACCTCGCGGCCTACCTCCTGGATCGGAGCGGCCTTTCCTGCCGGGAACCGGACCAGAGTTACAACAGCGGCGGCGGCGCTGGAGTCACCGTGGAGCGCGCGATGTCTACCTGGGTCGCCGTTGGAGCTCCGGAGCATTGGGCCGCTGCTCCAACATCGTGGAGCTCCCAACGCGGGCGGCGCTGAACTCCATGGAGTCCTGGGGCCCTTTGCCGAGGGCCTCCAGCGTTGTGTCTTCACCCGGCGTGACCTGCGGACTTTGGGAGCCGCAGACTCCGGTAGGAGGGGGCCGACTCAGGGTCCAAGCCACTGAGGACGTCCCCCAGCCCCGACGTCGGACTTAAGGGCCTGTCCCACTAGCGCGCTATTAGACGCGACAAGCGCGACAAATTCGGACGCGGGGGTCGCGTGGGGGTCAGGCGATCCCGGTGCGAGTGAAGGGCCTGTCCCACTAGCGCGCGATTACTCGCGCGACGTCCGAAGGAAGGACGTTATTTTTCATCACGTGACGATGCGCATGAGCATGCGCGTTGCACGACGTCGGGCAGTGACGTCATCACGCAACACCACGCTGAAGACGCACAACGTCAAAACGTCATCACGTTAATCACGTTCTACACGTGATTCTGCGCGACAGGATTTTGTCGCGCGTAATTTTTTGAGCAGTGTCGGTTTTTGGACACTACGCGCGATGTCGACACCAGCTACACACAACTCGACGAGACTCCGGCGATCGCAGTGGGACAGGGTCACGCGAGGCCGGGCGACTAAAGCGACCACGGTAGGTCGCGCTTGTCGCGTCTAATCGCGCGCTAGTGGGACAGGCCCTACTCATCACCCCGGGGAACTGGCCTGAATATTGGGCCGCCCGGAGCTCGACTGCGGAGGGCTGGGAGAGGCCCCGACCATGGGTGAACATTGGGGAACATCGGGAAGAGACTGACTTTGACGCTTTCCCTCACGGTGGGAAGTTTTGATCCTGCTGTGAGGGGATGGTTTGTGTTGCATTTCTGTCTATTCTGTGTTGTATTCTTTCTTTATTTTTGGCTGTATGGTGACTTCATTTCACTGTGCCTATTGGCACATGTGACAAATAAAATCTATATCTATCTATCTGTATCTCTGTTGATCTGAAATTATTTATAGTAATGACGAAAGAGCGTATGTATTCCACATTTGCTGATACCATGATAAGCAGTGGGATGTAATGTTGCAATATTGTGACTCTGTAATGGGGAATAAATAGATAGGTTGATCGACTAGATGAAAACCTCGTAGAGCTTGATGTGGAAAAGTGTGAGATCAAGCAATTTGGTAATATAAATCAAAATCAGATCATTATCTAAATGGAGAGATTTATCTAAGTGATGTTCAGAGGTATATAAGCGTTTTTGTACATGAAGCACAAAAAGTTAGTAATCAGGTGCAGCAAGTTATGAGGACAAGTTGCATATTGTCATTTACCATGAACGAGTTGTGGGCCTGTCCCACTTAGGTGATTTTTCAGCAGACTGCCGGCGACTGTCAAGTTGCCGGCGGTCGCCTGAAAAACCGGCAACTGGAACGGTGACTGTCAGAGTGGAACACACGCGCACGCGCACACACACACACACACACACACACACACACACACACACACACACACACACACACACACACACACACACACACACACACACACACACACACACACACACACACACACACACACACACACACACACACACACACACCGCTTCCTTCACCAGCCCGTTATGCAGGCGGGGGACAGGGCAAGCGGGGGAGCGCTGTCAAAAAAATTCACACAGTGCGAAGCCAAGGTGAAACTGACACACACCGCGATGAACAGGAAGGTTGGCACTGTAAAAAGACAGCTAAAGCACAGTGTACGGTAAGTCCCTTAAAAGAGAGGGGGGGGGTGGGGAGAGGGGGGAGAAGGGGGGAGAAGGAGTGGAGACAACTGTTAAGAAGCCAGAGATACACAGCTGTGAAGCTCGGCAGACATTTAACATTACCAGTCTGTTGTCCTTGCTTCTGAAAATTACTGCTTTCCTTTTTTATCCCCCAATGAGCCAATGAAATTCACTGGTCAGCACCGGCTACAACCTACGAGAATCTTAGAGAACCTTCGACCTCCTGGCAACCCACTAGGACCACCTGGCGACCCACCAACGGCACGGGAATTCTCACTACTCTCCATGGTCAATCAAGTCAAGTTTATTCGTCACATACACATACGGGATGTGCAGTGAAATGAAAAGTGGCCGTGCCAGCGGACTTTGTGCAACAAACAAACAAACAAACAAACAAACTACAAACAGAATGGAACAAAATCACATATTCTTTTACATATTAAATATTGTGGGAGGAAAGAAAAAGGAAAAAAAACCTGCAATTTAAAAAAAACAGTAGAATGTAAAGTTAAGGGCCTGTCCTACCAGCATCCGACTCCATGCGATGAGTGCGATCAAACTAGAAGCGGGGGCCGCGCGGAGGTCGGGTGATCCCCTGTACAGGGCCGTTCCCACCAGCATGCGCCTGCATGCGGCAAGCGCGACCAAACCAGCAGTGAGGGCCGCGTGGAGGTCGGGTGAGTGGCGCAAGGCGGCGCAAAGTGAGGCGAACTTGGAGCGAAGTCTTAAGGTAAGTTCGCCAGGACAGAGAGGGGCACACAGAGAGGGGCACAGAGGCACACACACACACAGAGGGCCACGGAGCCACACACATAGAGGGTCACGGAGGCACCTACAGATAGGGTCACGGAGGCACGATGTCGAGGCGGTGTGTCATGCGTCGAGGCGACTGCGAGCCGACAAGCCGTTGCCGCACGGAATTTTCGAACATAGTGGGTTTTTCGGAGCCCCGCGCGATGTCGGGACGAACTCCACACAATTCCGCACGGCTCCAGCGATCGAAGTGGGACCGGCCCCGCGACGCCGGGCGGCTCAAGCGACCACGTTAGGTCGCGCTCATCGCATGGAGTTGCATGCGTGTAGGACAGGCCCATTAGTCCCTGGTGAGATAGGAGTTTACAGCCCGAATGGCCTCTGGGAAGAAACTCCTTCTCAACCTCTCCGTTCTCACAGCGTGGCAACGGAGGCGTTTGCCTGACCGTAGCAGCTGGCGGCTTCATTCTAGTCGCCGCTAATTTTCCAACATGTTGAAAAATTCACGGTGACCATAATGAGGCCGTGACTAGTTCCCAGAATGCGGGTACTCCTCACGACCATGTAGGCGACTCCCCGGCAACCACCCGCGAACACGTAGCGACCATGTGGCGACTGGATAGTCTCCTGCAGTCGCTTAAAAAGTTGTCTAAGTGGGACAGGCCCATTAGGGTTTGGAGATAAGGATGTTTTGTTGCAATATGTTCAGGGTGTTAAGGGGCTGTCCCACTTGGGCGACCTAATTGGCGGGTTTAGAAGCGTTGAGAGTTTGAAAAAATGACATGTTGAAGACCTCCTTCGACTATGTAGAAGACTTCCTTCAACCTCTTTCGACTATGTTGAAGACTAGCTTTGACTAGCTACGAGTCACGACTAGCTACGACTAACTTCGGGAAAATTGGACACCGAATAGTGGAGAGTGAAGACGACCTCCTTCGACCTCCTTTGACCTCTCTTCGACTATGATGAAGACTATCTACGACTACCTTTGACTACCCTCGATTACCTACGACTAACATGCCGACCTTCTATGATCTACTACATCTAAATCTACGAGTAAAAAAGTATCGATTTTTTCCACGGCAACCTTTTTTTACTTAAGGGCATTTTTTAACCGCCGCGACCTAGCTGAGGCCTAGAGTACGCGGAGACCACTCTCGAGCATGAAGGAAAGTTACAGAAACCTTCTACAACCCCGTGTCGACCCTGCTGCGTGTATGAGTCGAGGGCAAACTCGCCAGAACTGGCGGATTAGGTCCCCCAAGTGGGACAGCCCCTTTAGTGAAGCCACACTTGCACTGCAGGGTTTAACTGAAGCCACACTTGCACTACAGCACACAAGCCCCCCTTACCTAAGGTAGGCTACAGTAGCATTGGAAGCAGTTTAACAGGGATTCACCAGGCCAAACCCTGGGGTGAGAGAGGCCTAACCAGCGTGACTTAACAGGTTGATCTATATTCTTTGGATTCATCGAGTTACAGTTATACAGCATGGAAACAGGCCCTTAGGCCCAACCTTGCCATGTTGACCCATGTTGACCATTTTGATTGATCATTTATAGATTATATATAATTTGAATTATTAATGATGACCATTAAACACTGGTTGCTAAACTATGAAGTAAATGACAACATCGTATTAGTCAACTTGTCGACCAAATTGGTTTGTGCCACAGCCAAGGGCAAAGCTGTAGGGAATTGACAGTGCCTGAACTAAACATAAGTATTCTCAAAGTTACTCTAAATGCATGTTGCATATGTTATTTATTACACCTTATTTCACCTTAATCCGTGTGAATAGCCCACTGTTTTACAGAGTATATTCCACTCCGTACATCCTTGTCCATTCAATGAATCTCATTGAAGTCTCTCTACATCTTTCTCACAACATGGATAGGACAGGTTTGGAGGGATAGTCAACAAAATAGAGAGAGTACAGAGGAGATTTACTAGAATGTTGCCTGGGTTCCAGCAACTAAGTTACAGAGAAAGGTTGAACAAGTTAGGTCTTTATTCTTTGGAGGTCAGAAGGTTAAAGGGGGACTTGATTGAGGTCTTTAAAATGATGAAAGGGATAGACAGAGTTGACGTGGATAAGCTTTTCCCATTGAGGGTAGGGAAGATTCAAACAAGAGGGCATGACATGAGAATTAAGGGACAGAAGTTTAGGGGTAACATGAGGGGGAACTTCTTTACTCAGAGAGTCATGGCTGTGTGGAATGATCTTCCAGCAGAAGTGGTGGAGGCAGGATCGATTGTAACATTTAAAAGTAAAGTGGATAGGTATATGGACAGGAAGGGAATGGAGGGGTATGGTCTGAGTGCAGGTAGATGGGACTAGGGGAAAATAAATGGTCGGCACGGACTGGAAGGGCCGAGAAGGCCTGTTTCCGTGCTGTAATTGTTATATGGTTATAAGTTATATGGTTATATGGACCAAATGCGAGCAGGTGGGACTAGTGTAGTTGGCCGGTGTGGGCAAGTTGGACCGAAGGGCCTGTTTTCCACTTTGTATCACTCTATCACGCTCTATGACTCTAACCTTCACTGCCAACATGTATATTATCTGCAAACCTGGTTATGTTATATTTTTTTACCTCAACCAAATTATTGTTATGGATTTTGTTTAGCTGGGTCGCAACACCAATCTCTGTAGCACCCCTCTAGTCACTGCCTCCAAAATTAAAAAAACCCTCTCAGTCATCAGTTTGCAAATCAATTCTCAATCCTTGTCAGTATATTACTGTCAACAACATGTGTTCTAATTTTGTTTGATAAGATCTTGTGTGGTACCTCATCGAAGGCATTCCGAATGTCCAAATACAAAATACCAACTGTCCCTGATATTCTCCTAAAGGGCCTAAGAAGGTAATAATTAATTTACTGATAGAATTGCTGTTAGAGATAAGTAGATGTGTTCAGTTCTGGGCACCATTTTATAGGAAAGATATTGTCAATCTGAAAAGGGTACAGAGAAGATATCTGAGGATGTTGCCAGGACTCGATGGTCTGAGCTATAGGCAGAGGTTGAGTAGGCTGGGTCTCTATTTGCTGGAGCGCTGGAGGGTGAGGGGTAATCTTATAGAGGTGTACAAAATCATGAGAGGAATAGATTGGGTAGATGCACACAGTTTCTTGCCAAGAGTTGGTGAATTGAGAGGACATAGGTTTAAGGTGAAGGGGAAAAGACTTAATAGGAATCTGAGGGGTAACTTTTTTCGCACAAAGAGTGGTGGCTATGTGGAACAAGCTGGCAGAAGAGGCAGTTGAGGCTGGGACTATCCCAACATTTAAGAAACAGTTGGATAGATACATGGATAGGACAGGTTTGGAGGAATATGGACCAAACGCAGGCAGGTGGGACTAGTGTAGCTGGGACATGTTGGCCGGTGTGGGCAAGTTGGGCTGAAGGGCCTGTTTCCACACTGTATCACTATACGGCTCCATGACTCTACAGTATATGAGGTTTCTGGAACACTAGCCACCTCTATGTCATTGGTGGCCCTCGGACTATCCTTGATCGGACTTTATCTTGCACTAAAGGCTTTTCTCTTATCTAGCAATGTTACAAAATTTTGAGATTTTAAAAGTCAAGTCTGTAATTGATCCCATCAGATAAAGCACAAAAAGAAGTTTAATTTGACACCTAATTCACTTTCTTATCTCAGTATTAAAAAAGTTATGGCCATTTTCATACTTGGAAATTAGCAACTTGTTTCCTATTGCTTTTCCATTGACTTAACACAAAAGTTGTGATCGAGGACAGTCAAAAGCCCATATAACTTTCTTAAATATTAAGAGAACTGAAAGACATTTTCAGTTATTATGGATTGAAGCATTCTGAAACAAATATCAAACAATCTTACTTGGATGACCTGAAATTAAAGCATATAATTAGTTAGTTACCCAATTGTAGCTAATTACAAAATTCAATTACTAGATCTAAACATCCATCCATTTGTTAAGAAAAAATTAACTTTTTTTTTTAAAGCCTAAGTGTCCAAATAACATTCACACAAGAATCCACAATATAACATGATTTTTAAATCTAATTGTCATTAATTTATAGGCCATTAATTATTTAATTAATTTAGGAATTTAGTGTTTAATGCCAGTAGACTAATGGCCATTTAAATCAGCTTACGAGTGGGATTTTCTGGAACGCGATGGATTGGAACGTTGCGGTGAATTTAAACCCCATATCGGCAGGAAAATTACTGCCGGTTCATAGGGGGAATAAATCACCATTTCGCAACATGAAATGTTGATTAAGGTCATCTAAGCAAGCAAGTTTATATGAAAAAATAGACAACTTTCATTTACCTGTCTCCTACGTAAAATCTGTCCCCGTTGTTGGCGTTCACGGCATTAGGAACTAATTTTTATTTTACTGCAGCGCTGAAATAGTCGGGCGATTAAATTTTTTTTTTTAACTCACCGGCAGTCGGAACGAATCTTTAGCAAAAGCTCGCACTCCGAGAAAATATAGCTCTGGATGGCAAGGCGGAAACCTCATTTTAACCCCGCCCCCCCCCCCCCTCCCCACCCTTAAAGGCGCCAAAGTCGTGCACACGGCCAGTGACAGAACTGCAGCACCGCTGAAGGTAAGTTTTGTAACATACCTACCTTATCATGTGTCATGGCTCGATTGTAATCATGTATTGTCTTTCTGCTGACAAAAGTTTTTCACTGTACCTGTCACTGTGTACATGACAATAAACTAAACTGATAAACTGATTCTTCCCTCTCCAGGTTTACTTCATTTCTGTCAGGTAATAAAACCCCAGAACCAGCAGGCTACCAGCAGGGCAGCGCAGTAGCACAGTAATGGCAGGGCCCTCGAGACAGAGAAATCAAAGGGTTTAAGTACAGAGTTCTTTAGGTTAACCAGAATGTTTCCCAGAGGATATTGGCTATAAAGAGAGGCTGGAGAGTCTTGAATTTAATTTAGTTTAGTTTAGTTTAGTTTAGAGATGCAGCGCGAAAACAGGCCCTTCGGCCCACCGAGTCCGCTCTGACCAGCGATCCACACACGTTAACACTATCCTACACATCAGGCACGTGCCGTGAGTAATCAGCCAGGGTAGGCAGTGGCTTTTAAAAATCTTGAAAACCGCGCATGCGCAGATTATTCTCTCCCGGGTGTACTGTCATTCGGCTATTTTAAAATTGTGGAAACCGCGCATGCGCAGATTGTTCTCTTGACTTTTATCATGTAATTTGTTTTCAATAGGTCCTATCTCTTATTAAAGTATTTAAAAACATATAGCTCCAAAAAATGTACTTACCATATTATTTGTGCACAAAATCCATTCTTCTCTCTTTGTTTGCAGCAAAAATATCCATAAGGTTGCTCCGTGAAACTCTTCAGGCAGTCATTGTCCACCCTTGAAAATCCCGTTAAGAAACTTGCGCATGCACATGCGCAGTAGGCTGGTGCGCATGCGCAGTGCGCAACGCAGCACATGCACTGGTCCACAGTGTAAAGGCAGAGTTTCAGCTGCCTTTACGGACCGTTCCCACTGATGGCTTGAAGCAGCGTTGACGGCACGTGAGTAGCACATACTTCCGCGTTTAAAACGTACTGCTGATTAAAGGCACGGGAGAATTATGACTCCCTGAGAGATTGATCTGTTAGGGAGGCATAATTCTCCCATGCCTTTACTATTTATGACCATTTTATGCATGTTTTATATATATTTTATGTATATATTTATATATAAAATAATTACTATTTTATAATTTTAGTCAGGGTAGGCACTGCCTACCTTGCCTACCCTGACGGCACATGCCTGCTACACACACTGGGTACAATTCACACTTATACCTTGCCAATTACCCAACAAACCTGTACCTCTATGGATTGTGAGAGGAAACCGAAGATATCGGAGAAAACCCATGCGGTCACGGGGAGAACGTACAAACTCCGTACAGTCGGGATCGAACCTGGATCTCCGGCTTCTGTAAGTGCTGCAAAGGGCCTGTCCCACTTGGGCGTCATTTGTGCATCACGCAGATGGCGCGCAAAGATTTTGTACATCCCAAAATCCTGGGGCGCCGCCCACCGACCGCACATCGCTGCCTACGTCACCATGCACCATGTGCACCACGCGCGCGTAAATGATGTCGCGTAAATTACGCGCAAATGACGTAAGGCAACAATTCTACCGCTGCGACACCATGCCGCCCTGTATTGTTTTCTCTGTTGTGTCGGTGGTTGAGGGGGTACCTGATGGAAGTATATAAAATTATGAGGAATAATTAGGGTAGACAGTCAGAAACTTTTTCCCCAGGTGGAAATGACTCGAAGATATAGCTTTAAGGCAAGAGAGGTAGTTTAAAGCAGATGTGCAGAGTAAGCTTTTTACATAGAGTGGTGGGTCACTGAAAGTATAGCCAAGGATGGGAGTGGAGGCAGATTCAATAGTGGCTCTTTAGAGGCTTTTGGATAGGCATATGGATATGTAGCGGATGTAAGGATATGGATCATGTGCAGGATGATATGGCACAAACACTTATGCCCCTGTCCCACTTAGGAAACCTGAACAGAAACCTCTGGAGACTTTGCGCCCCACCCAAGGTTTCCGTGCGGTTCCCGGAGGTTTTTGCCCTCCGACAACCACCTTCAATTAGCATCGCAACCGGCTTCGACTAAAAAATTACCGATTTTTTTAATGGAAACCACTTTCGACCATTAGTGAGACTGACAAAAACCTCCGAGAACCGCACGGAAACCTTGGGTGGGGCGCAAAGTCTCCAGAGGTTTCCGTTCACGTTTCCTAAGTGGGACAGGGGCATAAGGGTGGAAGGGTCTGTTCCTATGCTGTGCTGTTCCATTTTCTGTGTTTCTCAAGTGGTCTCTGGTTCTTTTACCGATCATTTAAAAACGGCATTACTGCTGCTAACTCTGCCACTGCTACTGCAACAGGTTAATAAGTTTACAAGTGTTGTAATGTTGGGAGATTAACTAACCTCTGGAACTGTCCATTATCTCATTGAGAATTCTCCAAAATCCAGAGTTGCTGCCTCACAGCGCCAGAGACCCGTGTTTGATCCGGACTATGGGTGCTGTCTGTACGGAGTTTGTACGTTCTCTCCGTGACCTGCGTGGGTTTTCACTGCGTGCTCCGGTTTCCTCCCATGTTCAAAAGACATACTGGTTTGTAGGCTGATTGGATTTGGTAAATTGTCCCCAGAGTGTAGGATAGAACTAGTGGACTAAATCGCTGGTGATCAGTGTGGAATCGGTGGACCTAAAGACCTTTTTCCACACTGTATCTCCAAACTAAATTATACTAAACACACAAATTGGGAAATGCTACTCCCTTCAGCTCTTTGTTTTCAGCTGTGTTAAGTTGTACATGTCTAACGCTACATATATGCATGTATATGATTCCAGTTCATATATATGTGTGTGTGTGTAATGTTTCAGCTTGTGTGCAAATGATTCAAGTGCAGTGTGTGTTCATGTGTTCATGGGTTTGTGTGTGTGGTCTTTCTAAATGTGCAGTATCAGCTCAATATATAATAGTGTGTCAGTAGCAATCCCGTTTCTTGCATTCTTCATTCATTTCTATTTGCTCTTTAGCAATTAGGTTGAACAAGTTAGGTCTTTATTCTTTGGAGCGCAGAAGGTTAAGGGGGGACTTGATTGAGGTCTTTAAAATGATGAAAGGGATAGACAGAGTTGAGGTGGATAAGCTTTTCCCATTGAGGGTAGGGAAGATTCAAACAAGAGGGCATGACATGAGAATTAAGGGACAGAAGTTTAGGGGTAACATGAGGGGGAACTTCTTTACTCAGAGAGTGGTGGCTGTGTGGAATGATCTTCCAGCAGAAGTGGTGGAGGCAGGATCGATTTTAACATTTAAAAGTAAAGTTGATAGGTATATGGACGGGAAGGGAATGGAGGGGTATGGTCTGAGTGCAGGTAGATGGGACTAGGGGAAAATAAATGGTCGGCACGGACTGGAAGGGCTGAGAAGGCCTGTTTCCGTGCTGTAATTGTTATATGGTTATATGGTTAATTATTGCATCTTTTTGCCCAAGGCATTGTAAATGTTTTGTGCATTTTGTACAGGCAATTCAACATGTTTTAATGAATTATTTAAATTCATTTATTTTTTACACTAATGGCCTAAAGCAATTTTACTCACAAACGTTTGATTTCCAAATTCCTTTGGATAAAAGATATCAGGGCGGGATTGTGCTTCAATGTGGTCAGTGCTATCTGCTGGCCTGTGAGGTTTAGCACAGCTACCAATTTTACATCACAAATATCAGAAAGGTTCCGTAAATCAGATTTTGGCCCGCTGATCTCCTACTCAGCCTGTGCACCAACCAAAAGTTCCATCTCTGGCTCTGGAAAGCACAGGGCATTCCCGGACGTTTAATTTTCAGATGGGTCTGCAGTAAGAGAAGCAAATTTATGCAAAGTTAGCATCCATTTCGAGAGGACTAGAATATAAAAACAAGGATGAGGTTTTATGAATTTAGTTTGGTTTCGAGGTACAGAGTGGAAACAGGCCCTTCGGCCCTCCGAGTCTGCACCGACCAACGATCACACTAGTTCTATGCTATCCCATTTTCACATCGTACATACACCGAGGGCAATTTACAGCAGCCAATTAACCTACACGTCTGCGCATCTTTGGAATGTGGGGGGAAACCGGGGCACCTGGTGGAAGCCCATGCAGTCATAAGGAGAATGTGCAAACTCCACACAGACAGCACTCGAAACCAGGATTGAGCTTGGGCCTCTCGCATCGTGTTTTGTTCGATAAATCACCGGATTCAGACAACAGAGTTTGATTCATTCAATAAGTAATTGATTACACTGCCAAATAAGGCTATGAATTGAATTGAATTGCCTTTATTGTCATTCAGATCTTTCGGTCTGAACGAAATTTCGTGCCTGCAGTCGTACATACGTAAAAAGTAACAAAACCACACAATAAACACAAATTTAACATCCACCACAGTAAGTTCACCAAACACCTCCTCACTGTGGTGGAAAGCAAAGTCTTAGAGTCTCGGTCTTCTTCCCTCCTTGTTCTCCCTCTGCGCTGAGGAGATCCAGGCCTCCGATGCTGCCGTCCACCAGGCCCGCGGCCGAGCCTCCGAAACCGGGCCGCCGCCACCGCCGTTGCCGGAATGCCGGAACACCGCCACAGGGCCCGCCGCCGGAACGCTGGAGCACCGCAGCCCCAAAAGCCAGGCCGCCGCTGGAACGCCGCTGGAGCACCGCAGCCCTGAAAGCCAGGTCGCCGCTGGAACGCTGGAGTACCGCAGCCCTAAAAGCCAGGTCGCCGGAACGCCGCTGGAGCACCGCAGCCCTGAAAGCCAGGTCGCCGGAACACCGCTGGAGCACCGCAGCTCTGAAGCTATGACTCGCGTATCCCTGAATGTCCCCATACGCACTCGCAAACCCCGAGTACACAGCAGAGCACGCCACAGTGATCTGTTCGAGATCACCCTGACATGGTCCAAGGCTGGGGCTCTCTCCCCGAAAGGACGCCCAACGCCTTCCTTTATGGCGTTTCTATCATAACAGACCGTGCTACTGCCCCCTCCCCGAGCCAATTGTAAGCCTCCCTTGCTGCAATGTTTCCACACTACAAGCGGTGGTCTACCCAACTATTGCTGTTGTGTTTCGTTCACCAACGCTACGCTTTCCAATAGAACTGGGGACAGGTGCAAGGTCAATTTTACTTCGGAGTCACGTGAGTGACTACGTGAAGAAGACCCCGCCTGGTGCTGGAACGGCATTACGTCGTCGCTGTCGGCAGTGAAAGAGCTGCAGAGCGCAGCTCCACACAGCGGTACGGAACCGGCCCGCAGGTAAGAAAGTTTTACAAAAATTAGGGCGAGGTTTCAGAACTCCGTAGCCTGGTGGGAAAACCAGGAGGAGTTAGTAAAAAACAAAATGGAGAAGGCCAAAAAACAGCGGGTAAAACGTGCGTACCGGGGTGCAGAAGAGTCGGGACAGCAGATTATTGCGGAGCCGGTTCCGATACCGGTGGCCGTTGAAACACCCGTTAGTGAGGCTTTGATTGCTCCACAAACAGAAACTGTAGAGGAAATCCCAGTGCCTAAAAAATGTAAAAGAAAAGCTGAAAGGCCTGGGGTTTCTGAGGACTCTGATTCTGAAGGTCCAGAAAGGAAAGCCTTATGGCTCAGAATGGACCAAATGGAGAAAATGCTCCAGACTATTATCAACCAAGGGTCTAAGAACCCAGAATATTCCCAGGCAGCCCCTGAGGGGGTTCCATATCGTGAATATGGTGCCAATTCGAATTGGGAATTTGAAACCCCAGTGCCTGGGTATGGACTGGAGGAAGTCTCCTTTGAACAAGTTTCAGGAGTACCAGGGCTGTATGAGACAGACCCTGAAAGTGGTGATTGTGGTCCGGAGTACACACCACAATACAAATATATGGATCCAGGTGTGCCTGATGTGGCACAAGATTTTGCTATACCTGGAGGAGGCGGTGAGGCCATGGAAGAAAACCTGGCGGCCAATATTAATTATATGGTCTCTCACCCGCTTCAAGATGCTGTTATGGTTGAGACAGCAGAAATGTATAAAACACCTATCAATTGTGCCTCATTGAAGGTACCTACGGTGAATCCAGTTGTTTGGGCGCCAATGTCATCAATTATGCGGGCGCAGGAAATTCGATTTCAAAGAGTCCTCAAGCTGATTTCAGCTGGCATTACTGCACTTGGCAGACAAGTGGAAGGTTGTGGAATGACCAAAGTGCAGAAACATATGTTGGCCTTATTTTGCAACTCATTTTTTGAGATTAATTGCATGAGGAAGATTGCCATTCGACCTCTGTTACATCCAAGATTTGCAGGATTGTGTAAACCAAGGGCAATGTTCAAACTCCTGGGTTTTTGTTCGGAGAGGATTTGTCTAAACAAATTAAAGAAATAGATGAAGAAGCAAAAACTTTTGGTCGTATGAAACCCTTCAACTTTGGCCAGAGATGGACTGGCTATTCGAGGAAGAGATTTGATTTTGGAGCTGGTACAAGCCGAGGCAGGAGTGTGATAAGGAAAATTTTCCAGCCAACACAGCCGAATGTACACCCATTCATTGGGAAAAGGAGATCATTTCGTCCAGTGGGAGAGGTACATAAACATTATCCTGTTAAAGAGGAATGCTGGGATGAGCCACAGATTGGTGGTAGACTCCAAATGTTTTATAAGGAATGGGACAATATTACAGTTGATCGTGTGGTATTAGACACTGTACTAGGATCTACCATTGATTTTGTGGAAGGTATGGTTCCATTGGGACAGAATGAGCCTAGTCATCCTTTGAGGTTCTCAGAGTTTGAGATTAATCAAATGGACAAAGAGATTAAGAATTTGAGTAAAAAAGGAGTTATCGAGAAACAGGAGAGGATCCACAACAAATTATATCAAACATTTTCCCCAGACCAAAGAAAGATGGGGGTTGTAGGATCATTTTAGATCTCACATTTTTGAATACATTTGTCCAGTATAAACATTTTAAAATGGACACTTTCTACACTGCAATGCAGTTGGTATCAACAGGTTGTTATATGGCTACAATAGACTTGAAGGATGCATATTATTCGGTCCCAATTCATCATGATTTTCGCAGGTATTTAAAGTTTAAATGGATGGGACAACTGTGGCAATACAAAGCTTTGCCTAGTGGATTAAGTTCAGCACCTAGATTGTTCACTAAATTGTTAAAGCCAGCACTTGCACTGCTAAGGGCACAAAAACACATTGTTATGGCTTATCTAGATGACATTTTAATTGTCAATGCTAATCAGGAATCAGCTGGGAAATCAGTCTCAGCAACTATTAGCTTGTTTGAGAAGTTGGGGTTTCTGATCCATCCAACAAAGTCTAAGCTACAGCCATCCCAAACCATTGAATATCTGGGGTTTGTGATTAACTCAGTCACCATGTTGGTAACTTTACCAATGGATAAGGAGTTAGATTTGACAAATGTGTGTCAAAACCTGATTAACAAACCTTATCCCTCCATCCGAGAGGTTGCCAAGGGTATTGGTAAATTGGTAGCAGCATTTCCAGCAGTAGAATTTGGTCGTTTACATTACCAAAATCTTCAAAGGGAAAAAACTAAAGCGCTAGTTCAGCGAGCAGGCCATTTTGATAGGCCAATGCAATTGCCTAAGGAAGCTTTATCGGAATTACATTGGTGGATTGAGAATGTTCCACAAGCTGCTAAGAACATTTTGGTTCATCAGCCAGTCGTGTTTTTACAAACTGACGCAAGTTCTCTCAGATGGGGTGCTACGGATAATGATACCAGCTGTGGAGGCAGATGGGCTGTCCAAGAGGATTTATTGCTCCAAACATATGGTATTAATTATTTGGAGCTACTGGGAGCATTTTATGGATTAAAAGCTTATTGCTCTTCATTAAAGGATTTGCATGTCCAAGTACAAATAGATAATACCACAGCTGTGGCATATATCAATCACATGGGTGGTGTCAGATCAATTTCATGTGATCATCTGGTAAACCAGATATGGCAGTGGTGTATTGCAAAAAATATTTGGCTTTCAGCTATTTATCTCCCGGGGAGAGACAATGTTGTGGCAGACAAAAGATCACGAATATTTAAAGACAATACAGAATGGATGTTAAATCCACAAATTTTCAAAAATATTGTCAGTCGGTATGGAGTACCGGACATTGATCTGTTTGCATCTAGATTGAATCACCAATTGCCGAAATACGTGTCTTGGGAACACGATCCAGGGGCAGTAGCGGTGGATGCTTTCTCGCTACACTGGGGGAATATGTTCTTTTATGCTTTTCCCCCATTCTGTCTCATTGGGCAATGTCTCAAGAAAATAGCGCAAGACGCTGCCAAAGGCATTTTGGTGGTGCCAAATTGGCCCACACAGTCATGGTTCCCATTGATGCTTAAAATGATTATTGAACCATGTATGGTAATTCCCAGTTGCGACAATCTGTTGACACAACCAGTAACAAAAGAAATTCATCCATTGCATGATCATATGAATTTATTAATCTGCAGGTTCTGACCAGACCATTGCAAGAGTTTGAACTGTCGGACAGGACCATGGATGTTATAGATGCAGCTTGGAGGAATAGCACTAAAAAACAATATATGTCGCATATAAGAAAATGGGAAGCCTTTTGTACACAGTCAAAGATATCTTATCATTCTGCAAACATTTCAAATGTATTGGAGTTCCTTGCTGGGTTACACTTTGATGAGCATTTGAGTTATAGTGCCATTAATTGTGCTCGGAGTGCATTGTCATCCTATTTAGGACAAATTTCGGATCGGGATTCAGTTGGGTCTCACCCATTAGTATCCCGATTCATGAAAGGTATTTTTAATAAAAATCCTCCCAAGCCCAGATATACAGAAATTTGGGATGTTAGCATTGTTCTCACTTTACTTAAACAATGGATTTCAATTAATTCAATGTCTTTGCAGAACTTAACATTCAAGGTGGTTATGTTAATGGCATTGGTATCAGCTCAAAGAGTACAGACTTTGCAATTGTTAAGGTTGGATTGCATGCATGTGACTTCAGATCACATTGTGTTTTATGTTTATGACTTGATCAAACAAAGCAGACCAGGGAGAACTGGAATGAAGGTAATGTTTAAAGCATATCCTATTGATGAAACATTGTGTGTAGTTAAGCATTTAACTCAATACATGGAGGTAACCAAAAATCTCAGGGGTTCTGAGAAAGCATTATTGATAACACACAAAAAACCACATACAAAAGTTTCAGTTCAAACCATTTCTAGATGGTTAAAACAGGTTTTGGGTCTAGTAGGAATAGACACTGATGTGTTTAAATCTCACTCCACTAGGGCGGCAGCTACGTCCGCGGCGAAGGTACAGGACGTACCACTCGATCAAATTTTAGAGGCCGCAGGGTGGTCTAGAGAAGAAACTTTTTCAAAGTTCTACAATAAACCTGTTGTCACGGTGCCAGGATTTGGACACGCAGTACTGGGTTCTCTTTAAATGCTTGCTTTGTTTATATTATCGATTTATTTTATCGATTTATTTTACCATTGACATCATTTATCAATTATTTTGTAATTTTCCCCTGCAATAGAGGGGTTATTATTAAAAAGTTGTTCTTTTTATAATTAAAGGACTTATTACATAAATTATAACAATGTGTTAAAATACTTTTTACTCACTACTATTTTGACCAAACAGAGAGTCGTATGAAATGAGTTTACGACATGGAAAACACAGGGCTTTAAAATCTTCACGTAGTCACTCACGTGACTCCGAAGTAAAATAGTGAGATTAAACGAGAACTTACCTGTTCGAAGTTTGATCTTTATTTTATGAGGAGTTACGATGAGGGATTACGTGCCCTCCACTCCCAACCCTCATAATATAAATGATCATCTGGTAGTTCTAGTCTATTTTGAGCCTTACTATTTTACTCCGGCTATTGGTTCTGTGTTTTTCATGCCGCTGCTTTGAAGTATGCCGTTCCAGCGCCAGGCAGGGTCTTCTTCACGTAATCCCTCATCGTAACTCCTCATAAAATAAAGATCAAACTTCGAACAGGTAAGTTCTCGTTTAATCTCACTATTCTGGGAGATAGCGCGTTTCAATCTTGTTTTCGAAGAGCTATGGAATGTAGGGCTGCTAATTTAGCTGATAAACTCCATTTCACATTTTTGCTGAAATGGTCTGTTTAACTCTTACACTACGACCAAAAAAATGTGTGAATTATTTGTACTTCACTTCACCTGTTAGTAAATATCTTTCAGGCTTTTAAAACAATGGATCTGCTGTTGAACGCTGCAAATTTTCAGTGAATGTGGCCACAGGTTCCATCACCTGAAGGTCTGTCTCTTTTCTGAGCCATCTATGCATCGTGGAATATCGTTGAAGTGACTAACACATTTGGTGCCTGACCCAGCCCAGCAGTCCACAAGCTTGTCTTTTTCTAAATTTGCACTACTTTTTTTTATTGATTTGAACCTGTAAACTTTGTTGCTTCTCCACAGCTCCCAGTCAGTTGCCAATAATAAGATTCAAGTCAGGGTGACCTAATGTGTCCCGACGTGAAGCATCAACTATCCATGACCTTGAGAGATGCTGCCCGACATGCTTAGTTACGACAGCACACATACATAAACCTGTCAGTTTTTTTTGTAACATTTCTGGCACAACCAAGTGAAATGCACCATGGAAAGCATTTTATCAGGATGAATCACAGCTTGGTTTGGGACCAGCTCCATTCAAGACCGCAAGAAATTGCAGCGAATTGTGAACTGAATCATCCTACCACAACCAGAGAGCAGTGCTGAACTGCTATCTACCTCTTTGGTGACCCTCGGACTATCCTTGATTGGACTTTGCTGGCTTTACCTTGTACAAAACATTATATCTTTATCATGTTAAAGAAGGAACTGCAGATGCTGGAGAATCGATGGTACACAAAAGGCTGGAGATACTCAGCGGGTGCAGCAGCATCTAAGGAGCAAAGGAGATAGGCGACGTTTCGGGTCGAGACCCTTCTTCAGGCTGGTTAGGGGTCAGGGAAACGAGAGATATAGACAGTGATGTGGAGAGATAAAGAACAATGAATGAAAGATATGCAAAAAAGTATCGATGATAAAGGAAACAGGCCATTGTAAGCTGTTTGTAGTGTGAAAATGAGAAGCTAGTGCGACTTGGGTGGGGGAGAGATAGAGAGAGAGGGAATGCCAGGGCCCAAGGGCTGAGGGAGAGGTGGGAAGGGGAGGAGGCAGCCTGGGTTAACAGAATTGAGAAAATTCAATGTTTAAGCCCAGAGGATGCAGACTCCCCAAGCGGAATATGAAGTGCTGTTCCTCCAACTTGCGGTGTTGCTCACTCTGGCCGTGGAGGAGGCCCAGGACCGAGAGGTCGGATATGGAATGGGAGGGGGAGTTGAAGTGCTGAGCCACCGGGAGGTCGGGTTGGTTATTGCGGACCGAGCGGAGGAGTTCGGCGAAACGAACGCCAAGCCTCCGCTTGGTCTCACCGATATAGATCAGTTATCATGTAGATCTTTATCATGTATCTCTTTTCTGTAAATGGTTCGATCGTAATAATGTATTGTCTTTCTGCTGACTGGTTAGCACGCAACCAAAAGCTTTTCACTGTACCTCGGTACACGTGACAATAAACTAAACTAAACCTAAACTAAATCCAGCCCATTTTACAATGCAGCACACGATTGACTCAAGATAGACACAAAATGCTTTCCCTTCCCCCTTTTTCCCGACCCTGAAGAAGGGTCTCGACGAGAAACGTCACCCATTCCCCCTCTCCAGAGATGCTGCCTGCCCCATTGAATTACTCCAGCTTTTTGTGTCTACAGTGCATTCAGAAACTATTCAGATCTCTTTACTTTTTCCACATTTTGTTACGTTACAGCCTTATTCTAAAATGGATTCAATTCATGTTTTTAATCATCAATTTACGCACAATACCCCATAATAAAAAAAGCAAAAACAGGCGCTTAGAAATGTTTGCATAGTAATTAAAAAGAAATAACTGAAATATCACATTTGCATAAGTATTCAGACTCAGTGAGAAATAAATGGGCTCTTTTGAAGGCTGAAAGAATATAACTACTGTAGCGCCCTATGGAATATTACTCTTTGATTGTAGCAATGACGTAAGGATGTGCGCATTCCACGTTTGGTGATAGCATGAACAATGATGTAATGAGGATTACGGTCAACCTGTGATGGGAAACCAATATTGTAGGTAGATTGAATGAGCGGATGAAAACTTTGCAACTAGATTTTAACATGGAAAAGTAAGAGGTTAAGGGCCTGTCCCACCAGCATGCAACTCCATGAAATGAGCGTGACCTAACGTGGTCGCTTGAGCCGTCCGGCGTCGCGGGGCCAGTCCCACTTCGATCGCCGGAGCCGTGCGGAATTGTGCGGAGTTTGTCCCGACATCGCGCGGGGCTCCGAAAAACTGACCGTGTTCAAAAATTCCGCGCGGCAATGGTTTGTCGGCTCGCAGTCGCCTCGACGCATTACACACCGCCTCAACGTCGTGCCTCCATAACCCTCTCTGCAGGTGCCTCCGTGACCCTCTATGTGTGTGGCTCCGTGGCCCTCTCTGTGTGTGCCTCTGTGCCCCTCTCTGTGTGCCCCTCTCTGTCCTGGCGAACTTACCTTTAAGACTTCGCTCCAAGTTCGCCTCACTTTGCGCCGTGTTGCGCCATTCACCCGACCTCCGCGCGGCCCTCGCTGCCGGTTTGGTCGCGCTTGCCGCATGCAGGAGCATGCTGTTGGGAACGGCCCTGTACAGGGGATCACCCGACCTCCGCGCGGCCCCCGCTTCTAGTTTGATCGCGCTCATCGCTTGGAGTCGGATGCTGGTAGGACAGGCCCTTTATGCTCTTCGGCAAGAGAAGTCAAAACACAGATTTATCATCTAAATGGAGAGAGAATGCAAATGAGAGAAGTTCAGAGGCATCTAGGTATTCTTGTGCATGAATAACAAAAGGTTGGCAAACAAGAGCAGCAAGTAGCTCAGAAGGCAAATTGCGAAATTACATTTTACTGCAAAGGTTTTGGAGATAGAGATGTTTTGGAGGGATATGGACCAAGCGCAGGCAATTGGGACTAGGGTAGCTAGGGCATTGTTGGCCGGCATGGGCGAGTTGGGCTGAAAGGCCCCTTTCCACACTGTATTCATCGATGGCTCTACGTCGCTATATGTTCAGGTGCTACTGAAGTCACACTTGCACTACAGCATACTCAATGCCTCTCCCTAAGCAGGGCTACAATGGCTTTGAAGGCAGTTTAAAGGAGGTCCACCGGGCTAATTCCTGGGATGCGAGGGATGCCTTCTAAAGAACAGCCACACAGGTCGGTCTGTATTGTTTGCATCTAGTTTAGTTTAGTTTAGTTTAGTGTAGATATACAGGCTCTTTGGCCCACCATATCTGGGATTTTTTTTGTTCTCTCCATCCTTGCCCCATTTTCTTTGCTACTGAAACCTAATTCTCTCATTCCTAGTTCTGATGAAGGATCTTGGACCTCGAATGTTCATTATTTATATTTTTAACGATGTCACATCACTTGCTGAGTGTTCTCAACATTTTCATGAGGTCATAAGGGATAGGAGAAGAATTTGGCCATTCGGCCCATCAAGATCTATCTCTCCCACCTAACCCCAAGTCTCCTGCCTTCTCCCCATAGCCTCTGATACTCGTACTAATCAATAATCTATCTATCCCTGCCTTAAAAATATCCACTGACTTGGCCTCCACAGCCATCTGTGGCAAAGAATTCCACAGATTGTTTGTACGAGAACTTTGGTTTCCTCTCACACTCCAAAGACATACAGGTTTGTTGGTCAATTGGCTTGGTATATAACATGTAAAGATAATCTCTAGTGTAGGATAGTGTAAGATAGTGTTAATGTGCGGGAATTAGGGTTGCCAACTTTCTCTCTCCCGAATAACGGACAAAAAGTCAAAATACAGGACAAATTCCCGACGGCAATTCGTTGACCGATTCGGCCGTGGCTGGGTGAATGATGAGTTGGCCTGGGTGCTGGACTGCACACAAAGCCCAGCCGGCGGGCCAGCTGAGGAGTTTTGGCCCCGGGCGCTGGACTTTGCACGCAGCGTAATTCTACAACACTAATCCAAAATCAATATATCATTTTGTTTCTGACTTTGATTTGCCATAAAGATAATTTCTAATTTGAACTTGGCTGTCCTAAACCACCGTCTCTATTGTAGATGTCTTAATGGTTTAGTAGGTTCTCCCTCCCTTGCTTTCTCCACAACACTTTAACCATCTAGTGATAACTTTTGTTTAACTTGTCTGCAACCATTATAGAGAAAGGTACAAACCATAAGTTCATTACGATGTCCTCTTCCATTAAAGTATTTTGGGTAGGACTCGCCATGTTGCACTATCCTCTTACAGTTGTACAGCACAGAAACAGACCCTTCAGCCCACCTTGTCCATCTAGCTTTGTTGCCTGTCTACCTATCCCACCTGCTCGCATTAGGACCATATCCTTTTTGTCTAGTTTAGTTTAGAGATACAGCGCAGAAACAGGCCCTTCGGCCCACCGAGTCTGCACTGACCAGCGATCACAGCTCATTAACACTATCCTACACACAATTTTTACACTTCTACAAAGCCATTTAACCCTTAAACCTATACGTCTTTGGAGTGTGGGAGGAAATCGAAAATCTCAGAGAAGACCCACGTGGTCACGGGGAGAACGTACAAATTCCGTACAGACAGCACCCTCTGTCGGGATCGAATCTGGGTCTCTGGCGCTGTAAGGCAGCAACTCTACCCCTGTGCCACCCAAGCACTCAAATGCCTGCCTCTTTATGTGTCTGCCTAAATGCTTCTTAAATGTAATAAACATGTTACCATTCGGTGCTCTCCTTCTGCATTGATACTTCCAGCATAGTATTCAATTCTCACAACTCTGGAGCACTTCTTACAATCATCAATATATTGCAATACTAAGTCCCATCTAAGTCACATGCATGAATAGGGACTGAATCTTACACACTCTGCGTCCCTTATAGGGCTTTCACTTCATGACTTATAGCAAGATAGCTGATCAGGATCCCTTACCAAATAACTTCATTGAGAATCTACCATGATTACAAATCCCAAATTTACTTTTAAATTTCACAAACTCGACTAAACTCTGCATACTATATCGTACCATTCACTGTGATGGCCCAGTCCTGGTTTGACTTCCCAAAATGTAACACTTCACACTTATCGACACTAAACTCCTTCAGCCATTCCTCAGCCCACTTGCCCAACAGATCAAAATGTTGCTGCAAGTTTCTTTACAATCCGATAAATGTTGCCCCTGCCCCAATTCACAACCTTGTGGCGTCACCTGCCTTTATCTGTAAGTATTTTCCAGCTCATGGATCTGTGGTCGCTGGTCCCAAATGTCTTGGCCTCGTATACTTAGGCCGTTAGCCCTACCCAATCTCCGAAGAGTAGGTCTGGCTTTGCCCACTCCCTTGCAGGGCCCTCTTTATATTGCTGAACAATACATTCCTGAACACATTTGACAAATTCCACCCTGTCTAAAGCCTTGGCACTATGACAGTCCCAGTCTATGTCGGGAAAGTTAAAATCCCCTACCATTGCAAACCTATCATTTTTTATCATTAATGTTTTATCATTAATGTTTTATTATTATTAATGTTTAGTGTTTTCTGAGTAACTCGTAACTGTCACTGTAAGTCATGTTGTTACTTGTGGGCGGAGCACCAAGGCAAATTCCTTGTATGTGAATACTTGGCCAATAAACTTACTTACTTACTGTAAATAAGCAATTCACATACTGTCAAAGTGTATAACATCCTTTAATGATAGCACAGGGTATAACACACGTCAGCAAGCACTGGTTACATTCTTCTACAGAACTATACCCAGGGAGGGGAAAGCGTTATGATTGATGTTAACTAAGGCCGGGTTAATGGTACTGAGGTAGCTATATTATTGGTTGCATGCATAAACCATCGACATCCTTTCCCTTAGAAAATCAAAACAGAATGAAAGCCATGCCAACAGAATTAAACACAATCGCCATAACGGACAGGTGGCTTACTAATCCTACCCGAGCGCGTACGCGTCTCTCCCCCTTCCCCCGAAAAATCAGAAGGAACAGGAGGCTGCGAAACAGCTGGGGAACCAGAGAGGGGCTGGGGGTGGGAGAAGCAGGAGAATCAGAACCGCGAGCGGCAACAGGTGACCCGCGGAGAGGGGAACGGGGCGTGCGAGATGGGGACCGAGGCATGCAGGGAACACTGGCTGGGACGGCAGCCGGCTGTTGGTATGAGAGAGGCGCGGCATAGGGTACAGGATGTAACGATCCATCGACAGACTGAAGGCAGGCCGCGCCCAGACCGAACTTGGAAGCATCACAGGTGACGGTGATGGGGCGGCTCACTTCGAAGAACCTCAAAGTCGGTGTGTTAATCAGTCTGGACTTGAGACAGACGAAGGCCTGCTTGTGCTATGGGAGCCAGGCCCAGGCGATATCCTTTTTGTCAGCTGCCGCAGGGGCGCACTCAGCTCACTGAGGTTTGGTATAAACTTCCCAAGGTAATTCACTATGCCCAGGAAGCGTTGCAGACTTGGCACGTCGGTGGGGGCTACCATCTCGGAGATGGCAGCCGCCTTCAAACGGTTGGGTTTTAGTCCGTTAGAGGTGAAAACATATCCAACATACGTGACTTCTGAGACATGAAACCGGCATTTCTTGGGGTTCAGTTTCAGGTTGGCCTTTCGCGCCCGATCCAGGACGCGGCGGAGGTTCAGGTCGTGCTCGGCAATGTCCTTCCCATAGACCAGGATATCGTCCACGATGATGGCACACGGCAGGTCTGAGAATATCTGCTCCATCGTTCGCTGGAACACCTCGCTAGCGGAATTGATGCCGAATGGCATTCGCAGAAACTTGAATCTGCCAAACCGTGTGGAGAAGGTCGTCAGGTCAGAAGATGCTTTGTCCAATGGGATCTGCCAAAACGAGTTCTTGACGTCTAGGACCGAAAAGATGGTGTCCTGCCCGACCTGAGCTGCCACGTCCTCAACGGACCGCATGGGGTAGTGGGGTCGCCTAATGGCAAGGTTTAAGTCCTTCGGGTTGATGCACACACCTATTTCATTCTTGTCTTTCTTTAGCGTGGCAACCATCGGTGGGCTCGCTAACCGCTTCTAGCACCCCCAATTCGACCATGTTGTTGAGCATCGCCTCGACCTTGTCTTTCATGGCGTGAGACACCCTGTGAGGTGCGCGGACCACGGGCGTCACATTTGGGTCAATGGAAATACGGTAAGTCAGTGGTAACTTTCCCAGGTCGTCGTTGAACAGGTCTTGGTATTCTGTTACTGGGTCAAACGGCAGTTGCACTTTGTGGACCGTGCGGTCCAAGGACACCAGGCCAAGATCCTGGCACGCACGGTTGCCCAGCAGAGTCACACAGTCAGAATTCAAAACGTAAAAAAACAGGTTTCGCATGGCCTTTTGCAGCACACAAGTTGAAGTGGCCCTCCCCACTGGCCTTAGAATCTCTCCTCCATAGGCATGCAGAGTTGAACGGTAAGCAATCAAGGGCTCATTATTCCTTATCTTGTTGAAAAGGTTTATTGACAAAACATTCACTCTCGCCCCCGTGTCTAACTTAGCAAGGAAGGTCAAACCATTGACAGTTATTGATACGGTAGGATCGTTACATTGGCCAGGTGCGTGGAGGAGGGTAAACACGCTCGACTCCTCTGGAGAACCAGTTGGATCCTCATTGTAGGATTCTGCTATGGAAGGCTGTGAGCTGTAGCAGTCATCAGATTGTGTCAGCCTGTTTAGATAAGGTCTGGAAGTCTGTACAGGTTTCCCACGGGCCCGACAGGCTGCAGAGAAATGATTCAGTTTTTTACAAAAAAATTGCAGGCCTTACCATAGGCGACTCGTCGACAGTCTGTGGAGCATGTAGTCACAGTTCGGTCACCTCTTGGGGGGCATTTCACCAGGACCTGGGTTGGCACGTGGCAGAAAAGCAGTGTTTCCCATCCGAGGCTGTGGTCTCTTAAACCCAGCCAGGTTGATAGATTTAGTGCCCGAATCATGGTGGTCATCTGGCAGTTCAACGACCTCAGACATTCTGCAGGCATGCATAGCTTTGACTAACGTTAGATCCGAATCCCTTAGAAGCTCACAACGCAACTTCTGGTCACGCATGCCAGTTACTAAAATATCTCTAGTGAGCTGGTCTGTCATGTCACCAAAACGGCACCGCTGGGCAAGATAACGCAAATCAGCAATAAAACATTCAACAGGTTCATCCGGCAACTGTTTCCTTGTAAAAAACCGTGCCCTCTCTAGAATGCGGTTCAAGGGCAGGTCACAAATCTCCCTGAATTTACGTAGCAGGCAAGTGGGGTCACTTGTAGGAGTGATCACCACGTTATTCGCGTCCAGGACCGCTGGAGCGTAGGTGAAAGTTCTGGCTCTCCTCATGGCATCAGGTCCGACAAGCTTGAGGAGGAGGGAGGCTTTAACAGAGTCAGGTTCGGCGCAGTGCACGACGTTGACAAAGTGGGTAAAATCAAATTCAAACGTGGCCCAGCGCTCAGATATGTCAGCATCAAAGACAAGCTGCACAGGCTTTCTGCAAGAAGAAGCCATGGCCAGAGAGATTGGGCACAAATAGGCACAAAATCAAAAGAAAGAAATAAAACCCGATAGACAGGAGACGCAGGTATCTTCCAGCTTCGACACCATGTACATAAGCAATTCACATACTCTCAAAGTGTATAACATCCTTTAATGATAGCACAGGGTATAACACAGGTCAGCAAGCACTGGTTACATTCTTCTACTGAACTATACCCAGTGAGGGGAAAGCGTTATGATTGATGTTAACTAAGGTGGGGTTAATGGTACTGAGGTAGCTATATTATTGGTTGCATGCATAAACCATCTACACTTACTATCAGTCTTGCAATTGCTTGCAATGCCCTGGCATTTTGTCTTTTAATTCCCATTGACTATTTGAGAGTCTATAGTACACTTCCGACAAGGTGATCATTTCATTTTTATTCCTCAGTTCCACCCATATTGGCTCACTGTGAAATTCTCCAGTGATGTCATCTTGGCCTTCTGTAGTGATGTTGTCCTTAATCAATAAAGCAACTCCCTCCAGTATACTACGTTGCTAATTCTGTTCCTTCCATAGCCAGGTTTCGGAAATGGCTATAATGTCCTTGTTGCACATACCCATCTGCACCCTGTGTTCAACCACCTTCCCCACCAGATTTCTCGCATTGACGTCAATACATTTTAATCCGACAGTCCTTCCTCAATGTCTATTCTCTCTACTTTACTTGCTAGCGTAGCCTTCAATACCGACTTCAAGCCTCTCTCTCTTGCATTGGACCACATCCCGCTGCCAATTTTACCATAACCTTTTGCACTAATTGATTCTCTCTCCTATAGTCCAAAACTCTATGAAGTTCAGTCCTGAATTCATTGATTGACTCGGCATCCATAGGTCTGTGGAGTGAGAAATTCCATAGATTTTCTGAAACAAATACCTGTTGTAAACAAGTGACCATTTTGCCCAGACACTCTGCTACTAGTTCTAGATTCTCCACTTAAGGAAGCATCTTTCAAATCCTTTCATAGACTTACAGTGTAGGGAAGAACTGCAGATGCTGGTTTAAACCGAAGATAGATATAAAATACTGGAGTAATTCAGTGGGACAGGCAGCATCTCAGGAGAGAAGGAATGGGTGACGTTTCAGGTCGAGAGCCTTCTTCAGACTAGACTTACATGTCTCAATTAGATCACTCAAGGGCCTGTCCCACTTTCTGGACCTAATTCATGACCTCTGCCGAGTTTGCCCTTGACTCATAGTTGCGGCATGGTCGTCACGAGGCCGTCAGAGGTAGTAGGAGGTGGTAGGAGGTCGTAGGTAGGTCGTAGCAGGTCATGATGCTGGTCGTAGGTACTCGTGGCATCAAGTAGGTCGGGGCGTTTTTTCTAGCTTGATGAAAAATGTCCACGAGTAAAAAAGGTCGTGAATTAGGTTGTGAAAGTGGGACAGGTCCTTAATCAAATAAAGCCCTTCATCCCGACAATCAGTCTAGCAAACCGTCTCCACACCATCCCCAAGATACCCATCCTTAAATAAGACCAAAACTGTACGTTGTTCTCCATATGAGGTCTGCCTAGTTTTATACATAATTTATCTTGTAATAAAGGCCAACACTTAATTCCCAAATATTTGCTGTGCCATTGACTATTTGAGAGTCTATAGTACACTTCCGACAAGGTGATCATTTCATTTTTATTTCTCAGTTCCACCCATATTGGCTCACTGGGAAATTCTCCAGTGATGTCATCTTGGCCTTCTGTCGTGATGTTCTCCTTAATGAATAAAGCAACTCCCTCCAGTATACTACGTTGCCAATTCTGTTCCTCCCATAGCCAGGTTTCGGAAATGGCTATAATGTCCTTGTTGCACATACCTATCTGCACCCTGTGTTCAACCACCTTCCCCACCAGGTTTCTCGCATTGACGTCAATACATTTTAATCCGACAGTCCTTCCTCAATGTCTATTCTCTCTACTTTACTTGCTAGCGTAGCCTTCAATACCGACTTCAAGCCTCTCTCTCCTGCATTTGACTACATCCCCCTGCCAATTTTACCATAACCTGTACCAGCAAATATTTTCTGTTCCCCCTTATCCTTATCTAAGGATAAGGGGGAATCCCTTTAGGACCAAGATGAGGAAAACATTCTTTACACAGAGAGTGGTGAGTCTCTGGAATTCTCTGCCACAGAGTTCATTGGCTATATTTAAGAGGGCGTTAGATGTGGCACTTGTGGCTAAAGGGATCAGGGGGTATGGAGAGAAGGTAGGTACGGGATACTGAGTTGGATGATCAGCCATGATCACATCGAATGACGGTGCAGGCTCGAAGGGCCAAATGGCCTACACCTGCACCTCTTTTTCTATGTTTCTATGTTTCTAACATGTCTGGGTGCATGGAGCAAGCTGCCAGTGGAGGTAGTTGAGGCTGGGACTCTCCAAGTGTTTAAGAAAATGTTAGACAGGTACATGGAGAGGACAGGTTTGGAGGGATATGGGCCAAACGTGGGCAGGTGGGACTAGTGTAGCTAGGACATGTTGGCCGGTATGGACACGTTGTGCCGAAGGGCCTGTTTCCACGCTGTGCGATCATTCTGTTTCTTGGGAAAGTACAGATTTTTCACTTTCCTTGCTTTTTATTCTTCCCAGGAAAACGGGTAACTTCATATTTCTTCATATTGTATTCCATTTTCCATTTTTATATCTACCCACTTTATCTATCTCATTTTGCAGACTTTTCTCCTCTTCACAGTTTTCTTCATAATTTAATATGGGATTAAGCTCCCTTTGAAAGCTACATATACTTCACAGCCACCACCTTGAAAACTCACCTATTTAACTTGAGTAGAATAAAATTCTTACATGACCAATAAATAATTTTTACAATCTTATTTTAAAAGCTTTTATGACCATTTCAAAACAAACTTTGAAACATAGAAACCACAAACCTAACTGTCCTGGCAGACCCATTGTTTCTGCTTGTTCTTGTCCCACCGAACTTATTTCCACATACCTTGACTCCATCCTATCCCCCCGGTCAAATCCCTCCCCACCTATGTCCAAGACACCTCACATGCTCCTCGTCTCCTTCAGACTTCCGTTTACCAGGCCCCCGTTCCCTCATCTTCACTTATGGATGTCCAGTCACTCTACACTTCCATCCCCCACCAGGAGGGTCTTAAAGTCCTCCGTTTCTTCCTCGACCGCAGAACCAACCAATCCCCGTCTACTAATACTCTCCTCCGCTTAGCGGAGCAGGTTCTTACCCTCAACAACTTTTCCTTTGACTCCTCCCTTTACCTCCAAATCCAAGGCGTAGCTATGGGCACCCCCATGGGCCCCAGCAATGCCTGCCTCTTTGTAGGGTACATCGAACAATCCCTGTTTAAGGCGTACCCTGGCCCTATCTATGAACTCTACCTCTGCTACATTGACGACTGCATTGGTGCTACCTACTGCACCCATGCAGAACTCACTGACTTCATCCATTTCACCACTAATTTCCATCAGGACATTTCCGACATCTCCCTACCGTTTCTAGATCTCAGGCAACAGAATACTGACCGACATCTACTACAAACCCACTGACCTCTATAGCTAGGGTACACAAAAGGCTGGAGAAACTCAGCGGGTGCAGCAGCATCTAAGGAGCAAAGGAGATAGGCGACGTTTCGGGTCGAGACCCTTCTTCAGACTCTCCTTCGCTCCTTAGATGTTGCTGCCGTTGAGTTTCACCAGCTTTTTGTGTACCCTCGATTCTCCAGCATCTGCAGTTCCTTCTTTAAGACCTCTATAGCTATCTTGAATACACTTCTTCCCACCCTACTTCCCATAAAGACTCCATCCCCTACTCCCAATTCCTCCGTCTATGCCACATCTGGACCAGGATGAGGTGTTCCAGACCAGGGTCCTCATTCTTTAGGGAACGGGGGTTCCCCTCTTCCACTATAGATGAAGCTCTCTCCAGGGTCTCCTCGATATCCTGTAGCTTCGCCCTTATTCCCGCTCCCCCTACTCGTAACAAGGACAGAGTCCCCCTTGTCCTCACCTTCCACCCCATTAGTCGTCGCATACAACAGATAATCCTCCAACATTTTCGCCACGTCCAACGGGATCCCACCACTGGCCACATCTTCCCATCTCCTCCCCTTTCTGCTTTCTGCAGAGACCATTCGCTCGGTAACTCCCTGGTCAATTTGTCCCTTCCTACCCTAACCACCCCCTCCCCTGGCACTTTCCCTTGCAACCGCAGGAAATGCTGCACTTGTCGCTTTACCTCCCCCCCCCCCTCGACTCTATCCAAGGACCCAAGCAGTCTCTCCAGGTAAGGCAGAGGTTCACCTGCACCTCCTCCAACCTCATCTATTGCATCCGCTGTTCCAGGTGTCAACTTCTCTACATCGGCGAGACCAAGCGCAGGCTTGGCGATCGCTTCGCCCAACACCTCCTCTAAGTTTGCAATAACCAACCTGATCTCCCGGTGGCTCAGCACTTCAACTCCCCCTCCCATTCCCAATCTGACCTTTCTGTCCTGGGTCTCCTTCATTGTCACAGTGAGGCCCAGTGCAAATTGGAGAAACAGTACCTCATACAGTATTTCGCTTGGGTAGTCTACACCCCAGCGGTATGAACATTGACTTCTCTAATTTTAGATATCCCTTGCTTTCTCCCTCCTTTCCCTCCCCTTCCCAGCTCTCCCACAAAGCCTACTGTCTCCACCTCCTCCTTTCTTTTTCCCGCCCCCCGCCCCCCACCGAACTTCAGTCTGAAGAAGTGTCTCGACCTGAAACGTCGCCAATTCCTTCTCTCCACAGATGCTGCCTCACCCGCTGTGCTACTCTAGCAATTTTTGTCTACCTTGAAACATAGAAACATAGAATATAGAAACATAGGGATATTGGGGATTAGGGATATTGCACCTTAATATATTTGAAAATATCCTGTGTTATGAAAATTATTTAATTTCAAGTCCACTCGGTTTTATTGTCCCACCTCCAATGGGATCCCAACACTAGTCGCATCTTCCCATCTCCACCCCTTTCCGCCTTCCACAGAGACCGTTCCCTCTGCAACTCCTTGGTTAACTCATCCCTTCCCACACAACTCTGTCCAGGGACCCCAACAGTCCTTTCAGGCTAGGCAGAGGTTCCACTTGCACCTCCACCAACCTCAGCTACTGTATCCACTATTCAAGATGTGAACTCTTATACATTGGCGAGACCAAGCGTAGACTGGGCGATAGTCTCGCTGAACACCTTCGCCCAGTCCGCCTGGACCAACCTGATCTCTCAGTTGCCAAACACTTTAATTCTCCCTCCCATTCCCACACTGACATTTCTGTCCTAGGCCTCCTCCATTGTCAGAGTGAGGCCCAACGCATATTGGAGGAACAGCATCTCACATTTCGCTTGGGCAGCTTACAACCCAGCGGTATAAATATTGGTTTCTCTAACTTCAAGTAACCCCTGCATTTCCTCTCTCTCCATCCCTCCCCCACCCGAATCGCACCGGCCTCTCATTCTCACCTAGTAAACAGCTAACAATGGCCTGCTTCCTTTATCAACGTTACTTTTTTCATGTGTTCGATATCTCTCTACATCACCGTCTATACCTCCCATTTCCCTTTCCACTGGCTCTCCGTCTGAAGAAGGGTCGCGACCCTAAATGCCACCCATTCCTTCTCTCCAGAGATGCTGCCTGTCCCGCTGAGTTACTCCAGCATTTTGTGCCTATCTTCAGTTTAATTTTCATATGCACAAGTATGTTAAGGTGCAGGTACAATGAAAAGCTTGCTTTCAGCAGCACCAAAGCACATAGACTCAGACAAACACAAAAAGACATAAAGCGTACATCAATAAATCTCTATTACTAAAACTCTTCTCTTGTTTGTGTGTATGTATATCTGTGTGTCAATCCAGTTAAATCCTATTTTCTTCCAAACGATAGGCCACAGCCTTCCCATTTTCACACAATCTACCTACAGTTTTCCCGTCAAGGCGATAAACATCTTCCCGTCGCATTCCCACCTATATTTCCGAACTTTTGAATCATTTAAACTTTTAAAAACAGTCCGAAAAAACCCGAATGACGTCACAATGGACTCGCAAGGCGGGACGGGCCACTCCGGGAGGGAGGGAAACTCCAGCGCTCGTGCGGCCGCTGCAGGCGCCCGACGCTGGAACCTGGTGGCGAGGGTGGTGCCGTTGGGCCCTGGCTGGAGCCGAGCCTGGTGCTGGAGCTGGAGTTCCAGGCCCTGGCGCTGCTCGACAACCTGGGTAGGTCTTGGGGCAGGGAATGGGAGTGAGGGGAGGAGGATGAGGGAAATGAGGAGGAGGGAGATGGGGTGGGGAGTTGGGTGGTAGAGGGAGATGTGGGGGGGGGGGGTGGAGGAGCAAGATGCCCCCTCCGTATCCACCCTTACTCCCACCCTCTCTATCGGCCTCCTTCCTCTCTACCCCCTCCCTCTCTACCCCCCTCCCTCTCTACCTCCTTCCTCTCTACCCCCTCCCTCTCTACCCCCTCCCTCACCTTCCCTCTCTTCCTCTCTACCTTCCCTCCCCCCAACTCTACCCCCCTCCCTCTCCCTCTACCCCCCACCCCCTCTCTCTACCCCCTCCATCTCTGTCCATCTCCCTCTCCCTCCCTACTCCCCTCCCCTCCCTCTCTACCCCCCCATCTCTACCCCCTACCTCTCCCTCTCTACCCCCTCCCACTCCCTCCCTGCCCCCTCCATCTCTACCCCCCTACCTCTCCCTCTCTACCCCCTCCCACTCCCTCTCTGCCCCATCCCCCTCCTTCTCTACACCCGCTCCCTCTCTGCCGCGCCCCTCTCTACCCCCCCTTTCTATTCCCCTCCCTTTCTACCACCCCTCCCTCTCTACCCCCATCCCTCTCTACGGATTGAAGAGGGAGCATGAAGAGGAAGAGGAGGGCGTGCTGAGGGATGAGGGGAAATGAGGCGCACCTACGCAGTTGGGGGCTATGTGTGAGTGGTGGAATCTTGCGTTGGGGGAACGGATTGTGTTGGCGGAACGGGTGAATGGTGGAATCTTGCGTTGGGGGAGCAGACCCAAAGGGTGTACACTTAGTCTAGTTACCCATAAAATTCCACAACAATCTGAAAAGAATAATGTATGTGAAAAATAAAACAATACATTAGTTGAAATCACAAATGGAAAAAAATCAGAAAAATAGTACAAGTGACAAAAGGACAAAGGACATTTCATGGAATCATGGAATCATGGAAACTTTATTGTCATTTACACCAATTGGTGTATTGAAATTTGAGTTGCCATTGCAGCACACCAATAAAATAAACACAATATTATAGAATTTAACATTAAACATAAAAAACACCCTCCCCCCCCAGCGGGATCAACGTTTCCCACTGTGAGGGAAGGCAGCAAAGTTCAGCCCACTTCCTCCATGTTCACCCGTGGTCCGGGCCTATTTGATGCCTTCGCAGTCACCGCTATGGCGGCCCGATGTTTCAGGCCCTCTCACCGGAATGATGGAACTGCGGTGTCGGAAGAACGCTCTCAGCGGCTTGGAGTTTCTAAACGGCCGCTTGCTACCGGAGACCGCGGCTCCCGAAGTCCGCAAGCCGCGCTGGTCGGAGCTCCAACACTGGCGACCTCGGGGAAATATCCCAGGCTCCGCGGTGTTTAAAGTCAGCGCCGCTGACCAGCAGGACGCTCCACAAACCACAGCTCCACGATGTTGAAGTCCGCAGTCCCAGCACGGTGACCCGGGTGAGGCATCGCCCCGCTCTGCGATGGTACCTCAGTGCTGAAGCTGCAGCTCGAAGCTCTGGCCGGTCTCCGGCAGGAAAGGCCGCGCCAATCCAGATGGTAGGCCGCGAGGAGGGGGCGAAGATGCGGCTCGGAGGATGGGCACATCCTCGCCCAGGTAGGGACTGGAGAAAACGGTTTCCCTCTCCCCCCCCCTCTCCATCCCCCACATCAAAAGACTAAAAGACCTCCAGAACAAAATTTTTTCACAAACTAAAAATAAAAAAGGGTGAAGAAAGAACAGCTGCAGGCAAGGCTACCACACTCTATGTTGCCACCACTCGAGGAGTAGACAGGTAAGCAATAAGCTACTGATGCTTCAGTCTGCAGAATAACATTTCATCCTGTAGTTGAAAGTCTCCAGTGAAGGTAGGAACTGCAGATGGTGGTTTAACCTGAAGATAGACACAAAAAGCTGGAGTAACTCCGCGGGTCAGGCAGCATCTCTGGGGAAAAGGAATAGGTGATAATTCGGATCGAGACCCTTCTTCAGACTCTGCTGAAATTCTCCTGTTGCAAGAAACAACTTTAGTAATGTAACGAATGTACGACCTGATTGTGATTCCCTGACCCTGGCAAATTGCTTGGTATGTGGTTATAGATGGGGAATTTCCAGTGAAGTTTTGGCTGCACTTGGTCATTCACTGCAAGGTTTGCTGACACTGCCCATGAGGATCTCAATCTAACAAGCTAATTCAGGATCAAGCACAATATAGCAAACTGACCCCCTATTCCACAGAGATAAAATGGCCACAATGTCATAGATTCTTTCATTTGCCAAGTCTAATCTCTGCAATCAACTGTCCTGTTAACAAGCCACCAGATAGCTTTCATTGAAAGTATGGAGAGAGAATCCAGAAATCGGAGGTGCAAAGGGACTTGGGAGTGCTGGTGCACGACTCCCATAAAGTTAATTTGGAAGTCAAATCGGTAGTAAGGAAGGCAAATTCAATGCTAGCGTTTATATCAAGAGGACTGGAATACAAAAACAAAGATGTAATGCTGAGGCTCTATAAGATGCTGGTCAGGCTGCATTTGGAGCAAATTTGGGTGCCATATCTGAGGAAGAATGTGCTGGCTCTCTCGAGGGTCCACAGGAGGTTTACAGGAATTATTCCAGGAATGAGTGGGTTAACATATGATGAGCATTTGACGGCACTGGGCCTGTACTCGCTGGAGTTTAGAAGGTTGAGGGGGGACTTCCAAAATAATGAAAGGCGTAGATAGAGTGGATGTGGAGAGGATGTTTCCACTGATGGGAGAGTCTAGGACCAGAATTAAAGGGCGCTCGTTTAGAAAGGAGGTGAGGAGGATCTTATTTTGTCAGAGGGTAGTTAATCTTTGGAACTCATTGCCACAGAGGGCTGTGGAGGCCAAGTCAGTGGATCTTTTAAAGGCAGAGTTAAACAAATTCTCGATTAGAACGGGTGTCAAGGGTTATGGGGAGAAGGCAGGAAAATGGGATTAGAAGGTAGAGATCAGCCATGATTGAATGGCAGAATGGACTCGATGGAATGAATGGCCCAATTCTGCTAATTTAACATGAACTTGTGAAATTATCCACCTGCACTTGGAATTTCAGATAAGTACCACTGTTTTTTCAGCATTATGTGTATGAAAATTGACTTTGTGTTTTCCAGATAACACTGTGGTCGCACTCAGGAAATATAACTGGTCGCAACTTGCATTTGTGTGGACATCAGGTTTCGGTGTCAAATTAGCATCTAATGATACCATTCCCTGCGCAACTAAGTCCCAGCCTGCCGCAAGGTGGCGCAGCGGCAGAGTTGCTGCCTTACAGCGAGTGCAGCGACGGAGACCCGGGTTCGATCCCGACTACGGGTGCCGTCTGCGCGGAGTTTGTGCGTTCTCCCTGTGACCTGTGTGGGTTTTCTCCAAGATCTTCGGTTTCCTCCCACATTCCAAAGCTGAGTTACCCCAGCATTTTGTGTCTGTCTTCGGTTTAAACCAGCATTTGCTGTTCCTTGCTGCACAATGCCACAGTAAACGCGAAAAGTGCAGGAGAAGACTGGCAGAGAGAAACATCAACAGAAAACAGAGCAAATAGAACCTCTAACTGTCAGTGGGTCTTGAACACGGAGGATTAGTCATTACTCGTAGCCTCCAACACAATTTCATTCCTATGATGTTTACCAAGGAAAGGAGACTTGAATTAGAATACGTAACCACTCACAACGAAAAGCAGCATAAGCAGAGATATAGCTTAAGATCATAGAAGCTTCCTTCTTATATGGTTCATAAAGCAATTACAATTTTCATACCTTATTGCCTAACAAGGCTTACCAGCATTGACATGATGTCTGCCTGGCTAAAGGAACCGATTAAGAACATATAGAGTTTAATTTTTCTTTGAAAAATATTTAAAATCAGTGTGTAGGTTGAGTGTGGGAGCTCACTGAATCATTATGCATGCAGACACATCTTTTAGTTTAACTTAGTTTAGTTTGGAGATACAGCTTGGAAAGAGGCTCTTTGGCCCACTGAGTCCGTGCCGACCAGCGATCCCCGTACACTAGCGCTATCCTACACATTAGGGGCACAGTGAATGGCAGGGCCTTGGGGAGTGTTGTGGAGCAGAGGGATCTAGGTGCATAGTTCCTTGAAGGTCGAGTCGCAGGTAGATGAGGTGGTCAAAAAGGATTTTGGCACATTGGCCTTCATCAGTCAGAGTATTGATTATAGAAGTTGGGAGGTCATGTTGCAATTGTATAAGATGTTGGTGAGGCTGCATTTAGAGTATTGCGTTCCGTTCTGGGCACCATGTTATAGGAAAGATGTTGTCAAGCTGGAAAAGGAACAGAGAAGATTTTACGAGAATGTTGCCAGGACTAGAGGGTCTGAGCTATAGGGAGAGGTTGTGTAGGCTGGGTTTCTATTCCTTGGAGCGCAATCTTATAGAGGCGTATAAAATTATGAATGGAATAGATCAAGTGGATGCACAGAGTCTCATGCCCAGAGCAGGGTAATCGAGGGCCAGTGGACATAGGTTCAAGGTGCAGAGGAAAAGATTTAATAGGGATCTGAGGGGTAACCTTTTCACCCAAATGGTGGTGGCTGTATGGAACAAGCTGCCAGAGGAAGTAGTTGAGGCTGGGACTATCCCAATGTTTAAGAAACTGTTATGGGCCTGTCCCACTGTACAAGCTAATTTAAGAGTTCTCCCGAGTTTCCCTCGGAGATTCGAACTCGGAGAATTACGGTAATAACCGCTTGTAGGTAGGTACTCGGGGCTCTCGTGGACATTTTTCAACATGTTGAAAAATCTTCACGAGCTTACCGCGTTTCCCCGAGTACCTGCCGTTAGCGTTACGCCGCTGAGAAACGTCCCAAGCTGCGACGTACCCGCTACGTTCATTCTACGTTCTTACCGCGAGTTTGATTTTTTTTTAAACTCGGGAGAGCACTTGAATGAACTCGTACAGTGGGACAGGGCTTTAAATCTTCAATTATCCAGGGATAATTATCTTGGGATTTTGTCTGACATATTTATTAACTCCTCACTGTTGTGCTAAAATTAAAAGCTGTGAACAAATAAATAAATAACCAACACATTTTGTTTCTTTAGGTTAATGCTTAAGTTAAAATTATAAGTTTAGTAGCTGGCAAAGTTAAAAGCTCTCTAATCCGACTGCCTAGATGATAGGGTATTGGCTATGAAAAGGGTATCATGGAATCATACAGCGTGGAAACAGACCCTTCGGCCCAACTCGTCCATGCCGGCCAACATACCCCACCAATACTAGTCCCACCTGCCTATATCAGGCCCATATCCTGTCCTGTCCAAGGTTGGCCAAGAGTGGACAAACTTGGATTGATTTCTCTGAAATGTCAGAGGTTAAGCGGAGATCTGATTGAAGTGTATAAAATTATGAAAGGCGTAGATCAGATGGACAGTCCGAACCATTTTCAGGGTTGAAATGTCAAAGGCTAAGGGGCATAGGTTTAAGGGCAGAGGGTGAAAGTTCAAAGGGAATGTGCAAGGCAAATTATCTTACACAAAATGGTGGGTGAGATTGCACTGTCGAGGGGGTGATAGAGGCAGATACGACAGTGGTGACTTTGGGACTTTCAGATAGGTACCTAGATATGCCAGGAGTGGAGGAATATGGATTATGTTTAGACAGAGATTAGTTTCATTTGGCATCATGTTCAGCTAAGGCATTCGTGGGCCGAAGGGCCTGTTTCTATGCTGTACTGGTCTATGTCCTATATTCTTCAAAGGTTCAAAGGTCTTTTATTGTCACGTGTACCAATTAAGGTACAGTAATATGTGAATTACCATACAGCCACATTAAAAAAAGCAACAAGACACACAAATCCATAAAAGTTAACATAAACATCCACCACAGCAGATTCCTTACATTCCTCACTGTGATGGAAGGCACATGTAACTTTACTGGTTTACTTTCAACCAGTTGATGTGGTGCATTTAGACTTTAATCAGATTCTAAACAAGAGATCACGAAATAAGGTTCAAGGTTCAAGGTTCAAGGTTAGTTTATTTGTCACATACACCAATTGGTGTAGTGAAATGCTTCTTGCCATGCAGCACATAAAATAAAGAATACAGACATAACACTAATAAAGAGATTCAAACATAAAAACATCCCCCCACAATGGTTCCCATTATGAGGGAAGGCACAAAGTCCAGTCCCCAACCCATGTCCACCCATAGTCAGGCATATTGAGGCCTCCATAATTGCCTTCAAGGAGGCCCGATGTTCCAGGCCGTTCTCGCCGGGTGATGGTGCTCCGGCGTCGGGAGAATCCTCTCAGCGGCTTGGGACATCCGGAACGGCCGCCTCCTACTGGAGTCCGCGGCTTCCGAAGCCGACAAGGCCGCGCCGAATGGAGCTCCCCCACTGGCTCCTGATTGAAGATAACATTGAAGAGCATAGTATTGGTCAATGTTGCTGTGGACTGAGTGGCTGTGGTAATAATTGGAGGCTTAGACTGCTAGGAAGGATATATGGCAGAGAGTGTGAGAGTGTGATAGAGAGCGTGCAAAAGACATTTACCATGCAGGGTACACAAAAGGCTGGAGAAACTCAGCGGGTGCTGAGTGTACCACACCCGCTGAGTTTCCCCAGCCTTTTGTGTACCCTCGATTCTCCAGCATCTGCAGTTCCTTCTTTAACACATTTACCATGCAGTTACCTGGTGAGTTAAGGGCCTGTCCCGCCAGCATGCAACTCTATGCGATGAGCGCGACCTAACGTGGTCGCTTGAGCCGTCCGGCATCGTGGGGCCGGTCCCACTTCGATCGCCGGAGCCGTGCGGAATTGTGCAGAGTTCGTCCCAACATCGCGCGGGGCTCCGGAAAACTGACCATGTTCAAAAATTCCGCGCAGCAACGGCTTGTCGGCTCGCAGTCGCCTCGACACATTACGCACCGCCTCAACATCGTGCCTCCATGACCCTCTCTGTAGGTGCCTCCGTGACTCTCTATGTGTGTGGCTTCGTGGCCCTCTGTGTGTGTGCCTCTGTGTCCCTCTCTGTGTGCCCCTCTCTGTCCTGGTGAACTTACCTTTAAGACTTCGCTGCAAGTTCGCCTCACTTTGCGCCGCGTTGCGCCACTCACCCGACCTCCGCGCGGCCCTCGCTGCCGGTTTGGTCGCGCTTGCTGCATGCAGGCGCATGCTGGTGGGAACGGCCCTGTACAGGGGATCACCCGACCTCCGCGCGGCCCCCGCTTCTAGTTTGATAGCGTTCATCGCATAAAGTTGCATGCTTGTAGGACAGGCCCTTTACAGCGAATGCAATAGACAATAGACAATAAGTGCAGGAGTAGGCCATTCGGCCCTTCGGGCTGATCATCCCTAATCAGTACCCCATTCCTGCCTTCTCCCCATATCCCCTGACTCTGCTATCTTTAAGAGCCCTGTCTAGTTCTCTCTTGAAAGTATGTTTCAATAAGATCCCCTCTCATCCTTCTGTATTCCAGAGTATACAAGCCCATGCTGGTAGGACAGGCCCTTAATAGATATAATGAGAGGTTGTAGCACCCAGGTTTATTCTCACAGGATTTTCAGAGGCTGAGGGGTGACCTTGTAGAGCTTTGTAAAATGATGGGGGGCACAGATAATAGAGATGGTCAGAATTTTTTCACTTGGCAGGGTTGTCTGGAACTAGAGGCCACAGGTTTGAGGTGAGAAGGGAGAAATTTAGAGATCCAGGGGGTACATTTTTCACGCAGAAGATGATCAATATCTGGAAGGAAATGCCAGTGGCGGTTGTGGAGGCAGATACAGTTACAAAATTTAAAAGTGTTTTTTGGCGGGTGCTTGGCTCGGAAAGGCACAGTCCAAGAGTTCCCAACCTGGGCTAAATTCACCGCCAGGGGGTAAATTTCACCTACCCAGGGGGTAAATTTGTTGATTCCGGATTTGTACATATGTTTTCTCATTGACTCACTGTGTTTGGTTCTTGTATACCGGTATCTGTTTATCATTAGTTGTTCATAAATAAGTGAAATAACATTGTTATGTGCTATTAAAGTTGCCAGGGGTAAACGGGATGAACACGGTTGGGAGCCCCTGGCATAGAGGATATGCTTAATGCCGGCAAATGGGATTGGCATCACAGTTGGCATGGACTAAGTGGGCCAATAAGATCTGTTTCTGCGCTGCGATTCTATGATACCAATGGCATTCACGCTAGGTTTAGGACTATATCTAATGTTTTGATGTTAGTCTTTTTGGTTTACTTTAGTTTAGTTTGGAGAAACAAGCCTTTCCGCCCACTGAGTCTGCACCGACCAGCGATCCCTGCACACTAACGCCATCCTACACACACTAGCGACAATTTTTAACATTTATACCAAGCCAATTAATCTACAAACCTGTACGTCTTTGGAGTGTGGGAGAAAACCAAAGATCGCAGAGAAAAACCCACGTGGTCACGGGGAGAACGTGCAAACTCCGTACAGACAAGCACCCGTAGTCAGGATCGAACCAGGATCTCTGGGGCTGTGAGGCAGCAACTCTACCGCTGCACCACCATGCCTCCCATCGTCTAGAGTCAACGCAGAGCTCAGTTACTTCTGGCAAAAAAAAATTCTAACCTTCCCTTGAAACAGCTTCCACTTCTTTACTAACCTCATTCAGTTTGGAACGTTTTTATCGGAGATGTTATGGCGGCTAATGATTATAAAACAACTTTTGTATAAATGTTTTGACGCCAGGTCAGATTTTATTGCTCAGATGAAGGATGACCAAGTCGCAGAATTGCAAGTTGCTCGAAGACATGTGATAACACAAATTATCAAGTCACAGTCTGCGACAAGAACATGCGCTTATTTGAGAAAAAACAGGCTACTTGTGACTGCAGAACAGAAGGCGGTGTCAAAAAATATCATGTATTCACTTTTAGTGGGATTTTCCAAGGGACAACGGTTTTGTTTTTCTGATATACCGGGAAAAAGCTGGAAAGAGGCTGAATTTTGGATCATCTCCCACAATGCAATACTGTGACACTAAAACATTGATATGAGTATGAAGGGACTGCAGATGCTGGTTTAAACCAAAGATGGACACAACGTGCTGGAGTAACTCAGCGCCTCGGGAGAGAAGGAATGGGCGATGTTTCGGGTCGAGACCCTTCTTCAGACTGGTTAGGGATTGAACCATTGATACGATTATTTAAATAGCACATGGAAGACACATTGTAAAATGACCCGACATACCACTCTTGGCTTCTTGCTGTACAACATGGAGCAGTGCAGCAGAGGAACAGGCCCTTGGCCCACAGTATCAAAGCTGAGCATGATGCCAGGTTAAACTATTGTCTGCATGTGCGTGACCCCTCCATTTCCTGTACATCCATGTGCCTATCTAAAAGCCTCTTACATCTCACTATCGAATCTGCCTCCACCATCACCTCTGGCAGCGCATTGAAACTCTGTTTTAAAAACTTGTTCTGCACATCTCCTTAAAATTTTGGCCCTCTCCCCTTCAAGCCAGCCTCCAGCCTTTCCACTCTGGAGACCGGTTCTGACTGTCTACCCTATCTGTGCCTCTTATATTTTTGTATATTTCAATGAGGTTCCCCCTCCACCTTCGGCTGAGATGGGGTATCTTGGTTGGTCATAAGGTCATAGGTGTTAGGAGCTGAATTAGGCCATTGGCCCATCTAGTCTATGCCACTAAATCATAGCTGATCTATCTCTCCCACCTGACACCATTCTCATGCCTTCTCCCCATAACCCCTGATGCCCCTGGTTGGCATGGGCAAGTTGGGCTGAAGGGCCTGGTTCTGTGCTGTATGACTCTGCAGAGAAACCAATCCAAGTTTTTCCCTCTGATCAGTCTGAAGAAGGGTCTCGACCCAAAACGACGCCCATTCCTTCTCTCCCGAGATGCTGCCTCAACCGCTGAGTTACTCCAGCATTTTGTGTCGACCCAAGTTTTTCCAACCTTTCCTTATAAATAATACCCTCTAATCTAGGTAGTATTCTGATAAACCTCTGCTGTACCTCACCAAAGCCTTTACATTCTTCTTGTTATGTGGTGACATGTGTTAAAAGGTTGAGCAGGCCAAGTATCTAACAGTGTTCTTTGCTACAATGGATAGAGAGGAGAAGTACAGTTCTAGGTAGAGAGTGGTGTAGCATGTAATGTTTCTAAGAAGTTTACAAAAAAGCTTGAAGAGACAAATCTTGTACCAACAAGTACAATACCAAGGTTTTGCTGCGTATGACTGCATGAATGTAAAACCACTGGGCAAATGCACACTGCAAATGAAATATCCAAAGAAGCGAAAGAAGTATAAAGCAAAGTTTATTGTACTTGAAAAAAAACTGTGGGCACATCCGTGATAACCATTCACCCCAGCATATGGAGCTAACAAGGCAGCCAGAGAACATATCAACACACACTCGTTTGATGTTGTCATTACGTTTCATAAGCGTAAGGCCAAATGGATGTAAAAATATTTCACATTGATGAGAATACAGGCTACAGATTTCAACGCAATATACACCAAGCAGTAATGGGCCTGTCCCACTTGGGTGATTTTTCAGCAGAATGCCGGCGACTGTCAAGTTCGCGGCACTCGCCTGAAAAACCGGGAACTGGAACGGCAACTGTCAGAAGGGAACACACACACACACAAACACATCGCAAAGGCAGGGTCCAAGGCAAGCGGGGGCCAGGGCAACTGGCGCGGCTTAAAATCAAACTGCTGCGTCGAGGCGATCGAGGCGATCGAGGCTCCCAATGTTGAAGCCCGCGCAGGCCGATGAAAGGCCCCGTGAACGGGCCGATTCGAGCCGCACGATTTGGGGCGGACAAAGCTGCTGTTGCTGGAGTTCGGAGTCGGTCACCAAACAGGTCAGCTCCCGATGTTACCGTCCACAGGGCCCGTGGCCGAAGCCTTGCGTGTGTGGGCATGCGTGTGTGTGTGTGTGTGTGTGTGTGTGCGCATGCGTGTGCAGCCGCCAAGAAATTGTTTCCCCCCCCCATGTTTTGATAGCGATTTCCGTGCCTGATCTAGACGTTACAGTTTTCAGGCTTCTATACCTTCTTCCCGATGGCCGGAGTGAAATGAGTGTGTGACCACTGTGGTGTGGGTCTCTGATAAAGAGTACCTCTACCCTCCCCCCCTTTTCCCTCCCTCTTTCAATTAAATGTGCTCCAAATTGGATTAGCACCCACTTCGCCCCTCCTCATCCACCTACATTCCTTCTTGAGGCTTCACAATTCGTCCTTCTTCTATCTCACAATTTATGCCTTTTTGTCTCAGTCCTTTAACCAGCCATCTGCCTATAAAGAAAACTTTCACCTTGCTGTTGAGGGAGTGCAGCGTAGGTCCACAAGGTTATTTCCTGGGATGGCGGGACTGTCATATGATGAAAGAATGGAACGACTGGGCTTGTATTCACTGGAATTTAGAAGGATGAGAGGATATCTTATAGAAACATATATAATTATTAAGGGATTGGACAGGCTAGATGCAGGAAACATGTTCCCGACGTTAGGGGGGAACCCGGACGTGGAGTTCCAACATAACCTTGGCCAGTACTTACAATTTCATATTCATAATCATAATCATACTTTATTAGCCAAGTATGTTTTGCAACATACGAGGAATTTGATTTGCCAGACAGTCATACCAATAAAAGCAACAGATCACACAAAATACATTTTAACATAAACATCCACCACAGTGACTCCTCCACATTTCTCACTGTGATGGAAGGTGAAAAAAAGTTCAGTCTCTTCCCTTCTTTGTTCTCCTGTGGTCGGGGGCCTCGAGCCTTCCGTTGACGGGACGGTCTTGGCTCCCGTAGCCGGCAGTCAGGCCCTCTGCATCGGGGTGATCAAGCTCCTGCATCGCGGTGAATCGCAGCTTCGCCACGCCGGTCGATCGACCCCCGGTCAGGGCCGGTCGAACTTTCTGCGACATTGGAACTTCCCGACTCAGTCTCTACCCGAGGCTGCAAGCTCCCCGATGGTGAAATACGCAGGCCGTAGTTGGAGCATCGATCCCAGGCAAGGGATGGGCTCCGATGGTAAGTCCACGGCCCCGCGGTGGAGCTCAAAGTCAGTCCCGAGCAAGGCCGCCAGCTCCACGATGTTAGGCCGCAGAGCGACCGGAGATACGATCCGGAAAACAATCGCATCTCCAGCAAGGTAAGCGATTGAAAAAATGTTTCCCCCGAACCCCCCCCGCCCACCCCCCACATAAAACAAACCAGAGAACATTAACACATACTTTTAAAAAGACAAAAAGAGACAGACTGTTGGAAAGGCTGCCATCGTGCGGCGCCCCCTGGGGGAATTTATGAAGATTATCAATGAACCAGTGAGTCAAAAGTCAAACAAAGTCAAACCAACTTTATTGTTATTTAGAAGTACATCGATATATGCAGTTCCAAACGAAATTCCATTGCATTTGGCTCCCTGTGCAACACGATAATTAACAGAAGGATAAACATGGATAAAATGGATAAAAAAAGGATAAATAGACAATGGTGGCAGCCCATTACATAGCATTCAGGAGTCTGATGACTCGTGGGAATAAGCTGTTGCAGAACCTTGATGTTCTGCTCCTTATGCTACGATACCTTTTGCCCGAAGGCAGCAGAGTGAACAGTGAGAGTGGAGTCATGGCTGCATCCAAATCCGAGTGAAAAGAAGTGCACGAGTGCGCCACTGCCGTGACCGACTCCACCGGCAACTGCGTTAATGAGGGCTTGCTGAAGAGGACAATTCAAGTGTTCCCAAAATCCATGGATGAACCGCGATCCCAGGTAAAGGCCAGGTCTGCTGCACACAAGTCAAACGATCCCGAGCGGTACAGGAAAGCCCACTGTGATCTTTGCAAAGCCATGAAGAATGCCAATGATAGTAGCGAGACAAACCTGAGTCCCAGTAAAATCATTCGGCCACCCGCAGAACGTGGCACGGTCTGAATACTATAACTGGGTGCAAAGCAAAGTCAGGCAACATCGCTGGTGATAGTGTGGCCCTACCTGATGCACTTGATGTATTCTATGCTTGCTTTGAGCAGAAGGCCACCAGGGCATGTCATCCGTCCCATCAGTCTCAATGTGTGCCTATTCCCAGGGTCACCGTTGCAGAGTTTAGACCGACGTTCATTATGGGGAACCCACGGAAAGCAACTGGCCCAGACGGAGTCCCTGGCCGCGTCCTTAGGAACTCCGCGGACCAACTAGCGGAAGTATTTACGGACATCTTTAAGCTCTTCCTTCTCCATTCTGAGGTACCCGCCTGCTTCAAGAAGACCACCATCATCTCGGTGCTGAAGAAATAAAGATCTCATGCCTGAACAACTACCGTCCAGTGGCCTTGACATCCACCATCATGAAGTGGTTGAGAGGCTAGTTATCGAATGCATCAAATACTGTCTAAAAAATGGCCTTGACCCACTGCAGTTCGCCCAGCACCACAACAGGTCCATGGGTGATGCCATCTCCCTGGCCCTACACTCATCCCTGGAACACCTGGATAAGAAAGACACCGACATCGGACTTCTATTCATACATGAATGAGGGGAGTCTCATTGAAACGTACAGAATAGTGAAAGCCTTGGATAGAGTGGATGTGGAGAGGATGTTTCCACTAGTGGGAGAGTCTAGGACTAGAAGTCATAGCCTTAGAATTAAAGGACGTTCTTTTAAAAAGGAGATGAGGAGAAATGTATTTGTCAGAGGGTGGTAAATCTGTGGAATTCTTTGCCTCAGAAGGCTGTGGAGGTCAAGTCAGTGGATATTTTTTAAGGCAGAGATAGATAGATTATTGATTAGTGCGGGTGGCAGAGGTTAAGTAAGTAAGTTTATTGGCCAAGTATTCACATACAAGGAATTTGCCTTGGTGCTCCGCCTACAAGTAACAACATGACATACAGTGACAGTTACGAATGACTCAGAAAACATTAAACATTAATAATAATAAAACATTAATGATAAAACACCATTGATCAAGCATGTGAACCAACAAAATACCAGATCAAAGGGAGGCTACAGATTTATGGCTGTTGAGTAGAGCAACTACTTGTGGATAAAAACTGTGTTTATGTCTGGCTGTGGCAGCTTTGACAGTCCGGAGTCACCTTCCAGAGGGAAGTGATTCAAAGAGTTTGTGGCCAGGGTGAGAGGGGCCAGAGATGATCTTGCCCGCTCGCTTCCTGGCCCTTGCAGTGTACAGTTCATCAATGGAGGGAAGGTTGCAGCCAATAACCTTCTCTGCTGATCGGACGATTCGCTGCAGCCTCAAGGTGTCGTGTTTGGTGGCTGACCCCGATCAGTGAGGATAGGTGACAAATCATCCTCTATGATAATCCTTCAACACTGGTGCCCCGCAAGGATGCGTTCTCGGCCCCCTCCTTCGACACCCACGACTGTGCAGCCAAATTCTATTCCCACACAATTCATAAATTTGCAGATGACTCTGCTGTAGTGGGCCGGATATCAAACAATGATGAGATGGAGTACGGGGAGGAGATTGGGAAACTTGTAACCTGCGCCAAGGTAACAACCTTTCCCTCGATGTCAGCAAGACAAAGGAGACAGTGATCGACTTCAGGAACTGAAGGGGGACACATACCCTGTTATACATTGATACCGCCGAAAGAGGCAGGAGGCGTGGAGGCAGGAAACATGTTCCCGATGTTGGGGGGGTCCAGAACCAGGGGCCACAGTTTAAGAATAAAGAGTGAGCCATTTAGAACAGAGACGAGGAAACACTTTTTCTCACGGAGAGTGGTGAGCCTGTGGAATTCTCTGCCTCAGAGGGCGGTGGAGGCAGGTTCTCTGGATGCTTTCAAGAGAGAGCTAGTTAGGGCTCTTAAAAATAGCGGAGTCAGGGGATATGGGGAGAAGGCAGGAACGGGGTACTGATTGTGGATGATCAGCCATGATCACATTGAATGGCGGTGCTGGCTCAAAGGGCCAAATGGCCTACTCCTGCACCTATTGTCTATTGTCTATTGTCTATAAATAGAGATGGTTGAAAGCGTTAAGTTCTGAGAAGTAAATTTCACCAGATAGTTCTCCTGAACCAGCCATAGTGAAGCGATGGTCAAGAAATCACAGCAATGCTTCTACTTCCTTAGAAGACTTAGGAAGTTCGGCATGTCCCCAACAACTCACACCAACTTCTGCAGATGCACCATAGAAAACATTTTATCAGGATGTGTCAGCATGTTTTGGGAACAGCTCCAAGCTCCAAGACCACAAGAAATTGCAGAGAATTGTGGACGCAGCCCAGACCATCACACAAACCAACTTCCCTTCCATCGACTCCATCTACACTTCACGCTGCTTCGGCAAAGCCACCAGCCCTCTTCTCCCCTCCCCCATCACGCAAGAGGTACAGAAGTGCGAAAACACACACCTCCAGATTCAGGGACAGTTTCTTCCCAGCTGTCATCAGGCAACTGAACCATCCTCTCACCAACTAGAACGCTGACCTGACCTACCATCTATCTCATTGGAGACCCTCAGACTATCTTCAATTGGACTTTACTGAACTTTATCTTACACTAACATTAAACCCTTTATCCTGTACCTGTACACTGTGGACAGCTCGATTGTAATCATGTATTGTCTTTCCGCTGACTGATTAGCACGCTACAAAAAAGCTTTTTACTTTACCTCGGTCTATGGCACATGGCAATAAATGGAACTAAACTAAAATTTTCTAACTTTGGCAAATTTCACTTCAAAGGATGTGCTTAATAAGTTTAATATTTTTTTGCCGTCTATTTGCCTCTCATTTTTATTGCTTAATCACAACAGGAAAACTGAGATGTCTCAGCTCCCTCCCTTCAATTTCCAGTATACTGTTGCTGCCTTACTTTAGTTTATTTTGTAAATGGAAACCTTTGCAGTTTATCTTATCTCCACTGCACACTCCTGCCCACATAATTATTTATTGGATGCGCGGACGACTTCTGAATCTCCATGAAACTCATTGAATATTTGCTGGCTCGCTGCTCCACATTTTTTATCGAAGGTTTTTTTTAGATCATGATCGTAACCAAATTGTGCCCACTGACAACTTAGGGCATTGCCTGTAACACACTTTTTGGGATATGTGCACCATACAATTAGATCCATGGAAATACTCCTTTGCTGCTTCCTGATGGCGTGGGATTGTGGATGGGAGGTCACGGAATGATGATCCAGAGAGATGCCTATTTGTCTATAAGCAGCAATTATCTCACAATTGTGTGAGGTCGGAGGTGGGGGGGGGACCTCCCCCGCCACGGGTACCATGTAATCCCGCTCTACCTGCTCCATGGTCGGATAGTCAGCGACTAAACCGTCCCCTCCACCTGGTTTGCCAGGTGAGGAGGAGGCTGTGGACCCCCAACAGGACCAAAAACAAGACCTGTCAAAGGGCGGATGAGCTCCTAGCGAGCCAACGGCCACCCACACTTCAGTAGACGTTGCGACCACTGTCGTACACGGCATTGTAAGGCACCATGCACATTGATGTTTTCAACTATGATGATGATGAGCAATTATCCACTGATTAAATGGATAAAGAGTCTGATCATGTTGAATAACCATATAACCATATAACCATATAACAATTACAGCACGGAAACAGGCCATCTCGGCCCTTCAAGTCCGTGCCGAACAACTTTTTTCTCTTAGTCCCACCTGCCTGCACTCATACCATAACCCTCCATACCCTTCTCATCCATATGCCTATCCAATTTATTTTTAAATGATACCAACGAACCTGCCGCCACCACTTCCACTGGAAGCTCATTCCACACCGCTACCACTCTCTGAGTAAAGAAGTTCCCCCTCATGTTACCCCTAAACCTCTGTCCCTTAATTCTAAAGTCATGTCCTCGTGTTTGAATCTTCCCTATTCTCAAAGGGAAAAGCTTGTCCACATTAACTCTGTCTATCCCTCTCATCATTTTAAAGACCTCTATCAAGTCTCCCCTTAACCTTCTGCGCTCCAGAGAATAAAGACCTAACTTATTTAACCTATCTCTGTAACTTAGCTGTTGAAACCCAGGCAACATTCTAGTAAATCTCCTCTGTACCCTCTCTATTTTGTTGACATCCTTCCTATAATTGGGTGACCAAAACTGCACACCATACTCCAGATTTGGTCTCACCAACGCCTTGTACAATTTTAACATTACATCCCAGCTTCTATACTCAATGCTCTGATTTATAAAGGCTAGCATACCAAAAGCTTTCTTTACCACCCTATCTATATGAGATTCCACCTTCAAGGAACTATGCACGGTTATTCCCAGATCCCTCTGTTCAACTGTATTCTTTCTAATTCTATTTTACAAAGAAAAACAAATAAAAAAATTCCCTACCTTACCATGAATCAAAAATCAATGAATCAAACATCAATGAATCAATGAACATGAATCAAAATACTTGCCTAGCCTGGATGGCAGGAAGGTCTTTAAGCAGCTCGAAGGGCACTATAGCCAGTGGTATTCCTTTGTTTAAGAAGGATAACAGGGACAACCCACGGATAGTATAGGCCTGTATGCAACTTTACTTTGGAGATACAGCGTGGAAAAAGGCCCTTCGGCCCACCGAGTCCATGCCGACCAGTGATCAACCCGCACACTAGCACTATCCTACACACTAGGGGCAATTTACAATTTTACCAAAGCCACTTGGCCTACTATACTGCAAGTCTTTGGGGAGTGGGAGGATACCGGAGCACCTGAAACGCCCCCCCCCCCCCTCCCCCCCCAAGCGGTCACATGGAGAAAGTACAAACTGCGTACATGCAGCACCCATAATTGGTTGGTTAAGAAGGTTCAATCTTTGGGTGTTAATGGCGGAGTAGCAAGATGGATTCAACAGTGGCTGAATGGGAGATGCCAGAGAGTAATGGTGGATGGCTGTTTGTCAGGGTGGAAGCCGGTGACCAGTGGGGTGCCTCAGGAATCTGTGTTCGGTCCTCTGCTGTTTGTCATGTACATCAATGATCTAGATGATGGGGTGGAAAATTGGATAAGTAAGTATGCAGATGATACTCAGATAGGTGGTGCTGTGGATAATGAAGTAGATTTTCAAAGTCTACAGAGAGATTTGGGCCATTTGGAAGAGTGGGCTGAAAGATGGCAGATGGAGTTTAATGCTGATAAGTGTGAGGTGCTACATCTTGGCAGGACAAATCAAAATAGGACGTACATGGTAAATGGTAGGGAATTGAGGAATGCTGTGGAACAGAGGGATCTAGGAATAACTGTGCATAGTTCCCTGAAGGTGGAATCGCATGTAGATAGGGTGGTAAAGAAAGCTTTTGGTGTGCTGGCCTTTATAAATCAGAGCATTGAATATAGGAGTAGGGAAGTAATGTTAAAATTGTACAAGGCATTGGTGAGACCAATTCTGGACTATGGTGTACAATTTTGGTCGCCTAATTATAGGAAGGATGTCAACAAAATAGAGAGAGTACAGAGGAGATTTACTAGAATGTTGCCTGGGTTCCAGCAACTAAGTTACAGAGAAAGGTTGAACAAGTAGGGTCTTTATTCTTTGGAGCGCAGAAGGTTAAGGGGGGACTTGATTGAGGTCTTTAAAATGATGAAAGGGATAGACAGAGTTAAAGTGGATAAGCTTTTCCCATTGAGGGTAGGGAAGATTCAAACAAGAGGGCATGACATGAGAATTAAGGGACAGAAGTTTAGGGGTAACACGAGGGGAAACTTCTTTACTCAGAGAGTGGTGGCTGTGTGGAATGATCTTCCAGCAGAAGTGGTGGAGGCAGGATCGATTTTAACATTTAAAAGTAAAGTGGATATGTATATGGACGGGAAGGGAATGGAGGGGTATGGTCTGAGTGCAGGTAGAGGGGACTAGGGGAAAATAAATGGTCGGCACGGACTGGAAGGGCCGAGAAGGCCTGTTTCCGTGCTATAATTGTTATATGTAGGTATGTTACAAAACTTACCTTTAGCGGCGCTGCACTTCTGCCGCTCCCCGTGTGCGTGACTTTCGCGCCTCGCAGAGGGGGGCGGGCTTAAAGTGCCGTTTTTCAACAGGCAGGACAAATCGATCAATGTCGGGCGATTTGGTTGCTGAAGAAAAATCCCTCCGACATTTCATGAATGGTGGTATTTTTAAATTACTCTAGATTATTTATTAACTAGAGTAATTTAAAAATCACCTTCAAAAGCCGTGACCGCAGACCACCGGAAGCATTTTGCGTAGGGGAGAAAAAAAGGTAAATACTTTATTTTTATATTAAAAGTTGGTTTTTCGGGAGGCATTAATAATATTTTTATGTTGCGAAATGGGGTCCCCAAAAAATGTATGAACCCCCAGTATTTTCCCCCCCGACTTCACCGCTAACCGCAACGTTCCAATCCACCGCATTCCGCTAAAACCCACTCGCTAGTTGATTTAAATGGCCATTAATTTACAGGAATCAAACACTAAATTCCTTCCATTTGGACCAGAAATTCATGAAAATTAGATTTAAAAATTATGTTATATTGTGGATTATTGTGTGAATGTTATTTGGACACTTAGGCAATTTAAAAAAAGTTTATCTTTTCTCAAGAAATGGATAGATGTTTAGATCTACTCATTGAATTTTGTAGTTAGCTACAATTAGATAACTAACTAATTATATGCTTTAATTTCAGGTAATCCAAGTAAGATTGTTTAATATTTGTTTCAGAATGCTTCAATCTATAATAACTGAAAATTTCATTGAGTTCTCTTAATTTTTAAGAATGTTATGGACTTTTAACTGTTCCAGATCACAGCTTTTGAGTTAAGTCAATTGAAAGGCAATGGGGAGCAAGATGCCATTTCCGAGTATGAAAATGGCCAAACTTTCTTAATACTGAAGATATGAAAGTGAATTAGGTGTCAAATTAAACTTCTTTTTATGCTTTATCTGATGGGATAAATTGCAGACTTGATTTTTAAAATCGCAAAATTTTGTAACATTGCTATTATATGGTTAAATGTTATATGGTTATATGGTTATAATCAGGATCAAACCCAGGTCTCTGTGGCTGTAAGGCAGCAACTCTGCCGCGGTGCCACTGTGCCACCCTATGCACCAGTGATAGTGAAACTACGCAAGAAAATTATTAGGGGCGGAATTTACTACTATTTGGAAAATCATGGACTTATCATAGGTTCATTAGGTTGTACACCATGGTAACAGGCCTTTTGACCCAACTCATCTATCCCTGTTCTAGGCGTACACTGGCCATATCCACCGTACTCTATCTCTGCTACATTAACGACATCATTGGAATGCACCCATGCAAAACTCACGTACTTCATTAACTTTACTACTAATTTCCATCCTGCACTCAAGTTCACAATGGGTGATGCTTTGGGTCTGAAGAATGGTCTCGACCTGAAACATCACCCATCAGTCTGAAGGAGGGTCTTGACCCAAAAACGTCACCCAATCCTTCGATCCAGAGATGCTGCCTGGCCCGCTGAGTTACTCCAGCATTTTGTGTCTATCGCCAAGAAATTGGGACTAGCTGGCAACTTGGTCAGCATGGATGAAGATAGAAAAATGGAGTGATTTTTGTGAGTAGTGGTGCAGCCTTCTGGATGTTGACTGAATGCTCTGATTCTGAGGAAATCAGTACACAAGGTTGTTTGACTAGATCTTGGGATAGCGCATCCAATTTAGGCCCATAGAGTCATACAGTGACTATATTCTTGTGAAGATAGAAAATCTCAACATGGATGAAAATTTGGATTTTTTTTTTCTGGAGCATCAGAGGCTGAGAACCAGGGAGAAATGTTGCATGGTGGTGCAGCGGTAGAGTTGCTGCCTTACAGTGCTTACGGCCCCTGATACCCGCCTTCGATCCTGACTACAGGCGCTGTTTGTATGGAGTTTGTACGTCCCCCCCCGTGACCTGCGTGGGTTTTCTCTGAGACCTTCGGTTTCCTCCCACGCTTCAAAGACATACATGTTTGTAGGCTCATTGGCTTGGTATAAGTGCAAATTTTCGCTAGTGTGTGTAGGATAGCGTTAGTGTGCGGGGATCGCTGGTCGGCGCGGACACGGTGGGCCGGACGGACTGTTTCCGTGCTGTATCTCTAAACTAAACTACACCTCCTATTGTTGCAAGGGACCTCAAGAGAAAGTTTATGGCACCTCATGGAAAATCCTATTATAGCCAGATTTTTCCCTTTTTGATATGTTTTGGCTAATCGGATGTTAAAATGTTGGGTGCATTGTATGAATAGTAGCAGAGACACTGTGCTTCTGGAATACCAATAGAGATCTGGATTAATGAGCAGAGGAAGGAGGTTGCTTCACAGCTTGAGCACCGGGTAATGTCAATTCTATTAATTAAATAATCTGGCAAAAACAATGTCGCTCGTGTCTGTGAATTTAGCAGAGTTTTGTAAGAACTAATTTGGTGGGTGTGCAGTATTGGGACCTGGCTGTAATGAAAGGGTTGTGTCATTGGGTGTGGGAAGGCAATGCAGAGGCTGGTTTCAACCAAAGATAGACACAATAAGCTGCAGTAACTCAGTAGCCCCAAGCTTTTTGTGTCTCTCTTGTGTCGTTGCGAGCGTTCCATCGGGGGGAAGGGATCAGTGATGTGTTTCAGAGAGGAGCGATCCAGTGGATGTGAGTTTAAGAATGGTTTGGATCATTAGGGTGGATGAAATAGAAAAAAGACAAAAGACAATAGGTGCAGGAGTAGGCCATTCGGCCCTTCGAGCCAGCACCGCCATTCAATGTGATCATGGCTGATCATCCCCAATCAGTACCCCGTTCCTGCCTTCTCCCCATATCCCCTGACTCCGCTTACCCTGAAATGGGAAACGTTGTGGTGGAGAAGGTGGGGGGGTGTGGGGCAGGGTGGGGGCCCCACCTCCTTGGTGATAAGGAGGCAGGGTGACATTGGTGCAGAGGATTGGGTTAGGGCTGGGGCAAGGTGAGTAGGCTTTAAGCAGTGTGGAATCTAAAAGAGTTTTAACCGGACAGAAGATTACCAAAGATAGACACAAAAAGCTGGAGTAACTCAGCGCAACACTAGGGAAGGCTGGTCTCCTGTAAGTAGGACAGAAGCACACTATAGCCATTAGAGTAATAGATTATCTAGTTTTTTTTTGATATTGACAACAATGCCCAGGTATTTGGGAGGTCAAACCAGGGCAGAACATTCTCAGTGAATGGTGAGGCCCTGGGAAGTGTTGTAGAGCAGAGGGATCTAGGAATACAAGTGCACAGTTCCCTGAAAGTAGCATCACAGATAGAGAGGGTGGTGAAAAAGGCTTTAGGTACCTTGGCTTTCACCAGTCAAGGTCCTGAGGACAGAAGTTGGGACCTTCCATTACAGTTGTGCTAGATGTTGGTGAGGCCACACTTGATGTATTGTGTTCAGTTTTGGTCACCGGTGACTTTGATCACATCTGAATTTCCCTGACGGGATCAATAAAGTAATTATTATTATTATTATTAAGCTGGAAAGAGTGCAGAGAACATTTACAAGGATGTTGCCTGGACTCGAGGGTCTGAGCTATGGGGGGAGGGGGGGAGGGGGTGATAGGGCAATCAGCTGTTTTGTTTCTTTAGCGGGCAGGAGGCTGAGAATAATCTTGAGGCAAATTGATAGGGTGAATGCACAGTCTTTTACCCAAGGTAGGGGAATCAGGAACCACGGGACGTAAGTTTAAGGAGATAACGGAAGGCTTAACAGGAAAGTGAGGGGCGACCTTTTCACTCAGTGGGGTGGTGGGTATATGGAATGAGCTGCTAGAGCAGGTAGTTGAGGCAGGCACATAACAAAATTTAAAAGACATTTGGACAAGGAAATTAATAGGAAATGTTTAGATGGATATGGACAAATGGGCCTAGCTTAGATAGGGCACCTTGGTCAACATGGCAAGTTGGGCTGAAGCGCTTTTTTCCCGTGCTGTATGACTCTATGCGCCTAAATTGGACGCGCTATCCCACGAACTAGTCAAACAACCTTGTGTACTCATTTCCTCAGAATCAGAGCATCCAGCCAACATTCAGAAGGCTGCACCACAACTCTGTCCCAGTGGCAGAACAGTCCCACCAAAGGTAGCAGCCTAAATTTAGTTATTTAGTTTAGTTTAGAGATACAGCGCGGAATCAGGTCCTTCGGCCCACCGAGTCTGCACTGACCAGCGATCCCCACACTATCCTACACACTAGGGACAATTTTTACCTTTCCCATGCCAATTTACCTACATACCTGTACGTCTTTGGAGTGCGGGAGGAAACCGAAGATCTCGGAGAAACCCCACGCAGGTCACGGGGGGGAACGTACAAACTCCGTACAGACAGCTCCCGTAGTCAGGATCGAACCCGGGTCTCCGGCGCTGCAAGCGGTGTAAGGCAGCAACTCTACCGCTGCGCCACCACGCAATACCAGTTAGAGAGTGGTGGTGAATCCATTGTATCTTGCCAATGAGATTGTCCATGGTTTTTGTACTCCAGACAAATATTATTCTTGATATTGTTACTCCTGCAAATTACTGTACTTTATTGACTGATAAAATAGCACTTCTGCTTTTTGTGTACGATTTGAAAGGAGTGTTTACAAGTAGCAAGGACTAAATATATATACACTGCGTGGGAAAATGCAATAAAGAATCCTTGAATAGAACTGTTAATAATGAGCTTGACTGGGCCCTGAGGACATAACTATCAGACTGGCTGCAGTCTGGACCAGTTAATATTTGTAAATGGATATGTCCATAATGTATTTTTTATCGTGAGCGTGTTGGTTAATTGGCCTCTTGTGGGTAGGGAATGGATGGGAAAGGAGGATAACATACAAACTTCTGAGGAATCTGGCCCTTCGGCCCACCGAGTCTGCAACGACCAGCGATCCCCGCACATTAACACTATCCTACACACACTGGAGACACTTTTTACATTCATACCAAGCCAATTAACATGCAAACCTGTATGCCTTTGGAGTGTGGGAGGAAATCGAAGATCTCAGAGAAAACCCACGTGGTCACGGGGAGAACGTACAAATTCCTAACAGACAGCACCCTCTGTCGGGATCGAACCCGGGTCTCTGGCGCTGTAAGGCAGCAACTCTACCGCTGCGCCACCCTAGTATTCAAATGCCGACCTCTTTAAGTGTCTGCCTGTAAATAAGCAATTCACATACTCTTGAAACATAGAAACATAGAAATTAGGTGCAGGAGTAGTCCATTCGGCCCTTCGAGCCTGCACCACCATTCAATATGATCATGGCTGATCATCCAACTCAGTATCCTGTTCCTGCCTTCTCTCCATACCCTCTGATCCCCTTAGCCACAAGGGCCACATCTAACTCCCTCTTAAATATAGCCAATGAACTGGCCTCAACTACCCTCTGTGGCAGAGAGTTCCAGAGACCCACCACTCTCTGTGTGAAAAACGTCCTTCTCATCCCGGTCCTAACGGATTTTCCCCTTATCCTTAAGCTGTGACCCCTTGTCCTGGACCTCCCCAACATCGGGAACAATCTTCCTGCATCTAGCCTGTCCAACCCCTTAAGAATTTTGTAAGTTTCTATAAGATCCCCTCTCAATCTCCTAAATTCTAGAGAGTATAAACCGAGTCTATCCAGTCTTTGTTCATAAGACAGTCCTGACATCCCAGGAATCAATCTGGTGAACCTTCTCTGCACTCCCTCTATGGCAATAATGTCCTTCCTCAGATTTGGAGACCAGAACTGTACGCAATACTCCAGGTGTGGTCTCACCAAGACCCTATACAACTGAAGTAGAACCTCCCTGCTCCTATACTCAAATCCTTTTGCTATGAAAGCTAACATACCATTCGCTTTCTTCACTGCCTGCTGCACCTGCATGCCTACTTTCAATGACTGGTGTACCATGACACCCAGGTCGCGCTGCATCTCCCCTTTTCCTAATCGGCCACCATTTAGATAATAGTCTGCTTTCCTATTTTTGCCACCAAAGTGGATAACCTCACAAGGTGTAAAACATCCTTTGAGGTGTAAAACATCCTTTAATGATAGCACAGGGTATAACACACGTCAGCAAGCACTGGCTACATTCTTCTACTGAACTGTGCCCAGGGAGGGGAAGCGTTACGGGGAGAACGTACAAACTCCATACAGACGGCACCCGTAGTCAGGATCGAACCCGGGTCTCTGAATCTGTGAGTGCTGTACCGCTGCTCCACTGAGCCGCCCCTTGAATGTGCTAAATGGAGTTGATTCATTACAGATGTAGCTACTCATATGTCCCAGTCTGGCGTGAGCTAGCAGCAGCAACAGAAATGTCTTCCACCACAAAGTGTAATCTTACGACCTTGGTGTAATCATCTCTATTATTAACATTTAGACTGGGGGACCTAACCTGGTTCAATGTGTGCAAGACTGTGCCAGAGGCAGCAGCATATGTAAAATACATGCGTCAACATGTGGAAGGTGCAGTGGATGACAACTGGAGAGAAAACTGGAAACGGTATCATGTCATTGAAAAGGAACTGCAGGTGCTGGTTTATGCCAACACAATCGCGTAGACAGCTGGGAATACAATAGCCATTGGATTAGATCCAAGTTCAGAAACCTTGTACCATTCAGGCTTGGAAAACTAAAGCAATCGTTCGCTCGTGTGTCAGACGATGTGTACCTCGCTGTTGGCTTCCGTCGTCGTCCAACACGTTGACAGAATTGGCCGCCCGATGCGTCACAGCGTGCATCGTGTTGTCGTTTCCAGGGATCGCCACGAGGAGACTTCTGTCATGATCCCCATTAAAGCAATAATGAGTGGAGAAGCACTCATCATTATCAGATTATTATCATTTTCAAAATGATAAAAGCAAATTAGCGCAAAACACCAGATTTATGCAACCATTGCATTAGCCTTCTGCAGTCTTTACCGATACAGAGCGCAAAGCAAGGACAGTGAGATCCTTCCTCAGTCCATCTAAAGTGTTGAACCTGTGCCCCATAAAGTGTTAGCCCTCCAGCCAAGCCTTTCACACACAGGGCAGCACAGAGGTGCAGCCGGTAGAGCTGCTGCCTCACAGTGCCAAAAACCTAGCTTCAATTTCAACACTTTGCAACCTGTGTGGAGTTTGCACGTTCTCCGTGTGTACACGTGGGTGTCTTCCGGAAAACCAGTTCACACACAGTTGTATAGGGCTCTGGTGCCGTTGTATAGGGCTCTGGTAAAACCACATCTGGAGTATTGTGTACAGTTTTGGTCTCCTAATTTGAGGAAGGACATCTGCCGTGTGATTGAGGCAGTGCAGCGTAGGTTCACGAGATTGATCCCTGGGATGGCGGGACTGTCATATGAGGAAAGATTGAAAAGACTAGGCTTGTATTCACTGGAGTTTAGAAGGATGAGGGGAGATCTTATAGAAACATATAAAATTATAAAAGGACTGGACAAGCTAGATGCAGGAAAAATGTGCCCAATGTTGGGCGAGTCCAGAACCAGCGGCTACAGTCTTAGAATAAAGGGGAGGCCATTTAAGACTGAGGTGAGAAAAAACGTTTTCACCCAGAGAGTTGTGAATTTGTGGAATTCCCTGCCATGGAGGGAAGTGGAGGCCAAATCACTGGATGGATTTGAGAGAGAGTTAGGTAGAGCTCTAGGGGCTGGTGGAATCAAGGGATATGGGGAGAAGGCAGGCATGGGTTATTGATTGGGGACGATCAGCCATGATCACAATGAATGGCGGTGCTGGCTCGAAGGGCCGAATGGCCTCCTCCTGCACCTATTTTTTATGTTTCTTTGTTTCTATCCCAAAGACTTGAGGGTTTTCAAGTTAATTGGCCTTGTAAATGGCCCCTAGTGCCTAGGGAAAGGTTGGTGTGGACTCGGTGTGCTGAATGGAATGGAATACATTATTGTCACATGTGACGTGTCACAGTGAAATTCTTTGCCTGCATACCCAAGGTATGCAAATGGTGGCCACATAAAGGGAGCTGACCAATGTTACAAAGTACCCCCGGCGGCTCCTCATTTGTTCTTCCCCCTCCCTCATGGTGGTTCCCCCAAAACGAGGACCATAAGACATAGGTTCAAGGTGAAGGAGAAAAATGTAATAGGAATCCGAGGGGTAACTTTTTCACACAAAGGGTGGCGGGTGTATGGAACAAGCTGCCAGAGGAGGTAGTTGAGGCTGGGACTATCCCATCATTTAAGAAACAGTTGGACAGATACATTGATAGGACAGGTTTGGAGGGATATGAACCAAGCGCAGGCAGGTGGGATTAGTGTAGCTGGGACATGTTGGGCGAGGTGGGCAAATTGGGCTTAAGGGCCTATTTCCACACTGCATCACTCTATGGCTCTCTATCTATGACTTTATGACCATTAAACTACTAAACTAAACAACTAAACTAATTTAAACGAAACTAAACCAAACCATCACAGCACTGACAGTTGGCTGAGATTATGGTAAAGTTCCCATGTCTGAGGGTAGGAACAGAAAGATCGGGGAGATGAATGTGTGGCCGAGGAGTTGGTGCAGGGGGCAGGGGTTCAGATTTCTAAACCATTGGGATTTCTTCTGGGGCAGCGGTGAACAGTACAAGAGGTGTCAAAGAAGGAACTGCAAATACTGGAGAATCGAGGGTTACACAAAAAGCTGGAGAAACTCAGCGGGTGCAACAGCATCTAAGGAGCGAAGGAGATAGGCGACGTAAGAGGGATGGGTTGCACCTAAACGGGAGGTTGACCAATATTCTAGCAGGCAGGTTCACTAGTGACACACGGGTAGGTTTAGACTAGATTGGCAAGGGGGTGGGATCCTATACAAGAATTAGGCAAGTGGGAGGTTAGAAGTTGGTATGGAGCGTGATGAAAGTTTAGTGGACTGAATAGGCAGGAGAAAGGCAGGGAGTGAGGAAGAAGTGTTGGTAGAAATTGCATGTATTTCAATGCAAGAGGCCTGACGGGTAAGGCAGATGAGCTTTGGGCATGGATAGGTACCTACAACTGACATTATGGAAACCTGGCTAAGAGAGGGGCAGGGCTGGCAGCTCAATGTTCCGGGGTACAGGAGCTTCAGGAGAGACAGGGGTGAGGGTAAAAGAGGAGGAGGGGGGTGCATTATTGGTTAAGCAGGATGTCATGGCAGTGGTCAGAGGGGACGTTACGGATGGTTCATTTAGTAAGGCTATATGGGTGGAGCTCAGGAACGAGAAAGGGATGTTGGGAGTACGCACCTTGTTGGGAGTGTACTATAGGCCCCCCAAATAGTTAACGGGAATTAGAAGAGCTAATATGCCAGGAGATTGCAGGCAGCAGCAGGTCTGATAAGCCATGGCAATTATTATTCGTAAAGGTATACCATTTAAATCAAAGAATATCATAGCAGATAAAGAGGGGAGATATCTCATAGTTACTGGAGAGATCCATTCAACCCCACTTACTATGGTAAATATTTATGCACCTAATTTTGACCATCCTCTATTTTTTAACCCTGAATATAATTTCAGAGTTTAACTATCAAAATGTGATAACTGGGGGAGACTTCAATTGCGTTTTAGATCCATACTTGGATAAATCCACACAACAAAACAGACTTAACATAAAATCTAAAGCTCGTGAACTCCTAAATACATACATAAAAAAACACAAATATAACAGATGTATGGAGGATTGCTAATCCAGTTGGAAGGGAATACTCTTTTTACTCAACGGTACATAAAACTTATTCACGTATCGACTATTTTTTAGTGGATACGAAATTAATTCCTTACACAAAGAACCCTAAATATCATAATAGCATCATCTCCGATCACTGTCCGTTAACTTTTTTCTTAAAACTAGAAGGAACGTCAAATAAAAAATCATTTTGGAGGTTCAATCCCCAAATTTTAAACGACCCACAAGGTGATATATATCTAAATCAACAGATAGAACTTTTTTTGAGACTAACGACACCCCAGGCATTTCACCCTCTTTATTAAGGGAATCTTTTAAGGCATTTATCAGAGGGTCTATAATTTCATGTCAGTCTTTTCAAAATTAAAAAGAATAAGAACGAACAATTGCAGCTTGAAGAACAAATTAGACAATTGGATCTAGATAATGCTAAAGAACCAACTATAGACAAACACAATAAAATAACAATACTAAAATTTAAATTAAACAGAACCTTATCTGCAAGAGCTATAAGAATATTTCAAATTACAAAACAGGAACATTTTGAATTTGGCGATAAACCATATCAACTCTTGGCACGTCAATTGAAAAACGGGAAAAGGATCATACGATTTCAAAAATTAAATCAGATAAAGGTGAATTGTTAACATTACCTAATGATATCAATAAAAGATTTGCCCAATTTTATCAAAATTTATATACATCCAAAACATCAGCAGATAGTACTGAAGTTATACATTTTTTTGGATAACTGTAACCTCCCAAAACTTAGTCTGCTGGAACAAGAGGAATTAGGAGCTCAGGTCTCAATTAAGGAAATAGAAGAGACAAAAAAATCACTGAAGAATGGTATAACACCAGGACCGGATTGATTTAGTAAGGAATTTTATAAAAGATTTTATGAGATAATTTCACCATGACTACAAAAACTGTACACATACGCTTTCAAAGAACAAACATTACCAGAAACATTAGCGGAATCAACGATTACACTAATACCTAAAAAAGATAAAGATCTGGAAGACCCTGGCTCATATAGAGTCATTGCACTGTTAAACACAGATCAGAAAATACTAACGAAAACTCTAGCAAGAAGATTGAGCAAATATGTTAGCAAATTAATAAATGCAGATCAAACGGGGTTTATACCCAAGAGATACTCATTCAATAATTTGAGACGTCTGTTTAATATAATGCACTCATGTAAAACTGAAGAGCAAGACCTATCAATTATTTCATTGGATGCAGAAAAAGCATTTGACCAAGTGAAATGGGAATATCTCTTCAAAGTATTGCAAAAATTTCAAATGGGAGAGAACTTTATTTCATGGGTAAAATTATTATATGACAAGCTGACTGCCAGAATATTGACTAATAATATACTGTCTCCGAAATTTCAACTATCCAGGAGCAATAGACAGGGATGTGCATTATCACCCCTGATATTTGCTCTTGTGATAGAACCCTTAGCATAAAGTATAAGAATGCATCCGAATAATAGTTATAATACAAAATATTCAAATAATAAAATATCACTATATGCAGACGATGTACTATTATATATTACAAAATCGCAAACCAGCATACCAAACATATTAAATTTAATAGAGGAATTCGGATCCTTTTCAGGATATAGAATAAATTGGAACAAAAGTGAAATTATGACAATAAAACCTCAAGATCCGACACACCTTTTAAAATTCCACTTTAGAATTGCTACAGAAAAATTTAAATATCTGGGTATCGAAATTACCAGAAAATATAAATCTTTATTCAACGCAAACTATATGCCCTTACTTACTAAATTAAATGCCGTGATTAAATTTTGGAAAACACTTCTGATGTCTTTAATAGGCAGAATAAATGCCATAAAAATGATTTTTTTACCACAAATTTTATATTTATTTCAATCAATACCAATATACTTACCTAAAAAGTTAAAAAAAAAACTCGATTCCGATATCACAAGTTTTATATGGGACTACAAGAGTGCCAAACTCTGATTCCAGATCTATTAGATGAAGCCATCAACAGAAAGGCAGATTCAATTAATTTTATATCATACTTGTATAATATCATTCTAAATATAGAAATACCATCATCTGACACAATTAGAAGAGATTGGGAACAAGAACTATCTATAAAAATCTCGAAAGAGAGATGGGATAAATACTTGCTATATGTACATAAATGTTCGATCAATGTAAGACATATCTTAATTCAATTAAAAATTTTACATAGATTATATTACTCGAAAGCTCAACTGAATAAAATGTTTCCAAATGTCTCACCCACCTGTGATAAATGTTTATCTCAAGATGCAACCATCGGACATTCCTTTGTTTTTTGCATAAAACACCAAAGATTTTGGAATGAAATTTTTGAAATTTTCACAAAATTACTTAAACTAAAACTGAAACCCAACGTACAACTGATTATCTTTGGAACAATGGAAGTCGGCTTAGAACTGACTTCGTTCCAAACGAGTTTCCTTAACTATGGCTTAATAAAGGCAAAAAAACATACAAAAATTCTGGAAAAATGCACCCACACTAACGCTTAAAATGTGGATTTCAAATATGTTTGAAATGTTACACCTCGAAGATATGAGATTCGTCCTAGCAGGCAAATCTGACCAATTCTTAAAGATCTGGGCTCCCTTTATCGACTTATTACACGCATATGGTGCAACATAACTCTGGAAATATACTGTTTCAGAACCGGGTGAGGGGTGTGTAAAGATACGAAGCAGGTACATCCCTTTTATTTTCTTCATATTTTCTTTTTGTTCTTTCTCTCGTTCTCGTGCGTTACATCTTTTTGGACTCTTTCTTTCTACTTTTTCACGAACTATCAATATCACTACCTTACCTAACTTTCTCTTTCTCTCTTTTTATTGCTTCTGCTACTTTTCTATTATTAAATTTTAAAACAAGTTGTACATGAAATGTATTATGTTATTCTTGATTTATACTACTGTACATTACTTCTAATAAAAATATTATTTAAAAAACCCCCCACTAAAACTCCTCATGCTCACTGGGATTGCCATCTCCCATTGCATCTGTCAAATGTATTTTACCAGAGAAATGCATTCCCCTTCAGATTGATGGATAGATACGGTAAATTCCACTGCAATAGATGGAGAGAGGTTTCTTATTGATAAGGAAATCTTCCCACAAATAACCACTTTCAAAAGACATTTGGATAGATGGATGGATAGGAAGGATTTAGATGGATATGGGCCAAATGCAGGAAATGGGACTAGCAAACAATGCCAACTGGTCAGCCTGGACAAGTTGTGCTGAAGGGTCTATTTCTATGCCATATAGATAATAATAATAACAATAATAATAATATCTTTTTTTGTCATTACACATTAGTGCAACGAGATTTGGTTTGCAACTTCCATCCGATGTCATAACTTAAACGACTAATAAAATTTAAGTTTTGATACCCCGAGAACAATGTTTGTAAAAAGAACACTGGAACAATAAAAGTCAAAACAGATTAAAGTGCAGATGTGTCTGTGCGACATGACCATCCGAGGGAGACAGTCCATGGGGGTGGGGGGCACTCAGCAGGGCCGGTCATAGTCATAGTCATAGTCATAGTCATAGAGTGATACAGTGTGGAAACAGGTCCTTCAGCCCAACTTGCCCACACTGGCCAACATGTCCCAGCTACACTAGTCCCACCTGCTTGCGTTTGGTCCATATCCCTCCAAACCTGTCCTATCCATGTACCTGTCCAACTGTTTCTTAAATGTTGGGAGAGTCCCAGCCCCAACTACCTCACCCTGCAGATTGTTCCATACACCCACCACCCTTTGAGTGAAAATGTTACCCCTCAGATTCCTATTAAATCTTTTCCCCTTCAGTCTCGTCCTCGATTCCCCTACTCTGGGCAAGAGACTCTGTGCATCTACCCGATCTATTCCTCTCATGATTTTGTACACCTCTGTAAGTTCACCCCTCAACCTCCTGTACTCCAAGGAACCAAGATCTATGAATATCTACAGTATGATTATGACTCTACTAATGCATCATGTAATGAGACAATTCATATTATTCTTTGAAACTTGACAAGAATATGAAGTGTGAAATGAGAGTCACATTTGGATGAGAATGTAGGAGGGATGATTAGCAAGTTTGCAGATGACACTAAAGTGAGTGGTATCGTAGATAGTGAAGATGATTACCAAAAATTACAGCTTAATCTCGATCAGTTGGACAAGTGGACTGAGGAATGCTTAATGGAGATTAATGCATGGGTGCAAGCTGTTGCATTTTGAGAAGTCAAACCAGGCCAGGACTTTTACAGTGAATGACAGTGAATGAGGAATGTTGTGGAGCAGAGGTATCTCGGAGTGTAGGAACGGTGTTCTTTGAAAGTGGCATCACAGGAATAGAGTGGTCAAGAAGACTTGAGTATTCAGTCAGAGTATTAAGTATGGAAGTTGGGATGTTATGTTACCACTCTACAAGACGTTGGTGAGGCCGCATTTGGAGTACTGCGTTCAGTTTTGGTCACCCTGCCATAAGAAGGATGTTTTTAAGCTGGAAAGGATGCAGTGAAGATTTACGAGGACATTGCCTGAACTTGAGTGCCTGGGCTACAGGGAGAAGTGGACAGGCTAGGACTTTATTCCTTGGAGTGTCGGGCGATGAGGGGTGATCTTTTAGAGGTGTATAAGACATGAGGCGAATAGATAAGGTGAATGCACAGAGTCTTTCACTCGGAGTAAGGGGAATCAATAACCAGAGGACATAGATTTAATGTAAGTGAGGAAAGATTTAATAGGAACCTGAGGGGCAACCCTTTCACACAGAGGCTGGTGGGTATGTGGAACGAGCTGCCAGATAAGGTAGTTGAGGCAGATTCTATAACAACATGTACATTTTTGGGGGATATGGGCCAAATGTGGGTAGGTGGGACTAATATAGATGGATTATTTTGGTCAGCATGGGCAAGTTGGGCTGACGTCCTGTTGCCATGCTGTATAACTCAATAATTTAAAGACAAAATACTAATTTGATCAGTTATATATATGGAATCTAATATATGGCCGTTTAGGATTTTAGGCATGATTAGCACAGCTTACGGATGGGTCCACAAATAAAATCATATGATGTGCATCATAACCTTTCTTTTAGTTTTTAGTTATAATTTTAGAGACACAGCATGGAAACAGGCCCTTTGGCCCATCAGGTCCGCACCGACCAGCGATCGCCACACATTAACACTATCCAATATACACTAAGCACAATTTACGCATACACCAAGCCAATTAACCTACAAACCCGTATTGTGGGAGGCAACCGAAGATCTCGGAGAAAATCTTGGAGAACGCACAAACTCCATTCAGACAGCACCCGTAGTCGGGATCGAACCTGGGTCTTTGCCGCTGTAAGCGCTGTAAGGCAGCAACTCTACCGCTGCGCCATCATGCCATCATTCCTTGTTCTTATTCTCAATCGCTCACCTTCTGAAAGCGCCACTGTACATCATTTGACTTGCAGCAGAACCGGCTAGCTTTAGCACCAAAGTTAGACACAATTAAAATGTGGACAGTGGAAATGTTGGAGACGCTGCATTTGGAGAGAATCAGGTTTGTCCTAATGGACAAATATGAACTCTTTGAACAAATATGGTCTCCATTCACTGACTATATGAAGGGGTAGCTGAGCTCAGCATTGTAACTCAATTAATACCTGTTTGTAGGATTAGATGAAAAGATCTATTCTGAGATTTGTATACACGTCTCTATAGATACTGTTATGTGAAATTGTTCCATTCATTGTTAAGATATATACTTCAATTTTTTAAAAATATAATAATTGTTTGCTTGTATTATTTTTATTTTTATTATTTTTATTGTTTTGTTTTTTTTTAATTAAAAAAAATATATATTTTTTTTAATATAATCATAATCAATATTATTTAATCACAATCTTTATTGATTCTACACTTATTCTTTCACCTCTTTACTTTCTTTACTTTCTAAAAAAAAATAGAAGCTTATATAAATCATTCCGTAATATTTGTATAACTGTTGGAGCAAGTTAAATGTGCATTTGAAAAACTGTTATATCATTGGCAATATGCATTGCTTCTAATAAAAATATTTTTAAAAAAAACAAAGGTAGACACAAAATGCTGGAGTAACTCAGTGGATGAGGCAGCATCTATGGAGAGAAGGAATAGGTGACGTTTTGGGTCGAGACCCTTCTTCAGACGTCTCGACTCGAGACGTCACCCATTCCTTCTCTCCATAGATGCTGCTTCACCCGCTGAGTTACTCCAGCATTTTGTGTCTACCTTCGATTTTATCCAGCATCTGCAATTCTTTCTTACACATAGCTTTAGCACCAGTTCAGCTGATTCAAAAGGTGGGCACCAGCCATGAAATTGCACCAGTGCGATGAGAATAGTAGCTACCCTTGATACTGAAGAAGCATTGAACCAACTCTGGCATCAAGTATCTTTTTGAAATTGACCTTGACGGGATGAAATGGGAGGTGAGAGAATGGATCCTTTCCAGAGGCTGTGATGTTGCGGCTTCAAAGGCAACTGCAGCAATTGGAACCTATCAGCTCACCCAGAAGATTGGATTCTCTCACCCATTCAAATACCGTTACCCTCTATCACTGCATTACTTTCTATTGCACACTACTCTGTTCACAATGATGGCCGGACAAGTGTTCTTCAGCAGAACCTCCACTGCTCAAAAACCACTCACTAGAAGGAAAATACTACTGGGTACGTGATATTATCAATGCGTTCAGATTCATCTCCAAAGTACACACCAATTCCTTTGTTGTGGCTGGCTTCAAATGGTGTAGAAACATAGAAAATAGGTGTAGGAGGAAGCCATTCGGCCCATCGCCCCAGCACCGTCATTCATTGTGATTATAGCTGATCGTCCCCAATCAATAACCCTTCTCCCCATATCTCTTGATTCCACTGGCCCATAGAGCTCTATCTGACTCTCTCTTAAATCCATCATATGAGGAAAGATTGGAAAGGCTAGGTTTGTATTCACTGGAGTTTAGAAGGATAAGAGGGGATCTTATAGAAACATATCAAATTATATAAGGACTGTACAAGCTAGATGTAGGAAAAATGTTCCCAATGTTGGTGGAGTCCAGAACCAGGGGCCACAGTTTAAAAATAAAGGGGAGGCCATTTAAAACTAAGGTGAAAAAAAAAAATTCACACAGAGAGTTGAGAAATTGTGGAATTCTCTGCCACAGAAGGCAGTGGAGACCAAATCACTGGATGGATTTAAGAGAGAGTTAGATAAAGCTCTAGGGGCTAGTGGAATCAAGGGATATGGGGAGAAGGCAGGCATGGGTTACTGATTGTGGATGATCAACCATGATCACAGTAAATGGCTCAAAGGGCCAAATGGCCTCATCCTGCACCTATTTTCTATGTTTCTATGTTTCTAGAACTCCTACGGACTTTGCACCACTAAGATTGCTCTATGCACTTTGGCTGGCATTATCATGGTCTGGTTTACCTGGAATAACTGATAACTATCTGCATATTTATTTGTTGTTGATATGTTTGTGGGCACGGTGGCGCAGCAATAGAGTTGCTGCCTTACAGTGCCAGAGACCTGGGTTCAGTCCTGACTTGGGGTGCGGTCTGTACAGAGTTTGTACATTAACCATATAACCATATAACAATTACAGCACGGAAACAGGCCATCTCGGCCCTTCAAGTCCGTGCCGAACAACTTTTTTCCTTAGTCCCACTTGCCTGCACTCATACCATAACCCTCCATACCCTTCTCATCCATATGCCTATCCAATTTATTTTTAAATGATACCAACGAACCTGCCGCCACCACTTCCACTGGAAGCTCATTCCACACCGCTACCACTCTCTGAGTAAAGAAGTTCCCCCTCATGTTAACCCTAAACTTCTGTTCCTTAATTCTAAAGTCATGTCCCCTTGTTTGAATCTTCCCTATTCTCAAAGGGAAGAGCTTGTCCACATCAACTCTGTCTATCCCTCTCATCATTTTAAAGACCTCTATCAAGTCCCCCCTTAACCTTCTGCGCTCCAGAGAATAAAGACCTAACTTATTCAACCTATCTCTGTAACTTAGCTGTTGAAACCCAGGCAACATTCTAGTAAATCTCCTCTGTACCCTCTCTATTTTGTTGACATCCTTCCTATAATTGGGCGACCAAAATTGTACATTCTCTTTGTGACGTCCATGGGTTTTTTCCGGGTGCTCCGGTTTCCTCCCACACCCCAAAGATGTACAGGTTTGCAGGCTAATTGGCTAGGTAAAAGGGAGATCGATAATCTGGGAGAGTGAGGCCAGAACAACAATCTTGCTCTCAATGTTAGCAAGACCACGAAGCTGATAACTTCAAGAAGGGATAGCCAAGGGAACCATGCTACTGTCATCAGGCTAATTGGCTGGGTAAAATTGTAAATTGTCCCTAGTGTGCAGGATAGCGTTGGTGTGTGGGGATCGCTGGTTAGTGTGCTCGATGGGCTGAAGGGCCTGTTTCTGCACTGTATCTCTAAACTAAACTAAACTAAACATGGAAATCTGCAGCAAGTAAGAATGTCATTGTTCTATTCCTGGAACATAATACAATTAAACACTCTTGTCTCTCTTGCCCTCAAGAGCTTCAAAGAAAGATCCGAGACCCAACAGAATATTCAAGACAAACACATGCAGCCTGATTATCCAAAACATCTATTCTTTGAACAATATATAGTTACCTTGCAAGCAATTTAACATCATAAGTTTGAAAACTATGCAAGTATAATTGTCCATATACACTGCTCAAATATGGCATTAGCATGAGTAGAAACAAGAGCTGTATCTATCAGAGATTAATACATCGTTTAACTGCAAGGTAGTCCCTCAGCAACTCAGCCTAGCATAGAGTCATAGAGAGATACAGCAGGGAAACTGTGACCAACATGTCTGGCCCAACCACCCATTGACACAAATTGCACCTACTTTATGTTTTATCGATACATTCTCGTCAACTTCCCACAGATTCTATCACTCACCTGCACACAAGGGGCAATCTATAATAGCCAATTAACTCACCATCATGCAGGACAGACCGCCACAGGAGATCCTTCTTCCCTGTGGCTATCAAACTGTACAACCCCTCCCCCTTCTGTCGTGGGGTAGACTATCCCCCCCCCACCCCCTCCCCAATCTTTACACATCCCCCAATCCTTTCCACTTTAATTTCATGTTTCATGCATTTTGTGTTTTTATGAATGTTGGAAGATCAATTTCCCTCCTGGGATAAATAATGTTCTGTCGTATCGTATCGGATCGGATCGTAAACTGGAGCATCTGGAGGAAATCCATGCAGTCACAGTCTACATGTTCAAAGGGTATGTTATTGTCACATATACCAATTAAGGTACAGTGAAACTCGATTCACCATACAGTCATACTTAAAAAAGCAACAAGCCACACAACTACATAAATGTTAACATGCACATCCACCACAGTGGATTCCCCACATTCCTCACTGTGATGTTTGAACAATTCTCTGCCTCAGCAGGCAGTGCAGGCCACTTCTCTGAATGATTTCAAGATAGAGTTAGATACAGTGGCTTGCAAAAGTATTCATACCCCTTGAACTTTTCCACATTTTGTCACGTTACAACCACAAACGTAAATGTATTTTATTGGGATTTCATGTGATAGACCAACACAAAGTGGTGCATAATTGTGAAGTGGAAGGAAAATGATACATGGTTTTCAAATATTTTTACAAATAAAAAACTGAAAAGTGTGGTGTGCAAAAGTATTCAGTCCCCTTTACTCTGATACCCCTGAATAAAATCCAGTGCAACTAATTGCCTTCAGAAGTCACCTAATTAGTAAATAGAGTCCACTTGTGTGTAATCTAATCTCAGTATAAATCCAGCTGTTCTGTGAAGGCCTCAGAGGTTTGTTAGAGAACATTAGTGAACAAACAGCATCATGAAGCCCAAGGAACACACCAGACAGGTCAGGGATAAAGTTGAGAAGTTTAAAGCAGGGTTAGGTTATAAAAAAATATCCCAAGCTTTGAACATCTCACGGAGCACTGCTCAATTTATCATTCGAAAATGGAAAGAGTATGGCACAACTGCAAACCTACCAAGACATGGCCGTCCACCTAAACTGACAGGCCGGGCAAGGAGAGCATTGATCAGAGAAGCAGCCAAGAGGCCCATGGTAACTCTGGAGAAGCTGCAGAGATCCACAGCTCAGGTGGGAGAATCTGTCCACAGGACAACTATTAGTCGTGCACTCCACAAATCGGGCCTTTATGGAAGAGTGACAAGAAGAAAGCCATTGTTGAAACAAAGCCATAAGAAGTCCCGTTTGCAGTTTGCCACAAGCCATGTGGGGGACACAGCAAACATGTGGAGGATGGTGCTCTGGTCTGATGAGACCAACATTGAAGTTTTTGGCCTAAAAGCAAAGCACTATGTGTGGCGGAAAACTAACACTGCACATCACCCTGAACACACCATCCCCACTGTGAAACATGGTGGTGGCAGCATCATGCTGTGGGGATGCTTTTCTTCAGCAGGGACAGGGAAGCAGGTCAGAGTCGATGGGAAGATGGATGGAGCCAGATACAGGGAAATCTTGGAAGAAAACTTGTTAGAGTCTGCAAAAGACTTGAGACTGGGGCGGAGGTTCACCTTCCTGCAGGACAACAACCCTAAACATACAGCCAGAGCTACAATGGAATGGTTTAGATCAAAGCATATTCATGTGTTAGAATGGCCCAGTCAAAGTCCAGACCTAAATCCAATTGAGAATGTCTGGCAAGACTTGAAAATTGCTGTTCACAGACGCTCTCCATCCAATCTGACTGAGCTTGAGCTATTTTGCAAAGGAGAATGAGCAAAAATTTAAGTCTCTAGATGTGCAAAGCTGGTAGAGACATACACTAAAAGACTTGCAGCTGTAATTGCAGCGAAAGGTGGTTCTACAAAGTATTGACTCAGGGGGGCCAACATGAGACCAACATGTCTGGCCCAACCACCCATTGACACAAATTGCACCTACTTTATGTTTTATCTATACATTCTCGTCAACTTCCCACAGATTCTATCAGTCACCTGCACACAAGGGGCAATCTATAATAGCCAATTAACTCACCATCATGCAGGACAGACCGCCACAGGAGATCCTTCTTCCCTGTGGCTATCAAACTGTACAACCCCTCCCCCTTCTGTCATGGGGTAGACTATCCCCCCCCCCACCCCACAGCTCAGGCCACACTTTTCAGTTTTTTATTTGTAATAAAATTTGGAAACCATGTATCATTTTCCTTCCACTTCACAATTATGCACCACTTTGTGTTTGTCTATCACATAACATTACGTTATTGTGGTTGTAACGTGATAAAATGTGGAAAAGTTCAAGGGCTATGAATACTTTTGCAAGCCACTGTAGATCGCTTAAAGATAGAGGCGTCAGGGGATATGGGGAGAAGGCAGGAACGGGGTACTGATTGTTATTTGCACACTTAGGCTATTTAAAAATGTTAACCTTTTCTTAAGAAATGGATATATGTTTAGATCTAGTAATTGAATTTTGTAATTAGCTACAATTAGGTAACTAACTAATTATATGTTTCAGAATGCTTCAATCTATAATAACTGAACATTTCATTGTTCTCTTAATTTTTCAGAAAATTATGGGCTTTTGACTGTCCTCGATCACAGCTTTTGAGTTAAGTCAATGGAAAAGCAATATCTGATGCTTTATGCTTTATCTGATGGGATAAATTGCAGGTTTAATTTGGCACCTAATTCACCTTCATATCTTCAATATTAAAAAAATTATGGCCATTTTCATACTCGGAAATTAGCATCTCGTTCCCTATTGCTTTTCCATTGACTTAACACAAAAGGTGCGATCGAGGACAGTCAAAAGCCCATAACTTTCTTAAAAGTTAAGAGAACTGAAAGAAATTTTCAGTTATTATAGATTGAAACAAAAATAAAACATCTTACTTGGATGACCTGAAATTAAAGCATATAATTAGTTAATTACCTAATTGTAGTCAATTACAAAATTGACCATTGTTACTGAAATAGTAATAAACATCCAGACTGCCTTGACAATTCAAAAATGTGATATTCTCAAGATCAGAACTTTAATATTATTGTATCTTCCGTTGCAATCTCAGATGTGGTTCTGCCAGTATCTGGCGCAGGTCACAGCTGGTCGGGTCGGGTCGGTTCAGCCAGGTCCTGGGGGCTGCACTGGGGGCATCGTCACACTCCAGTAGGTGGGACATTGTCTGTTCTGCTCCACAGCTGCATGTGTCTTCTGCCTGGTAGTTCCATGCTCTCATAAGTGCTTTGCACCTCACCTGCTCCACTCGTAATCTGTTGAGGGTCTTCCAGGTTGGCCATGGGAGGTCGTGCCCGCTGGCGAGGCATTCAGTCGGAGTGATTCCTCTCTCCATCCAGTCGTGGGCTCGTGTGTTGAGCTGGTTCCATTCATCTTTCCAGATGTTGGTCCTTGCTGTTTCTTTGGTTGTCTGGAGAGGTGGGACTGTCTGCAAGAAACTGGCTCTGGATTTCAGTCAGGGTGGAGGTGCTGTGTGGACATATTATTGTATTATATGCTGTAAATCCATAAGAGAGAGGTAAATAAATTACAATTTCTAGCAATAGACCAAGTCTTTATGGAGAAGATCAGTTGCTGGCTGGTACATTGGCATATCATAATCAGTAGCATCATACTCCTCAGATTGTAACCAATCAGCAACTCTGTACACCTTGTTTTTCCTCAACTTTTCAAATTTGGCATTGTAAACTACAAGTATTTGCTCTTCAAACCACGCATGACATGCCTTTCTGCTCACTACTTTCCCATTAAGAATGCCCTGTAGATTCAATTTTTTGAGAAAATGATATATTTTTTAAATAGCCTAAGTACCCAAATAACAAACATTCACACAAGAATTCACAATAAAACATGATTTTTAAATCTCACTGTCATTAATTCATATGTCAGATGGAAGGAATTTAATGTTTAATTCCCATAAATTATTCTAGAAACATACACTCAATATAATCAACATTTTTATTTTTTTGCACAATACATGGGACTAAAACTGATATTTAGTATAAAAATATTGACTATGGGTAGACAATAACACAAAATATAGACGATTTAGATACTCTTATGACATCATTGTCCAAACAAAAGAGCATTTAAATGATCTTGTGAGTGGGTTTTTCTGGAACTCGATCGATTGGAACGTTGCATTTGCGGTGATTTTGAACCCCACATCGGCAGGAAAAACACTGTCGGTTCGTATGGGGCCCAAATCACATCTTCGCAACGTAAAATTTGATTAACGCCTTCCCAAGAAGCAGGTTCATATGTAAAATAAATGACTTGCCCTGTGTTTTGTCCCGTTCTTGAGATCCGTCACGTTGTAGTTGTTGAGGGCGTTAGAAGTAGCCTTTTATTTTAATCCAGCGATTAAATTGTCCAGCGATTAAAAAAAAAACATATTGAGTCCGGAAGTCCGGTCAATTTTTCATCAGCAGCTACCAGCCCGAGGAAGTCCGCCTCCGACAGGCAGGAGAAAACGGCATTTTAATCCTAAACCCCACCCCCCCCCCGCTCAAAGGCGCTAAAGTAGCACCCATGGCCAGTGGCAGAACTGCAGCACCGCTGAAGGTACGTTTTGTATCATCGCTACCTTTCCAGCTTAACAACAACTTTCAAACAAGAGGGTGACCAAAATTGAACACAACACTCTAAGTGAGGTCTCACTAATGTCTTGCACAACAGTAACACAACCTCTCAGCTTCTATAAAGAGGCTAGTTAAAACAAATGTTGGTCCCTTGCAGTCAGAAACAGGTGAATTGATCATGGGGAACAAGGACATGGCAGACCAATTGAATAACTACTTTGGTTCTGTCTTCACTAAGGAAGACATAAATAATCTGCCGGAAATAGCAGTGGAAAAGATTGAAATCAGACGTGATCTTCCTTCAAGAGACTCATCTTAAAAGAGATGCTCAACATAGATTAACAGCAAAATGGATTTCCAAGGTATATCACTCTTCATTTATACACAAATCTAGAGGAGTTGCAATAATTATCCGTAAAGGTATACCTTTTAAACAAAGTTCTATAATAGAGGACAAAGAGGGTAGATATGTAATAATTACAGGGGAATTATATTCACAGAAAATAATTTTGGTGAATATATATGCCCCTAATTTTGATAACCCACTATTTTTTAAGAAAATATTTAATAATATTCCTATTTCCACTCAATATAATTTAGTTATTGGGGGTGATTTTAATTGCACCTTAGATAGCTACCTAGACAGATCTTCTACAAAAAGGAAAGCTACCTCTAATTCAAGTAAACTTATAAATTCTTTTATTAATACATCGAATGTTAAGGATATTTGGAGACTAGATAATCCATCCGGACGAGAATACTCGTTTTTTTCGCCCGTATATGGAACCTATTCTAGGATAGATTATTTTTTAATAGACTCAAAATTACTACCTTTTACGTATGACGCAAAATATCATAATATTATTATTTCAGATCATGCGCCACTAACATTCAAGATAAAACTAAAAGATATACTTAATAAAACGACTACTTGGAGATTTAATCCCCAGATATTAAAGGATAAGGACTGTTGTAAACATGTAATGGAACAGATTAAACTATTTTTTGAAACTAATGACAAACCTGAGCTTTCACCATCGTTACTCTGGGACACATTTAAAGCATTTATGCGTGGTGCAATAATATCAGCACAGGCTTATTTTAATAAAGAAAATAGAAAGATGGAACAAAGGTTAGAAAATGAGATAAAACAACTAGATAGTGAAAACATAAAACGCCCTTCTAAAGAGCCAAGTAATAAAATTGCAATAGTAAAATATAGACTAAATAAAATATATTCTAACCAAGTCATTAAACTATTTCAACAAACCAAACAAGTGCACTTTGAGTTTGGAGACAAACCACAAAAACTGTTAGCACGACAACTTAGAAAATTAGAAGATGAAAAATTGATACATAGAATTAGATCTGCGGAAGGAAATATATTGACGATACCAAAAGATATTAATGATAGATTTCTACAATATTATCAAAATCTTTATTCATCTAAATTAACAGGACAAACAGTTGGTATGGAAACATTCCTAGAAGAGTGTCAAATTAATAGTCTAGATCAGGAAGGTAGACATTTGTTAAACGTTGAAATAACAGTAAAAGATATTGAAGAATCAATTAGTTCGTTAAAGAATGGAAAAGCAGCGGGCCCTGATGGCCTGAATGCAGAATTTTATAAAAAATTTCAAGACCTGATTTCCCCAAGATTATATACAGTATATAGATATGCATATGAACAAGGCAAATTACCAGAATCTTTAAACGAATCCACTATTACACTCATCCCTAAGGTAGATAAGGATTTGGAAGATTCAGGATCATATAGAGCGATCGCACTTCTAAATACAGACCAAAAAATACTAACTAAAGTTTTATCTCAGAGATTAAGTTTAGTGATTTCTAAATTAATACATCATGATCAAACAGGTTTTATTCCAAAACGCTATTCATCCCATAATCTCAGACGCTTGTTTAATATTATATATTCAAAAAGAGTACGGGACAGGGAATTAGCAGTTGTATCGCTAGATGCAGAAAAGGCATTTGATCAGGTGGAATGGTTATATTTATTTAATATAATGGAAAAGTTTCAATTGGGGGATAGATTCTGTAAATGGATAAGAATTTTATATTTGAATCCAACGGCAAGAATCTTAACTAATCAAATATTATCAGCTAAATTGAAGCTCTCTAGGGGATGTAGACAGGGATGTCCGTTATCGCCTTTACTATTTGCTTTGATGATAGAGCCCTTGGCGGAAAGAATCAGATCAGAACCTGAAATCTATGGCTATAATACTGACACAACAACTAACAAAATATCTTTATATGCAGATGACGTTTTGATTTATATTACAAAACCGGAAATTAGTATACCTAAGCTGTTTAATGTTATAACCAAATTTGGCACATTTTCAGGATTTAGGATTAATTGGAACAAAAGTGATATTATGCCTATAACAGGAATTAATTTAAATATATTACAACAATATCCATTAAAAATAGTTACAGACAAATTTAAATATTTAGGAATTAATGTAACTAAATCTTATAATTCACTAATTAAATCTAATTACCCTCTATTATTAGATAAACTTAAAAAAAATATTTTGTATTGGAAAACACTTCCTATATCCATGATTGGAAGAATAAATGCTATAAAGATGGTGTTTTTACCACAATTATTATATTTGTTTCAGGCTATTCCTTTTTTTCTCCCAAAGACTTTTTTTTTAAAAATAGATAATATTATTTATAGTTTTATTTGGGATTATAAAAATCATAGAATAAGTAAAAAACATTGATGTAAATCTAAGATAAACGGAGGACTAGCACTTCCAAATTTTTTATATTATTTTTGGGCAGTCCAGATTAAGAATATGAATTTTTGGTGGGTAAATATGGATCATGAATCAATGTGGTTAAAGATGGAAAAGGAAGATTGTTTACCTTATAATGTAGGCTCGATTCTCTTTGCTCCAAAGGAAGTACAAAAAAAAATTTATAGGGACAACCCTATAATTTATAATAATAGACGTATTTGGAAACAAATAGTTAAGACTTTACAGCTAGATAATCTCTCACTCAGGCTACCAATAACGAATAACCCATTATTTAAACCCTCTATATTGGATGGAGGGTTTAGACATTGGGATGATTTAGGAATTAAAAGGATAGAGCACCTTTATAGAAAAGGAAAATTTCTTTTATTCCAAGAGTTACAAGATATCTACGGATTGTCTCCGCAACACTTGTTTAGGTACTTACAAATTAGAGATTATATAAAATCCAACACACAAGATTATAAAAATAAAGTACCAGGTTTATTAGATGATTTGTTTAATTTGCACCCAAATACAGAAAAATTAATAGCCTATATATATAACATAATTTTGGATAAGGAGAATCCAGCAACTGAAACATATCGTCAAGCATGGGAGAATGAAATTGGTTTATCCATAACAAAAGAAAATTGGGAAGAAAGTTTACAGCAAATACATCGGTGTTCGTTAAATGCCAGACATACATTGATACAATTCAAAGTATTATATAGATTACATTATTCAAAAACTAAATTAAATAGTATCTTTCCCAATCTCTCTTCAATTTGTGATAAATGTAAGAATTTAGAAGCAAATTTAACACATAGTTTTACTACATGTCCCAAATTGAATCACTACTGGACAGAAATTTTTAAGGTTATTTCTGAGGTTCTTAAAATTAGATTGGATCCAGACCCAAAGTTAATAATACTTGGAATTTTGGATTCAAATTCAGTACTTACAGTAAATCAAAGAAATTTCTTTGATTACTGTTTGATAATAGGGAAAAAAATCATATTGAAATTTTGGAAGGGAACATTAACCCCCACAATTAAAATGTGGGCAGCAGAAATGTTGGAGACGTTACAATTAGAAAGAATCAGATTTGTCCTATTGGACAAATATAATACCTTCGAACAAATATGGTCTCCATATATACAGTATCTAGAGAAGTAGCTGTTCTTGACATCACAGCTTGACGGGTACCCTGCGGGACTTGATGAGAATAACATATTCTTATACTAGGATTAATAGGCATATCTTCATTGATATTATTATTTGTAATAGTTTTAGATACAATATATTTTGTTGATTTTCATTTATATATATATATATCTTTTCATTTTTTGTTAACCTTTTTTCCTTTCTCTATTTTCTTTTTCTCTTTTATATAATCAAATTATTATTTAATCACCCTCTTATTGATTTAAAACTACTCTATCCTTATCTTTATTTCCTAAAAAAATAGAAGATAATAACTTTCAACGGGTTATTTAAAAAAATATGGAATTAAGTTGATGTTTGTATAATGTTTACACTATTGTAAATTGATTACTTCTAATAAAAGAAATTAAACACGGAAATAGCAGTTGAACGGGGGTCAAATAAGATGGAGGAACTGAGTGAAATCCAGGTTAGCCGGGAGGTGGTGTTGGGTAAATTGAACGGATGGAAGGCCGATAAATCCCCAGGGCCAGATATTCTGCATCCCAGAGTACTCAAGGAGGTAGCCACAGAAATAGTGGATGCATTAGTGATAATTTTTCAAAATTCCTTAGATTCTGGAGTAGTTCCTGAGGATTGGCGGGTAGCTAATGTAACCCCACTTTTTAAAAAAGGAGGGAGAGAGAAAGCGGGGAATTACAGACCAGTTAGTCTAACATCGGTAGTGGGGAAACTGCTAGAGTCAGTTATTAAAGATGGGATAGCAGCGCATTTGGAAAGCGGTGAAATCATTGGACAAAGTCAGCATGGATTTACGAAAGGTAAATCATGTCTGACAAATCTGATAGAATTTTTTGAGGATGTAACTAGTAGAGTGGATAAGGGAGAACCAGTGGATGTGTTATATCTAGACTTTCAGAAGGCTTTCGACAAGGTCCCGCATAAGAGATTAGCATACAAACTTAAAGCACACGGTATTGGGGGTTCAGTATTGATGTGGATAGAGAACTGGCTAGCAGACAGGAGGCAAAGGGTAGGAGTAAACGGGTCCTTTTCAGAATGGCAGGCAGTGACTAGTGGGGTGCCGCAAGGCTCAGTGCTGGGACCCCAGCTATTTACAATATATATTAATGATTTGGACAAGGGAATTCAATGCAACATCTCCAAATTTGCAGATGATACCAAGCTGGGGGGTATAGTTAGGTGTGAGGAGGATGCTTGGAGGCTGCAGGGTGATTTGGATAGGCTGAGTGAATGGGCAGATGCATGGCAGATGCAGTATAATGTGGATAAATGTGAGGTTATCCACTTTGGTGGCAAAAACATGAGGGTAGACTATTATCTGAATGGTGGCAGATTAGGAAAAGGGGAGATGCAACGAGACCTGGGTGTCATGGTACACCAGTCATTGAAAGTAGGCATGCAGGTGCAGCAGGCAGTGAAGAAAGCAAATGGTATGTTAGCATTCATAGCGAAAGGATTTGAGTATAGGAGCAGGGAGGTTCTACTGCAGTTGTACAGGGTTTTGGTGAGGCCACACCTGGAGTATTGCGTACAGTTTTGGTCTCCAAATCTGAGGAAAGACATCCTTGCCATAGAGGGGGTACAGAGAAGATTCACCAGACTGATTCCTGGGATGTCAGGACTTTCATATGAGGAAAGATTGGATAGACTCGGCTTGTACTCGCTGGAATTTAGAAGATTGAGGGGGGATCTTATAGAAACCTACAAAATTCTTAAGGGGTTGGACAAGCTAGATGCTGGAAGATTGTTCCCGATGTTGGGGGAGTCCAGAACAAGGGGTCACAGTCTAAGGATAAGGGGGAATTCCTTTAGGACCGAAATGAGGAAAACATTCTTTACACAGAGAGTCGTGAGTCTCTGGAATTCTCTGCCACAGAAGGTAGTTGAGGCCAGTTCATTGGCTATATTTAAGAGGGCGTTAGATGTGGCACTTGTGGCTAAAGGGATCAGGGGGTATGGAGAGAAGGCAGGTACGGGATACTGAGTTGGATGATCAGCCATGATCACATTGAATGGCGGTGCAGGCTCGAAGGGCCGAATGGCCTACTCCTGCACCTATTTTCTATGTTTCTATGTTTCTATACTCAGTACTCTAACTTGTGAAAGCCAATTTACCAAAAGTTTCTTGACGATAAAACTTTATTCAGCCTCGGAGAGAAATTACCCTATCTACCTGTGACCCCTCCTTGAAGTAAACCATGCACCTGCACACCTAGATCCCTCTGCTCCACAACAATCCCCACAGCACGGCCATTCACAGTGAAGGCCCTGCCTTGGTTTGACGTCCCGAAAATTCAACACCTCGCACTTCTCTGTATTAAACACCAACAACCACTCCTCAGCCCACCTGCCCGACCAATCATGATCCTGCTGCAATTTCTGACAACTATCATCACTATCGACAATACTTTAGTGTCATCTTCAAACTTACTCATCATGCCTTGTGCGTTCTCATGCAAATCGTTAATATAGATGACAAACAGCAATGGGCCCAGCACCGAACCCTGAGACACACCACTGGTCACAGGCCTCCAGTCCGAACAACAACCTCCCACCGTCACTCTCTGCTTCCTTCCATGAAACATATATATATATATATATATATATATATATTTTTTTTAATATATTTTTATTAGAGGCCATACATATTACAAATAATATAACATTTTTTTCAGATATAATTAATACATCTTTCCAAAATTATATAAATATTAACAAACCATGTATATAGGCCTCCTTTTTTTCATAGTATGAAAAAGAGAAAAAGAAAAAAAGTATAAAGAAAGAATAGTGAGTAATTTGAAGAATATGATTATATTTGATTAAAAGGGAAAAAAAAAAAATAAAATAAAAATAAAAATAATAAAAAAATAAATAAATTAAAAAAAACACAAAAATAAAAACCACAAAAAAAAACCCTGTAACTATTAAACAATTATTATACTTGAGGAAAAGAAAACAGTATACATCTTATCAATGAATGGAACAATTTCTAATTATAATATATAGAGACAAGTATATAAATCTGAAATTAAACATTTTTGTTTGATCTTCCCATCGGGTATTTAATGTGGACAGTGGAAATGTTGGAGACGTTACAACTGGAGAGAATTAGGTTTATCCTAATGGATAAACTTGAGCTTTTTGAACAAATATGGTCTCCAATCACTGATTATATGAAGGGGTAGCTGGGCTCGGCATTGAAACTCAATAAATACCCGATGGGAAGATCAGACAAAAATGTTTAATTTCAGATTTATGAAACATATTTTCTATCCAGTCGGCGAGCTCTCCTTGACGTGTGCCTTGTGATCTGCCCTTCCAGTGCAGTCTGCCATGCACATGGGTGATGTTATGGGACAGGACACTGGCCGTAGGGTCTTGGGAGACCTCAAGTTTACAAGGAGTAGAATGAAGGAGAGAGACAAGAAATGCAATGAGTGTTGGATAGTGAAATCTGGGATTGAAGGCAAGTTTGAGGGCTTCAGTCAATGGAGGCCATGGTCTGCAAAGTCGCCGATGTAAACATAAGCTCACCCTAGTGATGGTGGAACACTGGCCCGAAGCTCAAGGTTGAAAATGCCACCAACTGTCTCGACAAACTTCACACGTTCCAGGGTAACGAATGGAATTGAGGAACGGGCTGCAGCGCTTGATGCAGGGACCATAGACACTGACCTTTTCGTTGGAAGAAATCCAGTTTAGTTTAGTTTAATTTAGTTTAGAGATACAGTGCAGAAGCAGGCCCTTTGGCCCACCGGGTCCGCACCGACCAGCGATCCCTGCTATCGCGGATCTACACTATCCTACACACACTAGGGACAATTTACATTTATATCTGAAATGTCTCAACCTGAAACGTCGCCTATCTTCTTCGCTCCTTAGATGCTGCTGCACCCGTTGAGTTTCTCCTGCTTTTTGTGTACCCCTTACATTTATATCAAATCGATTAACCTACAAACCTGTATGTCTTTGGCGTGTGGGAGGAAATTGAAGATCTTGGAGAAAACCCACGCAGGTCACAGGGAGAACGTACAAACTCCGTACAGACAGCACCTGTAGTCGGGAACGAACCCAGGTCTCCGGCGCTACACTCGCTGTAAGGCAGCAACTTTACTGCTGGGCCACCGTACCTTTGGAGGATTTAATTAGCAGAGATTATTTAGTTGGAGGAAATTCTGATCATAAGAGATAGGAGCAGAATTAGGCCATTCGACCCATCAAGTCTACTCCGCCATTCAATCATGGCTGATCTATGTCTCCCACCTATCCCCATTCTCCTGGAGGAGGTGCAGGGGAACCTCTGTCGGACCTGGAACGACTGCTTGGGTCCTTGAATGGAGTGGAGGGGGGAGGTAAAGCGACAAGTGTAGCATATCTTGCGGTTGCAAGGGAAAGTGCCCGGGGAAGGGGTGGAGTGGGAGGGAAGGGAAGAATTGACAAAGGAGTTGCGGAGGGAGCGGACTTTGCGGAAGGCAGACGGGGGGGAGATGGGAAGATGTGGCGAGTGGTAGGGTCACGTTGGAGGTGGCGAAACTGAAACTGACGGTGGACTATTTGTTGTATGTGCCGGCTCCCATATACTAGCAATGTTACAAAATTTTGAGATTTTAAAAATCAAGTCTGCAATTTATCCCATCAGATAAAGCATAAAAAGAAGTTTAATTTGACACCTAATTTACTTTCATATCTTCAGTATTAAAAAAGTTATGGCCATTTTCATACTCAGAAATTAGCATCATGTTCCCTATTGCCTTTCCATTGACTTAACACAAAAGTTGTGATCTAGGACAGTCAAAAGCCCATAACTTTCGTAAAAATTAAGAGAACTCAATGAAAATTTCAGTTATTATAGATTGAAGCATTCTGAAACAAATATGAAACAATCTTACTTGGATTACCTGAAATTAAAGCATATAATTAGTTAGTTACCTAATTGTAGCTAATTACAAAATTCAATAACTAGACCTAAACATCTATCCACTTCTTAAGAAAAGATAAACATTTTTAAATTGCCTAAGTGCCCAGATGACATTCGCACAATAATTCACAATATAACATGATTTTTAAATCTCATTTTCATGAATTTATAGGCCAAATGGAAGGAATTTAGTGTTTAATTCCTGTAAATTAATGGCCATTTAAATAAACTTGCGAGTGGGTTTTAGTGGAACGGAGTGGATTAGAACGTTGCTGTTTGCGCTGAAGTCGGCAGGAAAAACACTGCCGGTTCGTATATATTTTTTGTCCCCATTTCGCAACATGAAAATGTGATTAAATGCTTCCTAAGAAGCACGTTTTTATGTAAAAATAAACTGTGTACTTTATTTTATCCCCTACGTAAAATCTTTCCCGTTGTCGGCGCTCACGGCTTTAGAAGATGATTTTTAAATTACTCTAGCTAATAAATAATCTAGCGTAATTTAAAAATACCTTCATAAATCAAATGTCGGAGCGATTTTTCTTCAGCAACGAAATCCCCTGAGATGGATCGATTTGCCCAGTGTGTAGAAAAACAGCACTTTAAACACGCCCCCCCCTGAAAGGCGCCAAAGTCACGCACAAGGGGAGCGGCAGAACTGCGGCGCCGCTAAAGGTAAGTTTTGTAACATACCTACATATACATTTCACAGCTCATATTTCCATTAGCTACATTATAAGGTTGAAATGATTACTATTTTAGTTATTAGTTTGAGAGATACAGCATGGAGGCAGGTCCTTTGGCCCATCAAGTCCATGCTGACCATCGATCTCCCACGCGTGCTGGTTCTATGTCATCCCACTTTCTCATCCACTCCCTACACAGTAGGGGCAATTAACCTATAGGCCCGCACGTCTTTGGGATGTGGGGGGAAACCGGAGCACCCGGAGGAGGCCTGGAGCAGATGGTGACGGGGAGAATGTGCAAACTCCACACGGGCAGGATCCAAGATCTAGATCAAACCCTTATCTCTAGTGTCAGATCCTCACCTCGATCCGAGTGTAATAAACACACTTCAAGGACACTGAACATAAATGCCTTAGAAACATAGAAACATAGACATTAGGTGCAGGAGGAGGACATTTGGCCCTTCGAGCCAGCAACGCCATGCATTGTGATCATGGCTGATCGTCCCCAATCAATAACCCGTGCCTGCCTTCTCACCATATCCCTTGACTCCACTAGCCCCTAGAGCTCGATCTAACTCTCTCTTCTTCTTCTTTCGTGTAGCGTGCACAGCCTAAAGTTGTAGGACAACTTGTTCTATTTGATCTTCCGTTTGTGCACGTCGAGTTGATTGCATTAGTCAAAACAGGGTGGACCACGTGAAGGTTGCAATCTTCCACCCCCTGACTCTCTCTTAAATCCATCCAGTGATTTGGCCTCCACTGCCCTCTGTGGCAGGGAATTCCACAAATATTGTTTTATTTGTCCGCCATTCCTTGGCATTCTCGTTAGGAAGACATAAAATGCTGGAGTAACTCAACAGGACAAGCAGCATCTCTGGAGAGAAGGAATGGGTGATGCTTCGGGTCGAGACCCTTCTGAATGAGAGCCAGGGGAAAGGGAAAGGAGAGATATAGATGGTGATAAAGAGATATAGAACAAATTAATTAATTCTCGTGACATCTTCACATCACTGAGAGGCAGCAGCTCTGACACGATTCATAGAGCATCAAATGTCGTTCTGCCAAAATCAATGTTCAATACAAATATCCAGCAATGGCAAGGAACTCTGACAGCAAGAAAACACTTGTGCATGGGTCATCATTGATTTGTCAAGTACTTGTCAATCTGCAAGCAACCCTTCAATTGCACAGTGTAAGGAAGGTTATTTAACCATATAACCATATAACAATTACAGCACAGAAACAGGCCATCTCAGCCCTTCCAGTCCGTGCCGACCATTTATTTTCCCCTAGTCCCATCTATCTGCACTCAGACCATACCCCTCCATTCCCTTCCCGTCCATATACCTATCCACTTTACTTTTAAATGTTAAAATTGATCCTGCCTCCACCACTTCTGCTGGAAGATCATTCCACACAGCCACCACTCTCTGAGTAAAGAAGTTCCCCCTCATGTTACCCCTAAACTTCTGTCCCTTAATTCTCATGTCATGCCCTCTTGTTTAAATCTTCCCTACCCTCAATGGGAAAAGCTTATCCACGTCAACTCTGTCTATCCCTTTCATCATTTTAAGGACCTCAATCAAGTCCCCCCTTAACCTTCTGCGCTCCAAAGAATAAAGACCTAACTTGTTCAACCTTTCTCAGTAACTTAGTTGCTGGAACCCAGGCAACATTCCAGTAAATCTCCTCTGTACTCTCTCTATTTTGTTGACAATAGTGTTTGGTTTGGGTTCTGAACAGATTTTATTACACCGTACAATAAACTCCTTCATTTGCTTTTAAGTTTCGCAAAACGGATCAACCAGAAACGTCGCCCATTCCTTCTCTCCAGAGATGCTGCCTGTCCAGCTGCGTTACTCCAGCTTTTTATGTCTACCTTCGATTTAAACCAGTATCTGCTGTTCTTTCCTACACAATGAATTTTTAATCCCAAGTGCATCAAAATAGATATAATCAGGGGATTTTATTATCCTCAACTGCTTTTGTAATGATATGTTTCTTGCCTTTAATGAGATAATGGAATACACAAACGATTCCCACTGGTGATATTTTAGGTTTTACATTTGGTATTACTTTATGATGCAATATGATGTACATTATTCATATTGTTGGAACTCATAATTCCTGAAAAAGTCATTAAACCTATGACTCCTGATTACTGATGACATGTTTCCTTAGAGAAATTGGTCTTCACTGGATTTCTATGCTGAGGGAATGGAGGCTTTAGGTGGATGTTTTGTTTATATGTACTGCATGGCAACAGGCCCTTCAGCCCACCAAGTCCACGCCGCCCATTGATTCACCGTTCACCTTAGTTCTATGTTATCTCATTTTCTCATCCACTCACAAAACAAATTTTACACAGACCTATTAACCTACAAACCTGCACATCTTTGGGAAGTGGAAGAAAACTGGAGCACCTATATGAAACTCGTAGGGTCACAGGGAGAACGTGCAAACTCCACACAGACACAGCACCCAAGATCAGAATTGAACCCGGGTCCCTGGCGCAAAGAGGCAGCAGCTCGACCATCTGCGCCACTGTGCTGCCAGTGTTTCTTTTGGTGTGCCACAGAGCCGGAGGTGGAAGGCACTGAGCTAAAGAGAGACGGCTGGGAGATTGAATGGTGGGAAGCTCTCTACTGGATCCACAAGTACCTTTCTGGAAACAGTTCTTCTGTGCCCACCTGAGCAAGGAGCAGTGTTCAAAGTTAGCTTGAAAGATGATACTACCAGATCCAGGAACAGTTTCTTTCCCACTATTTCCAGACTCCGGAACTCTCGAACGTCAAGGATGTATTCCTGATCTTCCAATCTACCTCAAAGTGACCCTAGCACTTTTTTCCCCTGCACTTCCCATGTAGCTGTAGTACTATATTCGGCTCTCTGCTTAATTTCACCTTTTGCACTGCCTCTTGTATTCACGTATGTTTTGGATGTAATCAATTATGGATAGAACACAAAATAAAACTTTCCATTGTATCGCAGTACACATGACAATAATAAACCACATGAAAGTTTAGAGTTACTCAGGAGCCTCTGCCACCACTTCCAAACAAACCAAAATGTTCAGGAACCTCTGCAACCATTTTCAAACAAGCCAAAATGACCCTTAGGGAGCAGCTAATATGAATGTATTGTGCAATGGTCCTCTGTGCCATTGAGGCAAGCTTAAAAGGTAATTGTGGGGATATTTAACTATATTCTCTGAATTGGTTGTGGTTATCATTAATACAAATGTGTACATCGAATGATAAATTGAAGGCTATTACAACTACCTGCAGAGCTACTGCGATACGTTTATCTGAAGTGCTTGTGATGCCATGCTTTGTGAGATATGGGCGGTCACGGTGGCGCAGTGGTAGAGTTACTGCCTTACAGCGAATGCAGCGCAGGAGACCCTGGTTCAATCCCGACTATGGGTGCTGTCTGTACGGAGTTTGTACGTTCTCCTCGTGACCGCGTGCGTTTTCTTCGAGATCTCTGACACTCCAAAGATGTACAGGTTTGTAGGTGAATTGGCTTGATGTAATGTGTAAATTGTCCCTGGTGTGTGTAGGATAGTGTTGATGTGCGGGGATCGTTTGTCGGAGTGGACTTGGTGGGCCGAAGGGCCTGTTTTCAAGCTGTATCTCTAAACTAAACTAAGATACGTGTAGGAATGAAATGCAGACGCTGGTTTAAACCAAAGATAGACACAAAAAGCTGGAGTAACTCTGCGGGACAGGCAGCATCTATGGCGAGAAGGAATGGGTGACATTTCCGGTCATGGCCCTTCTTCAGACTGGAGAAGAGTCTCGATCCGTAAAGTCACCCATTCCTTCTTTCCAGAGATGCTGCCTGTCCCGCTGAGTTGAACTAAGATACGTGTGGCTTCACTACCACTGTCAGGAGATATGGGCATAACAGGCACGTGCCGTGAGTAATTACTCAGGGTAGGCAGTCAGCCGGCTTTCAAAAAAATCTTAAAACCGCGCATGCGCAGATTGTTCTCTTCGTAAACAATAAAAAATAAGTAACAATTCAATTTTCCCAAGGGTTCTAAATCTCCTTCATTTTTTAATTACTGAATGGGTGGGGGACGGAGGATGAAGGCAGGTGGAGAGATGGTGGGAAAAACGGGAGCACATCGGGACGTTGAATCAGTTGTCATCTTATGGAATGACAATACTAATTCAAGGGTCCAATTGGAGGGGGAGTTCCTTTCACAGCGTGTGGGGAGCCTGCGGCAGGGGTTAAATATGCGAGAAGGGAGAAGTTTTGAGAAGGAGGGGGACAGAGATCATAAACTCACTCACCGCTGCCGCAGCGCTCCGGGCAAGGACAGCAGAACTGGCCGCCACTGAGTCTGAAGAAGGGTCTCGACCCGAAACGTCGCCTATCTCCTTCGCTACTTAGACGCTGCTGCACCCGCTGAGTTTCTCCAGCTTTTTGTGTAACCTTCTATGTATCTATGGTTCTTGTAAACTCCTGTGAACAGTTTATTCGGGGCTGAGTGGGACTTATTGTAAGTTAGAATAAGGGCAGCAGAGTTTTGAATGACTTAAAGTTTAAGTAGGTGTGAAGCTGGTTTGGAACAGTCCGCTTTAGAGTTGATACAGGCACGGGAATGGTCTGCAAGAGCACATAATGTGGGGCTGAGGCTGTCAGGTGATGTTATTTTGGTGAAAAAAGGCATTTGGTGTGCTGTCGTGGATTCATGGTCAGTTACTTAACCTGACGGTGAGAGCTGAGTTGTCAGATTTTATGGATAATTGACAGGAAGGATGGCATCGTTGGCAAGGAAACTGAGGTTGTGGTAAGGACCAAGGGCAAAAGCTTTTTATGTGTGTTTGATTTGTGCATTTTTACAATAACACACTTGTTCCGTTAATACCAAAGCATGATTTACGCGCTCATATTTTTGGAATTGCGTGATCATCTTTACTGCTGACAGCATAGTCGTGTATGTCTGAAGAAGGGTCTCGACCCGAAACGTCGCCTATCTCCTTCGCTCCTTAGATGCTGCTGCACCCGCTGAGTTTCTCCAGCTTTTTGTGTAACCCCCTATGTTTAATCTATGTGTATTTGGATTTTATGCTGCTTTTCTAGCACATAACAGGTGCCTGTATGAAGGAACTATCACCCGCTGAGTTTCTACAGCTTTTTGTGTAACCCCCATCTCTCACCTGCCGTTCGCCGGCTTCGCTCATGTCAACCGCGCCCCGCAAATCCTTAAATTCCCACAGCCAAGTAACCTAAACTGAACCCGTGAACGCGCTGTCGGAATTTAAAGATTTGCGGGAAGCCGGCCGGCGAGCGGCAGGTGAGAGATGTTCAGACGGAGAGCACTGCCAGAGGTGAGTGGGGACCAGCAGAAGGGGCTGAAGTGGCAGGGTCCTGGCGGCCACTCGCAGTCACCCGAGCTGCTTCCTTCCGCGGAAGTGGCGGCCAGTTCTGCTGTCCGTGCCCGGAGTGCTGCGGCTACCACCCGAGCTGATCCACTCCCCGGCCACAATAAAACCATATGGCAATACAGCACGGGAACAGGCCATCTCGGCCCTTTTAGTCTGTGCCGAACACTTACTCTCACCTAGTCCCATCTCACCTGCACTCAGACCGGAGAGTGGCAAGTGGGTTACTGACCCCAATCCCCTCCTTCACAACGCCAGACTGCCCAAACACTGTGAACGGAGCTCTCCCCCCACCCCGGGAACTACAGTATTTAAAAACATAAAGCACAAAGAAATGCACTTACCACATTATTGGTACATTAAGTCCATTATTCATTCTTTGTTTGCTAAGATACTATTAAAATAATGGCAATCCATATTTGAACATCCCGCCAAGAAACTCGCGATGCGCATGCGCAGAAGGATGATGCGCATGCGCAGTGCTGCAAAGGCAGAATTTCTGCTGCCTTCAGCTTCCATTGAATCTGACGGCTTCAGGCAGCACTGACGGCACGGGGGCTGCACAGAGCTTCCCATGCTACAAGCGCTGCGGGTGAAAGGCACGGAGAATTATGCCTACCTAAGAGATCGATCTCTTAGACAGGCATAATTCTCCCATGCCTTTACTATTTATATTTAAAAATTGCCATTTCATAATTTTAGTCAGGGTAGGCAGTGCCTACCTTGCCTACCCTGACGGCACGTGCCTGGGGCATAATGTGGACAAATGAGATTGGTGTAGATCGGCAAAAAAAGATTCCATGGACTTGGTGGGCTGAAGTGTCTGTTTCATTTCTACATGACTCTGTGACTCTGTGAGTGTGTGATAAAACTGAATAATTTGGTGGCCCTGACATGTAGGACTCAGCCTGACAAGCCCACTTATGGACAGACAAGCCACTGCAGGCGTTGACTCCACACACACACACACACACACACCCCATCTAGGCTGGGTTTAGGTGCTATTAATTGTCTCTGTGGAACTGTGTGATGTTTGCAGACTTTGGAGTATTAGCTGGAATTTAGAAGTTTGAGGGGGGATCTTATAGAAACTTACAAAATTCTTAAGGGGTTGGACAAGCTAGATGCTGGAAGATTGTTCCCGATGTTGGGGGAGTCCAGAACAAGGGGTCACAGTCTAAGGATAAGGGGGAATTCCTTTAGGACCGAGATGAGGAAAACATTCTTTACACAGAGAGTGGTGAGTCTCTGGAATTCTCTGGCACAGTTGAGGCCAGTTCATTGGCTATATTTAAGAGGGCGTTAGATGTGGCACTTGTGGCTAAAGGGATCAGGGGGTATGGAGAGAAGGCAGGTACGGGATACTGAGTTGGATGATCAGCCATGGTCACATTGAATGGCGGTGCAGGCTAGAAGGGCCGAATGGCCTACTCCTGCACCTATTTTTCTATGTTTCTATTGTGCTCAGTTCTGGTTACACCAATACAGAAAGGATGAGGAGAGTGTGTAGGAAGAAACTGCAGATGCTGGTTTAAACCGAAGATAGACACAAAATTCTGGAGTAACTCAGCGGGACGGGCAGCATCTCTGGAGAGAAGGAATAAACAAGAGATACAGCCGACACGTAATCCAAGATCATCTTTAATCGATATGCAGACTCCAGCAGTACAGTAGATTGTTAGACGTCAGAGCATCCTGACTGCTACGCGAACTGAGCAGTGTAGGAAGTGGGTGTTAATATAAATGATACAGTAAGGTGGGGTTAGTGATGCTAACCTATATATGATTGGTTGTAATGCATAGACCAATCTACATCCTTCCCCCTAAAGAGCGAGTATATTGGGCACCCATGCCACAGAGTTAAACACATTCGCCATATCTATCAGGCGGTCTACTAATACGGCCCGAAAGCGTATGGACCAAGCCCTCTCCTCCCTCACCGGAAAGATTAGGGGGAGCCCGGAAGCGAGAAAGGTGCGGGAGAGACTTGTGGCAGCCGAAAGGGGAAACATGCAGGAGGGGTGATCCCGTGGTTAGTCACGGCCGCCGGTCGAGGAGGAGTACAGGGACGTGCGAGGAGCATGGGACATGCGGGGATCGGTGGATGGTACGGCAGCAAACGGTTGGAACTGAAGCGGTGGAGCATAGGGTCCAGCTGGTGGCGGACAGGGTTCCTGCACAGCAAGCACATTCTCTGCGGTGGACAGATCCTTCCTAGTCCACAAGGTAAGATCGTGCTTCATCAGCTGGGCCGACAACAGTACCCAGATGGGAATGTCCCATAGAAGACTTACTACAAGGTACAACAGTACTTTAAAAAGGCTTGAGATAGATTTTCAAAGTCCACAGAGAGATTTGGGCCATTTGGAAGAGTGGGCTGAAAGATGGCAGATGGAGTTTAATGCTGATAAGTGTGAGGTGCTACATCTTGGCAGGACAAATCAAAATAGGACGTACATGGTAAATGGTAGGGAATTAAGGAATGCTGTGGAACAGAGGGATCTAGGAATAACTGTGCATAGTTCCCTGAAGGTGGAATCGCATGTAGATAGGGTGGTAAAGAAAGCTTTTGGTGTGCTGGCCTTTATAAATCAGAGCATTGAATATAGGAGTAGGGAAGTAATGTTAAAATTGTACAAGGCATTGGTGAGACCAATTCTGGAGTATGGTGTACAATTTTGGTCACCTAATTATAGGAAGGATGTCAACAAAATAGAGAGAGTACAGAGGAGATTTACTAGAATGTTGCCTGGGTTCCAGCAACTAAGTTACAGAGAAAGGTTGAACAAGTTAGGTCTTTACTCTTTGGAGCGCAGAAGGTTAAGGGGGGACTTGATCAAGGTCTTTAAAATGTTGAAAGGGATAGATAGACTTGACGTGGATAAGCTTTTCCCATAGAGGGTAGGGAAGATTCAAACAAGAAGGCATGACATGAGAATTAAGGGACAGAAGTTTAGGTGTAACATGAGGGGGAACTTCTTTACTCAGAGAGTGGTGGCTGTGTGGAATGATCTTCCAGCAGAAGTGGTGGAGGCAGGATCGCTTTTAACATTTAAAAGTAAAGTGGATAGGTATATGGACGGGAAGGGAATGGAGGGGTATGGTCTGAGTGCAGGTAGATGGGACTAGGGGAAAATAAATGGTCGGCACAGACTGGAAGGGCCGAGAGGGCCTGTTTCTGTGCTGTAATTGTTATATGGTTATATGGTTATATGGTTATATGGTGTCAGGTCTTGGTAAAGGGGGATGAAAAGTGTCAAGTTGGTATATTCGTTTTGCGTGATGTTTATAATAGAGTAACTGTCTTTTTCTTTTTTTTTCTCTATCTTTCTTCTTTTCTAGGGTCTATCTTTCAATTTCTTTTCTCTAATTCCTCGACTAAAGGGTCTTTCTTCTTTCCTTTCGTCACTATTCTCTCTCACTTTCTCCATTTTCTCAACTTCTATCCTTTCTTAATAGCTTTAAAAAATGAAGGGGTACAATAAATGTAATAATATATACGGGGCGTGTATTAATGTAATTTACGGTACTTCTAATAAATTTAAAAAAAAAGAGGTTTGTAATCGAATGACCCGGCCCGGCAGTAGAGGCTTAAGTGGTTTGCTGGATTTGTCATACGATCATTTCTGAATGTCGTGTTTCTCCTGAATACGCTTTTGGATTGAAGCAGGCTTCAGCACCTGCGGTATTAGCTGTTGCTGAGCAATCGGAATTGGAGGTCTTGTTGCTCTGGACATCAGTCGCTGGGATAGTGAACCCAGGGTCCCGTCTCTGGCAATGTTTCTGAGATTCAAAAGATCAAGATATACGTCCAAATTGGCAAGAGAAAAAGCAGGAAGGCAGCACCTAAAGTCAGCACTTATTTATAAAATAACATTTCCTTCAATTGATTCTGTAGTAATGCCAAAAGAAATTGACTGGTCTCTTCCAAATTATCATTGACATTGGGATACAATGTTAGTTTTGGTGAAAAAAATAATTGTTCTAAAGAAAGGTGAACAAACCCCAAAATGCCCTGATAACCAAATGTTGGGCTGAAGATACTCTTCAGGGGCAAGGAAGAGAAATAACGAGGAGTGATGTAGATACATTAGTTTGTCATTAGACACAGGAAAAGTGCTGACATCTATTATTGATGAAGTAATAATAGTGACCCTGCAAGATTGAGTTGAGTTCATTCAGATTTATGACAAGGAAATTAGGTCAAACAATTAGACCAGAAATATGGAATGAAAGTTTACGAAATATACATAATTGTTCGTTAAATGCTAGACACATCTTGATACAATTTAAAGTACTACATAGATTACATTATTCCAAATCAAAATTACATAGAATTTTTTCAAATATACCAGCGATATGTGATAAATGTCAACACTTAGAAGCTAATCTAACGCACTCATTCACAAACTGTATAAAAATTACTACCTTTTGGGCAGAAATTTTTAAGATAATTTCGAATGTTGTTAATACAAATTTGCTTCCTGACTCAAAATTAATAATATTAGGAATATAAGAAACAGATCAATTAATAACAATAAATCAAAGAATTTTTATTGATTACAGTTTAATAATTGGGAAAAAACGAATATTGAAATTTTGGAAAGGTCCTCCATCCCCCACAATCAAAATGTGGATCACTGAAATGTCGGAGACACTTCATTTGGAAAGATTAAGACTTGTCCTTCTGGGCAAGTTGGATCAATTCAGAGGGATATGGTCTCCATTTATTGAATATTTAAAGGGTCAAAGTGGTTCGGTGCGTGAACCTGATTGATGCCTGAACGAAGAAATAGACGAAGATTTACATATAATAACCCATGGATATATCTCCAATGATCTACAAACTACTTAATACTTCATTCATCTTTCTGAATCTCTATCTTTATTTAATTTCTCTCTTTTATTTCCTATCTATAATAAAAATGAAAAACTCATAGAAGTACAAATTAGAAATAATTGTTAATATTAATAAGATTAAGAATGTATATGACATGTATATCCTTATCTTGATATGTACTTACTTCCAATAAAAAATATTTAACAAAAAAAAAGAACATCAACTTGACCTGTATGTAGGTTTTTGTAGTTGTAACTAATGAAATGGATACGATTGAAAGAATTGAGGTGATGTATTTGGATTTTCCGAAGGCCTTTGGTAAATTGCTACACAAGGTGTTATTAACCAAAATTATAATGCACCGTATTTGTTGTTAATTCAAGGATTGGTTAATAGAGTAGGCATAAAAGGATGGTTTTCAGGTTGGGAAGCATTGACTAATGGATGCCTCTGGGATCAGTGCTGGGGTATCAGCTGTTCACAATCTGCATCAATCCGAAAGACTTGAACTCTGCCATCAGGCGCCCCTACTATCCCACTTCTGACACCATGTAAACAAGAGATACACATGACATGTAATCCAAGATCATCTTTAATCGATATGCAGACTCCAGCAGTACAGTAGATTGTTAGTCGTCAGGGCATCCTGACTGCTACCCAAACTGAGCAGTGTAGGAAGTGGGTGTTAATATAAATGATACATTAATGTGGGGTTAGTGATGCTAACCTATATATGATTGGTGTCATTGCATAAACCAATATACAGAAGGAATGGGTGACATTTCGGGTGGAGACCCTCCTTCTTGTTCTTCTTGGTTACTTGGTCCTCCAAAATATTCCAACTGGAATTTAAACTGGAGGTGGTGAAGAGAGGGGTTTAGCCAGAGAGGGTTATTGGGAAGAAAGTGGCACTTTAAATTTAGTTGCATCTGGCTGGGCAACCGTGGCTTGGTGGAGATTATTCCATGCTTTAATAGTGCGTTGAAAGAACAAATTGCTGTACACATCTGTCTTTGAGGCTGGGACCACAAATTGGATCGAATGCCCTTGTCTGTTCCTAATCGGTTTGGGGTTGGTGTAGGTCTTGTGATCTATGTCTAGCTGACCATTTAACATTTTGTAAAAACAGGTCAAACGGTGAGCTTCACGTCTGTCTTGGAGAGGGTTCCACCCCAGAGAATTCAGAAGTTTGGTGACACTCGCTTCTCTCTCGTAGGTGTTAGTAACAAATCGAGCGGCCTGTCTTTGGACACGTTCGATGGATGAAATGTTTTTATCTGTGTATGGGTCCCAAGCTGCAACTGCGTAGTCCAGATGAGGTCTAACAAGGGTGAAATACAGCTTCTCCTTGACAGAAGCTGAACATTGATGGAAGTTGCGCCTCAGGAAGTTTAGGACACCTGTTGCTTTCGCTGTTACATGATGAGTCTGACCATTCCAACGTAGATCATTCTTCAGAGGATGCAGAAGAGACCAGAATTCTGCCTGGAGTGAAGCGTATTAGCTATCAGGAGAGGTTGGACAAAACGTTGGATTGTTCTCTGTGAAGTGTCGGAGACTGAGGGGAAACCTGCAGAGAAATACATGAAATTAGGAGAGGCACAGATAAGATAAACAGTCAGTCAGCCAACCTTCCCCAGGATGAAAAAGGCAAATACCAGAGGGCATAGCTTTAAGGTGAGAGGGGACAAGTTTAAAGGAGATGTATGAGGCCTGGATCTCGCTGCTAGGGCTGATGGGGGAGGCATTTATCATTGTGACGTTTAAGAGGATTTTGGATAGGCAAGTGGATATACAGAGAATGCAGTGATATGGTTTACATGCAGACAAAGGAGATTAGATTTACTTGGCATCATGTATGGAGCAGGCATTGTGGGCCTGTGCCTGTGCTGCACAGTTATTGAGCCATAGAGCAGTACACCGTGGAAACAGGCCCTTCGGCCCAACTTGCCCACACCAGACTAGATGTCTCAGCTACACTAGTCCCACCTGCCTGCACTTGGGCCATATCCCTCCAAACCTGTTCTATCCATCTACCTGTATGTTTCTTAAACATTGGGATAGTCCCAGCCTCAATTACCTCCTCTGGCTGCTTGTACCATCCACCCAAGAAAAAGTTACCCCTCAGATTCCTATTAAATCTTTTCCACTTCATCTTAAACCAGTGTCCTCTAGTCCTCGATTCACCTACTCTGGGTATGAGACTCTGTTCATCTACCCGATCTATTCCTCTATGAGATCACCCCTTATCCTCCTGCGCACCAAGAAATAGAGTCCCAGCCTATGCGGCATGATGGCGCAGGGGTAGAGTTGCTGCCTTACAGCGCTTGCAGCGCCAGAGACCTGGGTTCGATCCTGACTATGGGTGCTGTTTGTACGGAGTTTGTACGTTCTCCTCGTGACCTGCGTGGGTTTTCTCCGAGATCTTCGGTTTCCTCCCTCACTGCATAGACGTAGAGATTTGTAGGATGATTGGCTTGGTATAAGTGTAGATATTCCCTAGTCTGTGTAGGGTAGCGTTATTGTGCGGGGATCGCTGGTCGGTGCGGACTCGGTGGGCCGAAGGGCCTGTTTCCGTGCCGTATCTCTAAACTAAACTAAACTAAACTACTCAACCTCTCCCTAGAACTCAGACCCCCTCGTCCTGGCAACATCCTCGTAAATCTTCTCTGCACCATTTCCAGCTTGACAACATCTTTCTATAAGATGGTTCCCAGAACTGAACACATTATATTCTATGTCATATGAACGACACAGAATAGATGCTCATTCAATAATTCAAATGGTGCAAATGTACCAATAATATGGCAGATTCAGGTTGGTGAAGTGGTAAACCTCCAGCTACTTAATGCTGCATTTGGAACGAGTGGCTGGATTGTTGAGGACTAATATGGCAGCATTGTTGGGATATCAGTATCGTCGTCCAAGGGTTGAATTCAAGACGTGCCTGTTTTCATTCCTCCAGTGGGCACGGGCAGTGTGTAAGAGGTGTCACGGTGCTAAAAACTTGCAATGCTCACGAAATCCAGCCAAATAAACTCCCTGACAGCAAAATCTCTGGAGCCTAAAGGGCCTGTCCCACCAGCATGCAACTCTATGCGATGAGCGTGACCTAACGTGGTCGCTTGAGCCGTCCGGCGTCACGGGGCTGGTCCCACTTCGATCGCCGGAGCCGTGCGGAATTGTGCGGAGTTCGTCCCGACATCGCGCGGGGTCCGAAAAACTATGTTCAAAAATTCCGCACGGCAACGGCTTGTCGGCTCGCAGTCGCCTCGACGCATTACACACCGTCTCCACGTTGTGCCTCCGTGACCCTCTCTGTAGGTGCCTCCGTGGCCCTCTCTGTGTGTGGCTCCGTGGCCCTCTGTGTGTGTGCCTCTGTGCCCCTCTCTGTGTGCCCCTCTCTGTCCTGGCGAACTTACCTTTAAGACTTCGCTCCAAGTTCGCCTCACTTTGCGCCGCGTTGCGTCACTCACCCGACCTCCGCGCGGCCCTCGCTGCCGGTTTGGTTGCAGGCGCATGCTGGTGGGAACGGCCCTGTACAGGGGATCACCCGACCTCCACGCGGCCCCCGCTTCTAGTTTGATCGCGCTCATCGCTTCGAGTCGGATGCTGGTAGGACAGGCCCTTAATTTTGTAGGCTGCTGCAGTCTGTCAGTGTGAAGAGCCACACTATCGCTTAATTTGCATATGCACACCACAACTCACCTGTAAAGGCATCCCACTGAATCAGATGCTTAACTTACAGAGCTAGAGACTATAAAATGCCCACAGGCTGCTGTTAGTATAATGAACAAAGAGCAACGTTACTTCACTGCCGACCACAAAATCTGGGGCTGTCCATTCATAATGAATTCTGACTTTCTTCAATTTGGAATTAAAGCTACAAAGATAATTGGCCCTGTGACAAATTGCAGAGTAAAACTAACCATGCAAGCGTCTTTGCTTATGCAGTTATTCCTTTCAAAAAGGTAACTGCATTTCTTATTGAAAAATAAATATTTGTTGGGCAGAGGGCAAAGGATAAGGGAATAAGGCCAATTGTATCATGCTTTTCTTCACAGCTGGCATTTACACTATGGACAAAATATCCTCCATCTACGGTGTATGATTTGATAATTCCAAAATTATCACAGCTGGTTTCAGAGCGGCTGCCGTATATAACCCCAAATAAAACTCCAAATATATTTGGTGCAAAGGAATAATGTCACATTTAAAACTGTATCCGTATCTATCTATATACTGTGTACACATATATATATAAGGTAGACACAAAATGCTGCAGTAACTCTGCAGGACAGACAACATCTCTGGAGAGAAGGAATGGGTGACGTTACGGGTTGAGACCCTCCTTCAGAAGCGTCCTCTCCTATATGTGTGTGTGTATATATATATATATATATATATATCATATCATACACTTACTAAAAGTCTGATCTTGTAGGTGTATATATGTGTGGTTGTCTTTACATCTTTACAAAAGCACGACGCGGTAACAATTACATTTTTACCCTCGAGTCCGAAATCAACTTCACAGAACATTTTATGCTTTATTTCTTGACATATTCTCGGCTCATTACTGATTAAAAGTCTAAAAGTCAAAAGACTTTGAAATTTAAAAATAACCAGCTTTAACTGATGATGTCACAATGGCTAGGCTAGCAGTGATCAGCCTCACTGAAGATTTCATCCTATATTTGACACGTTATTTGCGATTAAAGCTTTAAAATTCCAACTGTCACAAGATTTTTACATATTCTGATTCACATTTTCTGCCTAGGCAGAGACCACCTTCACTCATCATTTTATGCTTTATTTATCAACTTATTACCGATTAAAGTTTAAATAAATCAAAAGATTTGGAATTTTAAATGACCAGCTTAAACTGATGATGTCACAATGGGTCGGCTAGCAGTGATCAGCTTCAGTGCAGACCAGTTTCAACTGATGACATCACTATGGCTAGACTAGCAGTGATCAGGAAGACCACACCTCTAGTGGGGGCTATGGGTAGGGAATGGGTGCGTTGGGGGAGCAGACCCAACAGGTCTGCACTTGGTCTGGTACTTATTAAAAGTCTGATCTTGTATGTGTGTATATGTGCATATGTGTGTGTATATGTGGTTGGCTTTACATCTTTGCAAAGACACTACAATTACATTTACATATTCTGATTGACATTTTTCCCCTCGAGGCCGAGATCATCTTCACTGAACATTTTATGCTTTATTTCTCGACTTATTCTTGACTCATTACTGATTAAAAGTCTAAAAAAGTCAAAAGACTGTAATTAAAACAACCAGCTTCAACTGATGACGTCACAATGGCTCGGCTAGCAGTGATCGGCCTCAGTGAAGATTCCATCCTATATTTGACAGAGGAAGCTGAGGTGAGGATACTGCACAAAGTTGGAGAGGGTGAGACGCAGTGAAGAAATGACAGGCAAGCTGATTCAGTGTGATGTTTGCAGGATGTGGGAGGTTAGGGAGGCTGCTGGTGACTCTGGCTGCTACAAATGTGGAACGTGTGTCCAGATTCAGCTCCTGAAGGACCATGTTAGGGAACTGGAGAGGCAACTGGATGACCTTGTGCAACAGCGAGATCGTTACACCAAAGATACCGGAAGAGAGAAGGTGGGGGACAATGAGGAAGGGAAGGAAGCTTGGAATGCAGGTGACCCCAGGAGATGTACCTCTTGAAAACAGGTACGCCCTCTTGGAAGCTGTCGGGACAGAAGACGCTGCCAATCTGGTCCACGAGTCAAAACGTGGCGCTGAGGCAAAGCCAAAGAGACAAACGTCAGGCAGAGCCGTGGTAGTATAGTGAGAGGTACAGACAGGGGTTGCTGCGGCAACAGGCAGGATTCAAGGATAGTGTGTTGCCTCCCTGGTGCCAGGGTCCAGGACGTCACGGACCGATTGCAGGACATCCTCAAGGGGGAAGGGGGGCAGCAGTAAGTGGTAGTGCATGTCGGCACAAATGACGTCAGGAAATGAGAAAAGAGAATCTGCAGCGTGACTTTAGAGAGCTCGGAAGAAGTCTGAATAGCAGGACCTCCAGGGTGGTTATCTCTGGTTTGCTTCCAGTTCCTCGTGCTGGTGAGGGCTGGAACAGGGAGATAGGGGATCTGAGTGTGTGGCTGAGGAGCTGATGCATGGAGCAGGGATTTAGATTCTTCGACCACTGGGATCTGTTTTGGGGTAAGGGTAAATTGTACAAAAGGGACGGGTTGCACCTTAACAGGTGGGGTACCAGCATTCTGGCAGGTAGGTTTACCACGGCTACATGGGTGGGTTTAAAATAAATAGTGGAGGCGGGGGGGGGGGGGGGGGGGGGAGGGAGAGACAAATTGGAAATACAAGGATGGAGTTAAAAGGAAAGACAGTATAGGAAAAGTTAAGGAAGACCAGAATTAACGGGACAGAAAGCTCACGAAGGGATAGGAGAGTATGGCCTAGTGAAATAGGAATCGATGTGAAAGGTGAGGTGGGTAATGCATTATTATATATGAATGCGCGAAGTATAAGAAGTAAAGTGGATGAGCTTGAGGCTCAGTTAGAGACTGGCAGATATGACATCGTGGGGGTTACAGAGACGTGGCTGCAGGAGGATCGGAGCTAGGAACTGGATGGTCAGGGTTATACACCCTATAGAAAGGACAGGCAGGTGGGCAGAGGAGGTGGGGTAGCTCTGTTGGTGAGGGATGAAATTCCCTTGCGAGGGGTGACAGCGACTGATGATGACTGATGAGTCGCTGTGGATAGAATGGAGGAATTGTAAAAGTACGAAGACACTAATGGGAGTTTTCTACAGGCCCCCAAACAGTAGCCTGGAAATAGGGTGCTTCTTGCAGCAGGAGTTAAAATTGGCATGTAACAAAGGTAATGCCACTGTGGTTATGGGAGATTTCAATATGCAGGTAGACTGGGAAAATCAGATTGGTTCTGTACTCCAAGAAAGTGAGTTTGTAGAGTTCCTCCGAGATGGATTCTCAGAGGAGCTTGTACTGGAGCCTACCAGAGAGAAGGCAATTCTGGATTTAGTGTTGTCTAATAAACCAGATTTAATAAGGGAACTCAAGGTAAAGGAACCACTAGATAGTGACCATAATATGATGTTTTAATCTGCAATTTGAGAGGGAGAAGGTTAAATCAGAAGTGTCAGTGTTGCAGTTGAACAAAGGGGACTATGAAAGCATCAGAGAGGAGCTGGCCAAGGTCGACTGGAAAATTATCCTAGCAGGAATGATGGTGGAAGAGCAATGGCAGGAATTTCTGGGCATAATCCAGAAAATGTAGGATCATTTCATTCCAAAGAGGAAGAAAGATTCTAAAGGGAGTAAGGGGCAACCGTGGCTGACAAGGTAAGTTAGGAATGGAATCAAACTAAAAGAAAAGTAGTATAACATAGCAAAGAGTAGCGGAAAGCCAGAGGATTGGGAAACTTTCAAAGGACAGCAGGAGGTAACAAAAATGGCAAAATGGGGTGAAAAGATGAAGTATGAAGGTAAGCTGGCCAAGAATATAAAGGTGGATAGTAAAAGCTTCTTCGGGTATGTTAAGAGAAAGAGATTAGGAAAGATAAATGTGGGTCCCTTGAAGGCAGAAACAGGTGAAATTATTATTAGGAACAAGGAAATGGCAGACGAGTTCATCAGACTGAAGGCTGATAAATCCCCAGGGCCTGATGGTCTGCATTCCAGGGTACTCAAGGAGGTAGCTCTAGAAATCATGGACGCATTGGTAATCATTTTCCAATGTTCTATAGACTCAGAATCAGTTCCTGTGGATTGGAGGGTAGCTAATGTTATCCCGCTTTTCAAGAAAGGAGCGAGAGAGAAAACGGGGAATTATAGACCAGTTAGCCTGACATCGGTGGTGGGGAAGATGCTGGAGTCAATCAAGACAATGGCGCATTTGGATAGCAGTAAAAGGATTGGTCCAAGTCAGCATGGATTTATGAAAGGGAAATCATGCTTGACTAATCTTCTGGAATTTGTTGAGGATGTGACAAGTAAAATGGATAAAGGAGTGCCAGTGGATGTAGTGTATCTAGACTATCAGAAAGCCTTTGATAAGGACCCACGCAGGAGATTAGTGGGCAAAATTAGAGCACATGGTATTGGGGTAGGGTATTGGCATGGATGGAGAATTTGTTAACAGACAGGAAACAAAGAGTAGGAATAAACGGGTCCCTTTCAGAATGGCAGGCAGTGGCGAGTGGAGTGCCGCAAGGCTTGGTGCTGGGGCCGCAACTATTTACAATATATATTAATGATTTAAATGATGAAATGAAAAGTAACACTAGCAAATTCGCAGATGACACAAAGCTGGGTGGCAGTGTGAACTGCGAAGAGGATGCTAGGAGGTTGCAGGTTGAGTGAGTGGGCAGATGCATGGCAAATTCAGTATAATGTAGATAAATGTGAGGTTATCACTTTGGCGGCAAGAACAAGGAAGCAGATTGTTATGTGGATGGTGTCAGATTAGGAAAAAGGGAAGTGCAACGAGACCTGGGGGTCCTTGTACACCAGTCACTGGAAGTAAATATGCAGGTACAGCAGGCAATGAAGCAAGCTAATGGCATTTTGGACCCTTCAAAACGAGAGGATTTGAAATCACATCTGGAGTATTGTGTGCAGTTTTGGTCTCCTAATTTGAGGAAGGACCTCCTTGTTATTGAGGGAGTGCAGAGTAAGCTCACGAGGTTAATCCCCGGGATGGCGGAACTGTCATATAAGGAAAGATTGGAAAGACTGGGCTTGTATTCACTCGAATTTAGAAGGATGAGAGGAGATCTTATAGAAACATATAAAATTATAAAAGGACTGTACAAGCTAGATGCAGGAACAATGTTCCCAATGTTGGGAGAGTCCAGAACCAGGGGCCATAGTCTTAGAATAAAGGGGAGGTCATTTAAAACTGAGCTGAAAAAAAAATTCAGTTGTGAATTTGCGGAATTCTCTGCCACAGAAGGCAGTGGAAGCCAATTTACTGGATGAATTTAAAAGAGAGTTCTATAGAGCTCTAGGGGCTAGCAGAATCAAGGGATATGGGGAGAAAGCGGGAACGGGGTACAGATTGTGGATGATCAGGCGGTGCAGGCTCGAAAAGTGAATGGCCTCTTCCTGCACCTATTTTTTATGTTTCTATGTTTCATTGATACAGCAAAGACTGTGAGTCCTGGCATACCAACAAGGGAACTGAAGACTTGTGCTCCAGAACTTGCTGCATCCATGGCTAAACATCAGTACAGTTACAATACTGGCATCTTCCTGGCAATGTGGACAATTACCCAGGTATGTCCACCAGGTCCACAAGAACCAGAATAAATCCAAACCAATCTGAAAAAGGGTCTCGACCCGAAATGTCACCTATTCCTTTTCTTAAGAGTCAAAAGATGAAAGTCATGAGAGTCAAAAGTGTTTTTGACCACTGGGTGGCACTTCAATGGCAGCCTCGCCTACAGTCTGTCTGTCCTATTTGTCTTTTTTTTTGTTATTTTTAGTGTTTTTTAAACATTTGTGTAAATGTTCTCTGGTTTGTTTTATGCGGGGGGTGGGGGAGGGGGTCTGGGGGAACTGAGACCCCCGATGTAGGAGCTTGATCACCCCGATGAGGAGGACGGCCGCCGGCTACGGGAGTAAGATCGGCCCGTCAACGGAAGGCGTGAAGCCCCCAACCCCTGGAGCACAAAGAAGGTAAAGGGCCTGTCCTACCAGCATCCGACTCCATGCGATGAGCGCGATCAAACTAGAAGCGGGGGCCGCGCGGAGGTTGGGTGATCCCCTGTACAGGGCCGTTCCCACCCGTATGCGCCTGCATGCGGCAAGCGCAACCAAACCGGCAGCGAGGGCCACGCGGAGCTTGGGTGAGTGGCGCAACGAGGCGCAAAGTGAGGCGAACTTGGAGCGAAGTCTTAAAGGTAAGTTCGCCAGGACAGAGAGGGGCACACAAAGAGGGGCACAGAGGCGCACACACAGAAAGGGCCACGGAGCCACACACATAGAGGGTCACGGAGGCACCTACAGAATGGCTCACAGAGGCACAATGTCGAGGCGGTGTGTAATGCGTCGAGGCGACTGCGAGCCGACAAGCCGTTGCTGCGCGGAATTTTTGAACATGGTCAGTTTTTCGGAGCCCCGCGCGATGTCGGGACGAACTCCGCACAATTCCGCATGGCTCCGGCGATCGAAGTGGGACCGGCCCCGCGACGCCGGACGGCTCAAGCGACCACGTTAGGTCGCGCTCATCGCATAGAGTTGCATGCTGGTGGGACAGGCCTTTAAGAGATTGAACTTTTTTTCGCCTTCCATCACAGTGAGGAATGTGGAGGAGTCACTGTGGTGAATGTTCATGTCAAAATGCATTTTGTGTGTTCCGTTCCTTTTTATTGGTATGACTGTATGGCAAATGAAATTCCTCGTATGTTGCAAGACATACTTGGCTAATAAAGTATGATTATGATTATGATTATTGTCATATGTCCCAGATAGAACAATGTAACACTTATTCTCCAGAGATGCTGCCTGACCTGCTGAGTTACTCCAGCATTTTGTGTCTATCTCCAATCAATTACCACCCCATCAGTCTACTCTCAGTCACATGTAAAACAATGGAAGGGATAATCAATATTACTATCAAGTAGCACTGTTTAGCAACAATTTGCTCACGGTCACTCATTTTTGGTTCTACCAAAACCACTGAACTCTGAATGTCATTACAGCCCTGGACCAAACATGGACATGAGATGAAGTCCAGAAGGTGAAGTGAGGGGAGCTACTTTTGCCATCAAGGTAGCAATTGATCGAGTATGGCAACAAGAACACTGTACAGTGCAAGCGCCAGGAAGCGAGTGGGCAAGATCATCTCTGACCCCTCTCACCCTGGCCACAAACTCTTTGAATCACTTCCCTCTGGAAGGCGGCTCCGGACTGTCAAAGCTGCCACTGCCGGACATAAAAACTACTTTTTTTCCATGAGTAGTAGCTCTGCTCATTAACCAAAAATCTGTAGCCTCCTTTTGCTCTGGTATTTTATTTAATTCGCATGTTTATTATTAATGTTTAACATTTTATGTGTCATTCCTAACTGTCACTGTGTAGAAACATAGAAACATAGAAATTAGGTGCAGGAGTAGGCCATTCGGCCCTTCGAGCCTGCACCGCCATTCAATATGATCATGGCTGATCATCCAACTCAGTATCCCATACGTGCCTGCTCTCCATACCCTCTGATCGCCCTAGCCACAAGGGCCACATCTAACTCCCTCTTAAATATAGCCAATGAACTGGCCTCAACTACCTTCTGTGGCAGAGAGTTCCAGAGACCCACCCACTCTCTGTGTGAAAAAATTCCTTCTCATCTCGGTCCTAAAGGATTTCCCCCTTATCCTTAAGCTGTGACCCCTTGTCCTGGACCTCCCCAACATCGGGAACAATCTTCCTGCATCTAGCCTGTCCAACCCCTTAAGAATCTTGTAAGTTTCTATAAGATCCCCTCTCAATCTCCTAAATTCTAGAGAGTATAAACCGAGTCTATGCAGTCTTTGTTCATAAGACAGTCCTGACATCCCAGGAATCAGTCTGGTGAACCTTCGCTGCACTCCCTCTATGACAATAATGTCCTTCCTCAGATTTGGAGACCAGAACTGTACGCAATATGTCATGTTGTCACTTGCGGGCGGAGCACCAAGACAAATTCCTTGTATGTGAATACTTGGCCAATAAACTTATTCATTCATTAATTCATTCACGAAGCCCTGGCTAAAGTGGACTCAATGGGGATCAACATTCCTGTCTGGAATGGTATTTAGCACAAAATAAGACAGGCACATAAAGCTGGAGATACTCAGCGGCTAAGACAGCATCTATGGAGAAAAGGAATGGGTGGTGTTTCGGGGTGATATCCTGCAAATTGTCCCTAGTGGGTAGGTTAGAACTAGTGTATGGGTAATGGCTAGTCAGCGCAGACCCGGTGGGCCGAAGGGCCTGTTTCCACACTGTATCTCTAAACGAAACTATTATGTTCTAGTTTGCAACCACCCTCTGGGTAAAAAGACAATTCTTTCCCCAGAACTCTTGTAATTCTGCCCCCCCCCCCCCCCCCCCACACCTTAAACTTGTGCTCACTGGTCGTTGACACCTCTGTCATGGGGAATAGTTTCATCCATCTACCCCAGCCATGCCTATCATAATTTTGTATATCTCCATCAGGTCCCCTGTCAGCCACTTCTTCTCCAAGGAAAATGAACCCAACCTCTCCAGTCTCTGCTCATAGCTGAGACATTTCATCCAAAGCAGTAACTACCCTGATGAATATAATTTGCTCCCACTCTGGTGGAATCTCATCATTTCTAAGGTGTGGAGACCACAAATAATCCAGCAGTAACCAACTCGATGCTTTAGAAAGCGATCACTTGTATTTCAACCCTCTCAAGGGCCAAGATTTAATTTTTCCTTTAGCTACGGTCCCACAGTTCCACGGAACTGGGTTCAATCCAGAACTTTGGGCGCTGTCTGTGTGGAGTTTGCACATTCTCCATGGGTTTCCTCTGGGTGTTCAACTTCCCTAACACGTCCCAAAGACCAGTGGGTTTGAAGATTAATTGGCAAAATTGCCCCAAATGAAAACAATGGATAACATTGAACTAGCGAGAACTGGTAATCGATGGTCAGCATGGACTCGGCAGGCCGAAGGGCTGTTTCCATTCTGTACCTAAACTAAAATTAAAATTCTGAGGCTATGAAATCTGGTCTTCGAATCTCCCACTAGTGGACACATCATCTCCACATCTACTCTATCCAGGCCTTTTACTATTCAGTATGTTTCATGAGATAGTTAGATTTAGCTCTTAGGGCTAAAGGAATCAAGGGATATGGGGAAAAGGCAGGAACGGGGTAATAATTTTAGATGATCAGCCATAATCATATTGAATGGTGGTGCTGGCTCGAAGAGCTGAATGGCCTACTCCTGCACCTATTGTTTTCTATATTTCAATGAGGTCCCCCCTCATTCTTCCACAGTAAGGATCTCAGATTTTTCAATGCTGCCTCCACTTTGTCCAATTGGTTAATTTACCTAAGTTCTTTGCAATCTTCTGCTCCCATCCACATTTTTGGCTCTACCACCCAATTTATTTTCAACAACAAACTTAGTAATGGCTCTGTATTCCTTTTATCTGCACAATTTTAAAATAAAATATAGAACTGGGGTTCTATTCGTGGGGGGTGAGTCGGGGACCTCATTGAAACTCACAGAATAGTGAAAGGGTTGGGTAGAGTGGATGTGGAGAGGATGTTTCCACTAGTGGGAGAGTCTAGGATCAGAGGCCATAGCCTCAGAATTTTAGGAGAGAGACATGGAGGAATTTATTTTGTCAGAGGGTGGTAAATCTGTGGAACTCATTGCCACAGAAGGCTGTGGAGGCCAAGTCGATGGATATTTTTACCGCAAAGTTAGATAGATTCTTGATTATGGAGTTGGGATGTCAAGGAGGACGCTCTCGAACTTCTACAGGTGCACAGTAGAGAGCATGCTGACCGGTTGCATCGTGGCTTGGTTCGGCAACTTGAGCGCCCAGGAGCGGAAAAGACTACAAAAAGTTGTAAACACTGCCCAGTCCATCATCGGCTCTGACCTCCCCACCATCGCGGGGATCTATCGCAGTCACTGCCTCAAAAAGGCTGGCATCATCATCAAGGACCCACTCCATCCTGGCCACACACTCATCTCTCCGCTGCCTCAGGTAGAAGGACCAGGAGCCTGAAATCTGCAACATCCAGGTTCAGGAACAGGTTCTTCCCCACAGCCATCAGGCTATTAAACTCAACTCAAACAAAACTCTGAACTTTAATAACCTATTGCACTTTATGTGTTTATTTGTGTGTATATATATATATTCAATGGTATATGGTCACACTGATCTGTTCTGTATGTATTTATGCCTACAATATTCTGTTGTGCAAGAATTTCATTGTCCCATCTGGGACACAAGACCAAAAACACTCTTGAATCTTGAATCTTGATTAGTACGGGTGTCAGGAGGAGGCAGGAGAATGGGGTTGAGAAGGAAAGATACATCAGCCATGATTGAATGGCGCAGCAGGTTTGGTGACCTGAATGTCCTAACTCTGCTTCTGTCACTTATGACCATTTGAACAATGGGTCTGATTGAGGGGAATATTAAAGAGGTGGATCCGATTGCTCACTAATCTATCTGATATTATTTTATTTTTGTCATGGAATGATAACTTCCTTCTGTATTATACCTTCACTCCAATCAGACAAGCTAGTCAAAATCGTTGATAACATTTTTCTAAACTATTTCTAAAAGTCGTCTACAATTACTGCTGACAATTTGATAACAATGCATGAAATATTTAATGGTTTTCCTATTTAATTGTAATCAGACCTTTGAGATTTCCTCTGTTCATTGCATGGGACTTTGTGGTTAGGTGGAGCAGGTGGCAGGCACAAAGCAGGTTTTAACAGGGTTTTAGTAGGAAGGAACTGCAGATGCTGGTTTACATCGAAGATAGACACAAAAGGCTGGTGTAACTCAGCGGGACAGGCAGCATCTCTGTAGAGAAGGAATGGGCAATGTTTCAGTCTGAACAAACAGCTAACAATGGCATGTTTCCTTTATCATTGTTACTTTTTTTACATGTCATTCATTCATTGTTCTTTATCTCTCTACATCATCGTCTATATCTTCTCGTTTCCCTTTCCCCTAACTATTCTGAAGAAGGGTCTCGACCCGATTCCTTCTCTCCAGAGATGCTGCCGGTCCCGCTGAGTTACTCCAACATTTTGTGTCTATTAACAGGGTTTGTGACTGGGCAAACAGCTCATCTCTAAGATGACAAGTTTCAAGTTTTTCCTTCTTCCTGAGTGATATCTCTGGCATTCTGGGTATGTTTGTTTCACCTTCCAATTTTTTTTAAAGATGGTGAAATCCGAATTCTCAGGAGCGAGTGATGTGAGTTAGTGAGTGACTTCACAGCTCCCTTTATATTAAAGGTACAACTGACCTACTTTCAACTTTTGAAGAATAATCTGCCTTTCTTGAAGGAAGGTAAAGGTAGAAAAGAAACATTCCTGTCTTTCAAACCACATCAGCCATTTTGACACTTTATATTTCGGAGACTGAGGTCATGTATATTTCCTTCTATTCTTTCAGTCTATCTTATCCCAACTGTCCTTTCATCCCAACTTCTCTGCACAAGGCAAATCCTTTATCTTTTAAAATCTTTGTATTAATTTTTTTCAAAAGCAAAAAACAAAACAACACAGAAACTCCCCAATAATGATAAACATAACAGTGATATTGATACATGGGGATCAGGATTGCATTAATAACTAGTATAAACTAAATATGAGTCCAGTGCCAAAATACACATTGGGTATATACCTCCCGGTCTCTATGTAAATATAGTTAAGTGTTTAAAAAATAACTTGTATATATAAAAACAAAAAGATAAAAAGAGAAAAAAGAGAGAAGAAAGAGAAAAATAAAATCCCCTAAACTTAAAAAAAAAAGCAAAACAAAATCTGGGCTACAAAGAATTTCAACAATTTAAGTCCTTTGTCGTCAATTCCGTTCCACCGCATAAAGGTAAAATAATTATTATAACGGTTGGAGAGGGGATAATTTATATGTGAAAATGTTGAATAAAGCTTCCCCCTAATCCTATCAAATCTAACCAAGGGTTCAACAATGTCACTCCTAATTTTTTCAAAATTTAAACATGATATCATTTCAGAGTACCAATGAAGTGTGGTAGGAGGATTAGAGTTTTTCCATTTAAATAAAATAGATCTTCTGGCAATTAATGTGGTAAAAGCGATCAACTGATGGGCAGAACGGGACAGATGAGTAGAATCTAACAATGGTAGCCCAAACATTGCAGTAATAGGATGAGGTTGTAAATCAATACCTAAAACTACAGAAATAGTATCAAAAATTTCTTTCCGATTTTTTTCCAAAAGTGGGCAAGACCAAATGTAAGTCTGTGAGTCAGTGAGGCCACTTCAGAGTTACATCTGTCACAAATAGGATTTATATGACCATAAAAACAAGTTAACTTATCTTTTGACATATGAGCTCTGTGAACCACCTTGAATTGTATCAGAGTGTGTCTTGCACACATTGAAGAGGTATTAACTAATTGAAGAATCCTCTCCCATTTCTCTATAGGTAGAGAAATTTGAAGTTCTCATTCCCAGTCATTCCTAATTTTATCCAATGTATCTATTTATAATTTCAAAATCAACTCATAAATAGTCGTTATTAAACCTTTCTGATAAGGGTTCAAATGTACATTTTTTTCCAAGATTTCGGTTTGATGTGGTAACGGAAAAGAGGGTAGAGCAGCCTTCAAGAAATGTCTAATTTGTAAATATCTAAAGAAATGTGAGTTAGGTAGATTATATTTATTGGAGAGTTGTTCAAAAGACATAAAACAACCATCCAAAAACAAGTCACGAATATCTGCTAATCCCTTCCTCTTCCATAACAGAAAGGCTTAATCAGTACTATTAGGATGGAAGAAAAAAATAGATATGATAGGACTCGATAAGATAAAATCATTCAATCCAAAAAACTTACGAAATTGAAACCATATTCGGAATGTATGTCTTATTATTGGGTTAATCGTATATTTATTCAATCTCGTAATTGTAAAGGGTAACAAAGCACTTAGAATAGAAGCCAATGATAGCCCTTGTATAGAATCACATTCACGATTTATCCATCCTGGGCATTGGGTATCTTCTAAATCTTTTGTCCAAAACGATAAATAGCGAGTATTAACTGCCCAATAGTAAAATCTAATGTTCGGCAGTGCCAAACCACTTTTTATTTCTGTAAGTATTTTTTACTTAGTCTGGGATTTTTATTCTGCCATATATTTGAAGACATTTTTGAGTCAATAATATCAAAGAAAGATTAAACAATAAAAATTGGTATCGTCTGAAATAAATACAAAACTTTAGGTAGGATAAATATTTTAATAGCGTTGATTCGGGCGATTAGAGATAAGGATATTGGTGACCATTTAGTAAACTGTTGCCTGATGTGGTCAATTAGGGGCGTAAAATTGGTTTTAAGTAGATCCTTGTGTTTCTTCGTAATCTTAATGCCTAAATAGGTAAAATAGTCGATCTAAATGGAAACTGTCCGTAATTCGAAATTTGATTGTTTAATTAAAAAAGCTCACTCTTACTAAGATTTAGTTTATAACCAGAAAAACGACTAAATTGATTAAGTAGTGCTACTATTGCAGGAATAGATTTTTCTGGGTTAGAGATAAATAATAACAGATCGTCTGCATAGAGAGATAGCTTATGTGTCTTATTATCACGGACAATACCAAAAATATTAGGGGATTCCCTAATAGTGGTGGCCAGAGGTTCCAAAGTGATATCAAACAATAAAGGACTTAAAGGACAGCCCTGTCTAGTAACTCGAAAGAGCCTGAAAAAATGGGATCTCTGATTATTGGTAAGTACAGAAGCTTGAGATATATGATATATCAGCTTGATCCAAGAGATTCATTTTGGACCAATCTTACATTTTTCAAGTGTATTGAATAAGTATTCCCAACCTACGCTATCAAATGCCTTCTCAGCATCAAGTGAAATGACACATTCTGGAGTTTTATTTGACGCTGTATATACAATATTCATTAATCTCCTAACATTAAAGTATGAAAAACGATTTTTAATAAAACCTTTCTGATCTTCAGAAATAATTTGTGGTAAAATATTAAAATAGCCAATATTTTTGAAAGAATTTTGTAATCTACATTTAAAAGTGATATAGGTCTATATGATGTCACTTCAGTAGGGTCTTTATCTTTTTTAAGAATTAAAGAAATTGATGTTTCATAAAAGGATTGTGGTCATATTTTCATTAAAAAGGCTTCTTTAAAAACTGTGCATAGCCAGGGGGACAGTAAACATGAAAAATATTTTAAAAATTCCACTGTAAACTTGTCTAAATCGGGAGCTTTACCAGAATTCATCGAAATGATTTATTTCTGTATTTCTTCCACCATGATGGATTCATCTAACAACAGAGACTCATTATGTGATAAATTTGGCAAGTTCAGTTTCTTTAAAAACTCATGCATTATATTGGGATCAGTAGGAAATTCTGATTGATATAGGGAGGTATAAAATTCCTGGAAGGATTTATTAATTTCATCATGGTCTACTGTCAATGTACCATCCCGTTTACTCACTACTCTGACGTTTGGCTGACGCAGCTTTTGACTGATTGGCGATTAATTTGCCAGATTTATCGCCATGTATATAAAATTGACTTTTGGTTTTCAGTAGCTGATTCTCAATCAGTGATACTAATAACAAATCATGCCTCAATTGAAGTTCAACTCTATTCTTATAGAGCTCTAGACTAGGAGCTTTTGAATATTTTAATTAATTTCTTTAATCTCATCAGCCAATATACGTATATCATTTTTAGTTTGTTTTTTTAATCCCACGGAGTATGAAAAAATGTGTCCATGAAGATATGGCTTAAAAGCATCCCAGACTACACCATTGGATATTTCTTCAGTAGAGTTTGTTAAGAAGAAGAAAGCAATCTGATCTTTAATAAAATTAACAAAATTTAGATCTTCAAGCAAAGTAGTATTAAATCGCCGTTGTTTAGCACTAAACTTGGAATCGGGTAGTTTGATTGATAGTTTCAATGGTGCATGATCAGAAATAGCAATTGCATCATACTCACATGCAGTGACCGATGAAACTAGCCGAGAATCTATTATAAAGTAGTCAATCCTAGAGTAACTATGATATACATGAGAGAAAAAAGAAAATTATTTGTCATTTGGGTGTAGGAATCTCCAGACTTCTAGCATTCCAGAGTCAAGTAAAAAATAATTGATAAAACTAGCTGATTTGGAAGCACATGATCAGATGCAGATCTGTCAATCGATGGACCTAAACAGCAGTTAAAATCTCCACCCATTATCAAAAGATGTTCATTTAAATTAGGAAAGGATGCGATTAACTGTTTGAAAAACTCAGGGTGATCAATATTAGGTGCATAAACATTCACCATAACAACGTTTTGTTATGAAGAACACCAGTGATCATTAAAAATCTACCATATGGATCAGATATTGTTTCATAATGAACAAATGAAATTGAGGAGTCAATAAAAATAGAGACTCCTTTCACCTTCGCCTATGAATTGGAATGAAACTGCTGTCCTCTCCAAAACCTAAAGAATCGTTGATTGTCATCTTTCCTTACATGAGTTTCCTGAACAAAGATAATCTGAACATTTAGTCTACGAAGAACTTTAAAAAAAAAATTCCTCTTAATAGGATGGTTCAAACCATTAACATTCCATGAAAGGAAGTTAATAACTTTATCCATATTGTTTGTAAAAATCATATGGAATGTAAAGGGTTAATTTCGTAGAGCATAGCAGTTCATGATACTGGAAGGAGAAAAATCTAAGGTGGAGCCAGAAGTGACGACATTTCAGACATTTTTGTAGTTCAAATTCTGCTCAGGTAGAAAAAACTAAACTCAAAGCAAAAGCCCCCCCCCCCCCCCCCCCACCCCCCACCCATGCAATACCCGAAACCGACCAGTAGACAGTCAGTATGCTACCTAATCCCTCCCCTACCCCCACCTCTTCTAATGACAGCTCCCAACGTGAAAATAAGGTATATTTACCATTCAATAGCCAATTAATATTATGGTTAAAAAGGACAAGCTAACTGTGAAAAACAATAACGCCTTCATATTGTTTATCCAAGGTCAAAGTACGAGCAAACTATGAAAAACAAGAACTGCTTCACTTTGTTTGTCTAAAGTCAGGGGAAAAATCCTTTGATGGACATTTTAAAAGTGGAAGAGCTAACAAAGAAGATCTTAAAAGTTAATATATAAAACCATTACATTAAATTAACAGTATCTTAGAGAATGTAAAAGTTATGGTTTGATACCATCATACTAAAATTCTAAAAAGTAATTAGAAAATAACATCTAATTAAATTCTTAATCATTTACAGAACGATACATTGTCAAAATAGGAACAATAAATCTCCGATTGTAACTCAGTCGGCTATCAATAACTCCCCGTCACGGCTGCAGTCCTATAAGCCTCCAGAAAGCAGGAAGCTTCTTGCGAATTGTTAAAAAATTGGTTGTTACCATTAAAGAGTCGTATACGCAGTCTAGCTGGATAGAGCAAGGCAGGGCGCAGCTGTTTCTTAAATAACTCAGACATTACATTATGGAAAGGCATTCTCAGTCCCATAAGCTCATGGCTGTAATCAGGAACAAACCAAAACTTGCATCTTTCATATTCAACCATGCCCAACCGTTTTGCAGCTCGGAGGATATTCTCCTTCATCTGCAGGAAGTGAAACCGAATGATCAGATGTCTCTTTGAGACCAGCTTTCTTCCCGATTCTGTGTGCATCGTCCAAAATTGGAAGATTTTCATACTGCTCAATGTTGAAAGTCTCTTTTATCATTTTAGATACATATTTTATAACATTATCCCCTTCTTGACCTTCAGGCAAACCAACAATTCGCAAATTCAGTAGACGGTTTCTGTTTTCAAGATCCATGTTTTTAGTCTTGTATTGCTCGAGTGCCCGAGGATTTTCGTTTATTTTCCGTTCCAGTATTTCAATCTTCAATTCTCTTTCCTGACCCAAGGTTCGCAAGTTATCAATCTGTTCCTTCTGTTCACGAGATTCATCTTGTAACATAATCAACTTGTCTTGAACTTCCTTCAATTTGCTCGAAATTCCTTTCATCTTTTCTTCTAAACCGCAGAATCGCATGTTCATTTCTCCGTTCATTTTCAATATTGCTTCTAAGGTACCAGAGTCAGAGGCTGCACCTTCCCCACGCTCCTTCCTTGGAGAAGCTTTTTTTCCTCTTCACTCCGTCCTTTTCAGGATTGAAGCGTATATAAGTGTTATCAAAGGTTAGACCGTGTAAGCAAGGAGTTAAAAATTAAGGGAGCAAAGGACGTTACAACCTTACAGCATGCTGCCACTAGGAGAGTCCCACAAGGCAAGTCCTGTTTGAAAAGAAAAGTGCTGGTAGACCTCAACGAGTCTTTAGTTTAGTATGGAGATACAGCACGGAAACAGGCCCTATAGCCGACCGAGTCCGCACCGACTAAGGACCCCTGCACCCTAACACTACCCTACACACATTAGGGACAACTTGCACTTATAGAAAGCCAATTAACCTACAAACCTGTAGGTCTTTGGAGTGTGGGAGGAAAACGAAGATCCCGGAGAAAACCCACATGGTCACGGGGAGAAGTACAAACTCTGTACAGGCAGCACCTCTCGTCGGGATCGAACCCGGGTCTCCGGCGCTGCAAGTGCTGTTGGCAGCAACCCAACTGCTGCACCACCATGCCGCCCCTGTGGTGAGAAATGGACTGGTGACCCTTTATTAGTCTGCAGAAGAATCCCGACCTGAATGGTCGTCTGCCCATGTCCCTCCACAGATGCTGCCTGACCTGCCAAGTTTCTCCAGCAGTGTGTTTTTTTTACTCACCATTCCAGCATCTGCAGAGTCCTGTATCCCTAAGCCTTGTTTGGGAAGTGTTTGTGTTTTTTGCAAGGTTTTTCTTGCAAGGTTTTTCTCCATTAATGTTGACAAAATGTACTTGGGTGTTGCTGAACCTGTGTAAGGGATTGTGCAGCGGTCATAAGACTACGTTGAAGTGGGCCACCATTAACTCAAAACAAGAACCAGTCTTTAGAAAATCCATTCTAATGGAACAGATTATCAGTCTGAAACTAAAATGACAGCTATTCAGACAGACAGGCAGTCTGTTCTCGATTTCATCAGCCGAATATGGGGGTATGTTAATCGGTCCACATCAAACCAGAGATCTTCAGCTTGTTATTTCGGAGCATTGTAATAGACATGAAGGATCTATCACTTGCTACATCAAACATCAGGGGGGCCGTTGGAACGAGAGGGGGCCATCACAGAGAGAGGGGGCCATCAGAGTGGGAAGAGGGCCATCGTCGAGAGAGGGGGCCATCGGAGAGGAAAGAGGGCCATCGGAGAGAGAGGGGGGCCATTGCAGAGAGAAGGAGTTCATCGGAGTGAAGGGGGCTGTCAGAGAGAGAGGGGGCTGTCGGAGATAGAGGGGAGCCATTGGAGAGGTAAGGGGCTGTCGGAGGGAGAGGAGGGCCATTGGAGAGAAAGGGGGATGTCGGAGAGAGAGGGGGCTGCTGGAGAGAGAGGGGGCTGTCAGAGAGACAGGGGGCTGTCAGAGAGAGAGGGGAGCCGTCGGGGAGAGCTTATGTGAAATTCTTTGCTTGCATACCCAATGTATGCAAATAGTCGTCACTTTTTGGGCGCTGAGAAAATTACAAAGTATCCCACACCAGGTCCTCCTTTGTTCAAGAGTTTCCAGCCAGTGGATGCCGAGAACAATGGGGGAGCTGGCGGGGGTTGGATTGGTTGATGGGGGAGGGGAGAGGAGGGGGCTTGCTTCCACGTGCGGCAGCAGGCAGTAGATAGGACTCTTGAACTTTGCCAACACCATAACGTGGCCAGACTTGTGCACTGCCCAGGTGAGGTCTGCTGTATGATTTTACCAGGTTTTTATGCAAAAGTAAGCATTTCTGTTCTTAGGTACCTGTGACAACAAAGTATCATTGAATTTAATGGTCATAGGCGTTATTGTCTATCTATTAATAATTGGGGTATTTTATGTGCTTTTGAGGCAGTTCTCAGCATTCTTAATTTTGGGTGAACCAGCTACAAACTCTGAGATACAAGGAGGTAGGCACAAAATGCTGGAGTAACTCAGCGGGCCGGGCAGCATCTCTGGAGAGAAGGAATAGGTGACGTTTCGGGTCGAGCCTTCTTCAGACAGTATCTGAGATACAAGGAACTGCATACAGTGGTTTACAAAAAAAGGCAGGAAGTGTTAGTTAGACAGCATTTCTGAAGATGTTCTCCAGAGATGGTACCTGACCCGCTGAGTTACTCCAGCACTCTGTGCCCATGTTCTCCACAGATGCTGCCTGACCCGCTGAGTTACTCCAGCACTCTGTGTCCATGTTCTCCACAGATGCTGCCTGACCCGCTGAGTTACTCCAGCACTCTGTGTCCATGTTCTCCACAGACGCTGCCTGACCTGCTGAGTTACTCCAGCACTCTGTGTCCATGTTCTCCACAGATGCTGCCTGACCCGCTGAGTTACTCCAGCAATCTGTGTCCATGTTCTCCACAGATGCTGCCTGACCCGCTGAGTTACTCCAGCACTCTGTGTCCATGTTCTCCACAGATGCTGCCTGACCCGCTGAGTTACTCCAGCACTCTGTGTCCATGTTCTCCACAGATGCTGCCTGACCCGCTCAGTTACTCCAGCACGCTGTGTCAGCCTCTGAGTATCTCAGTTCACAAGTCAAGATGGGTCGGTCATGTTGTTCGGATGGAAGACGAGCGTCTACCAAAGCAAACCTTCTACTCCCAGCGCAAAAGAGGGGGACAAAAGAAGAGCTTCAACGATGCCTTAAAAGCCAGCGTGAAGAAATGTGCAATTGACATCGACAATTGGGATACCAATGCCAAGGACAGGAAACTCTGGCGAACCATCATCCAAGAAGGAACAGTGACCCTCGAAGCCAAGAGATGCGCAGATTTAGAAGAAAAGAGAAGAAAACGGAAAGAGAGGCAGCAACAACCAAAGCCCGATCTGCCACCTGGAATTACCTGTCCTGAATGCCGAAGAACTTTCAAAGCCAGGATTGGATTCATATGCCATCTGAGTCCATAAAAACAACAGAACGTAGACTATCATCCTCGACCTCGAGGGATAGCCGAGACGATTATCACAGTGGTCAGCCAGTGTCCATCGCGAATAGAAAGGAATAGAATACTTTATTCACACATGTGACAAGTCACAGTGAAAGTCTTTGCTTGCATACCCAATGTATGCCATTAGTCGCTATATAAAGGGTGTTGACAAAGTTACCAAGTACCCCCCCCCCATGCCAGGTCCTCCTTTGTTCTCCCCCTCCACCACCCACCCCCTTCACGGTCTTCTTCTTTCGAGTCCATCTTGTTACAAATGTCGACATCGCTGTCATCGTCCGTCCTGAAAAGGACGCAAGCTTCCGGTGACAATCAGTGGGAGCCGCCGCTTGTCACAATAGATGGTGGTGGTCGCAGAATTAGCCTCAGGATACTTCCAGTTTCCAGCCCCTCGGCATGGACGCTTCTGCTATGGGCCCCCCCTCACGCTGATCCCCCCTCACCGAGTCCTCCATTGCAGGAAAGGAGTTCAGTTTTGCTGAGCTGATGAATTGGCCAAATTTCCTATGCAGCCCCACCGACTTACCACTTCATGCAGCATGGTCCCAATTCACTAAAAAAAACGTTGAAATACGCAAGAATTGCTTTCAAATGTTGCTGATCACTCTTTATTGAGTGAAATGAAATGCAGGATTGGGCACCCTCTATGGCAATGCAGAAAATACTTCACTGGGTAGGAAGGAACTGCAGATGCTGGTTGAAACCGAAGATAGCCACAAAATGCCGGATTAACTCAGCGGGACAGGCAGCATCTCTGGAGAGAAGGAATGGGTTCCACGCTCCGGGTCGAGACGTCTTGGGTGGAGAAGGGTCTCGACCAGGAGCGTCACTCCAGAGATGTTGCCTGACCCGCTGAGTTACACAAGCACAATATTTTACAGGGACTGTTTCCACTGCTCATTATATCAACGTCCCAAAATGTCTCTCCCGCTGGGCTCTTGTGGATCAGGTATCACTGAGGTAATGTGGCAGTCTTGGTAGAAGGGAATCACCGCCCATTTCTTTGGTGGCTTGCTTCCAACAAAAAGCAGATGTTTATAAATGAAGTGTAGAAAATAATTACAGATGAACACCAATTTTTCAAAATATTCACGAACTATATAGCTTGACCTCTCAGGCCAGCATATGTTTGTACATAGAATATAGAACAATACAGGAACAGGCCCTTAGAACCACAATGTCTGTGCTGGCCATGGTGCTAATCTAAATTAATCTCATCTGCCCGCATAAGGTCCATATCACTCTATTCCCTGACCATTTATGTGCATTGTTTAAATGCCTTTTAAGTGGTATCTGCTTCTACCACTTCCTCTGGCAGCATGCTCCAGGCACCTTCTACCCTCTATGTGAAAAACATGTCTCATAAACCTTCTTAAAATATTCCCCCTCTCACCTTCAACCTATGTCCTCAAGAATTGGCATTTGCATCCTGGGAAAACAATGCTGACTACCGATATCCCATCTATGCCACTTATAATTGTATATACCTCTATCAAATCACCCCTCAGCCTCTGATGATCTAGAGAAAATAATCCAAAGTTTAGCCAAACACTCCTTAGAGGAGTGTAACAGCAAGGGCTCGACTACAGTCCGTCTGTCTTTGAAATTTTTTTTGTCCCGTTAGATGTATGTTTTTAGTTCTAATTTTTATTATTTTTTAGCTGTGTATATGTGTGGGGGGGTGGGGGAAACCGTTTAATCTCTTCCCTGTACGGGGACCCGGCTTTTTCCCTGTCGGGTCTCCGGTGTCGTTGTGCCTAACATGGTGGAGTCTCCAACCGGAACCAACCTGAGGTCTCCAGTCGCGGAGCCTGCGGACTCGCCATCGGAAGACCCGTGGTGGCACGCGGCTGCGACCCGACTTTAGAGCTTCGGAGGCTCCGGCCGCAGGCCGGTGGACAGGAACATCGGGAGCTCGCAGGTCCCTGGTGGGAGACCGCTTTTCGGAGCTCCCGCAACGGCAACTTCTCCCGCTGGAATCGCGGGGTTTAAATGACAAGGAGCAGGGCCTAACATCGCCCGGCGCGGCTTAAACGCCCGCGGGACTCATCATCGCCTTTAACATCATGAGCCCCAGTCGCCTCGATGCTGCAGTTGGACTGCTGGACCGCCGAAGAAGAACAAAGGGAAGAGATAAGACTTTTGCCTTCCATCACAGTGAGGAGGCGTTGGAGATTCACTGTGATGGATGTTTGTGTAAATTGTGTTAAGTGTGTGTCTTATTTTTTTTGTAATGTCATGACTGTAGGAATGAAATTTCATTCAAACCTTGTCTGTTTGAATGACAATAAAAGGCATTTTATTCTATTCTATTATAATTATAACCAATACTCTCCAATCCAGGAAACATCCTGGTGAACCCCTTAGTTTTTATTTTTAGAGATTCCACGTGGAAACAGGCCCTTCAGCCCATCGAGTCCACGCAAACCAACGATCACCTGTTCACACTAGTTCTATGCAATCCCAGTTCTGCATTCTTGGGAAAGGCAGACAATTCACACTAGGGGCAATTTACAGAAGACTATTGACCTACAAACCTACACGTCTTTTTATTGTGGGAGGATATCGGAGCACCCGAGAAAAGGCCACGTGGTCACAGGGAGAACGTACAAACTCTGTATAGACAGCATAGAATCGGGATTGGACCCAGATCTCACCGCCGCTGCCTCCATGAGCTGCCCTCTTCTGCCCCTTCTCCAACGCCTCTATATCCTTCCTGTAGCATGGCAACCAAAACTCCACACAGTACCCCAAAGCCGGCCTAACCAGAGTTTTATACAGCTGCAACAAGGCATATTGTCCTTTATATTCAATAGTACCATATGGAATTCTCTCCCTCAGAGGCCGGTGGAGGCAGGTTCTCTGGATGCTTTCAAGAGAGCGCTAGGTAGGGTTCTTAAAAATAGCGGAGTCAGGGGATATGGGGAGAAGGTAGGAACGGGGTACTGATTGTGGGTGATCAGCCATGATCACATTGAATGGCGGTGCTGGCTCGAAGGGCCGAATGGCCTCCTCCTGCACCTATTGTCTATTATCTATTGCCTTCTTTATCACCCTATCTACCTGTGTTGCCACTTTCAAGGATTTATGGACTTGCACCCCAAGAATCCTCAATACACCAATGTGAAGAGGTTCACGTGTTGTATACTCAGTTTAATATTAGTACAAAAGGGCAAGGTGTGTTAACGTGTTGACTGCCAAGCGAAGACGAGCTCCGTATTCTGCTGCATCCCCGTTAGCTGACCACCAGAGTAGCTGACCACCCAGAGACCACCCACATCACGCGAGGGCTCGAGCTCGAGCACGACAATCGAAGGTTCGACACCAAAGTGGCTCGTCCACAAGGTAGCGCCGCCAATGTTTCCATCTGCCCGATTCATCAATAACTGATGATGCTGAGGGAGTATATGGTGATAGGGATCATAGATAGGGTAGACGGAAGTAAACTTCCCCTCCATAATAAATAAGACTTCAACGGTTGCAGCACCTAGACTGCGGAACAGCATCCCTCTCATCATCAGAACCGCCCCCTCCATCAACTCCTTTAAACCGAGGCTTAAAACCTATTTCTGAAGATATGAGACTCCGCCTGGAAGGAAAATCAGAACGCTTCTATCGGACGTGGTCTGCATTTATAGAATTACTACAAAGATAGGGTGCAGGAGAACCTCGGGCCTTGGTAGGGGGGGATGAAAAACTATCGAGTTGGTGGATTCCTTTTGCGTGATATATATATCTTTTTTTCTTTCTTTTCTTTTTCCTTTTCTTTTTTTAGGGCCTATCCTTTAACCCCCTTTCTCTAATTCTTTGACCAAGGGTCTCTTCTCCCCTTTGGCACGCTCTTTCACTATCACAACTCTTTTCACAATTTCACTCTCTTTCTCTCTATTCTTTTTCTTTAAAAGCCATAAAACTATGGGGTACAATGACTGTAACAGTATATATGTGTACATTGATGTATTTACCTCTAATAAATAAAATGTAAAAAAAAACACAAAAAAAACCTATTTCTACTCCCTAGTGTTTTTGAGTCCCTCTGAGGGGGAAGTTTATGTATGTTTTGTTAGGTCTGCGTACCGTTGTATGTACCACAATAGTATCTGCACTGATGTACAGCACTTTGGTCAATGGGAGTTGCTTTCAAATGTGCTATAGAAATAAAATTGATTGATGATGATTGATGATTAACTAGAGGGAATAGGATTAAGGTATGGAGTGTGGTGTTTGGAGATATTAAATATATTTTGCTCACCCACTGGGTGATTAGAGTTTGGAACACACTCCCACAGTGGGCGGTGGAGACAAGTTCTCTCACATCATTTAAACAATGTTTAGACGGGCACTAGTATTGCTAAAGCGTATAAAGTTTTGGACCAATGGCAATAGAATCGATGGTTGGCATGAAGATGGTGGGCCAACAAGCAAGTTTCTTTCTCTGACTCTCTCTGTCTCTCTCTCTCCCTCTCCTCCTCTCCCTCTCTCCCCCCCTCCGTCCCTCTCCCTCCCTCTACCCTTACTTCTACCACTCTCTCTCTCTCCCTCTCCCTCTCTCTTTCCCTCCCTCCCTCCCTCCCTCGATCTCTCCCTCTCTCTCTCTCTCCTCCTTTTCCTTTCTCCCTCACTCCCTCCCTCCCTCCCTCTACCTCCCTCTCCCTCCCTCTCTCTCTCCCTCTCTCCCCCTCCCCCTCCTCTCCCTCTCTCCCGCACTCCCTCCCTTCCTCCCTCCCTCTCTACCTCCCTCACTCCCCCTCTCTCCCTCCCTCCCTCCCTCTACCCCCCTCTACCCATCTCTCTCTCTCCCTCTCTCTCCCTCTCCCTCCCTCGCTCTCCCTCTACCTCTCTCTCTCTCCCTCTCTCTCTCCCCCCTCTCCCTCCCTCTACCACTCTCTCTCTCTCCCTCTCTCTCTCCCTCCCTCTCCCTCCCTCTACCATTCTCTCTCCCTCTCTCTCCCTCCCTCTCCCTCTCTCTCTCCCTCCCTCTTTCCCTCTCTCTCCCTCTCTCTCTCTCTTTGCTAACTAAAGGGAGCAGATCTTGTTCCCCCAAAGCTATAAACGGAGCAAATGTTTGTCTTGTGCTAATGGAATAGTGCTGTGGCTGCCATTACTGACCTACTCGTATATTTGACACACATAATTATGTGAAGTTAAATACCTCATCTGCCACAGTGGGATTTTAATTCCTGTCTCTGGATCTTTTGTTTTGAATCACATGTCTTACATTATAACCATCTCAATTTTACACACCCCGCTAGATATGTTCTCCCCATTTACCCCGCCAACATTGTTTGTCATGTTTAAGAATCTTAATTGTGAATTTGATTGTTGTTGCAAATACTAAGTTTATACTTGTTCTGCAAGAATATAAAAATAGATTTTGTGTTTTGGAAAAAAACAATAATCAAAATACTGGGCATTAAAATAACTATTTTTTATAATTTATTTTTCAGGAGAATTCTTGCTTTAAATGATTCTCTTCCATTTCTAGCTGAGACGTAAACGAGATGTTTAATAGAATCATAAAATGAGATGTTTAGTAGAATCATAAAACGAGATGTTTAATAGAATCATAAAATCATATAGTGCAGAAATAAGTCCTTCAGCTCACCTCACCCCTTCCATGCCGGCCTGTATGCTAGTCCAAATTATCTGCATTAGGCCCATATCCCTCTATGTCTTTCCTGTCCTAGTATATGTGCAAACACCTTTTAAATGTTCTAATTGTATCTGCCATCTCTTCTGAAGAGGTATCTTCTGGCAGCTCAGTCCAGCCACTCACCAGCCTGTGTTTGGAAAAAGTTACATCAAATATCCTTTTCATTTCCCCACTCTCAGTTTATATCTGTGCCCTCTAGGACTCCCAGCCTAGATAATGGGGTGGAAGACTGCAACCTTCACGTGGTCCGCCCTGATTCGACTAATGCAATCAACTCGACGTGCACAAACGGAAGATCAAATAGAACAAGTTGTCCAACAACTTTAGGTTGTGCACGCCACACGAAAGAAGAAGAAGAACAAGCCTAGATAATCAATTCAATGATTCAATTCAATGGTTCAATTAATCAATTTTACTACGGAGTCACGTGAGTGACTACGTGAAGAAGCCCCGCCAGGCGCATGCGCGTCATTACGTCCGCGCATGTCACACTGAACGGGCTGGAGGGCGCAGCTCCACCAGCGGTAAGTAGAAACTTTGCAGCTAAGTGGTTTTGAAAACTTTGCCTGGGAATTTTTTAACTCCGTAAAGCTGGCTCGAGCAGTCAGTAGGAGTATGGAGTGGTCAGGTAGGAAAGTTCATAGTAGCGTGGGTCCAGTGATGCGGATTCACAAATTAGATCGGGTCGGGAGATTAGCGCGGCAACGCCGGTTCCGATACCGGGTGCCGTTTTACCGACAGCCGTTATATTAGAGGTGAACTTTCTACACCAGCTCCAGGGACTCAGGAGCCTGAGGCCACCGATAGCCATAGAAAGGCAAAAAGAAAAAGAAAATCTATCCAACCCGTGTTGTCAGACGAGTCTGAAGAAGAAGGTGACTCCCCTCCAGATAATAAAAGAATGTGGGGGAGGATGCAGAATATGGAGAAGATGCTCCAAACTTTGATAAAACAAGGGTCTAAGGGCCCAGTGATTCCCCAGGCAGCTGTTCAACAAGGCCCATATCAAGAGGAATATGTGGACTATCAGCAAGGGGATTTCCTTCCAGCGCCTTGTTTAGGACTGGACGATGCCTCCCTACAATATGACTTGGGAGAAGCGGGGCAGGATGCAGCTGACCCTATGTCTGGTGTCCCTGCTTATGTGCAAACACCAGAGCACAAGAGCCACGTTCCGGGTGTCCCGGATATTGCAATGAGTTTGCTATTCCGGAGTGGACTGGTGAGGCAATAGAGGTATACCTTGCCAACAATATCAATTATTTAATTTCTCACCAGCTCCAGCAATTTATGATGCAAGAGACTACCTATAAATAGAAGACGCCTGTTTACTGTGCATCATTGAAAGTGCCCACGGTGAACCCAGTAATCTGGGCACCCATAAGTCCTTCTATGAGAGGACAGGAGGTTCGGCATCAATGCGTCCTCCAACTGGTGGCTGCAGCAATTACTGCATTTGGCAGTATGGCCAAAGGGAGCATGATTACTCAAACTCAAAAAGTTATGTTGGCTCTATTATGCAATGCATTCTTTGAAGTAAATTGCATTAAAAAAATCGCCATCAGGCCAACTCTCAATCAAAAGTTTGCTGCTCTATGTAAGGCGACAAATATACAAATGCCTGAGTTCCTGTTTGGAACGGACCTTGTCAAACAAATACGTGATATTGATGATGAGGCAAAAACAATTGGTTTGATGAAGCCAAGCGTATTACGGTCACCTATTCGCAAACCTGGGTTTGTGTACTGAAGGTCGGATCCAGGTGCTGGACTGAGCAGGGGGAGGCCAGTGGGGCAATGAGGTTACCCACCAAGACAGAGCGGCTTCAACCCCAATATGAGCAGACAGCAGGCTTACGGGCCAACTGCAGAGGTACAGGAAACTTTTGTTAAAGGTTCTGATGCACAACCTCCTATTAGAGGTAGATTACAATTGTTTTACAATGAATGGTGCTGTATAACATGTGATATGTTTATACTAAATACTGTGTCAGGTTCTACCATTGAGTTTATCTCAGGGATGGATCCACCTAACAGCACAAGCCAAATAAAATGTTGGTGTTTTCTGCTCCAGAGACTGAACAGGTTAACGATGAGATTAAGAATTTATGCCAAAAAGGAGTGATTGAGAAAGCCATTACTCATCCTCAACAATTTGTGTCTAATATATTCCCCAGACCTAAGAAAGATGGGGGTTGTAGAATAATTCTGGACCTCACTCACTTAAATTCTTCAGTTCACTATTGACATTTTAAAATGGACACCTTCGTTACTGCAAAACAGCTGGTCTCACAAGATTGTTAAATGGCAACTATTGATTTGCAAGATGCGTATTATTCAGTGCCAATTCATGCTCATTATCGCAGGTACTTGAAATTTAATTGGACTGGACAGCTGTGGCAATACAAAGCATTGCCTAATGGATTAAGTTCAGCACCTAGGCTATTTACTAAATTGTTAAAACCTGTGCTGGGGCTATTGAGGGAACATAATCACATCATCATGGCTTATTTAGATGATATCTTAATTATCAGCAACACTAAAGAGTCAGCTGAGGAGTCGGTTGCAGTAACCAAAAATGTGTTTGAAAAATTAGGATTTTTGGTCCATCCAACTAAGTCTAAATTACAGCCAACCCAAAATATTGAGTGTTTTGGATTTCTTATTGATTCAGTTGATATGACAGTAACATTACCAACAGCCAAGGTTGTGGATATTGCTGATGTCTGTGCTTGCCTCACACGAAAACTTTATCCCTCCATCCGAGAAGTCGCTAAGGTCATTGGGAAATTGGTAGCAGCTTTCCCTGCAGTACAGTGCGGTCCTTTGCATTATCAACATTTGCAAAGAGCAAGAGAACAAGCACTAAAAGAGCATGCAGGCTATTTTAATCGGGTTATGCAGTTAACAACCACAGCTCTAGCAGAATTGCAGTGGTGGATTGTTAATGTTAGTCAAGCTACCAATAACATTTTGGTGCAGGAACCTTCAATGATTTTACAGACTGATGTAAGTGCTCTCGGATGGGGGTCTACGGACATTGAGTCTAGCTGTGGGGGTAGATAGAATGAACAAGAAGGTTTGATTCTACACACACAAGGAATTATTGGAGGCATTTTATGGGTTAAAGGCATATTGCTCCACAATGAATAATTTACACGTTCAACTCCAGATTGATAACACCACGGAAGTGGCATATATTAATCATATGGGAGGAGCAAGATCAGTTTCATGTGATAGCATGGCTAATCATATATGGCATTGGTGTATTTCGAGAAACATCTGGGTTTCAGCCATCTATCTACCAGGGGTAGACAATGTGGTGGCATACCATAGGTCACGAAAATTTAATGACAATATAGAATGGATGTTGAATTCTAAAGTTTTTCAAACAATTGTCACACGATTTGGGTTGCCAGATAATGATCTGTTTGCATCCAGACTGAATCACCAGTTACCTAAATATGTTTCATGGGAGCCAGACCCAGGAGCAGTAGCTGTGGATTCATTTTCGTTACATTGGGGGCACTCATCCTTTTATGCCTTTCCTCCATTTTGTCTGATTACGAAATGTTTAACCAAAATAGAGCATGACTCCGCCACAGGCGTTTTGGTTCCAGTTTGGCCAACACAACCATGGTTCCCATTGGTATTCAGAATGATGGTTCAGCCATTCATGATGATTCCCAGCTGCAGTAATTTGTTGGTGCATCTGGTTACAGGAGAAAGTCACCCATTACATGACCGTATCAATTTGTTGGTCTGCAGGTTCTGAACAGACCATTTCAAGGCCTTGGATTGTTGAACAGGACCATGGAGGTTATCACTGCAGCCTGGAGGAATAGTACTAAAATCAATATGTGGTTCACATAAAGAAATGCAAGATGTTCTGTGTACAATCAAATATATCTTACCATACTGCAAGCATAAGTGATGTGTTGGAGTTCCTTGCTAAATTGCATTTTGATGAGCACTTGACTTATAGTGCTATTAACAGTGCTCAGAGTGCTTTGTCCTCCTATTTAGTGCAGTCCTCAGGACAACAACCTATCGGGGCTCATCCGTTAGTATCCCGATTCATGAGAGGAATTTTTAACAAAAACCCTCCTAAACCTAGATATACAGAAACCTGGGATATCAGTGTAGTTCTCACACTGCTTCGGCAATGGGCTCCAATTACGTCATTGTCTATGCAGGGATTAACTCTGAAAGTGGTTATGCTAATGGTACTGGTTTCAGCACAAAGTGTACAAACATTACAATTGTTACAAATAGATTGTATGCATTTGTCTGTAAATTACATTACATTTTATGTCTATGATTTAATCAAACAAAGCAGGCCAGGTATGGCAGGAACCAAGGTGACGTTTAAAGCATATCCTGTTGACCAAATGTTATGTGTAGTTAAACACTTAAGCCAATATCTTGAGTTAACAAGGAGTCCCAGAGGTTCTGAGACAACACTGCTCATTAGTCACAAAAAACCATATAAAGAGTGTCAGTACAAACTATTTCTAGATGGTTGAAACAGGTTCTCAATTATGCTGGAGTCGACACTCATGTATTTAAATCTCACTCCACCAGGGCGGCTTCAACATCCGTGGCGAAGGCTCAGGACGTGCCGCTAGACTAAATCCTCGCGGCCGCAGGATGGTCTAGAGAAGCAACTTTCGCACAGTTTTATGACAAACCTGTACAGACAGTGCCACGGTTTGGGCATGCTGGTTTTGGGTTCCATTTAATTCATTTGCTTTGTTTTATATAATTGTTTGTAATTTCCCCATGGGATAGAGGGGTTATTACTGATTTTTGTTATTATTATTTAAAATAGTTATTGAATATTTGAAGCAATGTCCGATATATTATTTGTTTGTTTTCTTTTGTTAGAAGTAAGTACAATAGTGTGGTACGTGAGTACCTAATACATACATACATATTTCCATTCTTGTACAACTTCGTATTTTTGATTTAATAATAAAAGAGCAGTGAGAGAAAAAAGAAATAAAGAGTGTCGGAATAGATTGACAAGCGAGTAGAAACAGATAGCAAAATAAATAAAGGACAGAGATGAGAAGCTAAAAAGATTGCAATAGAAGGAGAAAGTAAAGAAAAGAGAGATTAGGAGAGATCTACCTATTTCGTATTTTTGCCCATCCGTCACCCGGTTCTAAACCATTTAATTTCTAAGGTTATGTTCTGTTGCACCATATGCTTGTAAAAAGTTGATAAAAGAAGACGAAGTCTTTAAGAATTGGTCTGCTTTGCATAGTAGGAGGAATCTCATTTCTTCAAGACGTAGCATTTCAGACATGTTTGACATCCACACTTTGAATGTTGGCGTGGTTGCGTTTTTCCAAAATTTGAGTATAAGTTTTTTTGCTGTTATTAGACCGTAATTAAGAAAAGCTTCTTGGAATATAGTTAGTTTACTTCCCTCTTCCAGTGATCCAAAGATAATCAGTTCCGTATTGGGGTTCAATTTTGTGTTAAATAGATTTGTAAAAATTCCAAAAAATTCATTCCAAAATTTATAGAGTTTTATACAAGAGACAAAGGAATGTGCTATAGTGGCATTTTGAGTTAGACATTTGTCACATATGGAGGAAACATTTGAAAATATTTTATTCAGTCTAGTTTTCGAATAATATAATCTACGTAAAATTTTAAATTGAATTAGGTTATGTCTTACTTTAATTGAACATTTGTTTACATATAATTATTTTTTTTCCCATCTATCGTTAGAAATTTTTATCAATAACTCTTGTTCCCAGTCCCTTCTAATTGCCTCTGTCATTGGTGTTTCTATATCTAAAATTATATTATATAAGTAAGATATTAAATTGCTTGATTCTGCCTTTCTATTCATTCCTTCCTCCAATAAATCTGGCGTTAGGGTTTGATATGCCAAGATCTATTACAATTAAGTCTCAAACTTTTGTATCAGACAACAGCAGGCCCCAAGGCACCTTGGAACCTGCTGTTGTCCGACACAAAAGCCTGGATGACTTCCAAGTATTTGAGTCTCCTCCCCTCCCCTTTACGCGCAATTTAAACAAAATCTACTATATCCAAAACTTTGTTAGTATGTTAATACTTATCAATCATATTTAACTTGTTATTCTTATATTTAGCAAGTAATTCACATCATGAAATAAACAACGGCCATTGTTACGGTATGTCTTAATCTTACACAATTTTATTAATAATATTTTATGTCAGTATATAATTGTGTGTTTCTTAAATCATAAGTTTCTATATACAAGTCCACTGATATTATTTTTCCATATTCTCAAGTTATTTTCCCCGCCAGTTTTTTTCTTTTCCAATCCTTTGTTGAAATGAAACATAAAATCCGACCTTGAATTAACATTCCAAAGGTCGTTCTTACATCTTTCTCCACTGAGGCATCCCCGAGGATTTTCCCGATCGATGATAAATAAAGTTATGAATGTTTAAAAAATCTTGGGATCAGCTGATTGGTCCTCTTGCCTGTCAATCACCACGATTAAGATAATGCCCCTACCGGGGGGGGGGGGCAGGAAATAAAAGCCCCGCTTGCCTGGACGTGAGTCAGTCGCTCTGGAAAATTGCAAGGGAGAGTCCACAACTGTGATTCTAAGCTGTGAATCAACTGAACTGTGAGCGTGCAATGAACTTGCAATAAATGATTTGTTAGCACTTAATGACAATGCAACGAGTTGTTTGGCAATTTGGTGGCCTGCACACTGCTTGAAATGCTGTGAAATAGTACGATTAAATGAGAACCTACCTGTTCGAAGTTTGATCTGTATTTTATGAGGAGTTACGATGAGGGATTACGTGAAGAAGCCCCGCGAGGCGCATGTTCGACATACTTCAAAGCAGCAGCGTGAAAAACACAGAACCAATAGCCGGAGTAAGATAGTAAAGGGCCTGTCCCACCAGCATGCAACTCTATGCGATTAGCGCGACCTAACGTGGTCGCTTGAGCCATCTGGCGTCGCGGGGGCGGTCCCACTTCGATCGCCGTGCGGAATTGTGCGGAGTTCGTCCCGAGTTCGTCCCGACACCGCGCGGGGCTCCGAAAAACTGACTATGTCCAAAAATTCCGCGCGGCAACGTCTTGTCGGCTCGCAGTCGCCTCGACGTTTACACACCGACAATGTGCCTCCGTGAACCTATCTGTAGGTGCCTCCGTGACCCTCTATGTGTGTGGCTCCGTGGCCCTGCGTGTGTGTGTGCCTCGGTGCCCCTCTCTGTGTGCCCCTCTCTGTCCTGGCGAACTTACCTTAGACTTCGCTCCAAGTTTGCCTCAATTTGCGCCGCGTTGCGCCACTCACCCGACCTCCACGCGGCCCCTACTGCCGGTTGCCGCATGCAGGCGCATGCTGGTGGGAACGGCCCTGTACAGAGGATCACCCGACCTCCGCTTCTAGTTTGATCGCGTTCATCGCATAGAGTTGCATGCTGGTGGGACAGGCCCCTAAGGGTCACAAATATTAGAACTAACAGATCATCATTTATATTAAGAGGGTTGGGAGCGGAGGGCACAGAATCCCTCATCGTAACTCCTCATAAAATAAAGATCAAACTTCGAACAGGTAAGTTCTCGTTTAATCTTACTATTTTACTTCGGAGTCTCGTGAGTGACTACGTGAAGATCTTAAAGCTCTGTGATTTTCATGCTGTAGATCATTCCATACGACACACTGCTTCAGTTTACCCAGTAGTGAGTAAATAATATATATTGCTTGAAATTATGCTATATATATATATTCAATCTATTTATTTATTTATTTATTTATAAAAAAAAATTAAAAATAATAATAAAACGAAAAATAATAACCCCTCTATCCCAGGGGAAATAACCACAAATGTTATGCAACAAAGCAAACAATTTTGAACAGAACCCAACAGAGCATGTGCAACTCTGGTACTGTAACAACAGGTTTATCATAAAACTAGGAAAGTTTCTTTTTCAGACCATCCTGCAGTCTCCAGAATTTGGTCAAGCGGCACGTCCTGCACCTTCGCCACGGACATTGATACCACCCTTGTGGAGTGAGATTTATACACATGAGTGTCTATTCCAGTTAATCCAGAACCTGTTTATCCATCTAGAAATAGTTTGTACTGTCACTTTTATATGTTTCTTGTGGGTAATGAACATTGGTGTCTCACAATCTCGGAGACTCTTAATTCAATATATATTAATTCAGATGCTTAACCACACATAATGTTTAGTTGACAGCATATGTCTTAAAGATTACATTTGTTCCAGACTTTCTTTGCTTGCTTTGCTTGCTTAGATCATTGACATAAAACATTATTTTATCTACAGACAACTGTATACAATCTAACCACAACATTTGTAATGTTTGTACTCATTGTGCTGATATTAATGGTATGAACATAACCACTTTAAATATTAACTTCTGAAAAGACAGTGTCGTAATTGGGGTCCATTGCCGAAGCAATGTGAGAACTATACTGACATCCCAGATTTCTGAAAATCTGGGTTTAAAATTCATCTCATAAATTGGGATATTAACAGATGAGACTCGATAGTTGTCGATTTTGAAATAGTCCTAAATAGGACAAAACACTCCGAGCTCCATTCATGGTACTATAACTCAGGTGCAACATAACAAGGAACTCCAATACATCCGATATATTTGCAGTATGATAAAATATATCCGACTGTATACAAAAAAATGTCCATTCCTTATATGACACATATATTGTTTCTTAATGCTATCTCTCCAAGCTGCAGTTATGACATCCATGGTCCTATCCAATATTCCATCAGAACCTGCAGATTAACAATTAATACGGTCATGTAATGGATGACTTCTGCTGTTACTGGATGTACCAACAATTACTGCACCTGGGATTTGTCATGAATGTCTGAATCATCATTCTGAGCACCAATGGGACCAATGGCTGTGTAGTAATGGTCCCTAGAAACGGACGTATCAGATATTAACTGATAAGAACAGATACTACACTTGATCTTAGCCAAAAGGCCGAGAACAATACCAATTTGGAACCACCAAACGCCTGTGGCGGAGACTTGCTCCATTTTGGTGACACATTGCCTAATCAGACAAAATGGGAAAAACATAAAAGACTATACTTCCCCAATGTAGCGAGAATGCATCCACCACTAATGCTCCTGGGTCTGACTCCCACGAGACACATTTAGATCACTAGAGATTTAATCCAGACACAACAGATCAACATTTGGTACACATACTGTCTGACAATCTTTTTGAAACTTTATGAATTTTAACATTCATTCTGTATTGCCATTGCACTTTCGTGATCTGTTGTCTTACCACAATATTGTATTCTTCCACAGTTGTGGTATTGTCTACTCGTAATTGAACATATAAGTTCTTTATTGTAGAACAACAGCTATCAATGCATAAAACGCCCCCAATAACTCCAAATAATTCAACCATGTATTTGGTGAATTAATCGTCTTGGACAGTCTTGGACACCACAACTGGTGTCGCTGTCCTGAGCTCCCCATCCGAGAGCATTCTCATCAGTCTGTAATAACACTGAAGACTTATGAACAAGCACATTTTTACTTCTAATAACTTGTGCAACATTGAGAATCCATAATTGAATTCAGCTCAACCTTTTTAGTTGGTAACTGCATGGACCTAATCAATAACCTGCACACTTTTTACTCTTATATTCTGGTCTTTGCAGACTTTGATCATGCAGAGGTCCCAATTTGACAGCATGAATGCTGCTATCATTTTACCAGTAACCGTAGCTACTTCTTGGATGGTGGGATAATGTTTTTTACCAAGACAAATACAGGCATTTGTAACATCCCCAACCTTAATTTGTTGATAAAGTTACTCACATATCAACTGTATTAAAGACAAACCCCAAATAATCAATTGTTTGGGATGCCTGTAACTTCCATGTTGTTTGGATGTACAGAACCTTAGCCTTTCAATAGGCTTATGGTTGCTGAACTCAGTTCTTCGGCTGTCTCCCATTTACGATTAACATATCCTCTAGATAAGTCATTACAATGTGATTCTGAGCCATCATTAACCCAGTGCTGGTTTCAATAATTGTGTGAGCAATCTGAGGGCTGAATTTAACCCATTAGGTAATTCCTTCAGCTGACCCATCTAATTAATTGAAGTACCTGAATAATAAAGCATCTTTTTTTAAATCTAAAAAATAACCACATAGCAGCCTTGTGATAACAACTTCATTATAATGCGGAAGTGTACTTTTTTAAATGTTCATACTGAACTATAAATTTAAGTTTGTGAGTCCTAGAATGACTCTGCAACCCCCATACTTGTGTCTGGGATATATTATCTCTACCTGACAAGTTCCTGGTACATTCAAACACCAAGCCGATCCGATTTAATGCAGAATTACAAAACAATTGTAATCTTAACCAACCAGAGGTTGTTTCCCCAGAAATTCCATGTGTAATGGAATGCCGTTTCTGTACTTCCGTAAATGAACCAGAAGATCTCCTTCTCTTAATATAGGGGTTCGTATTCATCAATCATAAATCTGGTTATAGCTTGTCCACATAATCCTGCATTTTTTGGGTATAATGTTAGCCAATGGCAATTTTCATCATACAATTGGTTTCGAATATGCTTTGCAGAGTAAAGCAAGCATGTCTTAAAAGTATTGGACATAATCGATCCATGTATGTCTTCCCCAAATGCAGTGATGCCAACTGAATATCAGGTAGAGGACATGCTGGAACACGTTTCCTGTCCTCGCATCTTTACACTCATGAGTGCCCAATTACTGTTGGCACCCTGAGCGAGGCACAATAGACGGGTGTTTTATATATTTTTATATATTATTTACTGTTTCAGTCATAATAGTATCTTGCAGTAGGTGAGAAACCAAATAATGTTGGCCGCCAGGTTCATCCATAGCCTCACCAGTCCATACCGATATAGCAAATTGGTGCTACATCAGGAACACCCGGAATATTTCTATTGTGCTCTGGTGTATACACATAAGTAGGGACACCAGCTTCAGGGTCAGTTTCATCCTGCCCTGGTACTCCAGAGTCGTGCTCTAGGGAGACTTCATCCAGACCTATGCAAGGCACTGGTGAATGAGATTCTCATTCTTCATAGGCACCATACTCAGTGTATGGAAACTCCTTTGGAGCCTGCCTTAGAATCTCATGGGTCTTAGAACCCTTAATTGTTTAGATTTTTGAGCATTTTATCTTGCTCTAAGGACTTCATCCAGACCTATGCAAGGCACTGGTGAATGAGATTCTCATTCTTTATAGGCACCATACTTGGTGTATGGAAACTCCTACGGAGCCTGCCTTAGAATCACATGGGTCTTTAAAACCCTTGAGGTGATTAGAGTTTTGAGCATTTTATCTTGCTCTAGGGACCTCATCCAGACCTAACCAAGGTACTGAAGAATCAGAATTCCATTTTCATAGGCACCATACTCAGCGTATGGAAACTCCTTTGGAGCTTGCCTTACAGGAAGACATACATGGGTCTTAGAACCCTTGACTAAGTCAAGTGTGGAGCATTTTCTCCATTTCCAGCCTTCCCCTCATTCTTGTCCTCCCTTGAAGGAGAGTTACTTTCTTTACTGTTTTGTATTCGTGCATAAATCATATACCTTTAAAATTATAATTCCGAGAGGCACATTCTGCTTGCAGAATATTTGTATTAACCTCAGTATCACACAGGGTTATATACATTTCCATAAAGGAATACTGCATCTGGTATACATATATACAGAGCAGACTTTATTTTACAATTGTGGGTATTTGGAGCCGGCATTTAGCGCAGCCGTTATCTCCAAACCCGATCTAAATAGCGGTAAATCGCGGGAACCGGCTTTTAAATCAGCCTTATCTCCTGATCCGATTTAAATCGGAAACTGCGGTTTCAGCGTGTTCCATTCAATTACTGCAGTTTAAAAATTCTTATACTCTAGCTGGCTCCTTATTTTCAAGCCAAATTTACAGAGTTTTTAATTTTTTTTCCAAAATACATAAACACTCTAGCTGGCTCTGCAGACTTAGAGTTTAAAAAACACTCGCAAGAAGTTCAACACTGACTTACCAGTGAGTTAAACTTGCCGCTGGTGGGAGCTACGCTCTCCACCCTGTCGGTGCCACATGCGTCGACGTAATGCCGAACATGCGCCTGGCGGGGCTTCTTCACGTAGTCACTCACGTGACTCCGTAGTAAAATTGAATATGGTGGCCAGCACTCTGCTTGAAATTATGTGAAATTGAACATGGTGGCCTGCACACTGCTTGAAATGCTGTGAAATTAAATGTAGTGGCCTGCACTCTGCTTGAAATGCTGTGAAATTGAATGTGGTGGCCTGCACTCTGCTTGAAATGCTGTGAAATTGAATATGGTGGCGTGCACTCTGCTTGAAATGGAATTTCAAGGAATAGCTGTGAGTGAACTGCCAGCCCTGAGTGACTGGTCTGTCAGCCCACCAGCCCTGAGTGACTGAGCTTCCAGCCCACCAGCCCTGAGTGACTGAGCTGCCAGCCCAAGAATCCATGTGGCCCACAATGTCCATGTAATAACCCTCTGGAAACCAGAGCTCACAACACCCATACTAGCGCTTCAGAAAGCCCCCCACCCCCCCCACTGGCCACCAATAGTGGAATTGGTGGAGAGGTGGAATATTGTGTTGGGGACCAACACTCCCGTGTGAACATGGGACCCAACAGGTCCCATTTAGTATAGTTAATAATATAGGGCATAGCTTTAAGGTGAGATGGAGAAAGTTTAAAGTAGATTTGTGAGGGCAAGTCTTTTAGACAGAGTGGTGGGTGCCTGGATGTGCTGGAGGTGCAAGCGACGGATGTGATAGCAATGTGTAAGAGGCAACGTAGACAGGTACATAAATATGCAGATAAAGGAGGGATAAGGTGGATGGGATACATTTAATTTGGCAGCATGGGTTAAGATCCTGGCGCTGTGCTCTACTGTTTCATTTTCGATGTAAGTAATTGGGCCGGCACGGTGCGCAGCGGTAGAGTTGCTGCCTTACAGCACCGGAGACCCAGGTTCCATCCTGACTACGGGTGCATGTCTGCGCGGGGTTCGTACATTCTCTCCGTGACCGCGTGGATTTTCTCCAGTATCTCCGGTTTCCTCCCACATTCCAAAGATGTCTGGGTCTGTAGGTTGATTGGCTTGGTATAATTGTGAATTGTCCATAGTGTGTGTAGGATAGTGTTCACATGCGGGGATCGCTGGTCGGTGTGGACTCGGTGGGCCGAAGGGCCTGTTTCCGCGCTGTATCTCCAAACTAAACTAAAACTAACTTGCAAGCAATGGAAAAAAAGCAAAATGTAAGCATGGCATTAAAATGCAACCAATAATAAATTTCAATAGGCATGACGAGGTCAGGTAGATTCATATATTAGCTGCATGTCACAATTTATTTCAACAAAGCGGAGATTAATCGAATCAGTTATTTTCACTTACATATATAGTGAGAGAAATCCCCCTTCATTTCATCTTGCGAACTTGCAAGCATTTTTATTACAAGTACCCACATGATAGTGCTCAGGGTATCAGCTTTGTACGCAAATTGTTCCAATTGTTAGGGTTTTCTCCCCTAAGAAAATATGTCTTTGAGCGAAATGAGATTCAAAACATTATAATAAGTAATACCAAAGTGCAATCAATCTGAAGAATTAACACTGATCCTCTCTCTGCAGATGCTGCCTGATCTGCTGAGCAGTTCCTGAATTTTCTGCATTTTAATACGAATGTAAGTCCGCACCGACCAGCGATCCCCGCACACTAACACTATCCTACACACACATGGACAATTTACAAATGTATTCAAAGGTTTATACATCCAGAAAGATTTGTTGGTCATCAATTATGCAGTTGTCTCAGGGTCCCTGCTTGCGTTGTCCTTTACCGTTATGGTCATCGGAAGGCTCGGTTCCATTTCATGCTTGGTATCATTCTTGAGCACCTTGTTGATCTTGGCAAACTCCTGGTAGATTTGTGCAAAGGTCTTGTTCTTGGTTTCAGGTAAGACAATGTAGAGATATAATGATCCCAGTAGACAAATCGCAGCAAACAGCAGGAAACAGTACGCTCCCAGGCCACTCTGTGTGCATATTAAAGCAAAAGTGATTCATTGAACAGATGGGGGTCATTTCATATCAAAATCTATGCAACATTTATAACTATCTTAATTTTCATTACTGCTGAATTCACTGCCGCTTCTCTTTTGGGAAAGCCAACTTTAAACATGTTCTAAGTTAGACAAAAGTGCTGGAGAAACTCAACGGGCGCAGCAGCATCTATGGAGCGAAGGAAATAGGCAACGTTTCGGGCCAAAACCCTTCTTCAGACGGGTTTCGGCCCGAAATGTTGCCTATTTCCCGAAATGCTGCTGCACCCGCTGAGTTTCTCCAGTACTTTTGTCTACCTTTGATTTTCCAGCGTCTGCAGTTCCTTCTTAAACATGTTCTAATCCGTTTCTCCAATGGGATATTCCTTTGTCATTTTGTCCTGTTCATCCTCAGTGGTTGAAGAGATATTTCCTTTGTCCTGGCCCTCGCCTGCTCTGTCTGAAAATGAAAACTAACTTGTTTAATTTTCGGTTTAGTTAAGAGATACGGCACAGAAACAGGCTCACTTCGGCCCACCGAGTCCGCACCGACCAGCGATCCCCGCACATTAACACTGTCCTACAAATACTGGGGACAATTTACATTCATACCAAGCCACTTATCCTACAGACCTGGACGCCTTTGGATGGTGGGCGGATACCAAAGAGCTCGGAGAAATCCTATGCAGGTCACAGGGAGAATGTACAAACTTCGTACAGACAGCGCCGGTAGTCGGGATTGAACCCGGGTTTCAGACCCTGCAAGCGCTGCAAGCCAGCAACTCTACCGCTGCGCCACTGTGCCGCCCCTGAATTGCCCTGTTCCCTCTTCTGATGAAGGCTCTCTAATCTTAAATATTCTTTTCTGTGGAGGCTGCCCAAACAGACGGATTATTTCCAGCATTCTTTGTTTTTGCTTCAGACTTACAGTATCTGGATTTTTTTCACGCTCTTCTGAAAATGTTTACTTCTCCAATTTCTGACAACCTTGGGTAGAGCTACAAAGAATAGATTCTGCAGGAATCATTTGTCATTTTCTATCTCCAGCTGGGGCTGTAACTGACCTATATTACAGTGCTCATTTTCTAGCCTGGTAATGTAATCTGCTGGTGGATAGGCAGGCCTCTTCCATAAGTCTAATGCCCGAGGGGGGTTCTCCTGTGCAAGCAGGAACTCTCGCTACTTTCAAGAAGAATTTAGCTGAGCATCTGATAAGCAACGATGTAGACGACCACACACTGAGTGCTGTAAAATGGGATTAGGTTAGACGGAAACCCAACTGCGGCACGGTGGCGCAGCGGTAGAGTTGTTACCTTTCAGAGCTTGCAGTGCCAGAGACTCGGGTCCCGGGTTCGATCCTGACTACGGGCGCTGTCTGTACGGAGTTTGTACATTCTCCCCGTGACCTGTGTGGGTTTTCTCAGAGATCTTCAGTTTCCTCCCACACTCCAAAGACCTACAGGTTTTTAGGTTAATTGGCTTGCCATAAGTGTAAATAAACAACGAGGAAGCAGGCCCTTCGGCCCACCTAGTCCGCACCGACCGGCGATCCCCGCACATTAACACTATCCTGCACACACTAAGTGTAAATTGTCCTTAGGGTGTGCAGGATAGTGTTAAGGGCCTGTCCCACCAGCATCCGACTCCATGCGATGAGCGCGATCAAACTAGAAGCGGGGGCCGCGCGGAGGTCGGGTGATTCCTGTACAGGGCCGTTCCCACCAGCAAGCGCCTGCATGCGGCAAGCGCGACCAAACCGGCAGCGAGGGCCGCGCGGAGGTCGGGTGAGTGGCGCAACGCGGCGCAAAGTGAGGCGAACTTGGAGCGAAGTCTTAAAGGTAAGTTCGCCAGGACAGAGAGGGGCACACAGAGAGGGGCACAGAGGCACACGCACAGAGGGCCACGGAGCCACACACACAGAGGGTCACGGAGGCACCTACAGATAGGTTCACGGAGGCACGACGTCGAGGCGGTGTGTAATTCGTCGAGGCGACTGCGAGCCGACAAGCCGTTGCCGCGCGGAATTTTTGAACACGGTCAGTTTTTCGGAGCCCCGCGCGACGAACGCCGCACAATTCCGCACGGCTCCGGCGATCGAAGTGGGACGGCCCCGCAACACCGGACGGCTCAAGCGACCACGTTAGGTCGCGCTCATCGCATAGAGTTGCATGCTGATGGGACAGGACCTTTAATGTGCGGGGATCACTGGTCGGTGCGAACTCAGTGGGCCGAAGGGCCTGTTTCCACGCTGTATTTCTAAACTAAACTAATTAAACTAAAGCTGGCATGGAAATGGGGTGATTGCCCCATTTTTGTTCTGTATGACTTTAGTGCCTACTGCTGGAAATGTTTATATTTCTAATTATTTTGTCATGGCAAATTTTGGCAAATTAATGGAAAATTATACACAAGAATAGCAAAAAAGCATCTAAAATATTAAACTGTGATTAACATTGTGATTTAAACAAAGATTACCATTGTTATGCTAGCAAATGAAAATTGCATATTCTAATCAAATTAGACACAAAAGAAAAACACTGCTGTGATACGTTAAGAACTGGAGTCCAACATGGTAAATTAAAATAAAAAAACAGTATTAGTCCCTTGCTTAGGGTAAGGAGTTAATTATTTGTCCTCAGCATGAAAGAACCATTGATCAAATATGTCACAATGGGATCTCTCCAATTACTGAAACTTTTGGGACAGAAGGGCAATCCGAAGTAAAATATTCAGATAAATAAATCATTCTCAATATCTCCCTGATTCTCTGCAGTAACTTTGTAGGATTTCTGGTTATCAGTCCAAGTATTCTTGATTAGTCAGAGGTTATGGGGAGAAGCAGGAGAATGGGGTTAGGAGGGAGAGATAGATCAGCCATGATTGAATGGTGGGGCAGACTTGATTGGCCGAATAGCCTAATTCTACTCCTAATCCTTATGACCTTATGGCCTTATTGAACACCAAGTATTTAGCCCCAACTAGTTCTATTCTAAGCGTGATATGTTCTACGTCTAAAAGTATTTGGGCTCTCGCTATGCTCTTGGCATTTAGACCTATTTTTAGATAAGTATTCAGTGAATTCTTTTTGAACAGGCTTTCCACAAAGTTAGGCCCAAGGCCTTCACTTTGATGGGCGGTGCCTATCCTGGCACTTACTGGTTTTATTCTACATTGGCCTAAATGCCCTGTCCCACTGTACGAGTTCATTCAAGAGTTATCCCGAATTTGCCCTGATTCGAACTCGGAGATTTACAATAATGGCCGCTCGTCGGTACTCGGAGCTCTCGTGGACATTTTTCAACATGTTGAAAAATCTTCACGAGTCTTCCCGAGCTTACCGCTTTTCCCGAGTACCTGCCGTTAGCGTTACGAGCCGCTAAGAGACGTCCCCGAGCTCCGACATACCCGCTACGCGCTTACCATGAGTTTGATTTTTTTTTTACACTCGGGAGAGCTCTTGAATTAACTCGTACAGTGGGACAGGGCTTTTAGTTTGAAAGGACTGTGCCTGGACTGGAATAGATTGGTGAGACCTTGTGGGAGTACATAGCTCAAAGGACAAAATCAGGGCAAGTAAAGGGCCTGTCCCACCAGCATGCAACTCCATGCGATGAGCGCGACCTAACGTGGTCGCTTGAGCCGTCCGGCGTCACAGGGCCGGTCCCACCTCGATCGCTGGAGCCGTGCAGAATTGTGCGGAGTTCGTCCCGACATCGCGCGGGGCTCAGAAAAACTGACTATGTTCAAAAATTCCGCGCGGCAACGGCTTGTCGGCTCGCAGTCGCCTCGACGCATTACACACCGTTTCAATGTCGTGCCTCCATGACCCTCTCTGTAGGTGCCTCCGCGACCCTCTATGTGTGTGGCTCCATGGCCCTCTGTGTGTGTGCCTCTGTGCCCCTCTCTGTGTGTGCCTCTGTGCCCCTCTCTGTGTGCCCCTCTCTGTCCTGGCGAACTTACCTTTAAGACTTCGCTCCAAGTTCGCCTTACTTTGCGCCACGTTGCTCCACTCACCCGACCTCTGCGCGGCCCTCGCTGCCGGATTGGTCGCGCTTGCCGCATACAGGCGCATGCTGGTGGGAACGGCCCTGTACAGGGGATCACCCGACCTCCGCGCGGCCCCCGCTTCTAGTTTGATCGCGCTCATCGCATGGAGTCGGATGCTGGTAGGACAGGCCCTTAAGGAGCCCAGAATAAGCGTACTCATGGAACCTGGCTGACCGGCAGCAAACCCTTGATTCTCAGACTACTTGACAGTAATATTCAGCAACTTCAGGAACATTTGAAGGCTGCTAAAAATTAAATAACATTTTAAATATTGGCAAAGCGTATCTAAGATTCATGCTAAAAATTAAAAAACTTGACAACAAACAATATTGCTACCTCCCTTGCAATAGCACCAATGTCATTCAAATGAATGAGCTCAAGAATCCTGGATCAGGTCAAACCATGATCCTATTATAAACTCCTGCTCCCATTTTGGGCAGTACGTAGGAAATTGTTCTGAGACTCAACTAAAGAGCTGTGGCACTATAAGATGCTGGTCCGGCCACATTTGGAGTATTGTCAGCAATTTTGGGCACCATATCAGAGGAAGGATGTGCTGGCTCTGGAGAGGGTCCAGAGGAGGTTTACAAGAATGATCCCAGGAATTAGTTAGTTAACCTATGATGAGCGTTTGTCGGCACTGGGCCTGTACTCGCTGGAGTTTCGAAGGATGAGGGGACACCTCATTGAAACACACAGAATAATGAAAGGCTTGGATAGAGTGGATGCGGAGAAGATGTTTCCACTGGTGGGAAAGTCTCGGAGGTCAGAAATAAAGGACGTTCTTTTAGGAAGGAGATGAGGAGAATTTTTTTTAATCAGAGGGTGGTGAATCTGTGGAATTCTTTGCCACAGATGGCTTTGGAGGCTACGTCAATGGATATTTTTAAGGCAGAGATAATTAGTACAGGTGTCAGAGGTTATGCGGAGAAGGCAGGAGAATGGGGTTAGGAGGGGGAAATAGATCAGCCTTGATTGAATGGTGGAGTAGACTTGATGGGCCGAATGGCCTAATTCTACTCCTATCACTTATGACCTTATGACCTTATTACAGGGACGGGCTCAGACAGCAAGATCAGAACTTCACCATTGGCGCAGGAGTTGTAAATCTTGCTGGCACTTTGTGGCAAAGCCTGGAGCTCCCACGTGGGAAGAGTTTGGCATAAGCCAACAACATTGGAGCAGTCGGTGAAGAGTTTCATGATTTGGACAAGTGTGAATTGGCCACCGATAGTGAAAGTGAAAAGAGAACTTAGAAAAGCCAAAGACTCACAAGTTGCAGGGTTTAAATGGTGGTGCTGGTTGTTAAGAATTGCTGTGGAGTGAGACCTGAGACAGACTGCAGAGTGATTTCTGAATATAAGGATACAGGGAACTAGTGAGACAATATGATCGATTAGTGAGATTGAGAATTCAACCTGATAGAGCAGTTGGAATTTAGTGAATTAGTTAATACAGTGGCACACTAAATTCCAATCCACTTTGAATCAACCCCAAAGTCCATCCCTTTGAATGGATCACAAAGAGAGACCACAGGATGCAGTTATGGGCCTGTCCCACTTGTGCGACTCTTTAGGCGACTGCCAGGGACTAATTTTAATGGAATTCACCTATGACACCCGGCGACAACCTACAATATTCTATAAGAGCAAAAATTGTCGCCACTGCCGCCAAAAAATGTTCAACATGATGGAAATTTTGCGGCAGTCGCCTGTAGTCGCCCAAAAAATCGCCAAGTGGGACAGGCCCATTACTCATTGCAACACTGGTGAAAATGAAAAATAATGTAACACTTCTAGGGACAGAATTACTTCTAGGTTTAGAGATCACCAAAATACAAAATGGCGCAGCGAGAGAGTAGCTGCCCGACAGCGCCAGAGCCCCGGGTTCGATCCTGACTACGGGTGCCGTCTGTACAGAGTTTGTACTTTTTCCCTGTGGGTAGGATAGGAGCACTTGGGGAATACCACATAGGTTTTTCCCCAAGCGCTCCGGTTTCCTGCAACACTCCAAAGACGTATAGGTTTGTAGGTTAATTGGCTTTGGTAAAAGATTGTAAAGTCAAGTCAAACAAACTTTATTGTCATTTAGAAATACATTGATATATGCAGTTCCAAACAAAATTCCGTTGCATTTGGCTCCCTGTGCAACACGATAATTAACAGAAGGATAAACATGGATAAAATGGATAAAAAGGATAAAAGGATAAATAGACAATGGTGGCAGCCCATTACATGGCATTCAGGAGTCTGATGGCTCGTGGGAAGAAGCTGTTGCAGAACCTTGATGTTCTGCTCCTTATGCTGCGATATCTTTTGCCCGAGGGCAGCAGAGTGAACAGTCCGTGATGGAGATGTGTGGGGTCTTTTATGATACTGCTGGCCTTAGACACACAACGTTTGGTCGCAATATCCCCGATTGAGGGGAGAGAGGTCCCGATGATTTTTTCCGCTGTTCTCACCACTCTCTGCACGGACTTCCAGTCAGAGGCTTTACAGTCCCCAAACCAGACAGAAATTACCCCCTAGTGTATAGGATAGTGCTGGTGCTATCTGCTGGTCTGCGTGGACTTGGTGGGCCGAAGGGCCTGTTTCCGCACTGTATCTCTGAATTAAACAAGTTTAATCTAGGCACTGAATTGACATTCAGCAAGGTGGTTCCCATCAAGTCGAACTTGTAAAGTCATCCTCGCAAACATCTGGGAACTAGGCTAGAGTGGTTCTGACGGAATTCTCCATCCCATTCCCTGTATGTCTCCTGCCCTGCTGACAGGGACAACCCCACCAGAGGTGGTGGGACAGCAGCATATGGGTAGGATGAAGGAGCCATTACAGTCCTCGACAGCAACTCCACACCTCGTGCAGTTACAACGCATCAGATCGATCAAAGACAAGAAACATCAAAAGACAGACTACCACTGACGTTTGTTAAGAATTGCAGACCGTTGCATGAAATAATTTGCTGAGATTGTGATCAATAGTAGTTGACCAAATTTAATCTGTGCAAGGAACTGCAGATGCTGGTTTAAACCAAAGATAGTCACACAATGCTGGAGTAACTCAGCAGGACAGGCAGCATCTATGGAGAGAAGGAATGGGTGACGTTTCAGGTTGAGACCCTCTGGTTTATGTCGAAGACAGACACAAAGTGCTGGAGTGACTCAGCAGGACAGGCAGCATCTCTGGAGAGAAGGAATGGGTGATGTTTCGGGTGAAGGAATGGGAGAAGGAATGGGTGACCCTTTTTCAGACTGTTACTCCAGCATTTTGTGTCTGTCTTTGACCAAATTTAATAACTTGGCTGTTGAGTACATTTTCACTTAGAAGAAAGTGAGGACACTGCTCCAGGTGATGGCTTTATCATCAGTGAAAATACCTTCAAACAGTGCAGCCAAGTGTGACATCAGATTTGGAAGGAAGAAATAAAGAATATAAGTCCAATCATCAGCCGTGGAAATATATTGTATAGGGGCTGTTTAAAATTGAATGTATAAAGTTACTGTGTGGTAGCTTTTTGACAGTTGAAGGGAAAAACAATACACTTGGTTGCCAATTAAAGTTCTATGCCTGGGTCACAGCAGTAAAGGCCCTGCCCCACTTTCCCGAGTTATTCACAAATTCTCCTGAGTTATTCACAAATTCTCCCGAGTTTTCAAACTCGCAGAATGCTCATAACGAGTCCGTAGGAGTCCATGGACATATCGTAGTGGCTCATTATGCACGCCGTAGGTACTCGGGGCTATTTTTTTACTCGTGGACATTTTTCATCACGCTGAAAAAAAACATCTCGACTTACCTGATGCCCCGAGTACCTATATATCCACGGACTCCTACGCTTCCTACGGACTCGTTACGAACATTCTGCGAGTTTGAAAACTAGGGCGAATTCGTGAATAGCTTGGGAAAGCGGGACAGGCCCTTTAGCAAGTAAATCAATACAAGGATTAAACCGTTTTGATTTATCCACATTCATCAGCAGTATTAAACAGTCCCATAACCAAAGGATCAACTCAAAGCTTGCCATATCTAGCTGTAATTGTAAGCTTGCAATGAATAACTAATGTTTAGAAACATAGAAAATAGGTGCAGGAGGAGGCCATTTGGCCCTTCGAGCCAGCACCGCCATTCAATATGATCATGGCTGATCGTCCGCTATCAATAACCCGTGCCTGCCTTCTCCCCATATCATAGAAACATAGAAAATAGGTGCAGGAGTAGGCCATTCGGCACCTCGAGCCTGCACCGCCATTCAACATGATCATGGCTGATCATCCAACTCAGCATCCCGTACCTGCCCATTCTCCATACCCCCTGATCCCTCTAGACACAAGAGCCACATCCAACTCCCTCTTGAATAAATCCAATGAACTGGCCTCAACGACCTTCTGTGGCAGAGAGTTCCCGAGGCTCACCACTCTCTGTGTAAAGAATGTTTTCCTCATCTCGGTCCTAAAGGAATTCCCTCTTATCCTTAGACTGTGACCCCCTATTCTGGACTCCCCCAACATCGGGAACAATCTTCCTGCATCTAGTTTGTCCAAACCCTTAAGCATTTTGTAAGTTCCTATAAGATCCCCCTCAGTCTTCTAAATTCCAGTGAGTACAAGCCGAGTCTATCCAGTCTTTCTTCATGTGAAAGTTCTGACATCCCAGGATTAGTTGAGTTTAGTTTAGTGATACCGCATGAGAAACAGGCCCTCCTGCTCACTCGATTCCGCACCGACCAGCAATCCCCGCACACTAACACTATCCTACACACATTAGGGACAATTTTACATTTACAGTATACCAAGCCAATTAACCAACAAACCTGTACGTCTTTGGAGCGTGTGGGAGGAAACTGAAGATCTTGACCCACACGGTCACAGGGAGAATGTGCAAACTCCGTACAGACAGCACCCGCAGTCGGGAATGAGCCCGGGTCTCTGGCGCTGTGAGGCAGCAACTCTGCCACTGCGCCCATAGATATGAGGAGGAAAACTCAAAAACATCCACAAACAATGGAACCTCATACAAGTGCCAAGGACACGGTTCATATACGCACAACCATGTTCAGTCAGCAGTGCCAAGTGATGGTATCTCTCCCTCCTAACCCTATTCTCCTGCCTTCTCCCCATAACCTCTGACACCCGTACTAATCGAGAATCTATCTATCTCTGCCTTAAATTTATCCATTGACTTTGCCCTCTCAGCCTTCCGTGGCAAAGAATTCCACAGATTCACCACCCACTGGCTAAAGAAATTCCTCCTCATCTTCTTCCTAGAAGAATGTCCTTGAATTCTGAGGCAATGACCTGTCGTCCTAGACTCTCCACTAGTGGAAGCATCCTCTCCACATCCACTCTATCCAAGCCTTCCACTATTCTGTATGTTTCAATGAGGTCCCCCTTCATTCTTCTAAACTCCAGTGATTATAGGCCCAGTGCCATCAAACGGCCATCGTATGTTATCCCACTCATTAGTGGGATCAGTCTTGTAAACCTCCTCTGGACCCTCTCCAGAGCCGGCGCAGGAAGTAGAGATGTTATCTACAGGTGTTCCAGTTGGCTAAGTTACAACTAGTGTCCACCCAACAATATGGATAGATGCGTAGGAAGGAAATGCAGATGCTGGTTTAAACCAAAGATGGACACAAAAAGCTGGAGAAACTCAGAGTGTCACACAGCATTTCTGGGGAAAAGGAATACGTGTCGTTTCGGGTCGAGACCCTTCTTCATACTGAGAGTCAGGCGAAAGGGAAACGAGAGATACAAGTTTTGAACAAGTTAGGTCTTTATTCTTTGGAGTGCAGAAGGTTAAGGGGGGACTTGATTGAGGTCTTTAAAATGATGAAAGGGATAGACAGAGTTGACGTGGATAAGCTTTTCCCATTGAGGGTAGGAAAGATTCAAACAAGAGGGCATGACATGAGAATTGAGGGACAGAAGTTTAGGGGTAACATGAGGGAGAACTTCTTTACTCAGAGAGTGGTGGCTGTGTGGAATGATCTTCCAGCAGAAGTGGTGGAGGCAGGATCGATTTTAACATTTAAAAGTAAAGTGGATAGGTATATGGACGGGAAGGGAATGGAGGGGTATGGTCTGAGTGCAGGTAGATGGGACTAGGGGAAAATAAATGGTCGGCACGGACTGGAAGGGCCGAGAAGGCCTGTTTCCGTGCTGTAATTGTTATATGGTTATATGGTTTTATGGTTATATGGTTAGATATAGACAGTGATATAGAGAGATATGGAACAAATTTATTAAAAATATGCAAAAAAGTAATGATGATGAAGGAAACAAGCCATTGTTAGCTGTTTGTTGGGTGAGAACGAGCTGTTTGATGGGAAACAAGACGACTGAAGCTGGTGCGACTTGGGTGGGGGAGGGTTGGAGAGAGAGGGAATGCAGGGGTTATTTGAAGTTAGAGAAGTCAATATTCATACCACTGGGTTGTAAGCTGCCCAAGTGAAGTATGAAGTGCTGTTCCTTCAATTTGTGTTTGACCTCAATCTGACAGTGGAGGAGGTTTAGGACAGCATCTAGGCCTCGGATAGATGTCAAGGTATGTCCTGCTGATAAAATGCAACACAGATCCAATCTGGCTAATCACAGCTAATTTCAGAGTGGTGGATGGCGCTATCAGCGGCAATATCGAGAGGCATTCACTCACCAGTTGCTACGTTGGAGTAGCTGGTTTGGGCTTGATCGGAAATTCCTTCCAGACTTTATCATAACCTTAGTCCAAGTGAGAGAGCCCATCAAAGTACCTTGGACAAAGTGGATGTGGAGAGGTTGTCTCCACTAGTGGGAGAGTCTAGGACAAGAGTTCATAGCTTCAGAATTAAAGGACGTTTCTTTAGGAAGGAGATGAAGAGGAATTTCTTTAGTCACAGGCTGGTGAATCTGTGGAATTCATTGCCACAGAAGGCTGTGGAGGCCAAATCAATTGATATTTTAAAAGCAGAGATAGATAGATTCTTGGGTTACACAAAAAGCTGGAGAAACTCAGCGGGTGCCGCAGCATTGAAGGAGCGATGGAGATAGGACGTTTCAGGTCGAGACCCTTCTTCAGACTCTTTTTAGAGAGGAGGTTGTGAAACTGTCTTCATAGAGAGGAGGAGAACTTCTTCAAAGTAGGCATACCTTGAGGAGATATCGCAGTGGAGTAGACAAAGTGTTAAAGAAGGAACTGCAGATGCTGGAGAATCGAGGGTTACACAAAAGGCTGGAGAAACTCAGCGGGTGCAGCAGCATCTAAGGAGCGAAGGAGATAGGCGATGTTTTGGTTCGAGACCCTTCTTCATTCTTGATTAGTACGTGCGGCAGGGGTTATGGGGAGAAGGCAGGGGAATAGGGTTAGGAGAGAGAGATAGATCAGCTATGATTGAATGGCAGAGTAGACTTGATGGGCCAAATGGCCTAATTTTGCTCCTACCACTAATGACCTTATGATCCATTTCCTAATTATTAACACATCATTTTCGCTCATCACCCAATACTTGATGACCATCTTGGACTCCTGTTCCTACAAAGTCTCCGTTAATCATTACAAATTATCGTTATGAAATTCACCCATTCCTCTCTTGCCTTTTTAATCTCTTAAATAACTCAATGTTCACAATCCCTTCGAACAATGGACACTTACGTTTATCTATAATCTATAAATGACAAACCTCTGAGCATTGGCATTCCCGTTACTAAACATCTCATTCTGATTCGATTCTGACTTCTTGTCATAGTCATTGAGTGGTACAGTGTGGAAACAGGCTCTTCGGATCCAACTTGCCCACACCAGGCCGCATAACCAGCTACACTAGTCCCACCTGCCCGCGTTTGGTCCATATCCCTCCACACCTGTCCTGTTCATGTACCTGTCTAATTGTTTCTTACTGTTGGGATAGTTCCAGCCTCAACTACCTCCTCTGGTAGCTTGTTCCTAAAGGGCCTGTCCCACCAGCATGCAACTCTATGCGATTAGCGCGACCTAACGTGGTCGCTTGAACGTTCCGGCGTCGCGGGGCCGGTCCCACTTCGATCGCCGGAGCCGTGCGGAGTTCGTCCCGACATCGTGCGGGGCTCCGAAACACTGACTTTGTTCAAAAATTCCGCGCGGCAACGGCTTGTCGGCTCGCAGTCGCCTTGACGCACTACACACCGCCCCGACATCGTGCCTCCGTGAACCTATCTGTACGTGTCTCTGTGACCCTCTATGTGTGTGGCTCCGTGGCCCTCTGTGTGTGTGCCTCTGTGCCCCTCTCTGTGTGTCCCTCTCTGTCCTGGCGAACTTACCTTAGACTTCGCTCCAAGTTCGCCTCACTTTGCGCCGCGTTGCGCCACTCACCCGACCTCCGCGCGGCCCCTACTGCTGGTTTGGTCGCGCTTGCCGCATGTAGGCGCATGCTGGTGGGAACGGCCCTGTACAGGGGATCACCCGCCTCCGCGCGGCCCCCGCTTCTAGTTTGATCGCGTTCATCGTATGGAGTCGGATGCTGGTAGGACAGGCCCTTTACACTCACCACCCTTTGTGTGAAACTTGTTTGTTATCAATCTTACCCTCTGCTGCTTGCCTGCCCAAATAACAATTGCACAACAAATTTCCCCATAATATCTATCTTTCTAATTTGGTAACCTGGCTGTTATGCTTCCGTCTTGACGCGGCAACTTCTGCAGATGTTTCTGGTGCACTGCGAATGATCAGAGATAATAAGATCCAGGAAAGATAACATTTGGTAACCAATAAAAACTTGAGAGGCTGATATGTCCACACCAATCATCTGATCACTCAATGTTCTGTGATTCAGAAACAGATTAGGAAGTGGCATCATCAATTTTCAGGCTTAAAACATGAAATGATAAAATGCCTGCCATTCAAGGGCTTCATTTCATACAATAAAAAGGCTTCAGTGTTCTTTCGAAACACATTAAGGATCACATTGGGAGAAACACATTATGTGAGCACTGTTTGTCACTCATGGCATATCTACAAAAATAAGGCCACATAAGTCATCGATTTTATTCTCCAAATGAACTGCTCAGGGAATCGTGCGCATGGAATCACTGATTCATCGATTTCAGTGGCAGGAAAATTAGGGACGTCAAGCACCTGATTTGTTGTCCCTCACTTGAGATGCTCGATGAGTGAATTGAATTCAACATCAAAAATGTGCCCGTTTCCTGGATTATTCAATAAATACAAGTTCACCGAATAGTCTAGGAATCAAACGGAGACTCAGGATGCTCTGCTCTGAAGCACAGGAGGCTGAGGTGGGGATGCTGTTGTGGTGTATAAAACCACGGGGGGGGGGGGGGGGGGGGGGGGATAGGGCACCTTTGACCCAGAATCGGGGAATCAAGAACCAGAGGACAGTGGATAAGAGGGTTTCAGCCTCAGGGAGAGGTTGGATTGTTTTCTTATAGACTGTTTTCTCTGGAAACATCAGAGGTTGAGGTATATAGAAGTGCCGTATATAAAATTATGTGTAAGAAAGTACTGCAGATGCTGGTTTAATGTGTAAGAAAGAACTGCAGATGCTGGTTTAAATCGAAGGTAGACACAAAATGCTGGAGTAACTCATCGGGACGGGCAGCATCTCTGGAGAGAAGGACTAGGCAATGTTTTGGGTCGAGACCCTTCTTCAGACTGGTGAAGGGTCTCGACCCGAAACGTCGCCCATTCCTTCTCTCCAGAGATGCTGCCTCACCCGCTGAGTTACTCCAGCATTTTGTGTCTACCCTGTATAAGATTATGTGAGGCCTAGATGTGGTAGACAGTCTGAACCTTTTCCCCAGGGTGGAAATGTCCAACACTAGAGGGCACTCTAAGGTCAGTGGGGAAAGGTTTTAATGGAGATGTGCGGGGCAAGTATTTTTTACAGATTGTGGTGGGGGCCTGGAGTGCATTGCCAGGGGTGGTGGTGAAGGCAGATATCACAGTGGCAATTAAAAGGGTAGATAGGCAAATAGAAGTGCAGGGAATAGAGGGATATGGATCATGTACAGCAGATGAGATCAGTTTAACTTGGTATCATGTACGGCGCAAATATTGTCTGGTGAATAGCCGATTCCAGGGCTGTATTGACAATAGACAATAGACTATAGGTGCAGGAGTAGGTCATTTGGCCCTTCGAGCCAGCACCACCATTCAATGTGATCATGGCTGATCATCCACAATCAGCATCCCGTTCCTGCCTTCTCCCCATATCCCCTGACTCCGCTATTTTTAAGAGCCCTATCTAGCTCTCTCTAGAAAGCATCCAGAGAACCTGCCTCCACCGCCCTCTGAGGCAGAGGATTCCACGGACTCACCACTCTCTGTGAGAAAAAGTGTTTCCTCGTCTCCGTTCTAAATGGCTTACTCCTTATTCTTAAACTGTGGCCCCTGGTTCTGGACTCCCCCAACTGGAATTGTTCCAGGTTCTATGGGTTTAAGGTGAAAGGGACAAGATTTAATAGGAACCAGAGAGGCAACTTTTTCCAGAGGGTAGTGTATAGATGGAAAAACTTGGCAGAGGATGTAGATGAGGCAGGCACAATAACAGATTTTAAAAGAGACCTATAGACAGGTACATTGGTTGGAAAAGGTGAGAGGGATATGGATCAAACGTGGGTAAAAGCTAGCTTAGATGGAGCATCTTGGTCTGCATGGTCAAGTTGGGCCATGGTTGGGCAGCAGGGCCTGTTTCCATGCTGTATGATTCTATAAACACAAAAGTCAGTGAATTATTCCTTAAATGAGGAAGTACTAAACACATAAATCAGGAGGAGGAGGTTGCTCAGTCCATGTACCCAATGTACAAAGAGTAAGGATTAACGGGTCCCTTTCAGAATGGCAGACAGTGACTAGTGGGGTACCGCAAGGCTCGGTGCTGGGACCACAGCTACTTACAATATACATCAATGATTTGGATGAAGGGATTCAAAGTAACATTAGCAAATTTGCAGATGGCACAAAGCTGGGTGGCAGTGGGAACTGTGAGGAGGATGCTATGAGAATGCAGGGTGATTTGGACAGGTTGGGGGAGTGGGCAGATGCATGGCAGATGAAGTTTAATTCGGATAAATGTGAGGTTATCCATTTTGGCAGCAAAAATAGGAAGGCAGATTACTATCTAAATAGCGTCACGTTGGGAAAAGGGGAAGTACAACGGGATCTGGGGGTCTTTGTACATCAGTCTATGAAAGTAAACATGCAGGTACAGCAGGCAGTGAAGAAAGCGAATGGCATGTTGGCCTTTATAACACGAGGAATTGAATATAAGAGCAAAGAGGTCCTTCTGCAGTTGTACAGAGCCCGAGTGAGACCACACCTGGAGTATTGTCTGCAGTTCCCCTAATTTGAGGAAGGACACTCTTGCTATTGAGGCAGTGCAGCTTAGGTTTACAAGGTTAATTCCCGGGATGGCGGGACTGTCATATGCTGAGAGAATCATATGCTGAGGAGCAGCTGGGCTTGTACACTCTGGAGTTTAGAAGGATGAGAGGGGATCTCATTGAAACATATAAGATTGTTAAGGGTTTGGACACACTAGAGACAGGAAACATGTTCCCGATGTTGGGGGAGTCCAGAACCAGGGGCCACAGTTTAAGAATAAGGGGTAAGCCATTTAGAACGAAGACGAGGAAACACTTTTTCTCACAGAGAGTGGTGAGTCTGTGGAATTCTCTGCCTCAGAGGGCGGTGGAGGCAGGTTCTCTGGATGCTTTCAGGAGAGAGCTAGATAGGGCTCTTAATAATAGCAGAGTCAGGGTATATGGGGAGAAGGCAGGAACGGGGTACTGATTGGGGATGATCAGCCATGGTCACATTGAATGGCGGTGCTGGCTCGAAGGGCCGAATGGCCTACTCCTGCACCTATTGTCTATTGTCTATTGTCAATCCACCATTCAGACAAAATTAATTGTAGCCTGAACTCCACATCCCTGCCCATCCACAGTATCCACTGACTAAGATCCTATATACTCATTTAAAAAAAACCTATAATGACTCCACTTCCACTGATCTATTGGGCAAGACAGTTCTAAAGAATCTCAACCACGAGAGAACAAAGATCAAAGATAGGCACAAAATGCTGGAGTAACTCTGCGGGACAGGCAGCATCTCTGGATAGGAGGAATGGGTGACGTTTCGGGTCGAGACCCTTCTTCAGAGTCTACAGACCGAGTCTGAAGAAGGGTCTCGATCGGAAACGTTAAATGAGTGATCTTCTATTTTTTTTAAATGACCTTTAGTTCTAGACTCTTCCACAAGAAACCTCTTTGGGATTTGAAATGCTTCAATAGTCCAAGTTGACTCTTCAAATGTCAGCAGACATAAGCCGAGCTTTTCCATACTTTTTCTATGAGACATTCCTGCCCATTCTAGGAATCAGTTAGTAGGAGTTCTCCAAACTGCCTCCGATGCATTTACGCCATTCCTTAAATAAGGAAATTGATGCTGTACATAGTACTCAGAAGATGTCTAATCAATGTCTCATATTATGAAAGCATTATTTTCCCTCACAATTAATAATTGCATTTTCTCGACTTTCCCAATTACTTGCAGCATATGCATATCAGACTTTTGTGCCTTATGTACTAAGACACCCAGATCCCTCTGCAGCTCAGAGGCCTGCAGTCTCTTACAATTTGGATAACATATACAAGACTTTGGTGAGCTCATCTTTGGAGCGTTGCGTTCAGCTTCGGTCACTCCTAGTATAGGAGCGATGTTGTCAAGCTGGAATGGGTGCAGAGAAGATAAACGAGGATGCTTGCCAGGGCTCGAGGGCCTGTGCTCTAGGAAGGTGTTGAGCAGGCTAGGGCAATATTCCTTGGAGTGCAAGAGGATGAGGGGTGATCTTATAGATGTGTATAAAATCATGAGATGAATAGATCAGGTAAATGCACACAGCAGGGGATTCGCAAACTTAGGTTTAAGGTGAGGGGGGGGAGATGATTTATGGCAATGTTTTTACACAAAGAGGGGTAGGCATATGGAATGAGCTGCCAGAGAAGGTAGTTTAGGCAGGTGCTATCACAATGTTTAAAGAATATTTCGGCAGGTAGAATAGGTTTAGCAGGAATGTGCTGGAAGGAACTGCAGATGCTGGTTTAAAGCAAAGATAGACACAAAATGCTGGAGTAACTCAGCGGGTCAGACAGCATCTCTGCGGGAAAAGGAATGGGTGACGTTTCGGGTCGAGATCCTTCTTCAGAGTGCGAGTCAGGGGTAAAGGAAACGAGAGATATAGACGATGATGTAGCGAGATAAAGAACAATGAATGAAAGATATGCAAAAAAAAAATTTCTTTATTTTTGCATTTCTTTCATTCTTGAGGGGGCTGTCCCACTGCGGCGACCTAATCCGCGAGTTCTGGCGAGTTTGCCCTCGACACATACTCGCAGCAGGGTCGACGCGAGGTCCTAGGAGGTCTTTGTAACTCTCCTTCATGCTCGAGAGTAGTCCCTGCGTACTCGAAGCCTCAGCTAGGTCGCGGCGCATTTTTCAACATGCTGAAAAATGTCTGCGAGTGAAAAAAGGTCGCCATGGAAAAAATCGATATTCATTTTACTCATAGGTTTAGTGGAAGTAGGTCGTAGTAGGTCGGCATGCTATTGGTAGGTAATCGATGGTAGTCAAAGCAAGTTGAAGGTAGCCGTAGAAGGTAGTTGAAGGTAGTCGTCTTCATTATAGTCGAAGGGAGGTCGAAGGAGATCGAAGGAGGTCGTCTTCACTCTCCAATATTCGGTGTCCAAATTTCCCGAAGTTAGTCGTAGCTAGTCGAAGCTAGTCTTCAACATAGTCGAAGGGGGTCTTCTACATGATATTTTTTCAAACTCTCCTAAACTCTTCTAAACTTGCCAATTAGGTCGCCGCAGTGGGACAGCCCCTTTAAGGTTTGAATAAAGGTGTAGGAAGGAACTGTAGATGCTGGTTTACACTGAAGATAGACACAAAATGCTGGAGTAACTCAGCGGGACAATGCAGCATCTCTGGAGAGAAGGAATGGGTGACGTTTCAGGTCGAGACCCTTCGTCAGTAAGAAATGGTGTTAGAAAGATTGACGTGATTGGAAGTGGATAAATCCTCAGGGCCTAATAATCGATACCACAAGGTACGATGAAAGTGGATTGAGTCATTTTTCAAAGATCCACAAACAAGGACCAGCTCCAGCAGATTTGATGAGAGGCAACATAACTCCGCTTTTAAAACAAAAGGAGGAAGACATAAAACAAGGAATTGTAGATCAGTTAGCTGGAAATCTGAAGGAGGAATAAAAGCCACATTTCATTTATTTTTAAAATTTAGTGGTAGAACACTTGGAAAGCAGCAGCAGAATCAAAAGGAGTCAACATGGATTCACAAAAGGGAAATGGCACTTGATAAGTGCACTAGAAATTGTTGTGGCTGTAACTAGCGGAGTGGAAGAGGGAGAAACAGTGGATGAGGTATAGGTTTTGACATGAAAGGAGAACTGGATGGTCAACAGGAAACACAGAACGAGACAGTCTTTTTCCCAGTGTGGGCAGTTACCACTGGGGTACCAGAGGTTTCAACAGCAGGATCCCTGCTATTCACAATATACATTTATCATTTGGGCAGGGGATAAAGGCGGCACGGTGGCGCAGCGGTAGAGTTGCTGCCTTACAGTGCCAGAGCCCCGGGTCCCGGGTTCGATTCTGACTCCGGGTGCTTGTCTGTACGGAGTTTGTACGTTCGCCCCGTGACCTGCGTGGGTTTTCTCCAAGAGCTTCGGATTCCTCCCACACTCCAAAGGCGTTACAGGTTTGTAGGTTAATTGGCTTGGTATAAATGTAAATTGTCCTTAGTGTGTGTAGGATAGTGTTAATGTGTGAGGATCGCTGGTCCGTGCGGACTCGGTGGGCCGAAGGGCCTGCATCTCTAAAATTAAAAACTAAAAAAAGGGGAATTTCAATGCAATATATCCAAGATTGCTCATAATAGAAAGCTGCAGGTGATTAAGTGGCTTGAGGGTCTGAGCTATAGGGAGAGGTTGAGAAGACATGGACTCTATTCCTTGGAGTGCAGGAGGAGAGGGGTGATCATATAGAGGTGAACAAAGTCATGAGAGGAATAGATACACAGAGTCTCTTGCCCAGTGCAGGGGAATCGAGAACCAGAGGACATAGGTTTGAGGTGAAAGGGGAAAGATTTAATAGAAATTAGTTTAGTTTAGAGATACAGCAAGGAAACAGGCCCTTCGGCCCATTGAGTCCGCGCCGACCAGCGATCCCCACACACTTTGAGTATCCTACACACACTAGGGGCAATTTACATTTATACCAAGCCAATTAACCTTCAAACCTGCAAGTCTTGGGAGTGTGGGAGGAAGCCGGTGATCCTGGAGAAAACCCACGCAGGTCACGGGGAGAACGTACAAACTCCATATAGAGAAGCACCCGATCGATGTCAGGATCGAACCTGGGTCTCTGGCACTGTAAGGCAGCAACTCTACCGCTGCGCCCTAATCCGAAGAATCTGAGGGGTAACGTTTTCACATGGTGGAACGAGCTGCCAGAGGAGGTAGTTGAGGCTGGGACTATTGCAACGTTTAAGAAACAATTTGAGAGATAGGCCAAGTTTGGGGGGATATGGGCCAAACACGGGCAGGTGGGACTAGTGTAGATGGGACATATTGGTCGGTGTGGGCATGTTGGGCTGAAGGACCTGTTTCCACACTGTATCACTCTATGACTATGAGGATGATGCCGAGAAGCTCCAGTGTGATATGGTTGAATGAGTAATGAATGCACGGCAGATGCTGTACACAGTGGATAAATGTGAGGTTATATACTTCGGAAGGGAAATTATTAACTGAGTAGCAATAAATTGGGAAAGGGGGATCTACATTAACATCTGAATGACCTTGTCGCTGAAGGTAAGCATGTGGTAAGGAAGCACAACATATGTTGCCTTGGCTATGAGAGGATACAGAAATAGGAGCAGAATTATCTTGCACATACTGTACAGGACATTGGTATGGCCCCATCTTGAGCATTGTGTGGAGTATTAAGAAGTCTGAAGAAGGGTCTCGACCCAAAACATCACCCATTCCTTCTTTCCAGAGATGCTGCCTGTCCCGCTGAGTTACTCCAGCATTTTGTGTCAACCTTGTAAGGAGTTTTCGTCTCCTTATAGAAACATAGAAACATAGGAAATAGGTGCAGGAGGAGGCCATTCGGCCCTTCGAGCCAGCGATTCATTGTGATCATGGCTGATCGTCCCCAATCAATAACCCGTGCCTGCCTTCTCCCCATATCCCTTGACTCCACTAGCCCCTAGAGCTCTATCTAACTCCCTCTTAAATCCATCCAGTGACTTGGCCTCCACTGTGGCAGGGAATTCCATAAATTCACAACTCTCTGGGTGAAAAAGGTTTTTCTCACCTCAGTCTTAAATGACCTCCCCTTTATTCTAAGACCGTGGCCCCTGGTTCTGGACTCGCCCAACAATGGGAACATTTTTCCTGCATCTAGCTTGTCCAGTCCCAGTCCTTTTATAATTTTATATCTTTCTGTAAGATCCTATATGTTTCTTTAAGATCCTTATCTGAGGAAGAATGTTGTTAATGTGGAGGAATTGCAGCAAAGGTTCCCCAGACAGATTCAAATGATGTTTGAGAAAAGACTGGGTCAATTAGTTATTTGTCACAAACTTTGAGAAGAAGGAGAAGGCTTCCTATGGAAATCTTTAATCGTCTTTCATAATAGTTTTTGGACATTTCGCTAATGCCAATCTTAAACTAACTATCCTGTAGTTTCTTCTTTTCTGCACCAGTCCGTTTCAAATGCATGAGTCGCATTTGCTATTTTCCAATGAAATGGAGTGTTGCCAAATCTAGAACATTTTGGAAAATTATTTACCGACATATCCAATTCGCCAGGCTAGAATGAAGTCCATCAGGATGTGAGGGACTTAGCCAGAGCTTGGACAACAATCTCAGTACCACTTCACAGATCAGAAGGTCATAAGTGTTTAAGAAAGAACTGCAGATGCTGGAAAAATCGGAGGCAGACAAAAATGCTGGAGAAAATCCGTGGGTGAGGCAGCATCTCTGGAGTGAAGGAATAGGTGATGTTTTGGGTCGAGACCCTTCTTCATTAGTGATAGGAGCAGAATTAGGCCCATCAAGTCCACTCCGCCATTCAATCATGGCTGATCTATCTCTCTCCCTCCGAACCCCATTCTCCTGCCTTCTCCCCATAACCCCTGACATCCGTACAGATCATTGCCGTTTCCCCCAATTTCTACTTTGTTCCTGAGTTTCTTATATTCACCCTTTTTCTGGGATGTTTTTTGCATCTTCTTTCGTGAGGATCAATTTAAAATACTTGCTTTAATTTTTACTGCCATCTCCTTAATTTCCCTGTGTTCAATTTCATAGGACTGAGCCACACAATGTTAACTCCTTTTAAAAATAAACATTTATGGAAACATTACAATCAGGTTTTACATTTCTGGCTATCTTTTGAATTGTCCTCTCTATTTGTTTTCCATTTATTCTTTTAATCATTCTGTTTTTTATATTCTGTAATATACAGTAAATCTCACTACACCAGCCAATTTGCCTCATTTATATTCTTCTATGATTTGTTCCTTCATTACCACAGTTTATGTCTCTGTGTTTATAATATAACGCCTCTCCTCGCCCTCATTCCTCCAAACTCTCCTCCCTCCATCATGCTGGAAATTTCTATACCCTGGAGGTTCTGTTGGTTGCTCTGTCCTTCTTTCAAAAATAATACCTCAGTAATTGCAACGAGATCACATTCCCACATGCTGTTCAACGCTCTATGAGTCCCCCTGCCTGACCAGTCAGGCTCCTTGTATTAAAATAGATGCCTTCCGATCCTCCCCCGCGTCTTGTCATGATCATGTCATGCACTTCCCACTGAAGTGACCTGGTTTTGCTTCTAAATTTGACTAGTTCCCAGCTGCACATCGAATCTGTGTCCATACCACTGACTAATTAGTTTCAAGCCTCCTCGATAACTCCCCCGGGAAGAATATCAATTCCTCTACAACCTGTCCTGCTTCTCCGAGTCCCATTTACCCCAGAACCTGCTCCAATGATCCAAAAATTCTAAAGTTCTCCATCCCTACATCGTCCACTAAGTCATGCATTCACTCAACTTATCCTTCTGTTCTTACATTCAGGGGCATATAATGCTGGAAGTGTTCCTACCTTCATATTGCTAAAAAATGCAATCCAAATTGGGCTTGGCAATTAAAGACAAAGGGTTAAAGTCGTGGATTGCTTTCGTGATTGGAAACTTGTGACGTGCTATGCCACAGGGATTAGTGCCGAGACCCCTTGCTGGCCATTAGATACATTGATGACTTAAGGGCCCGTCCTACAAGCATGCAACTCTATGCGATGAACGCGATCAAACTAGAAGCGGGGGCCGCGCGGAGGTCGGGTGATCCCCTGTACAGGGCCGTTCCCACCAGCATGCGCCTGCATGCGGCAAGCGCGACCAAACCGGCAGCAGGGGCCGTGCGGAGGTCGGGTGAGTGGTGCAACGCGGCGCAAAGTGAGGCGAACTTGGAGCGAAGTCTAAGGTAAGTTCGCCAGGACAGAGAGGGGCACACAAATAGGGGCACAGAGGCACACACAGACAGAGCGCCACGGAGCCACACACCTGGAGGGTCACGGAGGCGCCTACAGATAGGTTCACGGAGGCACGATGTCGAGGCGGTGTGTAATGCGTCTAGGCGACTGCGAGCCGACAAGCCGTTGCCGCGCAGAATATTTGAACATAGTCAGTTTTTCGGAGCCCCGCGCAATGTCGTAACGAACTCCGCACAATTCCGCACGGCTCCGGCGATCGAAATGGGACCGGCCCCGCGACGCCGGACGGCTCAAGCGACCACGTTAGGTCGTGCTCATCGCATAGAGTTGCATGCTGGTGGGACAGGCCCTTTAGATATAAATGTCGGAGGTATAGGCGGCAAGCTTGCAGTTGGCATGGACATTGGTGCCGTTTATGTTAGCGAGCAGTGTAGTTTTAGGCTACAGAATGATATTGATCAGATGGTACGTTGCATAAGATAATCACAGATAGAAGTTCATCCTGAAATGTGTGAGGTTACAATTTTGGAAGGGGTGGGTGGGTCTAATATAGGTAGCCCGTTTATAATGAATGGTGGAATATTCCCTAAGGGAATATTGTAGAAGAAAGGATCCCTATGGGCCTGTCCCACTTAGGTGATTTTTAAGGCAACTATAGGCGACTAGTTCGTCGCCACATGTTCGTCAATGGTCGCCGGGAGTCGTCTCCTCAGTCACGCAAAAAGTCGTAGCGACTTTGTGGTCGCCGCCAAATTTTCAACATGTTGAACATTTTTCGGTGACAGTGGGTTTGAAGCCAATGGGCGTCGCTTGACTTCTCCTGACGTAGGTGCCTTCGTAGGTTGTCGCAAGGATGGCGTAGGTTGTCGCCAGTTTTTCGGCCACCGGCTACGACTATAACGGTGGCCGGCAGTGGCCTAAGAAAACAGCAAGTGGGACAGGCCCATAAGTGTACACATCCCAAAATGACTGAAGGTAGAAAGAAAGCTTGCTTTCATTAGTCAGGGTACGGAGTATCAGAGCAGGGAGGTCTTGGTTCAGTTTCCGACAACATTTGGTTAGACAACAGCTAAAATGCTGTATGTAGTTATGGTTTCCATACTATATGGAGCATTTGATACTAGAGAGAGTAAGACGAGATTCACCAGGATGTTGATTGGAATGGAATGGTTTAATTGTGAGGAGACCAACACCGCCCAAAAAATCACTGGCTGCCCACTGCCCTCCCTGAAGGACATCTTCAGCTCTCGCTGCCTTGGCAGGGCAGCCAACATCCTGACGGACCCTTCCCACCCTGGACACAACCTGTTCCACCTGCTGCCCTCTGGCAGATGGTACAGGTCTTTCAAAACTCGCACGAACAGACTCCGAGACAGCTTCTACCCCATAACCACACGTGAGCTTAACAATGCAAAATAAGAAATCACACTCACATTCAACTGAATTGATTTTTTAATGTGTACATATATATTTTACCCTTCCTTATATTTTAAGATTGTTCTTGTGAATCGCACCGTTGGATTGGCTTTTAAATTTTGTTGCACCATGTGCAATGACAATAAAGAGATTCTGATTCTGAGACTGTATTGGCCTCATTATTTCCACTGGAACATTGGCAGAGGAGTGACCTAACAAGAGGGATAGAAAATTAGCAGAGGCATAGGTAAGGAGATAGTAAAAATATTTTCCCCATGGCAGAGATAGCCAAGACAAAAGGCCACAGCTTTAAGTTGAGGTTTAGGATGGGCACCATGGACAGCATTTTATCTAGATGCATCAAATCATGGTTTGGGAACAGCTCCATACAAGACCACAATGAATTGCAGATTGTTTGTGGACGTGGCCCAGACCATCACACGAACCAACCTCCCTTCCTTCCTTCGCCTCCATCTACACTTCACATCGCCTCGGCAAGGCCACCAGCCTAATCAGGGGTTACACAAAAAGCTGGAGAAACTCAGCGGGTGCAACAGCATCTAAGGAGCGAAGGAGATAGGCGATGTTTCGGGTCGAGACCCTTTTTAGACTGGTCAGGGATCAGGGAAATGAGAGATATAGACAGTGATGTGGAGAGATAAAGAACAATGAATGAAAGATATGCAAAAAAGTATCGATGATAAAGGAAACAGGCCATTGTAAGCTGTTTGTAGTGTGAAAATGAGAAGCTAGTGTGACTTGGGTGGGGGGGGAGATAGAGAGAGAAGGAATGCCAGGGCCCGAGGGGGTGAGGGAGAGGTGGGAAAGGGAGGAGGCAGCCTGGGTTAACAGATTTGAGAAAATTCAATGTTTAAGCCCAGAGGATGCAGACTCCCCAAGGGGAATATGAGGTGCTGTTCCTCCAACTTGCGGTGTTGCTCACTCTGGCCGTGGAGGAGGCCCAGGACCGAGAGGTCGGATATGGAATGGGAGGGGGAGTTGAAGTGCTGAGCCACCGGGAGGTCGGGTTGGTTATTGCGGACCGAGCGGAGGTGTTCGGTGAAACGATCGCCCAGCCTCCGCTTGGTCTCACCGATGTAGACAATCAGGGATCAGTCTCACCCTGGTCACTCCCTCTTCTCCCCTCAGGCACGAGAAAAAGATTGAAAATGCATACCGCCCGATCCAGGGACAGATATCGGCACCAATACCATAAAGAACATACCATGAAGAAGAAACATCACCCATATCTTCTCTCCAGAGATGCTGGAGATACTCCAGCATTTTGTGTCTACCTTCGATTTGAAACCAGCATCAGCAGTTCTTTCCTACACATACCATAAAGGAATACATTTTCTCCTTAAAAGGTGCAATATTCTTGATTGATGATTATCCAAGAAAAGTGATGAGAAAGAAATGACCTGAGAAGGCATGAAAATGTCTTGGGCCTTTTAAATTCTGTCAGTGTTTTTTACAAGTAAACGTCCCTGCAGTATTGGACATGATCAGCTAATCGATGGGAACTTCTACAACTTCAACAGCTCTGCTTTGTGACAGGTCAAGAGGGCCTCGCGGACGCTCTGTTTAGTTTAGTCCAGAGATACAGCACGGAAACAGGCCCTTCAGCCCATCGAGTCTGCACCGCCCAACGATCACTGCACATTAACGCACGCGAGGTACAATTTACATTTAGACCAAGCCAGTTCAGATGTGTGATGCTAAAATAATGGAATTGATTATATTCGAGACCTCAAAATTGTGGAGTAATTCGGCGGAACTGGCAGCATCTCTGGGGAGAAGGAATGGGTGGCGTTTCGGCTCGAGACCCTACCTCAGACTCAACACGACCCTGAAACGTCACCCATTCTTTCTCTCCAGAGATGCTGCCAGTCCCGCTGAGTTACTCCAGCATTTTGTGTCTGTCTCTCTTCAGTTTAAACCAGCAGCTTAAACCGGCAGTTCCTTCCTACATGTTAGAGAACAGCTTGTGAATTATCCGCCATCCGCATTTCAAATCCGAGAAGCAGGGGGAAGAGCCGGTCACCTGCACTAGTGAGACTGGTGGGAAGATTATATTTCCAACTGACCTCTCCAGGCTGATGCAGAATAAAGAGCAATGCTTGACGCAACTAAATAGCGATTCAAGCTCAGCAGTGGAACAAGGGAATTGTCTGCGATGATCATGTGTATTTCACGATATATCAAGTGAGACATTTCCTTTCTAATTTTATCCTTGGGCTTTAATGTTAGCCATGCTTGGCTAAATAGTTGTCACTTGGAACAAAACTATTCACTATTGGTTTATCAGTAAATCAGTTCGGCAGGCAAATAGCTTGTTATTTGTGTGATTTGTGATTTTTTTTCTCCTAATAACCAAAAGTCTGTAGCTTCCTTTTGCTCTGGTATTTTCTTTCATTCACATGTTTTAACTATAATGTTTTATTCTTAATGTTTTAATGTTTTACAGGTCATTCTTAACTGTTACGGTTTGTCGTGTTGTTACTTGCGAGCGGAGCACCAAAGCAAATTCTTTGTATGTGTACACACTTGGCCAATAAACCTATTCAGTCATTCATTCATTGTGTAATCGTGTCACAAGGCACTTGTTAGAGACCGTGGAAATGAGTGACATTGATGAGTGTTGAAATTCCTACAGTTGAAGTAAAATTGAACACCTGGAATGTTTGAAGCTAATAACATTCCTCGGCTAATGGCACAGTGTTTGCTGCACCCAATGACACATGTTAATTTTTAAACTTTTCCTTAAAATTGTTTGTTTAAATCAATTTGGGGTAGCAGGGCGAAGGCCGTGGATGCCAACAGAATCTCATCAGGTGGACTGTCTCTGTCATGGGAGTGGAGTTTACAATATATTACAATAGACAATAGGTGCAGGAGTAGGCCATTCGGCCCTTTGAGCCAGCACCGCCATTCAATGTGATCATGGCTGATCATCCCCAATCAGTACCCCATTCCTGCCTTCTCCCCATATCCCCTGACTCCGCTATCTTTAAGAGCTCTATCTAAATTTTTCATGAAAGTATCCAGAGAATTGGCCTCCACTGCCTTCTGAGGCAGAGAATTCCACAGATTCACAACTCTCTGGGTGAAAAAGTTTTTCCTCATCTCCATTCTAAATGGCCTGTCCCTTATTCCTAAACTGTGGCCCCTGGTTCTGGAGATACATAACATTTATGTATAACATTTAGTTTTGAGATACAACGCGGAAACAACAGGCGCTTCGGCCCAACGAGTCCGCACCGACCAGCGATCCCCGCACCTTAACACTATCTTACACAAACTAGGGACAATTTACCCTTATACCAAGTATACCAAGTCAATTAACCTGCAAACCTGTACCTCTTCGGAGTGTGGGAGGAAACCAAAGATCTTGGAGAAAACCCACGCAGGTCACGGGGAGAAGGTAGAAACACTGTTCAGACAGCACCCGTAGTCGCGATTGAACCTGGGTCTCTGGCGCTGCAAGCGCTGCAAGGCAGCAACTCTACCGCTGCGCCACTGTGCCTCTCTAAGATTAAGTACTAATTGAAGAGGCAGGTATCGCCTTTCTAATCAGAAATAACTATCCAATATGAACTATCACCAAATTGGTGCAATGCGTCCATTCTTAATTATGCCAATTAATTTCCTAACCGCTAACACTATTGTCTTAATGTACAGTCGTTGAACAAGTTAAAATGGGACTGCAGCAGTCTTCCTGAATAGAGTACTCTTGATGGAACAGTGAGGTGCTTAATGTTAATCCATACTGTCTGAAAGGATCATCATCTTCGTAACTGGGTCTATCTGCACCTTTATTTCCAAATCTGTTGACTTTTTATTATAGGTCAATGCCTACCAAAGTAAAAAACTCTCCTGTAGCAGACACTTGGAGTTCTGTTGATGCAAAGATCTTACTGCATTTCATAATTTATTGGCACTAAATGGAATGAAGCAGAACACATCTATACATAGTTTTCTGTCATAGTGGAAGCAAGTGTTTGGTACTTTGCTTCTCAGGTTTATGGGCCAAAGTAAAATTGTTTACCACATATGCTTCAATCATATGTACATGAGGAGCACATAAAGATATAAGGCCTCCCAAAACTGGACAAGAGCTCAACTAAGCAGGAAAGAGAACATTATTTCTATCCTAAAAGGCAAGTTGTAACTCATTTCATAAATATTGATCAATATGTAAGGAGCTTGGATCATGTAGAATCAAAGTTTGGTAACAATTTGGGTTTTATTTGGACTTGTTTTTTATGGCAATTGCAGAAACATTCCCCTGCCGATGAAAGCAAAGATAATCAGGAGTTCTTTAAGAATGTAAGATTGTGTTCCTTATTTCCTTTTCTTTTTGAAAAAGTCAAGGAAAATCGAACATGTCCATCGAATCGAGTCTGAAGAAGGGGTCTCGACCCGAAAGGTCACCCATTCTTTCTCTCCAGAAGTGGATGCTGCCTGTCCCGCTGAGTTACTCCAGCTTTTTGTGTCTATCTTCGAATCCAAGGTGAACATGGTTTTTCTGGCTTTTACTGACCGGGTCTCTCTCCTTTGCGCCAATGTCTTTGCCAGGTGTGATTCTAAACTACACTTGGAAGTTACTCCTGGATCTGTTTCCAACATCCTTCAAAGAAATGCATTCCAGGTCATAGCAATTTATTGATATGGAAGAAGGATGCTTTTCATTTCCCTCTGGGGTGCTTCATATCTCTAGCTGCTGGAATAGTTTCTCCCTATCTCAATGTGTTCTTGTGTAATGCATTTGACATTATCTATATTATTTTTTGCTATAGGAACATTTCCAGATAGTAAACTTTGTATTTCCCAACATCAAACACGAAAATAGATAAGATAAGTTGCCTGCAAGAAAAAATAATGTGCACTCACCCACAACACTAACAATTGAGGTAAGGACTGTGTCCAATACAGTATGTGAGTTACAAATGATTCTGATGCTCTGGCATCTACCTGCACTTAATAATACTAAAGCAACCTAATAATGCATGGTTCAAATTAATTCACATACATTTATATATTTTCTTCCTTTGTTGTCTGAGCTTTTGGTGTCTCTTCACACAGGCATTGGTTTCGGCAAGGCAGCCACAAATTTCAAATGGCCTGTTTTATCCAGAAACCTGTGCATTTGTAAACCAGTCCCAAAGGTTCTAGCTTGGTCGTTTTTTAATATTGCCCTATATACCTGAGCCTTGCAGGTAAGCAAATGGTTTAATTTAGGCTGATTGATGGGCATTCAGTGAACATTCAAAAACTCAATATTTCTTGAAATAACAAAAACAAATTAAATTTCTATTTGAATGCAGTTCAGTATGATTTAAATTTGTGCCCTTGGAAAATATAGATGTAACGGGCAGAGGAAAATATTAAATTAGAAAATATAATGGTCTGAAGATGTGAAAACCCTTTGAACACTGCTGTGAATCAAGCAGTCTCTCAAGCAATTACAGTCACATCCCACACACATGGCCATTGGAGCAGTGCCAGGGGCTGGCTATTGGAGCAGTGCCAGGAGCTGGCCACTCACAAAGAGATATAATGTGATTTAAATCACAGGAAGGAAAGATGCACAATGAAAGGAGAGATGGAAGAGAAAGAATCAAATAAACAATGGCATGAAACCAACAGATTAGCCAGCACTCCTGCAATCCGATCAAAAGCAGCCAGTTTTCCTTAAAAGGGAACAGTTACTCAGATGTAAATTGAGACTGCGGGGAGTTATTAATATTGAACATTGTGTCTGAATCTGTTTAACACAGGAATAGCAAATGCGCAGCAAGAATGAATGAAGAAAGCTATACTGGAAATATGATTGTCGGAATTTCAAACCATGTTATAACACATAGAGAAATGAAGTTTGATAAAAAATAATATATTTTTGTTGCTTGAAGGGTAATAACTGAATTTGACCAATTTTCTATGGGACATAGAAGAGAACCTGATTGGGATCTGTGGTGAACTATGGTACATAGATACATAGAAATTAAGTGCAGGAGTAGGCCATTCGGCCCTTCGAGCCTGCACCGCCATTCAATATGACCAGATGGTCACTTTGACCAGATATATTTCCTTACCATGGCTGCAGAGAAGGGACACAACCCCTCAATTCACAAAGCATTTCCATCCCCTACAAATTAGGTTCTTATTGTATAGGGAAAAACTGCAGATGCTGGTTTACACCAAAGATAGACACAAAATGCTGGAGTAACTCAGCAGGACAGGCAGCATCACTGGATAGAAGGAATGGGTGACGTTTCGGGTCTCAAGAAGGGTCTGGACCAAAACATCACCCATTCCTTCTCTTCAGAGATGCTGCCTGTCCTGCCGAGTTAGTTCAGCTTTTTGTGTCTATCTTTAGGGTTATTGTTTGCCTGGATAAAACCAGAATCAATCGAAGACATAGAAACATAGAAATTAGGTGCAGGAGTAGGCCATTCGGCCCTTCGAGCCTGCACCGCCATTCAATATGACCATGGCCGATCATCCAACTCAGTATCCCGTACCTGCCTTCTCTCCATACCCTCTGATCCCCTTAACCACAAGGACCACATCTAACTCCCTCTTAAATATAGCCAATGAACTGGCCTCAACTACCCTCTGTGGCAGAGAGTTCCAGAGACCCACCACTCTCTGTGTGAAATTGTAGTTTGCCCTATAATTCTGAGATATAAAGTATGTTGTTTATCGAATGACAAGACATGATGCTGATTTTCTTCTATAAACCAATCATGCAAATGAATTATGAAATACAATAGGCACCAGAATTAATCTTTGGTTCCATCTCAGCATCACCATAGCTCCAAGCAATCACGATGGGAGATATGATTTCATTTCCATAACTCATCAACATGTAACAAAAACTCAGAAGAATAGGAAGCGAAGATACAAAAGCATGCACGGGTGCGTGCTGTCCTGTTTCTTAAACAAGGTCGAAAGATATAAATTATAATGAAGAATAGATGGACCTATAAAAAACACGGCACAAAAATGTGCATTTAAAAAAAAAGGTATATTCAATTAATGTTGCAGCAGTACTTATTTGGAATAAATTCATTGTGGATTTAGCAGATGGATGTTGTGCATGTATGGGGCTAGGTAATGAGCATCAGGAGAGAACAGACTGTGTAGTCCAATCCAATCTTCATTGTATCCATACCAACATCCCAACTGGTGTATTTTCCAGAAAAATAATCACAGATTGAGCAAAAGGAGCTGTAAACCTAATAGCGTTCCACTCCAATGCCCGTGAGGTTCTAAGGCCAACTATGTTACTGCTAGTGGAGATAAGCACAAAATCGCTGGAGCAACTCAGCGGGACATGCAGCATCTCGGGAGAGAAGGAATGGGTGACGTTTCGGGTCGAGACCCTTCTTCAGACTGAGCGTCAGGGCTACTGTTTGTCTTCCAATTAATTGTTAAATCAGGTCAATTGAGGACCATCCTTTCCAATAGGACTCACTATCCCATTACAAGCCATTCTTTCTGATGAATTTTACCCAACATTGAAGTGTTTTTGAAGTATGTCAAGGAGTACGGGCATTAACATAAAACCCAGGGGTGATCTGGCCTTTGAATCTGGAAAGCACTAAAAGTGCGTAGGAAGGAACTGCAGATGCTTGTTTAAGCCGAAGATAGACACAAAATGCTGGAGTAACTCAGCGGGTCAGGCAGCATCTCGGGGGAGAAGGAATGAGTGACAAGAAAAAGGGTCTTGGCCTGAAACCCATTTCTTCTCTGCAGAGATGGCGCCTGTCCCGCTGAGTTACTCCAGCATCCTGTGTCTAAGCACTAAAAGTGTGATGGAATGGATTTAAACTTTCAGAAGGGAATTGGGTAAATAACGAAAGAGAAAATGCATTGAAAGACTACATGGAATGAGCAGCGCTGGCAAGGTCAACTGGAAATCTCCTTCAAAGGGTTGATATAGTTGTGTTGACCTGAATGAGACCCCTCTGTGGTGGACACATACAGTTCAGTGCTAAAGTATTAAGCTTCATCGTTGCAACAAGTTCTGTTTAGACCATACCTGAATGAATGGGAAAAGAAGTCCAACCAAAAAGTTGGAAAGCCACATCAGAGTCCCTCCAATCATGAATGCTGAAGATCGACAAGACTGGTCAAACATCTCACTGGTTAGCACAAAGGGAATCCCACCTGAAAGAAAGGGAAGTATTACAGTCAGACTAAACGTTAGTGAATTCACTTAAGAGCATCATACAGATTCTGAGGCTTAAAAAAAAACACAGGGCGGCACGGTGGCGCAGCGGGAGAGTTGCTGCCTTAAGGGCCTGTCCTACCAGCATCCGACTCCATGTGATGAGCGCGATCAAACTAGAAGCGGGGCCGCGTGGAGGTCGGGTGATCCCCTGTACAGGGCCGTTCCCACCAGCATGCGCCTGCATGCGGCAAGCGCGACCAAACCGGCAGCGAGGGCCGCGCGGAGGTCGGGTGAGTGGCGCAACGCGGCGCAAAGTGAGGCGAACTTGGAGCAAAGTCTTAAGGTAAGTTCGCCAGGACAGAGAGGGGCACACAGAGAGGGGCACAGAGGCACACACACAGAGGGCCACGGAGCCACACACACAGAGGGCCATGGAGCCACACACAGAGAGGGTAACGGAGGCACGATGTCGAGGCGGTGTGTAATGCGTCGAGGCGACTGCGAGCCGACAAGCCGTTGCCGCGCGGAATTTTTGAACGTAGTCAGTTTTTCAGAGCCCCGCGCAATGTCGGGACGAACTCCGCACAATTCAGCACGGCTCCGGCGATCGAAGTGGGACTGGCCCCGCGACGCCGGACGGCTCAAGCGACCACGTTAGGTCGCGCACATCGCATGGAGTTGCATGCTTGTAGGACAGGTCCTTTACAGTGCTCCCAGCACCCGAGAGCCAGGTTCGATCCTGACCTAGGGTGCTACCTGTGTGAAGTTTGCACGTTCTTCCTGTAACCGCATAGGTTTCCTCTGGGTGCTCTGGTTTCTTCTCACATCCAAAAGACATGGGCAGTCACGGTGGCGCAGCAGTAGAGTTGCTGCCCGCCAGCACTTTCAACGCCGTAGACCTAGGTTCGATCCTGACTTCAGTGCTGTCTGTGCGTGGGTTTTCTCCGAGACCTTCGGTTTCCTCCCACACTCCAAAGACGTACAAATTTGCAGGTCAATTGGCTTTGTATAAATGTAAATTGTCCCTAGTGTGTAGGATTGCATGAATATGTGGCGATCGCTGGTCGGCGCGGACCCGGTGGGCCGAAAGGGCCTGTTTTCGTGCTGTATCTCTAAACTAAAACTAAACCTGGGGCAACTCAGCGGGTCAGGCAGCATCCCTGGAGAACATGGATGAATGACAATTCGGATTGGGACCCTTCTTCAGACTCAAACTCAGCTCAAAACCACCAGGTTCCTATCTGAAGGAATTATACCATGTTTTGCTACTTTAAACCCACAAAAACCAGAATCGAAGAATAGATGTAGTAGTACATTTCATAAAACGCGGATATATCTGCAACGATGTAAAATCTGTAGAATATTCCATTCTTTCCCAACTTTTTATATATATATATATTTTTTTTTTTTTTTTTAAATATTATTATTAAAAAAAAAATTTTGTTTAATCTTTTTCCACTATTTTCTACCTTTATAAAAAATGGAAAAAAAGTAATATCGAAGCACAATTATTAAGCAAGGATTAACATAAATAATACTGATTATGTATATCTACAAAGAACAAAATGATTTTTATTATGTCAACAATGAACACGTATCTTTTTTTTAAAATTATGTAATTGCTTCTAACTAATAAAAAAACTTAACAAAAAAAAAACCCACAAAAGGTGTAGAAATTAATCTTTGGTCATCACTGGTGAAATGTGTAGAGCTTCGACTATAACAGTGGCGCTCACCTTCAGCCAATGTGTTGTTTAATTGACTGAAAGGGCTTACGCCTGCATAAACAGGTACAGTTTATACTGAGCAGAATCTGCAGCCAAATGTCCTGTAATTCTGTGGTCTCGCAATCAATTATCCTGTTGCAGGTCTGCACAACAGAACAAGCTTCCCGACAGCATCCTGGACTCCACATGTATGGCCAACATTATACAAGACCCCGAACATCTTAATTGCATCAAAAAGGCGGACGAGAAAAACTTCCAATCCAAACCTACAGAGAAAATTTGTGACAAGCAAAATGTGTTCCATTAAGTGGTAAACCAATTCAGATGGCGTGACCCTGGCATAATAATCTTGACCCTGGCATAATAAAGAATGCAAGGGGGTCCCAGCAGGGGGGTCGGCAAGATCAAGGGGGGACCCGGTGGGGGGGGGGCACATGCTGTTTACTTTTAATTTAGAGATACAGCACGGAAACAGGCCCTTCGGCCCACCGAGTCCGCACCGACCAGCGATCCCCGTAACACTATCCCACGCCCACTAGGGACAATTTTTACACTTATACCAAGCCAACTAACCTACAAACCTGTACGTCTTTGGAGTGTGGGACAAAACCGAAGATCTTGGAGAAAATCCACGCCGGTCATGGGGAGAACGTACAAACTCCGTACAGACAGCACCCGTAGTCGGGATCGAACCCGGGTCTCCAGCGCCACAAGCACTGTAAGGCAGCAACTCTACCGCTGCGCCACCACTCCGCCGTGTGCAGCGGCAAGCAGAAGATAGAACGGTTCGGTAGAACGTTTGTAACTTTGTCGGCACCACTTGTACACGTACTTCTCGTGAGGTCCGCTGTCTGATTTTACCGGTCGTGCGCAAAAACGAGGCATTTCACTGCGTACTGAGGTACTGTACACGTGACAATATTGAATTGACATCACCATCTCTAAATTGGGTTGTATGCTGTGTTGAGTTTGCCTTTGGTGCAAGGTATTAAATTGCCAGGGAAGATTGGGGAATTGGGCAGAATTCTTGCAAGTTCACGATATTTTAAGGTAATTGGCACGATCAACATTTCTACTAACTTTTTGCAGAGAAAGTTTTCAGGATGTGCGTGGATACCGGTGGTGTGCTGTCCTGCGGAGGATGCCCGGCTTCTACCGGGACCCGCTGGGGATCTGGAACTTGGCTGCCGCCAACCACGCCCCCCCCCCCCCCCCCACCGCTGGCGAGGGTGACGGGTCGGTCGTGAGAGCAGGCCGGTCCTTGTCCCGCCCCACTGGGTGTCGGGGAGGCTTGAACACGTGGAATACTTGCGGCTGAGCAAACCCCCGCTCAGCCGGAAGTACTTGTCGGATTCTCGGGAGCTGGTCCCACACAACTTGGGCCGCCTTTCCTCGACCCCCTTCATCTCCCTCCGAGACGCGGGGAGGCGTGTCCTGTACGGGTTCCTCCTCCACCCCCTGCTCCGCCGTCCGGACACTAAGTGGCGGTCGGTGTTGCCTTTTGGCCGAGCGCCCCCCCCAGTTGCCACGTCAACATGGCGCCACTTCCACCATTCGCGGTGCCCAACGCTCCCGGAAATCCCGTGGACAGAGCGTAGTCCCTCTCTAACCCCACCCGGGCGTGGACGTAACCCCGGAAAAGGGGCAGGCAGCCGGCTTGGGTAAAGGCCCTCCACCGCCTGGCGCCGTGACTCGCAGATGGCCAGCTTGGCCCGGCCCAGGAGCAACAACCCAACCAGGCCATCTTTAGCCCTACCCTCTCCCCTACTCACGGGCTGTCCAAAGATGAGGATGGTGGGTGAGAAGTGCGGCCAGAAGGCAAGGAGCAACCCCTTTAGATAGTGGAACAGGGGCTGCAACCTCACGCACTCCAGTTCGCAGTACTGTGTGATCACAGTGCACGTTTTTTTTTTAACCAAAAATAATTTAATCAATTATTAACAGTAATATTTACAGTACAAAATAAAGCAAAACATAACCCACCACCATAATACAAGTCAAACAAATATACTAAATAAACTAGCATACAACTACACTCCAATCCTTATTACATAGAAAATAGTTGCAAGAGGCCATTCGGCCCTTCTAGCCAGCATCACCATTCATTGTGATCATGGCTGATCATCCACAATCAATGACTGCCTTCTCCCCATATAATAATAATAATAATAATAATAATAATAATATATTTTATTGTCATTGCGCATAAGTGCAACGAGATTTGGTTTGCAACTTTGAGATTTCGGTTAGCAACCCTCGAGAAAAAGGTTTGTAAAAAATACGACCCTTGATTCCACTAGCCCCTAGAGCTCTATCTAACTCTCTTTTAAATTCATCCAGTGAATTGGCCTCCACTGCCTTATGTGGCAGAGAATTCCACAAATTCACAACTCTATGTGTGAAAACGTTTTTCTCATCTCTGTTTTAAATGACCTCCCCTTTTTTTCTTAGACTGTGGACCCTGGTTCTGGAGTCCCTCAACATTGGGAACATTTTTACTGCGTTTATTGAGGACGACTTCCACCTCACGCGGAGCCCAGCGGTCCCGCAAATCCCCCAGGCTGCCCGTGGACAGCGTGTAGTCCCAGGCGCGGACGTAACCCCAGAAAAGGGGCCGGCATCCGGCTCGGGCAGAGCCCTCTCCCGCCTGGCGCCGTGCCTCGTGGAGATCACAGTTCATGGTGCTGAGTGATCACATAGAAACATAAAAAATAGGCGCAGGAGGAGGCCATTAGGCCCTTCGAGCCAACAGCGCCATTCATTGTGATCATGGCTGATCGTCCCCAATCAATAACCCGTGCCTGCCTTCTCCCCATATCCCTTGATTCCACTAGCCCCTAGAGTTCTATCTAACTCTCTCTTAAATCCATCCAGTGATTTGGCCTCCACTGCCCTCTGTGCCAGGAATTCCTCAAATTCTCAACTCTTTGGATGAAAACGTTTTTTCTCACCTCAGTCTTAAATGGCCTCCCCTTTATTCTAAGACTGTGGCCCCTGGTTCTGGACTCTCCCAACATTGGGAACATTTTTATTGCATCTAGCTTGTCCAGTCCTTTTATCATTTTACATGTTTCTATAAGATCCCCCTCATCCTTCTAAACTCCAGTGAATACAAGCCCAGTCTTTTCAATCTTTCCTCATATGACAGTCCTGCCATCCCAGGGATCAATCTCGTGAACCTAGTGCACTCAGTGCATGCCACAGGGTTTCTAGACTCATTGAGACTGGATTATGTTTTTCAGAAACCAACCTGCATACTGCTATCTCATCCACGTATAGATCTCCAATTGACACAATGCTACAATCACTCACCCACGCTCTCAGCCTTTATCCAGCACTATTTCCATCTACAAGGCATTGTTAACTCCCTGCTTCTGCTGCATGTCATGGCAGAGCAGTTCCAAAAGTTAGCCACTTAGAGCGGCATGTTCGCTTTCCGTATGCAGTTCCGTATGCATTCCGTATCTCAATAATAAAGACACAAGATGCTGGAGTAACTCAGCGGGACAGGCAGCATCTCTGGAGAGAAGGAATGGATGACGTTTCGGGTCGAGACTTCTTCAGACCCTGAGGAAGGGTCTCGACCTGAAAAGTCACCCATTCCTTCTCTCCAGCGATGCTGCCTGTCGCACTGAGATACTCCAGCATCTTGCGTCTGTCTTCTGTGTAAACCAGCATCTGCAGTTCCTTCTTACACCCTCAAGAAGATACAGTCAAGCTCGCAAATGACATCTAAGGAACCACAGAGATCTTTGCAGATATGCTCATCTAAATCTTCAAGAAAACTTTCGATATCTGGGCCAAACAGAGAGTACAGCTGCAGAATGATAAATGGCAAGTTGTTGCCACGTTGTGCCAGTTATGTTAATGGCAAATACCATCTGCAACCAAAATTAATGGCTGAACCAACTCACCTTGAAATGTAATTACATGAGCATTGCCAAATCCCCATACTGAGGATCACCATTGACCAGGTGGTTAATGACCACTAACTCAAATTTCACTACACCAATTGGTGCATGTGACAATAAATGTCCTTTGTCCTTTGTCCAGGTGGTCACTTTGACAGAATATATTTCCTTACCATGACTGCAGAGAAGGGACACAACCCCTCAATTCACAAAGCATTTCCATTTCCTACAAATTAGGTTCTTATTGTATAGGGAAAAACTGCAGATGCTGGTTTACACCAAAGATAGACACAAAATGCTGGAGTAACTCAGCGGGACAGGCAGCATCACTGGATAGAAGGAATGGGTGACGTTTCGGGTCTCAAGAAGGGTCTGGACCGAAACGTCACCCATTCCTTCTCTTCAGAGATGCTGCCTGTCTTGCCGAGTTAGTTCAGCTTTTTGTGTCTATCTTTAGGGCTATTGTTTGCCTGGATAAGACCAGAGTCTATTGAAGACATAGAAACATAGAAATTAGGTGCAAGAGTAGGCCATTCGGTCCTTCGAGCCTGCACCATCATTCAATATGGCTGATCATCCAACTCAGTATCCCGCATCCGCCTTCTCGCCATACCCTCTGATCCCCTTAGCCACAAGGGCCACATCTAACTCCCTCTTAAATATAGCCAATGAATTGGCCTCAACTACCCTCTGTGGCAGAGAGTTCCAGAGACCCACCACTCTCTGTGTGAAAAAAGTCCTTCTCATCTCGGTCCTAAAGGATTTCCCCCTTATCCTTAAGCTGTGACCCCTTATCCTGGACCTCCCCAACATCGGGAACAACCTTCCGGCATCTAGCCTGTCCAACCCCTTAAGAATTTTATAAGTTTCTATAAGATCCCCTCTCAATCTCCTAAATTCTAGAGAGTATAAACCAAGTCTATCCAGTCTTTCTTCATAAGACAGTCCTGACATCCCAAGACAAGAGAACATGGATCACTTTATTGCCAAGCTCAATAATCACCCAAAGTTCTTACTGTTGCTCATTAAAGATCCGCTGTGGCTGTCATGTGTACCATCTGCAAAATGGATGGCAGCAATGCGTCAAGACTAATGGGCCTGTCCCACTCAGGCAATTTTTTTGGGTGACTACAGGCGAGTGCCGCAGAATTTTCAACGTGTTGGAAAGTTTTCGCCGCCATGGCGACAATTTTTGCTGTCGTGGGTTGTCGTAGGCGGTCGCCAGGTGTCGTAGGTGAATTCCATTAAAACTAGTCCCTGGCAGTCGCCTAAAGAGTCGCCTAAATGGGACAGGCCCATCACTGAGCACCACCTGTAATAACCATCAGGAAAGACGTGATCATGAATTACCTGCGTACTCTATCAGCTTTAACTTATGCAAAGACTAGCTTGGAAATATTGGTTTATTATTAATGTGGTACGGAAATACAGTGTCAACTTTGTTTTGCATGCTAGACCTTCACTGTATCATTGGCTGCACATCTAGATTTGTCCACATTTCTGATGTGGACCATACCCGAGGAAGAATGTGCTGGCTCTGGAGAAGGTCCAGAGGAGGTATACAAGAGTGATCCCAGGAATGAGTGGGTTAACATATAATTAGTGTTTGGGGGAGAGGAGGGGGGGGGGGGGGGGGGGGATCATTGAATCTTACCGAACAGTGAAAGGCTTGGATAGGGTGTATGAGGATAGGATGTTTCCACTAGTGGGTGAGACTAGGACTAGAGGGTTTGTAGGCTCAGAATTAAAGGATGTTCCTTTGGGAAGAAGATGAGGAGGAATTTATTTAACCATATAACCATATAACAATTACAGCACGGAAACAGGCCTTCTCGGCCCTTCCAGTCCGTGCCGACCATTTATTTTCCCCTAGTCCCATCTACCTGCACTCAGACCATACCCCTCCATTCCCTTCCCGTCCATATACCTATCCACTTTACTTTTAAATGTTAAAATCGATCCTGCCTCCACCACTTCTGCAGGAGTGGTTCCACACAGCCACCACTCTCTGAGTAAAGAAGTCCCCCCTCATGTTACCCCTAAACTTCTGTCCCTTAATTCTCATGTCATGCCCTCTTGTTTGAATCTTTCCTACCCTCAATGGGAAAAGCTTATCCACATCAACTCTGTCTATCCCTTTCATCATTTTAAAGACCTCAATCAAGTCCCCCCTTAACCTTCTGCGCTCCAAAGAATAAAGACCTAACTTGTTCAACCTTTCTCTGTAACTTAGTTGCTGGAACCCAGGCAACATTCTAGTAAATCTCCTCTGTACTCTCTCTATTTAGTCAGATGATGGTGAATCTGTGGAATTATTTGCCACAGGAGGCAGTGGATGCCAAGTACATGGATAATTTTAAGGCAGAGATAGATAGATCCTTAATTAGTACGGGTGTCAGAGGTTATGGGGAGAATGCAGGAGAATGTGGTTAGGAGGGAGAGATAGATCAGCCATGATTGAATGGCTGTGCACCTGATGGGCTGAATGGCCTGATTCTTCTCCTATCACTTATGACCTTATGAAACAATTAAAAGTGGTGCTGGCAGCAACTCCCATTTATCATTAGTGAGCAAGAATAAAGAGAACCTACATTTTCCATGCAGAGAGGCCATGTTTCTTTCGCTTCCGCTGCCCAAGTTACTCCTATCAGTGTCTCCTATCACTTATGACCTTGTTTTATAGGTGATAGGAGCAGAATCGGACCATTCAGCCCATTAGGTCTACTCAGCCATTCAATCATGGCTGATCTATGTAAACCTCCTCTGGACCCTCTCCAGGGCCAGCGCATCCTTCCTCAGGTATGGTGCCCAAAACTGCTCACGATATGAAGAAATGTGGACAAATCTAGATGTGTTACCTAACTATATCCTGCTCTCGCGATCAACAAAGCTATCAATTTCCTCAATAAGCTTCATCACACATCCTTGTTCTTCGACATAACTGACACCAAAAGGGAACATCGAAGGAGAAACAAGAACTGCAAGTCTACAATATGGAGACACTTTCATGCTAGCTCCATCTAACTTAAAATGATTCCATTCATAGCAACATGCGTCCAGACTGAAAAAAATCTCAACCCCATAGGCATTGGCCATTGTAAAGGTATATCAAAGGCTTCTAAGGTTCCAAAACTACAACAGCAGTTCTCCATTCATCTAATCTGCAATTCCTCCAAAGATCCTCCAAATAATTCTCCCAGTTTCAAACCTAGGATTTCTTTCAAGATCATGTCCACTATTGCTCTTCATCAGAGACTGCAGGGTCAATGGGAGGTGCATCACCTGTGGATGCATCAGGTAGACATCACAATCTCTTTGGCTGCTTGGGTGTATGTCTGGTTTCATGAAGTATTCCTCCAGCAACTACCGACTGGAACCCACTGAAAGGAGGCATTTCTTTAGTCAGAGGGTGGTGAATCTGTGAAAGCCATGTCAGTGGATATTTTTAAGGCAGAGGTAGATAGATTCTTGATTAGTACAGGTGATAGAGGTTATGGGGAGAAGGCATGAGAATGGGGTTAGGAGGGAGAGATAGATCAGCCGTGATTGGATGGCGGAGTGGCCCAACTTGATGGACCGTATGGTCTAATTCTACTCCTTTAACTTATGCCCTTATGAAAGTCTACATCCATGGGAATTTTCTTTATATCGAACCATTCCATAGGCCTGATTGGCCTCCACCATGGTGGCTACTTTTGAAGGCCAGTAAATCAAACTTTAGAATATCTTTCAGCCCCATCCTGAGATCGGGCATGTCTAGATCCTGATATAGTTGCTACATGTTCTGATTGTCCCCCAACAATACTACAGCAACAGGTCGCTCATGTTGCCTCAAATTTTCTTGCGGTAGCGGCGGAGATGTGGGTTCAACCCCGACTACGGCAGCTGTCTGTACGGAGTTTGCACGCTCTCCCCGTGACCTGCGTGGTTTTTCTCCGAGATCTTCGGTTCCCTCCCACACTCCAAAGACGTACAGGTTGGTGTATGAAGAAGGGTCTCGACCCGAAACGTCGCCTATCTCCTTCGCTCCTTAGATGCTGCTGCACCCGCTGATTTTCTCCAGCCTTTTGTGTACCCTCGATTCTCCAGCATCTGCAGTTCCTTCTTTAACAGGTTTGTAGGTTAATTGGCTTGGGTTTGTGTACTTGGTATAAGTGTAAATTGTCCCTAGTGTGTGCAGGATAGTGCGGGGATCGCTTGTCGGTGCGGACTTGGTGGGCTGGAGGGCCTGTTTCCGCGCTGTATCTCCAAACTAAAAATAAAACTAAACTCATTATCTGTACTTTAGTGCCTCTTCTCTTAGAAAATATAGAAATTGCAACAGGCATAGGAATATTGAAATGGTAACCTTTAGGTTTCAGTAAAATGTGATTGAGAATTCTGAAGTAGTCCTCTAAATTATTTACAATGACCTTTAGAAATAAGACATGTAGTAAATACACTGCTCAACGTTAACATTTTGAAAATGTACATTTGAAATTGAAAACGTTCCATCATTCAGGCACTATTTATTTTACTTGCATCGTGCATTATTTCACTTGGGATGGCATGGTGACTCAGCGGTAGAGTTACTGCCTTATAGAGCTTGCAGCGCCAGAGACCCGGGATTCGATCCCGAACAAGGGTGCTGTGTGCACATTTTTTTTGTACTTGTTCTCCCTGACCATGTGGGTTTTCTCCGAGATCTTCGGTTGCCCCCCACACCCCAAAGGCGTACAGCTTTGCAGGTTAATTGGCTTGGTATATGCATAAACTGTCCCTAGTGTGTGTAGGGTTGTGTTAATGTGCGGGATGATCGCTGGTCGGCGCTGACTCGGTGGAACGAAGGGCCTGCTTCTGTGCTGTATCTCTGTGCGTATCTGTATCTACCGCGCTTATCATTCACATGGCAGAAGTAGGCCAGCTGTCGGTGTGAACATGCTGTATCATTCATCAAGCTGATCTTCGAATTACCCGCACTATTCCCATATCTCATGTTTTCTTTAATATCCAGAAATCTACTGACCTTGGTTGCAAATGAATTCACTGACTGAATGTCCACAGGATAGAGAATTGCAATCATTCTGAGTGAAGAAAGTTTTCCTCATCTCTATTGTAAATGACATTCCATATTCCATATTCTGATACAGTGCCCAGTGACTCTGGACTCCTCCTTGCCTTCAACCTGTCAAGCCCAGGAAGTGTTTTGTACGTAAAAAAATACGTTGTATCCAGTGAAAGCTCCTCTCATTCTTGGCAATATAGGTGTAGTCAATTCAATCCCTCTGCAAATGGCAAATGTGCCATCCTTAGAACACACCCAGAGTTTGCTCAGTGAGACTGATGTAGCCTGATAGCTTTATAGATCCAGGAACCATTCTGACTTGCCATGCCGTTAGTGTAGAATTTGCATGTTCTCCTCGATGACTGTGTGGGTATCCCCCCACATTCCAATCGCCTCTGGTGTAGGTAGGGATGCAAGGGGAAAACTAGATTAACATGGATGGGTGGTGGCACAGATATGATAGGCCAAAGGGCTTGTTTTCATGCTGTATACTCCATGAATCTTGGCTGCATTCCCTCAAAGGCACGTAGTCAATCTATCTATATAATTAAAACTCAAATCTTGGCCACTTCCTGTTTGCAGTGCATATTGATGTTAGAAAAGAAGCTACCACTTACAGCTGTGATTTTTGGCCATCTTACTCAGTCCCCCTCCGCTGTGCAGGACAAGAGGATTTTTCCCATCGATGAAAAATAAAAGACTTATTAATGTTTAAAAAATATTGAGATTCTCTCTCATATCAATCACGCCATGAAGGCCACGCCCCTTCTGGTGGGAGGGGGGAGGGACTATAAAACCCGGAAGTGTGAAGGTGCCTCAGATCGCTGCAACATGGGGGAGCGACAGCTCACGACTCTCAGTCTGAGCTGTGAATAACACTGAACACACGTCTACTAAACGGTGAGTGGTTTTACTGACCTGTCAGTGCCCTTAACGTGGTTTGAAAATGTAGTTTGAAAATGCAAAAGTGTTTTCTGGTTTGAAAATGCGAAAGTGTTTTTTGGTTTGAAAATGCGAAAGTGTTTTTTAGCTTGCAAATGTGATTTTTTGGCTTAAATGCAAAGGTGTTTTTTGGCTTGAAAATGCAAAAGTGTTTTTTGGCTTGAAAATGCAAAGACTGGCTTATTGAAAAGTGGTGGTTGCCCTATTGAAAAGTGGTGGTTGCCTTATTGAGGGGGGGAGGGACTATAAAACCCGGAAGTGTGGGCGTGGCTTAGTCTCTGCAAGATGGGGAGGCAGAGGTCATGACTCTTGGTCTTTGGTGGCATTGCACCCTGCTTGAAATGGTATGAAACTGCACTTGAGTTTGGTGGCCTTGCACCCTGCTTGAAGTGGCAGGAAACTGCACTTGAATTTGGTGGCCTTGCACCCTGCTTGAAGTGGCATGAAACTACACTTGAATTTGGGGGCCTTGCACCCTGCTTGAAGTGGCAGGAAACTGCACTTGAATTTGGTGGCCTTACACCCTGCTAGAAATGGAATTTCAAGGAATAACTGCGAGGCAACTTCCAGTCCATCAGCCGTGAGTGAGCTGCCAGCCCAAGAATCCATTTGGCCCACACTGTCCATACTAGCCCTCTGGAAACCAGTCCCTTCAGCCCACAACACCCATACTAGCACCCCAGAACCCCCCCACTGGCCACCAATATTGGAATTGGTGTAGAGGTGGAATATTGTGTTGGGGTCCAGCCCTCCTGTGTAAAGCTAGGACCCAATGGGTCCCACTTAGTCTAGTATGTAACTAAAAGTCTCATCTTGTAAGTATGTATGTATGTATGTTCCAGAAATACAGCCAAAACGGTACACGTTAGCCAAACAGTTTAGGGGTGCCTTACTCACCATTCGCCTGTGGTGTGCAGTAGCAAGTTCTGTTCGATTTAACTAAGTAATTCCCTTTATAAACTTTAATTAACTTTCTACCCCCCCTCCCCCCCCCCCCCCCCCCCCCACCGGGCCCAATGTCCGCCGTGCGCTCCGGGGCCATCAGCCGTGCCCGCGCATTTGGGGGAGGGTTGCGAGCCCGCCATCATTTTCAGATCGCCATTTTGATCTGGTGTCACAACGGGAATCTCTGGAATGACAACGGGAACCCAACGGGTTCACGGGTCGTCCAGTGGTCAATAGAGCTTTATTTTTCACATATCCAACTGCACAGAGAAATGTTGTTTGTATAGATTACACATCTAGTGGATAGTAGAGGGAGTACAGAGGAGATTTACCAGAATGTTGCCTGGGTTCCAGCAACTAAGTTACAGAGAAAGGTTGAACAAGTTAGGTCTTTATTCTTTGGAGCGCAGAAGGTTAAGGGGTGGACTTGATTGAGGTCTTTAAAATGATGAAAGGGATAGACAGAGTTGACGTGGATAAGCTTTTCCCATTGAGGGTAGGGACGATTCAAACAAGAGGGCATGATATGAGAATTAAGGGACAGAAGTTTAGGGGTAACATGAGGGGGAACTTCTTTACTCAGAGAGTGGTGGCTGTCTGGAATGATCTTCCAGCAGAAGTGGTGGAGGCAGGATCGATTTTAACATTTAAAAGTAAAGTGGATAGGTATATGGACGGGAAGGGAATGGAGGGGTATGGTCTGAGTGCAGGTAGATGGGACTAGGGGAAAATAAATGGTCGGCACGGACTGGAAGGGCCGAGAAGGCCTGTTTCCGTGCTGTAATTGTTCTATGGTTATATGTTGGCGCCACCATTTTTGAAGCCATTATTCCAAGTCCAAGGTAGATACCAAATGCTGGAGTAACTCAGCGGGACAGGCAGCATCTCTGGAGAGAATGAATGAGTGATGTTTTGGCACTAGACTCTCCTTCACTGATGTCAGGGGAGTGGGCGGGAAAGAGATAGAATGTAATCAGAGACTGTAAGACTGGTGGGAAAATTGGGAAAGTCCAACATCCGTCTGGCCATCTTTGTGTCCCGGGGTTCCTCCTGCAGGTGACCTTGAAGGTGTTGGAGGCATCACCCCCAAGTTCACCCTCCTAACTGACCATCATATCCAACGTCACCAGTACCCTCCCTTTTACACAGTCGTATGAGCCTTCCATGACCGTTGAGACTTCGGCCGACATCCCGCCCACCGATGAACCTTGTGCCACGAGTACGCATAGTTCTGTTGTTACATGTGTTATCACAATGCTAATTGGATATAACACAAATCGGGGAACACTATTTGAATTATGCGGGCCAAATTGGTTGTATTGCAATACTCCCTCGCTCCCGACTCCTGGCTGCAGGCTCCAGGCGGCAGGGCCCGAGTATGGGGGCAGTGGTCGTGGCGGTGGCGGGGAGGGGGGGGGGGGTGATGTAACTCGCAAGCGTGAAGACAGCGGGGTTTAAAAAATAAATAAATCAGATTTTTGAACATTTTCGAGAAATAAAGCATGGTTTTTTCAGATAAGGCGATTTTGGACTCCACGGGAGAAATCTCTACTGGAATATGTAAAAATGTTACCATTACCGCATTGTTTTTTGGAGAAGATGTGATTATACACAAACAAATAAACACACAAACAAATACACACACATACAAGATGGGACTTTTAATAGGTAATATGATGTGTGGGGCAAGTTCTTTACACAGAGGATGGTGGGTGCCTGGAAGGCATTGCCAGGGGTGGTGGTGGAGGCAGATACGATAGTGCGGTTGAAGAGGTGTTTAGATAGGCACATGGAAGTGCAGGGAATGGATCGTATATTGGGATGGATCGTGTATTGCACGTGGAATCAATTTAAAACTTGGCATTATGTACGGCACAAACATTGTGACCCAAAGGGCCCGGTCCTGTGCTGTACTGCTCTATGAGTATCAATGCAAATAATATCACAATTTTCCACATCATATTCCACCTGCAATGTTCAGACCCACTCATTCACTTGATCAATATCTTTCTCTATTTTCACAATCCCACCCAATTTGATTTTATCAATCTATCACCGATCTTCCTCAGTTCAAGTGGTGCCTCTTCCACTTGTAGCTACAATAATTATATGCGGACTTTCATCTAAATAACAACACACCTAGTTCAAACAGAATTTGTAGGAAGGAACTGCGCATGCGGGTGTACACCAAAGATAGACACAAAATGCTGGAGTAATGGGCCTGTCTCACTGTACGAGTTCACCCAAGAGCTCTCCCAAGTTTAAAAAAAAGTCAAACTCGTAATAAGCACGTAGAATGTACGTAGCGGGTATGTCGGAGCTCGGGGACGTCTCTTAGCGACTCGTAACGCTAACGGCAGGTACTCGGGAAACGCGGTAAGCTCGGGAAGACTCGTGAAGATTTTTCAACACGTTGAAAAATGTCCACGAGAGCCCCGAGTACCGACGAGCGGCCATTACCGTAAATCTCTGAGTTCGAATTCAAGTCAAAGTCAAACAAACAAACTTTATTGTCATTTAGAAATACATTGATATATACATTTCCAAACGAAATTCCGTTGCATTTGGCTCCCTGTGCAACACGATAAATTAACAGAAGGATAGACATGGATAAAATGGATAAAAAGGATAAAAGGATAAATAGACAATGGTGGCAGCCCATTACATGGCATTCAGGAGTCTGATGGCTTGTGGGAAGAAGCTGTTGCAGAACCTTGATGTTCTGCTCCTTATGCTGCGATATCTTTTGCCCGAGGGCAGCAGAGTAAACAGACCATGATGGAGATGTGTGGGGTCTTTTATAATACTGCTGGCCTTAGACACGCAATGTTTGGTCGCAATATCCCCGATTGAGGGGAGAGAGGTCCCGATGATTTTTTCCGCTGTCCTCACCACTCTCTGCACGGACTTCCAGTCGGAGGCTCTACAGTCCCCAAACCAGACAGAGATACAGCTGGTCAGAATACCCTCTATGATGCCCCTGTAGAAAGTAGTGAGAATGGGATGGGGGAGGTGAGCTCTTCTCATCCGGCGCAGAAAGTGCAACCGCTGCTGCGCTCTCGTACATTGGGACAGCCCCATAAGTGAAGAAGGGTCCTGATCTGAAACGTCACCCATTCCTTCTCTCCAGAGACGCTGCCTATCCCGCAGAGTTACTCCAGCATTTTGTGTCTATCATCTAGTTCAGACAAAAGTTCTGCTCAACAGAAGTCAAATGTTGGTTTTACATTGAGCTAAATATTCTATGACAAGAATAAATGTTTTCAATAATTCAACACAAACATATTCAGAAAACCTACTATTTTTAAACACTCTGTTTGAATGTATAAATTATATTGTGCAGGCATCAGTTAACTATGCAATACCGTACACCATGATACCCTTTTGAGGATTACACAGCAAAATGTCCATTCTTTAAATTTCAGATAAAATCCGACCTTTCAAAATAAAAACTAGATTTATTCTTGACAAGAAGAAGAATAAATGCAGGGTTATGGAAGAAAACAAACAGGTCTGATAAAGTGTTTTGGACCATAAACAGATCATTCTTTCCATTCATAGCTGCTGGTTGGCCCACTGAGTTATAGAGTCATAGAGTGATGCACTGTGGAAACAGGCCCTTCGGCCCAACTTGTCCCAGCTACACTAGTCCCACCTGCCCACATTTGGTCCATATCCCTCCAAACCTGTCGTATCCATGTACCTGTCTAACTGTTTCTTAAATGTTGGGATAGTCCCAGCCTCAACTATCTCCTCTGGCAGCTTATTCCATACACCCTTTGTGTGAAAAAGTTACCCCTCAAATTCCTATTCAATCTTTTCCCCTTCACCTTAAACCTATGTCCTCTGGTCCTCAATGCTCCAACTCTAGGCAAGAGATCTGCTGCAAGAGTTCTTCCAGCACATTGCTGCTCAAGGCAATAGGACTAACTTGTTAACTCTTTCAAATAACCAGCATTCAGAATGAAATGTGTGGGAAGGAACTGCAGATGCTGGTTTACACTGAAAATAGACACAAGATGCTGGAATAACTGAGTGGGACAAGCAGCATCTCTGGAGAGAAGGAAATTAAATGAATGGTCTCCGAGAGTGTGGTAAGTTTCTGTAGAGAATTCTGACTTTAGTAGCTAGCATTATTTTAACTCCCAAACAAGAAATATCCTGGGAGGACCTTTCTGTCCTCGGTCTCCTCCATTGTCAGAGTGAGGCTAAATGTAAATTGGAGGAACAGCACCTCATATTTTGCTTGGGCAGCTTACAGCCCAGTGGTATGAACATTGATTTCTCTAACTTCAGGTAACCCCGGCATTCCCTCTCTCTCTATCCCTCCCCCACCCAAGTCGCACTAGCTTCTCATTTTCACCCTACAAACAGCAAACAATGGCCTGTTTCCTTTATCATCGTTACTTTTTTGCATATTTCCAATTCATTGTTCTTTATCTCTCCATATCACCGTCTATATCTCTCGTTTCCCTTATCCCTAACCAGTCTGTAGAAGGGTCTCGACCCGAAACGTCACCCATTCCTTCTCTCCAGAGATGCTGCCTGTCCTGCTGAGTTACTCCAGCATCTTTTGCCTATCCTGGGAGAATCAGTTCTATGACTTGGAAATTAATTTGCTGCTAGTCTCATTATAATGATATTGATGGATAATGTGCAGTTCGTCTTCCAGACTGTAATGGTCACTTTGTTTTACTAATGGGAGGTAAAAATAGACAAATTGATAAATAAGGATAGGCACGGTGGCGCAGCGGTAGAGTTGCTGCCTTACAGCGCCAGAGACCCGGGTTCGATCCCGACCACGGGTACTGTCTGTGTGGAGTTCGTACGTTCTCCCCGTGACCTGTGTGGCTTCTCTCCGAAATCTTCAGGTTTCCTCCCACACTCCAAAGACGTACAGATTTGTGGGATAATTGGCTTGGTATAAGTGTAAATTGTCCCTAGTGTGTGCAGGATAGTGTTAATGTGCGGGGATCGCTGGTAGGTGCGGACTCGATGGGCTGAAGGGCCCGGTTCTGGGATGTATCTCTAAACGAATCTAAACTAAACTGACGTCAAATTGCTTTGGTAGAATGTTGCATTCATCTGTTCTTACCGGTTCAATGTAAAAACCCATGATTAAGCAAATGATCTTCACTGGGATGGGGTTAACAAACAGAGAGATGTAAAAGGTGGTTGCAGGAATTCTTCCCCAGGAAGTTTCCTCACCTGGAAATCAACCTGAAGGACAGTTTCAAACAAGGGTAATGGAAGCTGGGGCTTGGGAGTTAAACGCCATTTAATAGCAGTGGTCGGTGTGAAGCCTCTCAGACTCGTGGGGAGAGGGATCTAATGCAGGTCTGTCGGAGAGAGTGGCTCAGTCCTCAAATAGACCATCAGCAAAACCCCTCGGGTCACATTCTGTTTGTTGAAAGTTGTCCCTGAAAGTCATTTATTTACCCCTGTAGCAGACCTCCCTTCACTTTGGTTATTGGCTTTCCTGGATCCCAGGGGGCCTGACCGGCTGACTACATTAAAGAGCCAAACTCTGAGATGCACACCATTGAAATAACACCAGCCCCACCATCTACCTATCCCAGAGGCACAAGATACGGCCGATGCTGAAATCTGCAGCAAATTATAAGAGGTTTTTAGAGGAACTCAGCAGGTCAGGTAGCATCTTTGCAAGGAAATAGTGAGTGAAATAGTTAAAACCTTCAAGCACGCTCAAGGTTAAAATGCAACTTGAAGGAACAAAACACTGCCAGTCACTACCAAAATTCCAAGCGTCAACCCAAAGAGACAAAACTAGTAAGGCAAATGACATGAAGGCAATAACTCTTTGAGAAATGGTATATAGATGAGGTGGAATATTTCCATTGTTCCTGATCTTTCATAAAATTGAGAACTCTTGCATAATAAATGGTTTAATCATTTCACTCCGCATTTCACTGGGACTAAAGAAACCTTTCTCCATTGATTTCATTTAATAGCGTGTATTCCTGCCTGACCCTGGTTGATATTGGAGCTGAACATTTGTTCTTTGGTGATGAAATGATGAAACAAATCAGTTCACTGCAGTTCTGAGCATTCCTTCTGTGGCTTTGTTAGAATCGTAGTGGTCTTGTTGCGAGGTCATTCCTCTCCTTGTTAGACATGACTGCTCCAATGCTTTCCTAGAGTCATGGGGTTAATCAGCACGGACACATCCCCTACAGATTAAGCCTTTCAAGCTGACCAAATTGCTTAACCGAGCTCATTCCACTCGTACCTTGCACAGCGTCTGCCTTGTACATATCCCTCCATACCTATCCTATCTAGGTATCTGTTCAAGTGTCTTTTAAATGTTACAAATGTCATAACTGGGTCCGCTTTTACCTCTTCCTCTAGCACCTTGTGCATATGTACATGTGATAGGAAAGAATTAGGCCATTCGGCCCATCAAGTCTACTATGTCATTCAATCACGACTGATTTATCATTCCCCATCTTAACCCCAGTCTCCTGCCTTCTCCCCATAACCTGGGTATGTTCCAATACCTACCTTTAGCGGCGCTGCAGTTCCGCCGCTCCCCGTGTGCACGACTTTGGCGTCTTTCAGAGGGGGGTGGGTTTAAAATGCCGATTTTTTTCTAGACATTCCAAATCGATCCATGTCGGGAGACTTCGTTGTTAAAGAGAAATCGCTCCGACATTTCATTCATAAAGGTATTTTTAAACTACGCTAGATTATTTATTAACTAGAGTAGTTTAAAAATCATCTTCTAAAGCTCTGGACGGTGACAGCGGAACGGACCTAAGGTAGGCGATAAAAGAAGCTACACAGTTTATTTTTACTTGGTTTTTAGGAAGGCTTTAATCACATTTTCATGTTGCAAAAAGGGGACAAAAAAAATGTATGAACCGGCTGTATTTTTCATACTGACTCCACCGCAAAACCGCAACGTTCCAATCCACCGCATTCCACTAAAACCCACTCTCTAGTTGATTTAAATGGCCATTAATTTACAGGCATTAAACACTAAATTCATTCCATTTGGCCTATAAATTAATGAAAATGAGATTTAAAAATTATGTTATATTGTGGATTATTGTGTGAATGTTATTTGGACACTTAGGCAATTTTAAAAAAGTTTATATTTTCTTAAGAAATGGATAGATGTTTAGATCTGCTCATTGAATTTTGTAATTAGCTACAATTAGATAACTAACTAATTATATGCTTTAATTTCAGGTCATCCAAGTAAGATTGTTTCATATTTGTTTCAGAATGCTTCAATCTATAATAACTGAAAATTTCATTGAACTCTTAATTTTTAAGAAAGTTATGGGCTTTTAACTGTTCTAGATCGCAGCTTTTGAGTTAAGTCAATTGAAAGGCAATGGGGAACAAGATGCTAATTTCCGAGTATGAAAATGGTCATAACTTTCTTGATACTGAAGATATGAAAGTAAATTAGGTGTCAAATTAAACTTCTTTTTATGCTTTATCTGATGGGATAAATTGCAGACTTGATTTTTAAAATCTCAAAATGTTGTAACATAACCCCTGACACCCGCACTAATGAAGAATCTATCTATCTTTGCCTTAAAAATATCCATTGAGTTGGCCTCCACAGCCTTTTGTGGCAATGAATTCCATATATGCACTACTCCCGGAGTGCCCCTCAGCTCCATTTAACATTATCTCCTCTCACCTAAAACTCATGTTCCCTAATTTTAAGACTCCACTGGGGTGGGAGATGCAACCCTGTCCCGTCTAATGCAATCAACCTGACGTGCACAATCAAATAAGATCAAATAGAGCAAGTTGTCCTACAATTTTAGGCTGTGCACGCCATACGCAAGAAGAAGAAGTGCACGATCCTGGGAAAATAATGTTCATATTCACCTTTTCTGTGTCCCTCACAGTTTGAAAACCCAGTCGCATTCCAGCAGGAGCTGGAGGTTTGTGCCCAGCTCGTGTGCCTTGACCAAAAGGGCTTTCATAACTTCGAAAGCAGTCATCAGAGCCAGAACACCCAGGAAGGCCTCCCTATGCGTACCTGCCCTCATTAGCCTTACCCTCAACTGTCCCCGAGTGCAAGCCACCAGCCACACTCAGCAACAAAGATCACACCACTGATATCATCAAACTCTAAGGTAGACAAAAAAGCTGGAGAAACTCAGTGGGTGAGGCAGCATCTATGGAGCAAAGGAATAGGCACAATCTCATCAAACTCTATGGTCAACCGACGTTAAGAGCACCTCTAACCCTCCAAGCTCCGGGGTAAAAGACCCAGACTATCTAGTCTCTCCTTCTTTTTAGTTTAGTTTAATTTATTGTCACGCAAACCGAGAAAAGCTTTTTTGTTGCGTACTGACCAGTCAGCGGAAAGACTATACATGATTACAATCAAGACGTCCGCAGTGTTCAGATACAGGATAAAGGGAATAACCTTTAGTGCACGATAACATTGAGAAAAGTCTGATTAAAGATAGTTTGAGGTCTGCACTGAGGTAGATGGTAGCTCCTGCTCTCTAGTTGGTGACAGCACAGTTCAGTTGCCTGATGACAGCTCTGTAATTTCTTGCTGTCTTGGGTGGAGAAGTCCTCAAACCATGCTGTGATGCATCCTGATAAAATGCTTCCCACGGCGCATTTGTAGAGGTTGGTGAGAATTGTTGGCGGACATGCCAAACCTCCTAAGCCTTCTGAGAAAGTAGAGGCGTTGGTGTGCTTTCTTAGCAATTGCTTTGTTAAGACTAGTAGGTATGTTGCAAAACTTACCTTTAGCGGCGCTGCACTTCTGCCACTCCCCGTGTTCGCGACTTTAGCGCCTTTCAGAGGGGGGCGGGCTTAAAGTGCCGTTTTTCCACAGACCTGGATAATCGATGAATGTCGGGCGATTTCGTTGCAGAAGAAAAATCGCTCCGACATTTCATCAATGAAGGTATTTTTAAATTACTCTAAATTATTTGTTAACTAGAGTAATTTAAAAATCACCTTCAAAAGCCGTGAGCACCGACAACGGGAAGGATTTTCCGTAGGGGAGAAAAAAAGGTAGTTTATTTTTATATTAAAAGTTGGTTTTTCGGGAGGCTTTAATAATATTTTTATGTTGCGAAATGGGTTCCCAAAAAATGTATGAACAAACAGTATTTTTCCTGCCGACTTCACCGCAAACCGCAACGTTCCAATCCACCGCATTCCACTAAAACCCACTCGCTAGTTGATTTAAATGGCCATTAATTTACAGGAATCAAACACTAAATTCCTTCCATTTGGCCCAGAAATTCATGAAAATGAGATTTAAAAATTATGTTATATTGTGGATTATTGTGTGAATGTTATTTGGACACTTAGGCAATTTAAAAAAAGTTTATCTTTTCTTAAGAAATTGATAGATGTTTAGATCTACTCATTGAATTTTGTAATTAGCTACAATTAGATAACTAACTAATTATATGCTTTAATTTCAGGTAATCCAAGTAAGATTGTTTAATATTTGTTTCAGAATGCTTCAATCTATAATAACTGAAAATTTCATTGAGTTCTCTTAATTTTTAAGAATGTTATGGGCTTTTAACTTTTCCAGATCACAGCTTTTGAGTTAAGTCAATTGAAAAGCAATGGGAAGCAAGATGCTCATTTCCGAGTATGAAAATGGCCATAACTTTCTTAATACTGAAGATATGAAAGTAAATTAGGTGTCAAATTAAACTTCTTTTTATGCTTCATCTGATGGGATAAATTGCAGACTTGATTTTTAAAATCTCAAAATTTTGTAACATTGCTAAGACTAGTCCAGGACAAATTGCCGGTGATATTTAGGGCTTGTCCCACTTACGTGTCCTTGGCACGCAAATTACGCGACCCCATAGTCACGTTGAGCCACAACGGTCCTGCGAAGGTCGCGCGCGGTTTCATGCGTACGCACAGCCGTCTGGAGCGCGTGACGTCATTTGAAGATGGACACAAATCTGGAGTAACTCAGCGGGACCGGCAGCATCTCTGGAGAGAAGCAATGGGTGACGTTTCGTGTCGAGACTCTTCTTCAGTCTGAAAAGAAGGGTTCTTGACCCGAAACGTCACCCATTCTTTCTCTCCAGAGATGCTGCCGGTCCCGCTGAGTTACTCCAGCATTTTGTGTCCATCTTCAATTTTCTTGGCCCCGCTCTGGGAGTAGAAGTGGGGGCGGATCCGGATCTGCAGCGGCCGTGAGCTCCAGGCCGAGTTGGGTGATCGTTTGCTTGCTTCTGTTGCTGTTGGAGGTGAGACGTTGCGTCGCGCCAGGGTCTTGGGCCTGTCCCACTTTGGCCGTCAGTTACGTGAGAGGCCGTTGGCGCGCGAAGATTTTGTTCCCTACAAAATTTCGGAGCCCCGCACGATGTCGCGTACAACTACATACCCCTCCACGCTTCTCAATCAGGTCGCGTAATTTGCCTGCCACGGACACGTAAGTGGGACAGGCCCTTTACTCTTGGGATCTTGAAGCTTTCAACCACCTGTACGACAGTTCACGGGAATGATGGTGGTCTTCTTGAAGCAGGTGGGTCCCTCAGAGCAGAGTACGGAGAGATTCAAGTGGTCCGTGAACACTTCCGTTCGTTGGTCCGCGCAGTTCCTAAGGACGCGGCCAGGGACTCCTTCTGGGCCAGTTGCTTTCTGTGGGTTCCCCATTATGAAGGCCGATCTAAACTCTGCAACAGTGACCCTGGGAAAAGGCACATGGTGAGCCTGATGGGACGGATGACATGCCCTGTTGGCCTTCTGTTCACCAGCGATGTTGCCTGACTTTGCTTTGCACCCAGTTATAGTATTCAGACCATGTCACAATCTGCGGGTGTCCGAATGATTATACTGGGACTCAGGTTTGTCTGTTGGCATTCCGGCTGTGTAAAGATCTTGTACGCTAGAAGCGAGGTTTCTTGTACTGCTCGGGATCGCTGGACTTGTATGCAGCGGACCTGGCCGTCACATGGGAACGTACCTCGCGGTTCATCCATGGTTTCCGGTTGGGGAACACTCGGATTCTCCTGCACACAATCTTTCATGCACTTGCTGATGAAGTCAGTCACGGCAGTAGCGTGCTCATTCAGATTTGCTTCAGAATCCCGTAATTATGGATCAGTCCACAGACTCAAAGCAGTCGTGTAAGATGTCATCCGTGTCCGCCGACCAGCATTTCACAACTCTCTGCACCGGATCCTGTAGCCCAAACCGTCCAGGTCTATTAAAATCCTCGTTCATCTTTGTTGCATCCTTTCCAGCTTAATGGCATTCTTCTTCCCACGGGGCAACCAGAACTGTCCTCAGTAAAGATAGTTTTGCTATAATGCGATAGTTGTGTTCCTCAGAAACCTGACATTATGGTAAATTTGCTCTGAAAACAACCATGACAATAGAGTCATAGAGGGATACAGTGTGGAAACAGGCCTTTCGGCCCAACTCGCCCACCCCGGCCAACAATGTCCCACCTATCCTAGTCCCATTTGCCTGCGCTTGGTCCATATCCCTCCAAACCTGCCCTATCCATGTACCTGTCCAACTGTTTATTAAACAATGGGATAGTCCCAGCCTCAACTACCTCCTCTGGCAGCTTGTTCCATACACACACCACCCTCTGTGTGAAAAAGTTACCCCTCGGATTCCTATAAACTATTAAGCATCAACCCAACTCCAGAGAAAAGTCAGAGAAAAGAGATTCTGGGCTGAACCGTTTTAGATTGGCAATAAAAAAGTTATCCTTCCCCATTGGGTTTTCACAAACAAAGGTCGTTTTAGTTGATTTTTATTGCTGAAAGCTAAAAATACTGACGACTATAGGTGACATTATTTAATAGAGTATCATTGTATGAACATCATCGGCAGCAACTGCTTGCCAGCTCCTGGCCTCCTGCAGTGACAGAAGAGGCTGGGTTCTTAAGAGACATTCGTGATTGATTACTGTGAGGATGTTACATGGAAACACTTTTTCTTCCAAGACAGTTTTTTTCTCCCAAGACCGCTCCTAACACATCACAGCTTGGTCTGGCAACAGTTCTGCCCAGGACCATGGGCATCACGGTGGTGCAGCAGTAGAGTCAGAGACGCAGGTTCGATCCTGCCTACAGGTGCTGTCTGTATGGAGTTTGTACGTTCACCCCCGCGACCTGACTATGGACTGACTATGAAGGAAATTATGAACTTGCACCTCAGGGTCTTGCTGTTCAATATCACGGCAAAGGCCCTGTTATTCATTGTGTATTCACCACCAAGGTATTTTTTTTCGAAAATACATCACTTTGGAAATATTTGAGATCAATTAAATCAGCCCACCTTGGGCAGTGGTAAGAAGACCACGCATACATGGCAGATATAAATGATAGTAGGAATTTAGAGAGAGATAACAGGAAGAAAATAGCAAGGATAAGGATATAGAGAGCAAATAAATGGGCATGAGCCTGTGGACATGGACAGTTACTCTATATACATTTGGACAGATGTATGGTTAGGAAAAATAGACCCAAAATGGTGGAGTGGGACCGGCAGCATCTCTGGATAGAAGGAATTGGTGGTGTTTCGGGTCGAGACCCTTCTTCAGACTCGACACCAGAAACGTTGAGTTACTCCAGCATTTTGTGCCAACCTTCGGTGTAAACCAGCATCTGCAGTTCCTTCCTACACATTATGGGTTGGAAAGCTTGTGAGGAATATGAGCCAAATGCAGTCAGGTGGGACTAGTGTAGATGGGGCATCTTGGGCAAGGGCAAGTTGGGCCAAGGGGCCTGTTCCTGTGCTGTACAACTCTCTCTGACTCTATAACCCCTAGCAGGAACCTGAAAGCAATAACAGAGATAGTAGGAACAGAGAGAAATAACTGGAACAGAACAGGTGTTTAAGAAGGAACTGCAGATGCTGGAAAATCAACGGTAGCCAAATAAGCAGGAGAAACTCAGCGGGTGAGGCAGGATCAATGGAGTGAGGGAAATATGAACGGTTTTGGGTCGAGACCCTTCTTCAGACTGACGTGAGGGTGGGGGGGGGGGGGGGGGAAGAAGAAAGGAAGAGGCGGAGACAGTGGGCTGAGGGAGAGCTCAGAAGGAGAGGAGAAAGCAAGGACTGCCTGAAATTGGAGAAGTCAATGTTCATACTGCTGGGGTGTAAACTGACCAAGTGGAATATGAGGTGCTGCTCCTCCAATTTAAGGTGGTCCTCACTCTGGCCATGGAGGAGGCCCAGGCCAGAAAGGTCGGATTCGGAATGGGAGGGGTAGTTGAAGTGCTGAGCCACCGGGAGATCAGGTTGGTTAATGCGAACCGAGCGGAGGTGTTGGGCGAAGCGATCGCCAAGCCTATGCTTGGTCTCACTGATGTAGAGCAGCTGACACCTAGAGCAGCGGATGCAATAGATGAGGTTGGAGGAGGTGCAGGTGAACCTTTGCTACACCTGGAAAGACTGCAGAGGTTCACTGCAGAGAAAGGCATTAATTAGTTAGTAGGATAGGCAGAACAATGACAGGTCTGAAGAAGGGGCTCGATCCGAAACGTCACCCATACCTTCTCTCCAGAGATGCTGCCTGTCCCGCTGAGTTACTCCAGCATTTTATATCCATCTTCGGTGTAAACCAGCATCTGCAGTTCCTTCCTAGACAGCACAATGCCAGGTAGCATTCAACGCTGAGACATGTGAGATGATGCATTTTGTTTGGATTATTAAAGGCTAGGATGTACACAGTGAATGATAGAACCCTAAAAATATTCAGCAGCAGACGGGCCATGGGTCCAAATCCAAGGGTCCCTGAAGACAGCAGCGCAGATGGAAGGTGGATAATGCAACAGGGGGGATGCTTACCTTCATTAAGCAGGGCAGAGAAGGGAGGTTATGGCACAACCGTATAAAATATTAATTAGTCCTTAGTTGGAGTAGTGTTCAGTTCTTCCTCAAACACTACAGGAAGGATGTGATTGCAATGGAGATTGTGCATAGGGGATTTATCTGGATGTTCCCTGGAATGGAATTTTTCAATAATAAAAAAGGCAGAGGATTGATGGAGTGTGTTTATTGTGGAGCGGAGAAAGCTGAGGGGATGACCTGAATTAAGTTTTGTAAATAATCAGACGCCATCGATAGGGCTCACAATGAGATACTTTTCCCTTAAACAGGAACGATTTGAGATGTCTGAAGAAGGGTCTCGCCCCGAAACGTCGCCTATCTCCTTCGCTCCTTAGATGCTGCTGCACCCGCTGAGTTTCTCCAGCTTTTTGTGTAACCAACGATTTGAGGGTGATTGAAATCAGGAACACATTACCAAATGTGTCTTCCAGATTTCAATCACCCTCTCATATGATTTAAGTAGTATTCAGATGGTATAGAGGTCCTTGTGCTAAATGCTGGAAAATTGGATTAGTATTAATGGAAACATGAAGGCAGACAAAAGTGCTGGAGAAACTCAGCGGGTGCAGCAGCATCTATGGAGCGAAGGAAATACGTTTTGGGCCGAAACCGTTCTTCAGACTTAATGGAAACATGATGGCTAAAGGCTTTGCTTTCATGCGGTATGACTGTGCCATTGGTGTGAATCTTATTTTGACTTAAAAATCAATTGTTCATTTTTTTATTGAGTTATTCATTTGAAATTTTAATGGAAATTACAGGATTCTATGCAATTAACTTTGGCACAGTGGCGCAGCTGTGGAGTTGCAGTCTTACAACGCCAGAGACCTGGGTTCAATCCTGACTACGGGTGCTGTCGGCGTGGAGTTTGTACGTTCTCACCATGACCGCGTGGGTTTTCTCCGGGTGCTCCGGTTTAGTCCCTCACTCCCCAAAAAGACGTGCAGGTTTGTAGGGTAACTGTACCTAGTGTGTCGGACTGGAACTCGTGAATGGGTGGGCAATGGTTGGCATGAACTCGATGGGCAGAAGGGCCTGCTTTCACGTTGGATCCCGAAGCTAACAGCAGTCTGGTTCCACCAAGGGAGATGGTGCAGGTAAAAGCCTAATGTCACACTGATCCCAAGGGAAAATATAAAATAAGTGTTAAGATTTTACAGGGGTAAGATTTGGGCTTAAACCTAAACTTTGTTATCCCAAAGGATTGAAGTATTGAGGGCTATCTGTCATCTTCCAAAATAGACCACAAGAAGGAGAATTCCACTCATTGAAGATCAAAGCTTGGTAAAGTGTATCAAAAGGCGCAGTCTTGCAAACATATTTGAAATAACATTTCAATTAGGGAAATAAAAGTCCGTTTGGATAAAACAATGTTGAGATCGAGAATGTAAATGTTTAGATTTTGAAATCAAAGGACAAAATAACATTCCAAATATATCAGAATATTTCTCATACATATGTGCTCCAAAATAGTCAAACTTATATGTTAATAACTTGGTCCAACAAATAATAAAGTTTTAGGAGGAACTCAGTGGGCTGGGCAGTATCTGCGGAGAGATTTCAGACCCTTCATCTGGACATAGATGCTGCTTGACCCACTGAGTTCCTCCAGAAGTGCGTGTTTAGCCCCAGATTCCAGTTTCTGCAATGCCGTCTGCCTTCAATATGTGGATAGAGAACTGGCTGGCAAACAGGAAGCAAAAAGTAGGAGTAAACGGGTCGTTTTCACAATGGCAGGTAGTGACTAGTGGGGTACCGCAAGGCTCAGTGCTGGGACCCCAGCTATTTACAATATACATTAATGATCTGGATGAGGGAATTGAAGGCAATATCTCCAAGTTTGCGGATGACACTAAGCTGGGGGGCAGTGTTAGCTGTGAGGAGGATGCTAGGAGACTGAAAGGTGACTTGGATAGGCTGGGTGAGTGGGCAAATGTTTGGCAGATGCAGTATAATGTGGATAAATGTGAGGTTATCCACTTTGGTGGCAAAAACAGGAAAGCAGACTATTATCTGAATGGTGGCCGATTAGGAAAAGGGGAGATGCAGCGCGACCTGGGTGTCATGGTACACCAGTCATTGAAAGTAGGCATGCAGGTGCAGCAGGCAGTGAAGAAAGCGAATGGTATGTTAGCTTTCGTAGCAAAAGGATTTGAGTATGGGAGCAGGGAGGTTCTACTTCAGTTGTATAGGGTCTTGGTGAGACCACACCTGGAGTATTGCGTACATTTCTGGTCTCCAAATCTGAGGAAGGACAATATTGCCATAGAGGGAGTGCAGAGAAGGTTCACCGGACTGATTCCTGGGATGTCAGGACTGTCTTATGAAGAAAGACTGGATAGACTCGGTTTATACTCTCAAGAATTTAGGAGATTGAGAGGGGATCCTTTAGAAACTTACAAAATTCTTAAGGGGTTGGACAGGCTAGATGCAGGAAGATTGTTCCCGATGTTGGGGAGGTCCAGGACAAGGGGTCACAGCTTAAGGATAAGGGGGAAATCCTTTAGGACCGAGATGAGAAGGACTTTTTTTCACACAGAGAGTGGTGGGTCTCTGGAATTCTGCCACAGAGGGTAGTTGAGGCCAGTTCATTGGCTATATTTAAGAGGGAGTTAGATGTGGCCCTTGTGGCTAAGGGGATCAGAGGGTATGGAGAGAAGGCAGGTATGGGATACTGAGTTGGATGATCAGCCATGATCATATTGAATGGCGGTGCAGGCTCGAAGGGCCGAATGGCCTACTCCTGCACCTAATTTCTATGTTTCTATGTTTCAACAAAAACTAATGTTTGATCAGTGTGTTTTCAACAGCGGCCCTGAGTACGATGAACAAGGCAATTTCTATGATATATCCCGAATTTGGTTGAACAATGGTTCAACATTAAACAATGCATTGGATTGCATATGTAATAACATGACAGTATTAAATTAGACTAGACTAAGTGGGACCCGTTGGTTCCCAGTCGTACGGGAGGCCTGGTCCCCCCAACGCAACCCATTCCCCAACGCAATATTCCACCACTCACCAGTTCCCCCAAGGCAACCCGTTCGCCCAAAGCAATATTCCAGCACTCAGGGGAGGTGGTGTGGGGGAGGGGATGTGGGGGTGTGGGGGAGGGGGAGACAACAACCTGGCTACTCAATACCCGGCTTGAGATCTAACTATTCCTCAGGTTTATTTATGTTCCATTCGCAAGAAGAAGAAGATCTCAAATTCGCCCATATTGAAGCAACAACCAAGAGAGCACACAAACGCCTCTACTTCCTTAGAAGGCTTAGGAAGTTCGGCATGTCTCCAACAACTCTCACCAACTCCTACAGATGCGCCAGAGAAAGCATTTTATCAGGATGCATCACAGCGTGGTTTGGGAACAGCTCCATCCAAGACTGGAAAAAATTGCAGAGAATTGTGGACGCAGCCCAGACCATCACACAAACCAACCTTCCTTCTATGTCTGCATTTATACTTCGTGTTGCCTCAGCAAGGCCAGCAACATAATCAAGGACCAGTCTCACCCTGACCACTCCCTCTTCTCCCCTCTCCCTTCGGGCAAATGGTATAGAAGTGTGAAAACGCACACCTCCATGCCTTATACTGCCAGGGATCCGGGTTCGATCCTGACTACGGGTGCTGTGTGCATGGCGTGTGTACGTTTTCTCCGTGACCTGCGTGGGTTTACTCATGGTGCTCCGGTCTCCTCCCACACTCACCAGTTCACAAGATATCGGAGTAGAATTAGGCCATTCGGCCCATCGAGTTTACCCCGCCATTCAATCTTAGCTGATCTCTGCCACCTAATCCCATTTTCCTGCCTTCTCCCCATAACCCTTGACACCTGCTCTAATCAATAATTCGTCTAACTCGGCCTTAAAAATATCTACTGACTTGGCTTCCACAGCCCTCTGTGGCAATGAGTTCCACAGATTCACTACCATCTGACTAAAGAAGTTCCTCCTCACCTCCTTTCTAAAAGAGCACCCTTTAATTCTGAGGCTGTGACCTCTGGTCCTAGACTCTCCAACCAGTGGAAACATCCTCTCCACATCCACTCTATCCAAGCCTTTCACTACTCTGTACGTTTCAATGTCCCTCCTCAACCTTCTAAACTCCAGCAAGTGCAGGCCCAGGGCTGTCAAACGCTCATCATAGGTTAACCCACTCATTCCCGGGATCCTTCTTATAAACCTCCTCTGGGCCCTCTCCAGGGCCAGCACATCCTTCCTCGGATATGGGGCCCAGCTTTCCTCACAGTCCTCTTGATATAAATGCTAGCATTGAATTTGCCTTCCTTACTACTGATTCAACTTGCAAATTAACTTTTGCAAAAGTCCTTTTACACCTCCGATTTCTGGATTCTCCTCCAATTAGAAAAGATTCTGATTACCAAAATGCATGACTCTGCACTTTACTATACTGAATTTCATCTGCCAAATCCCTGCCCACTCTCCTAACCTGTCCGCTCCGTCCACTCTCCTAAAATAACCACTCCAAAGGCATACAGCATTGTAGGTTAATTGGCTTGGGCTAAATGTTAAAAAAAATTGTCCCTAGTGTGCATGATACTGTTAAGGGCCTGTCCTACAAGCATGCAACTCCATGCGATGAGCGCGACCTAACGTGGTCGCTTGAGCCGTCCGGCGTCGCGGGGCCAGTCCCACTTCGATCGCCAGAGCCGTGCGGAATTGTGCGGAGTTCGTCCCGACATCGCGCAAGGCTCCGAAAAACTGACTATGTTCGAAAATTCCGCGCGGCAACGGCTTGTTGGCTCGCAGTCGCCTCGACGCATTACACACCGTCTCGACGTCGTGCCTCCGTGAACCTATCTGTAGGTGCCTCCGTGACCCTCTATGTGTGTGGCTCCGTGGCCCTCGGTGTGTGTGCCTCTGTGCCCCTCTCTGTGTGCCCCTCTCTGTCCTGGCGAACTTACCTGAAGACTTCGCTCCAAGTTCACCTCACTTTGCGCCGCGTTGCGCCACTCACCCGACCTCCGCGCGGCCCTCGCTGCCAGTTTGGTCGCGCTTGCCACATGCAGGCGCATGCTGGTGGGAACGGCCCTGTACAGGGGATCACCCGACCTCCGCGCGGCCCCCGCTTCTAATGCTGGTCGGCGCGGACTAGCTGCCAACTGTCCCGTATTAGCTGGGACATCCCGTATATTGGTCTAAATTGGTTTGTCCCGTACGGGACCGCCCTTGTCCCGTATTTGACTGCTACTACTCGGGTCGAGGGGACTATCGGGTCAGAGCGCCGCGCCTGGCCCCGCCTCACCCGTCCCGACGTAGTGCAGCCCATGGAGTGCAGCAGCAGCTCCTCGCCTGTGGCCCTGTCGGTCGGCAGCCCGGCCAGCTGTCCGACCTTCGGACCTTCGCTTACCGCAGACACCACCACCCCTCCTTCTCACGGCCGATCATCGGTTCACGAGTTGGATGGGGTGCCGGACTTTGCGCACGACATCGCGCACAAAGTCCGGCACCCGAGACAAACCATCTCAGCTGGTCCAGTGTGCGGTCCAGCACCAGAGCCAACTCATCATTCACCCAGCCACGGCCGAGTCAGTCAACAAATTGCTGTTGGGAATTTGTCCCTTATTTTGCACTTTTGTCCCTTATTTGGGAGAGAGAAAGTTGGCAACCATAGTGCGGACTTGGTGGATCAAAGGGCCAGTTTCCACGCTGCATCTCTAAACTAAACTAAACTAAACAAGGGTTGCAATCTGAAAGGTCACCTATCCATGTTCTCCAGGGATGCTGCCTGACCCCCTGAGTTACTCCAGCACTCTGTGCCCATGTTCTCCACAGATGCTGCCTGACCCGCTGAGTTACTCCAGCACTCTGTGTCCATGTTCTCCACAGATGCTGCCTGACCCCCTGAGTTACTCCAGCACTCTGTGTCCATGTTCTCCACAGATGCTGCCTGACCCGCTGAGTTACTCCAGCACTCTGTGTCCATGTTCTCCACAGATGCTGCCTGACCCGCTGAGTTACTCCAGCACTCTGTGTCCATGTTCTCCACAGATGCTGCCTGACCCGCTGAGTTACTCCAGCACTCTGTGTCCATGTTCTCCACAGATGCTGCCTGACCCGTTGAGTCACTCCAGCACATTGTGTCTTTTTCCTTAGTCATTGCATGGTACATTGAAGGTAAAGATCATTATCATTGCTTATCACTTCAAAATATGTTACTTTGCAAATTGTAATTATGTTCTGCGGGGAAGGGAATAATTGCCTTGTGCATTATTTACTGAGAAACTTTTTGATTTGTATTAACTGTAATAAAACTATTTAATAATAAACTAATAACATAATCAGAACAAACCCGGAAAGGAGCTTAATATGGAGAGGCACACACTAATGCCAACCAAAGTATACTGTGACATAGAGTTCCAGCAAGTGTCCCAACTAGCTGTTTCAAGATATTATTTCAAATCTTATTCATAAATAGCCATAATTACGTCTGACTCAATGCAGGTGGGTGAAATTGCATCTGTGAAATGGGTATGTTGAATTTTTTATAAAGCTATCATTATTTTAACACTAAGTAATGGAAGATCATAAGTGTCAGGAGCAGAATTAAGCCATTCGGCCCATTAAGTCTACTCCCCCATTCAAACATGGCTGATCTATCTCTCCCTCCTAACCCCATTCCCCTGCCTCCTCCCCATAACCCCTGACACCCGCACTAATCAAGAATCTATCTATCTCTGCCTTAAAAATATCCATTGACGTGGCCTCCACAGCCTGTGGCAAAGAATTCCACAGATTCACCCCCTCTGACTAAATAAATTCCTCTTCATCTCCTTCCTAAAAGAACATCCTTTAATTCTGAGACTATGACCAAAAGTCCTAGTGGAAACATCCTCGCCACGCGGCCATGAAGTTCACCCAAAATGCAGGACGTTAAAGAAAACTAGGATTAGTTTAGAGGATCACAATGACAGCTATGCTTCTGGAGAACATTTTACTCAGGAAATAAAAGTTCATAGAAACAAAATACTATAAAATGGGGGATTTTAAATTAAATATAGAAGCAAGCTAATTTGACAGAAATAATGTGGAAGATAATTTCATTAATAAAGGAGAGTTTACCAAAGCAATCTCATAGAGGCCAAAAAACAGTTTATTTTTGATATCTTCTCCAGCTAACAATAATCTAGTCTACATTTTCCTTGATCATCATTCCCTTTGTCCGATTTTCACGCCTCGCACTTCCTTATCTATGTATCATATACCACCAGGTGGCGCCGTCAGCCTCCACAGTGGTGTCTGCCTTTCTGTCTTTTTGTTATTCTTAGTGTGTTTTAAAATTTGTGTTAATGTTCTCTGGTTTGTTTTATGTGGGGGGGGGGGGGGGGGGGGGGAGGTGTCAGGAGAAACTTTTTTCAATCTCTTACCTTTCCAGAGATGCGATTGTTTTCCGGATCGTATCTCCGGTCGCTCTGCGGCCTAACATCATGGATCTGCCGGCCTTGCTCGGGACTGACTTTGAGCCCCACCACGGGGACGTGGACTTAACATCGGAGCCTGCGTTCCCTTGCCTGTCTGCGGATTTCACTATCAAGGAGCTCACAGTCTCGGGTAGAGACCGATGTAGGGAAGCTCCAAAGACCAGAAGGTTCAACCAGCTCCGACCCGATCAAGCTCCCCCCCCCGATGCAGGAGCTTGATCGCCCCGACGTGGAAGGCCCAACCGCAGGCTACTGGACTCAAGATCGTCCCGTCAACGGAAGGCTCAAGGACCCCGACCGCGGGTGAAAAAAGAAGGGAAGAGATTGAACTTTGTTTTTGCCTTCCATCACAGTGAGGAATATGGAGGGGTCACTGTGGTGGATGTTTATGTCAAAATGCCTTTTGTGTGTTTTTGTTGCTTTGTAATGGTAATCAAACTCCTCGTATGTTGCAAAACATACTTGGCTAATAAAGTATGATTATGATTATGACCTCCCTCTCCCCTGACATCAGTCTGACGAGGGGTTTCGACCCGAAACATCACCCCATCCTTCTCCCCAGAGATGCTGCCAGTCCCGCTGAGTTACTCCAGCATTTTGCGTCTATCTACGCTTTATTTTTAAATATTTCTTGTATTAACAAGATAGAGATAATCTGTCGTCTCATTGTAATCACACAGTGGCAACCCCAACTGTAAAATAAATACCGCTTGATAGAATTTACATTAATTGTAACATCTTTAAGCCATAGTTGTGAGTCTTGATCTTAAGCAAATGAAGTGTCATATGTTTTTGTGTGGAAAGGAACTGCAGATGCTGGTTTACACCGAAGATAGACACAAAATGCTGGAGTAACTCAGCGGGTCAGGCAACGACTCTGCAGTGAAGGAATGGGTGACGTTTCAGGTCGAGACCCTTCTTTAGACTTGACGTTACGGGTCGATACCTGAAGAAAGGTCTCGATTCGAAATGTCACCCATTTCTTCTATCCAGAGATGCTGCCCGTCCCGCTGAGTTACTCCTGCATTTTGTGTCATATGTTTTTGCTGGATTCACTATGGTAGATTGAGAAATGAGATAATAAGGTTTGCCATCAGGAAAACAAAGGAAAACAATTAAATATATATGCTACAAAATCTCAGTATGAAGAGCCAAAAGAAAAATATTTTTTTTGCGAGACTGACGATACATCCCAGGTTTACAGATTGTTTCGGATCGAAAGGCCAATGCACATAAAATATTCATCTATAATTACTCTTGCACGTATCAGGCATGAATTGATTGAGAGATACAGCATGGAAACAGGCCATTGGGCCCACCAGGTCCTGCAGATCATTCACACTAGTTCACTTTCGAATCCACTCCCTACACACTAGGGACAATATATAGAGGCCAATTAACCTGTACGTCTTTGGGATAAGAGGGGAATCCGGAGCACCCGGAGGAAACCCAAGAGGTCACACGGAATACGTGCAAACTCCACACAGACAGAACCCAAGATCTGGATCGAGCCTGGGTCTCTGGCGCCGTGAGGCAGCAGCTTTAACAGATGCGTAACTGCGTGCCCATTTGGATATTATGACTTTCTATTTAGCCTTGCTTAATACAGGCAAACCATCAAAAATAATTCCAATTAAGTTGATAAACAGGGTAAAGCAAGACACTTTAATTACAACTATATATTATTTTGCTGACACGGAGGAGCAAGTTCATCTTGTCCTTAGCTCCCTGCCAACATCATCTAAGTCGCAAATAAATGCTTGAAAGGGCAGAATTATTATTTTTGGAATCATTATGCAATAACATTTAAATTGTGAACATATCCAAATAAGACTTTCAAAGATGGGTCATTTTTAAATAGATGAAGAAGCAACCTGCTAGTTTGCACAATTTACTCTAAGCTGGTGCGGATAGGCCATTCGGCCCTTTGAGTCAGCACCGCCATTCTATATGATCGTGGCTGATCATCCACAGTCAGTACCCCGTTCCTGCCTTCTCCCCATATCCCCTAACTCCGCTATCTTCATGGGCTCTATCTAAAGTCCCTGTTCCACGTTTCCGAGTTACTCACGAATTCTCCCGAGTTTTCCCCTTGTTTCAAACTTGGAGTTGCCGGCCATAGGTACTCGGGGCTATTTTTTTTACTCGTGGACATTTTTCAACATGCTGAAAAAACGTCCCAACTTACCTGATGCCCCGACTACCTACGGCTGGTATTACGAGCCGCTATGAAATATTTACGGACTCCTACGGCCTCCTACGGACTCGCTACGGACTCGCTACGGACATTCTCCAAGTTTGAATCAAGGGGAAAACTCGTGAGAATTTGTGAGTAACTCGGGAAAGTGGGACAGGGGCTTATCTCTCTCTTGAAAGCATCCAGATAATTGGCCTCCACTGCCTTCTGAGGCAGAGAATTCCACAGATTCACAACTCTCTGGGTGCAAAAGGTTTTCCTCGTCTCCGTTCTCAATGGCCTACCCCTTAATCTTAAACTGTAGCCCCAGGTTCTGGATTCCCCTAACATCAGAAACATATTTCCTGCTCCCCTCTCATCCCTCTAAATTCCAGAGTATACAAGCCCAGCCGCTCCATTCTCTCAGCACAAGACAGACCCACCATCCCGGGAATTAACCTGGTGAACCTACGCTGCACTCCCTCAATAGCAAGAATGTCCTTCCTCAAATTTGGAGACCAAAGCTGCACACAATACTCCAGGTGTGGTCTCACTAGGGCTCTGTACAGCTGCAGAAGGACCTCTTTGCTCCTATACTCAACTCCTCTTGTTATGAAGGCCAACATGCCATTCGCTTTCTTCACTGCCTGCTGTACCTGCATGCTTACTTTCTTAGACTGATGAACAAGGACCCACATATCCCATTGCACTTCCCCTTTTCCCAACTGCATTTACAAAAGGTATGGAAATGATCCCACACGTGGCTACATTTTGAGTTGCCTTGATAACTTTATTTAAATGGTCACAAAAACTATTTGGTATAGAGAAGCCCTGCAGCTCCTAAGTGTCCTAATTAGGAAACAACAACATTAATAAATTCACATTTGGCCGTCAATTCCAAATTCATGCTCTGTATCTCTCTCTATAGTTCTTTCATCGTGGAATTCTTTAACCTCTCCCTACTTAATCCTGCGGATTCTACCTGTTTTAGGAAGACCACTATCATTCCTGTGCCAAAGAGGAGTAAGGCAGCCACGTCAATGCCTACTGTGCTGTGGTTCTGGCATCCACCATTAAGAAATGCTTCCAGAGGCTGGTGATGGCACACATTCACTGCAGCCTCCCAGAGAGCATTCATCTATTTCATTTCACCTACAGTCACCACAGATCCACATCTGAGGCCATCTCACTACTGGTCATAAATTTATCGGGGCGACATCTGGATAAAAAGGACACCGACGTCAGACTTAAGGGCCTGTCCCACTTACGTGTCCTTGGCACGCAATTTACGCGACCTCGTGGTTACGTTGAGGGGTACGGGAATCATATGGCCGCGCAGGGCCGGTCCCACTTAGAAGCGCGGAGGGATATGTAGTTGTGCGCGACATCGCGCGGGGCTGTGAAATTTTTACAGTGAACGAAATCTTCGAGTGCCAACGGCCCATCGCATAACTGACGGCCAAAGTGGGACAGGGACAAGACCCTGGCGCGACGCAACGTCTCACTTTCAACAGCAGCAGAAGCAGGCAGACGATCACCGAACTCGGGCCTGGGGCTCACGGCCGTCCGCCCCCACTTCAACAGCAGAAATCTGCACGGTGCTACAGCGATAGAGTTTCTGCCTTACAGCACCAGAGACCCAGGTTCGATCCCGACTATGGGGTGCTGTCTATATGAAGTTTGTACGTTCTCCCCGTGACCTACGTGGGTTTTCTCCAAGATCTTCGGTTTCCCCCCACGTTACAAAGACGTACAGGCATGTCGGTTAATTGGCTTGTTGTATGGGTAAATTGTCCCTAGTGTGTGTAGGATAGTGTTATTGTGCGGGGATCGCTGGTCGGCGCGGACTGCATCGCATCTCTAAACTAAACTAAACTAAACCAAACTAATCTCAAAAATTCCCGGAGCGGGGATCAACACTCCCGCCTGCAACTACATCCTTGAATTCGTGACCCATAAACCACAATCAGTAAGAATAGGCAATGGGACATTTTCCGCGATAATTCTCAACACCGGTGCCCACAAGGATGCATTCTCAGAACCTTACTATACTCCCTTCTGTCAAGACTGTGACCCCAAATTCCACTCGAACTCCATTTACAAGATTGCAGATGGCGCCAGTACATTGGGTCGGATCTCAAACAAAGTCCAAGTGGAGTTGAGGAAAGATATAGAGAACAATAGACAATAGGTGCAGGAGTAGGCCATTCGGCCCTTCGAGCCAGCACCGCCATTCAATGTGATCACGGCTGACCATCCCCAATCAGTACCCCGTTCCTGCCTTCTCCCCATATCCCCTGACTCCACTATTTTTTAAGAGCTCTGTCTAGCTCTCTCTTGAAAGCATCCAGAGAACCTGCCTCCACCGCCCTCTGAGGCAGAGAATTCCACAGACTCACCACTCTCTGTGAGAAAAAGAGTTTCCTCGTCTCCATTCTAAATGACTTACTCCTTATTTTTAAACTGTGGCCCCTGGTTCTGGACTCCCCCGGGAACATGTTTCCTGCCTCTAGCGTGTCCAAACCCTTAACAATCTTATATGTTTCAATGAGATTCCCTCTCATCCCTCTAAACTCCAGAGTGTACATGCCCAGCTGCTCCATTCTCTCAGCTTATGACAGTACCGCCATCCCGGGAATTAACCTTGTAAACCTACGCTGCACTCCCTCAATAGCAAGAATGTCCTTCCTCAAATTAGGGGACCACAATTGCACACAATACTCCAGGTGTGGTCTCACTTGGGCTGTGTACAGCTGCAGAAGGACCTCTTTGCTCCTATATTTGATTCCTCTTGTTGGCCAACATGCCATTCGCTTTCTTCACTGCTTGCTGTACCTGCATGCTTACTTTCATAGACTGATGAAGAAGGACCCCCAGATCCCGTTGTACTTCCCCTTTTCCCAAAAACAAGGTACATGTTCTGCTTTCCGTCCCATCTCCACCCCTTTAAGCTTTCCGCAGAGACCGTTCCGTACGTATCTCCCTGGTCAACTCTTCCCTTCCTATTCAAACCACCCCCTCGCCAGGTACGTTCCCCTGCAACCGTAGGAGATGCAACACCTGTCCCTTTACCTCCCCCCTCGACTCCATCCAAGGACCCAAACAGTCTTTCCAGGTGAGGCAGAGGTTCACCTGCACCTCCTCCAACCTCATCTACTGTATCCGCTGTTCTAGGTGTCAACTTCTCTACAGAGGCAAGACCAAGCGCAGGCTCGGCGATCGTTTCGCTGAACACCTCCGCTCAGTCCGTCTTAACGCACCTGATCTCCCGGTGGCTCAGCACTTCAACTCCCCCTCCCATTCCCACACTGACCTTTCTGTCCTGTGCCTCCTCCATTGTCAGAGTGAGGCCCAGCGCAAATTGGAGGAACAGCACCTCATATTTCGCTTGAGTAGTCTACACCCCAGCGGTATGAACATTGACCCCTCTAACTTCAGGTGGCCCTTGCTCTCTCTCTGTCCATCCTCTCCCCCTTCCCAGTTCCCCCACTAGTCCCACTGTCTCAACCCACTTCTTTTCTTTGTCCTACCCCCCTCCCCTGACATCAGTCTGAGAAGGGTCTCGACCCGAAACGTCGCTAATTCCTTCTCCCCATAGATGCTGCCTGATCCGCTGAGTTTCTCCAGCATTTTGTGTCTACCTTTGATTTTACCAGCACCTGCAATTCTTTCTTAAACATAGGTACATGGTGTCAAGACAACAATCTCTCTCAATGTCAGACAAAGAAGCTAGTTGTTGACTTCAGGCAATGAGGAAGTGTACATTATATGCCCCAGTCAACATCAATGGTGCCAAAATGAAGTTGGTTGCGAGCTACACGTTACAAGGCAAAATATCACTAATAATTTCTCCTGGACAAACACAGTGAAGCTACAACTGAGAAAGCACACCTCTACGTTCTCTGAAGGCTAAAGGGCCTGTCCCACTTACGTGTCCTTGACACGCAAATTACGCGACCTCGTGGATGCGTTGAGGCGTACGGGCATCGTATGGCCGCGCGGGGCCGGTCCGACTGAGAAGCGTGGAGGGGTATGTAGTTGTGCGCGACACCGCACGGGGCTCCGAAATTTTTGTAGCGAACAAAATCTTCGCACGCCAACGGCCTGTCGCGTAACTGACGGCCAAAGTGGGACAGGCCCAAGACCTTGGAGCGACCAACGTCTCACCTCCAACAGCAGCAGAAGCAGGCAAACGATCGCCGAGCTCGGCCTGGGGCTCACGGCCGTTGTGATCCGGATCTGCCCCCACTTCTACTCGCAGAGCGGGGCCAAGAAAATTGTAGATGGACACAAAATGCAGGAGTAACTCAGCGGGACCGGCAGCATCTCTGGAGAGAAGGAATGGGTGACGTTTTGGGTCAAGACCCTTCTTTTGAAACTGAAGAAAAGTCTCGACCTGAAACGTCACCCATTGCTTCTCTCCAGAGATGCTGCCGGTCCCGCTGAGTTACTCCAGCTTTGTGTCCATCTTCAAATGATGTCACGCGCTCCAGACGGCTGTGCGTGCGTTTGAAATCGCGCGCGACCTTCGCGAGACCGTCGCGTAATTTGCGTACCAAGGACACGTAAGTGCAACAGGCCCTTAAGTAAGTTCAGAATGTCTCCAACGACCTATACCAACTTCTGCAGATGCACTGTAGAAAGCATCCAGTCAGGATAGATCGATAAGATCTGAAGAAGAGTCTCATGCAGAAATGTCAGTCTGAAGAAGGGTCCCCACCAAAAAAGTCACCTATTCCTCCTCTCCAAAGATGCTGCCTGACTCGCTGAGTTACCCCAGCTTGTTGTGTCCATCTTCAGTTTCCACCAGCATCTGCATTTACTTCTGACACAGGATGAACCACAACTTGGTTTGGCAGCAGCTCGGCCCAAGTCCGCAAGAAATTTCAGAGAATAGTGGAAGTACCCCAGTCCATCACACAAATCAGCCTCACGCCCTCATCAACTCCATGAACACTTTGTGCTGCCTTGGGAAAGCAAATTACATAATCAAGTTCACTTCCTTTTCTCCCAGCAAGCAGGAGATACAACAGCATGAAAGTACATACCACCAGATTCAGGAGCAGCTTCTTCCCCACTGACTACTGAACATAGAAACATCGAAAATTAGGTACAGGAGTGGACCATTCGGCCCTTCGAGCCAGCACTGCCATTATTATGATCATGGCTGATCATCCACAATCAGTATCCTCATATCCCTTGATTTAGTTAGCCATAAGAGCGATATCAAACTCTCTCGTGATTACATCCAGTTTTGAAGTGGCCTCCACTGCCTTCTGTGTCAGAGAATTCCATAGATTCACGACTCTACTGATTCCTGGGATGTCAGGACTGTCTTATGAACAAAGACTGCATAGACTCGGTTTATACTCTCTAGAATTTAGGAGATTTAGAGGCGATCTTATAGAAACTTACAAAATTCTTAAGGGGTTGGACAGGCTAGATGCAGGAAGATTGTTCCCGATGTTGGGGAGGTCCAGGACAAGGGGTCACAGCTTAAGGATAAGGGGGAAATCCTTTAGGACCGAGATGAGAAGGACTTTTTTCACACAAGAGTGGTGGGTCTCTGGAACTCTCTGCCACAGAGGGTAGTTGAGGCCAGTTCATTGGCTATATTTAAGAGGGAGTTAGATGTGGCCCTTGTGGCCAAGGGGATCAGAGGATATGGAGAGAAGACAGGTACGGGATACTGAGTTGGATGATCAGCCATGATCATATTGAATGGCGGTGCAGGCTCAAAGGGCCGAATGGCCTACTCCTGCACCTAATTTCTATGTTTCTAAAAGGTTTTTCCTCATCTTGGTACATGGATAGGAAAGGTTTGAAGCGATATGGAGCTGCATAAGGCAAGTGGGGTTAGATCGGTTAGAGAACTTGCTTGACTTGGGTGAATTAGGTTGAGCTACACACCATTTCTGTGCTGTGTAGCTCCATAACTCTATGAGGGAGTATTTTCTCTTTGCCTGAAAAAAATGCATTGCCAACAATGTGTATAACTGGACAATTTTCAACATTGCCAGTTAGATCTTCAACGTTTTCAATGACTGCCTTCCAGTAGCACTTCCATCCACTGTAGTGATGTGCTTTGAGAGATTGATTATGGTGCAAATCAACTCCTCCCTGGCACTTATCAGCCTTGGAAGAATACAGCACGAGCATCTCCCAAGAGGATTGACACTATCCAGGGTAAAGAAACCTGCATGGCTGGGTCCTCCATCAATGACACTAAATATACTTCTCCTATACCACCATCACACAAAGGCTGCAGTGCGTAGGGGTGTCATGGTGGTGCAGCAGCAGAGTTGCTGCCTTACAGCGCAACAGACCCAGGTTCGAGCCTGACTACGGGTGCTGTCTGTACGGAGTGGAGGTCTTTTCCCACCGCGTGGGGTTTTTTTCCCGGGTGCTCCAGTTTCTTCCCACACTCCCAAGACATACAAGTTAGGTCGAAAGTATTATCGATAGAAATGTTAATATTTTAATTTGATAACTTTCTTTGTAAAATGCCAATATAGGCATTCTTTGATCGTGTTACTACTTTGTATTTGTTTGTTCTGATTAAAAGCATTTTGTAAAAAAAAAAAAAATACATACAAGTTTGTAGGATAATTAGCTTCTGTAAATTGTAAATGGTCCATAATATGTAGATGGTGCTAGTGTACAGAGTGATCACTGGGTCGGCGTGGACTCGGTGGGTCGAAAGGGCCTGTTTCCACGCTATATCTCTAAACTAAACTGAAGGGTACCATCTACAAAATCACTACAGCGACTTATCAATGATGTTCAAACAGCAACTTCCATGCGTATGACTTCTACCAGCAAGAAACACAAGGGCAGTAAGTGCATGGGAATACCACCCACTCCAGGTTCTTCTACGAATAGAATAGAATAGAATGCCTTTTATTGTCATTCAAACAGACAAGGTTTGAACGAAATGTCATTCCTACAGTCATGGCATTACAGAAAAAACCAAGACACACACTTAACACAATTTACACAAACATCCATCACAGTGAATCTCCAACGCCTCCTCACTGTGATGGAAGGCAAAAGTCTTATCTCTTCCCTTTGTTCTTCTCCTGCGGTCCAACAGTCCAACTGCAGCGTTGAGGCGAATGGGGATCACGATGTTAAAGCACCCGGTGGGCGACGGTAAGTCCCTCAGCCGTTTAAGCCGTGCCGGGCGATGTTAGGCCCCGCTCCGATTCATTTAAACCCCGCGATTCTGGCGGGAGAAGTTGCCGTTGCGGGAGCTCTGAAAAGGGGTCTCCCACCAGGGACCTGCGAGCTCCCGACGTTCCCGTCCACTGGGCCTGCGGCCGGAGCCTCCGAAGCTCTGAAGTCGGGTCGTAGCCGCGCGCAACCACAGCTCTCCCCGCTCCGAAGTCGGCCCGCTCCGCGATGGCGAGTCCGCAGGCTCCGCGACTGGAGCCCCCAGGTTGGTCCCGGCCGGAGGCAGTCGCCGGCTCCACGATGTTAGGCCCAACGACACCGGAGACCCGACAGGGAAAAAGTCAGGTCCCCGTACAGGGAAGAGATTAAACCACCCCCCATGTGCGGGATCATGTTAATGTGCGGGGATCGCCAGTCGGCGTGGACTCGGTGGGCCTAAAGGCCCGTTTCTACGCTGTATCTCAAAAGTAAACTAAAGTATATTTCCGAGAGTTGTGGATACAGCCCAGTCCTTCAAATAAATTAGCCTCCCCCATTATTCCATCTATACTTGACGTTGGCTCAAAAAGCAGCCAACATAATCAAGGTAGACAAAAATGCCGAAGAAACTCGGCGGTTAAGGCAGCATCTATGGAGCGAAGGAAATAGGTGACGTTACAGGCCGAGACCCTTCTTCAGACTGATGTGGGGGTTGGGGGGGGGGGGAGAATAAAGGAAGAGGCGGAGACAGTGGGCTGTGGGAGAGCTGGGAAGGGGAGGGGAAAGAAGGAGAAAGCATGGACTACCTGAAATTGGAGGTCAATGTTCATACCGCTGGGTGTAAACTACCCAAGCAAAATATGAGGTGCTGTTCCTCCAATTTGCTGTGGGCCTCACTCTTCCCACTCCCCTTCCCAGCTTTACCACAGCCCACTGTCTCTGCGTCTTCCTTTATTCTCCCCCCCCCCCACCCCCCATATCAGTCTGAAGTGTGGTCTTGACCCGAAACGTCGCCTATTTCCTTCATTCCATAGATGCTGCCTCACCCGCTGAGTTTCTCCAGCATTTGTGTCTACCTTCAATTTTCCAGCATCTGCAGTTCCTTCTTAAACATTCTTCAACATAATCAAGTATCTTTTTCACCTCAGTCATTCCCTCTTCTCCCTTTCTCGACAGACAGAAGGTACAAAATATTTAGAGCACCTAGCAGCAAATTCAAAAATCCCCACTGCTATGAGACTACAGCATAGTCCTCCTATAAGGTACAGACTAATTCAATCATTGTTAGATACTTTACCTAACAGACACCGAAGCACTATCCAGAAACTCAGCTCTTCATTTTTCAGCATAATACTTGATCCAACAAAAAATATATTTTACTAGACTAAGTGGGACCCGTTGGGTCCCAGCATCACACGGGAGGGCTGATCACCAACGCAATATTCCACCTCTCCACCAATTCTAATATTGCTCGCCAGTGGGGGGGGGGGTTCTATTGCGCTAGTATGGGTGTTGTGGGCCGAAGGTACTGGTTTCCAAAGGGCTAGTATAGACATTGTGGGCTGAATGGATTTCATGGGCTGGAAGCCAACTGTTGCAATGACTTTAATAGCCAAGCCAAGGCAAACAATTTGGCCACAGCCACCTGACAACCTAAATCCATTTTGTGAACTAAAACTCTTCAAAAAGGCGAGGCAAACAATTGGGCCGCAGCCTCCTGACAACCAAAATCCATTTTGTGAACACAAACTCTTCAAAAAGGCGAGGCAAACAATTGGGCCGCAGCCACCTGACAACCAAAATCCATTTTGTGAACACAAACTCATGAAAAAGGCGAGGCAAACAATTGGGCCACAGCCACCTGACAACCTAAATCCATTTTGTGAACACAAACTCTTGAAAAAGGCAAGGCAAACAATTGGGCCGCAGCCACCTGACAACCAAAATCCATTTTGTGAACACAAACTTTTAAAAAAGGCGAGGCAAACAATTGGGCAGCAGGCAGCCACCTGACAAACAAAATTCATTTTGTGAACACAAACCTTTTGAAAAGGCGAGGCAAACAATTGGGCAGCAAGCAACCACCTGACAACCAGAATTCATTTTGTGAACACAAACTTTTTTTTTAAAGGCGAGGCAAACCAATTGGGCAGCAAGCAGCCACCCGACAACCAAAATTCATTTTGTGATCACAAACCTTTTTTTAAAAAGGCGAGGCAAACAATTGGGCAGCAAGCAGCCACCTGACAACCAAAATTAATTTTGTGGACACAAACTTTAAAAAAAAGGTAAACAATTTGGCAGCAGCCACATCGAGGGGACTGAGTGAAGTGCAACACTTCCGGGTTTTATAGTCCCTCCCCCCCTTGCCTCCTGCGGGGGCAGCAGAGAGAATGGGAACTTTTAAAAAAACATTAAAATCTCTCTCACTTTTCATCGATGGGAAAAATGCTCTGGTCCTGCAAGGCGAAGGGGGTCTCTGAGCGAGATGGCCAAAAATGACGGCCATAGGTGGCGGCGTTCTCTCGGAAATCGCAGCACAATGGGCCAAAAGCGACCAAGATCAGACTTTTAGTAATATAATAGACAAAGCAAAACTCTTCCATGTGGCATCAATAGTTTGGCATCATGCAAGGTCCATTTTTAAACTCACATTGAATAACAACAATAGTTATTCTCCATACAGTTGCACGGATCAATACTCCAAATATCTTATCTTTACATATCTGTGAGACCTTACAATCTCCAATATAAACTCTTGTGTCTCATGGCTGCCTTGGTCATGAAGAGAGAGGTCATGGTCACCTCATTTCTGCTCAACACTACCTCGGTGAGGTTACCCGATCTTCATATTGTTGGAGTTGACACTTCACTGCTCTTCCGTCAGTTCACAGGAACATTGAGAATAGGCACAGAGATCTGTCGACATGGCAAAGAAACATAGAAACACAGCTGCAGGAGTAGACCATTCATCCCTTTGAGCCAGCACCGCCATTCAATATGATCATGACTGATCATCCAGAATCAGTACCCTCTTCCTGGTTTCTCCCCATATCCCTTGATTCCTTTAGCCCTCAGAGCTAACTCTAACCCTCGCCTGAAATGCAAGCATTCATGGTCTGCACGTGTCCTTCACACACTTCCCTTGAGTTAGCCTGCCAGAAATCCTGAACTGGAGGATCTCTATAGCTCCTTGGATGCAGAATACGACTGCTATGTGCACTGATCTTCATCTAAGAGCGCAGCGGTAGAGTTGTTGCCTTACAACGCTTACAGGTTACAACGCATCTTTACAGGTCTCAGTAAAAAATCAATTAAACAACTGCAGCTTATCCAGAATGCCGCTGCCAGAGTCTTGACCAAATCCAAGAAAATGGACCACATTACACCTGTCCTTAAATCTTTGCACTGGCTCCCTGTGTGTAAAAGGATAGATTTTAAAATTCTGTTACTGGCTTACAAGGCACTGAATGGTCTTGGTCCAAAATACATCTCTGGCATTCTTGTTGTCTATGAGGCACCTAGACTCCTCAGATCTTCATGGACAGTTTTACTCTGTGTTCCCAGGTTCAGAACTAAAAAGGCTGAAGCAGTGTTCAGTTTCTATGCTCCACACCTGTGGAACAAGCTCCCTGAACACCTGAGGTGTGCACAGACTGTAACCTCATTTAAATCAGGCCTAAAAACACTGTTGTTTACTGTAGCTTTTCCATAACCCAACATGTAGGTAATCTTAATCTTCTAATCTTAACCCCTTTATGTGCTTTTAAAATCGCTTTAATGCTTTAGTGATTTTGTTTTACTATTCATGCAATTGTCTTATTGCTTGTTATGTGATTTTTGATTATTGGCTATTTTGTTGTCCTGTGTTGCATTGTGGTTCTGCAATGTTTTTAAACCACGTTATTCTTTTGTTTCTTTTGTAAAGCACTAGGAATTGCAGCTTGTACGAACGGTGCTATATAAATAAACTTGTCTTGCCTTGCCTTGCCTTACAGCGTCGGAGGCTCCTGTTCGATCTCGACCACCGGTGCTGTCTGTACGGAGTTTGTATGTTTGTATGTTATACACACACACACACACACACACACACACACACACACACACACACACTCTCTCAAAAAACAAACAACTACTAGTCTCCTACTAGGCAAAGTAGACCAATTATCAAAGACTTGGTCTCCTTTTATCAACTTTTTGCAAGCATATGGTGCAACATAACATAACCTCAGAAATTAAATGGTTTAGAACCGGGTGACGGATGAGCAAAAATACGAAATATGTAGATCTCTCCTAATCTCTCTTTTGTTTATTTTCTCCTTCTATTTCAATCTTTTCAGCTTCTCTTCTATGTCCTTTATTTCAAGTCAAAGTCAAAGTCAAGTCAAACAAACTTTATTGTCATTTAGAAATAGATTGATATATGCAGTTCCAAACGAAATTACGTTGCATTTGGCTCCCTGTGCAACACGATAAATGAACAGAAGGATAAATTAACATTTCTTTTGCTATCTGTTTCTACTCGCTTGTCTATCTGTTCCGACACTCTTTATTTCTTTTTTCTTTCACTGTTCTTTTATTATTAAATCAAAAGTATGAAGTTGTACAAGAATGGAAATATGTATGTATGTATTAGGTACTCAAGTACCACACTATTGTACTTACTTCTAACAAAAATAAACACAAAAAAAAACAATAGGAGCGTAATAATAATAATAATTAGGGAAATCAGGGATAGTATAAAAACAAAAGATGAGGCATACAAATTTGCCAGAAAAAGCAGCCTACCGGAGGACTGGGAGAAATTCAGAATGCAGCAGAGGAGGACAAAGGGCTTAATTAGGAAAGGGAAAATAGATTATGAAAGGAAACTGGCAGGGAACATAAAAACTGACTGCAAAAGTTTTTATAGATATGTGAAGAGAAAGAGACTAGTTAAAACAAATGTTGGTCCCTTGCAGTCAGAAACAGGTGAATTGATCATGGGGAGCAAGGACATGGCAGACCAATTGAATAACTACTTTGGTTCTGTCTTCACTAAGGAAGACATAAATAATCTGCCGGAAATAGCAGTGGAACGGGGGTCAAATAAGATGGAGGAACTGAGTGAAATCCAGGTTAGCCGGGAGGTGGTGTTGGGTAAATTGAACGGATTGAAGGCCGATAAATCCCCAGGGCCAGATAGTCTGCATCCCAGAGTACTCAAGGAGGTAGCCACAGAAATAGTGGATGCATTAGTGATAATTTTTCAAAATTCCTTAGATTCTGGAGTAGTTCCTGAGGATTGGAGGGTAGCTAATGTAACCCCACTTTTTAAAAAAGGAAGGAGAGAGAAAGCGGGGAATTACAGACCAGTTAGTCTAACATCGGTAGTGGGGAAACTGCTAGAGTCAGTTATTAAAGATGGGATAGCAGCGCATTTGGAAAGTGGTGAAATCATTGGACAAAGTCAGCATGGATTTACGAAAGGTAAATCATGTCTGACAAATCTGATAGAATTTTTCAAGGATGTAACTAGTAGAGTGGATAAGGGAGAACCAGTGGATGTGTTATATCTAGACTTTCAGAAGGCTTTCGACAAGGTCCCGCATAAGAGATTAGCATACAAACTTAAAGCACACGGTATTGGGGGTTCAGTATTGATGTGGATAGAGAACTGGCTAGCAGACAGGAGGCAAAGGGTAGGAGTAAACGGGTCCTTTTCAGAATGGCAGGCAGTGACTAGTGGGGTGCCATAAGGCTCAGTGCTGGGACCCCAGCTATTTACAATATATATTAATGATTTGGACGAGGGAATTCAATGCAACATCTCCAAATTTGCAGATGATACCAAGCTGGGGGGTATAGTTAGGTGTGAGGAGGATGCTTGGAGGCTGCAGGGTGATTTGGATAGGCTGAGTGAATGGGCAGATGCATGGCAGATGCAGTATAATATGGATAAATGTGAGGTTATCCACTTTGGTGGCAAAAACATGAGGGTAGACTATTATCTGAATGGTGGCAGATTAGGAAAGAGGGAGATGCAACGAGACCTGGGTGTCATGGTACACCAGTCATTGAAAGTAGGCATGCAGGTGCAGCAGGCAGTGAAGAAAGCAAATGGTATGTTAGCATTCATAGCGAAAGGATTTGAGTATAGGAGCAGGGAGGTTCTACTGCAGTTGTACAGGGTTTTGGTGAGGCCACACCTGGAGTATTGCGCACAGTTTTGGTCTCCAAATCTGAGGAAAGACATCCTTGCCATAGAGGGGGTACAGAGAAGATTCACCAGACTGATTCCTGGGATGTCAGGACTTTCATATGAGGAAAGATTGGATAGACTCGGCTTGTACTCGCTGGAATTTAGAAGATTGAGGGGGGATCTTATAGAAACTTACAAAATTCTTAAGGGGTTGGACAAGCTAGATGCTGGAAGATTGTTCCCGATGTTGGGGGAGTCCAGAACAAGGGGTCACAGTCTAAGGATAAGGGGGAATTCCTTTAGGACCGAAATGAGGAAAACATTCTTTACACAGAGAGTCGTGAGTCTCTGGAATTCTCTGCCACAGAAGGTAGTTGAGGCCAGTTCATTGGCTATATTTAAGAGGGCGTTAGATGTGGCACTTGTGGCTAAAGGGATCAGGGGGTATGGAGAGAAGGCAGGTACGGGATACTGAGTTGGATGATCAGCCATGATCACATTGAATGGCGGTGCAGGCTCGAAGGACCGAATGTTTTCTATGTTTCTATGTAATAATAATAATGTTTTCTATGTTTCTATGTAATAATAATAATAATAATTAATAATAATAATAATAATAATAGTCTACTGTAGTTCAGAGCTTATTTGAGGTCGTCGTGTTTAATAGCCAGATGGCTGTAGGGAAGAAACTGTTCCTGAACCTGGACATTACATTTTTCAGGCTCCTGTACCTTCTTTTTCAAAGCTAAAAAAATGGCCAATTCTTGAGTGGCCAAATCAATCACCCGATCTGAACCCAGTTGAGCATGCCTTTTATATGCTGACTAGACGACCCATGGACCCGTCAGGTTCCCATTGTGACAGCAGTTGAAGAAATGCAAGGATTTCACACACGTGGATACCGGGCTCAGCGACCCTCCAGCAACTGGTGATGCCCATGAATCGCAGACTTCAAGGAGTCATTACATGCAAAGGATATGCAACAAAATGCTAAACATGACTACTTTCAATTATATGACTTTGCTTAGTGTCCCAAACATGATGGTGCCCTGAAATGCGGGGACTATGTATAAACACTGCTGTAATTTCTACATGGTGAAACCAAAATGTGTAAAAATGGCCTTTATTAAAATCTGACAATGTGCACTTTAACCACGTGTGATTTTTTCTATTACAAATCCCAAATTGTGGAGTACGGAGGCAAATAAATAAATGATGGGTCTTTGTCCCAAACATTATGGAGGGCACTGTATTTTTTGCCAATTTGGACAGACTGTGGTCTGTGGATAACCATATAACCATATAACAATTACAGCACGTAAGCAGGCCTTCTCGGCCCTTCCAGTCCGTGCCGACCATTTATTCTCCCCTAGTCCCTTCTACCTGCACTCAGACCATACCCCTCCATTCCCTTCCCGTCCATATACCTATCCACTTTACTTTTAAATGTTAAAATCGATCCTGCCTCCACCACTTCGGCTGGAAGATCATTCCACACAGCCATCGCTCCCTGAGTAAAGAAGTTCTCCCTCATGTTACCCCTAAACTTCTGTCCCTTAATTCTCATGTCATGACCTCTTGTTTGAATCTTCCCTACCCTCAATGGGAAAAGCTTACCCACGTCAACTCTGTCTATCCCTTTCATCATTTTAAAGACCTCAATCAAGTCCCCCCTTGACCTTCTGCGCTCCAAAGAATAAAGACCTAACTTGTTCAACCTTTCTCTGTAACTTAGTTGCTGGAACCCAGGCAACATTCTAGTAAATCTCCTCTGCATGAGGAAGTCAAGGATCCAATTGCAGAGGGATGTGCAGAGACCCAGTTCCGTAATTGCATAATTGCAGTATAGTTTGCTACAGTTCCCGTAGCTGTCAGGAAGTTATTTCTATGGTAGTGTCTCCCTACTAGGGACAAGTGTTTCGAATTGGCTAAAAACACTATGACGCATACATCAGATGACTGTTTCAAGTGTATCTATGCTTTTGTATCTGTCCCTATTTAAATAAACCTTAATCAATCATCCCCTCGGGAGCTGCCTGATAAGGCTAAAATTAGTTCTTTACATTATAACACCAAGTGGAACTTGCAGCACATCAATAAAAGGCACCACATGGAAGGTAACAGTATCAGTTTTCAATGCAGCATCACCCATTGAGATTAAGAATTCTGTTCTGTCAACCTCACTTTTGGAGTTAGCCCCAAGAGCTTAATCTAACGCTCTCTTGAAAACATCCAGTGAATTGAGGGGCGGGGTACTGATTTAGGATGGCCATGATTACGTTGAATGGCAATGCTGGCCCAAAGGGTCGAATGGACTACTACTGCACCTATTTTTCTATGTTTCCATGTTAACAGGGTGGCCACTTCTAATGAAGATAAGGTCAAATGCCTTACTTGGAAGGTACTACATCCACAGAATTCTCTACGTTAAAAAGTCCGTCTAAATTAAAATATCAAGGATTACATTGAATTAGCAAGCTACCACCTGAGTACCTTATAGTAATTTACATAGAAACATAGAAAAATAGGTGCAGGAGTACGCCATTCGGCCCTTCGAGCCAACACCGCCATTCAATATGATCATGGCTGATCATCTAAAATCAGTACCCCGTCCCTGCTTTTTCCCCATATCTCTTGATTCCGTTAGCCCTAAGAGCAAAATCTAACTCTCTCTTGAAAACATCCAGTGAATTGGCCTCCACTGCCTTCTGTGGCAGAGAATTCCACAGATTCACAACTCTCTGGGTGAAAACGTTTTTCCTCATCTCAGTCCTAAATGGCCTAACCCCTTATTCTCAAACTGTGACCCCTGGTTCTGGACTCCCCCAACATGGAGAACATTGTTCCTGCATTTAGCCTGTCCAATCCTTTAAAACATTTACATCAATTGAATCAACAGGAATGCCTTCTCAGTCCTAGCATGGTTGGGCTTCTGTTAACCTATAAACAATTAGCCCAAGTTCTGGAAAAAGATCGGAAAATAACCGGCAGAATATCAGCAATTCGCAAATTCAAATTGCATGTGGGAAAATCCCAAATCACCAGTTTTGTGGAGAAAACTGCAGTAATGTTGATCTATTTATTCCAAACTATGTTAGACACAAATTGCTGGAGTAACTCAGCGGGTGAGGCATCATTTCTAGAGAGAAGGAATGGGCGACGTTTCGGGTCGAGACCCTTCTTCAGTCTGAACTTTCCAAACCAAAGATCCTATAGCGGAGCAAGATAGACCACTCCTGCTAAATGCAATGGGCTGACGTGTAGTACGTAACGGAGTGGAACGTGGGCCTTTTTTTCATCCATTTCAGTAACCCGACCCGACCCGACTCGCAGTGTAATCAACGTTGCGGGGGAAACAGTTTGTATTAATAAATTATAATTCTGAAAATGAGAAGATTTTTACCAAATAACTTTTATTTTTATGGGGATGTTTCCGTAACCGGCTTCCGTCTCCGCACCAGTTACCTTTGCTCCGCTACGGCATCTTTGGTGCGGAGACCGAAGCCGGTTACGGAAATGGGGCCGAAAATTACCTACGAATCTGCCCATGACCGTACCACGTCTTTTTCGTCGAGTGGACTATCTTGCTCGCTATAGGATCTTTGTTCCAAACTATAGGTAGCCCATTATAAATGTCCTCAACAAAAGAGAAAATTCCAAGTGTTGGCTTTATGTTTATAATTAGTTTGTAATATAATTTTAAACATTTACCTGGACCCATGCAAAATGACGCAATCACACCCAAAATGGCGATCACACTCAAGTACGACATCCCGTTGACATTTTCCTGAAAAATAGTTAGTTCCAAGTAACATAAATTAGTCAAGGAGTCAAGCACCTATAGACAATAGACAATAGATGCAGGAGTAGGCTATTCGGCCCCTCGAGCCAGCCCCGCCATTCAATTTGATCATGGCTGATAATCCACAATCAGTACCCCGTTCCTGCCTTCTCCCAATATCCACTTGACTCCGCTATCTCCCAAATCCTCCCAAAGGAAAAGGTTTTAGTGACAATTGTTTGATGTCATTTTAGAATCCATTAGACTGGAGTTGGCTCATCTGCTGAGGCAATCAAACCACCTCGGCACGATGGGCGGCACGGTGGCGCAGCGGAACGGTTGCCGCTTCACCGCGCTTGCAGCGCCGAAGACCAGGGTTCGATCGCGACTGCAGGAGCTGTTTGTACAGAGTTTGTACGTTCTCCCCGTGACCGCGTGGGTTTTCTCCGAGGTCTACGGTTTCCCCCCACACTCCAAAGACGTACGGGTTTGTTGGTTAATTGACTGGGGTGGAAGATTGCAACCTTCATGTGGTCCGCCCTGTTTCGACTAATGCAATCAACTCGACGTGCACAAACGGAAGATCAAATAGAACAAGTTGTCCAACAACTTTAGGCTGTGCACGCCACACGGAAGAAGAAGAAGGTTAATTGACTGAGTATAAGTGTAAATTGTCCCTAGTGTGTGTAGGGTAGTGTTAATGTGTGGGGATCGCTGGTCGGTGCGGACTCGGTGGGCCGAAGGGCCTGTTTCCATGCTGTATCTCTAAAACGAAAACAAAAAAAACCTTCTTCTTGCTAAGTCCCTGTTTGATTTGCCTGGTGCCTCCTGTACTACTAGATGAGGGATATTAAAACCTGTCAAATGCCACTAACTTCTTTGTTTTAACCATCACTGCTGGGAGCTCATTCCAGGCACACACCACCCGCAGTATAAAAATGCTTGACCCACACCTTTAAACTTTGTCCCTTTCACCTTAAAGCTATGGCCAATCTGGGAAAAAGATTCTGACTGTTCACTCTACCTATGCCTTGCATAATTTTATATACTTCTAGCAAGTCTTCCCACCACCTCTGATATTCTGTAGAAAACATTCCAAGTGTGTCCAACCACTCCCTGCAGTCAATACTGCCTAATCCAGGCATCATTGTGGTGGACTTCCACTGCACCCTTTCCAAAGCCTCCACGTCCATCCTGCAATGGGGTGACCATTTATTAATCTTTCTTATGACCGTTATTATTAGCAATGTTTGCTGAATATCACCATGTAAGTTGTCCCTAGTGTGTGTAGGATAGTCATCATAATCATAATCATACTATATTAGCCAAGTACGTTTTGCAACATACGAGGAATTTGATTTGCCATACGGTCATACCAATAAAAAGGCACACAAAATACATTCTAACATAAACATCCACCACAGTGACTCCTCCACATTCCTCATTGTGATGGAAGGCACAACACCACACACACACACACACACTCACGCACACACACACACACACACACACACACACTCACGCACACACACACTCACACACACACACTCACGCACACACACACTCATACACGCACACTCACACACACACACACGCACACGCGCACACACACACTCACGCACACACACACACTCACGCACACGCACACACTCACGCACACACTCACACTCACGCACACACACACACACACACACACACACACACACACACACACACACACACACACACACACACACACACACACACACACACACACACACGTATACAGCCTTTTACACCAATTTTTGAATTTTTACTTCTTTAATACCCGTTTCAGATGTAGAAATCAATCATGGCTGCCGAGTCCAGCCCCTGCTCCCCGCATGGATCAGGATTTGGAGAGTAGGGCAGAGGGAGACGGCGCCAGGTCGGACGCTGGACCTAGGGCCTGGTGAGGGGAACCGGGGGGGGGGGGGGGGGGGGGGAATCATACCTTCCGCGGCCTCGAAGTCGGCTGTGGGAGGCCCCTTCCCCCCGGGAACAAAGGGCTGAAGAGGGCCGGGCGTGGAAAGGGACATCGGATCAGGGGACGGCCAGAATGGAGGCGACGGCTGCAACGGGCTTCGTGGCCAACTACAGCCCCAACATGGTGTCTCTTGCATATGGACTCAGTGGGCTGTTCTGTGCGCATTGTACTGACCGGGGTGATTGTGCTGATGTACGGGGTTGGTCTTGCTGAGCTGTGACTGTACCTGGTGCAGGTGACAATAAAGAGACCATTGAGAGAAAAGTTATCCTGACAGCGATCAGAGCAAAACTTTATAGATGTGGCTGCAAATAATCTGAAATAACAGACACCTCAGTCAGCATCCGGCTCAGTTAGTGCGGTCAGGAGGAAAGCGGAAAGACTCAGCAGTTTAACATAGGTGCAGGTAATCAAGAAGGGAAAACCCTAATATATTTGGAGAAAAGGAATAGGTGTTCCTTTTCCCTCTCTCCATAGATGCTGCCTGCCCCGCTGAGTTACTCCAGCTTTTTGTGTCTATCTTCGGTTTAAACCAGCATCTGCAGTTCCTTCCTACACCCTAACATATTTCTCTACTGCCCTCAGCAATCACCAATTCATAAATGGGTGAAAAGAGCTGCATAAAAAGACTGGGTCTCGACCCGAAACGTCGCCTATCTCCTTCGCTCCTTAGATGCTGCTGCACCCGCTGAGTTTCTCCAGCTTTTTGTGTAACCCTCGATTCTCCAGCATCTGCAGTTCCTTCTTTAACACTTTGCATAAAAAGACCATCTGAATCATGAAAATAAATAAATAATTGAAAAGGAAAAATTGATGTAAACGTCTTCGGATTATTGAGCAATACATTTTGCAAGAGAGGTTCCAATAAGAAAGTCGTGGTGTAGTCACGGCTTAATTAAAATGTTAAAATAATTGAAATACCTGCAGATTAAGTGACATTGTGAGTAGTCCATAGAAGAATGCCATCAAGCAAAAACCACCAATGAGAAGGGGCTTTCGACCAAGTCGTTCAATGGTCAAACTCTGAAAAGAAAACATTGACAGTTAACAAAAACACTCAGTAAGTAATCTAAACTATTTAGATTATTTTCCTCACCTAATAAAGGAAGCCAGAGCTAAGCAAGTCACAGTTGGAATATCTATTGGAGAGAGGTAAAATTAGTTCCATTCATCATTGCCAAAAGGCCAAATTAGAAAGCATTGTAGTTATTGACTACAATCGCCCGTGACTTAAGGGTGTCACAGTGGAGCAGCGGTAGAGTCGCTGCCTTACAGTGTTTGCAGCGCCGGAGTCCCAGGTTCAATCCCGACTACGGGCGATGTCTGTACGGAGTTTGTACGTTCTCCCCGTGGGTTTTCTCCGAGATCTTCAGTTTCATCCCACACTCCAAAGACGTACAGGTTTGTAAGTTAATTGGCTTGGTATAAAAAATGTAAGTTGTCCCTAGTGTGTGTAGGATAGTGTTAGCCTGCGGGGATCGCTGGTCCCGGTGGGCCGATGGGGCCTGTTTCCGTGCTGTATCTTAAAACTAACAGATACCCAACAGATTTGCTGTCAGATACCCAACAGATTTGCATGCCATTCCCCTGTTCACTATAATATATAAATTTAAATAAACAATTACAAAGAGTTATAAATATTAAATATTAGGTGCAACGAATAAAAAGGTAGTTATTGATAAATCCAATTTAGAATTCATGAGAACACCTTTGAGATGTTAAAGCACAGTTTAACATAAATAATGAATCGACTGAGCTTGTATTCACTGGAATTTAGAAGAATGAGAGGATATCTTACAGAAACATAAATTTTTTAAATGATTGGAAAGGCGAGATGCATAAAATATGTTCCCGATGTTGGAGGCGTTCAGAACCAGGGGTCACAGTTTAAGAATAAGGGGTAGGCCATTTAGGACTGAGATAAGGAAACCATAAGGAAAGGACTTTTTTTACACAGAGAATGGTGGGTCTCTGGAACTCTCTGCCACAGAGGGTAGTTGAGGCCAGTTCATTGGCTATATTTAAGAGGGAGTTAGATGTGGCCCTTGTGGCTAAGGGGATCAGAGGGTATGGAGAGAAGGCAGGTACGGGATACTGAGTTGGATGATCAGCCATGATCATATTGAATGGCGGTGCAGGCTCGAAGGGCCGAATGGCCTACTCCTGCACCTAATTTCTATGTTTCTATTTTCACTCAGAGAGTTGTGAATCTGCGGAATTCTCTGCCACAGAAGGCAGCGGAGGCCAATTCACTGGATGTTTTGAAGAGAGAGTTAGATTTAGCTCTTAGGGCTAACGGAATCAAGGGGTATGGGGAGAAAGTGGAAACGGGAACTGATTTTGGATGATCAGCCAGGATCATATTTAATGGCGGTGCTGGCTCGAAGAATATCCCTTAAGAATGTTATATGTTTCTATAAGATTCCCTCTCATCCTTCTAAATTCCAGTGAATACAAGCCCAGTCGCTCCATTCTTTCATCGTTTGACAGTCCCACCATCCCGGGAATTAACCTCGTGAATCTACGCTGCACTCCCTCAAAAGCAAGAATGTCCTTCCTCAAATTACAAGACCAAAACTGCACACAATACTCCAGGTGTGGTCTCACCAGGACCCTGTAAAACTTCAGTGGGACCTTCTTCCTCCTATACGCAAATCCTCTCGCAATGAAGGCCAACATGCTACTAGCTTTCTTCACTGCCTGCTGTACCTGCATGCTTACTTTCAGTGACTGATGTGCAAGGACACTCAGGTCACATTGCACCTCCCCTTTTCCTAATCTGACGCCATTCAGATAATAATCTGCCTGCTTATTCGTGCCAACAATGTGAATAACTTCACGCCTTCGTCTTCGTCTATCTACGCATGTCTTCCCTCTGCTATTGTTGAGTCCCGGTTCTATTACCCCTTCCCCTCCCCCCCCCCCCCCCCCACCCACCTCCAATCTGGATCAGTAAAACACAGATTCGAATACTGTAGTCCAAACCCTTTCTTCACCACAGGGTCGATTTCAGATCCACTCACTCGAGCCCACGGCAGCCTCACGCAAACGGAACAGAAAGAAAGACGACCGACACGCCCCAACGAACTGATCTCCTATTTAGTTTGGTTCAAGAAGGAACTGCAGATGCTGGAAAATCGAAGGTAGACAAAAATGCTGGAGAAACTCAGTGGGTGCAGCAGCGTCTATGGAGCGAAGGAAATAGGCAACGTTTCGGGCCTGAAACCCTTCTTCAGACTGAAGAAGTGTTTCGGCCCAAAACGTTGCCTATTTCCTTCGCTCCAAAGACGCTGCTGCACCCGCTGAGCTTCTCCAGCACTTTTGTCTACCTTCGATCTCCTAATTATACAGATATACAGTGGCGGGAAACTAGTGACAGGAAAGTACAGACGGAGACAACCCTTTAGCCCAATCACAGATACAGAACAGTTGTCAGTACATTGAAACAAAAGAGAGAAACTTCTTCATGGGGTCCAGACTTGGTGGCGACAGGTGGGTCACATGATTTCCAGGGATTGGCTCTCCACTCTGTGATGTCACCAGCAGTGAAGCCAAGTCTCAACAGATACTTTCCATTCCCAAGGCACCCCAATCCCCGCATATTCACGCTATCGTACCTCTTTTATTTCCTGCAACTTTTGTCCTCAACCGGACAGAACTAGAATAAAACGCTTCTCGTCAGAGCGTGAGAGTTATACAGCAGGGAAACAGGCCCCTCATCCGCGCCAACCACGATGCCTCATCTAAGCTAGTCCTATTTAACCTTGTTTGCCCCATGTCTTCGAAACATCTCCTATTCATGTATCTATCCATCATCGATACTTTTTTGCATATCTTTCATTCATTGTTCTTTATCTCTCCACATCACCGTCTATATCTCTCGTTTCCCTGATCCCTGACCAGTCCGAAGAAGGGTCTCGACCCGAAACGTCGCCTATCTCCTTCGCTCCTTAGAGGCTGCTGCACCCGCTGAGTTTCTCCAGCCTTTTGTGTAACCCTCGATTCTCCAGCATCTGCAGTTCCTTCTTTAACACATGTATCTATCCAAATGTCTTTTAAATGTTCTTATTGTACCTGCCTTCACAGAGCCGTTAAGGATGCCGAAAGGGAATTGTGGACCAAGCTGGCGTCCCAAGCCAATTGCACAGATACACGTGGATTGTGGCAAGGCTTGTACATCATCATGGGTTATAGGGTGAAAGTGGGCAGCACAGTTGACAACAATGGACCCTTCCCCATTGAACTCAATACATTCTACACCTGCTTTGAACAGAAGGTTGATGGGGGAACGGCACCCGCTGCATTAGGCTCGGGTGCACCAGTAGCAACAATTACTGTGGCCTTCCTGAGTAATACTCACTGTGTGAATAGCGGTCCAGATGAATTCTCCGGTCGCATCCTCAGGACCTGAGCGGATCGGATGTCAGAGCTATTCACAGACATCGTCACTTGTTCACTACTCCATTCCGAGGTCCCCACTTGTGTCAGGAAGGCTACCCTCATCCCAGTTCCAAAATAAAGTACGGTGGTGTGCCTGAATGACTACCACCCAGTGACTCTGCCACACACCATCGTTCAAGATATCTGTGGAATTCTCTGCCGCAGAAGGCAGTTGAGGCCAGTTCATTGGCTATATTTAAGAGGGAGTTAGATGTGGCCCCTGTGGCTAAAGGGATCAGCGGGTATGGAGAGAAGGCAGGTACAGGATACTGAGTGGGATGATCAGCCATGATCATGTTGAATGGCGGTGCAGGCTCGAAAGGCCAAATGGCCTACTCCTGCACCTATTTTCTATGTTTCTATGTAAGAGACTGGTAATGGCTCCTGTTAACTCCATCCTCCCAGCCGGGCCTTGATCCATTGCAGTTTGCTTATCGTTGCAACTGCTCCACAGCAGACATCATCTCCCTAGTCCTAAGCTTGTCTGTGGAATCCCTAGACACCAAGGACTCCCACGTTGAACTGCTGTTTCTGCTGATCCGCTTGCAATATCATAATCCCATCCAAACTCCACTCCAAACCCCTGGATCTGGGAATCAGCAACCCATCTGCCACTGGATCCTTTACTTTCTGACCCACAGACATCAATCAGTGAGGATAGGTGACAACACCTCCCCCACGATAATTCTCAGCCGGTGGCCCGCAATGAATGAATGAATGATACATTATTAGACCACGATACATTATTATTCTGTGTAGAATGTATTGAGTTCAATGGGGAAGGGTCCATTGTTGTCAACTGTGCTGCCCACTTTCACCCTATAACCCATGATGATGTACAAGCCTTGCCACAATCCACGTGTATCTGTGCAATTGGCTTGGGACGCCAGCTTGGTCCACAATTCCCATGTCACAGTGAGATTTATTGTTCTGCGTTCACAAGAGATGCAAAAGGTCGCTGCATGTATTTTTGCAATAAGGGTGGTCACAGTGGCACAGCGGTAGAGTTGCTGCCTTACAGCGCCGGAGACCCTTGTTCGATCCCGACTACGGGTGCTGTCTGTGCGGAGTTTGTACGTTCTCCCCGTCACCACGTGGATTTTCTCCGACATCTCCGGTTTCCTCCCACACTAAAAAGGCGTACAGGTTTGTGGGTTAATTGGCTCGGTGTACATGTACAATTGTCTCTAGTGTGTGTAGGATAGTGTTAGTGTGCGGGGATCACTGGTCGGTGCAGACCCGGTGGGCCGAAGGGCCTGTTTCCGCGCTGTATCTCTAAACTAAACTAAACTTAAAGTAAGGCAACAACAGAGATACAAAGTATTGCATTTAGCCCTCAATGGTCCCCCTTCTTCTCGGTGGCCCCCCACACCAGGTCCCCCCCTACGTTTTCTCGGCGCTTCCACGCCTGATCCCTCATTGTTCACCACGGTATGCCTGGCAACCACGCGGCCCCCGTCCGACCTCCGACAGCCATCGCCAGCCCATCCTTGACCACCAGCGCCCGTCCTCAACCTCAACCACCGCCAGGTCTTCTGTTGACAGCTCAGTGGCGCCGACCCTGAATCCTGTGGTGGGCCAGATCGCAAACAATGACTATGCAGACTACAGGAAGGAGATGGAGAATGGAGTGCTAGGAAAGTGGCCTCTCCCTCAATGTCAGCAAGACAAAGGAGTTAGTTATTGACTTCAGGAAGCATGGTGGAGAACATGTCCCTATCGGCATCAACGAACCCGATATGGAAATGGTTGAGAGCTTCGAGTTCTTCGGTGTTAATATTACCAAGGATCTATTGTGGATCAACTGCATTGATGTGACAGCCATGAACGCACACACGCTTCAACTTCCAGAGGAGACTGAGGAAATTTGGCCGGTCTTCAGTGACTCTTACAAATTCTGCAAATGCACCACAGAAAGCATATTGCCGGCTTGCATCACAGCATGGTTTGGGAACTGCCATACAGAAGACCACAAGAAATCACAGAGAGTTGTACATGGAGCCCAGTTGGTCACACAAACCAGGCTTTCCATTATTGACTCCATCTACACTTCACGCAGCCTCTTGCCCAAGTCTTTCCTTCTTCCTGCTCCCATCCAGCGGAAGGTACAGTAGCTTGAAAGCGTCACCACAAGACGCAGGAACAATTCCTTCCCTTCTGTTATCAGGCTACTGAGCGCTGTTTTCAGAGCTAGTCACGTCCTAGTACCCTCAGATTCACCACTAATCTACTTCCTTGGAAGGCTAAGGAAGTTCGGCACATCCCCTGCAACTCTCACCAACTTCTACAGATGCACCATAGTAAGAGTTTTATCAGGGTGCATCACAGCTTGGTTTGGGAACAGCTCCATCCAAGACCGCACAAAACTGCAGCAAATTATGGACGCAGCCCAGGCCATCAACCTCCCTTCTATTGATGTTTAAGAAGGAACTGCAGATGCTGGAAAATCAAAGGTAGACAAAAATGCTGGAGAAACTCAACGGGTGAGGCAGCATCTATGAAGCGAAGGAAATAGGCAACGTTTCGGAAGGGTTTCGACCCGAAACGTTGCCTATTTCCTTTGCTCCATAGATGCTGCCTCACCCGCTGAGTTTCTCCAGCATTTTTGTCTACCTCCCTTCTATTGACTCCATTTATACCTCAAGCTGCCTCAGTACGACCAGCAGCATAATCAAGGACGAGTCGCACCCTGGCCACTCCCTCTTCTCCCCTCTCCCATCAGGCAAAAGGTATAGAAGTGTGAAAACGCACACCTCCAGATTCAGGGACAGTTTCTTCCCAGCTGTTATCAGGCAACTGAATCATCCTATCACAACCAGAGAGCCGTGCTGAACTATGAGCTGCCTTTTTGATGTCCCTCGGACTATCCTTGATCGGACTTTACTGGCTTTACCTGGCATTAAACGTTATTATCTTACACTGTGAATGGCTCGATTGTAATCATGTATTGTCTTTCTGCATACTGGTTAGCATGCAACAAAAGCTTTTCACCCTACACGTGACAATAAACTAAACTGAACTGAGCAATTACCTGCAGTTTACCTCTAACTCATTGTGGACATTGGAATTTGTCTTTGGAACAGATGCGTTAAAATACTGACAATTATACTAAAGGGGCCGTCCCACTGCGGCGATCTAATTGGCGAGTTTAGAAGAGTTTCCCCTCCACTCATACTCGCAGCATGGTCGACACGAGGTCCTAGGAGGTCTTTGTAACTCTCCTTCATGCTCGAGAGTAGTCCTCGCGTACTCGAGGCCTCAGCTAGGTCGCGACGTATTTTTCAACATGCTGAAAAATGCCCGCAAATAAAAATAGGTCGCCATGGAACAAAATCTATATTGTTTTTACTCGTAGGTTTAGTCAAAGTGGGTCGTAGTAGGTCGGCATGTTATTCGTAGGTAATCGAGGGTAGTGGAAGGTAATCGAAGGTAGTCGAAGGTAGTCGAAGATAGTCTTCACCATAGTCGAAGGGAGGTCGAAGGGAAGGTCGAAGGAGATCGATGGAGGCCGGCTTCACTCTCCACTATTCGGTGTCCAATTTTCCCAAAGCTAGTCATAGCTAGTCGAAGCTGGTCTTCAACATAGTCGAAGGAGGTCTTCCACATAGTCGAAGGAGGTCTTCAACATGACACTTTTTCAAACTCTCCTAAACTCTTCTAAACTCACCAATTAGGTCCCGGCAGTGGGACAGCCCCTTTAGAACTCTGTGTCTTCCCTTTTGCTCGAACAATTTTACTTGTGTTTGGAGTATTGTATTTTGCCGTAATATATCAGATCAATTTGCATGCAAAACAAAGCTTTCCACTGTCCCTCGGTGCACATGACAATCTATATTACTAAAAGTAAGATCATGACCACTTCCTGTTTTTCTGTTTCATGATTTTTGAAAAAGCGCTACCACTTATGGCTGTAATTTTTGGCCATCTTACTCTGACTCCGTTGCGCTGGACAAGAGGATTTTTTTCCCATCGATGAAAAATAAAAGAATTATTAATGTTTTAAAAATGTTGACATTCTCTCTGCTGCCCCTGCTGGTGGGAGGGGGAGGGACTATAAAACCCAGAAATGCTGTGCCACACTCAGTCTCTGCAAGATGGAGGAAGCGAGCGGGTCACGTCTCTCTGAGCTGTGACTAACACTAAACACATGTCTACTCATCTGTGAGTGCCCTTAATGTGGTGGTGAAAATTAAAATGTGGTTGCTTTGAAATGCTGCACTACAAATGGTTGTTGGTGCTGATAACTGCTTAGAAATGCTGCTCTGCAAATGGTTGTTGGTGGTGGTGGTAACTGCTTTGAAATGCTGCACTGCAAATGGTTATTGGTGGTGGTAACTGCTTTGAAATGCTGCACTGCAAATGATTGTTGGTGGTGGTAACTGCTTTGAAATGCTGCACTGCAAATGGTTGTTGGTGGTGGTAACTGCACAACTTCCTGTATATTGTATATTGATTTTTGATAAAATGCTACCACGTACGGCTGTGATTTTTGGCCATCTTACTCAGTTGCCTTCCGCTCATCAGGTGCACGGGATTCTTCCCATCAATGAAATATAAAAGTATTATTAGTGTTTAAAAAAATGTTGAGAATTTCTCTCTTGTCAATCACACCATGGAAGCCACGCCCCTTCCGGTGGGAGGGGGAGGAATTATAAAACCCGGAAGTGTGGGTGTGGCTCAGTCTCTGCAAGATGGTGGAGGGAGACGTCACGACTCTGAGCTGTGAATCAACTGAACACACTGAATGTCTACTGAACTGTGAGTGTGGTGTTTATGTGGTGTTTTGTGCGGTTTTATGGTGGTTTCACCCTGCTTGAAATGGTATGAAACTGCATTTGAATGTGGTAGCCTTGCACCCTTCAAGAAATGGTATGAAACTGCATTTGAATATGGTGGCCTTGCACCCTGCATGAAATGGTATGAAACTGCACTTCAATTTGGTTGTCTTGTACCCTGCTTGAAGTGGTATGAAACTGCACTTGAATTTGGTGGCCTTGCACCCTGCTTGAAATGGCAGTAAACAGCACTCGCATTTATTGTACCCTGCTTGAAGTGGCATGAAACTGCACTTGAGTTTGGTGGCCCTGCACCCTGTTTGAAGTGGCATGAAACTGCACATTAATTTGGTGGCCTTGCACCCTGCTTGAAGTGGTAGGAAACTGCATTTGAATTTGGTGGCCTTGCACCCTGCTTGAAGTGGTAGGAAACTGCACTTGAATTTGGTGGCCTTGCACCCTGCTTGAAATGGTAGGAAACTGCATTAGAATTTGGTGGCCTTGCACCCTGCTTGAAATAGAATTTCAAGGAATAGTCGTGAGTCAGCTGCTCGCCCACCAGCCATGAGTCAGCTGCCAGCACATCAGGCTTGAATGACTGAGCTGTCACCCCAAGAATCTATTTGCCGCACAATGTCCATACTAGCCCTCTGGAAACCAGTACCTTCAGCCCACAATACCTATACTAGCGCTCCAGAAAGCACCCCCCCCCCCCCCCCCCCCCCCACTGGCCACCAATATATGGAATTGGGGTGGAATATTGCGTCGGGGGACCAGCATGGTCCCTAATGGGTCCCACTTAGTCTAGTAATAAATCTAAACCTAAAGCCTCAACTACTTCCTCTGGCAGCTCTGTTGGCTGAGGAGAAGCTGACAATTGACAATAGATAATCGGTGCAGGAGTAGGTCATTCGGTCCTTCAAGCCAGCACCGCCATTCAATGTGATCATGGCTGATAATCCACAATCAGTACCCCGTTCCTGCCTTCTCCCCATATCCCCTAACTCCGCTATCTTCAGGCGCCCTATCTAGCTCTCTCTTGTTTCCAACAAGGCAGACAATCAATAAGGTTAATGAGGACAGTGAAATGAGTCCAAAATACTGATTAGATCTCTTCATTAATCTCTTGCCACAAAACGGCTGTGTTTTACTCAAGTCAGGTTACATGCTCCTCACTAAAGGCCTCATCAATAAGACAGCAATAAACATGATGCTGCAGGGAGGAACTGCAGATGTTAGTTTAAACCGAAGAGAGATACAACATTCTGGAGTAGCTCAGCGGGACAGGCAGCATCCCTGGAGAGAAGGAATGGGTGACGTTTCGGGTCGAGACCCTTCTTCAGACTGAGTCAGGGGAGAGGGAGATACAAAGATAAGGAAGTGTTAGGTGTGAAAATGAGATAAAGGGGATGGAGATCAAGGAAAATGTGGAATAGATAATTGTTAGCTAGGAGAACAAAGCGGAGATAAAATGTAAATGAGTACAGTCAGACTAGTCAGGGAACTGAGAAGGGGGAGGGATGGAGAGAGAGGGAAGGCAAGGGTTACTTGAAGTTAGAGAAGTCAATATTCATACCACTGGGGTGTAAGCTGCCCAAGCGAAATATGAGGTGCTCTTCCTCCAATTTGCGCTGGGCCTCACTCTGTCAATGGAGGAGGCCCAGGACAGAAAGGTCAGTGTCGGAATGGGCGGGGGAGTTAAAGTGTCTGGCAACCAAGAGATCGCGTAGGTTTAAGCGGACTGAGCGGAGGTGTTCAGCGAAAGGATCGCCGAGCCTGCGCTTGGTCTCGCCGATACACAGGAGTCCACACCTGGAACAGCGGATACAGTAGATGAGGTTGGATGAGGTGCAAGTGAACCTCTGCCTCACCAAAAAAAAACTGTTGGGGTTCTTGGACAGAGTCGAGGGAGAAGGTATAGGGATGGGTGTTGCATCTCTTGCGGTTGCTAGGAGGAGTACCCGGGGAGGGGGTGGTTTGGGAGAAAAGGGACGACCAGGGAGTTGCGGGGGGAATGGTCCCTGGGGAAAGCGAAAAACATGACATGCTCTACAAATGTAACCACGGGCAACGGACAACATACTTAGTTGTGAATGTTAGCGCTACGTATAAATGGGTAAAATATGGCCACCAGTGTATACCATCATACTGATACTGATATGAATTTAAAATCTCTGAACGTATTGAATGATTTGGTGCTGGCCATAGAGCTGAACGTTACTGGTTTATTATAAACCCTGATTAATTATTTTGCATTAGCACAATTGTGCTAAAATTCACAAAAATATCGCAATATTATCATCATGATAATTTGTCAAAAAAGGTTGCAAAGGTAATAATTTTTTTAATAATATCAAATCAAAAATTGTAGATGCTAGAAATCTGAAATAAAACAAGGAGATGCGGGAAACAACTCGGCAGACGGCACAGGACTAGTGAAGAGCGAAACAGTTAACGTTTCAAATTGAAGACCCTTTGTCACATCTGATTTGTACAAAGTAGGTATGTTACAAAACTTACCTTGAGCAGCGCTGCAGTTCTGCCGCTCCCCGTGTGCGCGACTTTGGTGCCTTTCAGAGGGGGGCGGGCTTAAAGTGCCGTTTTTCTGCAGACTGGGCAAATTGATCCATGTCGGGCAATTTCGTTGCGGAAGAAAAATCGCTCCGACATTTAATTAATGAAGGTATTTTTAAATTACGCTAGATTATTTCGTATCTAGAGTAATTTAAAAATCACCTTCAAAAGCCGTGAGCGCCGACAACGGGAAGGATTTTGCGTAGGGGAGAAAAAAAGGTAAACAGTTTATTTTTATATTAAAAGTTGGTTTTTCGGGAGGCTTTAATAATATTTTCATGTTACGAAATGGGATCCAAAAAAAATGTATGAACCGGCTGTATTTCTTCATACCGACTTCACCACAAACCACAACGTTCCAATCCACCGCATTCCACTAAAACCCACTCGCTAGTTGATTTAAATGGCCATTAATTTACAGGCATTAAACACTAAATTCCTTCCATTTGGCCCAGAAATTCATGAAAATGAGATTTAAAAATTATGTTATATTGTGGATTATTGTGTGAATGTTATTTGGACACTTAGGCAATTTCTTTTCTTAAGAAATGGATCGATGTTTAGATCTACTCATTGAATTTTGTAATTAGCTACAATTAGATAACTAACTAATTATATGCTTTAATTTCAGGTCATCCAAGTAAGATTGTTTCATATTTGTTTCAGAATGCTTCAATCTATAATAACTGAAAATTTCATTGAGTTCTCTTAATTTTTAAGAAAGTTATGGGCTTTTAACGGTTCTAGATCACAGCTTTTGAGTAAAGTCAATTGAAAGGCAATGGGGAACAAGATGCTAATTTCCGAGTATGAAAATGGCCATAACTTTCTCAATACTGAAGATATGAAAGTGAATTAGGTGTCAAATTAAACTTATTTTTATGCTTTATCTGATGGGATAAATTGCAGACTTGATTTTTTAAATCTCAAAATTTTGTAACATTGCTATACAATGTTATTCGGATCAGTTGGTCTTGGATAAGTTGGTGGAGGGCAATGGGTGTAGATTGCTGTGCTATTAACTAATACACTTTGTCCAGCTGACTTCAGTAATTGTGTAGGGAGGAACAGCAGATGCTGTTCTAATTTCCATTTAATGTTTAAAGGGCAGGAAACAAAGTGCTGGGTTTGGCTCAGCGGGTCAAGCAGCATGTCCCAAGATCGTGGAAGGGTCCCGACCCGAAACGTCACCTATCCATGTTCTCCAGAGGTGCTGCCTGGCCCGCTGAGTTGCTCCAGCACTTCTGTGTAACCCAGTGGTAGAGTTGCTGCCTCACAGTGCCAGAAACCCGGGTTCGATCCCGAATACGGGTGCTGTCTGTACGGAGTTTGCACGTTCTCTCCGTGATCTTAGATGTTTAGAAGAATGAGGGGGGGGGCCTCATTGAAACGTAGTGAATAGTGAAAGGCTTGGATAGAGTGGATGTGGAGAGGATGTTTCCACTAGTGGGAGAGTCTAGGACCAGAGGGCACAGCCTCAGAATTAAAGGACGTTCCTTTAGGAAGGAGATGAGAGGAATTTGTTTAGCCAGAGGGTGGTGAATCTGTGGAATTCATTGCCACAGACGTTGGTGGTGGCCAAGAATGGATATTTTTAAGGCGGAGATAGATATATTCTTGATTAGTATAGGTGTCAGGGGTTATGGGAAGAAGGCAGGAAAATGGGATTAGAAGGGAGAGATAGATCAACAATGATTGAATGGTGGGGTAGAATTAATGGGCTGAATGGCTCCTATCACATGACCTTACGACCTTATGAAACCAAAAGATAAGCACAAAAAGATGGAGTAAAGGGCCTGTCCTACAAGCATGCAACTCCATGCGATGAGCGCGACCTAACGTGGTCGCTTGAGCCGTCCGGCGTCGCGTTGCCGGTCCCACTTCGATCGCCGGAGCCATGCGGAATTGTGCGGAGTTCGTCCCGACATCGCGTGGGGCTCCAAAAAACTGACTATGTTCAAAAATTCCGCGCGGCAACGGCTTGTCGGCTCGCAGTCGCCTCGATGCATTACACACCGCCTCGACATCGTGCCTCCATGAACCTATCTGTAAGTGCCTCCGTGACCCTCTATGTGTGTGGCTCCATGGCCCTCTGTGTGTGTGCCTCTGCGCCCCTCTCTGTGTGCCCCTCTCTGTCCTGGCGAACTTACCTTAAGACTTTGCTCCAAGTTCGCCTCACTTTGCGCCGCGTTGCGCCACTCACCCGACCTCCGCGCGGCCCTCACTGCCGGTTTGGTCACGCTTGCCGCATGCAGGCGCATGCTGGTGGGAACGGCCCTGTACAGGGATCACCCGACCTCCGCGCGGCCCCCGCTTCTAGTTTGATCGCGCTCATCGCATGGAGTCGGACGCGGGTAGGACAGGCCCTTTACGTTTCGGGTCATGTGTCGGAAGAAGGGTCTCGACCCGAAACATCACGTATTCCTTTTCTCCAGGGAAGCTGTCTGACCCGCTGAGTTACTCCAGCTTTTTGTGCCTGACTTCATTAATTGACAGATTCACAGTTCTTAAGTTCTAATGACATCATTAATTTCCCAAAAATGTGCAGACACGGCTACAGGTTCGTTGACTATTCAAGCTTTTCTGAAATGCACTCAAACAGAAGCATAAACGACGTTAATGCATTAAAAAAAAAGCAGCCACTCATGGCTGGAACCTTCATAACACAGATGCATAATAATGTGCAGCCTGCTGTTAAACTACCAGATAGACAGCAAGTTGGAATAGTTTCATACAATTTTTTAAATTAGCACATTCATATGCAGGAAAATGCTTGCTTGGGTGATGTCAGGGACCTGTGTAAAATTACTGGGTCTGGCATGAAACTATAGTACATACTCAAATAGCAAATAATTCTGAGAGCTCCAGTGGCGCAATCGGTTAGCGCGCGGTACTTATACAGCAGTATGCAGTGAGCAATGCCGAGGTTGTGAGTTCAAGCCTCACCTGGAGCACAAGTTTTATGGGCACCCCCGACGGTCTGCCTGCTCACACACACACACATCAATACTTCCAAATTACCGCCCCCGCCTATCATTTAAATATAGATAAATGTGAGGTTATATCCACTTTGGCGGCAAAAAAAGGGGGCAGATTATTATCTCAGTGGGGTTGGGTTAGGTAAGGGGGAGGTGCAGCGAGACCTGGGTGTCCTTGTACACTGGTCACTGAAAGTTGGCGTGCAGGTACAGCAGGCAGTGAAGAAAGCTAATGGAATGTTGGCCTTCATAACAAGAGGATTTCAGTATAGGAGTAAAGAGGTTCTTCTGCGGTTGTATAGGGCTCTGGTGAGACCACATCTGGAGTATTGTGTACAGTTTTGGTCTCCTAATTTGAGGAAGGACATCCTTGTGATTGAGGCAGTGCAGCGTAGGTTCACGAGATTGATCCCTGGGATGGCAGGACTGTCATATGAGGAAAGATTGAAAAGACTAGGCTTGTATTCACTGGAGTTTAGAAGGATGAGGGGTAAGCTTATAGAAACATATAAAATTATAAAAGTACTGGACAAGCAAGATGCAGGAAAAATGTTCCCAATGTTGGGTGAGTCCAGAACCAGGGGCCACAGTCTAGGAATAAAGGGGAGGTCATTTAAGACTGAGGTGAGAAAAACGTTTTCACCCAGAGAGTTGTGAATTTGTGGAATTCCCTGCCACAGAGAGCAGTGGAGGCCAAATCAGTGGATGGATTTAAGAGAGAGTTGGATAGAGCTCTTGGGGCTAGTGGAGTCAAGGGATATGGGGTGAAGGCAGGCACGGGTTATTGATAGCAGACGATCAGCCATGATCACAATGAAGGCCATTTGGTCCTTCGAGCCAGCACCGCCATTCAATGTGATCAGGGCTGATCAACCCCAATCAGTACCCCCTTCCTGCCTACTTCCCATATCCCCGACTCCGCTATTTTTAAGAGCCCTATCTAGCTCTCTCCTGAAAGCATCCAGAGAACCTGCCTCCACCGCCCTCTGAGGCAGAGAATTCCACAGACTCACCACTCTCTGTGAGAAAAAGTGTTTCCTCGTCTCCATTCTAAATGGCTTACTCCTTATTCTTAAACTGTGGCCCCGGGTTCTGGACTCCCCCAACATTGGGAACATGTTTCCTGCCTCTAGTGTGTCCAAGCCCTTAACAATCTTATATGTTTCAATGAGATTCCCTCTCATCCTTCTAAACTCCAGAGTGTGCAAGTCCAGCTGCTCCATTCTCTCAGCATATGACAGTCCCGCCATCCCGGGAATTAACCTTGTAAACCTACGCTGCACTCCCTCAATAGCAAGAATGTCCTTCCTCAAATTAGGGGACCACAATTGCACACTGTACTCCAGGTGTGGTCTCACTAGGGCTCTGTACAACTGCAGAAGGACCTCTTTGCTCCTACACTCGATTCCTCTTGTTATAAAGGCCAACATGCCATTCGCTTTCTTCACTGCCTGCTGTACCTGCATGCTTACTTTCATAGACTGATGTACAAGGACCCCCAGATCCCGTTGTACTTCCCTTTTTCCCAACTTGACACCATTTAGATAGTAATCTGCCTTTCTGTTTTTGCTACCAAAGTGGATAACCTCACATTTATCCGAATTAAACTGCATCTGCCATGCATCTGCCCACTCCCCCAACCTGTCCAAGTCACCCTGTATTCTCATTGCATCCTCCTCACAGTTCCCACTGCCACCCAGCTTTGTGTCCCACTGTACGAGGTAATTCAAGAGTTCTCCCGAGTTTCTCCTTGATTCGAACTCGGAGAATTATGGTAATAGCCGTTCGTAGGTAGTCGGGGCTGTCGTGGACATTTTTCACAGCGCTGAAAAAACTTCACGAGTTACCGCGTTTCCCGAGTACCTGCCGCTAGCGTTACGAGCCGTTACGGGACATCCACGAGCTCTGACGGAGCCGCTACGTACTTACCACGAGTTTGATTTTTTTTAAAGACTCGGGAGAGCTCTTGAATTACCTCGTACAGTGGGACAGGCCCTTCACAGCGCTTGCAGCGCCGGAGACCCGAGTTCGATCCCAACTACGGGTGCTGTCTGTACGGAGTTTGTACGTTCTCTCCGTGACCTCATGGGTTTTCTCTGAGTTTTTCTGTTTCCTCCCACACTCCAAAGATGTACAAAGGTTTGTCGGGTGTAGGATAGTGTTAATGTGCGGGAATCGCGGACTCGGTGTTTCTGCGATAGTTTAATCTCTAAACTATATTTAAAAAACAACTGAGCAAAAAATACAATAAGCTACAGAAATAGATCTAATTTGTTTCTGAACATTTCTTTTGATGATTGTATTTGCAAGATGAGTCATTAGTCCTGTTGCGAGCGACCGACCTATTTGAAGTCACCCATTCATCATGCCTGAAACTGGGAAACTTAATTCTAAAGAATCTCGAAGGTGGTTTTCACACTGTCTGCTGATTAAAATGCGACCTACAAATGCGACCTTACTAATGACAGCTGCATCCTGATACTGCAAGTGCTGGAAAGAACTGCAGATGCTGTTTAAACCGAAGATAGACACAAATGCTGGAGTAACTCAGAGGGACAGGCAGCATCTCTGGAGAGAAGGAATGGGTGACGTTTCGGGCCGAGACTCACTCCCTCTCTGACTCCAGCATTTTGTGTCTATTTCCAGATACTGCATCTTTGTTAATTATAGGAAGGATGTCAACAAAATAGAGAGAGTACAGAGGAGATTTGTTGCCTGGGTTCCAGCAACTAAGTTACAGAGAAAGGTTGAACAAGTTAGGTCTTTATTCTTTGGAGCGCAGATGGTTAAGGGGGGGACTTGATTGAGGTCTTTAAAATGATGAAAGGGATAGACAGGGTTGACGTGGATAAGCTTTTCCCATTGAGGGTAGGAAAGATTCAAACAAGAGGGCATGACATGAGAATTAAGGGACAGAAGTTTAGGGGTAACATGAGGGGGAACTTCTTTAGTCTCTGGAATTCTCTGCCACAGAAGGTAGTTGAGGCCAGTTCATTGGCTATATTTAAGAGGGCGTTAGATGTGGCACTTGTGGCTAAAGGGATCAGGGGGTATGGAGAGAAGGCAGGTACGGGATACTGAGTTGGATGATCAGCCATGATCACATTGAATGGCGGTGCAGGCTCGAAGGGCCGAATGGCCTACTCCTGCACCTATTTTCTATGTTTCTATGTTTACTCAGAGAGTGGTGGCTGTGTGGAATGATCTTCCTGCAGAAGTGGTGGAGGCAGGATCGATTTTAACATTTAAAAGTAAAGTGGATAGGTATATGGACGGGAAGGGAATGGAGGGGTATGGTCTGCGTGCAGGTAGATGGGACTAGGGGAAAATAAATGGTCGGCACGGACTGGAAGGGCCGAGAAGGCCTGTTTCCGTGCTGTAATTGTTATATGGTTGTATGTTATTATATGGTTTGTGCTTAGGAAGTATGGAAAGAAGATCTAAATCTTAAAGAACTCTGGTACAGAAGGCTCCAATGGAGGAGAGAACTTGTCATCTTATATACATATGTACAGCCTCCACCTTTTCCTTGATCAACTATCCTCAGGTTACGCCGCAAGTAGCTCCACATCTCTGGGAAACATTGACTCATTTTTCAGGCAGAATGTCTGTACTGTACAGGATTGCAACAGTCTGTATTAAGCACCAGGAGGCACAAGGGTCATGCGATGACAAAACGAACATGTGCAGCTCTGAAAGCAACAAGGCAGGACCTTCCAATACAAACCGCTGGCTGAAAATGCAGCATTCACTTATTTTCTTATTGAATGAAGGCCAGTCCTTCTCCATCATGGTCTGGTTTGGCTCAGCCACCAAGCACGACATCATGTCAGCTTTTCATAAATAACACTCAGACAATTTTTTTTGCAAAATTATAATGGTGTATGTTAAGTCGACTGTTTGAATCCGGGGGAGAGGAAGTTAATGGGAATGTGGGGAGAATAAAATGGGTGAGGGTAGAAATAGTGTAAAAATGGATGCTTGATTGTCAGCATGGATTTAATGGGCTGAAGGGCCTGCCTCCATACTATCTCTGACTATGCTATATATTTCAGGCCAAATAGCTGGTGTTCTTTCCCCTCAGATGATCATCTTCTTATCTTTTTGTGTTCTTCAAGCTGATTGCTTGTTTTGGATTAGATTTAGAGACAAATTCTAAAGGGCCTGTCCCTCTTAGGCGCTCTTTAAGGCAACTGTGGCGACCGTCAATGTCGCGGCGTGACGCCCAAAATGCACCCGCCTCACGACAATGTCCGCGACAAGCTACCACCTAGTCGACGTCAAGCTACGACAAGCTACGCCAACTGGCGATACAATTCTTCACGACTCGGGACGTCCACCCACGACCACGCCTACGACAACCTAAGTCAACCTACGTCCATCCGCGACAAGCTACGACAAGCTACGACCCTGTCGGCGACAACTGAAGACAACTGAAGACTTCTCTTGACGCCGGTACCTGTCGCCGGTTGGCGTAGGATGACGTAGGTCATAGCCAATGGAATTCACCGAGGTCATGACCCAGCGACAACCTGCGTCATCCTGGCGACAACCTACGACAGCACCTACGACAGGAGAAGACAAGCTACGTCAGGCAACGCCAAGCTCACTGTTGCCGAGAGGTTTTGAACATTTCAAAACACTGCGTCGGCAAAAAATAAGTACCGACACATGAGTGGACCGCTCACAATACAGGCGTCACCCCGCATCACGCTAGCTGCAATTGCAGCTCCACAAAAGATTCACTGTCTATCCAATTGTGTAATTGACTGAAAGATACAGCATGGAAACAGTCCACATTGTGCGATCGTAGGTATTCCCATATTTCTACAAACTCAATTTTTCCCAAAACAGCACGTTAAAATACATTGAATATTTTTCATCCAGTTTTACAGAGCCGATCACAGAAGCGAAGGAAATGAGGCGTAGGAATTGTGATGCCTGAGATCAGATACAAATGCCAAACAGGAAATATAGGTGGTTCTAAAATGTATTGAGGTGGACATATCACAAGGGCCAGACCAAAGGCATCATTGGACCTTGTTGGAGCCTAAAGGGCCTGTCTCACTGACGCGACCTTTCGATGAACAGGAAGGTAAAATGCGGCTGCACAGTGTACGGTAAGTCCTTTAGAGAGCGCGGGGGGGGGGGGGGGGGGGGGGAGAGAAGGGAGGAGAAGGGGAGAGAAGGGGGGGCGAAGGGTTGAGAAGAGGGGGAGAAGGAGTGGAGACACTTTTAAGAAGCCAGCCAACATAATAAAGTTTAGCGAGCATTTTACATTTACCAGTCGGTTTTCCTTGGTCCTGAAAACTCCAATGAGCCAATTAAAAAGCCCGGTCAGTGAAGGAGATTGCCTACGGCTGCCCTCGACTGCCTGTAACTACATAGCAACCCCACTCCACTGCACTAGAGTTCAAAAGAACCATGCCGGCCATTTTTTACTCGCGGAAATTTTTTCAACATGCTGAAAATTTCATCTTCGACCAAACTGAGGCCGCGGGTTTCCCTCGAGCATGAAGGAGAGTTCCAGTGACTCCATAGGACCTCATAGGACCACGTGTCGACCATGCTGTGAGTTTGAGTCCAGGGCAAACCCTTCTAAACACGCAGATTAGGTCGCCACAGTGGGACAGCCCCTTTAGGAAGTGATTGTGGAGGCTCATAAGATCATAAGTGATAGGAGTGATTAAACAAGAAAGGGATGATCATCTTTTTGGGGATGTACAATAGACCCTTGAATAGTTAACGGGAATTAGGAGAGCAAATATGCCAGGAGATTTCAGACCGCTGCAGGTCAAATAAGGTTGTTGCAGTCAGGGATTTTAACTTTCCCAATATTAACTGGGAAAATCATAGCGTGAAGGGTCTAAATGGGGTGAAATTCCTCAAAAGTGTTCAGAAGAGTTTTCTTAAGCAGTATGTAGAGGCCTCCACACATCAGAGGGAAATTGGGAAGTGGAGGTTTATGAAGTGTGTGGAGGAGCCTTTTGGGATCAGTGACCACATTTCGATTAGGTTTAAGATATTATTGGATAGGGACAGAGAGGGTCCACGTATTAATATCTGTAGTTGGAAAGTTACTAGAGGGATAGGTTATACAGGCATCTGGATGGGCAATAGCTGAATGGTCGATGAGGACAGAGCTGTAGATGTTGCAAAAATGAATTTCAGTAAGGCACGCTTCCGCATGGTAGGCGGCTCTGGAAGGTTAGATCGCAAGGGATTTTGACGTGCGGTTTGAGTAAAGGGCCTGTCCCACTAGCATGCAACTCCATGCGATGAGTGCGGCCTAACGTGGTCGCTTGAGCCGTCCGGCGTCGCGGGGCCGGTCCCACTTCGATCGCCGGAGCCGTGCGGAATTGTGCGGAGTTCGTCCCGACATCGCGCGGGGCTCCGAAAAACTGACTATGTTCAAAAATTCCGCGCGGCAACGGCTTGTCGGCTCGCAGTCGCCTCGACGCATTACACACCGCCTCGATGTCGTGCCTCCATGACCCTCTCTGTAGGTGCCTCCGTGACCCTCTATGTGTGTGGCTCCGTGGCCCTCTGTGTGTGTGTGCCTCTGTGCCCCTCTCTGTGTGCCCCTCTCTGTCCTGGCGAACTTACCTTTAAGGCTTTGCTCCAAGTTCGCCTCACTTTGCGCCGCGTTGCGCCACTCACCCGACCTCCGCGCGGCCCTCGCTGCTGGTTTGGTTGCGCTTGCCGCATGCAGGCGCATGCTGGTGGGAACGGCCCTGTACAGGGATCACCCGACCTCCGCGCGGCCCCCGCTTCTAGTTTGATCGCGCTCATCGCATGGAGTCGGATGCTGGTAGGATAGGCCCTTAAGGAGGTTGGGCTTCCAAAGTTGCATGTTATCGTTTTGATGGAGTCCGAGGGGCCGAGTAGGATGACCTCAGACTTGCTCTAATTTAGTTGGAGGAAGTTCTGCGCCATCCAACACTTTATATCCTCGAGGCAATGCATTAGGCTGAGTAGATTTGATCAGTTGTTGGGTTTCAGGGGGAGATAGAGCTGTGTATCGTCTGCATCGGATAGCAAATTGGCTCCATGGAAGGAAGTAGTGGGTGATGGTGGAAGGTTGCTTCTCGGACTGGAGGCCTGTGACTAGTGGTGTGCCTCAGCATTCGGTGCTGGGCCCGTTACTGTTTGTCATCTACATCAATGATTTGGATGAGAACATACATGGCAAGATTAGCAAGTTTGCTGATGATACAAAAGTGAGTGGTTTTGCAGATAGTGAAGATGGTTGTTGAGAGGTCATGTTGCAGTTGTATAAGACGTTGGTGAGACCGCATTTAGAATATTGTGTTCAGTTCTGGGCACCATGTTATAGGAAAGATATTGTCAAGCTTAAATGGGTTGTCATTGTCCTGGGTGAAAACAGGTACAAAGTACTCATATCGTTCCTCGTCTACATTGCCAGATTCCTTCCTTAATCCTTGAGCGGTCCCACCTTCCCCATGGCTAATCTTTTGGATTTATTATAGGTGTAAAAAGCTTTGGGATTTTCTATCATCGGATGTTGACTGGACTAGAGGGTGTGAGCTACAGGGAGAGGTTGAGGAGGCTGGCTCCCTATTCCATTGAGCGCAGGAGGATGAGGGGAGATCTCATAGAGGTGTACACAATCATGAGAGGAATAGATTGGGCAGATGCACAGCATCTCTTGCCTAGAGATGGGGAATTGAGGACCAGAGAACATACCAACCAAATTTCTATCCATGTTAGCACTCTACCCCCAATACCATGTGCGCTAATTTTGCTCACTGATCTCCTATGTGGGACCTTATCAAATGCTTTCTGAAAGTCCAGGTACACCACATCCACTGGCTCTCCCTTGTCCATTTTCCTAGTTACATCTTCAAAAAATTCCAGAAGATTAGTCAAGCATGATTTCCCCTTCATAAATCCATGCTGACTCGGACCGATCCTGTTACTGCTATCCAAATGTGCGGCTACTTTATCTTTTATAATTGACTCCAGCATCATCCCCACCACCGATGCCAGTCTGAACATCGATCAACATTAGTTTAGTTTAGTTACATTTAGAGATACAGCGGCCCTTCGGCCCACCGAGTCCGCGCCAACCGGCGATCTACGCACATTAACACTATCCTACACACACACTGGACAATTTTACATTTAAACCAAGCCAATTAACCTACAATCCTGTCCACCTTTGGAGTGTGGGAGGAAACCAGAGATCCTGGAGGAAACCCACGCAGGTCACGGGGAAAACGCACAGACAACACCCATAGTCAGGATCGAACCTGGGTCCCTGGCACTGTAAGGCAGCAACTCTACCGTTGCGCCACCGTGCCGCCCACATTCAAGTGTGGATTACCGAAGAAGAATTGCCCCCTTTGTACCCTCTAAAACTCCTGCCTAATAATGCCATTGTTTGCTTTACTCCAATTGTAGCAAAGTTCCAGCAAAGTTCAACCTTCTCCCAATTCAGAACAATCTTAAATGGTATAGAGCTATGATCGGTATCCTCAAAATACACTTCCACTGAAACACCAGTCACCTGGCCAGGCTCATTTCCCAACACATTCAACGTGCTCTTTTCGGGTTGGACTATCCAACTGTTTCAAGAAACTAATTTGGATACACCTCACACATTCTGCCCCATCTAAGCCTTTGGCACTGAGCAAGTCCCAGGTTAAAATCATCCCACGAAGACAACCGTGCTGCTTTGGCATATTTTGGTTATCTGTCTACATATATGTTCAACTCACAGAGAACGGATTTTCACAACCCTAAGCAGGTCTCTTGGTTACCAGCAGATCAATGGAGTCCTGCTATCAAATTTGCCAGGACACATGTGTTCTTATCCACATTGAGTTTTCCCTGCAACATGTCAAACATCTACCCCATAGCTATCCAAACAATCATTTCAGCTAGGTTCACCTGCACCTCCTCCAACCTCATCTATTGCATCCGCTGCTCTAGGTGTCAACTGCTCTACATCGGTGAGACCAAGCGCAGGCTTGGCGATCGCTTCGCCCAACACCTCCGCTCAGTTCGCATTAATCAACCTGATCTCCCGGTGGCTCAGCACTTCAACTCCCCCTCCCATTCCGAATCCAACCTTTCTGTCCTGGGCCTCCTCCATGGCCAGAGTGAGTCCAACCTCAAATTGGAGGAGCAGCACCTCATATTTTGCTTGGGTAGTCTACACCCCAGCGGTATGAACATTGAATTCTCCAATTTCAGGTAGTACCTGCTTTCTGCCTCCTTCCCCTCCCCTCCCCAGCTCTCCCACAGCCCACTGTCTCCACCTCTTCCTTTCTTCTTCCTGCCCCACCACAACATCATTCTGAAGAAGGGTCTCGACCCGAAGCGACACCTATTCCTTTGCTCCATAGATGCTGCCTCACCCGCTGAGTTTCTCCAGCATTTTTGTCTACCTTTGATTTTTTGTCAGCATCTGCAGTTCTTTCTTAAACATTTCAGCTAGTTTAATACTTGGGATGGGATATGTTATTTTCTTTTCCGTTTCAGTTCTTTTCAATTCTATTACTTGTGTTGTTTACCAGCCACCCAGGGATTTCCACATTGATACATGACAGCTTGTTGCGTAGGAAGTGATTTAATGTGTTCCGACACTGACAGCAATGAACTGGCTGTGAGCGACAATGTCTCGCTCAGGAGATCTCTTGCTAGCATTCATCTGAGGCAGTGAGAGAGGCCACTGGTGGAAATTATCCAGGACAGAGGCTATTTCTGGAAATGTACACAGCACTGTAATAGAAAAGTTGCTGAACCACAAGAAGAACCACATGAACCACAAGTTTCTCATCTGTGCACTGGGCAGGAAAAGTGGCAGGAAAATATCAAGGGTCAAGAGTCAATATCAATATAATAAACGAAAGAGAAATAAAAGTTCAGTGCATGTATATGTACACATACTCACACATATATATACATGCACACACATACGTACACACAAAAAACAAATAAACAACTGCCCACTACTCATAGTCATATAGTGATACAGTGTGGAAACAGGCACTTCGGCCCAACTTGCCCACACTGGCCAACATGCCCCAACTCGTCCCACCTGCCTGCACTTGGTCTATATCCCTCCAAACCTGTCCTATCCATGTACCTGTCTAACTGTTTCTCAAATGTTAGGATAGTCCCAGCCTCAACTACCTCCTCTGGCAGCTTGTTCCACACACCCACCGCCATTTGTGTGAAACAGTCACCCCCTCAGAATCCTATTATATATTTTCCCCTTCACCTTGAACCTCTGTCCTCTGGTCCTCGATTCACCTGTCGGCAGCTCTGCTTTCAATGCCATTATCCCCACCAAGCTCATCTCCAAACTCATTGAACATAGAGTCACACCCCCCCCCCCCTGTGCAACTGGATCCTCGACTTCCTGACCAACAGACCACAATCAGTGAGGATAGGGGACAAATCGACCACTGCAATAGTTCTTGACACTGGAGCCCTGCAAGGTGGTGTTCTCAGTCCCCTACTGGAATCAAGGAAAGAGCGTTCACATCACAGCCCTGTTTCCACCAATCTTTCCACCACCATGTACAAGAAGCGACAAGACAGACACCATTGTATGCAGATGCCGAGAAGTGTGCTCCGCTCTGGGTGAACAACTTCTAATCTTGTGTGTGGACTCGATAAGAAGAAGAATGCCCCTACTATACTCCTTATACACTCACAAAAGTGCAGCCACATACATGTTCACAGACAACTCCACAATAGTGGGCCGGGTATCAATAAAGACAAGATAGTGTACAGAAAGAAGGTCGAGAACCTTGTAACTTGGAGCCAAGCCACCAACCTCTCCCTCAATCTCAGCAAGACAAAGGAGATTGTAATGTACTGCAGGAAACAAAGCAGTACACACACCCCAGTCTACATTGATGGCACCCAAGGAGAGATGGTCAAAAGCTACAAGCTCCAAGGACTAAATATCATCAGCATTTTGTGCTGGACAATCACATCAAAGCTATGGACAAGAAAGCACACCATCGCCTACACTTCCTCAGAAGGCTAATGGCCCTGTCCCACTGTACGAGCTCATTCAAGAGCTCTCCTGAGTTTTAAAAAATCAAACTCGTGGTAAGCACGTAGAATGTATGTAGCGGGTAAGTCAGAGCTCGGGACATCTCTTAGCGGTTCGTAACATTAACGGCAGGTACTTGGGAAACGCGGTAAGCTCGGGAAGACTCGTGAAGATTTTTCAACATGTTGAAAAATGTCCACGAGAGCCCCGAGTACCTACGAGCGGCCATTACCGTAAATCTCCGAGTTCGAATCAGGGTAAACTCGGGAGAACTCTTGAATTAGCACGTACAGTGGGACAGAGCCATTAGAAAGTTCGGCATATCCCCAACAACTCTCACTGTGCTGTATGAAGCATATTATCCGGAGGCATCACAACCTAGTTTGAGAACAGCTCCATGCAAGACCGCAAGAAATCGCAGAGAGTTGTGGACGTAGCCCAGACATTCACACAAACCAACCTCCCTTCCATCGACTCCATCTACACTTCACGCTGTCTCACCAAGGCTGCCAGCATAATCAAGGACCAGTCTCACCCCGGCCACTCCCTCCTCTCCTCTCGCTCACATCAGGCAAGAATACAAAAGTTTGAAACATATGACTGCAGATTCAGGAACAGATTCTTCCCAGCTGTAATTAGACAACTGTACTGTCCTCTCATCAGCTAGAGTATGATCCTGACGGCCCATCTACCTCATTGGAGGCCTTTGAACTATCTTTAATCCGACTTTATCAGACTTCAATGTTATATCTTTGAACTAAACGTTGTACTCATTAAGGGCCTGTCCCACCAGCATGCAACTCCATGCGATGAGCGCGACCTAATGTGGTCGCTTGAGCCATCCGGCGTCGCGGGGCCGGTTCCACTTCGATCGCCGGAGCCGTGCGGAATTGTGCGGAGTTCCTCCCGACATCGCGCGGGGCTCCGGAAAACTGACCATGTTCAAAAATTCTCCGCGGCAACGGCTTGTCGGCTCGCAGTCGCCTCGACACATTACACACCGCCTTGACATCGTGCCTCCGTGACCCTCTATGTAGGTGCCTCCGTGACCCTCTGTGTGTGTGCCTCTGTGCCCCTCTCTGTGCGTCCCTCTCTGTCCTGGCGAACTTACCTTTAAGACTTCGCTCCAAGTTCCCCTCACTTTGCGCCGCGTTGCGCCACTCACCCGACCTCCGCGCGGCCCTCGCTGCCGGTTTGGTCGTGCTCACCGCATGGAATCGCATGCTGGTGGGACAGGCCCTGTACGGGGATCACCCGACCTCCGCGCGGCCCCCGCTGTCGGTTTGGTCACGCTCACAGCATGGAATCGCATGCTGGTGGGACAGGCCCTTTATCCTTAATCTGTGCACTATGGATGGGTTGTTTGTTTTCAAGGCAGACACAGAATGCTGGAGTAAAGGGCCTGTCCCTCTTGCATGCAATTGCGTGAGTTTGGCACGACCAACCGGAAGCGGCGGTCGCGCTAAGTTCACACTGTGTTCGCTCGTGGCGTCATTCATGTCATGCTTACAAATCAGCTGGGCAGGAGGCGGGTCAACATGAATTTGGGCGACGCACAGCGTTGGGCAGTGACATCATCACGCAACACCATGCCGGGCAGTGACGTCATCACGCAATGCCACGTGCTAGGCGTACGCCGTCAAGATGTTGCGTATGCTGTCAAGACGCTGCCTACGGCGTCAAGACGCTGCGTGTGACCGCAATGCGCCTGCGTGCATACATGGGCCGACAGGCTGTTGGCGCGCAAAGATTTTGGTCACTGCAGGAAATTCGGAGCCCATGCGATGTTGGGATTAGCCCGCACAACTCCATACCCCTCCGCGCTTCTAGGTGGGACCGGCCCCGTGCGGCCATACGGTGCCCGTACGCCTCAAGCGACCACGGGGTGGTGTAATTTGCGAGCCAAGGTTGCGTAAGTGGGAGAGGCCATTAACTCAGCGGGTGAGGCAGCATCTCTGGAGAGAAGGAATGGGCGACGTTTCGGGTCGAGACCCTTCTTCATACTGATTGCATTCTTGTATAGTCTTTGCTTTGACTGGATAGCACAAACGAAAGCTTTCAACTGTACCCCCGGTACATGTGACAATAATAAACTAAACTAAACTGATACCGCTCTTTATTCCCCGCACATTCTATCAGCTTCAATAAAGATTCTACTACTCACAGCCACACTTGCGGAAACTCCACACAAAAGCTGCTTCAATGAAAGCCCTGGCGTTCCTGGCTGCCTCTGATTGCACTTTCTGAGAATAATTTCCTTCCGAGCACCTCCCATGGCCATTGTTCACTGGCATTTGAGGAGCTCGATGCTGAAACTCTCCGTCCTCTTCTTCCTCCTCCTCCTTCTTTCTTCCTCCCAATCCACCCGTTGCTGGAGGCCTTGGACAATAGACAATAGACAATAGGTGCAGGAGTAGGCCATTCGGCCCTTCGAGCCAGCACCGCCATTCAATGTGATCACGGCTGATCATCCACAATCAGTACCCCGTTCCTGCCTTCTCCCCATATCCCCATGACTTCGCTATCTTTAAGAGCTCTATCTAGCCTTCAGTGGCTTACCACGGACTCTTGTCAAATAGTAATTGGTCATTGCTGCATGCACGGGCACAAAGCCCACACGTAAATCTGTAGCATGGGTTGCCGAGAAGGTTACATTAGTGCGTGAATAATACTGCTCCGTTCTGGCACACAAAGGCACGCAAGATCAGCGGGTGGCTTCTGTCGATGGACTTGCCAGGCAGGCACCTTTCTAGGATGGACCTTTGCTGTGTTGGACGTGCTGTCGGCCTCACTAAATTCAACTACAATGTAACGTGCTCATGATCATCACCAACCATTCCCAATGCTTAACATTGTTATGATGGATCTCAAACGATAAGTGCAATCCAAATTAATCACGGGATGCATGTGAACAGCATTCAACATTCCTACAATGGAGTTGATAAATTTTGGGACAAATATCTTCATGTAGAGGGCGGCACGGTGGCGAGTTGCTGCCTGACAGCGCTTGCAGTGCAAGAGACGGGGATTCGATCCCAACTACAGGTGCTGTCTGTGCGGAGTTTGTACGTTCTCCCCGTGTCCACGTGGGTTTTCTCCAAGATCTTCGGTTTCCTCCCACACTCCACAGGTTTGTAGGTTTGTAGGTTAATTGGTTTGGGTTTGTGTACTTGGTATAAGTGTAGATTGTCCCCAGTGTGTGTTGGATCATGTTAATGTGCGGGGATCGCTGGTCTGTGCGGACTCGGTGGGCTGAAGCGCCTGTTTCCACGCTGTGTCTCTAAACTAAACTGAACTACCTTCGACATGGATTATGAGATATTTCCAGAATGACCTTCAGTAGAGGTGAAATGGCACTGCTAACATTACCAGAATCACAGGCCTGTATGACAAACAGGATTCCCAATTCATTACATACTGCAAACAATATTGTGGGGGGTCACGGTGGCGCAGCGGTAGAGTTGCTGCCTTACAGCGAATGCAGCGCCGGAGACCTGGGTTCGATCCCGACTACGGGTGCTGTCTGTACGGAGTTTGTACATTCTCCCCGTGATCTGTGTGGGGTTTCTCCGAGATCTTCGGTTTCCTCCCACACTCCAAAGACGTACAGGTATGTAGGTTAATTGGCTTGGTAAATGTAAAAATTGTCCCTAGTGTGTGTAGGATGGTGTTAATGTGCGGGGATCGCTGGTCGGTGCGGACCCGGTGGGCTGAGTGGGCCCGTTTTTGCGCTGTATCTCTAAACTGGACTAAAAAATTAGAACTTTCACCAGAGAGATTTTATTGTGGCATTAAATGGCAGCATTACAAATTCTCACCTGATGTACAGATTTACTGGAGGAGTACATCACAGGCTAGGCCAGAATTCCCAATCAATTCTCAATGTCAGGAAAAACTTTAGCAGATTTGTTGCTTGATGACCACTCTTCATGATTTTATTGTTGTTTATTACGTCTGGCAAGTCCAAAAAGCGGAGGACTGGAGGCATCAGCTCTAACCAGGTTGTTATTTATTTCTCCTGTCAGTTCATTTCATACTCATCTATGATGTTAAGTGTAAATACAAGCCACTAAAGGGCCTGTCCCACTTTCACGACCTAATTCACGACCTCTGCCGAGTTTGCCCTTGACTCATACTCGCAGCATGGTCGTCATGAGGTCGTAGGTAGGTCGTAGCAGGCCGTGATGCTAGTCGCAGGTACTCGTGGCATCAAGTAGGTCAGGGCGTTATTTCTTGCATGATGAAAAATGTCCACGAGTAAAAAAGGTTGTGAATTAGGTTGTGAAAGTGGGACAGGCCCTTAAGCCTGCTCCACCTTTCAAACAACTCATGAAGTCAAGAAGGGTCTCAACCCGAAAAGTCACCCATTCCTTCCCTCCAGAGATGCTGCCTGTCCCGCTGAGTTACTCCAGCATTTTATGTCTACCTTCGACTTAAACCAGCATCTGAAGTTCTTTCCTATACACATGGTTTATATGATCTTGGTTACAACTCCATTTTTTTACTGGACCCCTACTGCCTTTGTCAACCTCATGTGTCAGTTATGTAGGGCTCTGGTAAGAACACATCTGGAGCATTGTGTACAGTTTTGATCTCCTAATTTGAGGAAGGACATCCTTGTGATTGAGGCAGTGCAACGTAGGTTCACGAGATTGATCCCTAGGATGGCGGGACTGTCATATGAGGAAATATTGAAAAGACTAGGCTTGTATTCACTGGAGCTTAGGAGGATGAGGGGAGATCTTATAGAAACATCAGAGCCCCCCTCCGCCTTCCTGGACCAGAGGAATTTTCCCATTGATGAAGAATCAGAGAGGTATTAATGTTTTTTTTAAATTTGCCATTCTCTCTGCTGCCCCTGCTGGTGGGAGGTGGGAGGGACTACAAAACCCGGAAGTGGTGTGCCTCACTCAGTCTCTGCAAGATGGAGGAAGCCAGAGTGTCACATCTCTCTGAATAATACTGAAGACATGTCTACTCAACTGTGAGTGCCCTTAATGTGGTTTGAAAATGAAAATATGGTTGGTTTGAAGTAAAAAGGCACTGCCTGCAAATGGTTGTTTGGGGATTTGGGTTGAAGTAAAAAGGCACTATTGCAAATGTTGATTTGGGTGCTTTGGGTTGAAGTTAAAATGCATTACTGCAAATGGTAGTTTGGGAGCTTTGCGTTGGAGTTAAAAGGCACTACTGCAGATGGAAGTTTGGGTGCTTTGGGTTGAAGTTAAAAGACACTACTGCAAATGGAGGTTTGGGTGCTTTGGGTGAAGTTAAAAGGCACTACTGCAAATTGAGGTTTGGGTGCTTTGGGTTGAAGTTAAAAGGCACTACTGCAAATGGTGGTTTGGGTTGAAGTTAAAAGGCACTACTGCAAATGGAGGTTTGGGTGCTTTGGGTTGAAGTTAAAATGCATTACTGCAAATGGTAGTTTGGGAGCTTTGCGTTGAAGTTAAAAGGCACTACTGCAAATGGAGGTTTGGGTGCTTTGGGTTGAAGTTAAAAGGCACTACTGCAAATGGAGGTTTGGGTGCTTTGGGTGAAGTTAAAAGGCACTACTGCAAATGGAGGTTTGGGTGCTTTGGGTTGAAGTAAAAAGGCACTACTGCAAATGGTGGGTTGGGTGCTTTGGGTTGAAGTTAAAAGGCACTACTGCAAATTGAGGGTTGGGTGCTTTGGGTTGAAGTTAAAAGGCACTACAGCAAAAGGTGGTTTGGGTGCTTTGGGCTGAATTTAAAAGGCACTACTGCAAATGGAGGTTTGGGTGTTTTGGGTTGAAGTTAAAAGGCACTACTGCAAATGGAGGTTTGGGTGCTTTGGGTTGAAGTTAAAAGGCACTACTGCAAATGGAGGTTTGGTGCTTTGGGTTGAAGTTAAAAGGCACTACTGCAAATGGCGGTTTGGGTGCTTTGGGTTGAAGTTAAAAGGCAGTACTGCAAATGGTGCATTGGGTTGAAGTTAAAAGGCACCACTGCAAATGGTGGTTTGGGTGCATTGGGTTGACATTAAAAGGCACTACTGCAAATGGTGGTTTGGGTGCTTTGAGTAACTTCCTGTTTGCACTGTATATTGATTTTAGATAAAACGCTACCACTTACGGCTGTGATTTGTGGCCATCGTACTCAGTCCCCCTCCGCTCATCAGGTGCAGAGGAGTCTTCCCATTAATGAAAAACAAGTGTTATTAGTGTTTAAAAAATGTTGAGAATCTCTCTCCTGTCAATCACGCCATGAAGGCCACACCTTTTCCGGTGGGAGGGGGAGGGGTTATAAAACCCGAAAGTGTGGGTGTGGCTCAGTCTCTGCATGATGGGGGAGGGAGTGGTCACGATTGTTTGAGCTGTGATTCAACTGAACACACTGAATGTCTGCTGAACTGAGTTTGGTGTTTTGTGTGGTTTTATGGTGGTTTCACCCTGCTTGAAATGGTATGAAACTGCATTTGAATGTGATGGCCTTGCACCCTGCATGCAATGGTATGAAGTTGCATTTGAATTTGGTGGCCTTGCACCCTGCTTGAAATGGTATGAAGCTGCATTTGAATTTGGTGGCCTTGCACCCTGCTTGAAGTGGTATGGAACTGCACTTGAATTTGGTGGCCTTAGATCCAGCTTGAAGTGGTATGAAACTGCACTTGAATTTGGTGGCCTTGCACCCTGCATGAAGTGGTAGGAAACTGCACTTGAATTTGGTGGCCTTGCACCCTGCTTGAAGTGGTATGAAAATGGATTTGAATTTGGTGGCCTTACACCCTGCTTGAAATGGAATTTCAAGGAATAGCCATAATTCAACTGCCAGCCCACCAGCCGTCAGTGAGCTGCCAGCACATCAGGCTTGAGGGACTGAGCTGCCACCCCAAGAACCCATACCAGCGCTCCAGAAAGCCCCCCCACTGGCCACCAATATTCGAATTGTTGGAGAGGTGGAATATTGCATCGGGGGACCAGCCCTCCCGTGCGAACATGGGACCCAACGGGTCCCACTTAGTCTAGTATACAATTATAAAAGGACTGGACAAGCTAGATGCAGGAAAAATGTTCCCAATGTTGGGCGAGTCCAGAAATAGGGGGCCACAGACTTAGAATAAAGGGGATACCATTTAAGACTGAGGTGACAAAAAACGTTTTCACCCAGAGAGTTGTGAATTTGTGGAATTCCCTGCCACAGAGGGCAGTGGAGGCCAAATCACTGGATGGATTTAAGAGAGAGTTAGATAGAGCTCTGGTGGAATCAAGGGATATGGGGAGAAGGAAGGCACGGGTTATTGATCGGGGACAATCAGTCATAATCACAATGAGTTGGCTCGAAGGGCCGGATGGCCTCCACCTGCACCTATTTTCTACGTTTCTATGTTAAAAACCTGTCCACCCTGGCCTCGATTAATCCCTTTGGCAAAACTACAGAACCCGAATGATTCATGATCATCTGTTTCAGTTTAGTTTATTGTCACGTGTACCGAGGTAGAGTGAAAAGCGTGCTGTCCAGTCAGCAGAAATACAATGCATGATTATAATTGATCCATTTACAGTGTCTAGATACATGATAAGGGAATACCGTTTAATACAAGGTAAATGTAGCAAAGTCTGATTAAGGATAGTCCGAGGGTCACAAATGAGGTGGATAGTAGTTCAGCACTGCTCTCTGATTGTGGTAGGATGATTCAGTTGCCCCAATTGCCCATGAATCGAAGTGACAAACTGTTCTGAAATGCCAAACCTTTTACTCTGGCTCTATGTCATTTGTTCCTGGATTCCTCCTTGAGGGAAAATATTATTTCCTACCATTAATGTAGTCAAATAGTCAAACAGACCCTTTGGCCCAACTTGCCCATGCTGACCAACTTGCCCCATCTACTGGAGTCCCACCTACCTGCATTTGCTCCATATTTTTCTAAACCTATCCAATCCACCTACCTGTCCAAACATCTTTTAAATGTTGTTATAGTACTTACCTCAACTACTTCCTCTGGCAACTGGTCCAATACGTCTAAACCCTATGTGTAAGAACTTGCCCCTCAGGTTCCTATTAAATCTTTCTCTTAAACCTATGTCCACCGCTTCTTGATTCCCCTACTCTGGGTCAAATTTATCATTTACCCAATCTAACCCCCTCGTGATCTTGTACTCCTCGATAAGATCACCCTTTATCTTCCAGTGCTCCAAGGATCAAGGTCCTAGCCTGCTCAACCCCTCCCTATAGATTAGGCACTCGAGTCCTGGCAACATCAATGTAAATCTTCTCTGTACCCTTTCCAGCTTAATACCATATTTCCTATAACAGGGTGTCCAAACCTGGAGTATTGTGTGCAGTTTTGGTCCCCTAATTTGAGGAAGGACATTCTTGCTATTGAGGGAGTGCAGCGTAGGTTTACAAGGTTAATCCCGGGATGGCGGGACTGTCATATGCTGAGAGAATGGAGCAGCTGGGCTTGTACACTCTGGAGTTTAGAAGGATGAGAGGGGATCTCATTGAAACATATAAGATTGTTAAGGGCTTGGACAAGCTAGAGGCAGGAAATGTTCCCGATGTTGGCGGAGTCCAGAACCAGGGGCCACAGTTTAAGAATATATTACGAATTTACTCAATACTCTAGCTGAGAAAAGCCAGTGCCAAAAGCCTCTTCACCACTCTATGGTGAAGAGGCTGTGGTGTAACTTTCAATGAACGGTATACCTGCACTCCTGCATCCCCCTGCTCTACACCACTCCGCAGAGCCCTGCCATTCACCGTGAGGTCCTGCCCTGGTTTGATATCCCAAATTGCAACACCTCGCACTTCTCTGTATTAAACTCCATTAACCATTCCTCAGCCCACCTGCCCGACTGTTCAAGATCACGTTGCAATTTTTGACAACCTTCTTCACTATCTACAATATCACCCACTTTCGTGTCAACTGCCAACTTGCTAATCATGCCTTCTACATTCACATTTGATTAAATCTCATTTGATGATTTGAAATCTCGTTCGATCACATTGATAAAGATGACAAACAGTAACGGGCCCAGCACCGAACCCTGAGGCACACCACTAGTCACAGGCCTCCAGTCTGAGAAGCAACCTTTCACCATCACCCTCTGCTTCCTTGGATGAAGCCAATTCACTATCCAGTCCACATATGCCATCCTCCAGTCTTCTGGCTCATAAATCTCAACTAGGACATCAGCAGTTTCCTCCCTAGCATCCCACAGTGTCCTCAGATATATCTGATCAGGCCCAGGAGATTTAAAAACCATCATACGCCTTAAAGCATTGAATCATAGAATCATCATAGAAAATAGGTGCAGGAGTAGGCCATTCGGCCCTTCGAGCCTGCACCGCCATTCAATATGATCATGGCTGATCATCCAACTCAGTATCCTGTACCTGCCTTCTCTCCATACCCCCTGATCCCTTTAGCCACAAGGGCCACATCCAGCTCCCTCTTAAATATAGCCAATAAACTAGCCTCAACTACCTTCTGTGGCAGAGAATTCCACAGACTCACCATTTTCTGTGTGGAAAAAAATCTTCTCATCTCGGTCCTAAAAGATTTCCCCCTTATCCTTAAACTGTGACCCCTTGTTCTGGAGTTCCCCAACATCAGGAACAATCTTCCTGCATCTAGCCTGTCCAACCCCTTAAGAATTGTGTAAGCCTCTATAAGATCCCCCCTCCATCTCCTAAATTCTAGCGAGGACAAGCCGAGTCTTTCCAGTCTTTCTTCATATGGAAGTCCTGCCATCCCAGGAATCAGCCTGGTACCTCCTCGACTGTAAAACTGACTGCCTCAAGACACTTCCATTAACTGCCCCAGGTTCCCCAGTCTTCACGTCTTTCTCCACAGTAAATACTCATCGAGTGCCTTGCTCCACACGGTGGTGTCTGCTATGGTTTCTAAGGGGCATTATCCTCCCTCTAGTCACCCACATTCTCTTAATGTACTTACAAAATCTCTTTGGAGTTCCCATTATATTCTCTGCCATCTCCTGCCCCCTTGTTGCTCTCCTGATTTCCGTCTCCGGTGTGCACCTCACTTCCTGAAACTCCTCCAGGGATACACTTGATCCCAGCTGCCTATACAGTGCCTGTCCAGAGCATCCCTTTTCCAGACCAGAGCCGCAATTTCTTGCATCTATAAAAACGTCCTCACTCCCACCTGCTTTGCCCTTCACTCTAACAGGAACATGCGTGCTCTGAACTCTTGTCACCACACCTTTAAAAACACCCCACTTATTAGGCATGTCTTTGTCAGCCAACAACCTATTCCAATCAACTTGACCAAGTTCCTCTTTAATACCATCAAAATTAGCTTTGCTCCAATTCAGAATTTTAACTCTTGGGTCTGCCCTGTCTTTATCTACAACTATCTTAAAGCTAATAGAACAGTGATCGCTTAGTCCCAAAATGTTCACCCACCAACACCTTGTTTGCTTGGTCTTCCCAATTTCCTAAGAGTAGATTCAGTTTTGCCTTCCCATGTTCGTGCGGCACGGTGGCGCAGCGGTAGAGTTGCTGCCTTACATAGAAACATAGAAATTAGGTGCAGGAGTAGGCCATTCGGCCCTTCAAGCCTGCACCGCCATTCAATATGATCATGGCTGATCATCCAACTCAGTATCCTGTACCTGCCTTCTCTCCACATCCCCTGATCCCTTTAGCCACAAGGGCAACATCTAACTCCCTCTTAAATATAGTCAATGAAGTGGCCTCAACTACCCTCTGTGGCAGAGAGTTCCAGAGACCCACCACTCTGTGTGAAAAAAGTCCTTCTCATCTCGGTCCTAAAGGATTTCTTCCTTATCCTTAAGCTGTGACCCTTTGTCCTGGACCTCCCCAACATCGGGAACAATCTTCCTGCATCTAGCCTGTCCAACCCCTTAAGAATTTTGTAAGTTTCTATAAGAAACTTGCAGTGCCAGAGACCCAGGTTCGACCCCGACTACGGGTGTTGTCAGTACGGGGTTTGTACGTTCTTCCCATGATCTGCGTGGGTTTTCTCTGAGATCTTCCGTTTCCTCCCGCTCTCCAAAGACGTACAGGTTTGTAGGTGAATTGGTTTGGTAAATGTAAATATTGCCCCCAGTGTGTGTCAGATAGTGTGCGTAAAATGTGCGGGGAACACTGGTCGGTGCGGACCCGGTGGGCCGAAGGGCCTGTTTCCACGCTGTATCGCCAAAAAAAATGTAGGGTCTTTTACATATTGTCTGAGGAAGCAATCCTGAACAAATTTCACAAATTCCATCGTGTGTAAGCCCTTGGCACTATGACAGATTCAGTCTATAATGGGAAAGTTAATATCTCTCACCATGCCTACCTTATTAGTTTTACAGCTGCCTGCAAGCTCTTGGGATATTTGCTCCTGTAATTTCAGCTGACCATTTGGGAGCCTGCAGAACACTCCCAACAAGGTGATCGCGTCCCATCTATTTCTTAACTCCACCCTCCACCCACACAGATTCACTGGATGAACCATCAGTAACGTCATCTTGGACTACTGCCGTTTTAAATTCCCCTTAATCTATTGATTGAGTTAGATTTAGCTCTTAGGGCTAACGGAATCAAGGGCTATGGGGAGAAAGCAGGAACGGGGTACTGATTTTGGATAATCAGCCATGATCATATTCAATGGTGGTGCCGAATGGCCTACTCCTGCACCTATAATCGATGTTTCTATGTTTCCATGCAGTAAGGTAACACCCCTCCTCGTTTAGTCCCACTATCTCTCCTTTAACATCCGTACCCTGGAACATTAAGCTGCCATTTCTGTTCCTCTCTTAGCCAGGTTTCCGTAATGGCTGCAACATCCCAGCCACGCGTATCTATCCACACCCTGAGTTCATCAGGCCTCTTGCATTAAAATAAGTTCAATTTAATCCAACATCCTCACTCCCTGTCCTGGCTATTCTGTCCACTGGACTTTCTTCCGTCACCATTCATTCTGACTACCAGCCTCTCACCCCCCTCACTCACTCCTAGGTGCCACCCCACCTCCTCTTCCGTTTTGTCTATCCTTCCTGAATATTGAATATCCCTGCATGTTTAGCTCGCAGCCTTGGTCACCCTGGAGCCATGCCTCCATAATCCGTAATTGATTGTAGACTTTCGGAGAGCTCCCCCTCCCCCCACTCGCCATCAACAACACCACAGTCACATCTGTGGAGTCATTTAAGTTCCTTGGAACCATCATCTCCAGGGATCTAAAATGGGGGGCCACCATCAACTCCACAGTCAAAAAGGCCCAACAGAGGATGTACTTCCTGTGGCAGCTGAGAAAACACAATCTGCCACAGGCAATAATGTTCCCGTTTTATACTGCCATCATAGAGTCTGTCCTCACCTTCTCCATCGTGGTCTGGTTTGGCTCAGCCACCAAGCACGACATCCGGAGGCTGCAGCGAATCGTCCGATCAGCCGAAAAGGTGATCTGCAACCTTCTCTCCATTGACGAACTGTACACTGCAAAGGCCAGGAAGCGAGCGGGCAAGATCATCTCTGACCCCTCTCACCCTGGCCACAAACTCTTTCAATCACTTCCCTCTGGAAGGCGACTCCGGACTGTCAGCATAAAAACTGATTTTTCTACGAGCATTAGCTCTACACAACATCCAAAAGTCTGTAGGTATTTTATTTTATTCTTCACTTGTTTAAATTTATAATAGTTTATTTCTAATTGTCTACTGTATATCGTGTTGTTTTACTTGCGAGCAAAGCACCAAGGCAAATTCCTTGTATGTATACATACTTGGCTAATACAATTATCCAATTCAATTCAATTCAGCTATATCATATCCCTTAACTACTAACTGCGCATTCAATTCATCCACCGTATTACGAATGCTCCTCACATTAAGGCACAAAGCTTTCAGGTTTGATACCAGATTGGATCCCACCCACTCGCAAATTTAGTTTAAACCCACCCGCTGAGACAATTGAGAGTGAGCCAATTAAAGTAACCTGTTTTATTGTCTGCACTGCACAAGCCAATAAATGTCAAACAGGATGACTACAATCATAAACCAATTGTTTACAGTGTATTAACGCACAGGAGCAAAACTGCTGAGCTGTCTGAAGTAGACTCCAGTATAAAAAATATGATGATTATTAGTTCAATAAAACGGTCCATTATCATGAAACCATCATGTTGTCGACCTCCCCGTAGTGAGCCTTGTCGACTGCCCTCAGTCAGGCAAACGGCAACAAACAGAGACAGCAGCAGCACGGCGGCTTGGCCCCAACCCGGGGCATGCGCCCTTTTTAGGCCGGGCACCTACGGATGTCCAACCGGATGGCATCACCCTGCGGCAGACTTCTGCTGCCTCAAACGCAAGAAGAAGTAGATCATGATACCTTGGCTGATTTAAAAGGTTCTTAAAGGAATCCCCAAAGCGTGTTTTGTAAATCTCATTTCATTTGATTGCAGATATAGGGTGAATTGATGAATACTGTATACTGTATGCAATACATAGTGGTGACATTACTATGGTCACCTCATCTTACCTGTAAATGTGTTTGAATAACCAAAGTTATGAATTATAGCTTCTCCGTTTCTGATTATTTGAAACTGCAATAATATCAAGGGCTGTGTTGTCAATGCAAAATATCCAGGTGCATTCAGTTTAGTTTAGTTTAGTTCAGTTCAGTTTATTGTCACGTGTACCAAGGTACAGCGTGAAGCTTGTTTCTTGAGTGCTATCCAGTCAGCGGAAAGACAATACACGACCACCCGCTGAGTTTCTCCAGCTTTTATGTCTACCTTTGATTTTTCCAGCATCTGCAATTCTTTCTTAAAGATAGCTCAAGGGCCTTCAATGAGGTAGGTAGCTCAAGACTGCTCTCTAGTTGGAGATAGGATGCTTCAGTTGCCTGATAACAGCTGGGTGGAAACTGTCCCTGAATGTGGAGGTATGCTATTTCACACTTCTGTACTTCTTGCCTGATGGGAGAGAGGAGAAGAGGGGTCGTTGAATATGCTGCTGGACTTGCTGAGGCAGCGTGAGGTATAAATGGAGTCAATGGAAGGGAGGCGGTTTGAGTGATGGTCTGGGTTGTGTCCACAATTCTCTGCAACCCCTTGCGGCCTGGGATGGAGCTGTTCCCAAACCATGATGCATCCCGACAATATACTTTCTATGGCGCATGTGTAGAAGTCGCTGAGAATTGTTGGGGACATGCTGAATTTCGTAAACCTTCTAAGGAAGTAGAGGCACCGGTGTGTTTTCTCGTTATGGCTGATACAGAGCATGTTGCTGGTGATATTTACTCATAGGAACTTGAAGTTTTCAACCATCTCTACATAAATGTATTTCGGGGTGCGTGTACCGTTTCGTTTCCTGAAGTCGACCACTATCTCCCTTGTCTTGCTGACATCGAGAGGAAGGTTGGTGTCTTGACACCAGGTTAGGAGGTTCTCATTCTCCTTCCTGTACTGATTGTGGATGATCAGCCATGATCACATTGAATGGTGGTGCTGGCTGGAAGGGCCGAATGGCCTAGTCCTGCACCAATTGTCTATTGCGTCTCTTCATTATTTGATATCCGGACCACAACAGAATTTGTAGATTTGTACTTGTGGGTTTGTACTTGGCTCCATCGCGGTGGATGTACAAGTAGTAGAGAAGGGGGCTGAGAAGGGGCTCCAGTGTTGAGGATTATCGTAGAGGATGATTTGTCCCCAATCCTCACTGATTGGGGTCTATTGGTCAGAAACTCAAAGACCCAGTTGCAGAGATGCGTACTGACTCCAAGTTCCACGGGTTTGGAGTTGAGTTTGGATGGGACAATGGCTTTGAAAGCAGAGCTGTAGTCTGTGAATTGGAGTCTGACGTGGGTGTCTCTATGATCCAGGTATTCCAGGGATGAGTGTGGGGCTCCAAGCAAGCTTCAAAGACTGAACAGCAGGAAGGTTTGAACATGTTAGTTAAATCATGTCACCACCATTCCAATGTTCTCCTGACTGACTCCCATCATTAGATGCCAGCTCAACAAGAAATCTGCTGCCCATGTCCTAACTCACATCATCCATTCAATATCATCACTGAGTTTGCTGACCTGCTTTGACTCTGCTCAGGTTCCACCATTGGTCTTGTTTTCACTCCCCTCCATGATCTCACCCTTCACTATATTCCACTAGTTTTCCTTACAAGACAGAAAATGTTATCGTTTCAAAAGCCCACTAGAATTGATTACTGATGCAGCCCTTCGAATGTTTGATATTTGAATGTACATCTGCAATTCAACTGTGCATTGAATTGTGGAGAGGCACGGTGGCACAGTGGAGGAGTTGCTGCCTTACAGCGCCAGAGACCTGGGTTCAATCCTGACTACGGGTGCTGTCTGTACGGAGCTTGGACGTCTCCCCGTGACCCACGTGGGTTTTCTCCGGGCGCTCTGATTTCCTCCCACACTCCAAAGACATACAGGTTTATACATTAATTGGCTTTGATAAAATTGTAACTTGTCCCTGGTGTGTGTAGGACAGTGTTAGTGTGCGGGGATCGCTGGTCGGCGCAGACTTGTTGGGCCGAAGGGCCTGTTTCCGCACTGTATCTCTAAACTAAACTAAATTATAGAAACTCTGGTGCCAATATGTTACAGAACTTTCTAATGACCACATGGCTGTTTGCATGAATTACAAGCATTAGTCCTTTGTTGCCAAAGGGTAAATTTACTCTGCTCTTTGTGGGTGCAAGTGGATCTTTAAGTACTGAGTATACGCACCATATCCGAGGAAGGATGTGCTGGCTCTGGAGAGGGTTCAGAGGAGGTTTACAAGAATGATCCCAGGAATGAATAGGTTAACATATGATGAGCGTTGGGCCTGTACTCACTGGAGTTTAGAAGGATGAGGAGGGACCTCATTGAAACCTATCGAATAGTGAAAGGCTGGATTGAGTGGATGTGGAGAGGATGTTTCCACTAGTGGGAGCGTCTAGGACTAGAGGTCTTAGCCTCAGAATTAGAGGACGTTCATTTAGGAAGGAGATGCGGAGGAATTTCGTTAGTCAGAGGGTGGTGAATCTGTGGAATTCTTTGCCACAGAAGGTTGTGAAGGCCAAGTCAGTGGATGTTTTTAAGGCAGAGATAGATAGATTATTGATTGATACGGGTGTCAGGGGTTATGGGGAGAAGGCAGGAGAATGGGGTTAGAAGGGAGAGATAGATCAGCCATGATTGAATGGTGGAGTGGACTTCATGGGCCGAATGGCCTAATTCTGCTCCTATCACATGACCTTATGACCTTATGTTGACTTGAATGACAATATAGTTGGCATGGTTGATAATTTTACGGGTGACAATAAAATGGATCTAGACCGACTGGGAATGTGGACCAAAGTGCAGCAGATTGAATTTTTCTCAGACAAGTGCAAGACGTTGCATTTAGTTTTAGAGATACAGCATCAAAATAGGGCCTTTGGCTCACCAAGTCCACACCAACCAGCGGTCGGCTGTGCATTAGCTCTGTCCGACACACTAGGGACAACTTACAGAAGCCAATTAACCTACAAACCTGCATGTCTTTGGAATGTGGGAGGAAAGCGGGGCACCTGGCAAACACCCACACAGTCACAGGGAGAACGTACAAACTCTGTACAGCCTGCAAAACCATAATCTGCGTCGAACCCAGGTCTCTGACGCTGCGAGGCAGCTACTCTACCGCTGTGCCACTGTGCCACCTTTTGTGGACGTTAATCCGGGACACAACTTGCACAGTAGTTGGCATGGTCCTCGAGTGCGCCTTCGAGCTGAGAGAGTTGGCGGTCCGAGTACACTGTTTCTTCAAAATGACGACACAGACAGACAGGGTGGTGAAGAAGGCATTTGGTGCACTTGCCTTCATGGTCAGGGCAGCGAGTGCAAGAGTTGGGAGACAACAAGAGTTGACTCCAAGAGATTAATTGCATCCCAGTTTAAGTTGTACATGAACAAAAATGGTTGCACAGGAGCTCATAGATTTCACTTGTCTTAATTAAATCTAGAACTCCAGACTTGTTGCTTCCAAACCTGTGTTATACTCCAAACTCAAGTCAAGTCTAGAGAGTTTATTGTCATGTGTCCCAGATAGGACAATTAAATTCTTGCTTGCTGCAGCACAACAGAGTATAGTAAACAAATATACAGAACAGTTCTGTGTGTCTATATAGCATAGACCATATATATACACATAAATAAGCAGATAAAGTGCAATAGGCTGTTACAGTTCAGAGTCTGTTTGTTGGCGAGTTTAATAGCCCGATGGCTGTGGGGAAGAGGCTGTTCCTGAACCTGGATGTAACAGATTTCAGGCTCCTGTACCTTCTGCCCGATGCAGGCACGTGCCGTGAGTAATTACTCAGGGTAGGCACTCAGTCCGCGTTAAAAAAAAAATTAAACCGCGCATGCGCAGATTTTTATCTCCGATAAATAAATAAATTTAAAAACAGTGACATTTCAATTTGCCCTTCCTAGGCTTCCTAGTCCTAGACCAATTGGGGGAACAGTTCCTTTCACAGCGTGTGGAGAGTCTGTGCCAGGGGTAAAGTTGTGGGGAGAGCACGAGTGTTGAGAAGGAGGGTGTCAGGGATACTGCCAGTAAGTCACTCACTCACCGCTACCGCAGCTCTCCGGGTGCGAAGCCACGCACTGTAGCTGGGGATAGAAGCAGCTCGGGGAGCTGCCAGCAGCCACCGGGACCCGATAGCAGAACTGGCCGCCACTTCAGCGCCTTCTGCCGGCCCGCTCACCTTTGGCAGTGCTCTCCGTCGGAACACCTGTCACCTGCCGTTCGCCGACTTCGCTCATGTCAGCGGCTTCCTGCAAATCCTTAAATTCCCACAGCCGAGTAACCTCAATCGCGCTGTCGGAATTTAAGGATATGAGTGAGGCCAGCGAGTGGCAGGAGAGAGGTTTTTAGATGGAGAGCTGCCAGAGGTGAGCGGGGACCAGCAGAAGGAGCTAAGGTGGCGGCTGGTTCCGCTGTCCGGCCCAGCGGCCGCTCATCCACCCGAGCTACTTCTCTCCACTCACCCCCCCCCCCCCCGGCCTCAATGCCTTGTCATTGCACGTCCCCGTGCAAGGAGCGTCACTAGTGGCATTATCCCAATCCCCTCATTCACAAAATTCATGCCCTCTCCGCAACTTTAGCCCGGGCCAGTCTCCCCAAACGCTGTGAAAGGAGCTCTCCCCCCACCCCCACACCCCGGGAAATACGGTATTTAAAAACATAAACACAAAATGTACTTACCACATTTTTTGTACACAAACTCCATTCTTCTCTCTTTGTTACCTAACATACACTTAAAATATTGACAATCCACATTTGAAAACCCCGCCAAGAAACTTGCACTGCGCATGCGCAGTAGACTGATGCGCCTGCGCAGTGCAGCAAAGGCAGAATTTCTGCTGCCTTCAGCCCCGCGTGAAACTGACGGCTTCAGGCAGCGCTGACGGCACGTGGGCTGCACAGAGCTTCCCGTGTTACAAGCGCTGCGGATGAAAGGCACGGAGAATTATGCCTACCTAAGAGATCGATCTCTTACATAGGCATAATTCTCCCATGCCTTTATTATTATATTTAGTTATTACTATTTATTACTATATATTATTTATATTTAGTTATTGTTATAATTTTAGTCAGGGTAGGCAGTGCCTACCTTGCCTACCCTGACGGCACGTGCCTGGCCCGATGGTAGTGGAGAGATGAGTGCCTGGCCAGGATGGTGTGGGTCCTAATTCAAGGGTGATCATCTAATTGACAAGCAGCTTGGATCAAAATTGTAATTCAGGGAGTAATTTGCTGCGACCCTGACTAGAACTATTATTCCATGATGATGCCCAACACAAGCAACACTAGCCACAGAAGCAGATTTACAAAACTCATATTACAATTGCTCTCCACTCTTAAATCTCTATTCTGACAGCAACATTTTTTATTTTAACTATGATCTTCTTAAACATAAAATTCTTAAGGGGTGGGACAGGCTAGATGCAGGGAAAATGTTCCCGATGTTGGGGGAGTCCAGAAACAGGGGTCACAGTTTAAGAATAAGGCGTCAGCCATTTAGGAGTTCCTTACAGCTCTTAGAGCTAACGGAAGCAAGGGATATGGGGAGAATGCAGGAACGGGGTATGTTTCCTATGTTTCTACGTTTAAACTCCTTTCAGATCTGTCCGTTATTCCCTTATCGTGTATCATCAATACACTGTAAATGGATCGATTGTAGTCATGTTTAAGAAGGAACTGCAGATGCTGGAAAAATCAAAAGTAGACAAAAATTGCTAGAGAAACTCAGCAGGCGAGGCAGCATCTATGGAGAAAAGGAGTAGGCGACGTTTCAGGTCAAGACCCTTCATACAGACTGATGTAATCATGTATTGACTTTCTACTGACTGGTTAGCATGCAACAAAAGCTTTTCACTGTACAGGGCCTGTCCTACCAGCATCCGACTCCATGCGATGAGCGCGATCAAACTAGAAGCGGGGTCCGCGCGGAGGTCGGGTGATCCCCTGTACAGGGCCGTTCCCACCAGCATGCACCTGCATGCAGCAAGCGCGACCAAACCGGCAGCGAGGGCCGCGCGGAGGTCGGGTGAGTGGCGCAACGCGGCGCAAATGAGGCGAACTTGGTGCGAAGTCTTCAAGGTAAGTTCGCCAGGACAGAGAGGGGCACACAGAGAGAGGCACAGAGGCACACACACAGAGGGCCACGGAGCCACAGAGAGAGAGAGTCACGGAGGCACGACGTCGAGACGGTGTGTAATGTGTCGAGGCGACTGCGAGCCGACAAGCCGTTGCCACGCAGAATTTCTGAACATAGTCAGTTTTTCGGAGCCCCGCGCGATGTCGGGGCGAACTCCGCACAATTCCGCACGGCTCCGGCGATCGAAGTGGGACCGGCCCCGCGACGCCGGACGGCTCGAGCGACCACGTTAGGTCGCGCTCATCGCATGGAGTTGCATGCTGGTAGAACAGGCCCTTACCTCAGTACACGTGACAATACACTAAACTGAACTGAAGTGAATCAGAATAGTTATGACACATCCCTGGGTACATTTGATGCAACCAATATCTGGTGGGTTTTTTTGCCTGACGAGCAATACCTTATTAAAATCATTCGACGGCACTTTACATGGATTATTATAGCATTCAACATAAAATGGATAATTATTCCATTCCAGTAGACCAATTCAATACAAAAGCTGGTTTCTAAAATTGTGACCCGAAAGGCATAAAATATATTAATATAATACAAACTACACTGTGATTGGTTCCTGTAGATGTGATTTTAGTCAAATATGTCAAATTGTCAAGGGGTTTTAAATAGTGTGGCTGAATGGAGGATCCTTGAAATCACTTAGATTTATGATATACAGTCAATCCAAAAGAGCAGACATTATAGTGCATGGATATAGCTTATACGCAGGCTTATCGGCCCACCGTGTCCATGACGACCAGCGCATTAACACTATCCTATACACACTAGGGACAATTTACAATCATACCAAGCCCATTAGCCGATAAACATGTATGTCTTTGGGCTGTGGGAGGAAACTGAAGATCTCGGAGAAAACCCATGTGGTCTGGGGGAGAACATATGAACTCCGTACAGACAGCACCCGTAGTTGGGATCGAACCCGCAACTGTGAAAGTGCTGCATGACAGCAACTCTACCGCTGCGCGCTTGTGCTGCCTCTGTGATTTTTGTAGAATTAACCCATTTTTATGATTAGGTGCAGTTTAGTTTATTGTCACGTGTACCGAGGTAAAGTGAAAAGCTTTTTGTTGCGTGCTATCCAGTCAGCGGAAAGACAACACATGATTACAATCGAGCCATTTGCAGTGTATAGATACATGATAAGGGAATAACGCTTAGTGCAAGGTGAAGCCAGCAAAGGCCATGGGTCACCAGGGAGGTAGGTAGTAGTTCAGCACTGTTCCCTGGTTGTGCTAGGATGATTCAGTTGCCTGATAACAGCTGGGAGTTGTCCCTGAATCTGGAGGTGTGCGTTTTCACACTTCTGTACCTTTTGCCTGATGGGAGAGGGGAGATGAGGGAGTGGCCAGGGTGCGACGCGTCCTTGATTATGCTGCTGGCCTTGCCGAGGCAGCGTGAGGTATAAATGAGGTCAGTAGAAGGGGATTTTTTAATCATTATTTATTTATTTATCTATCTATTTATTTATTTACTTATTTACTTATTTATTGGGGGGGTACGAATAAAAAGATTTTAAAAGAAAGTAGAAGGGGATTAGGGATAAATGCTTCAAAGTCTAATCATATTGTAGTGAAAAAAATCCATTTTGTTGGCATCATTGATTTTGTCTTCTCTGAATCTGCAGGTGACTGATGGGGATGGTTGTGGAGGAAAGGATTTGCAACCTCACAACCACAGCCAAGGCTGAATCATCGAACCTAGAACATGCACAATGGGCATAGGTGAATCTTTTTGGACTGATGCATTGATTGAATGGAATTTCAAGGTTCACGGTTCACATTTATTTGTATGACAACTGAGCTTTGTTTGCAAAGTAGACGCACACAAAATGCTGGAGTAGCTCAGCGGGCCAGGCAGCATCACTGGAGAGAAGGAAGAGGTGACGTTTTGGGTCGAGACCCTTCTTCAGACTGAGAGTCAGGGGAGAGGGAAAGTTAGAGGTATGAAAAGGTACAAAGAACAAATGAATGAAAGGTATGAAAAGAACAAATCAAAGCCAGCAACGGCGATCAAGGAAAGGTGGAGCCCACAATGGTCCATTGTTGGTTATGGAGAAGGTGATAACATGTGGATACAAACAGCAAGAGCAAGCAGGATGGCAGTGAAACTAGTAGACCAACTAGGTTGGGGGAGGGATGGAAAGAGAGGGAATGCTCGGGTTACTTGAAGTTGGAGAAGTCAATGTCCATACCGCTGGGGTGTAAGCTGCCCAAGTGGAATATGAGGTGCTGCTCCTCCAATTTGCGTTGGGTCTCACTCTGACAATGGAGGAGGACAAGGCAGGAAGGTCAGTGTGGGAACGGAAGGGGAAGTTAAGGGCCTGTCCCATTTTCCCGAGTTATTCACAAATTCTCCCGAGTTATTCACAAATTCTCCCGAGTTTTCCCCTTGATTCAAACTCGCAGAATGTTCGCAACGAGTCCGTAGGAGGCCGTATGAGTCTGTGGATATATCGTAGTGGCTCGTTATGCCGGCCATAGGTACTCAGGGCTATTTTTTTACTTGTTTTATCAGGCTGGAAAAAACGTCCCGACTTACCTGGTGCCCCGAGTACCTACGGTTGGCATAACGAGCCGCTACGATATATCCACGGACTCGTACGGCCTCCTACAGACTTGTTACGAACATTCTGCAAGTTTGAATCAAGGGGAAAATGCGTGAGAATTCGTGAATAACTTGGGAAAGTGGGACAGGCCCTTTACAAGTGTTTGGCAACCGGAGATCGCGAAGGCCAAGGCGGACTGAGCAGGGGTGTGCAGCGTTGCCAGACACATAATGACATTTAAAAAAAATCAAAGGTAGACAAAAGTGCTGGAGAAACTCAGCGGGTGAGGCAGCATCTATGGAGCGAAGGAAATAGGCAACGTTTCGGGTCGAGACCCTTCTTCAGACTGATGTAGGGTGGGGGGGGGGGGCAGGAAGAAGAAAGGAAGAGGAGGAGCCCGAGGGCTGAGGGAGAGCTGAGAAGGGGAGGAGACAGCAAGGGCTAACGGAATTGGAGAAGTCAATGTTTATGCCACTAGGGTGCAGACTGCCCAAGCGGAATATGAGGTGCTGCTCCTCCAATTTCCGGGGTGTTGCTCACCCTGGCCATGGTGGAGGCCCAGGACAGAGAGGTCGGATTTGGAATGGGAGGGGGACTTGAAGTGCTGAGCCACCGGGAGATCAGGTTGGTTAATGCGGACCGAGCGGAGGTGTTCGGCGAAACGATGGCCAAGCCTACGCTTGGTCTCACCGATGTAGATCAGCTGACATCTAGAGCAGTGGATGCAATAGATGAGGTTGGAGGAGGTGCAGGTGAACCTCTGTCGCTCCTGGAACGACTGCTTGGGTCCTTGAATGAGTCCTTTTTATCATATGGCTTTGACTAGTTAACCAACAAAACAGAGCTAAATTTAATAAAACAACATACAGTGTCATTCAGTTAGTCACAGGCTCATATAGCAACTATAATAAATCAGCCAAAAAGTATTTGTAATGTTTTAAAAAGAGTCATTTAAGTTACTGGGAACCATCATCTCCAAGGACCTTAAATGGGAGGCCACCATCAACTCCACTAGTCAAAAAGGCACAGAGGATGTACTCCCTATGGCAGCTGAGGAAGCACAATCTGCCACAGGCAATGATGGTCCAATTCTACACGGCCATCGTAGAGTCTGTTCTCAACTTCTCCATCATGGTCTGGTTTGGCTCAGCCACCAAGCACGACACCCAGAGGCTGCAGCGAATCGTCCGATCAGCAGAGAAGGTTATTGGCTGCAACCTTCCCTCCATTGATGAACTGTACACTGCAAGGGCCAGGAAGCGAGCAGGCAAGATCATCTCTGACCCCTCTCACCCTGGCCACAAACTCTTTGAATCACTTCCCGCCTGGAAGGCGACTCCGGACTGTCAAAGCTGCCACAGCCAGACATAAAAACAGCTTTTTTCCACAGGTAGTAGCTCTACTCAATACCCAAATATCAGTAGCCTCCTTTTGCTTTGGTATTTTATTTAATTTACATGTTTAATTGATGATGATTAAATTTTAATGTTTAACGTTTTATGTGTCATTTCTAACTGTCATGTTGTCGCTTGTGGGCGGAGCACCAAGGCAAATTCCTTGTATGTGAATACTTGGCCTATAAACTTATTCAATTCATTCATTCATTCATTCATCCATTCATTCATCATGACTGGGGGGTTACACAAAAAATTGGAGAAACTCAGCGGGTGCAGCAGCATCTAAGGAGCGAAGGAGATAGGCGACGTTTCGGGTCGAGACCCTTCTTCAGACTGGTCAGGGATCAGGGAAACGAGAGATATAGACGGTGATGTGGAGAGATAAAGAACAATGAATGAAAGATATGCAAAAAAGTATCGATGATAAAGGAAACAGGCCATGGTAAGCTGTTTGTAGTGTGAAAATGAGACGCTAGTGCGACTTGGGTGGGGGAGAGATAGAGAGAGAAGGAATGCCAGGGCCCGAGGGCTGAGGGAGAGGTGGGAAGGGGAGGAGGCAGCCTGGGTTAACAGAATTGAGAAAATTCAATGTTTAAGCCCAGAGGATGCAGACTCCCCAAGCGGAATATGAGGTGCTGTTCCTCCAAATTGCGGTGTTGCTCACTCTGGCCGTGGAGGAGGCCCAGGACCGAGAGGTCGGATACGGAATGGGAGGGAGAGTTGAAGTGCTGAGCCACCGGGAGGTCGGGTTGGTTATTGCGGACCGAGCGGAGGTGTTCGGCGAAACGATCGCCCAGCCTCTGCTTGGTCTCACCGATGCAGATCAGCTGGCATCTGGAGCAACGGATGCAGTAGATGAGGTTGGAGGAGGTGCAGGTGAACCTCTGTCGGACTTGGAAGGACTGCTTGGGTCCCTGAAAGGAGTGGATGGGGGAGGTGAAGGGACAAGTGTAGCATCTCTTGCGGTTGCAAGGGAAAGTGCCCGGGGAAGGGGTGGAGCGGGAGGGAAGGGAAGAATTGACAAGGGAGTTGCGGAGGGAGCGGTCTTTGCGGAAGGCAGACGGGGGGGAGATGGGAAGATGTGGCGAGTGGAGGGGTCATGTTGGACTGGTTGACCCAAATCTCTATATATTTAATACTATAAATTCTACTCACGGAGAGAATTGAAGACAAAACCTCAACGGCACCGGTGCTCAGAGTGATGTAGGGAATTTGATCCTTCCTTAGCCCTGCCTTGGTGAAGATGCTGGATGTGTAATACCAAATCTACAAATGATTAAAAGATAAACAAACACATCAGAAGTGAAACAACAATCTTCAGACAGATAATTTGGGGAAATGGCATTACCTACTTGGTGGACATCGTTTTTATGGAAAGGACGAGATTGACAACATGTTTTAACTGTATCAAACATACCAAAGCTTAGATAGACAAAACATGCTGGGGTAATAGCCCTGTCCCACTGTACGGGTTCATTCAAGAGCTCTCCCGAGTCTAAAAAAAAATCAAACTCGTGGTAAGAACGTAGAATGTACGTAGCGGGTACGTCGGAGCTCGGGGACGTCTCTTAGCGGCTCGTAACGCTAACGGCAGGTACTCGGGAAATGCGGTAAGCTCGGGAAGACTCGTGAAGATTTTTCAACATGTTGAAAAACGTCCACGAGAGCCCCGGGTACCGACCAGCGGCCATTACCGTAAATCTCCGAGTTCGAATCAGGGCAAACTTGTGAGAGCTCTTGAATGAACTCGTACAGTAGGACAGGGCTTTAACTCAGCAGGACAGGCAGCATCTCCAGAGAGAGGGAATGGGTGACGTTTCGGGTCGAGACCTTTCTTCAGACCTGAAGCCGGGTCGCGACCTGAAACGCCACCCATTCCTTCTCTCCAGGGATGCTTCCTGTCCCGCTGAGTTACTCCAGCTTTTTTTGTGCCTATCTTCGGTTTAAACCAGCGTCTGCAGTTCTTTCCTGCAACATACCAAAGCTTAGATATGTATACGAGGACACAATTATAACGATTACGAGCAGTCTAGTTCATTTTCAGATTACGAAGCATTAACAAGACATTAATGTTGGTTTCCTTGTGTGAAATATGATAAATTATGACTAACATTCGCATGTATTTTCTGTAATTTCTTTAAAGGCGTTTTAAATCTTCTTTTCATTCCCTTAAATTCAATAAATAGTTTTTTAATTCTCATATTACCTCGGCGAGGAAATTACAATATCAATGACTTACAAATGAACACTACTTTAAAAGGTTTGTTCATTAAGCTATAGAGGGCATTAAATCCAGTGTGCAAAGCACTGCCATAGTGGGGGTTCAGAGAAGGTTCACCAGATTGATTCCTGGGATGTTGGGACTTTCATATGAAGAAAGACTGGATAGACTCGGCTTGTACTCACTGGAATTTAGAAGATTGAGGGGGGATCTTATAGAAACTTACAAAATTCTTAAGGGGTTGGACAAGCTAGATGCAGGAAGATTGTTCCCGATGTTGGGGATGTCCAGAACAAGGGGTCACAGTCTAAGGATAAGGGGGAATTCCTTTAGGACCGAGATGAGGAAAACATTCTTTACACAGAAAGTGGCGAGTCTCTGGAATTTCATTTCGGAGTCACGTGAGTGACTTCGTGAAGAGCCCGCCGGCACGCATGCTCGACATATCGTCGTACCGCGTTGCTGCGACGGCTGGCGGTGGAGCGCGCTCCTCGCCAGCCCTTCATAAGGGGCCACGGAGGTAAGTATTCTACCTTTAGTTGGTGGTCCTTGTTGTTGGTTATGTCTTGCAGCAAGGACATGGATGGGAGTTCCAAGGGCCGGAGGACGTCAGGACGAGTTCGCCGGTCAACAGTTCCGGGGCCTTTACCATCGGCAGTACCTGCAACACAGGCCGGGACTCAGGCGGAGATGTGGGTAAGCCCTGTGGTTACAGGTCCAGATCCGCCAGCACACCACAGCTCGGAGGAGTTCGACGAGGAGGAGTGTGGTGTGCCGCCAGAGCAGGAGGAACCTGCCATGGCAGTCAGGTCGTCAGCGGGCTCGCTGGCGACCTCGAGCAGGGTGCGTGCGGCTGCACGGCCTGTTCCACTCAGCCCTCCGAGTAGGGGAAGGGCAGGAGCCCAGAAGCCTAACCCTACCAGGGCTAAGGCATTGCCTGACACGGAGGTGCGGTCAGGTTCCAGGGCGAGACCCGGGGCAGCTGTGAGGTCCAGCCGGCACACCCCGACTCTCGACGCCGGGACGGGTCGGTTGAGTCGGGTCTCGTCACGGTCGCCGAGCCCCCCATGGATGGGTGGGCGAGACCATGCGTCGGCAAAGTCCACGATGTGGGCAGCCGGCAAGCCTGCGCGGGCTTCAGGCAGCCATGCTTCGGCTGGTGCCGACACCACGCCGCAAGTGCCCTTAGTGGCAGCGGCTTCAGCTCCCGCTAAACGGAGGCGGTTGAACACGCCCGCGCGGGAATCGCGCAGTTTCGCCTCGGCGGCTGTTAGCGACAACTACCGGCACCGGCAGGGCCTCGATGAGGTGCGGGCCGATGATAGGAGCCCGGTTTTCTTTTCAGAGCCGGAGGACTCCGACCACCTGAGTGTTCAGGGTGAAGGGCGTATTGACCGTATGGAGCGGCTGCTGGAGCTCCTGCTTCAAAGTCAACAACAGCAGGGCAGCAACAGGCACAGGGCGTCGTCACCAGCCTCTACCATCAGCCTGGAGCAGCAGCAGGAGGAGGAGGTTTTGGTGGATCCCATACCATCTCCGTTGGAGGTGCCAGCGGAGGATCTTCTGGATGTGGCGACCAAATTTGCGGCCCCACATTCATCTGGACTTCCTTTAAACGAAAAGCTGGCAGCCACTGTGGACTTTCTTAACAACCAGCAACTACAGGAAGAAGTCCTCATTCAGGCAATGAGCCGTCACAAGGCTCCATCCAATTGCAACTCCCTCAACGTGCCTGTGGTCAATACGCCGATATGGGGCAACATCAGTGCGGCTATCTGTCAACAAGAGGTAAAATTGCAGCGGATCCTGAAGCTCCTCACGGCCGGTATTACTGCCTTTGCGCGGTCGGTGGACGGGGACGAACTGAATTTGGACCAGGAAGATGCTCTGGCCCTCCTGTGCGCGACCCAGCACGAAATCAACGGGTTTCGCAAAACCAGCATCCGCCCAGCGCTCAATCCGAAGTTTGCAGGATTGTTCAAGCCACCGCCGCCGCCCCCGCCCCGTCAGCTCTTTGGGGAGGACCTCTCGAAGAGAGTCAAAGAGCTTGACGAACAAGCCAAAACGGTGGGGATCATGCGCTCTCAGAGTGCCCCCGCACCGTCAGGCTCAAAGTCTCCATACATTCGATCACGAGGGTCTGCTAGTACCTCGACGAGGACCCACCCTCAAGCTCCACAACGACAGCAACATCAGACCCAGCACCAGGGGTCTTTTTTAGGACAGGGTCGGCAGAGACCCTGGTGGAAAACGAAGACGCCGCGCCCTCAAGCCAACCCAGCACCTCCACGTCCACCCACGCGTGTCAAGGACCGCTGGTAACCACGGAGGTGAGGGGGTCTGGTTCTCTCTTTTCTCTTTGTTTAACTTCACATGTTGGTGGTCGCCTTCGGTTGTTTTTGGGTGCATGGGGTAATTTTACTGGTGATGAGTATGTGTTGCAGAATATTCAGGGGCATAAAATTGAGTTTATTAATGGCGACATTCCTCCATCCCAGCACATGCCCGCTCGAACGTTTAAATTATCTGCTGCAGAACAGGCAGCAGGCTACAAGGAACTTTTAAGTCTTGAGCAGAAGGGAGTGATTGAGAGAGCGGTGCAGGAGCCAGTTGAATTTGTTTCGAATATATTCACCAGACCTAAGAAGAATGGAGGTTGTCGTGTCATTATTGATCTAACCTGTTTGAATACTTTTGTAACATATACTCATTTTAAAATGGATACGTTTGAAACAGCCAAATCATTGATTTCTCATGGTTGCTTTATGGCATGCATCGATTTGAAAGACGCATATTATTCAGTATCCATCCAGAAATACGACAGAAGGTTTTTGAAATTCATCTGGATGGGGCAACTCTGGCAGTACAAGGCTTTGCCTAATGGGCTCACCACAGCCCCTAGATTGTTCACTAAATTAGTGAAACCAATTATGGCTTATTTGAGACAACGACACCATATAGTTATGGCCTACTTAGATGATATCTTAATTGTGGGCCACACCCTGGAATTGGCTGAACAGGGTGTTGCAGCTGCTGTCAATATATTTCAACAATTAGGGTTTATTGTCCATCCAGAGAAATCAAAGTTCTGCCCTGCCCAGGTGATTAATTACCTAGGGTTCACGGTGAACTCTATGAGCATGAGGGTTACCATTCCAATTAACAAGATTGAGGAGGTTAGCCAGGTGTGTCTAGATTTAATCCGCACCAATATACCATCGATTCGGCATTCAGCTACAATAATTGGGAAGCTTGTAGCTTTGTTTCCGGCAGCGCGATATGGACCTTTGCATTATCAGAATTTGCAAAGAGCTAAAATTGCTGCGTTAAAACAGAACGCTGGTCATTATGATCGGTCCATGCAGCTGCCGCCCGAAGCGATAAATGAGTTGCAATGGTGGGTGTGTCACATTAGCAGCTCATTCAAGCCTATCAGGGAGGCTAATCCGGTGGTATATTTGCAGACTGATGCAAGCTCCAATGGCTGGGGAGCCACGGATAATTGCTCTAGTTGTGGGGGCAGATGGGACACCCTTGAATCGACGATGTTGTTGACTCAAGGGATTAACTATTTGGAGTTGCTGGCAGCATTCCACGGACTTCGTGCGTATTGTTCCAAGCTTGTTGGAGCACATGTCCGTCTCCAAATAGACAACACCACAGCAGTGGTATACTTAAACCATATGGGTGGTACCAGGTCCGTTTCGTGTGACAAATTGGCTAGCTCAATTTGGCTCTGGTGTGTTCAAAGAGACATTTGGATTTCAGCTACCTATTTGCCAAGTGAGCTTAATACTGTGGCGGACACCAGGTCACGCAAATTTAATGACAATATTGAATGGATGTTGCATCCTGAGACTTTTTCTAAAGTCACAGCCAAATTTGGTAAACCGGACATTGACCTTTTTGCGTCACGGTTGAACCATCAGGTACCAACCTACGTTTCATGGGAACCAGATCCTGGGGCAATAGCGCTAGATGCATTCTCGCTGGACTGGGGGAATTGGTTTTTCTATGCCTTCCCCCCGTTTTGCCTCATCAGTCGGGTATTGCGAAAGATTCAGGCAGATGCTGCCAAGGGCATCCTTATTATACCCGACTGGCCCACACAGCCTTGGTATCCGGTGGTCTTTGACATGCTCAACGAACCTTGGGTCCTTTTGAAGGGTTGCCCACAATTGGTTACTCACCCTGTCTCAGGGGAGCCACATCCCTGCCACGGCTATTTAAATTTGTTGGCTTGCAGGTTCTGAACAGGCCGTTAGTCCAATACGGCCTCTCGGCTCGGACCATGGATACCATCGGGGCGTCGTGTCGAGAGTCCACAAGGCGAAGATACCGCTCGCATATTAAGAAGTGGGAAGCCTACTGCAGCCGCTCTTGCATCACGTACGATGACGTGACAATAACCGACGTCCTGGAATTCCTCGCGGGGTTGCACCATGATGAACACTTAAGTTACAGTGCCATCAACAGCGCCAGAAGTGCGCTACCATTCCACCTCAATATTGGGGTAGGATCCAACAGGCTAGTGTCCAGACTCATGCGGGGTATATTCAATATGAATCCGCCTACACCACGCTATAATATCACCTGGGATGTCAGGGACGTATTAACCCTGCTCAGGACGTGGTCTCCCATGGAAGGGCTCCAACTGGACCAACTCACCATGAAGCTGGTGATGTTACTAGCGCTGACTTCAGCTCAGAGGGTACAGACACTACACAAAGCAAATGGTATGTTAGCATTCATAGCGAAAGGATTTGAGTATAGGAGCAGGGAGGTTCTACTGCAGTTGTACAGGGTTTTGGTGAGGCCACACCTGGAGTACTGCGTACAGTTTTGGTCTCCAAATCTGAGGAAAGACATCCTTGCCATAGAGGGGGTACAGAGAAGATTCACCAGACTGATTCCTGGGATGTCAGGACTTTCATATGAGGAAAGATTGGATAGACTCGGTTTGTACTCGATGGAATTTAGAAGATTGAGGGGGGATCTTATAGAAACCTACAAAATTCTTAAGGGGTTGGACAAGCTAGATGCTGGAAGATTGTTCCCGATGTTGGGGGAGTCCAGAACAAGGGGTCACAGTCTAAGGATAAGGGGGAATTCCTTTAGGACCGAAATGAGGAAAACATTCTTTACACAGAGAGTGGTGAGTCTCTGGAATTCTCTGCCACAGAAGGTAGTTGAGGCCAGTTCATTGGCTATATTTAAGAGGGCGTTAGATGTGGCACTTGTGGCTAAAGGGATCAGGGGGTATGGAGAGAAGGCAGGTACGGGATACTGAGTTGGATGATCAGCCATGATCACATTGAATGGCGGTGCAGGCTCGAAGGGCCGAATGGCCTACTCCTGCACCTATTTTCTATGTTTCTATGTTTCTAAACTTCGTGTCGACAGAATGACTTCTACCCCTACAGAAGTAGTCTTTTTCATTGACGAGCTACTAAAGCAGCATAGACCTGGGTGCACAGGGCTGCAGCTGAAGTTCCCGGCATACCCCGCAGATGCTAGGCTATGTGTAGCCTCACATATCCGCCACTATGTCAAGGTGACGGCACGCATCAGAGGAATGGAGAGATACCTGCTTGTCACTCATAAGAGACCTCATCATCGAGTGACAGTCCAGACGATATCCAGGTGGCTTCGAGTCGTCTTGGGTAAGTCAGGTATCGACACTAATGTGTTCAAATCTCATTCCACCAGGGCTGCATCGACGTCAGCGGCGAGGGTCATGGAGGTGCCCATGGACCAAATTCTCGCCACAGCAGGATGGGCTAATGAAGCTGTGTTCCAGCGTTTTTATAACAAGCCTGTTGCTGCTCCTCTACAGTTCGCAGAAGCCGTGCTGAATGCAGGTTCAGAACGTGGAGATGTCCCCGCATGAGGGGTTTTGATTTGTTATTAATAACTCTGCTCTTGTTTTGCAGTATGAACTATTGAGCAAGTTTGTTCCTCCCATCCATCCCTGGTAGTGGTGTGTCAGCATGGACGTGGTCCAGGGCGTGTAATCACAGAAGCTTTGAAGTCTTCACGAAGTCACTCACGTGACTCCGAAATGAAATAGTAAGATTGAACGAGAACTTACCAGTTCGAAGGTTGATCTTTATTTTATGAGGAGTCGAAGTGAGGGATTTCGTGCCCTCCTCGCCCAACCCTCAGTCATCTTCATCTGGTAATCTTAGTCACTTCAATCTTACTATGCGAAGTCATTTCTATTGTTGGTTTCTGTGATTCCACGCCGCTACTTTGAAGTATGTCGAGCATGCGCGCCGGCGGGCTCTTCACGAAATCCCTCACTTCGACTCCTCATAAAATAAAGATCAACCTTCGAACTGGTAAGTTCTTGTTCAATCTTACTATTCTCTGCCACAGAAGGTCGCTGAGGCCAGTTCATTGGCTATATTCAAGAGGGAGTTGGATGTGGCTCTTGTGGCTAAAGGGGTCAGGGGGTATGGAGAGAAGCGCAGGTACGGGATACTGAGTTGGATGATCAGCCATGATCATATTGAATGGCGGTGCAGGCTGGAAGGGCCGAATGGCCTACTCCTGCACCTATTGTCTATGTTTCTATGTTTTTATGTATAGGAAGGGACAGAGCCGCCTGTACTTTCTGAGGAGGCTGTGTTATTTCAACGTTTCCAGTGAGATGCTGCAGATGTCCTATCAATCGGTGGTGGTCAGTGCCATCATCCTCGCTGTTGTGTGCCCGGGCAGCAGGTCACGGATGCCGACAGCATCAACAATTGTGCCTGGACTCACGGGGAACCCTACAGCTCCCATTTTAGCTCCTCTTTTTGGGACCAGGCCAGTCGGAAGCTTTTTCCTTTGACGCTAATTGCACAGTTACTGATAGGGATTCAATGCGTTACTGGTGCTAAACATAACATGATGTAGCACACCCATGGTAGATGAAATCTAGTTCCCGGGCAAGGCTGTTACATTCCAAGGTACAAGTCAACCTCTTCCTTGGAGTTTTTCCACACCAGCTGTTGTGATTTGATGTACATCAAAGCAAAGATCTTAGAACAGAGATATTTACATCAAAGCTCCCCAGTTTACCGGTTTAAACATCTGTCGTTAAAATAAGCAGGAGATAGGCACAAAAAGCTGGAGTAACTCAGCGGGACAGGCAGCATCCCTGGAGAGAAGGAATGGGTGACGTTACGGGTCGAGACCCTTCTTCAGACCCGAAACTATTCCAGTTCCTTCACTCCAGGGAGGCTGCCTGTCCCGCTGAGTTACTCCAGCATTTTATGTCGATCTTTGGTTTAGTTTCAGTTTAGTTTATTGTCATGTGTACTGAGGTACAGTGAAACGCTATTTGTTGTGGGCTAACCAGTTAGCAGAAAGAAAATGCGTGATTACAATCAATCCATTTACAGTGTACAGATACATGATAAAGGGCCTGTCCCACTAGGCGATTTTTTAGGAGACTGCCGGCGACTGTCCTAGTCACAGCAGGTGGCCGGAAAAACAGCGACCGGACTAATGGGCCTGTCCCACTAAGGCGATTTTTTAAGTGACAGCCGGCGACCACGACAATGGAATTCACCGGAGACAACCTACGCCATCCTGGCGACAACCTACGACAGCACCTACGTCTGGAGAAGTCAAGCTACGAGAAGCCCACGGTCGCCGACTGTCACCGAAAAGTTTTGAACATTTCAAAATCCAGCCGCAACCAGAAAAACGCTACGACTCTTTGGTCGCCTAAAAAAATCGCCTGTGGGGCAGGGCTTTAAGGGAATAATGTTTAGTGCAAGGTAAAGCCAGCAAAGTCCAATCAAGGAATAGGCGGAGGGACATCAGAAGTTGATATTGGTTTAGCACTTCTCTCTGGTTGTGGTAGGATGGTTCAGTTACCTGATAACAGCTGGGAAGAAACTGTCTCTGAATGTGGTGGTGCGTGTTTTCACACTTCTGTACCTTTTACCTGATAAATCAGCATCTGCAGCATCTACACATTACAATAAGCAGGATCAGCCATGATCATATTGAATGGCGGTGCAGGCTCGAAGGGCCAAATGGTCTACTCCTGCACCTAATTTCTATGTTTCTATGTACCCAGTAGCCCAACCACATGCCCTATTTGGATGGCATCAACTACATCAAGAGCCTGGTGGTGGGTTGAACCTTAGGTTAAGTAAGAACTGCAGATGCTGGTAAAATCGAAGTTGGACACAAAATGCTGGAGTTACTCAGCGGGTGAGGCAGCATGTATGGAGAGAAGGAATTGCCGACGTTTCAAGTCGAGACCCTTCTTCTCGCCAATTCCTTCTCTCCCTAGATGCTGCCTCACTCGTTTAATTTTAGGTTTATTAATATTACATGTACCGAGGTTCAACAGAAGAACCTTCCTCTGCAAGTTATCCAATCAAATCAGATAATACTGTACATAGATACCACCAAGGCAAACTCACGCTCAATAGTTAGAGTGAAGGGGAAGATACAGAGTGCAGAATATAGTGCTCAGCATTGTAGCGCATCAGTTCCACAGACAAAGTCCAAAGTCCGCAATGGGACACAAGTGAATCGGACAGTACCCTAGCTTATGGAAGGACGGTCCAGAAACCTGATAACAGAGGGGAAGAAGCCGTTCCTGAGTCTGGTGGTGCGCGCACGCAAGCTTCTGTGCCTTCTGTCCAATGGAAATGGGGAGAAAAAGGAATGACTGGGCTGGGACAAGTCTCAGGTAATGTTTATACAAGGGCTCCCAGATGGAAGGAACTCAACGAGTTACTCCAGCACTTTGTGTCTTTGCTAACGTTAGCTGCTTTTCCAAGGCAACATGAAGAGTAGATGGAGTCAATGGTGGGGAGTCTTGACTTCAGTGATGGGCTCAGCTACATCCACAACACTCATCATGAAGAGTGGGGTACCATCGCCTCATTGCATTCTGCGGAGCCAGTGGAAATGTTCTTCCTTGCACATTTTCATTGCTAGATGGGAATGTCATGCATGGATTCTGATTGCAGCAAATTGCAGCGAATTGTGGACGCAGCCCAGACCATTACACAAGCCAATCTCCCTCCTATTAACTCCATTTATACCTCACGTTGCCTAGGCAAGGCCAGCAGCATAATCAAGGACGAGTCGCACCCTGGCCATTCCCTCCTCTTCCCGTTCCCATCAGGCAAAAGGTATAGAAGTGTGAAAACACACACATCCAGATTCAGGGACAGTTTCAACTGAACCATCCTACCACAACCAGAGAGCAGTGCTGCACTACTATCTACCGCTTTGGTGACCCTCGGACTATCCTTGATTGGGCTTTGCTGGTTTTACCTTGCACTAAACGTTATTCCCTTATCATTTATTTATGCACTGTAAATGGATCGATTGTAATCATGTGTTGTCTTTCCGCTGGCTGGTTAGCACGCAGCAAAAGCTTTTCATGGTTCCTCGGTACACGTGACGATAAAATAAACTGAACGGACTCCACATCCCAGGCCTAGATTAGCCAAAAACAGTCACCAACCCAGTCACAGCAGGGTCAAGCTGCCAACACACATTAAGGGCCTGTCACAAATTTCACGACCTAATTCACGACCTCTGCCTAGTTTGCCCTTGACTCATACCCGCAGCATGGTCGTCACAAGGTCGTAGGTAGGTCGTAGCAGGCCGTGGTGATAGTCGTAGGTACTCCTGGCACCAAGTCAGTCGGGGGCGGTTTTTCTAGCCTGATGAAAAATGTCCACGAGTAAAAAAGGTCGTGAATTAGGTCGTGAAAGTGGGACAGGCCCTTTAGCTGTCTGAGTTCTTCTGGTGTTCATAAGGTCATAGGTGATCGGAGCAGAATTAGGCCTTTCGGCCCACCAAGTCCACTCTGCCATTCAATCACGGCTGATCTATCTCTCCCTCCCAACCCCATTCTCCTGCCGTCTCCCCATAACCTCTGACACCCGCACTAATCAAGTTCTTACCTCGGTGTTGCCTCCTTCATAGAAACATAGAAAAATAGGTGCAGGAGTGGGCCATTCGGCCCTTCGAGCCTGCACCGCCATTCAATGTGATCATGGCTGATCATCCAACTCAGTATCCCGTACCTGCCTTCTCTCCATACCCCCTGATCCCTTTAGCCACAAGTGCCACATCTAACGCCCTCTTAAATATAGCCAATGAACTGGCCTCAACTACCTTCATTGTTCCTTTGTGGTATTGTATTCATTGCATCTTAATGCACAGTCATGATAAGACTATGCTTCACACCAGATAAAAGTGTGCACATTTACACTTACAGCATTCAGCCCGCAGAGTTGATAGCAGGACATGGTCACGACAGTAGTGATGAGTTGCCAGCGGACAGACCGATTTTGCAACAACTCCAACACCGACGCTATGTGGACTTCGCTCTGGGCTCTCCTCTCGCCCAGGACTTCTTCTATTTCCTCTGTGACGTCTTCTTTCCCATGGAAGACTTGAAATGCTGCAAGAAATGATGGGGGGTCAGTGATTTCTGTAGTCATGCCCAAGGACTCTCTGTCTACACTGACAACAAGACCTTGGTTTGATTCTACTTTTGGGGGCAGCATCAAAAGGAGCACTTCTCTCACCTGAGAACACAATAGATTCTATTAATGTTGTAAGGTCATAAAGTCATAAGTGATAGGAGCAAAATTAGGCCATTCGGCCCAACTAGTCCACTCCGCCATTCAATCATGGCTGATCTATCTCTCCCTCCTAACCCCATTCTCCTGCCTTCTCCCTATAAGGTCATAAGGTCATAAGTGATAGGAGCAAAATTAGGCCATTCGGCCCAACTAGTCCACTCCGCCATCCAATCATGGCTGATCTATCTCTCCCTCCTAACCCCATTCTCCTGCCTTCTCCTTATAAGGTCATAAGGTCATAAGTGATAGGAGCAAAATTAGGCCATTCAGCCCAACTAGTCCACTCCGCCATTCAATCATGACTGATCTATCTCTCCCTCCTAACCCCGTTCTCCTGCCTTCTCCCTATAAGGTCATAAGTAATAGGAACAAAATTAGGCCATTCGGCCCAACTAGTCCACTCCGCCATTCAATCATGGCTGATCTATCTCTCCCTCCTAACCCCATTCTCCTGCCTTCTCCCTATAACCTCTGACACCCGTACTAATCAAGAATCTCTCTATCTCTGCCTTAAAAATATCCATTGACTTGGCCTCCACACCCTTCTGTGGCAAAGAATTCCTCATGAACAAAGCCAGTGCGTGTCTGTTTGGACAGCTGTCCTCATTGAAAATGCATTTTAAAAGATTTATTTTGATCTCGTCACAATATATTTTCTGTACCAACAATTGTTTCTTACCTAATAAACCATGCTATTAATAGACTTGCACATAAACAGGCCACTACTGCGTAAATGAACAAAATATGTACAATCGATCTGACAGAGACATCGTTTTTTTGCTTCTCAAACTGGAGGTTTCCATGGTTTCCATGCCAGCGATTAAACAGAGGAACTTATCGAGGCCATGACTAACGATGTAGGAAGGAACTGCAGATGCTGGTTTAAACCGAAGGTAGGCACACAATGCTGGAGTAACTCAGCGGGACGGGCAGCATCTCTTGAGAGAGGGAATGGGTGACGTTTTGGGTAGAGACCCTTCTTCGGACTCGACCCAAAACGTCGCCCATTCCTTCTCTCCAGAGATGATGCCTGTTCCGCTGAGTTACTCCAGCATTTTGTGTCCGCGACTCTTCCCTGACTAAAGATGTTCCATCCAATTGCAGCCACATAACCCGAGGAAACACAGATGAGTGGCTTCATCAGAACAACAATATTTTGATTTACCATCCATCGTAATGGATTCACAGGCACAATGTTTCAGGTATTTCTATATAAAACATCACATTCTGTCAAATATGGAGAAGTATGACAGGTTGTTGATTGGAGCATTATCTCTTCTGGGTGGGTAACTTGTGGAGGCAAATTCAATTACTCAGATCTAAAGCCGTTAACAGTTATTTTTCCACCGCTGATTTGGACCACTGCTTCAATTTCAGTATATGCTGGAGAGGGAGCAGATGAGATTCACCAGGATTGTTCTAGTCGCGAGGAGAGACTGGATCTATTTTCCCTGAAGCAGGGTGGCACGGTGGCTCAGTGGTAGTGTTACTGCCTTACAGCGCCGGTGACCCGGGTTCGATCCCGACTACGGGCGCTGTCTGTACGGAGTTTGCACGTTCTCCCCGTGACCTGCGTGGGTTTTCTCCGAGATCTTCGGTTTCCTCCCACACTCCAAAGACGCACAGGTTTGCACATTAATTACCTTGGTGAATATAAAAATTGTCCCTAGTGGGTGTAGGGTAGTGTTAATGTGCGGGGATCGCTGGTCGGCGCGGACTCGGTGGGCCGAAGGGCCTGTTTCCGCGCTGTATCTCTAAATTGAACTAAACTAAATTAACTACCATATGTTTGGATGTCAAAAAAAAGTTTGTTCTGCACTGGGTCTTTCCCTGGAATCTGGGAATCAAGAACCCTGGGATCTCCTGGAGTTACATGGAAAAGCATGAATGTATTAGGGATAGACAGTATGGGCTTGGCAAAGAGGGAGGTCTTGTCTCACAAACATTCTGGAGTTTTTTGAGGAGGTGATGATGATGAGGACAAGTAATGGTAGGGCAGTTGCTGTTGTCACCATGAATTTTAGTGAAGCATTCAGCAAGTGCCTCGGTGATATGCAGATGATTAACGCATATGGGTGCCATGAAGACATGGTAGATTGGATTCACAATTGGCTTTGCCACCAAAGACAGAATGTAGTAGGAAGGAACTTCAGACGCTGGTTTAATCCGAAGATAGACACAAAATGCTGGAGTAACTCAGCGGGACAGGCAGCATCTCTGGAGAGAAGGAATAGGTGACGTTTCGGGTCGAGACCTTTCGTCAGACTGAGAGTCAGGGGAAAAGGAAACGAGAGATATAGACGTTGATGTGGAGAGATATAGAACAAATGAATGAAAGACATGCAAAAAAGTTATGATGATTAAGGTAACAGGCCATTGTTAGCTGTGTGCGAGGTTAAACAAGTACACATGTGACTCAACAAGACGACTTTGAAGCTGGTACGGCTTGGGTGGGGTGAGGGATGGAGAGAGAGGGGATGCAAGGGGTACCTAAAGTTAGAGAAATCAATATTTATACCACTGGTATGAATGTAGTGGTGAAGGGTCCATTAATTTTGACTGGAGGTAAGCGACCAGCGGTGTTCAGCGCAGATACATATGTTGATTGTGATATATATTGCTGCGAGACGGCTGCCCTGCCAGCAGCGTGTTAGGCAATTCTATTTTTTTGTTTTTTTTAGCGTGTCCAAATGTTTGTTTCAATGTCTCTCTGTGTGTCTTGTGTGGGGGTGGTGAGGAGGGATAAGTGCTTTCGATCTCCTCCTCCACGGAGAGGCGACTTTTTCCACGTTTATACCATGGATTGGTGTGGCCTTTCCCAGAGATGGGCCTGGAGTGAAAATATAGGCGCAGGCGCAGCGTGGAACTTTCATCGCGGAGCGGGCGAGCCCTCGCCGGGGGTCGCCGGAAGGGCGTGCTCCGATCGCTGGCCCGCGACGGCCTGAAGCCGCGGTCTGCGGAGATTCCCACTGGCGTGGCGTCCGGAGCCTGGGATCCCTCGTTGGGGACCCCGGAGAAGAGCTCCGACCGCCAACCCACGGCCTACAACAGATTGAAGCCGCGGTCTGCGGTACTTCTAGCCACGGGCGCGGCGGGGACTTACTTACTTCCCATCCGGAGCGGGATCCCTCGCCGGGAATCCCTGGAGAAGAGTCATCTTCAAGCCGCGGTCACCGATAGGGAAGCATCAATTCGGGACTTACCTTGCCTGTACATCTGGCCGCTCACAGGGAATAATGAAGGAGGACTGACTAAACTTTGCGCCTTCCATCACAGTGATGAATGCTTTCGTGGATGTTTTGTGTTAATTTTTTTATTGTGTATTGTGTGGTCTTTTTTTATTGTACCGCTGCTGGCAAATTCATTTCACTGCACTTCATTGTGAATGTGATGAATAAATCTGACTATTGACTATTGACTACTGGTGACCCTCGGACTATCCTTGATCGGACTTTGCTGGCTTTACCTTGCACTAAATGTTATTCCCCTCTCTACACTGTAAATGGATCGATTGTGATCATGTGTTGTCTTTCTGCTGACTGGTTAAGCATGCAACAAAAGTTTTTCACTATACCTCAACATATATAAATTGTGCCGAAGGAACTGCAGATGCTGGTTTAAATCAGCGATAGACACAAAATGCTGGAGTAACTCAGCGGGACAGGCAGCATCTCTGGGGAGAAGGAATGGGTGATGTTTCGGGTCAAGACCCTTCTTCAGACTGAATCAGGTGAGAGGGAGGCACAGAGATAAGAAATGTGAGGTGTGAACACGAGACAAAGGGGATGAAGTTCAAGGAAAATGTGGAATAGATCATTCTGAATAGATCATTCAGTCCCAGTTTGAAGAAGGGTCTCCTATCTCCTTCGCTCCTTAGATGCTGCTGCACCCGCTGAGTTTCTCCAGCCTTTTGTGTACCCTAGAATAGATCATTGTTAGCTAGGAGAAGGTGACAACAAACCATCAGAGATAAAATGTAAAAACAGGGACTGGCAGACTAGTCGGAGAACTGGGAAGGGGGGGAGGGATGGAGAGAGGGGGGAGACAATGGCTACTTGAGGTTCGAGAAGCCAATGTTCATACCGCTGGGGTGTAAGCTGCCCAAGAAAAATGTGAGGCGCTGTTCCTCCAATTTGCGTTGGGCCTCACTCTGACAGTGAAACAGAGAGGTCAGTTTGGGAATGGGAGGGGGAGTTAAAGTGTTGAGCAACCAGGAGATCAGGTAGGTTTAGGCGGACTGAGCGGAGGTGTTTAGTTGGACCATTTTCCACGCTGTATCACTCAATGACAAAGAAATAGGTCAAGGATAATTGCAATTTACTGAATTATCAAAGCGTAATATGATCAGGTAGCACATCCATCACAAATTGCTGTAAATTATATTCATACAAGGTTCAGTCAGAAGCAGATTAATAATTTAGATTAAACAGGAGGAAGATAGCCATGAAAAAGGAAGAGATAAAGGGTTAATGCAATAAAACGAGATTACGGAAATATTTGCATTTATGAGCGAAGCTTAGTTTTGGATTCATTAATTGCACAAAATCAAAGAAAAGTCATATTTGCACAAAAGATTAGATACAGGATCTAAATTGTGCACACTAACTTTCAAAGGTGAAATGTACCACACATCTTTATGATTTATTACTTTTCTTTAATTAAAGGGCCTGTCCCACTTACGCAACTTTTTTGGCGACTGCCCGCACCCGTTATAGGTCATTACAGGTCGCCGAAAATGTTCAACATGTTGAAAATCCAGCGGCGACCAGAACAAGGTACGACTCTTTAGGCGACTACTCACGACCATACAGGCTTCACCCCGCGACATGTCGCCAGTGTGTCGCCTGTACGGTCGTGAGTCGTCTCCTAGTCACCCAAAGAGTCGTAGCGTGTTTCTGGTCGCCGCTGGATTTTCAACATGTTTCAAAGTCGCGTAAGTGGGACAGGCCCTTAACATATCATTTTACGGATTCTTTCCCGAATATCAGCAGGCAGAGAAAGTTTCTGTTGCTAGAGTTTCAGAGTTGAGAAAGGTACGTTGGGTTGCTATGTCCAAGGAGTTGATGCAGAAGAAAACCTTTAGAAACATATGGAGGGACACAAAAAAATATTCAGAAAAGCCATGAGTCATCCCCTCATGTAATGAGATGACGGTTCTTTGTCTGGGCTATCCACTGAGCTGAATGGCAAAGGCTATTATAAAGTTAGATCGGTTTAAAAAAAAATCAAATTTGTGAGGCAAGAACTCCACACAAAGTCACTGACTCTCTCTTGACCCAGTCTGAAGAAGTGCCTCGACCCGAAACATCACCCATTCATTCCCTTCCGAGATGCTGCCTGTCTCGCTGAGTTGCTCCAGCATTTTGTGTCTACCTTTAGTTTGAACTTTCCTACACATTGACACATCCAACATCTTTGTTTCTCCAAATGCGAGTAAATACTCTGCCGAAACTCTTCTCCAATTATTTCCCTACCACTGACAGGAGGCTCATCTCTCAGTCTATACATTTCCCAGTTTATCCCTGTTATCCTTTTTTCCACAAAGGAACAATGTTGGCTAGTCTACAGTCATGTGTCACCTCACCCGTGGCTAATGAGAATTTAAAGAAATTGGTCCAGATCCGCACAATCTCTTCTATTGCCTCCTGTAGACCCCTGGGATGAATCCTATCAACCATGGTGTCCTACCCACCTTAGTGTTTTTTTCAAGAGAACAAACTTTCTTAATATCGACATGCTCAGGAATGTTAACATACCCCCTCCCCATATATCACTGTCATGTATGATCTTCTTATTAGTGAATATTAGTGCAAAGTACTCATTTAAGGCCCACTGTCATTTCAGACATAGATTCCCTCCTGTTTCACGGAATGGACCTACACTGTCGCCAGCAACCCTAATATACACACACGCACACACACATGTGTATATATATATATTTCGTATATATACACATATACACACACATACACACACACACACACATATACATACTCCAACACATACACACACACACACATAGACACACTAAGATACACACATACACACACAGACACATACACACACAGACACACACACATATAGACACACAATATACACACACCCACACAAACATAGACACATGCACACACAAACACACACATATATACACACACACACATATACACACTCACACACACACATAGACCCACACACATATACACACATAAAATGCCTTGGGATTCTCTGTAATCCTACTTGCCAAGCTTGTGCCATGGTCCTTTCAGCTTTGCAAATTCTTCATGTTCTTCCTGCTTTCTTGATAACTTTCAAGTCCTTTAAGGAATATCAAAGGCTAACCAGCTGGCCTCTAACATTCTCCCATATTTTACGTGGAATATCAGCCCCTGCCAATCTACGCTCCAATTCCTGCCGTATGCTGTTCTAATTATACTCCTCTGATCTAGTACTTTCATCTGAGAACCAGTCTTCTCCGTACCACCTCAAGGATTTTCAAGAAGAGAAAATTGTAGCATGCTTTAAAAGGCAAAATTCTGAAAGTAGAATGTTGAAAAGCGAGAATAAAAGGTGGGCCATTTAGGACTGAGATGAGGACAAACTTTTTCACCCGGAGAGTTGTGAATCTGTGTAATTCTCTGCCACAGAAGGCACTGGAGGCCAATTCACTGGATGTATTCAAGAGAGAGTTGGATATAGCTCTTATGACTAATGGAATCAAGGGATATGGGGAGACAGCAGGTGTAGATTAGTTTATGCATGAGAACCAATCATAGAAGAATAGCATCACTCACCCCGCCCTACTGTATGATTTATACTAACACCCACTTCCTGTACTGGTCAGTCTTGGAAGCGGTCTTGAACTTCAGATTGTATTATTTAGTCATTTACATGGTGTCAGAAGTGGGATTCGAACCCACGCCTCAAATTGTATAGTATTGTTGGCCTGGCTAAAAAACCGCAATCCTACCTTGTGGACTATGATGGCACCATAGGGGTACTAATTCTGGGTGATCAGTTATGATCATACTGAATGGCGGTGCTGGCTCGTAGGGCCGAATGTCCTACTCCTGCACCTATTTTCTATGTTTCAATAGACAATAGACAATAGTCTATGTCTATGTTATTCTCTACCTGTGGAACACTGCAGGATAAACAAATTTAGATATACTGTATGAGCTGGGTAAGGTTTTCCCTCTTTTCTTGACAGTGGCTTCAGAAGTATAAGATGTAAATGTAAGATCAGAATGTTTCAGTACAGAAATAACAAATAATTGAAAATGTGAAACTCATCACATCGAGCAAGTGTGATTTTGAATTGAGAGAAATCATCAGGACTGACAATGACAATATTTCGGTAAAGATATCAAAGTACAGAGAACAAAAATGCATCATTTAAAAAATTGGTAAAAAATATTATATAGCCAAAAAGTGCCAATAACTGAGAGCTTAAATGGGAGCTTTGCTGCCCTACGGGTTACAAGATGGAGGTCAACATCAAAACTTCCATTCAAATAGCACGGTTAATGCAGCAAACCATTCCAAGATATTTTACAAGAGTATTATTGAACAGAAATGGACATCACAACCTTGTGCTCCACTTTCCATCCCTGGAGAACCAACCTTCAGTGAATTGAAATGTTGATCATAAGAGCATAAGATCATAAGTGATAGGATTAGAATCAAGTCAAGTCACTTTTATTTCTATAGCACATTTAAAAAGCAACTCTCGTTGACCAAAGTGCTTTACATTCGTGGAAGTACTAAGGTTATACAACAGTGGTTCATAGATTAAGTAAATACATACATATAGCCCTCCCTCAGAGAATGTCAAGAAAGGCTTGAGAGTAGAGATGAGTTTTAAGTCTCGAATTAAGAGTCGATGGAGGGGGCAGTTCTGATGGGAAGAGGAATGCTGTTCCACAGTCTAGGAGCTGCAACCGCAAAGGTCGCCCCTGAGCTTATGCCTAGACCGCGGGATGTTCAGCAACCCCAAGTCGGCCGATCTGAGGGGCCTGGAGGTGGTGTGGTGGGTGAGCAGACTTTTGATGAAGGTGGGGGCAAGCCCATTGAGGGCTTTGTAGACATAAAGAAGGATCTTGAAATTTATTCGGAACCGCACAGGGAGCCAGTGGAGAGAGGCCAGGATCGGGGTGATGTGGTCCCTTTTTCGGGTGCCCGTCAGGAGTCTCGCTGCGGCGTTTTGGACCAGTGGCAGGCGGGACAGGGAAGATTGGCTGATGCCAGTGTAAAGGGAGTTGCAGTAATCGAGGCGGGAGGAGATACATGTGTGGATGATCTTTCCGAGGTCATCAAACTGGAGGAATCGTTTTATTTTAGCTATTGTCTGAAGCTGGAAGAAGCTAGCTTTTACCACGGCATTCGGCGCATCAAGTCTACTCCGCCATTCAACCCTGGCTGACCTGTCTCTCCCTCCTAACCTCTATTCTCCTGCCTTCTCCCCATAACCCCTGACACCCGTACTAATCAGAAATCTATCTCTGCCTTATAAATATCCACTGACTTGGCCTCCACAGCCTTCTGTGGCAAAGAATTGCACAGATTAACCGCCCTCTGATTAAAAAAATTCTTCCTCATCTTCCTAAAAGAATGCCCTTTTAATTATGAGGCTATGACCCTTAGTCCCAGACTCTCCCACTAGTAGAAACATCCTCTCCCCATCCACTCTATCCAAGCCTTTCATTATTCTGCACGTTTCAATGAGATCCCCCTTCATTCTTCTAAACACCAGCGAGTACAGGCTCAGTGCCGTCAAACGCTCATCGTATGTTAACCTACTCATTGCTGGGATTATTCTTGCAAACCTCCTCTGGAGCCTTTTCAGAGTCAGCGCATCGTTCCTCAGATATGGTGCCCATAATTGCTGGTAATATTCCAAATGGCGAAATACTTCACCATATTCATGAAGCCAGCATAGGCTTTGGTCGTCTAAGATGAAAACCTCAAACCCAACACAAAGCTCATGGTCTACCAGGTAACAATGCTACCTGCCCTGATGCACACTCTGAGATAAGGACTACCTATAGCAGGCATGTCAAAGCCTTGTGTAATGCCACTGATGATGTCCACTGCCAGGATAGAACCAGAGTGCATTCCCTGAAACATCCCCAGCTTTAGGCTGAGCCAACCAAGTAATTTGTACATCCGACAAGAGGAAAACAGGGGAATCTTTTCAAGGATGTTTTCAAACTTTTGTACAAAAAATGTATTGAAGTACAACAACTATTAGGAATCCTTGGCCTGTAAAGGGCCTGTCCCACTTGGGCGTCATTTCCACGTCACGCTGATGGCGCGCAAATATTTTGTACATCCCAAAATCCTGGGGCACCACGTGTCACTGCCTACGTCACCATGCACCATGCACACATCATGTGCGCATCATGACACACGAGTCGTGACGCGTAAATTATGTCACGTAAATAACACGCAAGTGGGACAGGCCCTTAACAGATCAAAATGGACGGAGAACATTTGGGATGGTGTTGAAAGCATACGAAAGATTCTCAATGAAAGCATGCGCAAGATCAGTAAAAAGGCTGGGAAGGATCAAGCCATCTTTAAAACGGTCCACTTACTCGTTCTGACAAGCACTCCACTCGACAGAAACGCAACAAAACCCATTGAACCAACAGAACTGAGTGGAAGCACTTACAGGCCTCCCTGAGAATGAGTAGACACAATCTTGGCCACGTCACCCATTATTATCACGAACAATATTTGAGGCTTTGGATAATTCACCGTGGTCATTGAGAACTCGATGCAGCCTGCATCTGTTGCAAGGTGCACTGAGGTGCATATGGAAATTGGACTGAGCGCCATTTATGACCTTCCCACTTCCACCTCGTTGTAGGCTCGGAAAGATGCTGGTGAAACCACTGATGACCACTGCTGTGAGCAAGATGGCCAGCTGCATCCTCTCTCTCACATCGCCATTGAAAAGGAAGACTAACAAAAGGAAGACTCCCATTAATGGGAGAGTCTAGGACTAGAGGTCATAGCCTCAGAATTAAAGGATTTATTTTAGGAAGGAGATGAGGATGAATTTATTTGGTCAGAGGGTGGTGAATCTTTGGAATTCTTTGCTACTAGAAGGCTGCGGAGGCCAAGTCAGTGGGTATTTTTAGGGCAGAGATAGATAGAATCTTAATTAGTACGGGTGTCAGGGGTAATGAGGAGAAGGCAGGAGAATGGGGTTAGGAGTGAGAGACGATCAGCCATGATTGAATGGCGGAGTAGACTTGATGGGCCGAATGGCCTAATTCTGCTCCTATCACTTATGATCTTATGATCAATGATTGCCTGCTGCTGTTTTTTCGTTTCTTTCCTGAGGACACCGGCGCTACAATTTTCAATCTCCAGAGAATTATAGCAATGAAAAGAAGCCCTGCAGCTCAACAAGCCCGCACTGACTATCAGCCGTTCATTTACACTAATCAAGATTCAAGAAAGTTTATTGTCATGTGTCCCTGATAGGACAATGAAATTCTTGCTTTGCTTCAGCACAACAGAACATAGTAGGCATGAATACAGAACAGATCAGTGTGTCCATGTACCATTATATAAATATATACACACATGAATAAATAAATTGATAAATTGCAACTAAACAGATAATGGGTTATTAATGTTCAGAGTTTTGTCCGAGCCGAGTTTAATAGCCTGATGGCTGTGGGTAAGTAGCTATTCCTGAACCTGGTCGTTGCAGTCTTCAGGCTCCTGTACCTTCTACCTGAAGGTAGCGGGGAATGAGTGTGTGGCCAGGATGGTGTGGGCCGTTGATGATGCTGCCAGCCTTTTACATTACTAATCAATGTAATTTTCATTTTCTACTCTTTGCCTCATGTTTGTCAACAAATTCGGAATGGCAAGGACATGAAGTCTGATGGTTGATAACTCGTCCTTCTGAATCAGATTGGTAAATGATGGGATAGCTTTCAGACAGATCAAAAACAATAATTCTATCTGTCTATTAAATGATTCTTTAATAATTGGTGTAGCTGTAGCCTACAGAATAGACAGCCTTGTCAAAGAGGAATATGCAACACTCCTTCAAAAATCTACAAAATTACTAAGGAACAAAGTAGATAAGTAGATTTTTTATCATCCATACTATGTCTCTCTCTGTCTCTCCCTCCTTCCTATATAGGCAGTGAAGGCAAGACTCCAAAATATAAGTAGAGTATTTGTAATAGACACCCAGAGAATTGTGAATCTGTGGAATTCTCTACCACAGAAGGCAGTGGAGGCCAATTCACTGAATGTTTTCAAGAGAGAGATGTATATAGCTCTTAGGGCTAATGGAATCAAGGGAGACAAAAGAGCTGGAGAAACTCAGCGGGTGTAGCAGCATCTATGGAGTGAAGGAAATAGGCAACGTTTCGGGCCGAAACCCTTCTTCAGACAGATGTAGGGTGGGGGGAGGGGGGCGGTGAGAAGAAAGCAAGAGGAGGAGCCAGAGGGCTGAGGGAGAGCTGAGAAGGGGAGGAGACAATAAGAGCTACCGGAAATTGGAGAAGTCAATGTTCCTGCCCTTGGGGTGTAAACTGCCCAAGTGGAATATGAGGTGCTGCTCCTCCAATCAAGGGATATGGGGAGAAAGCAGGGACGGGGTACTGATATAGGATGATCAGCCATGATTATATTGATTGTCTCCAAGGGCCGAATGGCCTACTCCTGCACCTTGAGTAGGGGGCGCTGTCCTATGTGGTATGGCTGCCCAGCCTGCAGCTGTATGTTTTTCACTCTTTTCTTTATTATTAGTGAGTTAAAGTGTTTTGTTTTTGGAGTCTATTCTTTTTTATGTGGGGGGAGGGGGGGGGGAGGGGGGGGGGGGGGAAGGGGGAAACTACTTTTCCTGGTCCCTACCTGGTCGGAGAGGCAGCTTTTCTCCGGGCTGCACTTTTGACCCGTCCTCGCGGCCTACCAGCGGGCCTGGAGCAGCGTTTCCTGAGGAGATCGCCCAGAACCTCGGCTTCAGCAGCGGCGGAGCGCTGGAGCGCCATTTCCTTCCTGGGTCGCGATTCCTTTCCTGGGTCGCCGCGCTGGAACTCCAGTGAGCTGAGACCGCAGAGAAAAACATCGCGGAGCCGCGGGTCTGTGGAGCGGCGGCGCTGAACTTCAACATCGGGAGCCAGTGGGGGAGCTCCATTCAGCGCGGCCTTGTCGGCTTCCGCGGAAGCCGCGGACTCCGGTAAGGTCGTTCCAGGTGTCCCAAGCCGCTGAGAGGTTTCTCCTGACGCCGGAGCTCCATCACCCAGCGAGAACGGCCTGGCACATCGGGCCTCCGTGAAGGCGACTGCGGAGGCCTCAATAGGCCTGACTATGGGTGGACATGGGTTGGGGACTGGACATTGTGCCTTCCCTCATAATGGGAACCATTGTGGGGGGATGTTTTTTGGGTTTGAATCTCTTTATTAGTGTTGTGTCTGTATTCTTTTTTTGTGTGCTGCATTGGCAGGAAACATTTCACTACATCAATTGGTGTATGTGACCAATTAACTATCCTTAACCTTAACCTTTGTTTCTAATAGAAAGAGAAGCCAGAAATCTAAGATGTTGTGGCTTTTATTATGTGCCTTGATTGCTGTGTTATTAAGTGATTCAGGCCAGAAAGACAGAAAGTCAGCTTAATTCAATGGCACATGGAATTTTTCCCAACAAAACTGAAGTCAGATCTTGTTCTGAGCTATTTATTTTCAGTCAGTGATCCATCACTGGACTATCCTCAGTGATTACAATGTCGAGGTTGAAATTGGTCTCCTGGAAATACACAATCCCAGTAATAATGCATGACTAGTTCACATATTTTCCTTTGGAAGCAACCAGCAAAGCAGGCAGAATATAAAATGGACTCTCCCACCAAGAGTAAAGCCCCTGTTCCACTGAGGAAAACTGAACGGAAACCTCTGGAGACTTTGCGCCCCACCCAAGGTTTCCGTGCGGTTCCCGAAAGGTTTTGTCCTCCGGCAACCACCTTCAACTAGCATCGCAACCGGCTTCGACTAAAAATTTACCGATTTTTAAAATGGAAACCACTTTCGACCATTAGTGAGACTGACAAAAACCTCCTGGGAACCTCCGGGAACCGCACGGAAACGTTGGATGGCGCGCAAAGTCACCAGAGGAGACTTTCCTAAGTGGGACAGGGGCATTAAGGAATCAAGAACCAGAGGAGATAGACAAAAATGCTGGAGAAACTCAGCGGGTGAGGCATTTTGACCCGAAACGTCACCTATTCCATCGCTCCATAGATGCTGCCTCACCTGCTGAGTTTCTCCAGCACTTTTGTCTACCTTCGATTTTTGCAGCATCTGCAGTTCTTTCTTAAAGTACCAGAGGACGTAGGTTTAAGGTGAGAGGGGAGAGATTTAATAATAGCTGGGGGAGGGAACTTTATCCGCGTATGGAAGGAAGTGAATAGAATAAGGGATGAGAAGATGCATGGAGGAATAAAGAAAGAAAGGGATAAGAATTAGTGAGGGGAAGGTTATGGAGGAAGAAGAGAAAAAGAGAAGGAATAAATGGAGCCCCGAATGGGTTGAAAACAAAATTACCAGTTTCTCAGCAATTATATCAACTTATTAAAATTGTCGAACTAAGAGGCAATCCAGATAATATATTTTGTGTTGCACTACTAACAACTACAAAATAAATTAAATCGACACAAAGGAGACAACATAGAGTGCTGGAACAGCTCAGCAAGTCAGGAAGCACCTCTGGAGAACATGGACGAGTGATGTTTCAGGTCGGGAATCTTCTCCAAACAAACGGGTTGCCTTAGCTGATAACACATTGAGAACATAAAACATGGTAGACACAAAATGCTGGAATAACTCAGCAGTACAGGCAGAATCTCTGGAGAGAAGGAATAGGTGCCATTTAGGGTCGGGACCCTTCTACTAGAGAAGAACGGTCTCTACCTAGAAAGTCACCCGTTCCTTCTCTCCAGAGATGCTGCCTATCCCGCTGAGTTACTCCAGCATTTTGTGTCTATCTTTGGCTAAAACCAGCATCTGCAGCTCCTTCCCACACATAAAACGTTGCAAACTACACAAACAAATAACGAACCCTGCCTTGTATAATTTTGTACAAATCCAAATCACAAAATCGATTTGTTACATTTGAAAGGCATTCAAAGAGCATCATGTCACCCTAAGATTACTTTTAGAAGTTACAAAAACACTACAGGCTCCAATTCAGAAGGTCAAAGAACAGCTCTGTCAGTTCTACAAGGCCTTCCTGTGTCAGTTTCAGCACTCGATAGTTTTTTGACCTATTGCATTTTGTACACAGCTATCAGCATTTTGTGACCTCAGTACCCAGCTGGTAAAGGGAGATGTCACAAACACAACAGTTAAAACTGCCAGGTAGAACTTTCAAAAACCTCGACCAACAATCCAAAGACCAGGTTTCAAATCCCACCATCCCTACTGTGAAATTTAAATTCAATTAACCTGGGATTTGGGAAGCACCAACCAGTCTCAGGAATGGTGACCATGAATGGTTTGTCATTTAAAACTGAGCCGAGAAAAAACTTTTTTACCCAGAGACTTGTGAATTTATGGAATTCCCTGCCACAGAGGGCAGTGGAGGCCAAATCACTGGATGGATTTAGGAGAGAGTTGGATAGAGCTCTAGGGGGCTAGTGGAGTCAAGGGATATGGGGAGGAGGCAGGCACGGGTTATTAATAGCGGACGATCGGCCATGATCACAATGCAACGCGGTGCTGGCTTGAAGGGCCGAATGGCCTCCTCCTGCGCCTATTTCCTATGTGTCTATGTTTCTAACATCGATCTCAAGAGTCAAGAGTGTTTTATGCAGCACAACAGAATATGTAACCATAGTTCACTGTAAACAACATAATAGAGAGAAAAAAGTTAAATGTAGATATACACATACTGTATATATACACACTGCATTCAGAAAGTATTCAGACCCCTTCAGTTTTTTCACATTTTGTTACGTTACACCCTTATTCTAAAATGGATTCAAACATTTTTTTAATCATCAATCTACACACAATACCCCAGAATGAAGGAAAAAAAAACAGGTGTTTAGAAATTTTTGAAAAGTAATTAAAAATAAATAAATGATATATCACATTTACATAAGTATTCAGACCCTTTGCTATGACACTCAAAATCGAGCTTTGGTTCATCCTGTTTCCATTGATTATCCTTGAGATGTTTCTACAACTTGATTGGAGTCCACCAGTGGTAAATTAAATTGATTGGACATGATTTGGAAAGGCACACACCTGTCTATATAAGGTCCCACAGTTGACAGTGCATGGCAGAGCAAAAACCAAGCCATGAAGACGAAGGAATTGTGCGTAGACCTCCGAGATTGGATCGTGTCGAGACACAGATCAGGGGAAGGTTTAAAACAATTTCTGCAGCATTGCAGGTTCCGAAGAGCACAGTGGCCTCCGTCATTCTTAAATGGAAGAACTTTGGAACCACCAGGACTCTTCATAGAGCTGGCCGCCCGGCCAAACTGAGCAATTGGGGGAGAAGGGCCTTGGTCAGGGAGGTGACCAAGAACCCGATGGTCACTCTGACAGAGCTCCAGAGTTCCTCTGTGGACATGGGAGAACCTTCCAGAAGGACAACTATATCTGCAGCATGCCACCAATCAGGCCTTTATGGTAGAGTGGCCAGACGGAAGCCACTCCTCAGTAAAAGGCATATGACAGCTCGCTTGGAGTTTGCCAAAAGGCATGAGAAACAAGATTCTCTGGTCTGATGAAACCAAGATTTAACTCTTTGGCCTGAATGCCAAGCGTCACGTCTGGAGGAAACCAGGCACTGCTCATCACCTGGCCAATACCATACCTACGGTGAAGCATGGTGGTGGTAGCATCATGCTGTGGGAATGTTTTTCAGCCAAAGGGGAAAGATTTAATAGATAGCTGGGGGGAAACTTTATCCGCGTATGGATGGAAGTGAATAGAGTAAGGGATGAGAAGATGCATGGAGGAATAAAGAAAGAAAGGGATAAGAATTATTGAGGGGAAGGTTAGGCAGAAAGAAGAGAAGGAAGGAGAAAAAGAGAAGGAATAAATGGAGCCCCAAATGGGTTGAAAACAAAATTACCAGTTTCTCAGCAATTAGATCAACCTACTTTTAAAATTGTTTGGCAGACAATTGATAATGTTGAATTGTCGAACTAAGAGGCAATCCAGATTATATATTTTGTGTTGCACAATCGACACAAAGGAGACAACATAGAATGCTGGAGCAGTTCAGCAAGTCAGGAAGCACCTCTGGAGAACATGGACAAGTGATGTTTCAGGTCGGGACTTTTCACCAAACTAACGGGTTACCTGAGCTGATAACACATTGAGAACATAAAACGTGGTAGACACAAAACGCTGGAGTAACTCAGCAGTACAGGCAGAATCTCTGGAGAGAAGGAATAGGTGCCATTTAGGGTCGGGACCCTTCTCCAGTCTGAAGAACGGTCTCTACCTAGAAAGTCACCCATTCCTTCTCTCCAGAGATGCTGCCTGTCCCGCTGAGCTACTCCAGCATTTTGTGTCTATCTTTGGCTAAAACCAGCATCTGCTGCTCCTTCCCACACATAAAACATTGTAAACTACACGAACAAATAAAGAACCCTGCCTCGTATAATTTTGTACGAATCCAAATCACAAAATCGATTTGTTATATTTGAAAGGCATTCAAAGAGCATCATGTCACCCTAACGTTATTTTTAGAAGTTTCAAAAACACTACAGGCTCCAATTCAGAAGGTCAAAGAACAGCTGTCAGTTTTCGCCTACAAGGCCTTCTAGTGGCAGTTTCAGCACTCGATAGTTTTTTGACCTATTGCATTTTGTACACAGCTATCAGCATTTTGTGACCTCAGTACCCAGCTGGTAAAGGGAGATACCACAAACGCAACAGTGAAAACAACCAGGTAGAACTTTCAAAAACGTGGACCAACAATCCAAAGACCAGGTTTCAAATCCCACCATCCCTGCTGTGAAATTTAAATTCAATTAACCTGGGATTTGGTAAGCACCAACCAGTCTCAGGAATGGTGACCATTAATGTTTTGTCATTTAAGACTGAGAAAAAACTCTTTTACCCAGAGACTTGTGAATTTATGGAATTCCCTGCCACAGAGGGCAGTGGAGGCCAAATCACTGGATGGATTTAAGAGAGAGTTGGATAGAGCTCTAGGGGGCTAGTGGAGTCAAGGGAGAAGGCAGGCACGGGTTATTGATAGCGGACGATCGGCCATGATCACAATGCAACGCGGTGCTGGCTTGAAGGGCTGAATGGCCTCCTCCTGCACCTATTTCCTATGTTTCTATGTTTCTAACATCGATCTCAAGAGTCAAGAGTGTTTTATGCAGCACAACAGAATATGTAACCATAGTTCACTGTGAACAACATAATAGAGAGAAAAAAGTTCAGTGTGTATATATACACATACTGTGTTTATATACACACTGCATTCAGAAAGTATTCAGACCCATTCAGTTGTTTCACATTTTGTTATGCTATACCCTTATTCTAAAATGGATTCAAACATTTTTTTAATCATCAATCTACACACAATACCCCAGAATGAAGAAGCAAAAACAGGTGTTTAGAAATTTTTGCAAAGTAATTAAAAATAAATAAATGATATATCACATTTACATAAGTATTCAGACCCTTTGCTATGACACTCAAAATTGAGCTTTGGTGCATCCTGTTTCCATTGATTATCCTTGAGATGTTTCTACAACTTGATTGGAGTCCACCAGTGGTAAATTAAATTGATTGGACATGATTTGGACAGGCACACACCTGTCTATACAAGATCCCACAGTGGACAGTGCATGTCAGAGCAAAAACCAAGCCGTGAAGACAAAGGAATTGTGCGTAGACCTCCGAGACAGGATCGTGTCGAGACACAGATCTGAGGAAGGGTATAAAACAATTTCTGCAGCATTGCAGGTCCCGAAGAGCACAGTGGCCTTCGTCATTCTTAAATGGAAGAACTTTGGAACCACCAGGACTCTTCATATAGCTGGTCGCCCGGCCAAACTGAGCAATCGGGGGAGAAGGGCCTTGGTCAGGGAGGTGACCAAGAACCCGATGGTCACTCTGACAGAGCTCCAGAGTTCCTCTGTGGACATGGGAGAAACTTCCAGAAGGACAACTATATCTGAAGCACTCCACCAATCAGGCCTTTATGGTAGAGTGCCAGACGGAAGCCACTCCTCAGTAAAAGGCACATGACAGCTCGCTTGGAGTTTGCCAAAAGGCATGCGAAACAAGATTCTCTGGTCTGATGAAACCAAGATTGAACTCTTTGGCCCGAATGCCAAGCATCGCGTCTGGAGAAAACCAGGCACTGCTCATCACCTGGCCAATACCATACCCATGGTGAAGCATGGTGGTGGCAGCATCATGGTGTGGGAATGTTTTTCAGCCAAAGGGGAAAGATTTAATAGATAGCTGGGGGGAAACTTTATTCCCGTATGGAGGGAAGTGAATAGAATAAGGGATGAGAAGATGCATGGAGAAATAAAAAGAAAGAAAGGGATAAGAATTATTGAGGGGAAGGTTAGGCAGAAAGAAGAGAAGGAAGGAGAAAAAGAGAAGGAATAAATGGAGCCCCAAATGGGTTGAAAACAAAATTACCAGTTTCTCAGCAATTAGATCAACCTACTTTTAAAATTTGTTTGGCAGACAATTGATAATGTTGAATTGTCGAACTAAGAGGCAATCCAGATTATATATTTTGTGTTGCACAATCGACACAAAGGAGACAACATAGAGTGCTGGAGCAGCTCAGCAAGTCAGGAAGCAGCTCTGGAGAACATGGACAAGTGATGTTTCAGGTCGGGACTTTTCACCAAACTAACAGGTTGCCTGAGCTGATAACACATTGAGAACATAAAACATGGTAGACACAAAATGCTGGAGTAACTCAGCAGTACAGGCAGAATCTCTGGAGAGAAGGAATAGGTGCCATTTAGGGTCGGGACCCTTCTCCAGTCTGAAGAACGGTCTCTACCTAGAAAGTCACCCATTCCTTCTCTCCAGAGATGCTGCCTGTCCTGCTGAGTTACTCCAGCATTTTGTGTCTATCTTTGGCTTCAACCAGCATCTGCAGCTCCTTCCCACACTTAAAACATTGTAAACTACACGAACAAATAAAGAACCCTGCCTTGTATAATTTTGTAAGAATCCAAATCACGAAATCGATTTGTTACATTTGAAAGGCATTCAAAGAGCATCATGTCACCCTAACATTATTTTTAGAAATTTCAAAAACACTACAGGCTCCAATTCAGAAGGTCAAAGAACAGCTCTGTCAGTTTTCACCTACAAGACCATCATGTGTCAGTTTCAGCACTCGATAGTTTTTTGACCTATTGCATTTTGTACACAGCTATCAGCATTTTGTGACCTCAGTACCCAGCTGGTAAAGGGAGATACACAAACGCAACAGTTAAAACTGCCAGGTAGAACTTTCAAAAAACCTGGGCCAACAATCCAAAGACCAGGTTTCAAATCCCACCATCCCTGCTGTGAAATTTAAATTCAATTAACCTGGGATTTGGGAAGCACCAACCAGTCTCAGGAATGGTGACCATGAATGGTTTATCATTTAAGACTGAGCCGAGAAAAAACTTTTTTACCCAGAGAGTTATGAATTTATGGAATTCCCTGCCACAGAGGGTAGTAGAGGCCAAATCACTGGATTGATTTAAGAGAGAGTTGGATAGAGCTCTAGGGGGCTAGTGGAGTCAAGGGATATGGGGAGAAGTCAGGCAATGGTTATTAATAGCGGACGATCGGCCATGATCACAATGAATGACAGTGCTGGCTTGAAGGGCCGAATGGCCTCCTCCTCCACATATTTCCTATGTTTCTATGTTTCTAACATCGATCTCAAGAGTCATAGAAACATAGAAACATAGAAATTAGGTGCAGGATTTCCCCCTTATCCTTAAGCTGTGACCCCTTGTCCTGGACCTCCCCAACATCGGGAACAATCTTCCTTCATCTAGCCTGTCCAACCCCTTAAGAATTTTGTACGTTTCTATAAGAAACAATCTCAATCTCCTAAATTCTAGAGAGTATACACCGGGTTTATCCAGTCTTTCTTCATAAGACAGTCCTGACATCCCAGGAATCAGTCTGGTGAACCTTCGGTGCACTCCCTCTATGGCAATAATGTCCTTCCTCAGATTTGGAGACCAGAACTGTACGCAATACTCCAGGTGTAGTCTCACCAAGACCCTATACAACTGAAGTAGAACCCCCCTGCTCCTATACTCAAATCCTTTTGCTATGAAAGCTAACATACCATTCGCTTTCTTCACTGCTTGCTGCACCTGCATGCCTACTTTCAATGACTGGTGTACCATAACACCCAGGTCGCGCTGCATCTCCCCTTTTCCTAATCTGCCACCATTCAGATAATAGTCTCCTTTCCTGTTTTTGCCACCAAAGTGGATAACCTCACATTTATCCACATTATACTGCATCTGCCAAACATTTGCCCACTCACCCAGCCTATCCAAGTCACCTTGCAGTCTCCTAGCATCCTCCTCACAGGTAACATTGCCCCCCAGCATAGTGTCATCCGCAAACTTGGAGATATTGCCTTCAATTCCCTCATCCAGATCATTAATGTATATTGTAAATAGCTGGGGTCCCAGCACGGAGCCTTGCGGTACCCCACTAATCACCGCCTGCCATTGTGAAAAGGACCCGTTTACTCCTACTCTTTGCTTCCTGTTTGCCAGCCAGTTCTCTATCCGCATCAACACTGAACCCCCAATGCCTTATGATTTAAGTTTGTATACTAATCTCTTATGTGGGACCTTGTCGAAAGCCTTCTGGAAGTCCAGATACACCACATCCACTGGTTCTCCCCTATCTACACTACTAGTTACATCCTCGAAATATTCCACAAGATTCATCAGTCATGATTTACCTTTCATAAATCCATGTTGACTTTGTCCAATGATTTCACCACTTTCCAAAGATGGGATATCCCATCTTTGATAACTGACTCTAGCAGTTTCCCCACTACCGATGTTAGACTAACTGGTCTGTAATTCCCCGTTTTCTCTCTCCCTCCCTTTTTAAAAAGAGGGGTTACGTTTGCTACCCGCCAATCCTCAGGAACTACTCCAGAATCTAAAGAGTTTTGAAAGATTATCACTAATGCATCCACTATTTCTGGAGCTACTTCCTTAAGTACTTAAGATAGGGATGCAGCCTATCTGGCGCTGGGGATTTATTGGCCTTTAATCCATCCAATTTACCCAACACCATTTCCCGACTAACCTGGATTTCACTCAATTGCTCCTTTGAACCGCGGTCCCCTGCTATTTCCGGCAGATTATTTATGTCTTCCTTAGTGAAAACGGAACCAAAGTAGTTATTCAATTGGTCCTCCATATCCTTGTTCCCCATGATCAACTCACCTGTTTCTGACTGCAAGGGACCTACATTTGTTTTAACTAATCTCTTTCTCTTCACATATCTATAAAGACTTTTGCAGTCAGTTTTTATGTTCCGTGCCAGTTTTCTTTCATAATCTATTTTTCCTTTCCTAATTAAGCCCTTTGTCCTCCTCTGCTGGTCTCTGAATTTCTCCCAGTCCTCTGGCATGCTGCTTTTTCTGGCTTATTTGTACGCATCATCCTTTGCTTTGATGCACAACACCCATAGAGTTTTCTGCCCCTTAGTGTTTCGCAGCTCTACCCATACCGATTCCACATCCTCCAAGCTAATGTCCTTCCTTTCCATTGCGTTAATCTCCTCTCTAACCAGCAACGCTACCCCACCTCCTTTTCCTTTCTCTCTATCCCTCCCGAATATTGAATATCTCTGGATGTTAAGCTCCCAGCCTTGGTCACCCTGGAGCCATGTCTCCGTGATCCCAACTAGATCATAATCATTAATAGCTATCTGCACATTCAACTCATCCACCTTATTGCGAATACTCCTTGCATTGAGACACAAAGCCTTCAGGCTTGTTTTTACAACGCTCTTACCCCTTATACAATTATGTTGAGAAATGGCCCTTTTTGATTTTTGCCCTGGTTTTGTCTGCCTGCCACTTTTACTTTTCACCTTGCTCCCTATTGCTTCTACCCTCGTTTTACACCCACCTGCCTCTCTGCTCTTGTACCCATCCCCCTGCCACATTAGTTTAAATATCAGAGTGTTTTATGCAGCACAACAGAATATGTAACCATAGTTCACTGTGAACAATATAATAAGAGAGAAAAAAATTCAGTGTGTATATACACATAATCACAAATACACATACTGTATATATACACAGTGCATTCAGAAAGTATTCAGACCCCTTCACTCTTTTCACATTTTGTTACGTTACACCCTTATTCTAAAATGGATTCAAACATTTTTTTAATAATCAATCTACACACAATACCCCAGAATGAAGAAGCAAAAACAGGTGTTTAGAAATTTTTGCAAAGTAATTAAAAATAAATAAATGAAATACCACATTTACATAAGTATTCAGACCTTTTGCTATGACACTCAACATTGAGCTTTGGTTCATCCTGTTTCCATTGATTATCCTTGAGATCTTTCTACAACTTGATTGGAGTCCACCAGTGGTAAATTAAATTGATTGGGCATGATTTGGAAAGGCACACACCTTCTCTATATAAGGTCCCACAGTTGACAGTGCATGTCAGAGCAAAAACCAAGCCATGAAGACAAAGGAATTGTGCGTAGACCTCCAAGACAGGATTGTGTCGAGACACAGACCGGGGGATTGGTATAAAACAATTTCTGCAGCATTGCAGGTCCCGAAGAGCACAGTGGCCTCCCTCATTCTTAAATGGAAGAGTTTTAGAACCACCAGGACTCTTCATAGAGCTGGCCGCCCGGCCAAACTGAGCAATCTGGGGAGAAGGGCCTTGGTCAGGGAGGTGTCACTTGGACAGAGCTCCAGAGTTCCTCTGTGGAGATGGGAGAACCTTCCAGAAGGACAATTATATCTGCAGCACTCCACCAATCAGGCCTTTATGGTAGAGTGGCCAGACGGAAGCCACTCCTCAGTAAAAGGCACATGACAGCTCGCTTGGAGTTTGCCAAAAGGCATGAGAAACAAGATTCTCTGGTCTGATGAAACCAAGATTTAACTCTTTGGCCTGAATGCCAAGCGTCACGTCTGGAGGAAACCAGGCACCGCTCATCACCTGGCCAATACCACACCTACGGTGAAGCATGGTGGTGGCAGCACCATGCTGTGGGGATGTTTTTCAGCGGCATGAACTGGGAGACTAGTTAGGATCGAGGGAAAGATGAACGGAGCAAAGTACAGAGAGATCCTTGATGAAAACCTGCTCCAGAGCATTCAGGACCTCAGACTGGGGCAGAGGTTCACCTTCCAACAGGACAACGACCCTAAGCACACAGTCAAGACAACGCAGGAGTGGCTTTGTGACAAGTCTGTGAATGTCCTTGAGTGGCCCAGCCAGAGCCCGGACTTGAACCCGATCGAACATCTCTGGAGGGACCTGAAAATAGCTGTGCATCGACGCTCCCCATCCACCCTGACAGAGCTTGAGAGGATCTGCAGAGAAGAATGGGAGAAATTGCCCAAATACAGGTGCGCCAAGCTTGTAGCGTCATACCCAAGAAGAATTGAGGCTGTAATCGCTGCCAAAGGTGCCTCAACAAAGTACTGAGTAAAGGGTCTGAATACTTATGTAAATTTGATATTTCAGTTATTTATTTTTAATTACTTTGCAAAAATTTCTAAACACCTGTTTTCCCTTTTTTATTATGGGGATTGATTTAAAAAAAAAGAATTTAATGCATTTTAGGATAAGGCTGTAACATAACAAAATGTGGAAAAAAATGAAGGGGTCTGAATACTTTCTGAATGCGCTGTAGATTATATATGTATGTATATATAAGTGTGTGTGTGTGTATATATATTATGTACACGCAAAATACAAACAATAATAGTCTATATAGTTCAGAGCTTTTTTGAGGTTGTCGTGTTTAATAGCCGAATGGCTGTAGGGAAGAAGCTGTTCCTGAACCTGGACATTACAGTTTTCAGGTTCCTGTACCTTATTCCCGACGGCAGGGGGGAAATGAGTGTGTGGCCATGGTGGTGTGGGTCTCTGATGATGCTGGCTGACTTTTTGAGGTTTGATGGTGGGGAGGTCAGAACCCGTGATAGACTGGGTAGTGTTTACTGCTTTTTGCAGTCTTCTTTGCTCCTGGGCATTCAAGTTGGGCATCTGGTTGACAAAGGAAAGGGAGGGAAATCTGCCGTCGACAGCTGAATTGCCCCATATGTAACCCCAGGCCCATTCCTCATGCCCACAAACTAAACACTAGGAGCAAATTACTGAATGGGAGATGCCAGAGAGTAATGGTGGATGGCTGTTTGTCAGGTTGGAAGCCGGTGACCAGTGGGGTGCCTTGGGGATCTGTGTTGGGTCCACTGTTGTTTGTCATGTACATCAATGATCTAGATGATGTGGTGGAAAATTGGATAAGTAAGTATGCAGATGATACTAAGATAGGTGGTGCTGTGGATAATGAAGTAGATTTTCAAAGTCTACAGAGAGATTTGGGCCATTTGGAAGAGTGGGCTGAAAGATGGCAGATGGAGTTTAATGCTGATAAGTGTGAGGTGCTACATCTTGGCAGGACAAATAAAAATAGGACGTAAATGGTAGGGAACTGAGGAATGCTGTGGAACAGAGGGATCTAGGACTAATGTGCATAGTTCCCTGAAGGTGGAATTGCATGTAGATAGGGTGATAAAGAAAGCTTTTGGTGTGCTGGCCTTTATAAATCAGAGCATTGAATATAGGAGTAGGGAAGTAATGTTAAAATTGTACAAGGCATTGGTGAGACAAATTCTGGAGTATGGTGTACAATTTTGGTCGCCTAATTATAGGAAGGATGTCAACAAAATAGAGAGAGTATAGAGGAGAACATTCTTTACTAGAATGTTGCCTGGGTTCCAGCAACTAAGTTACAGAGAAAGGTTGAACAAGTTAGGTCTTTATTCTTTGGAGCGCAGAAGGTTAAGGGGGGACTTGATTGAGGTCTTTAAAATGATGAAAGGGATAGACAGAGTTGACGTGGATAAGCTTTTCCCATTGAGGGTAGGGAAGATTCAAACAAGAGGGCATGACATGAGAATTAAGGGACAGAAGTTTAGGGGTAACATGAGGGGGAACTTCTTTACTCAGAGTGGTGGCTGTGTGGAATGATCGTCCTGCAGAAGTGGTGGAGGCAGGATCGGTTTTAACATTTAAAAGTAAAGTGGATAGGTATATGGACGGGAAGGGAATGGAGGGGTATGGTCTGAGTGCAGGTAGATGGGACTAGGGGAAAATAAATGGTCGGCACGGACTGGAAGGGCCGAGAAGGCCAGTTTCCGTGCTGTAATTGTTATATGGTTACTGCAGCCAATGACCATGCCAAGCACATCTTTGCTATGTGGGAAGAACCCCATGCAGTCACATGGAGAACGTGGAAACACTATACATATAGAACACAAGGTGAGGAATGCACCCATTTCACTCGTGCCTAGTAGTAGCAGTTCAACTAGCCAGATCACTCTGCCACCCATAATCACGCCACATCATTATGTAATTCACATGCATCAACCCTCAAGTCCTTCCAAATACCAACATTTACAAGTCATGGTTTAGTTTAACTTGGCGATACAATGCGGAAACAGGCCCTTCGGCCCACCGAGTCCGTGCCGACCAGTGATCCCCGCACACTAACACTACCCAACACACAGTTGGGACAATTTTACATTTATACCCAAGCCAATTAACCTACAAATCTGTACGTCTTTGGAGAGTGGGAGGAAACTGATGATTGCGGAGAAGACCACGGGGAGAACGTACAAACTCCGTACAGACAGCACCTGGGTCATTGGTGTTGCATTCGCTGTAAAGCAGCAACTCTACCGCCACGCCACCGTGGCACCCTTTTTTTTGTCGCATGACTATTTAGCATGTGGGAGTCTGGTTCATTATCTGAATTAACCAGACAAATCGCTCCACCAACCAAGAACAGCCATGCACCACCACCCACTGCACTGAGAAAGAGCTATCAATCTGTCGATCCTGCCCGTGGTCGGGCCGGGTGAGGTCTCTTGAAAAATATTTGACTTTTCAACAACGAAACTGGGCAACATCACAATTCTCCATCTTATCCTCCCCTGCCACCTTGTTGTTTGTTCACTTAATCCGTACAGATCTCTTCGCAACTTTTTGCAGCAGTTTAACTTTTCCACCCAGCATTGCCAAACAAAAGCTCGTCCACTCAAGTAAGATTTAAATAGGGATTTCTCTTAGTTGACTGATCCTTCAAACACCATTAGTTATAACCCAGCCTCAGTGATAAGGTCAAAACTGCTCATTTCTGACACTCAGTAGCAAAAATCATTACATATATTTCTGGAAAACAAATTCATTGCAGTTCAGAATCTTTCACCAACTCCTACAACTCTCACCACAGATGTGCAGTGCAATGCATTTTATCGGGATGCATCACAGCATGGTTTAAGAACAGCTCCACCCAAGACAGCAAGAAATTGCAGAGAATTGTGGACACAGCCCAGACCATCGCACAAACCAAACGTCCATTTATACCTCGCGCTGCCTCGGCAAGGCCAGCAGCACAATCAAGGACGTGTCGCACCCTGGCCACTCCCTCTTCTCCCCTCTTCCATCGGGCAATAAAGGTACAGAAGTGTGAAAACGAACACCTCCGGATTCAGGGACAGTTTCTTCCCAGCCAACTGAATCATCCAACCACAACTAAAGAGCAGTCCTGAACTACTATCTACCTCGCCGGAGACCCTTGGACTATCTTTGATCGGACTTTACCGGCTTTATCTTGCACTACATGTTATTATGTTATGTCCTTATCATCTATCTGTACACTATGGCTCGATTGGAATCATGCATTGTCTTTCCACTGATAGGTTAGCACGCAACAAAAACTTTTCACTGTACCTGTACACGTGACAATAAACTAAAATAAACTAACTAAAACGGTTCAAATTGAAGTACAACTTATTGCCTTTGACAAACGAAAGACTATCAGCTCCTCTGTTTTGCTGTGTTTTTGTTGGTTTCATCACGTCACTGTTCTAGTTATAGACACAGCTGACATCTCAGCCAGTGCAGAGTATCTTGTCTCTCTCCCTCTCTTGGGAGCGAATGAGAAAGTGGGATGACTTTCCTGCTCGATAATCGGTGTGGACTCAGTGGGCCAAAGGGTTTGTTTCTATGTTGAAGATAGACACAAAAAGCTGGAGTAACAGTGGGTCAGACAGCATCTCTGGAGAAACGGAATAGGTGAGGTTTAGGCTCGAGACCCTTCGGGGCTCGACCCGAAACATCACCTACTCCTTTTCCCCAGAGATGCTGCCTGTCCCGCTGAGTTACTTCAGCTTTTTTTTTACAATACAAATACAAATTTATTCGTCACATGCACCAACTAAGGCACAATGAAATGAATTTGCCATTTTTGCCACAATCTTTTGTGTCTATCTTCGGTTTAAACCACCATCTGCAGTTCCTTCCTGTACACTTAGAAACATAGAAAATAGGTGCAGGAGGAGGCCATTTGGCCCTTCGAGCCAGCACCGCCATTCATTGTGATCATGGCTGATCATCCCAAATCAATAACCTGTGCCTGCCTTCTCCCCATTTCCCTCGATTCCACTAGCCCCATGATCTCTATCTAACTCTCTCTTAAATCCATCCAGTGATTTGGCCTCCACTGCCCTCTGTGGCAGGGAATTCCATAAATTCACAACTCTCTGGGTGAAAACGTTTTTTCTCAGGTCAGTCTTAAATGACAGTTTGTTTTTTTTAAGTGAAAAAGCCTCCCCTTTATTCCAAGACTGTGGCTCCTGTTTCTGGACTCGCCCAATATTGGGAACATTTTTCCTGCATCTAGCTTGTCCAGTCCTTTTATAATTTAATACGTTTCTATAAGATCCTCCCTCATCCTTCTAAACTCCAGTGAATACAAGCCTAGTCTTTTCAATCTTTCCTCATATGACAGTCCTGCCATCCCAGGGATCAATCTCGTGAACCTACGCTGCACTGCCTCAATCTCACAGATGTCCTTCCTCATAATTAGGAGACCAAAACTGTACGCAATACTCCAGATGTGGTCTTACCAGAGCCCTATGCAACTGCAGAAGAACCTCACTACTCCTATGGTGAAATCCTCTTGTTTCTATGCTGCATCTCTAAACTAAACTAAACCAAATTTAAGCATGAGTCCCAGATATACCAACTCTAGAAACACAAGTCTGGGCGGAAGCAGAAACAAAAGGCAAGAGCAAAGAATGAGGGAATTCAGTCATGCCATCCAGGATTACTAATTTCAAACCTGAATCTTACACACGAAGACATTCCACTATTTTTGTATTCTGTCACGTTGCCTGTTGCATTGTTCTGAGATTAACACTATCCCCTCAAACATCAGGACAAGTTGAAAGAACATAGAGTTCTAACATTCCAACCAATTGTTCTCCTCTCTCCCCACCCCCAGAAAAAGAAAGTGAAAACATAACATTAAGTTTCTGCACAATGTATTTAAGTGCTGGAAACAAGTAATAAACAGAACTCAGAACTCCATGTTCTGGAGATCTGGGGATGTATTAATAGTATCTTTGGAAGTAATACATATTGCAGATAATTGGTCAGATATGTCAAGACGAATCGTCAAAATGTTCCTAAAACAATCAATTCCAACGAAACAACTGACAGCTGACAAGTATATTGCATGATTGTTGTGAATGCGTTTAAAATAATTTATCTTCATTAGAAATGCGTTTACCTTTTCTGGCTTTGGAAACATCGTTCTTTTCAAACAGCAAGTACCGAGGGCTTTCGGGAAGGAAGGGCAGAACAGCAAGTTGTACCAGGGCCGGAACCGCATTTAGTCCGAAGAGTAAAGGCCAAGTGGACTCCTTGAAAATACAGGAAAAAAAAAATCACACAATGTTACACCCACAAGAATGTCACTAGGTGCAGGAGTAGGTCATTCGGCCCTTCGAGCCAGCACCGCCATTCAATGTGATCATGGCAGATCATCCACAATCAGTACCTCGTTCCTGCCTACCCATATCCCCTGACTCCGCTATCTTCGAGAGCCCCATTTAGCTCTCTCTTGAAAGTATCCAGAGAACCAGTCTCCACCACCCTTTGAGGCAGAGAATTCCACACTCACCACCCTCTGTGAGAAAAAGTGTTTCCTCATCTCCGTTCTAAATGGCTTACCTCTTATTCATAAACTGTGGCCCCTGGTTCTGGACTCCCCCCAACATTAGGAACACGTTTCCTGCCTCCAGCATGTCCAAACCCTTAATAATCTTATATGTTTCAATAAAACCCCCTCTCATCCATCTATACTCCAGAGTATACAAGCCCAGCCGCTCCATTCTCTCAGCATATGACAGTCCCGCCATCCCGGGAATTAACCTTGTAAACCTATGATGCACTCCTTCAATAGCAAGAATGTCCTTCCTCAAATTAGGCGACCAAAACTGCACACAATACTCCAGGTGGGGTCTCACTAGGGCCCTATACAACTGCAGAAAGACCTCTTTGCTCCTATACTCAACTCCTCTTGTTATGAAGGCCAACATGCCATTCGCTTTCTTCACTACCTGCTGTACCTGCATGTTTACTTTCATGGACTGATGAACAAGGACCCCCAGATCCCGTTGTGCTTCCCCTTTTCCCAACTTGACACCATTTAGATAATAATCTGCCTTCCTGTTTTTGCTACCAAAATACCAGTAATAGGTCATAAGTTCATAAGGTCATAAGGACAGGCAGTTGGATTAAGCCATCCGGCCCATCAAGTCTACTCCGCCATTCAATCATGGCTGATCTATCTCCCCTCCTAACCCCATTCCCCTGCCTTCTCCCCATAACCTTTAACACTTGTACTAATCAAGAATCTAACTATCATTCAGTCAAATACTATAAATAATTGGAGACAATGGCAAGAAATACCCAGGAAGTCGGGTGGCAACTGTGGAGAGAGAAGCCAGATAATATTTCAGATCAATGACCTTTCATCAGAATGGGAAAAGTGATGAAACAGACTTGAGGGGGGTAGTGTGAGAGATGGTAGAGAGGACAGATATTTGATTTTTGACAATACATAATTATATGGTTAAAAAAAAAGCTTTCAAAGTTCTAGTGATTGAGCATAATGGAAATTAAAAACCCTTTTATATATATATTACTAAAAGTCTGATCTTGACCACTTCCTGTTGTTCTGTATATTGATTTTAGAAAAAACGCTGCCACTTACTCTTACTCAGATGGCCAAAAATCACAGGTGTAAGTCCCTCTCCTCTGCGCAGGACAAGAGGATTTTTCCCATCGATTAATAATAAAAGAGTTATTAGTGTTTTATAAATGTTGAGATTCTCTCTCCTGAAGGCCACGCCCCTTCCGGAGGGACTATAAAACCCAGAAGTGTTGAGTGCCTCAGTCAGTCTCTGCAAGATGGGGGAGCGAGAGGGTCACGTCTCTCGGTCTGAGCTGTGAATAACACTGAACACACGTCTACTAAATTGTGAGTGGTTTTACTGACCTGTCAGTGCCTTTGATGTGGTTTATATATAGTTTGGAAATGCTATAGCTGTGTTGCCTTTGGTTTGGAAATGCTGAAGCTGTGTTGCCTTTGGTTTGGAAACGCTAAGCTGTGTTGCCTTTGGTTTGGAAATGCTAAAGCTGTGTTGCCTAATTAAAGTTGCCTTGCCTTTAAAGCTGCCTTGCCTAATTAAAGTTGCCTTGCCTAATTAAAGTTGCCTTGCCTTCTATATAATTAAAAGTCTAATCTTGACCACTTCCTGTTTGTGGTTTATATTGATTTTAGAAAAACGCTACCACGTACGGCTGTGATTTTTGGCCATCTTACTCAGAGTCCCCCTCCGTTCATCAGGTGCCGAAGATTTTTCCTATCGATTAAAGATAAAAGAGTTATTAGTGTTTTAAAAATGTTGAGATTCTCTCTCCTGTCAATCACGCCTTCTCGTGGGAGGGGCGGAGGTCTATAAAACCCAGAAGTGTGGGCGTGGCTCAGTCTCTGCAATAGGAGGAGGGAGAGGTCACGACTCGCTGTCTTTAGTGGCCTTGCGCCCAGCTTGAAATGGTATGAAACTGCACTTGAATTTGATGGCCTTGCACCCTGCTTGAAATGGAATTTCAAGGAATAGCCGCGAGTCAACTGCCAGCCCACCAGTGAGTGAGTGAGTGAGCTGCCAGCACAATAGGCTTTAGTGACTGAGCCGCCAACCCAAGAATCCATTCGGCCCATAATGTCAATCTAGCCCTCTGGAAACCAGTCACTTCAGCCCACAACACCCATACTAGCACTCCAGAAAGCCCCCCCCCCCCCCCCCCCCCCCCACTGGCCACCAATATTGGAATCGGTGGAGAATATTGCGTTGGGGGACCAGTCCTCCCATGTGATGCTGGGACCCAACGGGTCCCACTTAGTCTAATATATATATATATTAGCCCTAGGAAGAACCTTTACCAAAATATTACCATGAGTATCAAGGTTAGAGTGTGACATGACATTATATAAACTAGGATTCTATACCCTGAAAGATAAACGGTTTTGGAATTCAAATTGGATTTATGCTGGAGATAGAAATACCCTTTCATCTGCTTTTGGGGAATGTTGGATAAAGGGACATAAAACAGAGACAAGACACACAATTCTGGAGTAACTCAGCGGGACAGGCAGCATCTCTGGAGAGAAGGAATGGGTGATGTTTTGGGTGGAGACGCTTCTTCAGACAAAGGGTTCGATGAAGATGAAGATTCAGATGAAGAAGGGTCTCAACCCAAAACGTCACCCATTTCTTCTCTCCAGAGATGCTGCCTGTCCCGCTGAGCCACTCCAGCATTTTGTTTCTATCCTTGGTTCAAACCAGTGTCTGCATTGCCTTCCTACACATATGGTAAACCTGTACACCATTCTGCCATCTCAGCATTTTTTCTTAGACAGTTAGCGTTCGAGAATATCAAGACCCTCCTGGATAGTTCCAACTGTGGTAAACCAGCACGGTATTCTGCATCTCAAACTTATTAATAATACTTATTACAGTTCAGTATCTCAAACGTGGGGTCAAGGAAAGAGCGTTCATGTAGAGGCCCTGTTTCCACCAATCTTTCCACCACCACGCACATGAGGTACAAAAAGCGACAAGACAGACACCATTGTATGCAGATGCCGAGACTTGTGTGTTCAGCTCTGGCTGAACAACTTCTAATCTTGTGTGTGGACTCGACAAGAAGAAGATCTCAACCATGAATGAAGCTATGAATGTCGACTTATAGCTCTTAGTAACATAATGTGGATCACGTTCAATGTAAACGCAACGCTCACCAGTGACAATTCAGACAATAAGCATATTAACAAATAAATAATAATACACTTGAAAATAAGATTCTGCATAAGTGATACTTCAGAAAAGCTATGAATCTTAAAATTAAAGTTGCAATTGTTGCAACATTTTATACCAAACTAAATTCTGAGATCTTCCATTTAATCGTCAATAAATTTAAGTTCTATTGCTGGAATTAATTCAAATTAAACCATAATGTAGTCAGCTTGTCATGAAATTTACACAGAAACTGACCACATTGGCCTTCAATTTCCTCATCATTTTCTTTGTATTCTTGTGGGAACATGATCCCTTTAAACCCAGCAAGGGCTGAAGAAGGGTCCAGACCTGAATCGTCACCTATCCACGTTCTCCAGAGATGCTGCCAGACCCATTGAGTTACTCCAGCATGTTTGTGTCTTTCATTGGTAAATCAGCATCTGCAGTTCCTTGATAGACACAAAATGCTGGAGGAACTCAGCAGGACAGGCAGCATCTCTGGAGAGAAGGAATGGGTGACGTTTCTGGTCAAGACCCTTCTTCAGACTGGTCTCAACTCGAAACGTAAGTGTGAAGAAGGCTCTCCAGAAATGCTCCCCATCCAGCTGAGTTACTCCAGCATTTTGTGTCTATCTTCAGTTTAAACCAGCATCTGCAGTTCTGTTCTACACATTTAGTCTGCAGTTCCTTATTTCTACATACCCTGAAAGACAATGCCGCAGGTTTTCCACTCCCGAACATCAATCCCTTAAATTCCTATGGCATTTTGGGGGGTTTCTTCAAGCAATCTTGAGTGTCTGTTTGCAATATATGTCACAATAATCCCTTTGCTCAGATTTCACCTATTTTGTAAGCAACAGATAGTTTGGTAAGCAATTTAAAGTGAAGCTATTGTCAGGATCAGCAGAGAAGCAATGCATGACTCTCTCATGTATATACAGTGGCTTGCAAAAGTTTTCATACCCCTTGAACGTTTCCACATTTTGTCACGTTACAACCACAAACGTAAATGTATTTTATTGGGATTTTATGTGATAGACCAACACAAAGTGGCGCATAATTGTGAAGTGGAAGGAAAATGATACATGGTTTTCCAATTTTTTTACAAATAAAAAACTGAAAAGTGTGGCATGCAAAATTATTCAGCCCCCTTTACTCTGATACCCCTAAATAAAATCCAGTGCAATCAATTGCCTTCAGAAGTCACCTAATTAGTAAATAGAGTCCACTTGTGTGTAATCTAATCTCAGAATAAATACAGCTGTTCTGTGAAGGCCTCAGAGGTTTGTTAGAGAACATTAGTGAACAAACAGCATCATGAAGCCCAAGGAACACACCAGACAGGTCAGGGATAAAGTTGTGGAGAAGTTTAAAGCAGGATTAGGTTATAAAGCAGCCAAGAGGCCCATTGTAACTCTGGAGGAGCTGCAGAGATGCTCAGATCAGGTGGGTGAATCTGTCCACAGGACAACTATTAGTCGTCCACTCCACAAATCGGGCTTTATGGAAGAGTGACAAGCAGAAAGCCATTGTTGAAACAAAGCCATAAGAAGTCCCATTTGCAGTTTGCCACAAGCCATGTGGGGGACACAGCAAACATGTGGAGGAAGGTGCTCTGGTCTGATGAGACCAACATTGAGGTTTTTGGCCTAAATATAAAACGCGATGTGTGGCGGAAAACTAACACTGCACATCACCCTGAACACACCATGCACTGTGAAACATGGTGGTGGCAGTATCATGCTGTGGGGATGCTTTTATTCAGCTGGGACAGTGAAACTGGTCAGAGTTGATGGGAAGATGGATGGAGCCAAATACAGGGCAATCTTGGAAGAAAACCTGTTAGAGTCTGCAAAAGACTTGAGATTGGGGCGGAGGTTCACCTTCCAGCAGGACAACAACCCTAAACATACAGCCAGAGCTACAATGGAATGGTTTAGATCAAAGCATATTCATGTGTTAGAATGGGCCAGTCAAAGTCCAGACCTAAATCCAATTGAGAATCTCTGGCAAGACTTGAAAATTGCTGTTCACAGACGCTCTCCATCCAATCTGACTGAGCTTGAGCTATTTTGCAAAGAAAGGGCAAACATTTCAGTCTCTGGATGTACAAAGGTGGTAGAGACATACCCCAAAAGACTTGCAGCTGTAATTGCAGCGAAAGGTGGTTCTATAAAGTATTGACTCTGGGGGGGGGCTGAATACTTATGCACGCCACACTTTTCAGTTTTTTATTTGTAATAAAATTTGGAAACCATGTATCATTTTCCTTCCACTTCACAATTATGCACCACTTTGTGTTGGTCTATCACATAAAATCCCAATAAAATACATTTGCGTTTGTGGTTGTAACGTGACAAAATGTGGAAAAGTTGAAGGGGTATGAAAACTTTTGCAAGCCACTGTATCTCTCTCTGCTTCGTTGTCACCTTCCCCAATGATCTATTCTACATTTTCCTTGAACTTCGTCCCCTGTGATGTCTTGTTTTCACACCTTACCATTCCATATCACTTTGTCTCCCTCTCCCGTGACGCTCAGTCTGAAGAAGGGTCTCGAACCAAAATGTCACCCATTCCTTCCCTCCAGAGATGCTGCCAGTGCTGCTGGGTTACTCCAGCAGTTTGTCTCCATCTCATGTGAATGGACTCTGTATTAGCAAGTTTTAAGCCAATTTTCTTTGGGAATATGGGGCAGTTCATTAAACAATGCCTTCAACTGGTCTCTCCCTTCTACTGGTCATTACAAACTACAAAGAGCATACTGTTGGTTTTCCTGAAGCAAGTTTGACACTCCCTTGGGCCCTCACAACTGCGTGAAACAATTGCCATTCATTTCGAAACAGCCTGAAAAACCATAGGAATACTTTGTGTAGGATGCTGGTTTCAACCAAAGATAGACACAAAAAGCTGGAGTAACTCAGCGGGACAGATAGCATCTCTGGAGAGAAGGAAAATGGGTGACGTTTCTGATCGAGACCCTTCTTCATACCGAGAGTCTGGGGAAAGGGAAACAAGAGATATAGATGGGGATGTGGAGAGATATAGAACAAATGAAGGAAAGACATGCAAAAATAGTAACGATGATAAAGGAAACCGGCCATTGTTAGCTGTGGGCTAGGTGAAAACGAGTTACAGACAATGAAACTCAACTGGTATGACTTGCGTGGGGGAGGGTTGGAGAGAGGGGGGGATGCAAGGGTTACTTGAAGTTAGAGAAGTCAATATTCATACCGCTAGATTGTAAGCTGCCCAAGCGAAATATGAGATGCTGTTCCTACAATTGGCATTTGTCAGTGAGGGGGGAGGAGGGAGAGAGGAAGGGGTGGTGGAAGGGAGGAAGGAGGGGGAGAGGGGAAGGAGGGAGAGAGGAGGGGAGGACGGAAAGCGGAGGGGGATGAGGGAGGGAGGGAGAGGGGAGGGAGAGAGGAAGGGGAGTGGTGGAAGGGAGGGAGGGGGGGGGATAAAGGAATGGCAATGGCAGAAAGGGGGGAGTGGTGGAAGGGGGAAACAGTGGGTTGGGAGGTGTGGGAGGTGTGGGCAAAGGTGTGGGTGCCATGTAGGAGTGAGTTAAGTTGGATGGGCACATTACTCCAGTGTCTGTGCTACTACACTGGGTGTTCATGCCTCTGAGATTTTCAAGGTCTTTATTCTTTGGAGCGCAGAAGGTTAAGGGGGGACTTGATTGAGGTATTTAAAATGATGAAAGGGATAGACAGAGTTGACATGGATAAGCTTTTCCCATTGAGGGTAGGGAAGATTCAAACAAGAGGGCATGACATGAGAATTAAGGGACAGAAGTTTAGGGGTAACATGAGGGGGAACTTCTTTACTCAGAGAGTGGTGGCTGTGTGGAATGATCTTCCTGCAGAAGTGGTGGAGGCAGGATCGATTTTAACATTTAAAAGTAAAGTGGATAGGTATATGGACGGGAAGGGAATGGAGGGGTATGGTCTGAGTGCAGGTAGATGGGACTAGGGGAAAATAAATGGTTGGCACTGACTTGAAGGGCCGAGAAGGCCTGTTTCCGTGCTGCAATTGTTATATGGTTATATGGTTATAAGGCCATGCCAAGCGGCATGCTGTCTTTAAAACAGAATGGCAGTTAAAATAATGGCATATGGCCTTATTACATTTAATTCAGGTTAGTTTAGATTTAGTTTAGTTTATTGTCACATTGTCCGAGGTACAGTGAAAAGGTTTTGTTGTGTGCTAACCAGCCAGTAGAAAGACAATAAATGATTACAATCGAGCCATTTACAGTGTATAGATCCATGATAAGGGAATAACGTTTAGTGCAAGGTAAAGCCGGCAAAGTCCGATCAAGGGTAGCCCGAGGGTCCCCAATAGTTCAGCACTGCTCTCTGGTTGTGGTAGGGTTATTCAGTTGTCTGATAACAGCTGGAAATAAGTGATACAATTTCTGCAGTTCAATTCGGCAGCTTACATTAATACAAACTAGTACAATCTCTGCAGCTCAATTAGCTTCCTCTATCGAAACCATTCTTGCCAGCTTTTTCTTTGCATTATAACATCAGACAAGGCTGCAATCCATCTGTATTGGGGATCAAGCTTCAGCCTTTCCAGAATGTCCCAATTAATTCCTGTCAAAAAATATCACTCACACTTTTCGCAATTCTTTGCCATGGTGCTCGGGACTCCAAACGGCCCGACTGACTGATGGGCAAAATATAGCATTTCATACTGATGTGCAAAATGTTGCATAATGGGCCTGTCCCACTTAATCGATTTTTCAGCGGACTGCCGGCGACTGTCAAGTTCGCGGCACTCGCCTGAAAAACCGGGAACTGGAACGGTGACTGTTAGAGTGGAACACACACACACATCGCAAAGGCGGAGGCCAGGGAAAGCGGTTGGAACTCTGTCTGAAATTCACACGGTGATACAGCCACACACCGATGAACAGGAAGGTTAAGATGGCACCTACGACTACAAAGGTATTGATTTTCTCCATGGCGACCAATTTTTGGTTGCAGAAAAAGTTCGTGTTGAAAGAATTGTGGCAACCATATTGAGGCCACGACTAGTGAGGCCCAGAATGCGGGAACTACTCGCGACTCCCCGCAGCGGCCTCTGCAGTCCGTCTGTCTTTTTAAATGTTTTTGTCTCGTTTGAGTGTAGTTTATAGTGTTTTTTTTAACTGGGTATGTGTGGGGGGGGTGGGGAAACTTTTAAAATATTTTCCCTGTACGGAGGATCCGACCTTTTCTCTGTCGGGTCTCCGTTGTCGTTGGGGCCTAGCACTGTGGAGCGGCCTCCAACCGGAACGACCTGGGGTCTCCAGTTGCGGAGCCTGCGGACTACTCACCATCGCGGACCTGGCTGAGTTCAGAGCGTGGAGGGCTGTGGTGGCGCGCTTTTCGGAGCTCCCGCATCGGCAACCTCTCCCACCCGAGTTGCAGGGTTGAAAATGACCTGGAGCGGGGCCTTACATCGCCCAGCGTGGCTTTAATGGCCGCGGGACTTGCTAGCGCCCGCCGGGGGCTCCAACATCAAGACCCGGAGCGTGGCCTTGATGTTGGAACTTTGACTTTGACATCGGGAGTAGAATGGGGAGTGCAGGGGAGAGATAAGACTTTGCCTTCCATCACAGTGAGGAGGAGATTCGCTGTGATGGATGTTTGTGTAAATTGGGTTGTGTCTTGGTTCTTTTTATTGTTTGTCTGACTGTAGAAACCAAATTTCGTTTGAACTTGGGTTCAAATGACAACAAATAAATTGTATTGTATTGTATTGTAGGAGACTCCCCAGAGACCACCAGCGAACATGTGGCGATCGTGATGCGATCGTGTGGCGAGCGCAGGGTCTCCTGCACTCGACTAAAAGGTCGCCTCAGTGGGACAGGACCTTTACTCTCTCTCTCACACCCATTTCATTCAGACTGGCTTTGGATCCCAGGCCAGAATCCTGGTCACAAGAACAAAACTGGCCTCTGAGAATTCCACCTCTCTGGTGCCCTGAAATGGGGGGGGGGCTATGTATAAACACTGCTGTAATTGCTACATGGTGAAACCAAAATGTACAAAAATGCCCTTTAATAAAATCTGACAATGTGCAGTTTAACCACACGTGTTTTTTTCTATTACAAATCTCAAATTGTGGCGTACAGAGGCAAATAAATATTTGATGGGCCTTTGTCCCAAACGTTTTGGAGGGCACTGTACATCGGAAACAGGTGATACACAAAATTCTCTCGCACCCATATTTTAACGTATGATTTAAATTTCCCCAACTCTGATTATGGTTTGCCATGTTATACTTCAGCCAGTTTGGATTCAATGTCTTCATACCTGTGAACAGCATGTAACACTCGTGATCGCAGGGAGGACTGCGTGACCTTTTGGGCAGTGTCTGCTTGCACGAGACAGAAGGGCTTGACCAAGCAGAGTCAAGGATCGAACCCGCGGCGGTTTAGGTATTGTATAGGGGGATTTGTGTTTGTTCTAAAAATAAAGATTAGTTATTCCAGTGCTAGAGTCAGTGTTTTTACTGAACTAGACTAGGGGGGTAAGCTTTAGGAGTGTACTTACACGTACAAAGTCCACACAGTGCCCAAGATCAGGATCAAACCTTGCACTACCATTATTCCCTCATCATGTATCTGTACACTGTAAATGGCTCGATTGTAATCATGTATTGTCTTTCTGCTGACTGGTTAGCACGCAACAAAAGCTTTTCACTGTACCCCGGTACACGTGACAATAATCTAAACTAAACCTGGGTCAATGGTGCCGTGAGACAGCAGCTCTACCAGCTGCACCATTGTGCCGTCCTTAATTTGGGAGTAAATTCCACATCGGAATGACGAAGATTAAGAGCAGAATGACAGGAACTCGATGCAGAAGCAAACGTGTTTGACTCAAATGCAGTCACTCAGATAACTTTAAGGTATGATTAAATTGTTATTAATCTTTCTCAGAGAGTATCAACCAAATTGTTTTTTTTTAGTATAAACAGTAGCGATGTTACAAAGCCTACAATCAGTGGCGCTGCAGATCTGTCACTTGCTATGCAACTCCGGGAGGGGCGGGATTAAAATGCAGGTTTGTATCGCTTGTCGGACAGGGATTTCCTCGGGCTGCTAGTTGATGAAGAAAAATCGATCGGACTTCTGTTCCCATTTTTGTTGTTGTTTTTTTTGTTTCAATCGCTGGACAATTTAATAGTTGGATTAAAGTAAAATGTGACTTCTAACGCCCTCAACGCTTTCAACGTGACGGATCGTAATATCAGAACAAATCAAAGGGTAAGTTGTTTATTTCACATCTAATCTTGCTTCTTGTGGTGGCTTTAGTCTAATTTTACAATGCAAAAATGTTATTTAGTCCGCAAACGATTCGGCCGTGTCTTGCCTGCCAATGTGGGGTTAAAATTCATGGCAACGTTCCAATCGATCGCATTCCAGAAACACCTACTCTCAAGATGATTTAAATCCTCTTTTTTTTGGACAATCATGTTATAAGAGCATCTAAATTGTCTATAGTTTGTATAATTCTCTATCCATAATCAATATTTTTATACTAAATATCCACAACAGTTTAAGTCACATGTATTGTGCAAAAAGTAATAATTTTGTTTATATTGAGAGTGGATGGTTCTAGATTAATTTATGGGAATTAAACATTAAATTCCTTCCATTTCGCATATAAATTCATGACAGTGAGATTTAAAAATCATGTTATATTGTGAATTCTTGTGTGAATGGTATTCGTTTGTTATTTGGATACTTAGACTATTTAATAAATGTAGCCTTTTCTTAAGAAATGGATAGATGTTTAGATCTAGTATTTGAATTTAGATTAATTTAATTGATTAGATGAAATCCAGATCCATTTTCAAAAATATGGTCTCCTTTTATTGAATTTCTTCAACAACATAATGGTTGAACACAAACTCATAACCGATGGTAAGGCTGGGTGAGTGGGTGTACGGAAGGGAAGTTGGACATATCTCCACTTCTTTTTCACCCTTTCTAGCTCTGTTTTTTTTCCTTGCTTTTTTTTTTCTTTTTCTTTTACTGAAGCTGTACGAAAATTGTATAACTGCTATGTCGATCATTTATCTATGTACAATTGTTTCTAACAAAAATTTTTTTTTTTTTAATTGTTTGGATAAATTTAATTGATTTGATGAAACTGATGAATATGAATTTTTTGTCGGGTATTTACGATTTGTTTTAGCGTTTAACTTTTCTACCTTTTTTCTAAAACTGCAAATAATAACGTTTCTGTTAATGCTGTTCAGTGCTTTTCTTTACATTTTAAACAGATGTCTCAGAAGAAGAAATGCAAAATTGTCAATTCAAATGCCCAGCAAAAGAGACTGATTTAGACAGCATTCGCAGAGATTATCCAAATTTGGACTACTCCAAATGTGATGATCTACAGGACATTCTTAATGGGAAAGTAGTGGGCAAAAAGGCATGTCATGTGTGGTTTGAAGAACAAAAACTTGTAGTTTACAATGCTAAAATTGAAAAGTTGAGGAAAAACAAGGTGTACAGAGTTGCTTATTGGTTGCAATCTGAGGAGTATGATGATGCTACTGATTATGATATGCCAATGTACCAGCGAGCAACTGATCTTCTCCATAAAGACTCGGTCTGTTGCTAGAAATTGTAATTTATTTACCGATCTGTTACGGACTTACAGCATATAATACAATAACATTAAAGTTCTGATCTTGAGACCAAAGATTATAGAGGATTATAGCTCCTCTATAATCTTTGCTTGAGACTGTCACATTGCAGACTTGATTTTTAAAATTTCAAAATGTTGTAACATTGCTACAAAACAGTAGGACAGAAAGTTATGCCATCTAGGCGTGGTGTAAGGATACAAATATTTCACCTGAGAGATACATTAGGGGCATTTAAGTGTTTTTGTGATAGGGATTGGGGGGATATGGGTGACATGCAGGCAGAGGAGATTAGTTTAACATGGCATCATGTTCAGAATGGACGCTGTAAGGCAAAGAGCCTATTCCTGTGCTGCACCATTCTATATTAATTAATCTCAATGTATTTCCTTGAGACAGGACGGCACAGTGGCGCAGCGGTAGAGTTGCTGTCTTACAGTAGCAATGTTACAAAATTTTGAGATTTAAAAAATCAAGTCTGCAATTTATCCCATCAAATAAAGCATAAAAATAAGTTTAATTTGACACCTAATTCACTTTCATATCTTCAGTATTAAGAAAATTACGACCATTTTCATACTCGGAAATTAGCATCTTGTTCCCCATTGCCTTTCAATTGACTTTACTCAAAAGCTGTAATCTAGAACCGTTAAAAGGCCATAACTTTCTTAAAAATTAAGAGAACTCAATGAAATTTTCAGTTTGAAATTAAAGCATATAATTAATTAGTTATCTAATTGTAGCTAATTACAAAATTCAATGAGTAGATCTAAACATCTATCCATTTCTTAAGAAAAGATAAACTTTTTTTTAAATTGCCTAAGTGTCCAAATAACATTCACACAATAATCCACAATATAACATAATTTTTAAATCTCATTTTCATGAATTTCTGGGCCAAATTGAATGAATTTAGTGTTTAATGCCTGTAAATTAATGGCCATTTAAATCAACTAGCGAGTGGGTTTTAGTGGAATGCGGTGGATTGGAACGTTGTGGTTTGCTGTGAAGTCGGTATAAAAAATACAGCCGGTTCATACAGTTTTTCGGTCCCCATTTCGCAACATGAAAATATTATTAAAGCCTCCATAAAAACCAACTTTTAATATAAAAATAAACTATTTACCTTTTTTTCTCCCCTACGCAAAATCCTTCCCGTTGTCGGCTCTCACGGCTTTTGAAGGTGATTTTTCAATTACTCTAGTTAATAAATAATCTAGCGTAATTTAAAAATACCTGCATTAATGAAATGTCGGAGCGATTTCTTCAATGTCAAATCACCCGACATTGATCGATTTGCCCAGTCTGAAGAAAAACGGCACTTTAAGCCCGCCCCCCTCTGAAACGCATCAAAGTCGCGCACACGGGGAGCGGCAGAACTGCAGCGCCGCTAAAGGTAAGTTTTGTAACACACCTACTTACAGCACATCCAGCGCCGGGGACCCGGGTTCGATCCCGACTATGGGTGCTGTCTATATGGAGTTTGTACGGTTCCCCCCGTGACTGCATAGGTTTTCTCCGAGGTCTTCGATTTGTTCCCATACTCCAAAGACGTACAGGTTTGTAGGTTCATTGGTGTAAGAGTAAATTGTTCCCACTGTGTGCAGGATAATGTTAATGTGCGGGGATAACTGGTCGGTGCGGACCCGGTGGGCAAAGGGCCTGCTTCTCTAAACTAAATTAAACTAAACTAAAATAGAATTAATACTCGGGGCTCAACTCTCATCCACCATGCATCCACGAATATAGAGAAAGTCGGAAAAAGAGCAATGCGGGCTTAACTAATACCTGGTCAAGTACAAAGGTGAAGAGGACATGGATCAAGAAGGAGAAGATGGCAGGCATAATCCTGCCTTATCACCGGTTCCATCACTGGTGTCATCAATCTTGGTCAAGGACAACAGCGGTGAATACATTGTGCTACTGTAGGAGCCTTAGTAGACCGAGAGAATCTCCCTATAGCAAAGAACGGAAGCGAAGGATTGACTGTGCTGTCAAATGAAGATTGTCAGGGAGAAGAGAAAACTTCAGCCGAAAGATATGCTCTGGTGCCTTTAGTGACAGTTATTGAACGGGTTCTGCAGTGTGATTCATCATGATGCTCCCTTCTGTCCAGTTCTAATACTAGCAACGTGAAAGGACTCGCAATGACAAAAAATGATGAAGGTGACCACAAATTACTAGTGTATGTATATAATAAAAATGATGTTTATAAAATCATGAGAGGAATAGAATCATAGAAAATAGTTGCAGGAGTAGGCCTTTCGGCCCTTCGAGCCTGCACCACCATTCAATATGATCATGGCTGATCATCCAACTCAGTATCCTGTACCTGCCTTCTCTCCATACCCCCTGATCCCTTTAGCCACAAGGGCCACATCTCTTAAATATAGCCAAATAACTGGTCTCAACTACCTTCTGTGGCAGAGAATTCCACAGACTCACCACTCTCTGTGTGAAAAAAGATCTTCCCATCTCGGTCCTAAAAGACTTCCCCCTTATCCTTAAACTGTGACCCCTTGTTCTGGAGTTCCCCAACATCGGGAACAATCTTCCTGCATCTAGCCTGTCCAACCACTTAAGAATTTTGTAAGCCTCTATAAGATCCCCCCTCAATCTCCTAAATTCCAGCGAGTACAAGCCGAGTCTATCCAGTCTTTCTTCATATGGAAGTCCTGCCATCCCAGGAATCAGTCTGGTAAACCTTCTCTGTACTCCCTCTATGGCAAGAATGTCTTTCCTCAGATTAGGAGACCAAAACTGTACGCACTACTCCAGGTGTGGCCTCACCGAGACCCTGTACAAATGAAGTAGAACCTCCCTGCTCTTGTACTCAACTCCTTTTGCTATGAATGCCAACATACCATTCGCTTTCTTCACAGCCTTCTGCACCTGCATGCCTACTATCAATGACTGGTGTACCATGACACCCAGGTCTCATTGCATCTCCCCTTTTCCTAATCGGCCACCATTCAGATAATAATCTACCCTCCCGTTTTTGCCGCTAAAGTGGATAACCTCACATTTATCCACATTATACTGCATCTGCCATGCATTTGCCCACTCACCCAAACTATCCAAGTCACCTTGCAGCCTCCTAGCATCCTCCTCACAGCTAACACTGCCCCCCAGCTTCATGTCATCCGCAAAATTGGAGATGTTGCATTCAATTCCCTCATCCAGATCATTAATATATATTGTAAATAGCTGGGGTCCCAGCACTGAGCCTTGCGATACCCCACTAGTCACTGCCTGCATTCTGAAAATGACCCATTTACTCCTACTCTTTGCTTCCTGTCTGCCAGCCAGTTCTCTATCCACATCAATACTGAACCCCCAATACCGTGTGCTTTAAGTTTGTATGCTAATCTCTTATGTGGGACCTTGTCGAAAGCCTTCTGAAAATCCAGATATAACACATCCACAGATTCTCCCTTATCCACTCTACTAGTTACATCCTCAAAAAATTCAATAAGATTCGTCAGACATGATTTACCTTTCATAAATCTATGCTGACTTTGTCCAATGATTTCACCACTTTCCAAATGTGCTGCTATCCCATCTTTAATAACTGACTCGAGCATTTTACCCACTACCGATGTTAGGCTAATTGGTCTGTAATTCCCCGTTTTCTCTCTCCCTCCCCTTTTAAAAAGTGGGGTTACATTAGCTACTCTCCAATCCTCAGGAACTACTCCAGAATCTAAAGAGTTAAAAAAAATTATCACTAATGCATCCACTAGTTCTGTGGCTACTTCCTTGATGGGATGCAGCCTATCTGGGATGCAGCCTATCCTGGGATGCAGCCTATCTGGCCCTGGGGATTTATCGGCCTTTAATCCATTCAATTTACCTAACACCACTTCCTGGCTAACCTGGATTTCACTCAGTTCCTCCATCTCATTTGACCCCCGGTCCCCTGCTATTTCCGGCAGATTATTTATGTCTTCCTTTGTGAAGACAGAACCAAAGTAGTTATTCTATTGGTCTGCCATGTCCTTGTTCCCCATGATCAATTCACCAGTTTCTGACTGCAAGGGACCTACATTTGTTTTAACTAACCTTTTACTCTTCACATATCTATAAAAACTTTTGCAGTCCGTTTTTATGTTCCATGCCAGTTTTCTTTCATAATCTATTTTCCCTTTCCTAATTAAGCACTTTGTCCTCCTCTGCTGCACTCTGAATTTCTCCTCTGGTAGGCTGCCTTTTCTGGCTAATTTGTATGCTTCATCTTTAGTTTTGATACTATCCCTGATTTCCCTTGTTATCCACGGATGCACTACCTTCCCTGATTTATTCTTTTGCCAAACTGGGATGAACAATTGTTGTAGTTCATCCATGCAGACTTTAAATGCCTTCCATTGCATATCCACCGTCAACCCTTTAAGAATCACTTGCCAGTCTATCTTGGCCAATTCACGTCTCATACACTCAAAGTTACCTTTCTTTAAGTTCAGAACGCTTGTTTCTGAATTAACAATGTCACTCTCCATCCTAATGGGGAACTCAACCATATTATGGTCACTCTTGCCCAAGGGACCACGCACAACAAGACTGCTAACTAACCCTTCCTCATTACTCAGTACCCAGTCTAGAATAGACTGCTTTCTCGTTGGTTCCTCTACATGTTGGTTTACGAAACTATCCTGCATACATTCCAAGAAATCCTCTTCCTCAGCACCCCTGTAGATTGAAGTCACCCATTATAATGTTTTATCCTTGTTGCACGCATTTCTAATTTCATGTTTGATGCCATCCCCAACTCCACTACTACTGTTAGGTGGCCTGTACACAAATCCCACTAGTGTTTTCTGCCCCTTAGTGTTTCGCAGCTCTACCCATATCGATTCCACATCCTCCAAGCTAATGTCCTTCCTTTCTATTGCGTTAATCTCCTCTCTAACCAGCAACGCTATGCCTCCTTTTCCTTTCTGTCTATCCCTCCTGAATATTGAATATCCCTGGATGTTCAGCTCCCAGCCTTGGTCACCCTGGAGCCATGTCTCCGTGATCCCAACTATATCATATTCATTAATAACTATCTGCACGTTCAACTCATCCACCTTATTACGAATGCTCCTTGCATTGAGACACAAAGCCTTCAGGCTGGTTTTTACAACACCCTTATACAATGATGTTGAAAAGTGGCTCTTTTTGATTTTTGCCCTGGATTTTTCCGCCTGCCACTTTTACTTTTCACCTTGCTACCTATTGCTTCTACCCTCATCTTACATCCCTCTGTCTCTCTGCTCATGCTCCCATCCCCCTGCCACATTAGTTTAAATCCTCCCGAATAGATCAGGTAGACTCTCATTCTGAAGAATGGACTTCTATTCCTTCTCCCCAGAGATGCCGTCTGTCTCACTGAGTTACTCAAGCTTTTTGTGTCTATCTTCGATTTAAACCAGCATCTGCAGTTCCTTCCTACACAATGGATTTTTGGTCTCATTTTGCACCATTTTATAAAGACAATGCCGCATTTATTAGCTCTTCTCACCAACTTCCACCCCATCTCCCAACATCTTCAATTTTTACGAAATCTTGCAGTTGAAGAACCAGAAGTACTTTGTTGGGCCTCTCGTGGAGATTTTTATATTATTGTTTAGCAATGCGCGAAATACCAATTGCTGATTTTCATCTAAATCAACGAATTATACAAGAATGTGCAAAGCATGTTTGTGCGGCACGGTGGTTCAGCGGTAGAGTTGCTGCCTTACAGCACCAGAGACCCAGGTTCGATCCTGACTACGGGTGTCCCCGTGACCATGTGGGTTTACTCCGGGAGCTCCGGTTTCCTCCCGCACTCCAAAGACATGCAGGTTTGTAGGAAAATTGGTTTCTGCAAATTGTAAATTGTCCATGTAAATTGTCCAAAAATCACAGCCGTAAGTGGTAGTATTTAGCTAAAATCAATATACACTGCAAACAGGAAGTTTCCACCAACAACCATTTTTGCAGTGCAGCATTTCAAAGCAGTTACCACCACCAAAAACAACCATTTTTGCAGTGCAGCATTTCAAAGCAGTTACCACCACCACCAACAACAACCATTTTTGCAGTGCAGCATTTCAAAGCAACCACATTTTCATTTTCAAACCACATTAAGGGCACTCACAGTTGAGTAGACATGTGTTCAGTGCTATTCACAGCTCAGAGAGTCAGTCCACCCGACGACAGAAGGGGAGGAGTTGTATAGTTTAATAGCCACAGGGAAGAATGAACTCCTGTGGCGTTCTGTCTTGCATCCTGGTGTACTAGAATAGTACAGAGTGGGCCGGCGAGCGGGGCCAAGCCTTCCAGAAGGCCCGGCTCCATCACCGAGGACAGAGCGCATGCCCTGGCTCACCCACCACAGACTCCAATCTCAGCATTGAGCTACCGGCGTCTGCGGGTCCCGACCCATGCTGTGAGATCGAGGAGTAACCCGCGACCAACCGCTGAGAGCAAAGAGGGCCATCAGAGAACCGGGGGGGGGGGGGGGGGGGGGGCGGTCGTAGAATGAGAAGGTCCGAAATGTCATGCATCCTTCAAAATCATGTCCTCTGCAGCTGCATATTGATCTTTATGACTTTACAACTTTACGATTGTAGTTACATACAGTGCACTCATGTTTGGGAACCAGAAATTCACCCCTAAAGGAATTTATGTATCATTACCAAAAATATTGAGATTTTGAATAAAAATTTGCTCCGCTGAAAATGAGAGAAACGTGTAACTAATCAAACACAAAGTGCAAAATAAATAACACATCTTGTCGATCTGGTAACTCAAATTTCACTGTACCTTAATTGGTACATGTGACAATTGAATTGAATCTTGAATCTTGAAACTTAAATCTTTGTCAAATGCTTGCAGTATGGAAAAATCACAAGATGGATGTTTTTTTCTAAAATCTGACTCATGGTCACAGATAGAGTCATAGAGTGTGAAAACAGGCTCTTCAGCCCAACTTGCCCACACTGGCCAACATGTCCCACCTGCCCGCGTTTGGTCCATATCCCTCCAAACCTGTCCTGTGCCTGTCTAACTGTTTCTTAAATGTTGGGATAGTCCCAGCCTCAACTACTTCCTCTGGCAGCTTGTTCCATACACCCACCACCCTTTGTGTGTAAAAGTTACCCCTCAGATTCCCATTAAATCTTTTCCCCTTCACCTTAAACTCATGTCCTTTAGTTCTCGATTCACCTACTCTGGGCAGGAGACTCTGTGCATCTACCTGATCTATTCCTCTCATGATTTTACACACCTCTACAAGATCACCCCTCATCCTCCTGCACTCCAAGGAATAGAGTCCAAGCCTACTCAACCTCTGCCTACAGCTCAGACCCTCTAGGCCTGACAACGTCCTCGTAAATCTTCACTGTACACCGGGGGTTCCCGACCTTTTTCGTCCTGTTGACCCCTGGCGACATGAATAGCACATAATAATGTTATTTCACTTATTTATGAACAACTAATGATGAACAGATACCGGTATACCAGAACCAAACACAATCAGTCAATGAGAAAAAATATGTACAAATCCAGAATCAACAAACTTACCCGCTGGGTCGGCAAAATTTACCCCCTGGGGATAAATTTACCCCAAGTTGGGATACACTTGCTGTACACCTTCCAACTTGACGTCACCTTTCTTATAACATGGTGCCCAGAACTGTGCACTCTAAATGCGGCCTCACCAATATCTTATACAAGACGTCTTATATAAGACTCCTCTTTAATGCATTGATCTGCCGCATTTCTACACATCCACTCAGTTCGTTTTGCTATAAATTCTACACGCATTCAATGCAGGGTCCCGTGTGTTCTCATCATTAACTTTTTAACCCATTGCCCGATTAACTGATTTACTCCGCGATTTGTTCTCTCCACTGTGAAAAGGCTTTTTTTTTTAATAGTTCTTTTATAATTTTTGCACCACACCCCGTCTAAACATGTGTTTTATACATCAAACTTTTGCAAAGGTACCCAGCAATTAGGTGTAGCAGGTGCAGGGGCATGGGCCAAGTCAAGCTGGGCAGGGGCCCAGCCACGGGTCAAATCAATGCGCATAACACAGTCACATGAGCAAGAAGCAAACAATGGACTTTCAAGCAAGTGGGAAGTGCCTCTAGAGCAAGTCAAAAGCCAACTAAACGGAGCACACCAAAAATAGAATCTCTAACTGTTCATTACATTCACAAAAATAATTATACACCAAACAACTCAGCAGTCACAGACCAAACAAAATGAGGCCAATTCCTGACCTGCTCACAGACTGGGAATTTAGTTTAGTTTAGAGATACAAGCATGGGAAAAGAACTTGCCCTTCGGCCCACCAGGTCCGCACCGACCAGCGATCCCTGCGCATTAACCCTACACGTACCAGGGATCATTTACATTGATACCAGGCCAATTAACCTACAAACCTGTACGTCGTTGGAGTGTAGGAGGAAACGAAGATCTTAAGAGAAATCCCACAGAGGTCACGGGGAGTACGTACAAACTCCCTACAGACAAGCAGCCATAGTCAGGATCAAACCTGGGTCTCTGGCGCTGTAAGGTCTACCGCTGCACCACCGTGCTGCCCGATAATGTCAATGTTGCAATTTGGATAAAACGAACAACTACCTTTAGATTCCACTTGGTGATTTTCCTGCTATTATAGAAGTGGACGTTTCCACTAGTGGGGGAGCCTAGGACTGGAGGTTAGAGCCTCAGAATTAAAGAACGTTCTTTTAGGAAGGAGATGAGGAGAAATGTCTTTAATCAGAGGGTGGAGAATCCGTGGAATTCTTTGCCACAGAAGGCTGTGGAGGCAAAGTCAGTGGATATTTTTAGGGCAGCGATTGATAGATTCTTGATTAGTGCAGGTGTCAGAGGTTAAGGGGAGAAGGCAGGAATGTGGGGTTAGGAGGGAGAGATAGATCAGCCATAATTGAATGGCGGAGTAGACTTGCTGGGCTGAATGGCTTAATGCTACTCCTATCACTTATGACCTTATACTCAGATATATTGCTTCATGTCACTGATCCCAAGAAACACCATTTCCTAATCACCCCATACTCCTCGACCAGCAGTAAGGTGCAGTCGGATGGAAGATAAGATGTTTGCGGTATATTCACATTGTATCCTGTATCATAGAGTCATATAGCTGTACATCATGGAGCAGGCCCTCCATTCCACCTTCTCCATGCTAACCAAGTTGCCATTCTGGGTTAGTCCTATTTGGCTCATCTATATATCTAAAAGTCTCATCTTGACCACTTCCTGTCTGCGCTGTATATTGATTTTAGAAAAAACACTACTCTATATCGCTATGATTTTATGGCCATCTTACTCACAGTCTTCCTCTGCTGAGGCAGCCCTGAGAATTTTTCCAATCGATGAAAAATAAAAAAGTTATGAATGTTTAAAAAATCAGCTGATTGGTTCTCTCGCCTGTCAATCACCATGATGAAGGTAACGCCCATTCTGGGGGTGGGGGCAGGACTATAAAACCCCGGATGTCTGGACGTGAGTCAGTCACTCTGGAAGATCATGAGGGAGAGGCCACAACTGTGATTCTAAGCTGTGAATCAACTGAACAGTGAGTCCAATATACTTGCAATAAATGATATGTTAGCCCTTAATGACAATGCAACGAGTTGTTTGGCATGCCCTGCCTCTGCTTGAAACTGCAATGCAAAAATGGAAATTAAATGACAATGCCATGAGTTATTTGGCTTGCCCTGCCTGTGCTTGAAACTGCAATGCAAAATTGGAAATTAAATGACAATGCCATGAGTTGTTTGGCCTGCCCTGCCTGTGCTTGAATCTGCAATTCAAAATTGGAAATGAGATGATAATGCAATTAGTTGTTTGGCCCGCCCTAGAAATGGATTGACTTGACTTCACTTGACTTGAAATGGATTGATTTGGCTTGTTACCCCTGCACTCACTGTGCTTGACTTGACCCACAACACCCATGCTAGTGCTCCAGAAAGCCTCCTCCCCCCCCCCCCCCCCCCCCCCCCACTGGCCACAAATATTAGAATTGGTGGAGAGGTGGAATATTGCGTCGAGGGATCAGCCCTCCAGTGTGAACCAACGGGTCCTACTTAGTCTAATAGCCTCTAAAACTTTCCTATCCATACCTGTCAATGTTTAGGAAGGAGCTGCAGATGCTGGTTTACACCGAAGATAGACACAAAATGCTGGAGTAACTCAGCGGTGCAGGCAACATCTCTGGAGAGAAGGAATGGTGACGTTTCAGCTCAAGACCTTTCCTGAAACGTCACCAATTCTCTCTCTCCAGAGATGCTGCCTGTCCCGCTGCGTTACTCCAGCATTTTGTGTCTATCATACATCTAAATGTCTTTTGGAAAACAATTGTATTTGTTTCTATGGCTTCCTCCAGCTCTATAATTACAGTAATTAGCAGTATCCACGAGCCCTCGTCTGCCCAATGGCATGGACATCTTGCCATGCTCAAGCTACGCTATACCAATGTGACTGTGCCAACTCTACAACCAAACCCCACCAATCCTATTGTGTCTTATCACAGCTATCTCACCCTGTCAATGTAAAATTGCCCCACTTGCCAAATTACATCAATCTTTGTCAAATTACAAGGTTGATTATATCAACCTTGTTTTAATTTAACCACTGACTTCTCATATAAATACTCCAAACCCTAACTCCCAACAACATCATCAATCTCGTTCGGCCTACTTACTCTAAACCCTGCGTGCCTAATTTATAATAAACACCAACTGACTGCAGTAAAACCACACTCATCAGTCATCATCTATCCAATTATTTGGAAATCCTGACAGTTCAGCATCCATCTCACCTGGGGCTGCTTTCCATGCTGCTTTCAGACTCTCCAGGGCCTCATTTCCTGCACTCCCTTTAAACTCATCAGACTCCTAGATCCTGTAACTTCAAGTACCACTTGCTTTCCCTCTCTCTCCATCCCTCCCCCATCCCAGTTTTCCGACTAGTTTCACTGTCCTCCTGATTATATTTTACTGGTTGTATGCCTCCTTAACCCCTTCCCCATAGTTAACAATCATCCATCCTAGGGGGTGGGAGATTGCAACCTTCACGTGGTCCACCCAGTTTCGACAAATGCAATCAACCTGGCGTGCTCAATCGAATAAGATCAAATAGAACAAGTTGTCCTACAACTTTAGGCTGTGCACGCCATACGCAAGTAGAAGAGCTCCATTCTACATTTCCTTATCTTCGTCCCCTTTGACCTCTCGTTTTCACACTCCCCTGACTCCCTGTCTGAAGAAGGGTCTTGACCAAAAATGTCACCCATTCCATTTTTCTCTAAAGATGCTGCCTGTCCCGCTGAGTTACTCCAGCATGTTGTGCCTACCTTCCCTATATCCACACTTTGTTTAAATTCTTCTTTTCTGCACTCTTTTTTAATTAATTGGGACCCCTTTTCCTTGCACTCCCTTTAAACCCATCTGGTTCACTGGCAAGATGTGTTATAGTAATATGCAACATCTAAAAAATGAATTAAAAGTGCACATTATTCCTATGAAAAACACCAATGCAATGGGATGGAAGGTTTGTCAGTGTGGTACTGAAGTGTGCGGGTGTCAGATTATTTGAGTTTTGCTGTAATTAAACTTCGATCTGCCTATTTAAGGCAATTCCTACCTGCCTAATTTATTCGAACTCTGATTTTCCCAATTAAACCTAACGAACCTGCTTAATTACACCATCAATTTACACCAAACGTCACCTACCTGCTCACAGCCCAAGACAGCAGATCGGTCTGAAGAAGGGTTTTGGCCCGAAACGTCGCCTATCTCCTTCGATGCTGCTGCACCCGCTGAGTTTCTCCAACCTTTTGTGTACCCTCGATTTCCCAGCATCTGCAGTTCCTTCTTTAACACAGCCAATTACACCACCCCTTCCTATCTCATTGAACGTACTTGCCTAGTTACTTTCAATCATTAACTGCCTAATTACACCAAACCCGAGCCAAAAAATATAGACAATAGGTGCAGGAGTAGGCCATTCAGCCCTTCGAGCCAGCACCGCCATTCAATATGATCATGGCTGATCATCCAGAAGCAGTACCCCGTTCTTGCTTCCGTTAGCCCAAAGAGCTATATCCAACACCTTGTCACAGTCCTTTTATTTACTCATTATATCAACCTCTTCCTCCTAAAGAATAACTTTAATCTGCTGAATTACCCCAAGGTTCAATGACCTAATTAAAGCAACACCCCGCGTCACACTAATATGATCTGCATATGTGCTCTTTTACATGAATCACTGACTAATTATAGCAAACTCAATCTGCCTAATCAAAGCTGCACCATGGCACTAACCCACACCATACCAATAATTATATGCCTGATTGCACCTATCCCTGACTGCCTAATTACACCAAACATTATCAGCATAATTAAATTAATACTGACCTGCCCAACTACCCTAGCATTTACCTAAATAATCACTTCAATCACACACCTAAGTCGTGCCTGGCCATGAGCAAATATCTTCAGTCTGAAGAAGGGTCTCGACCCGAAACATTGCCAATTCCTTCTCTCCATAGATGCTGCCTCACCCGCTGAGTTTCTCCAGCATTTTTTGTCCACCCTCGACAGATTCAAGGGTGCAGCAACAAAATACTGGAAAAGATGGATACTGGAATGAGCTTGTCATTATACACCCGTCATTTTAAACACTGTTGCTGGAGAAAATTCTGCAAGCAATATAAGCAGTCAGGTTAGCCTGACTAAGGAAAGGTGGTATGGATTTGTTAACGGCAAGCCGTGTCTAATTATACCAACACTAACTCGCCGAATTGAATGACCAGGATCGCCTCATGACACCAGCCCCTACCAGCCAAAACGGATTTTACACTTTATAAAGAGAGAAAGAGAGTTAAGGGCCTGTCCTACCAGCATCCGACTCCATGCGATGAGCGCGATCAAACTAGAAGCGGGGGCCGCGCGGAGGTCGGGTGATCCCCTGTGCAGGGCCGTTCCTACCAGCATGCGCCTGCATGCGGCAAGCGTGACCAAACGGGCAGCGAGGGCCGCGCGGAGGTCGGGTGAGTGGCGCAACGCGGCGCAAAGTGAGGCGAACTTGGAGCGAAGTCTTAAGGTAAGTTCGCCAGGACAGAGAGGGGCACACAGAGAGGGGCACAGAGGCACACACACACACAGAGGGGCACAGAGGCACACACACAGAGGGCCACGGAGCCACACACATAGAGGGTCACGGAGGCACGACGTCGAGACGGTGTGTAATGCGTCGAGGCGACTGCGAGCCGACATCCGTTGCCGCGCGGAATTTTTGGACATAGTCAGTTTTTCGGAGCCCCGCGCGATGTCGGGACGAATTCCGCACGGCACCGGCGATCGAAGTGGGACCGGCCCCGCGACGCCGGACGGCTCAAGCGACCACGTTAGGTCGCGCTCATCGCATAGAGTTGCATGCTGGTGGGACAGGCCCCCTAATGTTTTGGGTCAACACACTTTCGTCCTCTGTTTTTCTCTTCACAGGCGTTAACTTATGTTTAGTTTACTTTTCTTTAGTTTAGAGATACAGTGTAGAAACAAGCCCTTCGGCCCACCGAGTCCGCTCCGACCAGCGATCCCCGCACATTAGCACAAGCCTACACACACTAGGGACAATTTACATTTAAACCCAGTATACAAACCCAAACTAATTAACCTACAAACCTGCACGTTTTTGGAGTGTGGGAGGAAACCGGAGATCTCGGAGAAAACACACGCGGTCACGAGGAGAACGTACAAACTCCGTACAGACAGCACCCGTAATCGGGATCGAACCTGGGTCTCCGGCGCTGCAAACGCTGTAAGGCAGCAACTCTACCGCTGCGCCAACGTGCCGCCCTTCCTCTATCAGTATATTCTACACCCTGTTTATGTTCTTGGTTGCCCTAACTGTTCTGCTCGTTCATGATATGATCTGCCTGGATAGTACACAAAACTATGTTTTTCACTGTAGTTCAGTACTCATGACAATAACAAATCAATACCAATAGCCCACCTCAGCCCTGGCCCCTGATCTCCCCTCTTACTTAGCAGCCCTTATGGTCCAGGGACTTCCACTGATATCCAGCTTTCAAAACAAAAAATATATAGTAATGCGATTAATAGAAACATAGAAAATAGGTGCAGGAGTAGGCCATTCGGCCCTTCGAGCCTGCACCGCCATTCAATATGATCATGGCTGATCATTCAACTTAGTATCCTGTACCTGCCTTCTCTCCATACCCCCTGATCCCTTTAGCCACAGGGGCCACATCTAACTAATAATCCCTCCAGAAGTTCTAATAATCCATCCAGCTGTCCGAATAATCAATCCAGCAGTTCTAATAATGGCTCCAGCAGTTCTAATAATCACTCCAGCAGTTCTAATAATCCCTATAGCAGTACTAATAATCCCTCCAGCAGTTCTAATAATCCGCCCAGCAGTTCTAATAATCATAGAAACATAGAAAATAGGTGCAGGAGTAGGCCATTCGGCACTTCGAGCCTGCACCGCCATTCAATATGATCATGGCTGATCATCCAACTCAGTATCCTGTACCTGCCTTCTCTCCATACCCCCTGACCCCTTTAGCCACAAGGGCCACATCTAACTCCCTCTTAAATATAGCCAATGAACTGGCCTCAACTATCTAGAGGGGGTACAGAGAAGATTCACCAGACTGATTCCTGGGATGTCAGGACTTTCATATGAGGAAAGATTGGATAGACTCGGCTTGTACTCGCTGGAATTTAGAAGATTGAGGGGGGATCTTATAGAAACTTAAAACATTCTTAAGGGGTTGGACAAGCTAGATGCTGGAAGATTGTTCCCAATGTTGGGGGAGTCCAGAACAAGGGGTCACAGTCTAAGGATAAGGGGGAATTCCTTTAGGACCGAGATGAGGAAAACATTCTTTACACAGAGAGTGGTGAGTCTCTGGAATTCTCTGCCACAGAAGGTAGTTGAGGCCAGTTCATTGGCTATATTTAAGAGGGCGTTAAATGTGGCACTTGTGGCTAAAGGGATCAGGGGGTATGGAGAGAAGGCAGGTACGGGATACTGAGTTGGATGATCAGACATGATCATATTGAATGGCGGTGCAGGCTCGAAGAGCCGCATGGCCTACTCCTGCACCTATTTTTCTATGTTTCTATGTCTATGTTTCTATCTTCTGTGGCAGAGAATTCCAGAGACTCACCACTCTCTGTGTGAAAAATGTTTTCCTCATGTCGGTCCTAAAGGAATTCCCCCTTATCCTTAGACTGTGACCCCTTGTCCTGGACTCCCCCAACATCGGGAACAATCTTCCAGCATCTAGCTTGTCCAACCCCTTAAGAGTTTTGGAAGTTTCTATAAGATCCCCCCCTCAGTCTTCTAAATTCTAGCGAGTACAAGCCGAGTTTATCGAGTCTTTCCTCATATGAAAGTCCTGACATCCCAGGAATCAGTCTGGTGAATCTTCTCTGTACCCCCTCTATGGCAAGAATGTCTTTCCTCAGATTTGGAGACCAAAACTGTACGCAATACTCCAGGCATGGTCTCACCAAAACCCTGTACAACTGCAGTCGAACCTCCCTGCTCCTATACTCAAATCCTTTTGCTATGAATGCTAACATACCATTCACTTTCTTCACTGCCTGCTGCACCTGCATGCCTACTATCAATGACTGGTGACACCCAGGTCTCGTTGCATCTCCCCTTTTCCTAATCGGCCACCATTCAGATAATAGTCTACCCTCCTGTTTTTGCCGCGAAAATGGATAACCTCACATTTATCCACATTATACTGCATCTGCCATGCATTTGCCCACTCACCCAGCCTATCCAAGTCACCTTGCATCCTCCTCACAGCTAACACTGCCCCCCAGCTTCGTGTCATCCGCAAACTTGGAGATGTTGCATTCAATTCCCTCATCCAAATCATTAACATATATTGTAAATAGCTAGGGTCCCAGCACTGAGCCTTGCAGTACCCCACTAGTCACTGCCTACCTTTCTGAAAAGGACCCGTTTACTCCTACCCTTTGCTTCCTGTCTGCCAGCCAGTTCTCTATCCATATCAATACTGAAACCCCATTACCGTGTGCTTTAAGTTTGTATACTTATCTCTTATATGGAACCTTGTCGAAAGCCTTCTGAAAGTCTAGATATAACACATCCACTGGTTCTCCCTTATCCACTCTACAAGTTGCATCCTCGAAAAATTCTATAAGATTTGTCAGACATGATTTACCTTTCGTAAATTTGACTTTGTCCAATGATTTCACCACTTTCCAAAGATGGGCTATCCCATCTTTGATAACTGACTCTAGCAGTTTCCCCACTACCGATGTTAGACTAACTGGCCTGTAATTCCCCGTTTTCTCTTTCCCTTCTTTTTTAAAAAGTGGGGTTACATTAGCTACCCTCCAATCCTCAGGAACTACTCCAGAATCTAAAGAGTTTTGAAAAATTATCACTAATGCATCCACTATTTCTGGGGCTACTTCCTACTCTGGGATGCAGCCTATCTGGCCCTGGGGATTTATCGGCCTTTAATCCATTCAATTTACCCAACACCACTTCCCGGCCAACCTGGATTTCACTCAGTTCCTCCATTTTATTTGACCCCCGGTCGCCTGCTATTTCTGGCAGATTTTTTATGTCTTCCTTAGTGAAGACAGAACCAAAGTAGTTATTCAATTGGTCTGCCATGTCCTTGTTCCCCATGATCAATTCACCTGTTTCTGACTGCAAGGGACCTACATTTGTTTTAACTAATCTTTTTCTATTCACGTATCTATAAAAACTTTTGCAGTCAGTTTTTATGTTCCGTGCCTGTTTTCTTTCATAATCTATTTTCTCTTTCCTAATTAAGCCCTTTGTCCTCCTCTGCTGGACTCTGAATTTCTCCCAGTCCTCTGGTAGGCTGCTTTTTCTGGCTAATTTGTATGCTTCATCTTTTGTTTTGATACTATCCCTGATTTCCCTTGTTATCCACGGATGCACTACCTTCCCTGATTTATTCTTTTGCCAAACTGGGATGAACAATTATTGTTGTTCATCCATGCAGTCTTTAAATGCCTTCCATTGCACATCCACCGTCAACCCTTTAAGAATCACTTGCCAGTCTATCTTGGCCAATTCACGTCTCATACCCTCAAAGTTACCTTTGTTTAAGTTCAGAACCCTTGTTTCTGAATTAATTATGTCACTCTCCATCCTAACGAAGACCTCAACCATATTATGGTCACTCTTGTCCAAGGGGCCACGCACAACAAGACTGCTAACTAACCCTTCCTCATTACTCAATACACAGTCTAGAATAGCCTGCTCTCTCATTGGTTCCTCTACATGTTGGTTTAGAAAACTATCCCGCATACATTCCAAGAAATCCTCCTCCTCAGCACCCGTGCCAATTTGATTCACCCAATCTATATGTAGATTGAAGTCACCCATTATAACTGTTTTAACTTTGTTGCACTCATTTCTAATTTCTTGTTTGATGCCATTCCCAACTCCACTATTACTGTTAGGTGGCCTGTACAAAACTCCCACTAGCATTTTCTGCCCCTTAAGTGTTTCGCAGCTCTACCCATATGGATTCCACATCCTCCAAGCTAATGTCTATCCTTTCTATTGCGTTAATCTCCTCTCTAACCAGCAACGCTACCCCACCTCCTTTTCCTTTCTGTCTATCCCTCCTAAATATTGAATATCCCTGGATGTTCAGCTCCCAGCCTTGGTCACCCTGGAGCCATGTCTCCGTGATCCCAACTATATCATAGTCATTAATAGCTATCTGCACGTTCAACTCATCCATCTTATTACGAATGCTCCTCGCATTGAGGCACAATGAATGCAGAAACTGTATCTCAGTAACCTCATATTTGACACAAAAAGCTGGAGTAACTCAGCGGGTCAGACAGCACCTCTGGAGAAAAGGATTAGGTGGGATTTCGGGTCAAGACCCTACAGAACCGAAACGTCAACTGCTGCTTTTCTACAGAGATGCTGCCTGACCCACTGAGTTACTTCAGCTTTTTTGCCTATCTTCAGTTTAAAAAAGCATCTGCATTTCCTTCCCACATGGCCTCATATTTGAATTGTTCCCCAATTTCAAGTGATCTGTTTAAGCAGGAGCAGCTTTCATGATGTATGAAGCCATCCGCGATGTTAAATAAAGCCACTGTATTGGTTGAATGTATCCATAATACTAAGAAATTGAACAAAATCTGTTAAAAAGTTACATTTTTGCACAGATTTTAAGTTATTCAACACTCTACTGAACAAAATGATTTTAGCAATTAGATTTGCCAGGGGTTGAAATCTGAAGGAAATGAGAGGGTAAAGTTAATGTGATTGTACATTAACCAGCAATCTTCAGGACACTCTAGCAGGGAGTTACCTTTTAAGCAGAAGTAACGAACAACACAATGTTTAAGAAGGAACTGCAGATGCTGGAAAATCGAAGGTAGACAAAAATGCTGGAGAAACTCAGCGGGTGAGACAGCATCTATGGAGCGAAGGAAATAGGCAATGTTTCGGGCCGAAACGTTGCCTATTTCCTTTGCTCCATAGATGCTGCTGCGCCCGCTGAGTTTCTCCAGCATTTTTGTCTACCTAATGAAAAACACAAATGTTATTCCGATGTTTAGTTTATTTTAGAGATACAGCGTGGAAACAGGCCATTCGGCCCACCGAGTACACACCGACTAGCGATCCCCGCATATTGACACTATCCTACACACATCAGGGACAATTTACATTTATACGAAGACAATTAACCTACAAACCTGTACGCCTTTGGAGTGTGGGGGAAACCAGAGCATCTGAAGAAAGCCCATGGGTCAAAGGGTGAACGGACATACTGAGTACAGACGGCACCCGTAGTCGGGATCGAACCCGGGTCTCTGGCACTGCAAGTGTTGTGGCAGCAACTCTACTGCTGCGCCATCGTGCCGCCCTTGGTACATAACTCAAAAACGGTAATCAGGCAGTTGCTATTATCTCAAGGAGTGGTCAAGTCCCAGCCTCTTTCTCTGGGATAAATAACGGAACACAATTACTGTCATAGTAAAGGCAAAGTTAATGGTGTCAGCTGATTTTTATAAATAGGTATAGCCTGTTAAGGAGCAAATATTTTTTGAAATGGCATCATACAAAAGCTGTTGTCCAAGTATCAGTGCTTTTCAAAAATGATGTCTTGCACTTTTTCGCTATTTTAGGATTTTCTACGTTTCCAAAAAGGCAATCGTTCCCAAAAATGGGATCTTGCCCTTGGCTTCTATTTCAGGATCCTCCTTTATTTCAAATTAATTGCCCATTAAACCCGTCACCGAACATTAAGTCTTACTGTCACCAACCCAGGTATTCTTCAACAACCCTGTCAAATGTAAATTACTACCCAGCAAATTCTCCATCTAAAACTAGCAATTTTTGTATGCAGCTTAATTTCTCCAGTTTTTCACTTTTTGAGGGATTGAAAAGATGACAAATTGTAAAGTAGAATATATATCTATCTATTTATTTTCTTCCAGTCATTTTCCCATCTTTTCCATTGTCTTTCTGTACTTGAATTGACATTGGATTTTCCCAGCCCGCTTGTTCCTAATCCATAAAGGCCATTAGTTAAGGTAGATACTTGATCGGTTGGCCTATTCTTTCAGGTCCCGGATGTCTTTTTCCCTCACCACACACAATGGTACAACTTTACATTCAGCATATCATTGATCTGTAGCGGGCAGGGAGGTGCTGGGGGAATCCACCTGTTCATATCTGACTAAACGTGAAGTTATCCACCATGGTGGCAAGAACAGGAAGGCAATTATCTGAATGGTGTCAGATTAGGAAAAGGGGAGATGCAACGAGACATGGGTGTGCTAGTACGTCAGTCACTGAAAGTAAGCATGCAGGTACAGCAGAATGTGAAGCAAGCTAATGGCATGTTGGCCTTCATTGCGAGAGGATTTGAGTTTAGGAGCAAGGAGGTCCTACTGCACTTGTATATGACGCTGGTGAAACCACACCTGGAGTATTGTGTGCAATTTTGGTCTCCAAATTTGAGGGAGGACATTCGTGCTATTGAGGGAGTGCAGCGTAGGTTCACCAGGTTAATTCCCGGGATGGTGGGACTGTCATATGATGAAAGAATGGGACGACTGGGCTTGTATTCACTGGAATTAAGGATGAGAGGGGATCTTGTAGAAACATATACAATTCTTAAAGGATTGGAGAGGCTAGATGCAGGAAAAAAGTTCCCGATGTTGTGGAGTCCAGAACCAGGGGTCACAGTTTAAGAACAAGGGGTTAGTCATTTATGACTGAGATGAGGAAAATCTTCTTCACCCGGAGAGTTGTGAATCTGTGGAATTCTCTGCCACAGAAGGCAGTGGAGGCCAATTCACTGGATGTTTTCAAGAGTTAGATTTATCTCATTGTGCTAAAGGAATTAAGGGATATGGGGAAAAAGCAGGAACTGGATACTGATTTGAGATGATCAGCCAGGATCATATTGAATGGCGGTGCTGGCTCCAAGGGTCAAATGACCTACTCCTGCACTTATTTTTCTATGTTTCTTAGCAAAATCTGAGTTATAAGGTTATCCTTTCCAATAAGTAACTGTTTGCTGGTAACTTGGTAGTGTGTTAGGACATATCTTTGTCCGTTATGTAAATGTAGATGGGGGATTGAAAACTTAATTCTATAAGAAATGAATGAATGAACGAGTGAATGAGTGAATGAATGAATGAGTGAGTGAATGAATGAATGAATGAATGAATGAGTAAATGTGTGAATGAATGAGTGAGTGAATGTGTGAATGAATGGAGTGAATGAATGAATGAATGGAGTGAATAAATGAACAAAGGAGGACCCGGTGTGGGGGGACCGCCATGAGGGAGGGAGAAGAACAATGGAGGACCCGGTGTGGGTGGACTACTGGGAGGAGGGGGAGGGGGGGAGAACTAAGGTGGACCTGGCGCAGGACACTTTGTAACGCTGTCGGGGCCCTTTATGTAGCAACTATTTGCATACCTGGGTCATATTCTGTAGTCTGTATCTGTCGACATTATGATGCACAGTAATAAAAATAATTTTCCACCCCATCACATGCAAAATATTAAACATTATTTCTAAAATACGATAGTTTGTTTCCCCCTGCACCACCGGTCTCACTTTCCAAACAATCAAAGAAAAGTATCTCTGTTTGCTTTGTTGTTACCTTCTCCTAGCCAACAATGATCTATTCTACATTTCCCTTTATCTCCATCCCCTTTGTCTCGTTTTCACACCTTACACTTCCTTATCTACGTATCTTTCTCTGCCCTGACTCTCAGTCTGAAGGAGGGTCTCGATTCGAAACGTTGCCCATTCCTTCTCTCCAGAGATGCTACCTGGCCCGCTGAGTTACTCCGGCTTTTTGTGTCAATCTTCAGTTTAAACCAGCATCTGAAATTCCTTCCTACAAATTTTATCTTTGTCAGTTATATAAATGTAGATGGAGGATTGAAAACTTAATTCCATAAGATATTAGCACGGGTGGAGGTTGAGAAACTGGTTTTACCAACCTTGCCAAGAATCTCCGGCAGTCCCATGGTCTGGCCGGTGAAAACACCAACACAGATGAAAACGGCCGTTATCTGCCCCAAGGCACCTCGGATGTGTTTCTGTGATATTTCAACCAAGTACATTGGTAGGGCACTGAGAGAAATTCCTATCAAAAGAGTAGTACGTAAATAAAATGTCAAATACACAATGGTCTGCAAGATATCATTGAAACATTCTGTGGAAGATATCTACATATAAACCACTGCACCAAGTAAAGGGCCTGTCCCACCAGCATGCGACTCCATGCGGTGAGCGCGAGCAAACTGGAAGCGGGGGCCGCGCGGAGGTCGGGTGATCCCCGTACAGGGCCGGTCCCACCAGCATGCGCCTGCATGCGTCGAGCGCGACCAAACCGGCAGCGAGGGCCGCGCGGAGGTCGGGTAAGTGGCGCGACGCGGCGCGAAGTTGGAGCGATGTCCGCGGTAAGTTGGCGAGGACAGAGAGGGACACACAGAGAGGGACACGGAGGCACACAGAGAGGGACACGGAGGCACACAGAGAGGAGCACGGAGGCACAGAGAGAGGGTCACGGAGGCACACACAGAGAGGGTCATGGAGGCACATATAGAGAGGGTCACGGAGGCACGACGTCGAGGCGGTGCGTAATGCGTCGCGGCAGCTACGGGCCGACAAGCCGTTGCCGCGCGGAATTTTTGAACACGGTCAGTTTTTCGGAGCCCCACACGAAGTCGGGACCAGCTCCGCACAACTCCATACGGCTCCGGCGATCGAAGTGGGACCGGCCCCGCAAGGCTGGATGGCTCAAGCGACCACGTTAGGTCGCACACACCGCATGGAGTCGCATGCTGGTGGGACAGGCCCCTAATAAAGCAATATTTGCAGTGTATCGATTTAGATCTATGGATTGTTACTTTTTTGCATATCTTTCATTAATTTGTTCTATGTCTCTCTCTATATCACCATCTATATCTCGCATTTGCATCACAGTTTGGCTTGGGAACAGCTCCATCCAAGACAGCAAGGAATTGCAGCGAATTTTGGACGCAGCCCAGACCATCACACAAACCAACCTCCCTTCTATTGACTCCATTTATACCTCAACTTGCCTCGGCAAGGCCAGCATCATAATCAAGGATGAGTTGCACCCTGGCCACTCCCTCTTCTCCCCTCTCCCATCAGGCAAAAGGTACAGAAGTGTGAAACGCACACCTCCAGATTCAGGGACAGTTTCTTCCCAGCTGTTATCAGGTAACTGAACCATCCTACCACAACCAGAGAGCAGTGCTGAACTACTATCTACCTCTTTGATAACCCTCAGACTATCCTTGATCGGCCTTTGCTGGCTTTACCTTGCACTAAACGTTATTCCCTTATCATGGATCTATACACTGTAAATGGCTCGATTGTAATCATGTATTGTCTTTCTGCTGGCTGTTTAGCACACAACAAAACCTTTTCACTGTTTGTGGCTGTTGGTAGACCAATTTCCCTCCAGGGATGAATAAAGTTCAATAGTTTTGTATCGTCTCGTTTTGTGGCAATAAACTAAACTGAACTCTCAGTGTGAATTCTGTCACCTATTCCTCCAGAGATGCTGCCTGACCCGCTGAGTTACTCCAACATTTTGTGTCTATCTATTACTGCCCAAGTGAAATATGAGGTGCTGATCCATTAATTTCCGCTCTGACAGTGGAGGAGGCCCAGGACAGAAAGGTCAGTGTGGGAATGGGAGGTGGGAGGTAAAGTGTTTGAGAAGGAACTGCAGATGCTGTAAAATCGAAGGTAGACAAAAGTGCTGGAGAAACTCAGCGGGTGCAGCAGCATCTATGGAGTGAAGGAAATAGGCAACGTTTCGGCACCGCTGAGTTTCTCCGGCACTTTTGTCTACCGGGGGAGTTAAAGTGTTTAGCAACCGTGAGCTCAGGAAGGTTTAGGCGGACTGAGCGGCTATCAACTAGAGAGATGGACTAAACGTCTCCCCTTTCCATTAAGTACCTTATATCAAATGAGCATTAGCAATACACAAAGCAACATAACCCAGAGCACAACAAACCCTCTTAGACGAGGTGGATGATCAACAGTGACAACGTTGAAATAGGAAGTGAAGCTCCCTCACAAACTCGGCAACCCCGGTTCGATCCTGATCTCTAGTGTTGTCAAAGTGCAGTCTGCATATTCCTGTGACCAAAGATAGCCACAAAACGCTGGAGTAACTCAGAGGGACAGGCAGCATCTCTGGAGAGAAGGAATGGGAGACGTTTTGGGTCGAGACGCCATCCGTTCCTTCTCTCCAGAGATGCTGCCTGTCCCGCTGAGTTACTCCAGCGATTTGTGACAATCTTTATCTTCCTACTACTTGCTCCAAACCTTCCATATCCAACGTAACAAGAGGGGCATGTCGTCCGTTACGTTTCACAAACATAGAGTTGACATTTTACTCAACGACCCCATGAACCCAAAATGAGTTTATTCAACTCAAAAACATTCCAGTAAGATTAAAATAACCTGTCAAGGAATGGGTGATGTTTCGGGTCGAGTCCCTTCTTCAGACTGAGAGTCAGGGGAGAGGGAGACACAGAGATATGGAAGGGTAAGGTTCCTTCCTACACATTCTTGTGACCATGTGGGTTTTCACCATATTCCAAAGACTGGTGTTATATTGAGCTTGAATAGAGATCTGCATGCTGTTAATGTGGTGCGTACGGCTGAGGATGAATTTCTCCAACTCTAATCAGCCTGAAGAAGGGTCTGACCCAAAAACATCAACTGTGTATAGACTTCTCAGATGCTATCTGACCCACTGAGTTCTTCCAGCAGTTTGATTTTTGTCAATTGTCACATTGCTGGGCTACTGTAACCTTTGCCTCCTCTTGGTGAGTGGCAGAAGTGGCAATGGTCACAGTGGTGAGAATAGGTTAAGAAAGGTCTAATTCCATGCTGTTACCATGCTGTCGTCTGCCTTCATTAATATTCACCCATTTGTAATAAACAATTTATACGCATCAAAGCGCTACATTCATGGATTTGTTAATCCAGTGTATTAATATATCTGTGTATGAAGGAACTGCAGATGCTGGTTTAAACTGAAGATTAACACAAAATGCTGGAGTAACTCAGGTCGAAATATCACCCATTCCTTCTTGTCAGAGATGCTGCCTGTCCTGCTGAGTTACTCAAGCAGAGAGAGAGTGTGTGTGTGTGTGTGTGTGTGTGTGTGTGTGTGTGTGTGTGTGTGTGTGTGTGTGTGTGTGTGTGTGTGTGTGTGTGTGTGTGTGTGTGTGTGTGTGTGTGTGTGTGTGTGTGTGTGTGTGTGTGTGTGTGTGCTGATCTGATCTTGACCGCTTTTGGCCCACTGTGGTGCGATTTGGCCACCTCGCTCAGACACCGCCTCCGCCATCGTGGACCAGAGGACATTTCCCATCGATGAAAAATTAGAGAGATATTAATGTTTTTAACAAATTCCCCATTCTCTCTGCTGCCCCCGCTGGCGGCAGGGGGAGGGACTATAAAACCCGGAAGTGTCGTGCCTCACTCAGTCTCTGCCAGACCCAGGAAGCCAGAGGGTCACGACTCTCTGAGCTGCGAATAACACTGAACGTATTGGTTGTAAAGTGTTTGCAAATGTGTTTCTCTTGGCTGTTAAAAACATGTTTACAGAAATTGTATTGGTTGTAAGAGTTTGCTAATTTGTTTCTCTTGGCTGTTGAAAAAATGTTTACAGAAATTGTATTGGTTCAAATAGTTTGCAAATTTGTATCTCTTGGCTGTTAAAAAAATGTTGTCAGAAAATGTATTGGTTATAAAGAGTTTGTAAATTTGTTTCTCTTGCGTTTTTTCGGATGGATAAAGCATGAATAAACATTTTATTAGATCAGAACTGTGTTTAATTTTAAAATTGGTGCTCATTCTGTGATGTTCGCTTGGTTGCAAGATGGCGCAGATTAGGTAATTTAAGGTTAGCTGCATGCTGGCGCTGAGTGCGTCATTTCCGGTTAGTAGCAAGCAGCGTGATGGTGATGTCAAGATGGCGGTGAGTGCAGGCACTGCTGAATAATTCATGAGTTTACTGCTCTATGGTGAGTGTGTTTGTTGGATGTTATTTAAAGCATGATTTTGCTTCATCAGCAGCAGCCTGTACAGCAGGCTTTACAGATTTGTTTTACACACTGTACATTCAACATGTTCTGAAGTTACTTGACATTTTAGTATTGTGTGTGTGTGTGTGTGTGTGTGTGTGTGTGTGTGTGTGTGTGTGTGTGTGTGTGTGTGTGTGTGTGTGTGTATTGGAATTGGTGGAGAGGTGGAATATTGCGTTGGGGGACTAGCCCTCCCGTGTGAAGCTGGGACCCAACTGGTTCCACTTAGTCTAGTATATATATATATATATATATACACACACGTGTGTGTGTTTTCCTGGTGGTCCAGTTTCCTGCCATTTTCAAACGATGAGGTAATTGTTTGGTGAACTGGTCAATGAAGGGTCTCGACCCGAAACGTCGCCTATCTCCTTCGCTCCTAGATGCTGCTGCACCCGCTGAGTTTCTCCAGCTTTTTGTGTAACCCTGGTCAATGAAGGGAGCGTTTATGGTTATGCGAGAGAGAAAAGGTTAGAAGAAATAAAGGAGAGAATGGGAGTGATGTGATAGCTCTAATAGCCAACATAGAATCAATTGGCCAAATGCTGTTGTGAAATACAAGATGCTGTTGCCATTTGAACTGTTACATCAGGAACGTCTTATTCTGAAGTGGAAGGTAGTGATTAGACGATGTTTTGGCTTGGGACCCTTCAACAGAGATGTATATCGTCACGTGAAACAAGATATAATGAAAACATTGTTTTGCATGCTATCCAGTCAATGCTATCATGCTATCCAGTCAAATCGGCTCAAACACGAGTATAGTCAGGCAATACCCAAGTATAAAGAAAGACACAAAATGCTGAATTAACTCAACGGGACAGGCAGCATCTCTGGAGAAAAGGAATTGGTGACGATTCGGGTCGAGACCCTTCTTCAGACAAGTATCTGAAGTATACTTGCTGCTGACGGCAAGTAGAAAGGTAATGTAAAGACAGAAATAATCAGGAAACAGAAGATAGTGATCGAGTTTGCATCTTGCTGCCATTCGGGATATCTGGGAGGTCCAGTTGGTGATGCAACATCTCCAACTTCTTCCTGATGTGATTCCACCACCAGACCTGGTGTTACGGGATCACATCAAACCTCCCAATCCTGTCTAACTTTTACTGTGATACAAAAGTGGGCGGTTTTGCAGATAGTGAAGATGGGTGTGAAAGATTGCAGCAGGATCTTGATCGATTGGCCAAGTGGGTGGAGGAATGGTTGATGGGATTTAATATAGAGAACTGTCTAACAAGGGCAGGACCCACACAGTGTATGGTAGGTCTCTGGGGAATGTTGTAGAGCAGAGGGATCTAGGAGTACAGGTGCATGGTTATTTGAAGGCGGAGTCACAGGTAGATAAGGCGGTCAAAAAGGCTTCTGGCACATTGGCCTTCATCAGTCAGAGTATTGAGTATAGAAGTTGGGAGGTCATGTTGCAGTTGTATAAGACGCTGGTGAGGCCGCATTTAGAGTATTGTGTTCAGTTCTGGGCACCATGTTATAGGAAAGATATTGTCAAGCTGGAAAGGGTACAAAGGAGATTTACGAGGATGTTGCCAGGACTAGAAGGTGTGAGCTATAGGGACAGCTTGAGTAGGCTTGGACTCTATTCCATGGAGCGCAGGAGGATGAGGGGTGATCATATAGAGGAGTACAAAATCATGTGAGGCAGATGTATCAAGACGTTTAAGAAACAGTTAGACGTGCATGGATAGGACAGGTTTGGAGGGATATGGACCAAACGTAGGCAGGTGGGACTAGTGTCACTGGGACATGTTGACTTGTGTGGGCAAGTTGGGCTGAGGGGCCTGTTTCCACGCTGTATCATATAACTATATAACCATATAACAATTACAGCACGGAAACAGGCCTTCTTGGCCCTTCAAGTCCGTGCCGACCATTTATTTCCCCCTAGTCCCATCTACCTGCACTCAGACCATACCCCTCCATTCCCTTCCCGTCCATATACCTATCCACTTTACTTTTAAATGTTAAAATCGATCCTGCCTCCACCACTTCTGCTGGAAGATCATTCCACACAGCCACCACTCTCTGAGTAAAGAAGTTCCCCCTCATGTTACCCTTAAACTTCTGTCCCTTAATTCTCATGTCATGCCCTCTTGTTTGAATCTTCCCTACCCTCAATGGGAAAAGCTTATCAACCTCAACTCTGTCTATCCCTTTCATCATTTTAAAGACCTCAATCAAGTCCCCCCTCAACCTTCTGCGCTCCAAATAATAAAGACCTAACTTGTTCAACCTTTCTCTGTAACTTAGTTGCTGGAACCCAGGCAACATTCTAGTAAATCTCCTCTGTACTCTCTCTATTTTGTTGACATCCTTCCTATAATTAGGCGACCACTCTATGAGTATCATTCTATGACTCTTAGCATATTCTATGCCGTTCCACGTTCTTACTTAATAACAATGAGAGATGATGGCTGGATTAGAATCATTTCATCCATAGGATCAAAAAAAATACAAGACATATATTTCCCATAGTTGCAAATGTGGTTAAACATTGCAAATGAAGGTCGAGCAATCTGCAGGATTGATTTTCTTATGATAACTATGATATCTTCCATTCAACAAGATATTTAAGTTCCTGATTAAATGTGGGCATTAGTTAATCAAACACGTAATTAGAAACCCAATCAAAGAAATTGGGATAAAATTACATCTCATTTCATTAAGTAACCGGAAGATATCAAAACAGATTCACTAATTACTTTTACATAGAGGCATTGCTAATTCAAGAGGTGGATAGTATAAAGATTGTGGGTATAAATGGTGTTCAGAGGTATCACGATGACTATAATAAATTGCCTACTTATAATTTTTTTGCATTCCCTTCTATATTATTTAGTTTTTAGAGGAAAAATTGTAATTTCAATTAGACTGTTACCAAATAAAGTACCTCCACCACACTGAAAGGAATTTCCGAGCATTTTGGTAGAAGTACATTTATATCATAACTGCACCAAGTTATTCAAATTAAATGTAACTAGACCAAGTGCAGACATGTTGGGTCTCTTCCCCCAATGTGTGGTTGCAGGGGAGGGAGGGAAGGGAGGAGGGGAGAGAGGGGTGGGGGAGGGAGGAGGAGAGGTGAGGGATGGGGGAGAGAGAATTGGAAGTGGGGAGGGAGGGTGAGAGGTGTAGGGGAGAGTGGCGGAAGTGAGAGAGAGAGAGAGAGAGAGAGGGGGAAGGGGGAGTGGTGGAAGACGGAGAGGAGTAGGGGAAAGGGATGGGGGAGATAGGGAGGGAGTGGAGAGAGAGGGTGGGTGAGGGAGAGAGGTGGAGTGGGGGAAGGGAGAGAGGTGGAAGACAGGGGAGGGAGGGGGAGAGGGGTAGGGGAGTGGTGGAAGAGGGAGAGAGGGGTAGGGGGAAGGGGGTGGGAGGGAGTGGTGAAAGAGGGACAGGGGTAGGGGGAAGGGGGCGGGGGGAGAGAGGGAAGGGGAAGGTGGAGAGAAGGAAGGGGTGGGGGAGAGAGGGAAGGGGGTGGGAGGAGGAGGGGGGTGAGGGGAGTAGAGAGGGTTGGGGGAAGGGGAGGGGGGAAGAGGGGGAGATGAGAGCAGAGGGGTGGTGGAGAAGAGGGGAGGACAGGTGGTGGGGAGAGGAGAGGGGGAGGAAGAGGGGGAGGGGAGGTGGAGAGAGAGTGGAGGGGGAATGGGAGAGAGTGGAAGGGGAGAGAGAGAAACGGGAGGGAGAGTTGACTTTCCTGTCGAACTAAGTCAAATAATAAGATAGTGGAGAAAGTTAAATTGCAAAAGTCCTTGCAATTGCACAGAGCCTTGTCATGCCCAGTCCATCACCGGCTCTGACCTCCCCACCATCGAAGGGGTTTGTCGGAGTCGCTGCCTCAAAAAGGCAGCCAGCATCATCAAAGACCCACACCAACCTGGCTACACACTCATTTCAGCCCTGCCATCGGGAAGAAGGTCCCTCACACACGCCCCTTCTCCCACCCCCCTTCCCCCTTCCCCCACCCCCTCCCCAACACCCCCCCTCCCCCACCTCCCCAACGCCCCACACCCTCTCCGGGTGCTCAGTTTCTTCCCACACTCCAAAGATGTACAGGTTTGTAGGTTAATTGGCTTGGTATAATTGTAAATTGTCCTTAACGGGTAGGATAGTGTTAATGTGTGGGGATCGATGGGCGGCACGGACCAAGTGGGCCGAAGGGCCTGTTTCTGTGCTGTATCTCCAAGCTAAATTTTACTGAACGAAGTTGGGTTATCCTGGATCGCATCCAAGGATACATGTTTGTGTAAAGGTACATTTTGTAGTGAAACATCTCAACCGTATAGTGATATCAGTGGCTGTGGGGCAATAGGAAGGGAATTCCAATTGCCCCTCCGTTAAATGAGTTAGCAGTAGAAATGTAGAGATATGTTCCGAGTCACCTGCCAATTTTAAGGTATTGTGTGGATGCAGCAAATTTATAGAACTAAAGAATCATACTGAACAAAAAACAGTCTGAAGAAGAGTCTCGACCCGAAACGTCACCCATTCCGTCTCTCCAGAGATTCTGCCTGTCCTGCTGAGTTAAGGGCCTGTCCTACAAGCATGCAACTCTATGCGATGAACGCGATCAAACTAGAAGCGGGGGCCGCGCGGAGGTCGGGTGATCCCCTGTACAGGGCCGTTCCCACCAGCATGTGCCTGCATGCGGCAAGCGCGGCCAAACCGGCAGCGAGGGCCGCGCGGAGTTCGGGTGAGTGGCGCAACGCGGCGCAAAGTGAGGCGAACTTGGAGCGAAGTCTAAGGTAAGTTCGCCAGGACAGAGAGGGGCACACAGAGAGGGGCACAGAGGCGCACACATAGAGGGTCACGGAGACACCTACAGATAGGTTCACGGAGGCACGATGTCGAGGCGGTGTGTAATGCGTCGAGGCGACTGCGAGCTGACAAGCCGTTGCCGCGCGGAATTTTTGAACATAGTCAGTTTTTCGGAGCCCCGCGCGGTGTCGGGACGAACTCTGCACAATTCCGCACGGCTCCGGCGATCGAAGTGGGACCGGCCCCGCGACGCCGGACGGCTCAAGCGACCACTTTAGGTCGCGCTAATCGCATAGAGTTGCATGCTTGTAGGACAGGCCCTTTACTCCGGCTTTGTGTGCCAATCTTCACTGTAAACCAGCATCTGCAGCTCCTTCCTACACAGAGAGAGGCACTGTTGGCCCACTTTCTTTTGCTGACCATGATGCCTATCTACGCTAATCCCATTCCCGATGCCTATCCACACTAATCCCATTCTCATCAGGCCCATATTTCTCTACACCTTGTACCCCATATCTGCAGAGCGGCACAGCGGTAGAGTCACTTCCTTACAGTGCCGGAGACGTTCAATGATCAAAATCTTTCGATGACCCCGATCGGCAAGTGTGACATGCCCTTTACAGCGCTTTCAGCGACAGAGGCCCGAGTTTGATCCTGACTATGGGTGCTGTCTGAACGGAATTTGTACGTTCTCCCCATGACCGCATGGGTTTTCTCCAAGATGTTCGGTTTCCTCCCCCCACCACACTCCAAAGACGTACAGGTTTGTAGGTAAATTGGCTTGGTATAAGTCTAATTTATCCCTAGTGTTTGTAGGATAGTGTTAATGAGCGAGGATCGCTGGTTGGTGTGGATTCAGTGGGCCAAAGGGCCTGTTTCCGCGCTGCATCTCCAAACTAAACAGATCCCAGGACAGTTTTTTTTTTTGCAATAATACATTATCACACAAGCTTTAGCAAATCTACACATAATTAAACAAATTAATTATGAAATTGAAAAATATTCTCACCTCCACTCACTCCAATAATAAAACGGCCTACAATCAGCATCTCAAATGCGTCGGCAGTTTCACTCAGGGACATAAATAAAGCAGCAACGATTGCAAACCCATTATTTAGGAGAAGAGTCCCCTTCCTAGAATAAAAAAAAGTAGAACGTTTTCAGACAATGGAATTGCTTTGAGGGTTTAGATCATGTTATGATATTCAGAATATTCAGATATTCTGGAAATTGTCTTGAGGAATATGGCCCACAATATATGGGTCGAGAAACACACCAACGGCCAAATGCTTGTCAGACTATTTATCTCCATGAATTGATATGCTCATGTCCTCTTTAGCTCTACAAATGAAACACTGTTCATGGGCCGAAACCCACCAAATGGATTATTTTGTGAGCAAAAAAAAAAAAAACAATTAATGAGTTTCAATGGAGAATTAGCAGTATGTTGTTATCTTCTGTAACATCATGCCCAATTCACAAAGAGTAGGCCAAGCTTTGACCTCTCCCTTGTACCTCTCTCGACATATTACCTTTGTAAACTTTCTTGCACATATTTGATAAACTCCACTCCATCTAAGCCCTTGGTACCATGGTAGCCCTAATATATATTGCGAAGGTTAAAATCTCCCATTATGACAACCCGAATGGTCTTATAGCTGTATGGAATCTCTTGGCATATTTGTTCCTCTAATTCTCTCGAATGGACTCTTTGGGGGCCTATACGTTCATTCCCAACAAGGTGATCATCACTTTTCATTTCTCCGTTCCATCCATATCGCCTCACCGGATGGTCCTGACGTAATATTACTACTGCTGTGATATTCTCCATAATCAGTAAAGCAACTCACCATGTTGAAAATCCAGCGGCGACCAGAAAGATGCTACGTCTCTTTGGGCAACTGAGGAGACGACTCACGACCATACAGGCAACACCCTGGCGACATGTCGTGGGGTGAAGCCTGTATGGTCGTGAGTAGTCGCCCAAAGCCGCACCTTGTTCTGGTCGCCGCTGGATTTTCAACATGTTGAAGATTTTTGGCGAACTGTAACGACTTATGATGGGTGCCGGCAAAGAGGAACAGGCCCTGTAGCATCTGTACCCTGGAACATTAAGCTGCTAGTCCGATCCTTCCCTTAGCTGGTTTTCAGAATCGTTATAAGGTCCTACTCACACATACCTATCCATGCCCTGAGTTCATCCACTTTATCCATCAGGCCTCGCACATTAAAATAGATGCAATTTAATACAACCATCTTACCTGGCCCTCTGCCAAAGCTCCTGCCTGTTCTGTCCACTGAACATGCTGTCACCAACATCTATACCAACCTCCAATCACACACCTGCCACATTGAATCCCATCCTCCTGTCACTTAGAGTAAATAATTTAAACTAAGGCACATAGAGGTTTATTGTCACAGTGGGTGCTGAATAGCTAGCATTCTCTGCTCCAGTAGCTAGTGAAAGCTGGTTTATTAGTATTAAAACTGGAGATGGATAATTATTTGATAATTCAAACAGGTAACTGTATAGGTAGGGATATATATTAAATATTGGCTTTATATATACTGTACACACACACCCTTCTATTAATATATAGGGGGGAGAGAGTGGGGGAGAGGAAGAGGGGGAGGGAGGGAGCCGGAGAGGGAGAAATATGTCTATATATACATATATATATATATATATGTTGAAAATTTTTGGCGAACTGTAACGACCTAGGACGGGTGCCGGCAGTCACTGAAAAAGTGGAAATATGCCGAAAATATGTCTATATATATAGATATATATATTAAATTTTTGTTTTAAAATTTAAGTTTAAACCAAAAATATGTCTAAAAATATATATATATATATTTAGACATATTTTCGGTTTAAACTTAAATTTTAAACCGAAAATTTTCGGTCTATGTTCGGTTTAAACCAGCATCTGCAGTTCATATATATATATATATATAAACCGAAGATAGACGCAAAATGCCAGAGTAACTCAGCGGGACAGACAGCATCTCTGGAGAGAAGGAATGGGTGGTGTTTTGGTCCTGACACTTCTTCAGTCTGGAGTCAGGGGAAAGGGAGATGAGAGATCCAGACTGATGTAGGGAGATCAAGAACAAATGAACGAAAGACACGCAAAAAAGTGACAATGATAGACAGGTCATTGGTAGCTGTTTGAACGAGAAGCTGGTGCGACTTGGGTAGGGTAGGGATAGAGAGGGAATGCAGGGGTAACTTGAAGGTAGAGAAATCGATATTCATACCGCTGGGTTGTAAGCTGCCCAGGCCAAATATGAGATGCTGTTCCTATATATATACACACACATTTTATTCTCTTATACAATATGCACATACAGTGGCTTGCAAAAGTTTTCATACCCCTTGAACTTTTCCACATTTTGTCACGTTTCAACCACAAACGTAAATGTATTTTATTGGGATTTTATGTGATAGACAAACACAAAGTGGCGCATAATTGTGAAGTGGAAGGAAAATGATACATGTTTTCCAAATTTTATTACAAATAAAAAACTGAAAAGTGTGCCGTGCAAAAGTATTCAGCCCCCCTGAGTCAATCATTTGTAGAACCACCTTTCGCTGCAATTACAGCTGCAAGTCTTTTGGGGTATGTCTCTACCAGCTTTGCACATCTAGAGACTGACATTTTTGCCCATTCTTCTTTGCAAAATAGTTCAAGCTCAGTCAGATTGGATGGAGAGCGTCTGTGAACAGCAATTTTCATGTCTTGCCAGAGATTCTAAATTGGATTTAGGTCTGGACATTGACTGGGCCATTCTAACACATGAATATGCTTTGATCTAAACCATTCCATTGTAGCTCTGGCTGTATGTTTAGGGTCGTTGTCCTGCTGGAAGGTGAACCTCCGCCCCAGTCTCAAGCCTTTTCCAGACTTTAACAGGTTTTATTCCAAGATTGCCCTGTATTTGGCTCCATCCATCTTCCCATCAACTCTGACCAGCTTCCCTGTCCCTGGTGATGAAAAGCATCCCCACAGCATGATGCTGCCACCACCATGTTTCACAGTGGGGATGGTGTGTTCAGGGTGATGTGCAGTGTTAGTTTTCCACCACACATAGCGTTTTGCATTTAGGCCAAAAACTTCACTTTTGGACTCATCAGACCAGAGCACATTCCTCCAGATGTTTGCTGTGTCCCCCCACATGGCTTGTGGCAAACTGCAAACGGGACTTCTTATGGCTTTGTTTCAACAATGGCTTTCTTCTTGCCACTCTTCGATAAAGGCCCGATTTGTGGAGTGCACGCCTAATAGTTGTCCTGTTGACAGATTCTCCCACCTGAGGTGTGGATCTCTGCAGCTCCTCCAGAGTTACCATGGACCTCTTGGCTGCTTCTCTGATCAATGCTCTCCTTGCCCGGTCTGTCAGTTTAGGTGGACGGCCATGTCTTGGTAGTTTTGCAGTTGTGCCATACTCTTTCCATTTTTGGATGATGGATTGAACAGTGCTCCATGAGATGTTCAAAGCTTGCAATATTTTTTTATAACCTAACCCTGCTTTAAACTTCTCCACAACTTCATCCCTGACCTGTCTGGTGTGTTCCTTGGGCTTAATGATGCTGTTTGTTCACTAATGTTCTCTAACAAACCTCTGAGACCTTCACAGAACAGCTGTATTTATACTGAGATTAGATTACACACAGGTGGACTCTATTTACTAATTAGGTGGCTTCTGAAGGCAATTGGTTGCACTGGATTTTATTCAGGGATATCAGAGTAAAGGGGGCTGAATACTTTTGCACGCCACACTTTTCAGTTTTGTATTTGTACAAAAATTTGAAAATCATGTATCATTTTCCTTCCACTTCACAATTATGCGCCACTTTGTGTTGGTCTACCATATAAAATCCCAATAAAATACATTTACGTTTGTGGTTGTAACGTGACAAAATGTGAAAAGTTCAACGGGTATGAAAACTTTTGCAAGCCACTGTACATAGAGCTGCGGTCAGTGAACCTCCCGTGGAGACGCTCTTCAAGATAAATGGGAACTTTGTTACATAGTCAACGAAAGTGCAGCTGGCTCACGTGACATAAATTCTGGGCCTGCAGTTTTCACTGCCATTAAGTTTGTCATTAAGTTAATGTGATACATCTTAACATTATTTCCAACAGATTCGCCATTCTTATACTAAAGGTACGAGATGTTAGACTAGGTGGATAAACATTTTATCTTCTTCTAAATATAGTTTCCTATACGTTTGTACATTAGTACTGTTTATTCACGAGCTGCTCACACGGAAATCATTAATTTACAAAGTACAATGTCCTTGTAGTGAATTCTGGATCAAATTAATGTCATGGTTTTTTCTGGTTAGAGATACAACGCGGAAACAGGCCCTTCGTCCCACAGAGTCCGTACCGGCCAGTGATCCCCACACACTAACACTATCCTACACACACTTTTATGCATGGTTACATTTATACCAAGCCAATTAACCCACAAACCTGTACGTCTTCGGAGTGTGGGAGGAAACAGGAGATACCGGAGAAAACCCACACAGGTTACTGGGAGAACGTACAAACTCCGTAATCCCACTGAAATCGAGGGCTCTTCCCAAGCTACTGATGTAACTTCCTGACACTCCGATTGCTTCCTGGTCACGAATCCTCCTCCCCTTCCGTCCAACCCATGCCGCCCCACCCCCTGTCAATTTATTTTTGACTGTGAATAGTAAAAGGTTTGCATAGAGCGGATGTGGAGAGCATGTTTCCACTAGCGGGAGAGTTTAGGGCTAGAGGTCACAGCCTTAGAATTAAAGGACGTTGCTTCAGGAAGGAGACGAGGAGGATTTTCTTTAGTCAGAGGCTGGTGAATCTGTGGAATCCTTTGCCATAGAAAGCTGTGGAGGCCAAGTCAAGGAATATATTTAAGGCAGAGATAGATAGATTCACGATTAGAATGAGTGTCAGGGGTTATGGGGGGGAAGGCAGGAGAATGAGGTTAGGAGAGAGAGATAGATCAGCCATGATTGAATGGTGGAGTAGACTTGATGGGCCGAATGGCCTAATTCTGTTCCTATTACTTATGACCTTATGACTGTAGCCAGATAACCCTAATCATCCTCAGATCGCTGTATCTCATTCCCGATTCTGGGACACAAGCCCTAACCCCTGACAAGGCTTCAGATAGCCACCTCCTAACATCCATCCCTCAGCCCCAATACTGGCACCTCAGCCCCATCACCCTTGCTCCGGCCCTCATTTTCAACTGCAATTCCAGTCAACTTGCAAATTCCCACTGGCACATTGCCCAATGAGACTTTCACACCTCCCCAGAGTCACTAATTCTTTAAACTAGTGAATCCAACCTGGAAGAATAATTTGGTAGAATTACAAGATTCAGAGTCATGGAGCCCTTTGGCTCAACTTGCCCAAACCGACAAACATGCCTCATCCACACCACCCAGTCCCACCTGCCTGCAATTGGCCCATATCCTTCTAAACCAATCCTATACATGTACCTGTCCAAATGTACGTTAACCAGCATGATAGTCCTGCATCAACTACCTCCTATGGCAGCTCGTTCCGTATACCCACCACTCTTTGTGTGAAAAAGTTGCCCCTCAGTTTCCTCTTAAATCTTTTCCCCCTTCACCTTAAATCTATGTTTTCTGGTTTTTGATTCCCATACTCTGGGTAAAAAGCTTTGTGCATTTACCCAAGCTAACCCTCTGTACAATGCCCCCCCCCCCGCCCCATCCTCCTGCGCTCCAAGGAATATAGTCCTCAACCTCCCCGATAGCTCAGGCCCTCAACTCCTGGCAATATCCTCGTAAATCCTTTCTGCACCGTTAACGGGTCAGGCAGCATCTCTGGAGAGAAGGAATGAACGACATTTCAGGTCAAGACCCTTCTTCAGACTGAGAGTCAAGGGAAAGGGAAACGAGAGACATAGACAGTGATATAGAGAGATATAGAACAAATGAATGAAAGGTATGCAATAAAGTAACGATGATAAAGGAAACCGGCCATTTCTAGCAGTGGGCTAGGTGAAAACAAGTTAAAGACAATGAAACTCACCAGGACAACAGTGAAACTAGTACAACGACTAGGGCGGGGGAGGGACGGAGAGAGAGGGGATGGATGCAAGGGTTACTTGAAGTTACAGAAATCACTATTCATACCGCTGGGTTGTAAGCTGCCAAACTTCGGTGTAAACCAGCATCTGCAGTTCCTGCCTACATATTTTCTGCACCCTTTCCAGCTTAACGACATCTTTCCTATAATAGGGTGACCAAAACTAACCACAGTACTCCAAATGTGGCCTCACCAACGTCTTGTACAACTGTAACATAACATCCCAAGTTCTATACACTGATGAAGGTCGGTGCCAAAAGCCTTCTTGACCACCCTATTGATGCCATTTTCAAGGAACTATGTACCTGCACTCCTAGATCCCTCTGCAACCCTCCGCAGAGCCCAACCCTTCACCGTATAGGTCCTGCACTGGTTTGACTTCCCAAAACACAACACCTTGCACTTATCGATATTAAACTCCATTGACCATTCCTCAAGCCCACCTGCCCAACTGATCAAGACCCTGCTACAATTGTTGATATCTATCTCCGGCAACTATGAGGCCACCCACTTTAGTGTCATCTGCAGATTTGCTAATCATGCCTTGTACATTCTCATCCAAATCCTTGATGTAAACCCCAAACATCAAAGGGCCCAACTCGGGGATGTGTCCAATTCCACGAGAACAACACCTAAACATTAACAAGAGGCAAGAGAAAGTTAAAAGCAAATCAATGAAAGGGCCTGTCCCACTGTACGAGGTAATTCAAGAGTTCTCCCGAGTTTCCCCCTGATTTAATCTCGGAGAATGTACGTAGCGGGTCCGTGGGAGCTCGTGGGTGTCTCGTAGCGGCTTGTAATACTAACGGCAGGTACTCGGGAAACGCGGCAACTCGTGATGTTTTTTCAACGCCGTGAAAAATGTCCACGGGAAAAAAAATGTTACTTTTAACGTGTAGTTAGACCGTAGTAGCTCGTGAGGGTACTCGTGGGCACTCGTAGATAATCGTGCGTAGTCGTAGCTCGCCAGCTGGACAGAGGTACGTCAACATCAGCTCGTGATCTCTGCCAATCCAGGGCGTTTCTCCTCAATGCTGGAGAATCTTTTGGAGCAGGAGCTGTCTGGAGATAGCACCCAGGAAACGGCAGAGAATGTGATCACTTTTCCACTTGTGGCTGGTCATAGTTGGTTCCTCGGGAGAGGAATGTAGGAGATCGTAGAATGAGAAGTAAACGGAATACGTGGACATACTCGTAGGAGTTTGTGAACATACTCGTGGAAGATCGTAGGAGTTCGTAGAATGCCACGAGTTTGACTTTTGTTCTAAACTCGGGAGAGCTCTTGGGCAAACTCGTATCGTGGGACAGGGGTTTAAAGAGTATTGATTAGGTTAGAAAACATGAACTTTGCAACCAGCTTATTCGGTTGTCCATCCTGTTATAATGTGGAGGTGCCACTTGAACAATGCCGATTATGTCAAAGTATCCACAGAGACATGCAGATATATTTAGAGAACACTAGGGTACATGGCTGCAGATTTGTCAGCTCTGGCCGATTATCTCCAAAAGAAAGAAATGACTGAGCAGCTGAAATCTTCATTGCACAAACCGATGTATAATTGTCTACTATTTGCATTTTCTGCCCTGCGGCAATCTCATGCCAACATCAATCAAACGTCATCCAATAGACAAAATTAGAACTTGTTTCCATTCCGTCATTGTATGATCCCCTTACATTTTAAGTGACAATCAGACAAGACGTGCAATCATCCAATTTGACATTCCTAATCACGTCAATGTCAGCCTTTCTGGTATCAATGATGGATCGCAGAACATGAAATTGTTTTGCACTACATATCAAAAGCCAACTTGCTTTTTTTTAACCACAGACTTACACCAATAAAATAGTGTACACTTTTCTTGACAAGTGTGATTTTCTTGTGAGAAGCCATACGTAGAGGTCATATCTATCTTCTATACAATTACTAAAACTCTCATCTTGACCACTTCCAGTTTGGGTTTTACTTTAAATTTGTGCATAAATGGCGCTAGGATTTTTCGCCACCTTACGCACCTTCTCCTCTGCTCCAAGCCACCAAGTTTTGTTCCGATCGGTGGAATATTACCAAAGTTATGAAGGTTTAATAAAAATCGTGAGATGAGCAGATTGGTCTTCTCGCCTGTCAGTCAGCATGAATGTAACGGCCCTTCCGGCACCTGTTGTCCGGTGAGGAGAATAAAGCTGAAGCGGACTGTGAGCGGGGGCGGCAACCACCACGTCGACCCAGGTTCCGATGAGTGCAGCCGGGGATGAGAGCCGGTGAGTGCGGTCGGAGCCGAGGCCGGGAGCCACTGAGCCTACACACCCCCTCCCCCCCACCCCACACCACCCCCCCTTCGTCACACCATCCCTTCCCCCATCACACCACCCCTCCCCGCCACAACACACCCTCTCCCCACCCCACCCCACACCCCACACCACCCCCTCTCCCCACAAAACCCCCTTCCCAGACCACCCCTCACACACCACCTCCTCCACCCCTCCCAAACCTCCCCCTCCCACACCAACCCCCCTCCCCACCACCACCACCCCCCCCACATACACCCCCTCCCCTGCACCCCCCCTCTGTACCCTCCTCTCCCCTACACCCCTCCCTTGCACCCCCTACCTTGCATCCCGTCCCCTGCACCCCCCTTTCACCTACACCCCCGTCACCTACACCCACCTCTCCCCCGCAATCCCCCCTACCACACTCACCTCCACCCCTCCCACACACACCCCTCTCCCCATCCCACCCCTGCCTACCCCCACCCCCTACCCCACCACCCCCGCCAGTCCAGAGGTCCACAAGCCGTGAGTGACTGAACTGTGAGTCCACAAGCCGTGAACTGAGTGAACTGTGAGTCCACAGGCCATGAATGACTGAACTGTGAGTCCACAAGCTGTGGCTGGGTGAACTGTGAGTCCAGAACGCACACCACCCCCGCCCACACACCACAATCCCCCTCCCCTAGCACACCACCCCTCTCCCAGTGGCAGGCCATGGCAGAGGTAGGCCACGGCAGCACTCCCCCCCCCCCCCCCCCCACCCACCGGCCCCAGCCCCGGCCTGAAGCCTTCCCCCTCCCCCGGCAACAGAATGCTCCCGCCGGCCCGCAGCTGAAACCTCCCCGTCCCCAGCTGCAGAACTAGCTCAATAATCCCACAATGTTCATACTAGCCCACTGGAAACCAGTCCCCTCAGCCCACAACACCCATACTAGCCCTCCAGAAAGCCCTTCCCCCCCCACCACCGTCCGAAGCCGTCCCCCTCCCCGGCTGCAGGACATTTGCCCCCCACCAGCCCCCGACTGCCCCCGCCTGAAGCCGACCCCCTCCCCCAGCTGCAGGACATTTGCCCCCCACCGGCCCCCGACTGCCCCCGCCTGAAGCCGACCCCCTCCCCTGGCTGCAGAATGCAACAAGAGACGCAACAAGAAAGAATAGACTGAATAAATCTCCTCTTTAACATTTAAATTGTTGTTATATTTTAAGAGTTATTCACATGTTAAGCATTAATGAATCCCTTTTCCTCTTGCCGTGCCCGTCAGCTGCGCCTGCGCAGTAATACCTGCGTGTTCTACGACACAATGGGAACCCAATGGGCGGGAATGGCTGCACCGCTGGAGAACCTCTAAGAGTGGATGGGGGGGGGGGTTTGAGGAGGGGATGGAGTGAGTGCATGGGGAGAGGGGGGTAGGGCAAGGGGCGGAGTGGGGGGGGTGAGGGGAGGAAGGGGGGGATCAGGGGCGTCACAACGGGAACCCGTCGCCACGCCTGCGCAGTTGGGGGCTATGCATGAGTGGTGGAATACTGGAATTGGTGGAGAGTTGGAATATTGCGTTGGGGGACCAGCCCTCCCATGTGGGAATGTATAATAATATAGTCTAGTATAATAATAACAGTGGATTAGGTTAAAATATATTGTTTCATTATTGGGCTTGCAAATAAATCTGTACTACAATGCAATTAGCAGAACGCAATGCGTTTGAATTATTTTTAGTGTCTTTCAAAACATTTTTTTAAAAATCTGTCTCGGTCTGCAATAACCAACCCGACCTCCCGGTGGCTCAGCACTTCAACTCCCCCTCCCATTCCGTATCCGACCTCTCGGTCCTGGGCCTCCTCCACGGCCAGAGTGAGCAACACCGCAAGTTGGAGGAACAGCACCTCATATTCCGCTTGGGGAGTCTGCATCCTCTGGGCTTAAACATTGAATTTTCTCAATTCTGTTAACCCAGGCTGTCTCCTCCCCTTCCCACCTCTCCCTCAGCCCTCGGGGCCTGGCATTCCTTCCCTCTCTATCTCTCCCCCACCCAAGTCGCACTAGCTTCTCATTTTCACACTACAAACAGCTTACAATGGCCTGTTTCCTTTATCATCTATACTTTTTTGCATATCTTTCATTCATTGTTCTTTATCTCTCCACATCACCGTCTATATCTCTCGTTTCCCTGATCCCTAACCAGTCTGAAGAAGGGTCTCGACCCGAAACGTCGCCTATCCCCTTCACTCCTTAGATGCTGCTGCACCCGCTGAGTTTCTCCAGTTTTTTGTGTACCCTTTTGTGTACCCCAGCATCTGCAGTTCCTTCTTTAACACATTTTATCACCATCCTGTGTAAAGGTTCAATGTTTGATAGATGAAGTAAGATGCAGAGCAAAGAGGAATATTATGAATTATCACAATCGAGCATTGGAAGAATATTGAAGTAAAAACAAAAGTAAATACAGGTAGCTCTCTGCAGGTCAGGCAGCATCTGTGGAAGGGGAAACAGTTAATGTTTAAGGCTGAATGCTCTTTCTCAGAACTGGAAGAAAGGTCTTTGAGCTGCTCTGCTAGCAACTTGCTATGTGCCCCCAATTATTTGTTTTAATTTCACATTTCGGGGCAGCACGGTGGCGAAGCAGTAGAGTTGCTGCCTTACAGCGCCAGAGACCCAGGTTCGATCCTGACTCTGGGTGCTATCTGTACAGAATTTGTACGTTTTCTCCAGGATCACCAGTTTCCGCCTGCACTCCAAAGACGTACAAGTTTGGTGGTTAATTGGCTTGGTATCAACCGAAGATAAGACACGAAATGTCGGAGTAACTCAGCGGGACAGGCAGCATCTCTGGAGAGAAGGAATGGGTAATGCTTCGGGTCGAGACCTTTCTTCAGACTGATTGGTATAAATGTAAATTGTCCCTAGTGTGCGGGGATCACTGGTCGGCGCGGACACGGTGGGCAGGAGGACCTGTCTCTAAACTAAAATGAAATAAACTAAAGTAAATTTCCAGCAACTGCAGTTTAAAAACAAATTCATTTGACAGTCAACACTCTGCGAGATGTTACTATTGTTTGAATAGTGCCATCTTATCTCCCCTGGACCAGTGGATAAAGTGGGCTAAATTAAACATGTCACACAAAGGCAGCGATGTGACAGAGATATGACGGAAGCTTTTTGAAGGCAAAGAAATGCAGTCTAACATTTGAAGCTTTGAGGTACCCCGTGCAGCGAGAAACCAATCATGGAAGGATAACATTCAAGGGATGACAAGGTCAAAATTCCCTCTAGCAAGCTGAGATATTGAACTTATTAGACCACAACTTGCTACCAGCTGCAAGTTGCTAAAGTAGATAGCACACAGACATACATTCTTTAGACTTGTTAGTAAATGCCAAGCTAATCCAAAATGACAAGGCCCCATGTTGCCAGCAGGCCTCAGTGTGATGTCAAACTGCCACGTATATGGGTGGGACCAGGGCTGAGAAACAAAGTCTGAAAACTAGCCGAGCCTGGGCACGCTAAGCCGGGGGAGGCACGGTGGCGCAGCGGTAGAGTTACTGCCCGGGATCGATCCCGATTACGGGTGTTGTCTGTACGGAGTTTGTGCGTTCTCCCCGTGAGGTCTAAGGAGATCGAAGGAGGTCGGCTTCACTCTCCACTAATCGGTGTCCAATTTTCCCGAAGTTAGTCGTAGCTAGTCGTAGCTAGTCGAAGTTAGTCTTCTACATAGTCGAAGGAGATCTTCAACATGTCATTTATCAAACTCTCCTAAACTCGCCAATTAGGTCGCCCAAGTGGGACAGCCCCTTGACCTTTTTGCATATCTTTCATCCATTTGTGCTATATCTCTCTACACTACCGTCTATATCTCTCGTTTCCCTTTCCCCTGGCTCAGTCTGAAGAAGGGTCTTGACCAATTCTTTCTCTCCAGAGATGCTGCCTGTCTTGCTGAGTTACTCCAGCATTTTGTGTCTATCTTGGGTTTAAACCAGCATCTGCAGTTCCTCCCTGCACATAACTACTGGAACTGCAGACAGAGCACGGCTAAGAAACTGTCAAGATAACTCAGCCACAATATTCTGGATTGATGCCATGACAAAGCAGTGCTGACCTTCTCGATATTTTTAGTTTAGTTTAGAGATACAGCGCGGAAACAGGCCTTTCAGCCCACCGGGTCCGCACCAACCAGCGATCCACACACACTAACACTATCCTACACGCACTAGGGACAATTTTTACATTTACCAAGCCAATTTACCTACAAACCTGTACGTCTTTGGAGTGTGGGAGGAAACCAAAGATCTCGGAGAAAACCCACGCATGTCACAGGGAGAATGTACAAACTCCGTACAGACGGCACCCGTAGTAAGGATTGAACCTGCGTCTCTGGCGCTGTATGGGCAGTAGCTCTACCGCTGCGCCACCGTGCCACCTTCAGTTCTCAGTTCAACTTAAGAATATGGTTCTAAATATCTTAAAGCTTTTTTTCTGTTGCTTCTGGTTTCCCAAGAACAACGCTAGGATGAAAGCAAATACCCTCTTTCACATTTTCAGCTATTAACGAGATGAGCAGAATGAGAGAACATAGGTTTAACAGCATGATGAATGATTTTTAATCATACTGGGTGCTCTTGTGTTCTCCATTTATGAGAAAATGAATTTACCGCATCACTTATATCTAACTGGGCGGCAGTGTGGCGTAGCGGCAGGGCGACTGCCTTACAGCACCAAAGACCCAGGTTCGATCCTGACCACGGGTGCTGTCGGTACGGATTTTGTACATCCTTCCTCCCACCCTCCAAAGACGTACGGGTTTGTAGGTTAATTGGTTTAGCTATGAATATCTAAAACCGTCACTAGTGCGTGTAGGATAGTGTTAATGTGCGGGGATCGCTGGGCCGAAGGGCCTGTTTCTGCGCTGTATCTCTAAACTAAACTAAACTGACAGGCAGTCAGCACTGATCAAATAGCAATGTGTGCACACATGAAACATGCTCCTTATTATAGGTATGTTACAAAACTTACCTTGAGCAGCGCTGCAGTTCTGCTACTCCCCGTGTGCGTGACTTTGGCGCCTTTCAGAGGGGGCGGGCTTAAAGTGCCGTTTTTCTACAGACTGGGAAATCGATCAATGTCCGGTGATTTCGTTGCGGAAGAAAAATCGCTCCGACATTTCATTCATGAAGGTATTTTTAAATTACGCCAGATTATTTATTAACTAGAGTAATATAAAAATCACCTTCAAAAGCTGTGAGCGCCAACAACGGGAAGGATTTTGCGTAGGGGAGAAAAAAAGGTACACAGTTTATTTCTATATTAAAAGTTGGTTTTTAGGGAGGCTTTAATCACATTTTCATGTTGCGAAATAGGGTCCAAAAAAAATGTATGAACCAACAGTATTTTTCCTCCCGATTTCACCGCAAACCGCAACGTTCCAATCCACCGTGTTCCACTAAAAGCCACTCTCTAGTTGATTTAAATGGCCATTAATTTACAGGCATTAAACACTTCCTTAAATTCCTTCCATTTGGCCTAGAAATTCATGAAAATGAGATTTAAAAATTATGTTATATTGTGGATTATTGTGTGAATGTTATTTGGACACTTAGGCAATTTAAAAAAAGTTTATCTTTTCTTAAGAAATGGATAGATGTTTAGATCTAATTGAATTTTATAATTAGCTACAATTAGATAACTAACTAATTATATGCTTTAATTTCAGGTCATCCAAGTAAGATTGTTTCATGTTTGTTTCAGAATGCTTCAATCTATAATAACTGAAAATTTCATTGAGTTCTCTTAATTTTTAAGAAAGTTATGGGCTTTTGACTATTCTAGATCACATCTTTTGTGTTAAGTCAATTGAAAGGCAATGGGGAACAAGATGCTAATTTCCGAGTATGAAAATGGTCATAACTTTCCTAATACTGAAGATATGAAAGTGAATTAGGTGTCAAATTAAACTTCTTTTTATGCTTTATCTGATGGGATAAATTGCAGACGATTTTTAAAATCTCAAAATTTTGCAACATTGCTACTTATTACGTTATACCAAGGAAATACTCCGTTTATTTTGAAATATTAAGAGTGTTAAACATAGAAAGAGACTTTTACATTCAAAAAACATCATGGCAAATATGAATTTGGAACGATTGATCAATTACAATTTGAAAAACAACATTTTCAACATCTTGTCCTCTTCCTCAATATTCTTCCATCACATCTGCACTGGAATCCTGCCTCCAGTACATTCCCTCCTCTGCCAGTCTTCACCACTTACCAATCAGTACATTTCCACAGCTTTACTTTAGATTTTAGACTTAGAAACGTAGAAAATAAGTACAGGAGTAGGCCATTCAGCCCTGCTAGCCAGCACCGTCATTCAATATGATCCTGGCTGATCATCCAAAATCAGCACCCCGTTCCTGCTTTCTCCCCATATCCCTTGATTCCGTTAGCCCTAAGAGCTAAATCTAACTCTCTCTTGAAAACATCCAGAGAATCGGCCTCCACTGCCTTCTGAGGCAGAGAATTCCACAGATCCACAACTCTCTGGGTGAAAAAGGTTTTCCTCATCTCCGTCCTAAATGGCCTACCCCTTATTCTTACACCTTGAGCCCTGGTTCTGGACACCCCCAACATCCGGAACATTTTTCCTGGATCTAGCCGGTCCAATCCCTTAAGTATTTATATGTTTCTATAAGATCCCCTTTAGACTTGAGAGATATAGGGTGCAAACAGGCCCTTCAGCCCATCGAGTCCAGGGCGATCAGTGATCACCCTGTGTACTAGCACCATCCTACAAATCCTATGAATGATTTACAATTTACAGAAGCCAATTAACATACAAACCTGCACATCCTTGGAGTGTGGGAGGAAACCAGAGCACCCAGACGAAACCCACACTGTCACAGGGAGAACGTACAAACTCGGTACAGCCGGCACCCGTAGTCAGGATCGAACCCAGGTCTCTGGTGCTGCAAGGCAGCAACTCTACCGCTACACCAAAGTTAAGAATGGATTCCCTGTCAGTACCAAGTCACTGCTGAAAGACAATCCCTGGCACAGACACATACATTACTGGAGACACAAGGAACTGCAGATGCTGGCTTACAAAAGAAAGACATATGGAACAAGCTGCCAGATGAGGTGGTTGAGGCTGGGACTATCCCAACGTTTAAGAAACAGTTACACAGGTTAAGAAACAGTTAGACAGGTACATGGATAGGACATGTTTGGAGCAATATGAACCAAACGCAGGCAGGTGGGACAAATGTAGCTGGGACATGTTGGACGGTGTGGGCAGGTTGGGCCTAAGGGCCTGTTTCCACACTGTATCACCCTATGACTATAAATGAAGATCAGGCAGCATCACTAGATAACATGGATAGTGATGGATCAGGCCAGAACCCTTCCTTAGGCTGGTCTGCGCAAAGCATTTAATTTAGTATCACATTCATATTATAGGTAGTTCTGTTAAAAATGCTTTTCCGGAAAACCAATTGGTTGTCATACCAGTGATGTTTTACAGGTTGTTGGGAGCTTGTGTGGGAAAGAACTGCAGATGCTAATTGGAATCGAAGGTAGACATAAAATGTTGGAATAACTCAGCGGGACATGCAGCTTCTCTGGAGAGAAGGTAACGTTTCTGCTCGAGACCCTTCTTCAGACTTTGCTATTTGCATTACACGTGCCTCATTGATTATACCATGATTGCGATCAGGAAACTTGTATAAATCTATTGTGTTAAAGAAGGAACTGCAGATGCTGGAGAATCGAGGGTTACACAAAAAACTGGAGAAACTCAGCGGGTGCAGCAGCATCTAAGGAACGAAGGAGATAGGCGACGTTTCAGGTCGAAGACGGTTTCGACCCGAAACGTCGCCTATCTCCTTCGCTCCTTAAGTGCTGCTGCACCCGCTGAGTTTCTCCAGCTTTTTGTGTAACCCTTGTATAAATCTATGCTTTGAAGGCAACTAAAGCCTGCTCTTAACTGTATCTTAAGACCGTTGGCAGAACAGGATAAATAAAGTTATATTCTATCATTCTGCTATAATGCAACATTCTTTACACAAGGTTTATCGCGTTATGGCATAACTACACGTATAATCATAAACTCACCACAAAAGACAAACAACCTGACTGGAAAACATATTGGAGTGTACCAAAGTTCTGCAAGAAGCAATATACATTTCTCTGCAAGAATGCAATAAATATCAAACTTCCACTAATAATATGTTGGGTTTTTTTGCTTGAACTATCTCTCAAGGTCAGAGGACAAACTCTGGAATTATTCAGTTAAATGCTTCACTGGATTGGAAAAGTTACTAAAACGGCTGAAGGGTCCAGTGGAAAAATGAAACTGTTATATGCAGGCAAGGTTTCATCACATGGGATCCAAGGAGATTTAACTGAAGAGATAGGAATTGGCTTCATGGAAGGAAACAGCGAGTGATGGTGGGAGATAGACGCAACATGCTGGAGTAACTCAGCGGGACAGGCAGCATCTCTGGAGAGAAGGAATGGCTGACGAGACCCATCGGGTCGAGACCCTTCTTCAGACCGACGGTGGAAGGTTGCTTTTCGGACTGGAGGCCAGTGACTAGTGGTGTGCCTCAGGGTTCGGTGCTGGGCCCATTGTTGTTTGATGGCTACATCAGTATTTTGGATGGGGACGTACATGGCGAGATTAGCAAGTTTGCAGATGACACAAAAGTGGGTGGTATTGCAGATGGTGGAGATGGGTGTCAAAAATTGCAGCAGGATCTTGATCGGTTGGGCGGTTGGGCAGGTGGGCTGAGGAATGGTTGATGGTTGATGGTTAATACAGAAAAATGAGAAGTGCTGCATTTTTGGGAGCCAAACAGTGAATAGCAGGGCTCTGGGAAGTACTATAGAGCAGAGGGACCTAGGATCACTTTCAATGCACAATGCAGGTACATCATTCCTTGAAAATGCATCACAGGTAGATAAGGTGGTCAAAAAGGTTTTCGGCCCATTGGCCTTCATCAGTCAGAGTATTATAGAAGTTGAGAGTTATACAAGATGTTGGTGAGGCCACATTTGGAGTATTGTATTCAGTTTTCGGCAGCATGTTATAGAAAAGATGAAAAGGAGAAAAGGTGCAGAGAAGACCTATGAGGATGTTGCCTGGGCTCGGGGGGGGCTGAGCTGTTAGGGGAGGTTGAGCAGGCTAAGACTCTATTCCTTGGGGCGCAGGAGGATGAGGGGTGATCTTATAGAGGTGTATAAAATCATGAGAGGAATAGGTCGGGTAGATGCACAGAGTTTCTTGCCCAGAGTAGGGGAATCAAGAACCAGAGGACATGGGTTTAAGGTGAGGGGGGGAGGAAAGGAACCGGAGAGATAACATCTTTTACACAAATGGTGGTGGGTGTGTGGAACGAACTGCCGGAGGAGGTAGTTGAGGCAGGTACCATCACAACATTTAAGAAACATTTAGGCAGGAACATGAATAGGAATGATTTACAGAAATATGGGCCAAATGCAGGCAGATGGGACTAGTGTCGATGGGACATGTTGGCAAATTGGGCGGAAGGGCCTGTTTCCACACTGTCTGACTTTCTGACTCTATGCAACAGAACAATGATCTATTTCTCAGATTAAGGGTGTTTTTACCACTATTATTTCATTGTCTGATTCACTGGCTCATTCAATATAGACACACCCACATTTTTCAATAAACACGGAAAGAAAAGTTTAACGAGTTGCAAATAGTTTAGGAGAACGCATTTATAATAGATACATCAGAAAGCAAAGGGTGTGTCATTTATGGCTCATTTTACTATGACTACGTACCTGCCCAGACAATTTAATAAAAGGGTCACTACGAATGCACCAAACAGGCCACCAATGGCAGTGATGGAGACTATAAATGACCAGAGGAGAGTTAACGATTTAGGTTCTATTGCTGTTCCATAGTGCTTCATCCACGATTCATTGCAAAATCTTTTAATATACTGAAAAAGAAAATAAATAAATTACTAACTGCATCAAAAATCACAAAGCAAATTAAATGCAATCTATAACAATGATTTTTCTATATTTCCTGTGAAGATATGTTATAAATCTTCAATTGGGCACTCTAACCTTACAATATATATTGATCATTTTGCTATCTTCACTATTTGGCAAGATTTCCAAGAACGATTAAAGGGCCTGTCCCACTTCGGCATCGTTTGCGCGTCATTTACGCGCCATCATTTACGCGTCACGACACATGAAGCGCGCGTCGCGACGCGCACGTGATGCACGCATGGTGCGCATATGGTTCATGGTGACATAGGCAGTGTTGTGCGCAGCACCCCAGGATTTTGGGATTCACAGGCCCTCAAGTCACATTTATCGAGAGCCCAAAACCCCAAATATTTTTAATAACTATTTTAAATGCAAGTCTGACTGAATTTTTAACAATAGTTTGTTTTGGTTTAGTTTATTGTCACATGTACCCAGGTAGAGTGAAAAGCTTTTTTGTTGTGGGCTATCGAGTCAGAGGAAGGACTATACATGATTATAATCAAGCACCATCCACAGTGTAGAGATACAGAATATAAAGATTCAAGGGTCTCCAATGAGGTAGATGGTAGGTCAGGACCACTCTATAGTTGAAGATAGGATGGTTCAATTGCCTGATAACAGGAGAGGGAAGAAGAGGGAGTGGCCGGGATGAGAATGGTCCTTAATAATGCTGCTGACCTTGCCGAAGAAGCCTGAAGTGCAGATGGAGTCAATGGAAGGGAGGTTGGTTCGTATGATGGTCTGGGCTGCATCCACAATTCCCTGCATTTTCTTGCGGACTTGGATGGTGCTGTTCCCTAAACGGCCTGTCCCACTGTACGAGGTAATTCATGAACTCTCCCGAGTTTAAAAAAAACTTGTGGTAAGTACGTGGAATGTACGTAGCGGCTACATCGGAGCTCTTGGATGTCCCGTGGCGGCTCGTAACGCTAACGGCAGGTACTCGGGAAATGCCGTAAGCTTGTGATGATTCGTGAAGATTTTTCAACATGTTGAAAAATGTCCACGAGAGCCCCGAGTACCTACGAACGGCTATTACCGTAATTCTCCGAGTTTGAATCGGGGGAAACTCGGGAGAACCCTTGAATTACCTCGTACAGTGGGACAGGCCCTTAACCAAGCTGCGATCCATTTTGATTAAATACTTTCTACGCCTCATCTGTAGAAGTTGTTAAGGACATGCCGAACTTCCAAAGCCATCCCAGGAAGTAGAAGCATGCTTTCTTGGCCATTGCTTCGATATGACTGGTCCAGGATAAATTGCCGGTAATGTACTAGTTCGTAACCATCTCTACTTCACCGCCATCAATGGATCACCGGGGTACATGTACTGCTTTGCTTTCTTTTTTTTTTAAGTTAAATTTTATTAGAGGCATGTACATATCATAGTCCGAACCACTACAAAGTTTGTTAAACAGTTACATATTAAATATCCAGGATTCCAGGGACTCCGCTACCAATGTAGCTGGGGTCTTCATTTATCGGTTACATATTAACATTGACTCTAATTATTATTATTTTTTTTAATAGATAGAAAAAATAAAGAAAAATAAAAGAAAATTAGAAAAATAGAATGAACTATCCATAATACAACTTAGGAGATAGTCAAGTCAAAAGTCAAAAGAGTTTATTGTCATGTGTCCCTGACAGGACAATGAAAATCTTTCTTTGCATAGCACAACAGAACATAGTAGGCATTGACTACAATTATATACGTAAATACACACATGAATTAATAAATTAATAAAGTGCAAATAACAGATGGAGGGATATTAATGTTCAGATTTTTGTCCAAGCCAAGTTTAATAGCCTGATGGCTGTGGGGAAGTAGATATTCCTAAACTGGGTTGTTGCAGTCTTCAGGCTCCTGTACCTTCTACCTGAAGGTAGCAGGGAGATGAGTGTGTGGCCAGGGTGGTGTGGGTCCTTGATGATGCTGCCAGCCTTTTTGAGGCAGCGACTGCGATAAATCCCCTCGATGGAAGGAAGTTCAGAGCCGATGATGGATTGGGCAATGTTTACTACTTTTTGTAGTCTTTTCCTCTCCAGGGCGCTCAAGTTGCCGAACCAAGCCACGATGCAACCGGTCAGCAAGCTCTCTACTGTGCACCTGTAGAAGTTAGAGAGAGTCCTCCTTGACAGACCAACTCTCCGTAATCTTCTCAGGAAGTAGAGGCGCTGATGAGCTTTCTTAATAATTGCATCTGTGTTCTCGGACCAGGAAAGATCTTCACAGATATGCATGCCCAGGAATTTGAAGCTCTTGACCCTTTCAACCATCGACCCGTTGATATAAACAGGACTGTGGGTCCCCATCCTACTCCTTCCAAAGTCTACAATCAGTTCCTTGGTTTTGCTGGTGTTGAGGGCCAGGTTGTTGTGCTGGCACCATATGGACAGTTGCTCGATCTCTCATCTATACTCTGACTCATCCCCATCAGCGATACGTCCCACAACAGTGGTGTCGTCAGCGAACTTGATGATGGAGTTTGCACTATAACCGGCTACGCAGTCATGAGTATAGAGTGAGTACAGCAGGGGCTGAGCACGCAGCCTTGAGGAGCTCCCGTGCTGATTGTTATCGAGATAGGTCCGTAGGTAAGAAAACATAATTATTCATCTAGTTCATCAAGCTTCCGTCAGGTCTCAGCGCCGGCCCATTCTACCCCTTCAAATAATCTATGAACAGAGACCATATTCTAGTAAATAATTCTGGTTTGTCAATTAAGACAAATCTAATTTTTTCCAGATTTAAGGTCTCCGACATCTCCATAATCCACATTTTGATTGTGGGGGAAGCAGGGTTTTTCCAAAATTTTAATATTATTTTCCCAGTTACTATACTATAATCAAGGAAATTTCTTTGGTTTATTGTAAGTTTTAGGTATTGTTCAGATATGCCCAGTATTATTAATTTAGGATCGGGCTCCAGTTGAGTATTGACCACTACGGAAATAATTAAAAAAAATATCCACCCAAAATGTTCTGAAGTCATCTCCTTTGTCTTGCTGTGGTGCACAAAAGGCTGGAGAAACTCAGCGGGTGCAGCTGCATCTAAGGAGCGAAGGAGATAGGCGACGTTTCGGGCCAAAACCCTTCTTCAGACTGGCTCCCTGCCTCCTTTGTCTTGCTGACAGGGAAAGGTTCAGCTGCATAAAGCTGAATAATCTCTCCAGCCATTACAATCTTTTTTTTTGTGATTTACCATTCCCTCAGCATAATTATTACAAAATTAATCTCTCTCCATTAGTATAGCAGCAAATTCAGTATCAGTATATTGTTATTGCCCTGAAATGGTGCGCTGGCAGAAGAAGTAGTTGAAGCAGGTACAATAACAAAGTTTAAAAGTTACTAGACCAAGTGTAGACCCGTTGGGTCTGCTCCCCCAACACAAGATTCCACCACTCACCCATTCCCCCAACACAATATTCCACCACTCACGCATAGCCCCAAACTGCGCAGGCGCGGCTCATTTCTCCTCATCCCCCAGCACTCCCTCCTCCTCCTCTTCACCCCCCCTCTTCAATCCCTAGAGAGGGAGGGGGTAGAGAGGGAGAGGTGGTAGAGAGGGAGGGGGGTAGAGAGGGAGGGGGGTAGAGAAAGAGGGGGGGGTAGAGAGGGAATGGGAGATGGGGGTAGAGAGGGGGAGGGAGGGGGGAGGGCAGTCGTGATGCGCACATGATGCGCATTACGTGGTGACGTAGGCAGTGACGTGCAGCGCCCCAGGATATTGGGATGTACAAAATCTTTGCGCGCCATCTGTCTACCTTCATACACAAATTTGTCTACCTTCATACACGACAGTACCTTCAGTACCTCTTCGAAGGGTAGAGGGTGGAGGACTGGGGCAATGAGGAGAGGGTCCGAGAGGGAGGGGGGGCAGAGAGGGGGGGGGGGAGGAAGGGTAGAGAAGGAAATGGCGAGGGAGGGAGGGTGCAGATTAACCCTTATTAATCCATGCCATTCATAATCTCCACTACACATATGTTCATGCCACCCATTACATGGTATTACGGTACTACACAGCTTTACACTGACAAAATTAGCCAGCTCCCACACAAGCCACGCCAAGCTGGATATGAAAGGCTGGCAGTTTAAATGTTCCTGATTACTTATGGAAGAAAGATTTATATTTCACTATGTGTGTTGTCGTGGATCATTCACAAACAGAGAGGGAGGGGGGTAGAGAGGGAGGGGGGGTAGAGAGGGAGGGGGGTAGAGAGCGAGGGGGGGTAGAGAGGGAGGGGGGTAGAGAGGGAGGGGGGTAGAGAGGGAGGGGGGTAGAGAGGGAGGGGCGTAGAGAGGGAGGGGGTAGAGAGGGAGGGGGGTAGAGAGGGAGGGGCGTAGAGAGGGAGGGGGGTAGAGAGGGAGGGGCGTAGAGAGGGAGGGGCGTAGAGAGGGAGGGGGGTAGAGAGGGAGGGGGGTAGAGAGGGAGGGGGGTAGAGAGGGAGGGGAGTAGAGAGGGAGGGGCGTAGAGAGGGAGGGGGGGTAGAGAGGGAGGGGGTAGAGAGGGAGGGGGGTAGAGAGGGAGGGGGGTAGAGAGGGAGGGGGTAGAGAGGGAGGGGCGTAGAGAGGGAGGGGGGGTAGAGAGGGAGGGGGGTAGAGAGGGAGGGGGGTAGAGAGGGAGGGGGGTAGAGAGGGAGGGGCGTAGAGAGGGAGGGGTTAGAGAGGGTGGGGGTAGAGGGGGAGGGGGGTAGAGAGGGAGGGGGGTAGAGAGGGGCGTGGGGTAGAGAGGGAGGGGGGTAGAGAGGGAGGGGCGTAGAGAGGGAGGGGGGTAGAGAGGGAGGGGCGTAGAGAGGGAGGGGGGTAGAGAGGGAGGGCGTAGAGAGGGAGGGGCGTAGAGAGGGAGGGGGGTAGAGAGGGAGGGGGGTAGAGAGGGAGGGGGGTAGGGAGGGGGGTAGAGAGGGAGGGGGTAGAGAGGGAGGGGCGTAGAGAGGGAGGGGGGTAGAGAGGGAGGGGGTAGAGATGGAGGGGGTAGAGAGGGAGGGGGTAGAGAGGGAGGGGGGTAGAGAGGGAGGGGGGTAGAGAGGGAGGGGCGTAGAGAGGGAGGGGGGTAGAGAGGGTGGGGGGTAGAGGGGGAGGGGGGTAGAGAGGGAGGGGGGGTAGAGAGGGGCGTGGGGTAGAGAGGGAGGGGGGTAGAGAGGGAGGGGGGGTAGAGAGGGTGGGGGGTAGAGAGGGAGGGGGTAGAGAGGGAGGGGGGTAGAGAGGGGAGGGGGGTAGAGAGGGAGGGGGGTAGAGAGGGGCGTGGGGTAGAGAGGGAGGGGGGTATAGAGGGTGGGAGTGAGGGTAGATAGGGTGGGGGCATCTCCCTCGTCCACACACCCCCCCCCCATCAGCCTCAACCACCCCACTCCCCACCCCATCTCCCTCCTCCTTATTTCCCTCATTCTCCCCTCACTCCCATTCCCCCGCCCCAGGACCTACCCAGGCCGTAGAGCAGCGCCGGGGCCTGGAACTGGGCCTGGTTCTCGTACTCGACCCAGCCCTGGCTGCCGACCCGGGCTCGCCCTCGGTTCCAGCGGCAGCCTCCAGCCGTCAGCTCGGCCGCCAGTGCATTTTCCCGACTTCGCCGTCCCTGACCCTGGACCCAGGCTCGTCCTTGGTTCCACCGGCGGCTTCTTTCTCGGCCCCGGTCACGGCCCCATCCCAAGCCCCGGGCTCGGCCCTCACTCCAGCTCCAGGCTCGGATCCAGCCCAGGCCCAGGCGCAGTCATCGGGCTCGGCCTGAAGCAGGCAGCGGGCGGCCCGAGGGCACTGGGTGTCGGCAGCCGCCCCCAATCCTCGTTCACCGCAAACACTTTTTTTTTTTTTTAACAAAATACTTTAATCAAAACAAACAAATACAAGTACAAACACAATCAAAGAATGCCTATACTGGCATCTTACAAAGAAATTTTCAAATTAAAATATTCACATTTCCATCAATAATGCATTCCACCTCCTGCGGTGACCAGCGCTCACAGAAGGCCCCCACAGTCCCTGTGGACACCGCGTGTTCCCGCTCCAGGGACATGCGAGCACGGACATAACCCTGGAAAAGGGGCAGGCAGTCGACTGCTGTGCGTCCGTCGACTGCCCGCTGCCTGGACCCGCGAATGGCCATCTTGGCCAGGCCCAGGAGCAGACCGACAGGGAGACCCCCTCCTCCCTCCCGACCCTCCCCCCTCTGTACCGGGTGCCCAAAAATAAATAATGTTGGGCTAAAATGGAGCCAAAACTTGAGGAGCAGCCCCTTCAGATACTCAAACAGGGGCTGCAACCTCTCACATTGCATGTACATATGGAACACGGACTCCTCCTCGCCGCAGAAGTGACAGGCGGCGGACGAGTCCGTGAACTTCACCGCGAAACACTGGAGTGGCCCTCCCTCCTGGAGTGTCCCATCCTGCCTTGCGAGTGCATTGTGACATCAGTTTCATTGTGACATTGTTTCCAACTGTTTCTTAAACGTTGGGATAGTCCCAGCCTCAACTACCTCCTCTGGCAGCTTGTTCCATACACCCACCACCCTTTGTGTGAAAAGGTTACCCCTCCGATTCCTATTAAATCTTTTCCCCTTCACTTTGAACCAATGTCCTCTGGTCCTCGATTCCCCTAGAGACTCTGTGCATCTACCTGATCTATTCCTCTCATGATTTTGCACACTTCTGTAAGATCACCCCTCATCCTCCTGTGCTCCATGGAATAGAGTCCCAGCCTACTCAACCTCTCACAGCCTCTAGTCCTGGTATCATCCTCGTAAATCTTTTCTAAATCCTTTCAAGCTTGACAATATCTTTCCTATATCATGGTGAACTGAACACAATATTTTAAATACCCAAAGGTTTACCATTCACCTTGTAGGTCCTGCCTTTGTTCGATGTCCCAAAATGCAGCACCTCACACTTCTCTGTATTAAATTCCATGAATCATTCCTCCGCCCACCTGGCCAATCGATCCAGATCCTGCTGCAATCGTTCACAACCATCTTCACTGTCTGGAAAACCACTCATGTTTGTATCATCAGCAAACTTGCTAATCTTGCCCTGTATGTTCCCATCCAAATCATTGATGTAGATGACACCTAGTAACGGGCCCAGCACCGAACCCTGAGGCACACCACTAGTCACAGGCCTCCAGGCCGTGAAGCAACCTTCCACCATCACCCTCTGCTTCCTTGCATGGAGCCAATTTGCTATCCATTCAGCTACAAATCTCTCCTTGGATCCCATGCGATCTAACCTTCCAGAGCAGCCTACCATGCGGCACCTTGTCGGTCGCCTTATTGAAATCCATGTACACAACATCTACAGCTCTGCCCTCATCGACCTTTTTGGTCACACCTTGAAAAAAGATTTGTGAGACACCACCTCCCACGTACAAAACCATGCTGACTGCCCCTAATCAGCCCTTGCCCATCCAAATGCCTGTATATCCTCTCCCTCAGAATACTCTCCAGTAACTTACCAACTACAGATGTTAAGCTCACCGGCTGAAAGTTCCCTGCATTTTCCCTGCAACCCTCCTTGAGAGACTCAACATTTGCCACCCTCCAGTCTTCCGGCACCTCTCCTGTATTTTAAGGGCCTCGCCTGAAAAACCTCGAGCCGGATCGACCGTCAGCGATGAAACCGCGAGCCGGATCGACCGTCAGAACACACGCACACACACACAAACATATCGCAAAGGCGGAGGCCAGGGAAAGCGGGGGAGCGCTGTCTGAAATTCACACCCGTGATGAACAAAAAGGTAAAAGACGGCTGGCAGTGGACGGTAAAGGGCCTGTCCCACTTGGATGTCATTTGCGCGTCATTTACGCGACATCATTTATGCATCACTACGCACGATGCATGCATAGTGATGCGCACGTGATGCACGCATGGTGCGCATTACGTGGTGACGTAGGCAGTGACGTGCGGTCGCGTGCGGCGTCCCAGGATATTGGGATGTACAAAATCTTTGTGCTCCATCTGTCTCCCTTCATACACGACAGTACCTTCAGTACCTCTTCGACGGTAACACTGACTGCTCTCAGGACACTTCCATTGATTGCCCCAAGTTTCTGTGTCTTACTGTCTTTCTCCTCGGTAAATATAGAGGAGAAATAACCATATAACCATATAACAATTACAGCACGGAAACAGGCCTTCTCGGCCCTTCCAGTCCGTGCCGACCATTTATTTTCCCCTAGTCCCATCCACCTGCACTCAGACCATACCCCTCCATTCCCTTCCCATCCATATACCTATCCACTTTACTTTTAAATGTTAAAATCGATCCTGCCTTCACCACTTCTGCAGGAAGATCATTCCACACAGCCACCACTCTCTGAGTAAAGAAGTTCCCCCTCATGTTACCCGTAAACTTCTGTCCCTTAATTCTCATGTCATGCCCTCTTGTTTGAATCTTCCCTACCCTCAATGGGAAAAGCTTATCCACGTCAACTCTGTTTATCCCTTTCATCATTTTAAAGACCTCAATCAAGTCCCCCCTTAACCTTCTGCGCTCCAAAGAATAAATACCTAACTTGTTCAACCTTTCTCTGTAACTTAGTTGTTGGAACCCAGGCAACATTCTAGTAAATGAGGACCTTGCCTATCTCCTATGGCTCATGAGAGGTCCCACTCACTCTCTAGTTACCCTTCTCCCCCTTTTATAAAATCTTTTGGGATTGTCCTTAATGCAACTTGCCAGAGCTATCTCCTGGCCCCTTTTTGACCTTCTTGTCTCTTTTTTTCAGTTTACTCCTTAGTTCCAGAAACTCCTCCAGGGATGCATTTGATCCCAGCTACCTATACCTGTCCCGTGCACCCTTCTTGTTTTGGAGAAGATATTGTTGTTTCTCACTTTAATTGGTTAAATTGGTTAGCAACATGGCCACAAGCTTGCCATGAATATCATCTCCAATTTATTCTCATAATTTAGTATGACTGAAATGAAGGCATGGGAACTATGAAACCATCAACATGTTAGAAATCTAGTATTTAAAAGTGTAATAAGTATCTCTGGCCTTTACAAATAAACTCAATGTCAGAGTAGATATTGATCACATTATAAATAGTGAATGAACTCGGAATTCAGTAGGGAACAGATAAATTAACTTTACAATGAACACAGACATGGAAGACTCAAGGAGCTGCAAATGTAGGAACCTTGAGTAAAACTGAAAGTGCTGGAGTAACTCAGCGGGTCAGGCAGGATCTGGATAGATGACGTTTCGGGGCACCGCCTATCAATGCATTCAAGAGAGATTTGGATACAGCTCTTAGGACTAATGGAATCAAGGAATATGGGGAGAAAGCAGGAACGAGTTACTGATTGGGGATGATCAGCCATGATCAAATGGAATGGCGGTGCTGGCTCAAAGGGCCAAATGTCCTGCTCCTGCAACAATTTTCTAGGATGAAAATGAATGGAAAAATATGACTTTTTGTTTAGTTCTCTGTGAATGCAGAGAGCAGTTCCAATACACTTGCCAATGCTTCAGGGTGGGCCCCAAGGTAACAGTTGTTCAATTGAGAACAAGTTCACCCAAGCAGATGAGCATGTCGATGGAGAGAACCAGTTGTCATAGGGTGATTATACATCCACAGGAAGGAAAAGCCATGTTAAAGAAGGCCCACTGTAAGCTTGAGGAACATCAACTCTTCAGCCTTATGGCCACATTGTAGCCTTTGGGAAAATACCTGATATTCAACAATACCACCTGGAGTATTGTGTGCCGTTTTGGTCTCCAAATTTGAGGAAGGACATTCTTGCTATTGAGGGAGTGCAGCGTAAGTTCACCAGGTTAATTCCCGGGATGGCGGGACTGCCATATGCTGAGAGAATGGAGTGGCTGGGCTTGTACACTCTGGAATTTAGAAGGATGAGATGGGATCGTGTTGAAACATATAAGATTATTAAAGGAATGGACATGCTAGAGGCAGGAAACATGTTCCCGATGTTGGGGGAGTCCAGAACCAGGAGCCACAGTTTAAGAATAAGGGGTAAGCCATTTAGAATGGAGATGAGAAAACACATTTTCACACAGAGAGTTGTGAGTCTGTGAGTCCGTGATGACATCCTCGTTGCTGGATGAACTATCGAAAAACACGATGCTAATCTGACAAATGTCCTGGGTCGCGCCAATGCCATGTCAGAGGGTGGTGGAGGCCGGTTCTCTGGATACTTTCAAGAGAGAACTAGATAGGGCTCTTGAAGATAGCGGAGTCAGGGGATACGGCATAGACCAGTGTCACTCATGTTATGAGTCATACTATAGCTCCGCCAACTAGTCTAATTGAAAGCCTCTCTTCCCTTTCTTCCCGTCTAGAATTACGTGTTAAGATGAAGTTACCAATGCTGTAATGATAATAAAAGTCATTGCATCTTAATCATTTGGTGTGAGTTAATTTATTCCAACAACAGAGCCCAACAACATGGTGTCAGAAGTCACAGACACACTCCTTGCCTAATTATATTGCTTTTATTTTTGTTTGTTATTTTCTACGGTATGTGTTATGCCATGGTTTCTGCTCTCAGATTTGGGGAATTTATATGACAGCTTAGTCCATGACCGTCTTGGCAAGGTGTCCGCAATGATAAATTACGGGACGAATTACTGAGAGATACTGAGCTTACTCTAGAGACTGCTGAAAACCGCTGCCGCATTGCTGAAATGGCTGATGCTCATACAAATATTTTAGGACATGACCCCCACTCTGCTCATGACATTAAAGTTGCCTGTACAGCTTATCAAGCCTTTCGCCATTTTATCGTTAAACTCAGAGACAATTGTTTTAACTGTGGGGGTACGCATGTTGCAGTTCGTGACCATTGCCCTGCGTATGGAAAATGTTGTTGCTTCTGTAACAAAAGGAACCACTTCTTCAAATGCTGCCACTCGCATAGGAACAGAGTTCAAACAAGACAATCTATCAATTCACTCGACCATGAGAGCCTGCTCTCGGAACGCTCTCAACCAGCTCCCACGGATTGGCAGGCTGCTAGCAAAGGGTTTGATTTAGATGTTCACTCTCTGTCTTATTTACCACATAAGCTTCAAGATCCCAAGGCACTTTGCTCGTTAATGGAAAGTATTTTTTGCTGAAAGTTGATACGGGCGCCCGGTGTAATGTCATGTGTTTATCTGAGTTGATAAAGATACGAAAAACAGAGACTATCACTCCTACGGCTGCCTCCCTTCTCCCATTTGCAGGAGGTCCAGTGCAACCTATCGGTCAAGTAGAGTTATGCTGCTGTCTTAACTCACGTGTCTACAACCTGAGTTTCTATGTTGTTCGTGAGAATGTGCTGTCCTTGCTTGTCACGACTTGGGGCTTGTCTCTTTCAGTCCTTCCATTTGTCATTTGACCACAACCTGTGACTTTAGTCAACAAATCCTGACACAATACAAACCTTTGTTTGACGACAAGCTGGGCAGGCTGCCTGTTAAGTACATAATTCCGATTAACCCTGAGGTACTTCCAGTTGATCGTCCAGCACACAGGATTCCCCATGCTATGCAGGACCATGTTCAAAGTGAACTCAACAGAATGGTGTCTCGAGGTGTAATTGCCCCCATCACTGACCCCTCAGATTGGGTCTCGACCATGGTTGTGGTAACAAAGAAGAATAGGGACGAAATACGGATTTGCATCAATCCCAATGACTTAAACACAGCCATTAAACAACCTCACTATCCCATGTGCACTGTGGACGAAATTGTAGCGCAGCTGGCTGAAGCAACTGTATTCACAGTACCAAGAGTTAATTCTGGCAGATTCTGCTGGAACGCAACTCCTCTAAGTTAACTACCTTCAGCACACCGTTCGGACGATACAGATTTCTTCGCCTGCCTTTTGGCATAAGCTCTGCTAGTGAAATATTTCAATGAGCTATGGAGGAATTGTTTGCAGGTTACCCAAGCTCCATTGTAGTGGATGACCTCCTTGTTATCGAAGAACACGATGCTAATCTGACAAATGTTCTGGATTCCGCCAATGCCATCAACCTCAGGTTAAACCCTCAAAAATGCAAATTCAGGATAAGTGAGGTGAAATACATAGGCCATGTGTTCACTAAGGACGGCCTAAAAATGGATCCGGCGAAAACCAGCGCCATCGACGAGCTCCCAGCGCCCACGGACATGCTAAGTTTGCAGAGATTCCTTGGCATGGTTAAATACCTGAGAAAATTTATTCCGGACGTCAGTGAAATATCAGCTCCATTGTGCCAGCTTACACACAAAGACACTGCTTGGACTTGGCACGAGCAACAGCAGAGGGCGTTGGACACTCTTAAGCAGGAGATGTCTTGTGCTCCTCCTCTCGCTTATTTTGATCCTAAACGACCGGTTACACTGACTTGTGACACTTCACAACACGGACTGAGCGCAGCACGTCTTCAAAACAATGGTAGCGGCAAGAAGCTTGTTGCCGATGCCTCGCACACCATGACTGACACGGAACAACGCTACGCCCAAATTGTAAAAGAGCTGCTAGCAGTCAATTTCACCTGCAAGAAATTTAACGACTTTATCTTCGGACATACGGTCACGATTGAAACTGACCACCAACCTCTGGTCAGCATCTTTAACAAACCGATTCATGCCTCTCCAGGATGCCTGCAGATGTTGCTGCAACTTCAAAAGTGTCACTGTCCTGACCTACAAACGTGGTAAGGATACGCACCTGGCTGACACCCTCTCGCGTGCACCGCGGAAGACCTGCGAGGGTCCGCTCTCGCCAGATGATGACTTTGTCGTAATGACTGTATTTTATTCCCTCATCCTGGTTGCCCACATTCCTGCTGGTAGTACCTTACAGTCGCTAGCCTCCGTCATTAAGCATGGTTGGCCAGGCAAACACTACAATGTACTGCTGCCAGTTCGGCCCTTCTTTGCCGTCCACGATGAGCTGGTACTGCAGGATGGTATTATCGTAAAACGACATACGGCTGTGGTCCCTGTTTCGTTGCACAGCAAGTATTTTAACGCTGTCCATGCAGGGCACCCAGGCGCTGAAGCCACTGTCTTACGAGCAAAAAACATGTTTTTGACTGGCCTGGTATGGCTGAATACATCCTCGAGAATGTGGAGTCCTGTGCACTGTGTATAGCTTGGCACCTCATCAACAAAAGCAACCACTTCTCTCACATCCGGCTCCTGCCCTCCCGTGATCTATAGTGGCAACTGACATATTTGAGTGGCATGGCAAGCAGTACTTGGTACTTGTTGACTCATATTCCGGCTGGTTTGACATCGATTTTCTGAGCAACCCTACTTCTCGCGGGGTAGCTTTAAAACTCGCTCGCCATTTTGCAGACCATGGATCTCCTTGCATAATGCTATCCAATAACGGCAATCAATTTACGAGCCAACACTTCAAGCAGGTTGCAGCACACTGGGGTTTTCACCACATCACCAGTAGCCCTGAATATCCACAGTCGAATGGACTAGCTGAACGGGCTGTCAAAAGTGCCAAAAAGCTCATGGAACGATCCCACAGAGCTAATTCCGATGTGTACATGAACCTGCTCAACGTATGCAACATCTCCCGCGACCCCATCTTAGGTTCACCTGCTCAACGGTTCGGATCGCACACGTGTACTTCCATCCACGTCCAGCGGCGTCGGCCCGCCTGTACCAGCACAACAGCCCGCTTCTGAAACGGCTGCGCTGCCAATGGCGACGCCTCCTCTGCCTGTGCCAAAGTCCCATGTTTCATTACCGGGAATGCCGTTTCAATCTCCGCCACCCGTCATGCTTTCGACTCTGTCCCCGGTGGCGAAAAATGGAGATGGTTGATATCACACACGTGCTGGTCATGTGTGCAAGCCCATCGTGAAGCACCCGGGCTATGTTTGAGTTTCCTCCAGCTTATTATCAATTGCTATGCATGTCTTATTGATTTTATTTTATTTATTACTTGTCATTCGAACCTCAGAGAGGCTCAAACGAAACTCAGTTTCTACAAGCCATACAAAGAGAACAATTTATAAAAAGACACACAAACAATTCAATTCACACAAACATCCATCACAGTGAATCTCCTCCTCACTGTGATGGAAGGCAAAGTCTTCTCTCTCCCCTGCACCATCTCTCTCCCGAGGTCGAAGCCCCAGGCGGGCGGTGTTAAGTCCCACGGTCATTGAGGCCGTGCCGGGCGATGTACGGCCCCGCTCTAGGCCCAAAGGTCACAGTTGGAGCCCCCGGCGGGCGCTGGAATGTCCCGCGGCCATTGAAGCCGCGCCGGGCGATGTACGGCCCCGCTCCGGGATGTTCCAACCCTGCGACACGAGCGGGAGATGTTGCGTTGTGGGAGCTCCGGAAAGCGGTCTCCCACCCGGACCAGCGAGCTCCCGATATCCCGATATCCCGACAGTCCACCGGTCTGCAGTTGCAGCTGGAGCCGGGGCTGGAGTTCCGGAGTCGGGCCGCAGCGGCGAGCCACCACCGCTCCCCACGCCCCGAGGCCGACCAACCCCACGATGGTGAGTCCGCAGCTCCACAGGCTCCGTGACTAGAGCCCGCAGATCGTCCCGGTCGGAGGCCGCTGGCTCCACGGTGCTAGGCCCCAACGACAACGGAGACCCGACAGGTAAAAAGTCGGGTCTCCCATGCAGGGAAGAGATTCCAAAAGTTTCCCCCTCCCCCCCCCACCCATACACAGTCAGAAACAATACAAAAAAAAAAGAACAACTACATTCAACTAGACAAAAAAAAAAGACAGCCAGGCTGTAGGGGCCGCTGCAACATGAATTTAGTCCACATTTAGTCAATGGTTTTGTACTGACATTTAATTCTTTAAGAGGGAAGATGTAGATCAGTGTCACTCATGTTATGAGTCATATTGTAACTCTCCCCACTAGTCTAATAGAAAGCCTCTCTTCCCTTTCTTGCCCAGAGTTATGTGTTAAGATGAAGTTACCTATGCTGAAATGCTAATAAAAGTCTTTGGATCTTAATCACTGGATGGGAGTTAGGTTATTCCAACAATAGAGCCCAACAACAATGGGGGGAAGGCACGAACGTGGTACTGATTGTGGATGATCAGCCACGATCACAGTGAATGGCGGTGCTGGCTCAAAGGGCCAAATGTACTACTCCTGCACCTATTGTCTATTATCAGGTATTTTCCCAGCTGTTTGATTCAAAAATGGGTAACTCGGTGTGACTCAGTCTGAAGAAGGGTCTCGACCCGAAACGTCACCCATTCCTTCTATCCAGAGATGCTGCCTGTCCCGCTGAGGTACTCCAGCTTTTTGTGTCTTGCCTATTACTCATCTATCTGTAATTCAGTTTTTTCTCTATCTACTGGCCTGTCGGAACTGTGGTTATTTCATACATCTCTGGCCTGCATTTCACAGCTTGGCCATAAGCCATTGGTTATCACGCCCTTGTCTCTCTAACTGCCCTCATCAGCCCATCAACCAGAAGACTTCTTCAACATGGTTAGCCTAGTCCTACCAAATAAGCAATAATCTTTTGTCCAATCCACGGTTCACCTCACACTCTGCAACTTAAAGCGGACTCGTCCTCTCTTTCCCAGCTTGATAATAGTCAATAGACAATAGGTGCAAGAGTAGGCCATTCAGCCCATCGAGCCAGCACCGCCATTCAATGTGATCATGGCTGATCATCCCCAATCAGTACCCCGTTCCTGCCTTCTCCCCACATCCCCTGACTCTTTAAGAGCCCTATCTAGTTCTCTCTTGAAAGTATTCAGAGAACCGGCCTTCACCACCCTCTGAGGCACAGAATTCCACAGACTCAAAACTCTCAGTGAGAAAAAGCATTTCCTCGTCTCCGTTCTAAATGGCTTACCCCTTATTCTTAAACTGTGGCCCCTGGTTCTGGACTCCCCCAACATCGGGAACATTTCCTGCCTCTAGCGTGTCCAAACCCTTACTAATCTTATATGTTTCAATAAGATCCCCTCTCATCCTTCTAAACTGCAGAGTGTACAAGCCCAGCCACTCCATTCTCTAGGCATATGACAGTCCCGCCATCCCGGGAATTAACCTTGTAAACCTACGCTGCACTACCTCAATTGCAAGAATGTCCTTCCTCAAATTTGGAGACCAAAACTGCACACAATGCTCCAGATGTGGTCTCACTAGGGCTCTGTACAACTGCAGAAGGACTTCTTTGCTCCTATACTCAACTCCTCTTGTTATGAAGGCCAACATGCCATTTGCTTTCTTCACTGCCTGCTGTACCTACATGCTTACTTTCACTGATTGCTGAAATGTAACCTCCGTTTTTTCTTTTCACAGATGCTGCCTGACCTGCTGAGTGTTTCCAACATTCTCTTTTAATTTTAATTTTCCAACTGAAGAGAAGCCATTGAAGTTCTCCTTCTTCAGGACTGTGCAACCGCAAGTTTCTTCTCCAATGACCTGATAGATATACATTAAATTGTGAGCGCGACCTGGATGTCATGGTACACCAGTCATTGAAAGTAGGCATGCAGGTGCAGCAGGCAGTGAAGAAAGCGAATGGTATGTTAGCTTTCACAGCAAAAGGATTTGAGTATAGGAGCAGGGATGTTCTACTTCAGTTGAATAGGGTCTTGGTGAGACCACACCTGGAGTATTGCGTACAGTTCTGGTCTCCAAATCTGAGGAAGGACATTATTGCCATAGAGGGAGTGCAGAGAAGGTTCACCAGACTGATTCCTGGGATGTCAGGACTGTCTTATGAACAAAGACTGCACAGACTCGGTTTATACTCTCTAGAATTTAGGAGATTGAGAGGCGATCTTATAGAAACTTACAAAATTCTTAAGGGGTTGGATAGGCTAGATGCAGGAAGATTGTTCCCGATGTTGGGGAGGTCCAGGACAAGGGGTCACAGCTTAAGGATAAGGGGGAAATCCTTTAGGACCGAGATGAGAAGGACTTTTTTCACACAGAGAGTGGTGAGTCTCCGGAATTCTCTGCCACAGAGGGTAGTTGAGGCCAGTTCATTGGCTATATTTAAGAGGGAGTTAGATGTGGCCCTTGTGGCTAAGGGGATCAGAGGGTATGGAGAGAAGGCAGGTACGGAATACTGAGTTGGATGATCAGCCATGATCATATTGAATGGCGGTGCAGGCTCGAAGGGCCGAATGGCCTACTCCTGCACCTAATTTCTAAGTTTCTATGTGAGTTGTAGAATGGAAAGATATTCAGCTTCTTCTCCACCCAGGGTAGAAACGTCATATGCCAGAGATCATTTCTATTGCGCTCTGAGGTTCTCACCTGGTTTAAGAGAAATGTTATTCTAATGTTTATAAATGATAGGAGCAGAATTAGGCCATTCAGCCCATCAAGTCTACTCCACCATTCAATCATGGCTGTTCTATCTCTCCCTCCTAACCACATTCCCCCTGACACCCGTACTAATCAAGAATCTATCTATCTCTGCCTTAAAAGTATCTATTGACTTGGCCTGCACAGCCTTCTGTGGCAATGAATTCCACAGATTCTGCGCCATCTGACTAAAGAAATTCCTCCTCATATCCTTCGCAAAGGAACGTCCTTTAATTCTGAGGCTATGACCTCTGGTTCTAGACTCTCCCACTAGTGGAAACATCCTCTCCGCATCCACTCTATCCAAGCCTTTCACTATTCGATCATCCCTGTCTCAAAGAAAAGGAGGTAGTGTGGCATTGTGACACTGTCTGGTGGTCTAACATCCACTATTATAAAGTGCTACGAGAGCTTGATCATGATATACATCAACTCTCGCCTCCCAGGCAGCCTTGATCTACTGTAGTAAAAAGGAACTGCAGATGCTGGTTTATACCAAAGATGGACACAAATTGCTGGAATAACTCAGCGGGTCAGGCAGCATCTCTGGAGAAAATGGACACGTGACGTTTCTGACCGGGGCCCTTCTTAGTCTGAAGATGCTTCGGACCTCTCCATCATAGACGAGATGGGGTACAGCGATTAATAACATGGTGTCAAGACAACAATCTCCGCCCTCAACGTCAGCAAGATGAAGGAGCTAGTTATTAACTTCAGGAAACGAGGTGGTATACATGCCCCTGACGTTGAGGGAGAGATTGTTGTCTTATGTGGCAGAGCCTGCAGATCAGACCCTTCAGCGACTTAACAAAACCCAAATAATTGGAAGCAGGCCATTCTCTTCCCTTCGGGGACTGTGCAAGTAGATGAAGATATCTATATTAGTCTTCAAAGGGGAAAACTGGATAAATATTTAAGCAAAAAAGAAAATTGGAGGGAATTGTGGAGAGAACCAAAGCAAGGGACAAATGGATCTTCAAAACAGTCAGAGTGGTTTTGCTGGTCCAGGTAGCCTCGATATTCCACGATATTGCAAGTGAAATATTCTTTAAATACTTAATTTATATTTAAATACTACATTTAAATAATAATATAACAACTTTATTTATATAGCAGTTTTCATACAATTGAATGCAACCCAAAGTGCTTCCCACAAATACACAGTTCTGAACAAAAAGATAGGCAAAAATGTTGGAGAAACTCAGCGGGTGAGGCAGCATCTATGGAGCGAAGGAAATAGGCAACGTTTCGGGTCGAGACCATTCTTCAGACTGATGTGGGGGTGGGGGGGGGGGGGCGGGAAGAAGAAAGGAAGAGGCGGAGACAGTGGGCTGTGGGAGAGCTGGGAAGGGGAGGGGAAAGAGGGAGAAAGCAGGGACTACCTGAAATTGGAGAAGTCAATGTTCATACCGCTGGGGAGTAAACTATCCAAGCAAAATATGAGGTGCTGCTCCTCAAATTTGCGGTGGGCCTCACTCTGGCCATGGAGGAGGCCCAGGGCAGAAAGGTCGGATTCGGAATGGGAGGGGGAGTTAAAGTTCTAAACAAAAATACATTTTAAAACAGTAAGGACATAGACAGTTAATAGCATAAAAAGCACAGATTTATCTAAAAACATAAAACAAAAAATAAAAAAATGTGAGTGTAAATCATAATCATACTTTATTAGCCAAGTAAGTTTTGCAACATACGAGTAATTTGATTTGCCAGACAGTCATACCAATAAAAAGCAACAAGACACACAAAATACATTTTAACATAAACATCCACCACAATGACTCCTCCACATTCCTCACTGTGATGGAAGGCAAAAAAGAAAGTTCAATCTCTTCCCTTCTTTGTCCTCCAGCGGTCGGGGCCCTCAAGCCTTCCGTTGACGGGACGATCTTCGCTCCCGTAGCCGGCGGTCAGGCTCTCCGTGTCGGGGCGATCAACTTCCTGCGTCGGGGGGATGTCATCTCCCTGTGCCGGGCGATCGATCCTGGGTTGGAACTGGTTGAACGTTCTGCGCCTTTGGAACTTCCCGACATCAGCCTCTGCCCGAGACTGCGAGCTCCTCGATGTTGAAATCTGCAGGCCACGTTTGGAGCGTCGATCCCAGGCAAGGGATCGCAGGCTCCAATGGTAAGTCCACATCCCGCAGTGTGGCTCAAAGCAAGGCTCGAGCAAGACCACCAGCTACATGATGTTAGGCCGCAGAGCGACTGGAGATACGATGCGGAAAACAATCGCATCTCTGGCACGGTAAGAGACTGAAAAAAAAGTTTTCCCCTCCCCCCTCCCCCCACATAAAACAAACCAGAGAACATTAACGCAACATTTTAAAACACACTAAAAATAACAAAAAAAGACGAAAGCCAGACAGACCATTGGCGTGGCTGCCATCGCTGACAGCGCCACCCAGTGGGGGAAAAAAGGACAATAAAACAAAAACACAGAGGTCAAATACAGAGTCCCGTATACTATATGAGCACACAAGCTGCTGAAGGGTATGCTGAGATAAATACAAGAGAATAAAAGTGATTTTTACAATGTTATCAGAAGAAGTAAGGTCAGGTAAAAGCTTGATTGAAAAGATAAGTTTTTAGCTGCCGTTTAAAAATATCAACTGTTAACTGAAACCCAGCAGATGCTGCAGTATTTATTTATAGATACTGTCACTTTGAAGCTATGCTTACATGTGCACTCCTTTGAACTGCTTTGAGTCTGAAGAAGGGTCTCGGCCCAAATCGTCATCCATTCCTTCTCTCCAGAGACGCTGCCTGTCCCGCTGAGTTACTCCAGCATTTTGTGTCTACCTTTGGCGTAAACCAGCTTCTGCAAGTTCCATCCCACGCACAACAGTTTATGGTGGGAGAGCGAGCAAGGAGACTCTGAGCGAAGGAATGAGTCTGCTCATGGGCCTGTCCCACTAAGAGTTCACCCAAGAGCTCTCCCGAGTTTGAATAAAAATCAAACTCGTGGTAAGCGCGTAGAATGTACGTAGCGGGTACGTCGGAGCTCGAGGACGTCTCTTAGCGGCTCATAACACTAACAGCAGGTACTCAGGAAACGCGGTAAGCTCGGGAAGATTTTTCAACATGTTGTAAAATGCCCACGAGAGCCCCGAGTACATACGAGCGGCTATTACCGCAAATCTCCGAGTTTGAATTAGGGGAAACTCGGTAGAACTCTTGAATTAGCTCGTACAGTGGGACAGAGCCATCAGTGTTCCCAGCTCTGGTCCACTCAACCCAGCCCCGGGGAGAAACCATGTGGAAATGCCCCATTCCCACCCAGCAGAAGGTGACAGCAGCCCCACAGCAGTCAGCAAATCCATCCCCATCCATCCCAACTGTCTCCCAAACACTTGCTCCTTCAGCATGTACCATGTGTGTCCACAAGTCAGGTGGTCATGACATGGGGAGGACCTGTGAGCTATTCCATGTAACTAGGATGATACGTGGAATCACCTTCCATGTAACTAGTAAACTATTCCATGTAACTAGTACACAGGGCAGTATTGTTCAGATTAACCCTACAAGTTAATTTGTAGTCTAAAGTTTCCATAAACTAAAATGAGACATTTCTGCCAACCCAGAAGTAACTGAGGTTTACCATAACCTGTCAACTAGAGTTAGATACAAAATGCTGGAGTAACTCAGCAGGATAGGCAGCATCTCTGGAGAGAAAGAATGGGTGACATTTTGGGTCGAGACCCTTCTTCAGAAAACGTCACACATTCCCCCTCTCCAGAGATGCCGCCTGTCCCGATGAGCGACTCCAGCATTGTGTGTCTACCTTCGGTGTAAACCAGCATCTGCAGTTCCTTCCTACGCATTACCTCCGATACAGTTTTGTGCCAGATATACACTGCATCACTATCATTAATTAATTCTGATCCTTCCACAGTAATAAGCAAATATTTCCAAGCAAATATTTTTTGACCATGGCACCTGGGTGTCATGGTACACCAGTCATTGAAAGTAGGCATGCAGGTGCAGCAGGCAGTGAAGAAAGCAAATGGTATGTTAGCATTCATAGCAAAAGGATTTGAGTATAGGAGCAGGGAGGTTCTACTGCAGTTGTACAGGGTTTTGCTGAGGCCACACCTGGAGTATTGCGTACAGTTTTGGTCCCCAAATCTGAGGAAAGACATTCTTGCCATAGAGGGGGTACAGAGAAGATTCACCAGACTGATTCCTGGGATGTCAGGACTTTCATATGAGGAAAGACTGGATAGACTCGGCTTCTACTCGCTGGAAATTAGAAGATTGAGGGGGGATCTTATAGAAACTTACAAAATTCTTAAGGGGTTGGACAAGCTAGATGCTGGAAGATTGTTCCCGATGTTGGGGGAGTCCGGAACAAGGGGTCACAGTCTAAGGATAAGGGGGAGTTCCTTTAGGACCGAGATGAGGAAAACATTCTTTACACAGAGAGTGGTGAGTCTCTGGAATTCTCTGCCACAGAAGGTAGTTGAGGCCAGTTCATTGGCTATATTTAAGAGGGCGTTAGATGTGGCACTTGTGGCTAAAGGGATCCGGGGGTATGGAGACAAGGCAGGTACGGGATACTGAGTTGGATGATCAGCCATGATCACATTGAATGGCGGTGCAGGCTCAAAGGGCCGAATGGCCTACTCCTGCACCTATTTTTCTATGTTTCTATGTTTCAAACATGAGGTGAACATTTTCACGTCATCCCTCAATTCAACAGTCTAAAAGTATTATACATGTTCAAAAACTGCACACAGGTTACAAAGCCCACACATTTTTCACCGATGTTTAATGGTTTTAAATTTGTACGGATTATTTAAACAACAATGTCATGAACTTGAAGTAAAAGATTACTAACAAGGGCAGAGAGCCAAAGGAAGACAGGCACGGGAGCAGGATGACGAAATGCTTGATCAGCGAGGTGGATTTTAAAGGGAACTACAATGAAGAGGGTAAAGTACAGATCTAAGGGTTAAAAGCAAAGAACTCCAGACCAACGAGAAAGATACAAAGTGCTGGAGTAACTCAGCGGGTCAGGCAGCATCTGTGGAGAACATGGACACAGAGTGCTGGAGTAACTCAGCGGCTCAGGCAGCATCTCTGGAGAACATAGATGAGTGACAATTCGGCTCGGGACCCACCTTCAGACTGATCAGTCTGAAAAAGAGTTTCGACCTGAAACGTCACCTACTCACGTTCTCCAGAGATGCTGCCTGACCTGCTGAGTTACTCCAGCCCTTTGTGCCTTTTTATTTTGTAAACCAGCCTCTGCAGTTCTGTGTCTCTCGAGGCCATGGAGCTTGGAGGAGTGGAAGACATTAATAGCTCGAGTGAAGAATAATGGGGAATATGGGGAAAAATGGGGAAAAATTAGGAAAAAATTCTTGACCCAAAACGTCACCCATTCCTTCTATCCAGAGATGCTGCCCTGTCCCGATGAGTTATTCCAGAATTTTGCGTCTATTTTAGGATATGCTAGGTTTGATTTTGTTGCATTGACGAAAGCCAAGGGTGGTATTGATTAAGACATTTAAGATATTGAGAGACACAGGTAGGGTAGGTACAATAAGGTGGTTGTTAACATGCGTTTATTTTCTCTCGAATTCACTTACCGCTGTTGGTGCATTTATTACAGACAAATTGTAGCCGTACAGAAATGATGAGCCAAAGGCTCCAATGAAGGAGGCAGTCAGAAGATGGCACGTCAAACCCTGGAAAGACAAGAAATTTGCTTTAAACAATTTTTACAAATTTTTGCTTTTTTCAAAATTTCAATGGCTTGCGATTTTTTAAAATTGAATCTACTTCCCTTGGTTTATATTACATTTCGTATTCGATGATCATTTGTTTGAATTAATTTTCCAGGAGATGGGCAGGATTGGCATTACCTATCACTAAGTACCCCTATGTGGGTGACTGTAAACTATAACCATATAACCATAAAACAATTACAGCACGGAAACAGGCCTTCTCGGCCCTTCCAGTCTGTGCCGACCATTTATTTTCCCCTAGTCCCATCTACCTGCACTCAGACCATACCCCTCCATTCCCTTCCCGTCCATATACCTATCAACTTTACTTTTAAATGTTAAAATCTATCCTGCCTCCACCACTTCTGCAGGAAGATCATTCCACACAGCCACCACTCTCCGAGTAAAGAAGTTCCCCCTCATGTTACCCCTAAACTTCTGTCCCTTAATTATCATGTCATGCCCTCTTGTTTGAATCTTCCCTACCCTCAATGGGAAAAGCTTATCCACGTCAACTCTGTTTATCCCTTTCACCATTTTAAAGACCTCAATCAAGTCCCCCCTTAACCTTTTGCGCTCCAAAGAATAAAGACCTAATTTGTTGAACCTTTCTCTGTAACTTAGTTGCTGGAACCCAGGCAACATTCTAGTAAATCTCCTCTGTACTCTTTCTATTTTGTTGACATCCTTCCTATAATTAGGCGACCAAAATTGTACACCGTACTCCAGAATTGGTCTCACCAATGCCTTGTACAATTTTAACATTATTTCCCTACTCCTATATTCAATGCTCTGATTTATAAAGGCCAGCACACCAAAAGCTTTCTTTACCACCCTATCTACATGCGATTCCACCTTCAGGGAACAATGCACAGTTATTCCTAGATCCCTCTGTTCCACAGCATTCCTCAATTCCCTACCTTAATCTGCCCCCCTTAAATCTGCTCCAACCTTTCCTTCAAAGGTATTCCCATTGAGATAATGGGTTGAACTTCCCAGATTTAGGAATTTCTTTCCGTTCTCTTTCTCTGTACCAGATTAGAGAATGATACATCCATACTAATCTCCCTCCTCGGTTATTTTCTCAATTCTCAAGTCCCATGAAGATAACGAACTATCGCCGGTCCTCACAAAATGCTGGAGTAACTCAGCGGGTCAGGCAGCATCTCTGGAGAGAAGGAATGGGTGACGTCACGGGTCGAGACCCTTCTGCAGAAGGATCTGAAGTCACCCATTCCTGCTCTCCAGAGATGCTGCCTGTCCCGCTGAGTTACCCCAGCATTTTGTGTCTACCAGCTCCTTCCTACATATTGCAGTTCCTCCCCAGCTTACAAACGGCCGAGTTATGTGCAACCCGATACGATACAAAATAACTTTATATATCCCAGGAGGGAAATCTGCCAAAGGTCATAAAAACACAAAATACATGAAACTTGACATTAAAGTGACAAGTGAAAAGGATTGGTTATGTGCAAAGTTTGGGAGGGGGGGGGGGGGGAGAGGAGAGGGGGGGTAAGTGGGTCAGTCTCCGCAGTTTGAGGAGCATCCTCCCCTCCAAGACCATCTCCCGTGAATCCAACTCCACCCCCAGGACGGAGCCAGCCTTCCTGATGCGTTTGTTGATCCTATTGGCATCCGCAGCCTTGTCCCTGCTGCCCCTGCACACGGCAGCGAAGAAGATGCCACTGGCTACCACCGATTGGCAGAATATCTGCAGGATCTCACTGCAGACGTTGGAGGAACGGAGCCCTCTCAAAAAGTACAGCCGGCTCTGTCCCTTCTTGTACAGGGCCTCAGCGTTCCTGGACCAGTCCAGTTTACTGTCCAGGTACACTCCGAGGTATTTGTACTCCCTGGTAAACTGCACGTCCACACCACTGATGGAGACAGGGGACAGGGGTGTTCCTCCCCTCCTAAAGTCCACCACCAACTCCTTAGTCTTGTCGGTGTTGAGCTGCAGGTGATTCAGCCCACACCACTCAATAAAGTAATTGACTACACCTCTGTATTCAGCTTCCCTCCCCTCACTGATGCAGCCCACAATTGCAGAGTCATCTGAAAACCTCTGCAGTTGGCAGGAGACGGAGTTATATCTGAAGTCCCTTGTGTAGATGGCAAACAGGAAGGGAGAGAGGACCGTCCCCTGTAGACCCCTGTGTTGCTCACCACCGTGTCCGAGACACAGTTCTATAAACACAGTTCTATAAGCCCATAAACACCACGGAACATTTGCGGGGGATGTGGCATGGATTAGCCATCGACTATGGGCCTGCAAGCATCTTCTTACCATCGGGAACCAAGTCCATGCTCGCATTCCCGACTTGCAAACCTTTCGGGGTTACGTCCATTTCCCAGTCCACAAACCCGCACCTGTAGTTCCATATTAACATTATTCTCAAGCTATCCTGACACTTTCATGATTCGTACACCCACCTCCCAGGTTTCTCTGCCCCTGCACCCCTCTTAGAACATATATAATAGACAATAATGCTGGAGAAACTCAGCAGGTGAGGCAGCATCTATGGAGAGAAGGAATAGGCGACGTTTCGGGTCGAGACCCTTCTTCAGACTAATGTCGGGGGGGGGGGGGGGGGGGGTGTGGGGAGGGGGAAAAAGGAAGTGGAAGGAGACAGTAGAACTATGGGAGTGCTGGGAAGGGGGATGGGAATGAAGGAGAAAGCAAGGGGTATCTAAAATTGGAGAGGTCAACGTTCATACCGCTGGAGTGCAGACTACCCAAGTTCCTCCAATTTGCACTGGGCCTCACTCTGACAATGGATAGAGGTCCAGGATGGAAAGGTCAGATTGGGAATGGGAGGGGGAGTTGAAGTGCTGCGCCAGCGGGAGATCAGGTTGGTCAAGAAGGACTGAGCGGAGCTGTTCAGCAAAACGGTCGCCGAGCCTGCGCTTCATCTCGCCGATGTAGAGTCGACGACACCTGGCACCTAGAATATATATACCTAGTTACAGACACCTGTGCTAAGGGGAGCACATTATCTCACGACCTACGCTACCTGTGCCTGTGATAATTTTGAATGCCTTAATCAGTACCACCGTTGGCTTCCTTCAATGCAACAAAAACAAACCTAGTATATCCTCCAATTGGCACGAGATGCCTGAATTACTCAGCGGGACAGGAGGCATCTCTGGAGAAAAGGAATGGGTGACATTTCGGGTCGAGTCCCTTCTTCAGGGGGGAGTCAGAGGAGAGGGAGACACAGAGATAAGGAAGTGCAAGGTGTGAAAACGAGATGTAGATCACGGAAAATGTAGAATAGATCCTTGTTAGCTAGAAAGGGCCTGTCCCACCAGCATGCGATTCCATGCGGTGAGCGCGACCAAACCGGCAGCAGGGGCCGCGCGGAGGTCGGGTGAGTGGCGCAATGCGGCGCAAAGTGAGGCGAACTTGGAGCGAAGTCTTAAAGGTAAGTTCGCCAGGACAGAGAGGGACACACAGAGAGGGGCACAGAGGCACACACAGAGAGGGGCACAGAGGCACACACAGAGAGGGCCACGGAGCCACACACAGAGAGGGTCATGGAGGCACCTACAGAGAGGGTCACGGAGGCACGACGTCGAGGCGGTGTGTAATGCATCGAGGCGACTGCGAGCCGACAAGCCGTTGCCGCGCAGAATTTTTGAACACGGTCAGTTTTTCGGAGCCCCGCGTTAATGTCGGGACGAGCGCCGCACAATTCCGCACGGCTCCGGCGATCGAAGTGGGACCGACCCCGCTACGCCGGACAGCTCAAGCGACCACGTTAGGTCGCGCTCATCGCATGGAGTTGCATGCTGATGGGACAGGCCCTGAAGGTTACAATGAAGCATACAAAGATAAAATGTAATCAGGTGAACAGTCGGGCTGGTCGGAGAACTAGGAAGGAGGAGGGGATGGAGAGAGAGGGAAAGCAGGGGTCAATTGAAGTGAGAGAAGTCAGTGTTCATACCACTGGGGTGTAAGCTGCCCAAGCAAAATATGAGGTGCTGTTCCTCCAACTGGCGTTGGGCCTCACTCTGACAGTGGACGAGGCCCAGGACAGAAAGGTCAGTGCGGGAATGGGAGGGGGAGTTAAAGTGTTTAGCAACTGGGAGATCAGGTTGGTTTAGGTGGACTGGGCTGATGTTCAATGCCATCTCAGACTATTGCCGAGACCTTCTGCTTAATTAATAAAGCAACACTTCCTCCTCACTCACCCCCACCTCTATCTCTCCTGAAACATCTGTATCTTGCAAAATTAAGATGCACCCTAAAACATTATTCAGCCATTACTGTACCTCTCTTACTGAATGAATGAATGAATGAATGAATACGTAAATTAATACGTGTATTGGCCAAGTATTCACATACACGGAATTTGCATTAACTTTGCATTGCAAAAGTATTCTCATATAAGGAACTAACCATGTTTATATAATGGCTACAACATCCCAGTCGCAAGCAGCTATCCACACCCTGAGTTCATCTGCCTTACCCATTGTATTGTATTAAATATGCCAGATGCATGTCCCAATAACATTTTGTTCATTTCCAAATCTCCAGCACCTAGACCGCCAGGGGACTTATGCAAGGATTTTGTTTGTTAATTTGAGCTCTGCATTCAACACCATTGTGCCACACTCCAAACTCTCCGAGTTGATTGTGCCTGAACCCCTCTGTCGGTGGATCACCAGCTTCCTGACAGACAGGAAGCAGCATGTGAGGCTGGGAAAGCACATCTCGGACCTGCAGACCCTCAGCATAGGAGCACCGCAAGGCTGCGTACTATCCCATTTCCTTTGCTCTCTCTACACCAACGACTGCACCTCCACAGACACCTGTCAAGCTTCTCAAGTTTGCGGATGACACAACCCTGATTGGACTGATCCAGGATGGGGAGGAACCTGCCTACAGACAGGAAGTGTCACAGCTGGCGTCCTGGTGCCATCGCAACAACCTGGAGCTCAATGCTCTTAAGACAGTAGAATTGATTGTAGACTTTAGGAGAGCTCCCCCTCCCCTCCCCCCACTCACCATCAACAACTCCACAGTCACATCTAGAGTAATTCAAGTTCCTTGGAACCATCATCTCCAGGGACCTTAAATGGGGGGCCACCATCAACTACATTAGTCAAAAAGGCCCAAACGGAGGATGTACTTCCAGCGGCAGCTGAGGAAACACAATCTGCCACTGGCAATGATGGTCCAATTCTACACGGCCATCGTAGAGTCTGTCCTCACCTTCTCCATCATGGTCTGGTTTGGCTCAGCCACCAAGCACGACACCTGGAGGCTGCAGCGAATCATTCGATCAGCTGAGAAGGTTGGTGGCTGCAACCTTCCCCCCCCCCCATCGACAAACTGTATTATGCAAGGACCAGGAAGCGAGCGGGTAAGATAATCTTTGACCCCTCTCACCCTGGCCACAAACTCTTTGAACCACTTCCCTCTGGAAGGCAACTCGGGACTGTCAAAGCCGCCGCAGCCAGACATAAAAACAGCCAAATGTCTGTAGCCTCCTTGAGCTCTGGTACTTTGCTCTTGCCATTACTCTGATATAAGTGAAGCCCCGTCCCACTTTCACGACCTAATTGGCGACCTCTGCTGAGTTTGACCTTGACGATGGTAGTCGTAGGTTGGTAACTGGCCCGAGAAAAAAATTCAAATGTGACATAATTTTATCATGTGATCATTTTCCACTCGTAGCTGGTCGTAGTTGGTCTTAGGTGTGGAAGACTGAGGTCGAGGGGGGTCGCAGGGGTCGGAGACATAGCCGCAGGAGGTCTTTTACTTCAGCGAGTCTACACGACCGTAACATTTTTTTCAACTCGTCTAGGGTCTTCTAAACTCATGGATTAAGTCATCCAAGTGGGACAGGCCCTTTAATCTCTGTCTCATCTGTCCACAAGACCTTTTTTCCAGAACTGTGGTTACTCTTTTAAGTATTTCTTGGCAAACTGTAACCCAGCCATCCTATTTTTGCGGCTAACCAGTGGTTTGCATCTTGCAGTGTAGCCTCTGTATTTCTGTTCATGAAGTCTTCTGCGGACAGTGGTCATTGACAAATCCACACCTGACTCCTGAAGAGTGTTTCTGATCTGTCGGACAGGTGTTTGAGGATTTTTCCGTATTATCGAGTGAATTCTTCTGTCATCAGCTGTGGAGGTCTTCCTTGGCCTGCCAGTCCCTTTGCGATCAGTAAGCTCACCAGTGCTCTCTTTCTTCTTAATGATGTTCCAAACAGTTGATTCTGGTAAGCCTAAGGTTTGGCTGATGTCTCTAACAGGTTTATTCTTGTTTCTCAGTCTCATAACGGCTTCTTTGACTTTCATTGGCACAACTTTGGTCCTCATGTTGATAAACAGCAATAAAAGTTTTCAAAGGTGATGGAAAGACTGGAGGAAAGACAAGGTGCTGAGAGCCCTCTTATACCTGCATTAAGGAGGCATTTAAACACACCTGAGCAATTACAAACACCTATGAAGCCATGTGTCCCAAACATTATGCTGCCCTGAAATGGGGGGGGGGGGGGGGGCTATGCATAAACAAGTACAAGTTCAGGTTTATTGCCACATGCACCAATTAAGGTAGAGTGGAATGTGATTTACCGTGCAGCCATACAAACAAGAGAGCACAATACACAATAGAATACAACACGAACATCCACCACAGTGGAATCAGCATCTTCACTGTGGTGGAAGGCAAGAACTTTGTCAGTCCTCCTCCTTTGTTCATCCGTGGTCGGGGCCATGAACCCTCCACAGTCGCCGCTACGGATGGCCCGATGTACAGGCCCTCTCGTTGGGATGCTCGAAACTCCGACGTTGGGACGGACGGACACTCCACGGCTTGGAGGTCCAGAATCGGCCGCTTCCTACCGGAGACCAGGGCCTCACTTTCCGCAGGCCAGCGGTCGGAGCTCTTAAAGTCCACACCGCGCCGCGGCTAGAAACATAGAAACATAGAAATTAGGTGCAGGAGTAGGCCATTCGGCCCTTCGAGCCTGCACCGCCATTCAATATGATCATGGCTGATCATCCAACTCAGTATCCCGTACCTGCCTTCTCTCCATATCCTCTGATCCCCTTAGCCACAAGGGCCACATTAACTCCCTCTTAAATATAGCCAATGAACTGGCCTCAACAACCCTCTGTGGCAGAGACCCACCACTCTCTGTGTGAAAAAAGTCCTTCTCATCTCGGTCCTAAAGGATTTCCCCCTTATCCTTAAGCTGCGACCCCTTGTCCTGGACCTCCCCAGCATCGGGAACAATCTTCCTGCATCTAGCCTGTCCAACCCCTTAAGAATTTTGTAAGTTTCTATAAGATCCCCTCTCAATCTCCTAAATTCTAGAGAGTATAAACCGAGTCTCTGCAGTCTTTGTTCATAAGACAGTCCTGACATCCCAGGAATCAGTCTGGTGAACCTTCTCTGCACTCCCTCTATGGCAATAATGTCCTTCCTCAGATTTGGAGACCAGAACTGTACGCAATACTCCAGGTGTGGTCTCACCAAGACCCTATACAACTGAAGTAGAACCTCCCTGCTCCTATACTCAAATCCTTTTGCTATGAATAGAAGCTCCGCAGACCGCCGGTTCAGTATGTTATAGGCAGCAGGCCGGCGTTCTTACAGTCCACGCCGCGCCCATGGCTAGAAGTTCCGCAGGCCGCGGCTTCCGGATGTCATAGTCCGCGGGCCAGCGATTGGAGCACTTCTTCTAGCGACCCCCGGCAAGGACTCGCCCAGCTCTGCGATGGAAAGTCCGCGCTGCACCCGCTGTTGAAGCTCCGGACCCGACTCTGGGAAAGGCCGCACCAATCCAAGTTGTTAATCCGCGAGGGAGGGCGAAATGCGGCTCGGAGAAAAGTCGCATTCCACTGAGGCAATTCCACTAAAAAAGTTTCCCCCAATTCCTGCCCGCCCCCCCCCCCCCACACTAAAACACACTTAAACACACTTTTAGACTACTAACCCGTCGGACATTTCTTCATCACAGCTGTAATTTCTACATGGTGAAACCAAAATGTATAAAAATACCTTTTATTAAAATCTGACAATGTGCACTGTAACCACATGTGATTTTTTTCTATTACACATCTCAAGTTGTGGAGTACAGAGGCAAATAAATAAACGATGGGTCTTTGTCCCAAACATTATGGAGGGCGCTACATGTTTAAGGTGAGAGGGGTGAAAATTAAACACGATCTAACAGGCAGGTTTTCGCCCATACAAAGGTTAATGTTGCATTAAATGAGCTGCCAGAGGAAGTGGTAGAAGCAGATATCGCTTAAAATGCTTAAAATAAAATTCGACAGGTACTAGTTAGGAAAATGGTAGAAGGAATAATATGGATAGGTCTCATTGTTGGCATGGACAGGTTGAACCAAAGGGCCTTCTACAGACCCTGACACTGACCTACAGAGTCTGAAGAATGGTCTCAACCAGAAACATCACCCATTCGAGTCTGAAGAAGGGTCTCGAGCCGAAACATCACCCATGCCTTCTCTCCAGAGATGCTGCCTGTCCTGCTGAGATACTCCAGCTTTTTGCATCTATCTTCGGTGTAAACCAGCATCTGCAGTTCCTTCCTGCACACTTGCAGTTGTTATCGTTTGGCAGTGGAGAAACTGATCTCCCCGGAGCCACGGCAATCAGAACTTTCCCACCACCTCTGAACACTGAGGAATGCTGTGCTACCAGATGAGTGGTCTGCTGGAGATTTTATTTGAGATGCTCTTCCACTTCCTGCTATTGTGGAGGTAATCTAATGAAAAATCAGGCGTTGTATCGCTAAACTAAAAAAAAACAAAAACGGAAGAGGTCCTTGGTGTCTTCCCAATGCTTCGTCTCCACATCGGAAAACAAGATCCCCCCGACTGCAGTAATCAAACTGTAATATTGGTGAATGCTCTTTACAGGAGTGTTGAGCTCCTAGAAAGGATCGTATCACGATGTTCCATAGCAGCCTCATCTGGCACTTGCATCAAGAAACGAGTTGAAAAAAAAACATGTTTATTTACATACTTGTTTCCATAAGTTCTGAGATCGTGTATTTTAACCGATCCCTCAAATGTTTGTCTCTGTGGATTTGTCAATTCTGCAAGGGTAACTTCTGATGGGGTAACTTTTTCACACAAAGGGTGGTGGGTGCATGGACCAAGCTGCCAGAGGAGGTAGTTGAGGCAGAGACAACAAGGGGTCACAGTCTAAGGATAAGGGGGAATTCCTTTAGGACCGAGATGAGGAAAACATTTTTTACACAGAGAGTGGGGAGTCTCTGGAATTCTCTGCCACTGAAGGTCGTTGAGGCCAGTTCATTGGCTATATTCAAGAGGGAGTTGGATGTGGCTCTTGTGGCTAAAGGGATCAGGGGGTATGGAGAGAAGGCAGGTACGGGATACTGAGTTGGAAGATCAGCCATGATCATATTGAATGGCGGTGCAGACTGGAAGGGCCGAATGGCCTACTCCTGCACCTATTTTTCTATATTTCTATGTTTCTTTCTAGGAGGTAGTTGAGGCGGGGACTATCCCAACGTTTAAGAAACAGTTAGCCAGGTATATGGATAGGACAGGTTTGGAGGGATATGGACCAAATGCGGGCAGGTGGGACCAGTGTAGCTGGGACATGGTAGCCGGTGTGGGCAAGTTGGGCCGAAGAGTCTGTTTGCACGCTGTATCACTCTATGACTCTGGTAATAATGAGACACTTTGGAAACCAAACTCCAAGCAAAACCTATTGACTGAAACATGAGAGAACGGCCCTTGTGCTTATCATCCCCAATGCATAGGTCTTCCAGTAACCCGCCCCCCACAGTACAACACCCCCAATCAAGAACAGGAGGCTCATAATGAAATCATAGAAGACATACACCACTAGCATATCTCAAGAGCTCGCTCTCAACAAAGACGTATATCAACAATGACTACCTACAGCAGACACCATTTGACAAATGCCACGCATGTTGCCTCCACAATATGGTCCAAACGCACTGACTGGATGTCAGCATCATGTCACAAGCCAATATGTTTAGCATTGTGGTGTCATTATATTCAGTTACGTCTAATGAGCATTCCATATCATCAGACTCCTGAAACATTCTATTCCAAGTTCCATCAAGACATTACCGAAGAGAGAGTGAAAACATCCTTGAATTTTATTCCTTCTTAAGTCTCCTGAAATAAACATAATCCCCCCATGGGAAACTCCTGACCAATGAGCACTCAAGATAGAGAAGCATTGGGTACGTACCAAGAACCTCTTCCATTTTAGTCTAGTTTAGTTTAGAGATACAGCGCGGAAACAGGCTCTTTGGCCCACCCAGTCCGCATTGAACCAGCGATCCCCGCACACTAACACTACCCTTCGCACACCAGGGACAATATTACATTTAGACCGAGCCAATTAACCTACAAACCTGTCCGGCTTTGGAGCGTGGGAGGAAACTGAAGATACCGGAGAAAACCCACTCAGGTCATGAGGGGGGGGAACGTCCAAACTCCGTCGGTATCTAACCCGGGCGTCTGGCGCTGTAAGGCAGCAACTCTACCGCTACGCCACCGTGCCGGTTAGAGCACACCGAAAATGAGGAAATAAATGAAAAAAAATGCACCACCTCAGGTTTCCCACCCACTCACCCCACCAAGTTCCCATTAGGACGACACAGTGGCGCAGTGGTAGAGTTGCTGCCTTAACCATGCGGTCTGTACGGAGTTTGTACGTAACCTGCGTGGGCTTTCTCCGAGATCTTTGGTCTCCTCCCACACTCCAAAGACGTACATGTATGTAGGTTAATTGGCTTGGTGTATGTGCAAATTGTCTCTAGTGTGTGTAGGATAGTGTTGGTGCGCAGGGATCGCTGGTCAGTGGGCCGAAGGGCCTGTTTCCGCTAATCTCCTTTGTGCCTTTCTGAAAGCTTCTTTAATCTTATCTGCTTCCACCACCACATCGGGCAACACGTTCCATGCACCCACTAGGCCCTGCTTTAAAACTTACATTGCACTATGCCTTTACCTTTTTCCCCTTAAAACTAGTGGAGAGGATGTTTCCAATAGAGGGAGAGTCTAAGACTAGCAGTCATAGCATCATAATTAAAGGACAGATTATTGGACAAATGGTGTCAAGTTGGGAAATGGGAAAGTATAGCACAATCCGGGGGCCCTTGTTCATCAGTCACTGAAAGTAAGCATGCAGGTGCAGTGAAGAAAGCGAATGGCATGTTTGCCGTCATAACAAGAGGAGTTGAGTATAGGAGCAAAGAGGTCCTTCTGCAGTTGTACAGGGCCCGAGTAAGACCACACCTGGAGTATTGTGTACAGTTTTGGTCTCCAAATTTCAGGAGGGACATTCTTGCTATTGAGGGAGTGCAGCGTAGGTTCACCAGGTTAATTCCCGGGATGGCGGGTCTGTCATATGTTGATAGAATGGAGCTGCTGGGCTTGTATACTCTGGAATTTAGAAGGATGAGAGGGGATCTTATTGAAATATATCATTATTAAGGGATTGGACACACTAGAGGCAGGAAACATGTTCCCGATGTTTGGGGAGTCCAGAACCAGGGGCCCCAATTTAAGAATAAGGGGTAAGCCATTTAGAACGGAGATGAGGAAAAACGTTTTCACCCAGAGAGTTGTGAATTTGTGGAATTCTCTGCATCAGAAGGCAGTGGAGGCCGGTTCTCTGGCTGTTTTCAAGAGAGAGTAAGATAGGGGTCTTAAAGATAGTGGAGTCAGGGGATATGGGGAGAAGGCAGGAACGGCAGAAGGCAGGATTGCGCACAGAACTCTGAGCAATGTCTAACCTAGATGCAAGCACACTTGTTATTGGATAGCAATGGAATTTTCCAGACATGATTTCCCTAAAAGTCGCTATTGTTTCTTTGCCCACCCATTGAGAAAGCAGTTGTTTAGCTCGTGTTGGTGTTCATGGCACGGCAGTTCATTTGTTGCGCAGTTTACCAATTGGAAATCTTAAATCTCCTTTTTTAAATTTTTTAAATTTTATTTCAAAATAGACTTTATTCAAGTAATAAATATATACGATACATGAACCGTGCGAAAAATTCATCCGACATTTTCGGAGGCTATACAAATTGATCAATACAGTTTATACATTTCTTTTCCCCAAATTTCACAAATGTGTCCCCCACCCTTCCCTTATTTTGAGGGGCGTCTCCACCATACCCTGCCCCCCATGTCCAGCAGCGGAAGGACCCTAGACTGTGGTCCTCCCCCACCGAGCGTTGGCGTTGGCTGCACCGAGCCTCAGTGCGTCCCTCAGCACGTACTCCTGCAGTCAATCTTAAATCTCCATTGATAGTGTTATCGATAAATATTCCCAGTACAGTAACTGGCAGAAGAATTTCAGATTCACCCTGACAAACTTATGTACATGGTGCACAGAGCGCTGTTTACAATCTGCATAATCTAATTGCACTTTGGAACTTCATGGAAAGATGTAAATAATTAAAAATGAACCACATTTTGTTATGGAAGAAAATGATTACGTTTGGTGAGCAAGAACCTAGAATTGAACACAGAGAAATGTGGGATCGGTGTTGCATTTTGGGGGCACCAACAATGGCAGGACCTACACAGTGAATGGTAGGGCTCTGGGGAGTGTTGTAGAGCAGAGGGATCGAGAGGTGCAGGTACATGGTTCCTTGAAGGTGGCAACTCAGGTAGATGGGGTGGTCAAGGAAGCTTTCTGCACTTTGGCCTTCATCAGTCAGAGTGTGGAAGTTGGGAGGTCATGTTGTAGTTGTACAAGACGTTGGTGAGGACATTTAGAGTATTGTGTTCAGTTTTGGGCACCATGTTATAGAAAAGATGGAAGTGAAGCAGCGCAGGAGGATGAGGGGTGATCGTTTAGAGGTGCGCAAAATCATGAGAGGAATAGATCGGATAAGCGCACCGAGTCTCTTGCCAAGAGTGTCGGGGTATCAAGAACCAGAGGATATAGGTTTCAAGTGAGGGGGGAAAGATTTAATAGGAACCTGAGGGGTAACTCTTGGTTTTAAACACAAAGGGTGGTGGGTGTGTGGAACGAGCTGCCAGAGTAGGTAGTTGAGGCAGGTACCATCGCAACTTTTGGACAGGTAAATGGATAGAACTGGTTTAGAGTGATATGAGCCAGACGCAGGCAGTTGGGAATTGTGTAGATGGGGCATGTTGGTCGGTGTGGGCAAGTTGGGCAATGTAGGTATGTTACAAAACTTACCTGCATTTCAGCCATTCTCCGTGTGCGCGACTTTGGCGCCTTTCAGAGGGGGGGGCAGGTTTAAAATGCCGTTTATCTCCAGACAATTCAAATCGACCCATCTCAGGGGATTTCGTTGCTAAAGAGAAATCGCTCCGACATTTGTTTTATGAAGCTATTTTTAAACTACGCTTGATAATTTATTAGCAAAAGTAATTTAAAAATAATCTTCTAAAGCCATGAATGCTGACAACGGGACGGATTTTACGTAGGGGTTAAAAGAAGGTACACAGTTTATTTTTACAAAAAAAACATGGTTCTTAGGAAGCCTTTAATCAAATTTTCATTTTGCGAAAAGGGGACAAAAAATATATACGAACCGGCTGTATTTTTCCTGCCGACTGTGGGTTAAATTCACCGCAAACCGTAATGTTCCAATCCACCGCGTTCCACAAAAACCCACTCGCAAGTTGATTAATTTACGGGAATTAAACACTAAATTCCTTCCATTTGGCCTATAAATTCATGAAATTGAGATTTAAAAATCATGTCATATTGTGAATTATTGTGTGAATGTAATTTGGACACTTAGGCAATTTTAAAATGTTTAACTTTTCTTAAGAAATGGATAGATGTTTAGATCTAGTAATTGAATTTTGTAATTAGCTACAATTAGATAACTAACTAATTATATGCATTAATTTCAGGTCATCCAAGTAAGATTGTTTCATATTTGTTTCAGAATGATTCAATCTATAAGAACTGAAAATTTTATTGATTACTCTTAATTTTTAAGAAAGTTATGGGCTTTTGACTGTCCTAGATCACAGCTTTTGTGTTAAGTCAATGGAAAGGCAATGGGGAACAAGATGCTAATTTCCAAGTATGAAAATGACCATAACCTTTTTAATACTGAAGATATGAAAGTGAATTAGGTGTTAAATTAAACTTATTTTTGTGCTTTATCTGATGGGATAAATTGCAGACTTGATTTTTAAAATCTCAAAATGTTGTAACATTGCTAGGCAATGGGCCCGTTTCCACACTGTTTGCCTATGACTCTATCCAGGTGTACAGTTGGGCATATAGAACAGAACAGCACAGGAGTACCTTTGGTCCTTGATGCCTGTGCCGAACAGAAGGCCAATTTAAACTAATCCTACCTGCTTGCAAATGCTAAAAATCACTCTATACCTTCTCTATACACGTGCCTGCATAATCGCCTTTAAATGTGCTATTACATCTGATGCTTCCACCACCTCCCCTGGTAGTGTGTTATTGGCAACTACCATCCTCTGTGTGGAAAAAACATGCCTCTTAAATCTCCTTTAATCTTTTCCGCTCTCCCCTCTGGTATTTGACAACTTCCTGTTTGGGAAACAGACCCTGATGGATAATAAAAATTTGTCCGTACTCTCTTGAAAGTTAATACTCTCGAATCCATGCAATATTTCTTCTTCTTTAATTCATAGAAACATAGAAAAAGAGGTGCAGGAGTAGGCCATTCGGCCCTTCGAGCCTGCACCGCCATTCAATGTGATCATGGCTGATCATCCAACTCACTATCCTGTACCTGCCTTCTCTCCATACCCCCTGATCCCTTTAGCCACAAGGGCCACATCTAACGCCCTCTTAAATATAGCCAATGAACTGGCCTCAACTACCTTCTGTGGCAGAGAATAGTAAGATTGAACGAGAACTTACCAGTTCGAAGGTTGATCTTTATTTTATGAGGAGTCGAAGTGAGGGATTTCGTGAAGAGCCCGCCGGCGCGCATGCTCGACATACTTTAAAGTAGCGGCGTGGAATCACAGAAACCAACAAAGAAATGACTTCGCATAGTAAGATTGAAGTGACTAAGATTACCAGATGAAGGTGATTGAGGGTTGGGCGAGGAGGGCACGAAATCCCTCACTTCGACTCCTCATAAAATAAAGATCAACCTTCGAACTGGTAAGTTCTCGTTCAATCTTACTATTTCATTTCGGAGTCACGTGAGTGACTTCGTGAAGACTTCAAAGCTTCTGTGATTACACGCCCTGGACCACGTCCATGCTGACACACCACTACCAGGGATGGATGGGAGGAACAAACTTGCTCAATAGTTCATACTGCAAAACAAGAGCAGAGTTATTAATAACAAATCAAAACCCCTCATGCGGGGACATCTCCACGTTCGTGACCTGCATTCAGCACGGCTTCTGCAAACTGTAGAGGAGCAGCAACAGGCTTGTTACCAGACTGATTCCTGGGATGTCAGGACTTTCATATGAGGAAAGATTGGATAGACTCGGTTTGTACTCGATGGAATTTAGAAGATTGAGGGGGGATCTTATAGAAACCTACAAAATTCTTAAGGGGTTGGACAAGCTAGATGCTGGAAGATTGTTCCCGATGTTGGGGGAGTCCAGAACAAGGGGTCACAGTCTAAGGATAAGGGGGAATTCCTTTAGGACCGAAATGAGGAAAACATTCTTTACACAGAGAGTGGTGAGTCTCTGGAATTCTCTGCCACAGAAGGTAGTTGAGGCCAGTTCATTGGCTATATTTAAGAGGGCGTTAGATGTGGCACTTGTGGCTAAAGGGATCAGGGGGTATGGAGAGAAGGCAGGTACGGGATACTGAGTTGGATGATCAGCCATGATCACATTGAATGGCGGTGCAGGCTCGAAGGGCCGAATGGCCTACTCCTGCACCTATTTTCTATGTTTCTATGTTTCTATGTTATAAAAACGCTGGAACACAGCTTCATTAGCCCATCCTGCTGTGGCGAGAATTTGGTCCATGGGCACCTCCATGACCCTCGCCGTTGACGTCGATGCAGCCCTGTTGGAAAAAGACTTGAACACATTAGTGTCGATACCTGACTTACCCAAAACGACTCGAAGCCACATGGATATCGTCTGGACTGTCACTCGATGATGAGGTCTCTTATGAGTGACAAGCAGGTATCTCTCCATTCCTCTGATGCGTGCCGTCACCTTGACATAGTGGCGGATATGTGAGGCTACACATAGCCTAGCATCTGCGGGGTATGCCGGGAACTTCAGCTGCAGCCCTGTGCACCCAGGTCTATGCTGCTTTAGTAGCTCGTCAATGAAAAAGACTACTTCTGTGGGGGTAGACGTCATTCTGTCGACACGAAGTTTGTGTAGTGTCTGTACCCTCTGAGCTGAAGTCAGCGCTAGTAACATCACCAGCTTCATGGTGCGTTGGTCCAGTTGGAGCCCTTCCATGGGTGACCACGTCCTGAGCAGGGTTAATACGTCCCTGACATCCCAGGTGATATTATAGCGTGGTGTAGGCGGATTCATATTGAATATACCCCGCATGAGTCTGGACACTAGCCTGTTGGATCCTACCTCCAAACTGAGGTAGAATGATAGCGCACTTCTGGCGCTGTTGATGGCACTGTAACTTAAGTGTTCATCATGGTGCAACCCCGCGAGGAATTCCAGGACGTCGGTTGTTGTCACGTCATCGTACGTGATGCGAGAGCGGCTGCAGTAGGCTTCCCACTTCTTAATATGCGAGCGGTATTTTCGCCTTGTAGACTCTCGACACGACACCCCGGTGGTATCCATGGTCCGAGCCGAGAGGCCGTATTGGACTAACGGCCTGTTCAGAACCTGCAAGCCAACAAATTTAAATAGCCATGGCAGGGATGCGGCTCCCCTGAGACAGGGTGAGTAACCAATTGTGGGCAACCCTTCAAAAGGACCCAAGGTTCATTGAGCATGTCAAAGACCACCGGATACCAAGGCTGTGTGGGCCAGTCGGGTATAATAAGGATGCCCTTGGCAGCATCTGCCTGAATCTTTCCCAATACCCGACTGATGAGGCAAAATGGGGGGAAGGCATAGAAAAACCACTTCCCCCAGTCCAGCGAGAATGCATCTAGCGCTATTGCCCCAGGATCTGGTTCCCATGAGACGTAGGTTGGTACCTGATGGTTCCACCGTGACGCAAAGAGGTCAATGTCCGGTTTACCAAATTTGGCTGTGACTTTAGAAAAGATCTCAGGATGCAACATCCATTCAATATTGTCATTAAATTTGCGTGACCTGGTGTCCGCCACAGTATTAAGCTCACCTGGCAAATAGGTAGCTGAAATCCAAATGTCTCTTTGAACACACCAGAGCCAAATTGAGTTTGCCAATTTGTCACACGAAACTGGCCTGGTACCACCCATATGGTTTAAATATGCTACTGCTGTGGTGTTGTCTATTTGGAGACGGACATGTGCTCCAACAAGCTTAGAACAATACGCACGAAGTCCGTGGAATGCTGCCAGCAACTCCAAATAGTTAATCCCTTGAGTTAACAACATCGTTGATTCAAGGGTGTCCCATCTGCCACCACAACTAGAGCAATTATTCGTGGATCCCCAACCATTGGAGCTTGCATCAGTTTGCAAATATACCACCGGATTAGCCTCCCTAATAGGCTTGAATGAGTTGCTAATGTGACACACCCACCATTGCAACTCATTTATCGCTTCGGGCGGCAGCTGCATGGACCGATCATAATGACCAGCGTTCTGTTTTAACGCAGCAATTTTAGCTCTTTGCAAATTCTGATAATGCAAAGGTCCATATCGCGCTGCCGAAAACAAAGCTACCAGCTTCCCAATTATTGTAGCTAAGTGCCGAATCGATGGTATATTGGTGCGGATTAAATCTTGACACACCTGGGTAACCTCCTCAATCTTGTTAATTGGAATGGTAACCCTCATGCTTATAGAGTTCACCGTGAACCCTAGGTAATTAATCACCTGGGCAGGGTAGAACTTTGATTTCTCTGGATGGACAATAAACCCCAATTGTTGAAATATATTGACTGCAGCTGCAACACCCTGTTCAGCCAATTCCAGGGTGTGGCCCACAATTAAGACATCATCTAAATAGGCCATACTATATGGTGTCGTTGTCTCAAATAAGCCATAATTGGCTTCACTAATTTAGTGAACAATCTAGGGCTGTGGTGAGCCCATTAGGCAAAGCCTTGTACTGCCAGAGTTGCCCCATCCAGATGAATTTTAAAACCTTCTGTCACATTTCTGGACGGATACGGAATAATATGCGTCTTTTAAATCGATGCATGCCATAAAACAACCATGAGAAATCAATGATTTGGTTGTTTCAACGTATCCATTTTAAAATGAGAATATGTTACAAATGTATTCAAACGGGTTAGATCAATAATGACACGACAACTTCCATCCTTCTTAGGTCTGGTGAATATGTTCGAAACAAATTCAACTGGCTCATGCACCACTCTCTTAATCACTCCTTTGCTCAAGACTTAACAATTCCTTATAGCCGGCTGCCTGTTCTGCAGCAGATAATTTTAAATGTTCGAGCGGGCATGTGCTGGGATGGAGGAATGTCGCCATTAATAAACTCAATTTTATGCCCCTGAATATTCTGCAACACATACTCGTCACCAGTGAAATTACCTCATGCACCCAAAAAACCACCGAAGGTGACCACCAACATGTGAAGTTAAACAGAGAGAAAAGAGAGAACCAGACCCCCTCACCTCCGTGGTTACCGGCGGTCCTTGACACGCGTGTGTGGACGTGGAGGTGCTGGGTTGGCTTGAGGGCGCGGCGTCTTCGTTTTCCACCAGGGTCTCTGCCGACCCTGTCCTAAAAAAGACCCCTGGTGCTGGGTCTGATGTTGCTGTCGTTGTGGAGCTTGAGGGTGGGTCCTCGTCGAGGTACTGGCAGACCCTCGTGATCGAATGTATGGAGACTTTGAGCCTGACGGTGTGGGGGCACTCTGAGGGCGCATGATCCCCACCAATTTGGCTTGCTCGTCAAGCTCTTTGACTCTCTTCGAGAGGTCCTTCCCAAAGAGCTGACGGGGCGGGGGCCGCGGCGGTGGTTTGCACACTCCTGCAAACTTTGGATTGAGCGCTGGGCGGATGCTGGTTTTGCGAAAACCGTTAATTTCGTGCTGGGTCGCGCACAGGAGGGCCAGGGCATCTCCCTGGTCCAAATTCAATTCGTCCCCGTCCACCGACCGCACAAAGGCGGTAATACCGGCCGTGAGGAGCTTCAGGATCCGCTGCAGTTTTACCTCCTGTTGACGGATAGCCGCACTGATGTTGCCCCATATCGGCGTATTGACCACAGGCACGTTGAGGGAGTTGCAATTGGATGGAGCCTTGTGACGGCTCATTGCCTGGATGAGGACTTCTTCCTGCTGCTCCAGGCTGATAGTAGATGTTTGTGAAGACGCCCTGTGCCTGTTGCTGCCCTGCTGTTGTTGACGTTGAAGCAGGAGCTCCAGCAGCCACTCCATACGGTCAATACGCCCTTCACCCTGAACACTCAGGTGGTCGGAGTCCTCCGGCTCTGAAAAGAAAACCGGGCTCCTGTCATCGGCCCGCACCTCGTCGAGGCCCTGCCGGTGCCAGTAGTTGTCGCTAACAGCCGCCGAGGCGAACTGCGCGATTCCTGCGCGGGCGTGTTCAACCGCCTCCGTTTAGCGGGAGCTGAAGCCGCTGCCACTAAGGGCACTTGCGGCGAGGTGTCGGCACCAGCTGAAGCATGGCTGCCTGGGGCCCGCGCAGTCTTGCCGGCTGCCCACATCGTGGACGTTGCCAACGCATGGTCTCGCCCACCCATCCATGGGGGGCTCGGCGACCGTGACGAGACCCGACTCGACCGACCCGTCCCGGCGTCGAGAGTCGGGGCGTGCCGGCTGGACCTCACAGCCGCCCCGGGTCTTTCCCTGGAACCTGACCGCTCCTCCGTGTCAGGCAATGCCTTAGCCCTGGTAGGGTTAGGCTTCTGGGCTCCTGCCCTTCCCCTTCTCGGAAGGCTGAGTGGAACAGGCCGTGCAGCCGCACGCACCCAGCTCGAGGTCGCCAGCGAGCCCGCTGACGACCTGACTGCCATGGCAGGGTCCCCCTGCTCTGGCGGCACACCACACTCCTCCTCGTCGAACTCCTCCGAGCTGTGGTGTGCTGGCGGATCTGGACCTGTAACCACAGGGCTTACCCACATCTCCGCCTGAGTCCCGGCCTGTGATGCAGGTACTGCCGATGGTAAAGGCCCCGGAACTGTTGACCGGCGAACTCGTCCTGACGTCCTCCGGCCCTTGGAACTCCCATCCATGTCCTTGCTGCAAGACAAACCAACAACAAGGACCACCAACTAAAGGTAGAATACTTACCTCCGTGGCCCCTTCTGAAGGGCTGGCGAGGAGCGCGCTCCACCGCCAGCCGTCGCAGCAACGCGGTACGACGATATGTCGAGCATGCGCGCCGGCGGGCTCTTCACGAAGTCACTCACGTGACTCCGAAATGAAATTCCAGAGACTCACCACTCTCTGTGTAAAGAATGTTTTCCTCATCTCGGTCCTAAAGGAATTCCCCCTTATCCTTAGACTGTGACCCCTTGTTCTGGACTCCCCGAACATCGGGAACAATCTTCCAGCATCTAGCTTGTCCAACCCCTTAAGAATTTTGTAAGTTTCTATAAGATCCCCCCTCAATCTTCTAAATTCCAGCGAGTACAAGCCGAGTCTATCCAGTCTTTCCTCATATGAAAGTCCTGACATCTCAGGAATCAGTCTGGTATTTCTGTTAATTCTGTTGAAGTATTTATTTCATTTTAAAGTGTAATATTCTCTCAGTGTGATGTTCTACCTAGGTGTGACAAATATAATTTATCTACTATTTTAACCAGTTAAATAACGTATTGGATGTATTGGTTGTGTTTTTATCTTGTTTTAGTTACCCAGATAAGGAGTAGCTCTCTTAATGTTGTTGTATTTCTAATATAATGAAAATAAAAGCCTATTATTATTATTATTAACATCCTGGTGAGCCACTTTTACGCCACTCCAAAGACTCCACATCCATTCTGCAATGGGTAGATATGTTACAAAACTTACCTTTAGCGGCGCTGCAGTTCTGCCGCTCCCCGTGTGCGCGACTTTGGTGCCTTTCAGAGGGGGGCGGGCTTAAAGTGCCGTTTTTGTGCAGACTGGGAAAATCAATCCATGTCGGGCGATTTCGTTGCGGAAGTGAAATCGCTCCGACATTTCATTCATGAAGGTATTTTTAAATTATGCTAGATTATTTATTAACTAGAGTAATTTAAAAATCACCTTCAAAAGCCGTGAGCGCCGACAACGGGAAGGATTTTATAGGGGAGAAAAAAAGGTACACAGTTTATTTTTATATTAAAAGTTGGTTTTTATGGAGGCTTTAATCATATTTTCATGTTGTGAAATGGGGTCCAAAAAAATGTATGAACCAACAGTATTTTTCCTCCCGACTTCACCGCAAACCGCAACATTCTAATGCACCGCATTTCACTAAAACCCACTCGCTAGTTGATTTAAATGGCCATTAATTTACAGGCATTAAACACTAAATTCCTTCCATTTGGCCTAGAAATTCATGAAAATGAGATTTAAAAATTATGTTATATTGTGGATTATTGGGTGAATGTTATTTGGACACTTAGGCAATTAAAAAAAAGTTTATCTTTTCTTAAGAAATGGATAGATGTTTAGATCTACTCATTGAATTTTGTAATTAGCTACAATTAGATAACTAACTAATTATATGCTTTAATTTCAGGTCATCCAAGTAAGATTGTTTCATATTTGTTTCAGAATGCTTCAATCTATAATAACTGAAAATTTCATTGAGTTCTCTTAATTTTTAAGAAAGTTATGGGATTTTAACTGTTCTAGATCACAGCTTTTGAGTTAAGTCAATTGAAAGGTAATGGGGAACAAGATGCTAATTTCCGAGTATGAAAATGGTCATAACTTTCTTAATACTGAAGATATGAAAGTGAATTAGGTGTCAATTTAAACTTCTTTTTATGCTTTATCTGATGGGATAAATTGCAGACTTGATTTTTAAAATCTCAAAATTTTGTAACATTGCTACAATGGGGCAATCAGAACTACATACTCACAAAATCTCCTAAAAAAAATTCTAAGACACGATAAGACTGTGGATATGTGTGGGAAGGAACTGCAGATGCTGGTTTAAACTAAAGATAGACACAAAAAGCTGCAGTAACTCAACGGGCCAGGCGGCATCTCCGTAGAGAAGGAATGGGTGGCGTTTCGGTTTGAGACCCTTCTTCAGACCTTCAGGCAAGAATGTCCTTCCTCAAGTCTCCTCAATATGATCATGGCTGATAATCCAGAATCAGGACTCCGTTACTGCTTTCTCCCAATATCCTTTGATTCCATTAGCCCAAGGGTTCCCAGGGGGTAAATTTTGCCGACCCAGGTAAATTTGTTGATTCTGGATTTGTACATACTTTTTCTCATTACCGGTATCTGTTCATCATTAGTTCTTCATAAATAAGTGAAGGTACATTGTTATGTGGTATTAAACTTGCCAGGGGTAAACGGGATGAAAAAGGTTGAGAACCCCTACATTAGCCTTAAGAGCTCGATCTAACTCTCTCTTGAATACATCCAGTGAATTGGCCTCCACTGCCTTCTGTGGCAGAGAATTCCACAGATTCACAACTCTATGGGTGAAAAAGTTGTTCCTCATTTCAGTTCAAAATGGCCTACCCTTTATTCTTAAACTGTGATCCCTGGTTCTGGACACTCAACATAGGAACCATTTTTCCTGCTTCCAGCCTGTCCATTCCCTAAAGAATTGTATATGTTTCTAGAAGATCCCCTCTCACCATTCTAAACAGTGAATATAAGCACAATCGACCCATTCTTTCATCATATATCAGTGAGAAGGAATGGGTACACCGAAAATAGACACAAAATGCTGGAGTAACTCAGTGGAACAGGCATATACACTAAAGTGAGACAGGCAACATTTCTGGAGAGAAGGAATAGGTGTGCACCAAAGATAGACACAAGATGCTGGAGTAACTCAGTGGGACAGGCATATACACCAAAGATAGACACAAAATACTAGAGTAACTCAGAGGAACAGGCAGCATTTCTGGAGAGAAGGAATAGGTGTACACTGAAGATAGACACAGGAGAGAAGGATGCCTCGCCTGCAGCGGGTTTGTTGTTTTTATTTTTTTTGTTTTGTTTAGTATGTCGAAAAGTCTGTTTTAGTGAACTCTGTATGTCTTGTATAGGGGGTGGTGGGGGGGAATATGGGCTGGATGGATTTAAGAGAGTTAGATAGAGCTCTAGGGGCTAGTGGAATCAAGGGATATGGGGAGAAGGCAGGCACGGGTTATTGAATTGGGACGATCAGCCATGATCACAATGAATGGCGGTGCTAGCTCGAAGGGCCAAATGGCCTCCTCCTGCATCTATTTTCTATGTTTCTATGTTACTAAGCTATAGACAATAGACAAAAGGTGCAGTAGGCCCTTCGAGCCACCACTGCCATTCACTGTGATCATAGCTGATCAGCCACAATCAGTACCCGGTTCCTGCGTTCTCCCCATATCCCTTGAATCCACTATCTTTAAGAGCTCCACCTAACTCTATCTTGAAAGCATCAAGAGAATTGGCCTCCACTGCCTTCAGAAGCAGAGAATTCCACAGATTCACAACACTGTGGGTGAAAAGGTTTTTCCTCATCTCCGTTCTAAATGGCCGACCCATTATTCTTAAGCTGTTGGAAACAGGCCCTGGTTCTGTACTCCCCCAATATTAGGAACATATTTCCTGCCTCTAACCATATCCAATCCCTTAATAATCTTATATGTTTCAATAAGATCCTCTCATCCTTCTAAATTCCAGTGTATACAAGCGCAGTCGCTCCATTCTATCAACATATGGCAGTCCCACCTTCCCAGGAATTAATCTTGTAAACCTACACTGCACTCCCTCAATAGCAAGAATGTCCTTCCTCTAATTTGGAGACCCAAGACGGCACACAATACTCCAGGTGTGGTCTCACTAGGGCCCTGTACAATTGCAGAAGGACCTCTTTGCTCCAATACTCAACTCATCTTGTTATGAAGGCCAACGTGCCATTCGATTTCTTCACTGCCTGTTGTACCTGCATGCTTACTTTCATTGATTGCTGAACAAGGACCCCCAGATCTCGTTGCTTGAAGAAGCTATTGAAGCGGAGACAATTATGATTTTCAAAAGATATTTGGACAGATAGAAGTACAGGAGAGCTTTAGTGGAAAATAAGCCGAATGCAGGCAAAGGGTCGAGCCCAGAATGCAGACTTGGTCAACATGGACATGAAGGGCCCGTTTCCATGCTGTATATTTCTATGCCATAGACTCCTTTATCTCACCCACTTTCTCCAGCTCAAGGTACAAACTCCTCCTTTGCCCTTCAGTAGTTCCACCCTCTCCCTCATTACTCTATTGTATAAAATGTCTGTGTTAATCCCACTCACCAAGGAAATTTCATGGCTCGATTTACATCGAAACATAGAAAATAGGTGCTGGAGTAGGCCATTCAGCCCATCGAGCCAGCACCGCCATTCAATATGATCATGGCTGATCATCCAGAATCAGTACTCTAGTTCCTGCTTTCTCCCCATATCCCTTGATTCCATTAGTCCTAAGAGTTATATCTAACTCTCTCTTGAAAACACTTGATGATTTCAAGTGAAAGCATTCCTGACTCCCTGTTTAAGAAAGTTCCTGCTTCCTTTATACTCCTCAAAGGCCCTGCCCAGATTCATCTTCCTAAACCTTACGTACTTTAACATAGCCCTGCATGATCAGCTTACTACTGCGGCCTTGTGAACTAAAGTCGCAAGACCTCTCATCATTCAATGTTCCCAATCCTTGCCATTTTTCCCTCATAGAGAAAAAAACCCCTTCCTCAAAAGTCGTTTCCCCCCCCCCCCTTCCTGTCCCAATCCCCCACTCCCCCCCCCCCCCCCCCCCCCCCCCCCCGCCTACCACCAAGGGATCCCAGTCAATATTGGGTGCATTAAAGTCACCCTCTGCAATTACCTTATTGATTTTATATCTTTCCATAATCTGCCTAGATGCCTCTTCCTCTATCACCAGTTGATTATGCAGAGGAATAACCACAGCATAATGATTGCTCTTTTCCTCATTCCCGGGCTCTATCCCTATTTCCGCACCGCTTGATCCCTCCAGGATGAGAACTTCAAGTATGCGAGGAACCGTTTGCTGGGGGCGTGGATGTGGGGTAGAGTGAAGTAAAGTTGGGGACCACTGCAGGTGCGGGTGAGCGAGGCCCAGAGCTGAGGCAGAGTCGGAGCGGGGGTCTGCTGGGTGCCAGCGCATCGCGGCCAGTCTGAAGAAGGGTCTCGACCCGAAACGTCCCCCATTCCTTCTCTCCAGAGATGCTAGCTGTCCCGCTGAGATACTCCAGGCTTTTGTGTCTACCTTCAGGACGATAAGTGTAGTTGTTTACCACGTTCAGGGATGCAATTCCCTCACTTATTTTATATCTGTCTCTACTGCCGCTGAAACATCTGCACACGGGAATGTCAAGCTATCAGTCCTGCCCTTCTCTCAGTCACATATAACCATATAACAATTACAGCACGGAAAAGCTGCAACATTTCTGGTTCCATACACTAATCCAGGTCCTAAGTGGATTTACCTCATATGTCATACTCCATGCGTTGAAATAAATATACTTCAGCTCATTCACCGCACCCTGGTCATTAACTCTGCCCGTCGATCCCTCCAATTGGAAAATTACTACAGTGGTTTCCACCAAAGATCCTGTAGTTTGTTAATTTTCTTTTTTAATCTTTAGGATTCAAAGCCCCGGGATTGGGATCGGACTCGGACTATGCAAGGGTGGAGGGGGCACTGAGGGCAAAGAGGCTGTGGTCCCACGGCAGTGTAAAAGGGGAGACCTTTCCAATCCACTGGGGTACGAGCCCGAACTGCTGCAGCACTAGGGCGGGCCGAACAAAAGAGGCGTTCCGGCACTCAGCCATTTTGGCAGAAAGAGGAATAAATATCCGACAGCCAGTGACGCAGAGGAGTGGTGAAGAGCAGACCGGTCCGGAGTTTGGGAGCTGGGTAGCGAGTGGGTGATTGGTGAAGAAACCGAAGGGCCGTCTGTTCTCAGCTTTGGATCTCATGCCCCCCCCCCCGTCAGTGAGTCTCTTTCACGGGGCAGAGAGGCAGAGAGAAAATGAGGAGAAGATTTTCACCAAAGATCTTTGATTTTTACGAGGATGTTTCCGTAACCGGCTTCCGTCTCCGTACTAGCGTCTTTGTTCGGCTATGGCGGACAAAGATGGCAGAGACGGAAGCCGGTTACGGAAATTTACAAGAGTTGATGTGGACAAGCTTTTCCCTTTGAGAATAGGGAAGATTCAAACAAGAGGACATGACTCTAGAATTAAGGGACAGAAGTTTAGGGGTAACATGAGGGGGAACTTCTTCACTCAGAGAGTGGTAGCGGTGTGGAATGAGCTTCCAGTGGAAGTGGTGGCGGCAGGTTCGTTGGTATCATTTAAAAATAAATTGGATAGGCATATGGATGAGAAGGGTATGGAGGGTTAAGGTATGAGTGCAGGCAGATGGGACTAAGTGGAAAAAAGTTGTTCGGAAGGAGTTGAAGGGCCGAGATGGCCTGTTTCCGTGCTGTAATTGTTATATGGTTATATGGTTAAATGGGGCTGAAGAATAACCCATGAACCTACCCATGACCGTACTACATCTTTTTCGTTGAGTGCACTATCTTGCTTGCTATAGGATCTTTGGTTTCAACAAATCTTCCCAGCAAGCCGCCCTACAAGGATATTGGTGTCCCTGCAATTTATTGAAGGTGCAGCAACCCATTCTTCTTGGACAGATCCTACCTGTCCAGGAAGAGAGCTCAATCATCCATGTACTCAAAGCCCTTCCCTCTGGACCAGCTCCAAAGCCACAATTTTAGCCTAGTTTTGTTTTTTTTTAAGTTTTGGGATACAGTGCAGAAACAGGCCCTTCAGCCCATCACCAGCGATCCGCGCACACTATCATTATCCCGCACACAATGGGGCAATTTTACATTTACACCAAGCCAATTAACCAACAAAACTGTGCGTCTTTGGAATGTGGGCGGAAACCGAAGATGTCGGAGAAAACCCACGCGGGTCACGGTGGGAATGCAGACTCCGTACAGGCAGCTCACGTAGTCAGGATCGAACATGTAAGGCAGCAACTCTACCACTGCACCACCATGCCACCGATGCCGTCGTACTATTTCTTGCCAGCAAGCAAATTAAACAAATTATTCACTAACTCATGGTAAGTAATGAAAGTAAATGTCGGACAGGGAGGTGATAGTTACAAAAATTTAAGTCAAATGCATTTTGTTGTTTAATCTGTAAGTCAGTTGCACCCTTGGGCTCACACTCAACACAAGCAAAAACAATAAGCTAAAGGGCCTGTCCCACTGTACAAGCTAATTCAAGAGTTCTCCCGCATTTCCCCTAATTCGAACGCGGAGATTTATGGTAATGGCCGCTCGTAGGGCTCTCGTGAACATTTTTCAACATGTTGAAAAATCTTCACGAGTCTTCACAAGCTTACCGCGTTCCCCGAGTACCTGCTGTTAACGTTACGAGCCGCTAAGAGACGTCCTGAGCTCCGACGTACCCGCTACGTACATTCTACGTGCTTACCACGAGTTTGATTTTTTTTTAAACTCGGGAGAGCTCTTGAATGAACTCGTACAGTGGGACTGGCCCTTTACATTTCAAATTGGAAAGATCGTCAAAGGAGATACATTGCAGAAGGAAAAGTCAAACTAACTTGTTTGGTTTGCTGCTTTGCCACAGTTCTTTTTTCAGTCCACTCACTTGCATTCCCATCATTGGTCTGCATTGTACGTAAGTGCTGTGTTTCTGGAGAGGGAAGTAAAGAAATGATATCATGCATACATACATGCAATGTTAAACAAACAGAATGATTAGCTGCACATGTATGTATTTCTTTACAAGCACCGTCCAACTTCACAAAAATGTTTACCATAATTACATTGTGTAATTAAATATAATTTTTGCTCATTTAATAGCCACATGACGCAAAAAAAGGGTTTTATCCGGAATACAAAAGAACCAACAATAATAATGTCCATTGTATATATAAAATTATAAAAGGACTGGACAAGCTAGATGCAGGAAAAATGTTCCCATTGTTGGGCGAGTCCAGAACCAGGGGCCACAGTCTTAGAATAAAGGGGAGGTCATTTAAGACTGAGGTGTGAATTTATGGAATTTCCTGCCACAGAGGGCAGTGGAGGCCAAGTCACTGGATGGATTTAAGAGAGAGTTAGACAGAGCTTTAGGGGTTAGTGGAGTCAAGGGATATGGGGAGAAGGCAGGCACGGGTTATTGATTGGGGATGATCAGCCATGATCACAATGAATGGCGGTGCGGGCTCGAAGGGTCGAATGGCCTCCTCCTGCACCTATTTTCTATGTATGTGTGATTTTAAGCCATTCACTCCAGGACAATTCCAGGCCACCACCACAATAGCTCAACTCATTCAATGCTGATGATAGGAAAGTTGCTTCGAGTTTGGACGGTGGACAATGGCTGGTGGATGTTAGGATTCCCACAAGTGTCCCGTCACAATCCCCGAGTAAACTCTAGATAGAATCAAAATGCTGGAGTAACTCAGCGGGACAGGCAACGTCGCTGGATGGAAGGAATGGGTGACGTTTCGGGTCGAGACCCTTCTTCCCCCACCAGGAAGGCCCTCTATTCCTTCCTTTATGAAAAATACAATACCACACCCCAGTCAAGTCTGTTCCACTGACATGACAGACTCACCAAAAGTGGAAATTATGCATTTTACAGGCAAGACAGAGCAACAACAGGTTAAGTTTAGGAATCCTCTGTGGGTATGTGCATCTGTCTATAACAGAAGAGAGGCAAGAATGTTTTATTGTCATATGTCCCGGATGGGACAATGGAATTCTTACTTGCTGCAGCACCACAGAATATGTGAATATGTAAACATAGTACATAGCATAGAAACATAGAAAGATAGGTGCAGGAGTAGGTCATTCGGCCCTTCGAGCCTGCACCGCCATTCAATATGATCATGGCTGATCATCCAACTCAGTATCCCGTACCTGCCTTCTCTCCATAGCCCCTGATCCCTTTAGCCACAAGAGCCACATCCAACTCCCTTTTGAATATAGCCAATGAACTGGCCTCAACGACCTTCTGTGGCAGAGAATTCCACAGATTCACCACTCTCTGTATAAAGAATGTTTTCCTCATCTCGGTCCTAAAGGAATTCCCCTTTATCCATAGACTGTGACCCCTTGTTCTGGACTCCCCCAACATCGGGAACAATCTTCCTGCATCTAGCGTGTCCAACCCCTTAAGGGGAAAGAGGAAATAAAAGTTTGATAAATAACAAATATAGTGCAACAATAATATAGTCTTTTGCAGTTCAGAGTTCGGAGCTTATGAGGTTGTTGTGTTTAAATGAAGAATTAAGAAATGGATAGATGTTTAGATCTAGTAATTGAATTTTGTAATTAGCTAAAATTGGGTAACTAACTAATTATATGCTTTAATTTCGGGTCATCCAAGTAAGATTGTTTCATATTTGTTTCAGAATACTTCAATCTATAATAACTTAAAAGTTCTTTCAGTTCTCTTAAGTTTTAAGAACGTTATGGGCTTTTGGCTGTCCTTGATCACAGCTTTTGTGTTAAGTCAATGGAAAAGCAATAGGGAACAAGATGCTAATTGCCGAGTATGAAAATGGCCATAACGTTTTTAATACTGAAGATAAGAAAGTGAATTGGGTGTCAAATTAAACTTCTTTTTATGCTTTATCTGATGGGATAAATTGCAGACTTGATTTTAAAATCTCAAAATTTTGTAACATTGCTAGTCTATGGGAGACGGGAGAAGAGGGAGTGGCCATTTTTTCCTCTTGCCTCGTGATAATCTGGGATAGATCACGCTGGGCACTGCGAATTTATCCTCCTTCGTGTTTCTCAAGACACCCAACACCACCTCCTTCTTGACTGCCCAAACATATTAGTGTAGGGAGGAACTGCAGATGCTGGTTTACACCAAAGATACACACAAAATTCTGGAGTAACTCAGCGGGTCAGGCAGCATCTCTGGAGGTAAGGAATAGGTGGCATTTCGGGTCCAGACCCTTCTTCTGAAGAAAGTTTTAAAATGCTTACCTCCAGATTCAGGGAGAGTTTCTTCCCAGCTGTTATCAGGCAACTTTATCATCCTTTCAACAACTTGAGGGCAGTCCTGAGCTATTACAATCCACTTCACTGGAGACCAGTGGACTATCTATAAATCAGACTGGATCTTGCACTAAACGTAATTCCCGTTACCCTGTACTTGTGCACTGTGAGTGGCTCGATTGTGACCATGTACACTCTTTCTGCTGACGCAGCCTTCCACAAAGGCTTTTCACCTTACTCGGTACGCGTGACAATACACTAAACCCAGTTCGAACCCTAGACAATTTCACCCAAAGATCTTGTAGCGAGGCCAGAAGCAACAAGCTAAGCTTGGTCTCTACAGCGGGGAGATGTATGTGAGTCCACGACCTGCCAAATCCACCGAGGGAGCAGCAGTGGCAACTCTGCTACAGTGAGTGGCAAAACAATCTGAACTTAAAAAAAAATAAAATTCAGGCGCCTTTTTTTTGTTGGCTCGCCAAGAAACGAGTTGAAATTTTAATAACTGCGATACTGAATCTCTTTCTAGCGCCCGTTAATGCGTTTCAATGACGAGTTTCTGAGTTTCTACATGGTGGTATTCAGCTGCAAACTATATCCTTCAGAAACGAGTTCCCAAAAGCATTATTTTTTAAAGTTAAGTACCTTCAACCGTCACATAAGTTTAATGACTCGGTATGTATTAATTAATTAAAGGGAATAGCTAAAACATGTTGCAAGTGATTTGAATTTTTTTTTTAATTCTTAATTAACTTGTGATTATCTAACGTTTACATTCTTACTGAAAGTGCACTTCCATCAACTTGTACAGGCGATTTACGTAATAAACGCGTTGATCTGGACTCGTGGCAGTGACATTTCAACTCAACAGTGTGTGTGTGTGTGTAATATCCTGACGATTGGACACAAAATGCTGAAGTAACTCAGCGGGGCAGGCAGGCAGGCAGCAGCATCTGTGGAGAGGGGGAATGAATGGGTGATGTTTCTGGTCTAGTGTCCCTCTTCAGTGTGCATGAATGAGCTGTTCACGCCGAATAAGCTGAAGTGTCTCGACCCGAAACCAGCTGAGTTACTCCAGGGCAAAGATCACAGAGCGGAGCTCCAGCGTTCATGCGCCTGTCTTTCGAATTTTAAAAGCAAAAGCTCACTCAATTACGTTTATAACTTAGAAGGGGCTTCTCTGTTTCTCACCAGAAGTCCGATAGTGCAGTTGCCTTGCAGGGCTTGGGATTTTTGGAGTTGCCATGATGAAGAAGCCTTCATTGAGATTACGGAATGAAACACTGAAACTCCTCGCCTTTTACTATTTTGGAGTAGGGAACCATTGATGTTACATCCGCACGTGGGCTTTCATTGAGACTTTGAACACAATTACAGCGGGTGAACTCTCTCTAGGTCATTTATTTAAAGCACTGAGCGATACATTGGTAATTTCAGCCATTTTGTATTACTCATTGGAGAAGATTTCAAAAACACATCCGCACTCAATTTAACCCTCAATGTCCCAAACATGTTGAGAAGTAATTGAATCTGAATTTTAGCAGGGCTGCCAACATTGGGTGAGAGTTGGGAGCGAGAAATTGCGAGAGACCAAGCCAGAGGGAACGGGGGGAGGGGGGAGGGAGGAGGGAGGGGGGGGGGGTGTCCTCCCGTCCTCCCTCCCTCCCATTGGTGCAGAGCTTTTGCATTTTTCACCTTGAAATAGCGCAACATGGTGCGAGTCCTTTAACGTACACTTGAATGCAATATTTATGCTTTAAATTGGATTAGCTATGAATAAGGTTAGGCTAAATTACAATCCTAATTACAGTCCACAGTAGAGCCCAGGCTCTGATCAACACGTGCAGCACATGACTGTTCTTTGTATATTCATGTATGGAAATCAGATTATAATCAAGCACGGCCCATGTTGGCCAAGCTGGGTCTCACTGCACACCTGGTACTACTGCTGACCCTGACTCCAGTTGCATACCTTCTCTCATTCCTGACCCTGAGTCCAGACTTACACCCTGATCATAGCTCAGGGCTCTCGCTTAACTTTTTTTCCCTGTTTCCAGCCGGGCAATCTTGACAGCTTTTTAGGTTGCCAAATGACAGTTTAGGTGGTCATTGAAGACGGTTTGCATAACGCGTGCGATAATGTGCTCGGACGAAGTGCGTAGTTACCAGTCAGAATTATGCTCAATGAAGCATTCACATGTTATGTTCAAGAAGGAACTGCAGATGCTGGAAAATCAAAGGTAGACAAAAGTGCTGGTGAAACTCAGCGGGTGCTGCAGCATCTATGGAGCGAAGGAAATAGGCAATGTTTCAGGCCAAAACCCATCAGTCTGAAGAAGGGTTTTTGGCCCGAAACGTTGCCTATTTTCTTCGCTCCATAGATGCTGCCGCATCCGCTGAGTTTCTCCAGCACTTTTGCCTGCATTCACATATTATTTCTGCATCAAATAACTCACAAACTAAACATATTCACCAATCAAGACATGATATATACCACAATTACATGCAGCAAAATTATAATACAATATCTCAACTCTTTTTACACATTGCAATTAATGCAATTTCTGTTAGTTCTTTCCACTTCCAAACAAAAATGTGGTTGGATTATTCAGCATATGATCAACCTGTGTCATTAAATCCTTGACCATGGTAACATATATGCTTAACCATACACACTACAGATTGATGCAAGCATGTTTTCTGTGAAGGACAGAAAATTACAATGACATGGCCATAGCATGGGTCGTTATTGCTATTGGCACAGAAAAACTCTGGCTTCCCACATAATTTATCCATAACAAAATTTACAGGTTGCAAGGAAATTTCTAAAGGCATTTTGTGATAATAGCTGTTAAATTCGACTATACCCATCTGACAGGTTAAACATTACACTAACTGACAAGAGATGGCCAAAGGACATAACTGCAGCAAATGTTCTTTTGGTAATATGTTTAAAGGTGTCAAAACAAATAATAACAATGGGAATGAAAACACATTTGATTACATTCCAGTATCAAACATAATCAATGTTCGCTCTGAAGACCATGAAGCGCAATAGGGTCAGGGTGTGTGTGAATCAGTGTGGGATGGATAGATGGTGGGCCGGGGGGGGGGTTGAGAAGGCAATCGGTGCGGAATGAAGCATCGGTGCGGAATGAAGCATTCACATGTTATGTTCAAGAAGGAACTGCAGATGCTGGAAAATCAAAGGTAGACAAAAGTGCTGGTGAAACTCAGCGGGTGCTGCAGCATCTATGGAGCGAAGGAAATAGGCAATGTTTCAGGCCAAAACCCATCAGTCTGAAGAAGGGTTTTTGGCCCGAAACGTTGCCTATTTTCTTCGCTCCATAGATGCTGCCGCATCCGCTGAGTTTCTCCAGCACTATTGCCTGCATTCACATTGCCTTCTCAACCCCCCCCCCCCCCCCCCCGGCCCACCATCTATCCATCCCACACTGATTCACACACACCCTGACCCTATTGCGCTTCGTGGTCTTGAGGCAGGTGAATTAGTACGTGTTGGTTGGAGTATGTAAAATTGTGAGGGGAGAGCATGGGGGATCAGTACGGGAAAGATGGGGGGGGGGGGGAATCAGTATAGGATGGATGGGGGTTCAGTACAGGATGAATGGGGGTAGACAGAAATGCTAGAGAAATTCAGCGGGTGAGACAGCATCGATGGAGCTAAGGAAATAGGCAATGTTTCGGGTCGAGACCCTTCTTCAGACAGTTCCCCCCATTCTTGAGTGGGGGGGATCAGCACAGGATGAATGGGGGGGGGGGGTCAGGACAGTGTGGATCGGAGGGTCTATGCAGGATGAATGGAGATCACTACAGGATGAATGAGGGGATCAGTATAGGATGAATGGGGGATCAGTACGGGATGAATAAGGGGACCAGTACAGGATGCATGAGGGGATCAATGCAGGATGCATGAGGGGATCAGTACAGGGTGAATGGGGGATCAGTAAAAGATGAATGGGGAGATCACTACAGAATGGATGGGAGGATCAGTGCAGGGTAAATGGAGGGTGGGTCAGTACGGGATGAATGGGTGGATCAGTGCAGTATGAATGGGGGGAGAAGTGCAGGATGGATGGGAAGGGGGGGTCAGTACAGGATGAATTGGGGGACCAGTGTAGGGTGGATGGGGGGGGGGGGGGGGGTGGGTGGCAGGAGAATCAATGCAAGGTGGGTAGGATGATGAATAGATTAGGGGGGGGGGGGTGTTAGATGGGGAGGGGAGCACAGGGGATGTCCGTGAGGACTGAATAGAGGAGGGAATGTGGATCAGTGCGGGATGGAGAGGAGGGGTCGCGGGATAAGAGGGTGGAGGGGGGGCGTATGAGAGAGAGAGAGAGAGGGGGGGTGGGGGGGAAGGGGCAGAGGAGGTTGGGAGGGAGGAAGGTCAGCGCTCCTCGGACAACATCGCCCCGCTGCCTTGGCCGTGGGCGTGCGAGAGGGGTTGTTTTGAAAGCACATGCAGCGACCGTTATCAGGGCGATAGCGACCGCTGATGGCAAATCTACAAAAGGCGCTTTCAAAGCAACCCCACTCGCACACCAAGGCCAGAGGGAGGGAGGGAGGGAGGCCTCCTTCCGCCGGGCGGGGTGCGGGAGGAGGAGATGGTGGAGCTGCTGCCGCCGCTGTTACGGACCGGTCATTCGCTCCGACCCTTCGTCACCCCGCTCCTAGTATCTTTGCCTCGCAATCAATGATACTAGAGGAATACAGCCGTCGACACGAAACGTCACGTTCCTTTTCTCCAGAGATGCTTCCTGACTCGCGGAGTTACTACAGTTTTTTGCGTCTCCCGGTATAAACCAGTATTTGCGTGCCAAGCCGGGCAAAATGAGTCGGCGTTTAGATTGCCCGGCAGCAATTTCTGTGGTCAATGGCACCCGGGCAACAACTAATTCCGAGCCCTGTAGCTGCTTACCTGCTTAGATTCCCAGTGCTGAACACACCCGTTGTCCCAGCTTTGACTGCACACCTAGTACTATTCCAGACCTCGACTCTGGATGCACACTTGGCCTTGCTCCTTGCCCCTCTGCACTGACAATATATCTGGCCTGCACATTAACCTATTACATTCAAGTCCACAGGTGTTTATCTAATGCAGTAATCTTTTATGGGGCACTTCACAGACCAAATTATGTATAACAAAATTTGCTACATCCATTGGCTTCCTTGTTATCTAACATGCTAGTTACTTTGTCAAAGAAGTCATCAATTGGTTGAACACAATTTCTCATCCATAAAATTATACACACTCAGCTGTATACGTATTATGTAACAATTCCTTTCATTTTCCGAACAAATGGTCCTGAAGTCATTTTCACTCCCAATACTGTCAGTACTTTCTTTCCAGCTGTCGTCCTCTCAGCTGGAACTTTTCCGAAATGCAAAGTCCAATAACTATATATTTAAGCAATATTATTCTATTAAATGTGAGCTTGAGAGTACATAATATTTTCTGTGATATTCATAACACAACTATGATAAAAATATATTTTTTTGATTGCACCTACCAACATGCATATATTATTATATTACAGAGGGCAAATTTTTGTTCCAATGCTCCCCATTCCCAATTACTTTTACATTGAATTGATTTAAATCCAAGTGAAGTTTAAATGGCATCATAAAAGTAAAGCCTCCGGAACGGATGTTATTCATTACGTGGTTGGTTGGGGTCAGTATCAGCATAATTACTATATTAAACTTTGAATCTTCAGATGTCCTGGTTCATGCTAAAACTAAAGACAAATAATAATCTCCTCACACATTCCCCTGCAAGTATCTCTCACTCCTTTAAAATATGCCTCTTTTTTGAACAAGCTCTTAAATAGCGTATTTGAATCAGTTTCCATCTGATTACACTCCTTGAGGATGTTCATCTACGTGTTCCATTAAGAAAAAAACGAGATTGGGGACATTTCTATTCAACCTGTCAAAGGAATTTGGAGGGGGGGGTGTTCAAATAGTCAGTGAGGTAAACAAACATAATAGTTGAGTGGCAAATGACAATAGTGCTACCTTCCCAATATTTAAATTAAGGAAATAATGGGTTATCAGGGCTGTATGTTGTGACAGACAGCCTGATACCTTGCATGTCATTTTAATATTACACTTATCCCATCCCCCTAGATATTCCGGATTAATAGATTAAGGTTTTGTCAACTAATTACAAATCAGACTAATTACAAATCAATAACATTAGCCAACTCCGAAACATGAAGCGCTGAGCATTGGAGAAAGCATCCTGCTTGCCTGCTAGATTTTCACTTGCTGTAACTGCGGGAAAAATGTTCCCGATGTTGGGGGAGTTCAGAACTAGGCGTCACAGTTTAAGAATAAAGGGGGGGGGGGGGGGCAGGTAGGACTGAGATGAGGACAAACTTTCTTCACACAGAGAGTTGTGAATCTGTGGAATTCTCTGCCACAGAAGGCAGTGCAGGCCAATTCACTGGATGTTTTCAAGAGAGAGTTACATTGAGTTCTTGGGGCTAACGAAATCAAGAGATTGTTTGTGTCCTCCTTAGTGAAGACAGATCCGAAGTACCTATTCAACTCTTCTGCCATTTCCTTGTTGCCCATAATAATTTCATCCGTGTCTGCCTTCAAGGGACCCACATTTGACTTTGCTACTGTTTTTCCCTTAACATATCTAAAGAAGCTTTTACTGTCCTTCTTTATATTCCTGGCCAGCTTCCCTTCATACTTCATCTTTTCATCCCGTATTGCCCGTTTTGTTTCCTTCTGTTGTCCTATGAAAGTTTCTCAATCCTCTGGCCTCTGGCTACTCTTTGCTGTGTTATACATCTTTTCTTTAGGTTTTATTCTATCCCTAACTTCTCTTGTCAGCCACGGTTGCCTCCTACTCCCCTTAGAATCTTTCTTCCTTTTTGGAATGAAATGATCCTGCGTCTTCCGGATTATGCCCGTAATTTCCTGCCATTGCTGTTCCACCGTCATTCCTGCTAGGATCCCTTTCCAGTCTACTTTGGCCAGCTCCCCTCTCATGCCTTAATTGTCCCCTTTGTTCAACTGCATCACTGTCACTTTCGATTTAACCTTCTCCTTCTCAAATTGCAGATTAAAACTAATCATATTATGATCACTACCCCCAAGCGGTTCCTTTACCTTGAGTTCTCTTATCATATCTGTGGAGGCCAATTCATTGGATGTTTTGAAGAGAGAGTTTGATTTTGCTCTTAGGGCTAACGGAATCAAGGGATATGGGGAGAAAGCAGGAACGGGGCACTGATTTTAGATGATCAGCCATGATCATATAGAATGGCGGTGCCAGCTCGAATGGCCGAATGGCCTTTTCCTGCACCTATTTTCTGTTTCTAAGTTCGGCATATTCTCAACAACTCTCACCGACTTCTACAGATGCACCCTAGAATACATTTTATGGGGGTGCATTACAGCACGGTTTGGGCACAGCTCCACCCAAGACCACAAGAAGTTGCAGAGAATCCTGGATGCAACCAAGACCGTCACGCAAACCAACTGACTCCATCCACGCTTCACGCTGTCTCGGCAAGACCAGCAGGATAATCAAGGATGAGTCGCACCCTGGCCATTCCCTCTTCTCCCCTCTCCCATCTCCAAGAGGTACAGAAGTGTGAAAACGCACACCCCCAGATTCAGGGAGAGTTTCCTCCCAGCTGTTATCAGGCAACTGAACCATCCTACCGCCAAATAGAGAGCAGTGGTGAGCTGCCATCTACTACATTGGAGATCCTCGAACTCTGTTTTACTGGAGTTCTCTGGATATTATCTTGAACTAAACGATAGCCCCATTATCCTGTATTTGTACATCACGGACAGTTTGATTGTAATCATGGACAGTATTTCCGCTGACTGGAGAGCAAGCGACAAAACAGTTTCCCACTGAACATTGCTGCACCTGACAATAAACAAAACCAACTAAGTAACAAAGCTCCCCTTCTACATAGAGTCTCAGGGAGATGCAGCTCAGAAACAGATCCTTTGGCCCACATAGCCGATCGTCTGCCTACATTACAAGGACAGTAAACCCCTCATTTTAACAGACCTCTTTTCACCCCTTTTATAACGGATTTTGATGTAGCGGACGGACCTGCTCCTTCCAGCCCCATCCCGGCTTCCGATGACACCCCCGACTCGTAAGGTGTGAAAGAGTTGGTTATTAATTGATTGTTGTCATATTCAAGCTTTCCTGTTGTAAAAAGCCAATTGTAATGCATGATGGGATTTGGACAACTCCCATCGTGACAAGGGTTTTTTAACTTAAGTTGAATAGTTCACAGCTCTCTTACAAGGTTTTTTTAATGTAAGTTGAAGAGGTTAATCAGATAAGAAGGGGCCCAGAAGATGCCATTGGGGTGTCTGGTTTTTGGCAAAGAGTGAAAAACAACTCCATATTTGGAGGTGGATGATGATTTTTTTTGTACATTTCCGTCATGCAATTTGTTTATATCTGTAGGTATATAAGCTCGAGTTCTCTGGTATTTCTTTGTGTGTGCTGCTGGAGATTCAGACGTGAAACTGTAGCCTCTGTGTCCCTAGGTCCACACCCATCAGACGTTAAATTAAAGCTTTGTATGGTCTTAAGAATTTGTGCTTTGTCTATCTTTTTAAGTGAACTTTTTCAGGTGCACCGGCGAGCCTTTCTGCACCCACCCTTTTCAGCCAAAGGGGGCAGCACTTTCTACAGGAAGCCGCCACTGATGGGACACTTTCGGTCACCATGGGGCTCCCTCCCCTCTCACCAGCTGCCATTTGTTCGGCTCTCACCGTCCATTCGGCCTCTCCATACGCCCACTACCCCCTCCCCCCCCCTTCTCTGATGTCTCCCCTGTAATGGACGCAATCTATTTTTTGCTACCACTGACCCATCATTCTCATTCCCCCTTCCATCACCGACCTCCACCATCATCGGCTTACTTCCTTATTACAACAATAGGGAATGTTTCCCAGGATGTTGCCAGGACTAGAGGGTCTGAGCTACAGGGAGAGGTTGAGTGGCTTGGAACTCTACTCCTTGAAGGCCAGGAGCATGAAGGGTGATCTTATAGAAACATAGAAACATAGAAACATAGAAATTAGGTGCAGGAGTAGGCCATTCGGCCCTTCGAGCCTGCACCGCCATTCAATATGATCATGGCTGATCATCCAACTCAGTATCCCGTACCTGCCTTCTCTCCATACCCTCTGATCCCCTTAGCCACAAGTGCCACATCTAACTCCCTCTTAAATATAGCCAATGAACTGGCCTCAACTACCCTCTGTGGCAGAGAGTTCCAGAGACCCACCACTCTCTGTGTGAAAAAATTCCTTCTCATCTCGGTCCTAAAGGATTTCCCCCTTATCCTTAAGCTGTGACCCCTTGTCCTGGACCTCCCCAACATCGGGAACAATCTTTCTGCATCTAGCCTGTCCAACCCCTTAAGAATTTTGTAAGTTTCTATAAGATCCTGTAAGTTTCTATAAGATCCTGTAAGTTTCTATAAGATCCTTACAGGTGTTGTATATAGGATCCTTACAGATCCTATATAGAGGTGTATAAGATCATGAGAGGCACAGATCAGGTAGATGCACAGTCTCGTGACCAGAGTTGGTGAATCGAGGACCAGAGGACATAGGTTTCAGGTGAAGTGGAAAAGACTCTGAGGAGTAACATTTGCACTCAAAGGGTGGTGGGCGTATGGAACAAGCTGCCAGAGGAGGTAGTTGAGGCTGGGACTATCCCAACATTTAAGAAATAGTTAGACGGGTACATGGATAGGACAGGTTTGGAGGGATATGGACCAAATGTGTGTAGGCGGGACTAGTGCAGCTGGGACATGTTGGCCGGTGTGGGCAAGTTGGGCCGAAGGGCCTGTTTCCACACTGTATCACTCTATGGCTCTGACACAGGAGGGGGGGGGGGGGGGGGGCATCCATGCCAGTTCACAGCTGCACAATCTATCAGTCTTATTTCCCTTCTTACTTCCTTTTATCTCTGAAACTTACTCACTCTCACACACAAAAACATTAAATCTATTTTTCTATAGCTCTAGGGGCGAGTGGAATCAAGAGATATGGGGGAGAATGCAGGCACGATTGGGGACGATCAGCCATGATCGCAATGAATGGCGGTGCTGGATTCGAAGGGCCGAATGGCCTCCTCCTGCACCTATTTTCTATGTTTCTCAATCCCTTTGATTCTTTTTTCGTCCTTTGCCTGAACTAAGGAGTAATTTTTCACAGTCAACGAACCATCTTTGGGGTGCAGAAAGAAACCTCATTGGCCAGGAGAGAATCACACAATCACGGGCAGAACATGCAAACTCCTGACCGGCAGTATAGAGTTGTAAGGCAGCAGCACCAATTGCTGCGCCAGCATGCCACATGCAACATCAATGAGATGGCCCTGTCACTGATCTCTCAATACTAATGGCCACAGATTCAACAACTACTCTTGTCATCACCAATCCATCACTGTAAGGAACCCTTTTTCTGTGATCGACACCTCACTATCACCCACTCCTCAGTATAACCAGCCTCTTTCTGTTACTGTGTTAGAAAGAACTGCAGATGCTAGTTTAAATCAAATGTAGATACAAAATGCTGGAGTAACTTAGCGGGTGAGGCAGAATCTCTGGAGATTAGGAATTGGCAACATTTTGGGTCGAGACGTTTCGGGTCTGCAGAAGGGCCAAGACCTGAAACGGCGTCCATTCCTTCTTTCCAGAGAGGTTGCCTCACCCGTTGAGTTACTCCAGCATTTTGTGTCTTCCCTAGCTGTTACTTACTGTACCTCTCGTTATTTCTGGCTATTCGCTACAGCCGATCCTTTGCTTTAGCCGGCTCATTGCTATATATATCTTATTCACTAAAACTGACACCTCGCTACGACTGACTTTGGCATTAACTGATTCCTGTCCACTGAAACTCCATAGCCAAACCCTTCTCTGCCGTCTTCAATTCCATGCTATTATCAACCCCCTTGCTATTATTAACACCCACTATCGGCAACCCCAATTAATAACGACCCAAAGCGTCACCCACTCCTTCTCTCCAGAGTTGCTGCCTGTCCCGCTGAGTTACTCCAGCATTTTGTGCCTTCCCTAGCTGTTACTTACTGTACCTCTCGTTATTTCTGGCTATTCGCTACAGCCGATCCTTTGCTTTAGCCGGCTCATTGCTATATATATCTTATTCACTAAAACTGACACCTCGCTACGACTGACTTTGGCATTAACTGATTCCTGTCCACTGAAACTCCATAGCCAAACCCTTCTCTGCCGTCTTCAATTCCATGCTATTATCAACCCCCTTGCTATTATTAACACCCACTATCGGCAACCCCAATTAATAACGACCCAAAGCGTCACCCACTCCTTCTCTCCAGAGTTGCTGCCTGTCCCGCTGAGTTACTCCAGCATTTTGTGTCTATCTCCAATTAATAATGAGTCTAGAGTCATGTCAAGAGTGGTTTATTGTCGTATGTCCCAGATAGAACAATTAAATTCTTACTTGCAGCAGCGCAACAGAATATATAAACAAAGTACACTGTAAACAATATAATAAACGAGAAAAAATGGTTCAGAGTGTGTATATATACACATACTCACATATACATATATATATAGGCTTATAGCCCTGTCCCACAGTACGAGTTCATCCCAAGAGCTCTCCCGAGTTTGCCCTGATTCGAACTCGGAGATTTACGGTAATGGCCGCTCGTCGGTACTCGGGGCTCTCGTGGATATTTTTCAACATGTTGAAAAATCTTCACGGGTCTTCCCGTGCTTCTCTGCCGTTAGTCTTCCCGAGTACCTGCCGTTAGCGTTACGAGCCGCTAAGAGACGTCCCCGAGCTCCGACGTACCCGCTACGTTCATTCTCCGTGCTTACCACGAGTTTGATTTTTTTTAAACTCGGGAGAGCTCTTGGAATGAACTCGTACCGTGGGACAGGGCCATAACATATATATATATATATATATATATATATATATATATATATATACACACACACACACACACACACGCACGCACATGCACATGCACACATACGTACACATATAAAACAAACAATAATAGTGCAATAATAACAATAATAGTCTCATGGGCCTGTCCCACGGCGATTGTTTACGCAACTGCCGGCGACCGTCATAGTCGTCGTAGGTCGCTGAAAAACCGGCAACAACCTACGCCACCCTGGCGACAACCTACGACAGCACCTACGTCAGGAGAAGTCAAGCTACGCTCATTGGCGTCAAACCCACTGTCGGCAAAAAAAAATCGAAATGGCGAAAAATTTAGCGGCGACCAGAAAGACGCTACGCCTGTTTGCGCGACTGAGGAGACGACTCCCGGTGACCACCGGCAAACATGTGGCGACAAACTAGTCGCCTGTAGTTGCCTAAAAAAAAATCACCTAAGTGGGACAGGCCCATCATACTCTGAACTTGTTTGGAAGTTGAACCATCAATATCGCCGAAAACTCCCCTAATTCCAAACCTCAACCCAAAATAATAAATTCTTCTGCCGTCTCTGAACCTCACTCTCACCAAAAGACCCACATCATCAATTCTACTTCTGTCGCGTAACCCAGAAAAAATGCTGTCATCAAACCTGATTCTGCCCATTTAAGTTTCAAGTTTATTGTGCAATGCACAAGGACAGTCAGGACCAGATATAATTAAACTTGCTATAATCTTGCTTGCACTGGCGTCACAGGCAAATAGATTCAGGCAAACACATATGGAGCAAATGATGCATAAATGATACTTACAATTCTATAGGAAAGAAGAGTGCAAACAAACAAGACATGATTGCAAAAACAAGTTTATAGTCCACAGGAGGTGGGCAGGAGTGTTCTGTAGTTGAAATACGGTTTGGGTTGTGTACGTCAGTTCAACAACCTGATAGTTGTGGGAAATTATCTGTTTAGTTTAGGTCAGAGATACAGCATTGAAACAGGCCCTCCGGCCCACCGAGTCCATACCGACCTGCGACCTCCGCACACTAATACTATCCAACACTACCGACAATTTACACTTATACCGAGGCAATTAACCTACGTCTCTGGAGTGTGGGAGGAAACCGAAGGTCTCGGAGAATACCCGGGGAGAGGTCTCGGAAGTCACTGGGAGAACATACAAACTCCACCCATGGTCAGGATCGAACCCGGGTCTCCGGCGCTGCAAAGGCTGCAAGGCAGCAACTCTACCGCTGCGCCACCGTGTCGCACCAGTTCCTGAACCTGGTGGTGTGGGACTTGAGGCTTCTGTACCTCCTGCCTGATGGTGGGAAGAGCACATGACCCAGATGGTGGGAATCCTTGATGATAGATGCCATCTTCTTGCATTCCTGCGTGTTGGAATGCCAGAGCTGGCCCCAGAGACATAGAGTCACACAGCACAGAAACAGGAACTTCAGCCAAACTCATCCATGCTAACTAAGATGCCCCATCTAAGCTTGTCCCATTCACCTGCAGTTGAAGAAGGGTCTTGACTCGAAAGGTCACCTCTCCATGTTCTCTCGAGATGCTGCCTGACCTGCTGAGTTACTTCAACACTTTGGGTATTATCCAACCTCTGCAGTTCTTTGACGTCCTCAGGAAACCTTCTACAGTACATTTGTAAATGTTCGTTCGAGTTTTACCAAATCTCTTTAAACCTCGAAGAAACCTCGACACCACTGTTGTGGGACGTATCACTGACGGGGATGAGTCAGAGTATAGAAGAGAGATCGAGCGACTGTCCATATGGTGCCAGCACAACAACCTGGCCTTCAACACCAGCAAAATCAAGGAACTGATTGTGGACTTTGGAAGGAGTAGGATGGGGACACACAGTCCTGTTTATATCAACGGGTCGATGGTTGAAAGGGTTGAAAGGGTCAACAGCTTCAAGTTCCTGGGCGTGCAAATCTCTGAAGTTCTTTCCTGGTCCGAGAACACAGATGCAATTATTAAGAAAACTCATCAGCGCCTCTACTTCCTGAGAAGATTACGGAGAGTCGGTCTGTCAAGGAGGAGTCTCTCTAACTTCTACAGGTGCACAGTAGAGAGCTTGCTGACCGGTTGCATCGTGGCTTGTTTCGGCAACTTGAGCGCCCTGGAGAGGAAAAGACTACAAAAAGTGGTAAACACTGCCCAGTCCATCATCGGCTCTGACCTTCCTTCCATCGAGCGGATCTATCACAGTTGCTGCCTCAAAAAAGGCTGGCAGCATCATCAAGGACCCACACCACCCTGGCCACACACTCATCTCCCTGCTACCTTCAGGTAGAAGGTACAGGAGCCTGAAGACTGCAACGACCAGGTTCAGGAATAGCTACTTCCCCACAGCCATCAGGCTATTAAACTTGGCTCGGACACAATCTGAACATTAATATCCCTCCATCTGTTATTTGAACTTTATCAATTTATTCATTCATGTGTGTATTTACGTATATAATTGTAGTCAATGCCTACTATGTTCTGTTGTGCTATGCAAAGAAAGATTTTCATTGTCCTGTCAGGGACACATGACAATACACTCTTTTGACTTTGACTTTGAAGTAGCGGCAGTGGTGAGCCTACTTCATGATTGCATCTGTGTGCTGGGCCCAGGAGAGGTCTCGTGAGACGTTAACATCCAGAAATTTGAAGCTGCTAACTCTCTCTCTCACCGAGCCATCAATAAAATAACATCATGTGGGGGTCTCCGGACATCCCCTTTCTCAAGTCAGCAGCAATCAATTCCTTGAATAAAGACACAAAAAGCGGGTCAGACAATTCCTCCCGAGATAAGGAATAGGTTGAGACCCTTCTTCAGACTGAGAGTCAGGGAAAGAATGCCTTTGGGGGTTACACAAAAAGCTGGAGAAACTCAGCGGGTGCAGCAGCATCTAAGGAGCGAAGGAGATAGGCGACGTTTCGGGTTGAGACCCTTCTTCAGACTGGTCAGGGATCAGGGAAACGAGAGATATAGACGGTGATGTGGAGAGATAAAGAACAATGAATGAAAGATATGCAAAAAAGTATCGATGATAAAGGAAACAGGCCATTGTAAGCTGTTTGTAGTGTGAAAATTGAGAAGCTAGTGCAACTTGGGTGGGGGAGAGATAGAGAGAGAAGGAATGCCGAGGGCTGAGGGAGAGGTGGGAAGGGGAGGAGGCAGCCTGGGTTAACAGAATTGAGAAAAATCAATGTTTAAGCCCAGAGGATGCAGACTCCCCAAGCGGAATATGAGGTGCTGTTCCTCCAACTTGAGGTGTTGCTAACTCTGGCCATGGAGGAGGCCCAGGACCGAGAGGTCGGATACGGACTGGGAGGGGGAGTTGAAGTGCTGAGCCACCGGGAGGTCGGGTTGGTTATTGCGGACCGAGCGGAGGTGTTCGGCGAAACGATCGCCCAGCCTCCGCTTGGTCTCACCGATGGTCATTCACAATCTCCATTTTGCTTTCTTGCCACATTTGCTGCCCACTGCTGGTCATTCCCTGGCACTACAAGTTAGCCTGTGGGCTTCACCACCTTCTGCACAGTCCGCTGGCCTGCAACGATTTCTGCAGTGTTCCTCAACTGACAGGTCATCATGAATGTGACTCCAATTGGGTAAAATCTAGTGACAAAAATCTACTCTAGAACTGAGAATAATAGACAATAGACAATAGGCACAGGAGTAGGCCATTTGGCCCTTCGAGCCAGCACCGCCATTCATTGTGATCATGGCTGATCATCCACAATCAGTAACCCGTTCCTGCCTTCTCCCCATATCCCCTGACTCTGCTATTTTTAAGAACCCTATCTAGCTCTCTCTTGAAAGCATCCAGAGAACCTGCCTCCACTGCCCTCTGAGGCAGAGAATTCCACAGACTCACCACTCTCTATGAGAAAAAGTGTTTCCTCGTCTCCATCTAAATGGCCAACCCCTTATTCTTAAACTGTGGCCCCTGGTTCTGGACTCCCCCAACATCGGGAACATGTTTCCTGCCTCTAGCGTGTCCAAACTCTTAACAATCTTATGTTTCAATGAGATTCCCTCTCATCCTTCTAAACTCCAGAGTGTACAAGCCCAGCTGCTTCCGCCATCCCAGGAATTAACCTTGTAAACCTACGCTGCACTCCCTCAATAGCAAGAATACCTACATCCCAGAAATTCTAATGAATTTGAACAACCTTCCACCATAACAAAAAGCGCGGTGTCTTTCTCTCCATGACAAAGGCTACTCAGCTGGATGGGAGGTCAATGGCTCGAGATTGATGGCCAGGAACTGGAATAAAGTCTGAAGACAGACACAAAAGGCTGGAGAGAACTCAGCGGGTCAGGCAGCATCTCCATATAGCCATATAACCATATAACAATTTCAGCACGGAAACAGGCCTTCTCGGCCCTTCCAGTCCGTGCTGACCATTTATTTTCCCCTAGTCCCATCTACCTGCACTCAGACCATACCCCTCCATTCCCTTCCCGTCCATATACCTATCCACTTTACTTTTAAATGTTAAAATCGATCCTGCCTCCACCACTTCTGCTGGAAGATCATTCCACACAGTCACCACTCTCTGAGTAAAGAAGTTCCCCCTCATGTTACCCCTAAACTTCTGTCCCTTAATTCTCATGTCATGCCCTCTTGTTTGAATCTTCCCTACCCTCAATGGGAAAAGCTTATCCAGGTCAACTCTGTCTATCCCTTTCATCATTTTAAAGACCTCAATCAAGTCCCCCCTTAACCTTCTGCGCTCCAAAGAATAAAAACCTAAAGGAATGGGTGACGTTTCGGGTCGCTAAGTGTGAAGTAGGGTCTCGGCCTGAAGCATCACCTGGTCCATAGGAGCATTCTCAAACAGAGATGCTGCCTGAGCCGCTGAAGCCTTTTGAGTTTGTCTTCGGTTTAAAGCAGCATCCGCAGTTCCTCCCTTCAAACAACTTGGTTTGATGGGGGTGAATGTCGGAGTGTTCATTATCGGGAGAGACAGGTCGGAAAGGGAATTCAGACTGGGCTGAACAGCAGCAATTAGGTGCGGGCCAGAAGGTGAGGATATATACAGGTAGCTCCATTGCGATCCTCAGGGGATCGATGAGTACCATGGCCATGCATGGTACCATGGTCACCCCAACCATGAGGTCATGCACCAATTGGATATTGGGGAAAGGGGAGAATCAGAGTCGACGTCAAGTTCTCAGGAGATGGTTGGGTGGAAGAAAATTCACGGCCTTCTGGGTCATAGGAGCAGGTGGTTGGAAACAAGAGGATCAGGGGGTTGTGTGGGAAGGAACTGCAGATGCTGGTTTACACCACAGATAGACACCAAATGCTGGAGTAACTCAGCGGGACAGGCAGCATCTCTGGAGAGAGGGAATGGGTGACGTTTCAGGTCAAGATCCCTCTTCACACCCTTCAGTGAGAGTCTAGGGAGAGGGAGACATAGAGATATCGAAGGGTAAGGTGTGAAAACAAGATCAAAGGGGATGCTGATCTAGGAAAAGTAAAATCTAGAATGGTTTATTGTTAGCTATGGGGAAGGTGACAACTTTGACATACAATCAATAACATTTAATTAGGACAGTGAAACTAGTCGGAGAACTACTATTGGGGAGGGATGGGGAGAGAGAGAGAGAGAAAGCAAGGGTTACTTGAAGTTAGAGAAGTCAATGTTCATACCACTGGGGTGTAAGCTGCCCAAACGAAATATGAGGTGCTGTTCTTCCAATTTACGCTGGGCCTCACTCTGACAATGGAGGAGGCCCAAGGCAGGAAGGGAATGGGAGGGGGAGTTAAAGTGTTTAGCAACCGGGAGTTCAGATCTCGGAGGAGTTAGAGGGAGAAGGTGTAGGGGCAGGTGTTGCACCTCCAGCGGTTGCAGGGGAAAGTACAGGGGGAGGGGGTGGATTGGGTAGGAAGAGATGAATTAACCAGGGAGTTGCGGAGGGAACGGTTTTTGCAGAAAGGGGTGGAGAAGGGAAGATGTGGCTATTGATGAGACCTCGTTGAAGGTGGCGAAAATGTCGGAGGATTGATTATGTGCTGTCACATTCCGCACATTTTTTTGACGATATAAAATGCCAACGGTGAAATGTTAGCTTCCAGATTACATTTCAAGTCAAGTCAAGTCACTTTTATGAATATAGCACATTTAAAACTCAACTCTCGTTGACCAAAGTGCTTTACATTGGTGGAGGTACTAACATTATACAACAGTGGTTCATAGATTAAGTACATACATAAATACATACATATAGCCCTCCCTCAGAGGACGTCAAGAAAGGCTTGAGAGTAGAGATGAGTTTTAAGTCTCGACTTAAAGGAGTCGATGGAGGAGGCAATTCTGATGGGAAGAGGGATGCTGTTCCACAGTCTAGGAGGTACAACCTCAAAGGCGCGGTCGCCCCTGAGCTTCATGGCAATCGCGGGATGTTCAGTTTCATGTTTCAAAAGGGTTGTGCCGCCTTAGTTGCCCAAACAAGCTAATCGCACTTGACTTTATCAATCATTAAACAACTCGAGTATGTCAAATCTGTTTTATTTTGGAAACACTATCCCAATCACTGTAAATGATTGGCTCTGAATCAACAGCGCACAATGTGTTGCCGGCACTGAACTCGTCAAGGTTCAGCGATCCCTGTAGCAAGCACTTGGAGGCATAGATTCTTGGAGTGATACAGTGTGGAAACAGGCCCTTCGGCCCACACCGGCCAACATGTCCCAGCTACACCAGTCCCACCTGCCCGCTTTTACTCCATATCCCTCCAAACCTGTCCTGTCCTATCCATGTACCTGTCCAACTGTTTCTTAAATGTTGGGTTAGTCCCAGCCTCAACTACCTCCTCTGGCAGCTTGTTCCATACACCCACCACCCTTTGTGTGAAAAAGTTACCCCTCAGATTCCTATTAATTCTTTCCCTCTTCACCTTAAACCTATGTCCTCTGGTCCTCAATTCACCTACTCTGGCCAAGAGACTCTGGGCATCAACCTGATCTATTCCTCTCATGATTTTATACACCTCTATAAGATCACCCCTCATCCTCCTGCGCACCAAGGAATAGAGTCCCAGCCTGCTCAACCCTTCCCTGTAGCTCACACCCTCTAGTCCTGGCAACATCCTCGTAAATCTTCTAGCTTGGCAACATGTTTCCAATAACATGGTGCCCAGAACTGAACACAATGCTCTAAATGCGGTCTCGCCGACCTTTTCTATAATTGCAACATGATCTGCCAACTTCTATCCTTGATATGCCAAACACATTAAAGATATTTTTGAAGATCGTAGAACTTGATTAGGATTTACACTGGTTACTAAATTACGACTGAAACAAATATGTGATCCAGGTGAAATGCAATTTTCTGAAGTAGGTGCATAAAGAATTTGCAACCTGATAACTTGCAAGCAGAAGCTATTCTCAGCAAGAATGTTTTTAAAATAGTTTAAACATCGTGTAACTTGTCCCTTCTGGTGGGAGGGGAAGGGACTATAAAACCTAGAAGTGTGGGCGTGGCTCAGTCTCTACAAGATGGTAAAGGGAGAGGTCATGACTCGCTGTCTTTAGTGGCCTGGTACCCTGCTTGAAGTGGTATGAAACTGCACTTGAATTTGGTGGCCTTGCACCTTGCTTGAAGTGGTAAGAAACTGCACTAGAATTTGGTGGCCTTGCACCCTGCTTGAAGTGGTAAGAAACTGCACTAGAATTTGGTGGCCTTGCACCCTGCTTGAAATGGAATTTCAAGGAATAGCCATAAGTATTTAATTCCAGTATACAGGCAAGAAAATCCTGAGGTTACTATTTGTTATCAAGTAATAATTATAGAATTATAGAATCATACAGCATAGAAACAGTCCGTTCAGCCCAATTCAGCCATCAATCCCATGCGGGCTGACCGGTAATACATTCTGTATTAGTCCTCTTGCCTTGTTATTCAAATACCATCCAGACCCTCCTGAAGGCATGCTGAAGGCAGCATCACTGAAGAAGGGTCTCGACCCAAAATGTCACCCATTCTTTCTCTCCAGAGATGCTGCCTGTCCTGCAGAGTTACTCCAGCTTTATGAGTCTAACTCTAGTTGGCAGGTTATGGTAAACCTCAGTTACTTCTGGCCTGGCAGAAATGTTTCATTTTAGTTTTTGGAAAATTTAGAGTACAACTTAACTTGTAAAGTTAATCTGAACAATACTGCCCTGTGTACTGGTTACATGGAATCGTTTACAAGTTACATGGAAGATGATTCCATGTATCATACTAGTTACATGGAATAGCTCACAGGTCATCCCCATGTCATGACCGCCTGACTTGAGGACACACATGGTACATACTGTAGGAGCAAGTGTTTGGGAGACTGTTGGGATGGATGGGGATGGATTTGCTGGCTGCTGTGGGGCTGCTGTTATCTTCTGCTGGGTGGGAATGGGGCATTTCCACATGCTTTCTCCCCAGGGGCTGGGTTTTGAGTCGACCAGAACTGGGAACACTGAGCAGACTCATTCCTTCACTCAGAGACGGCTGGCAGCTGCATTTCCCACTCCTGCTCGCTCTCTCACCATAAGCTGTTTTGCGTAGGATGGAACTGTGGAATCTGGTTTACACTGAAGGTAGACACAAAATGGTCCTATACCAATTGTTAACGAGGAAGAAGCATTTCTGCCAATTCAAAACAGTGGTCTGTGGATGAGGAAGTCGAGGATCCAATTGCAGAGCGATGTGCCGAGGCCCAGTTCCGTGAGCTTGGTAACCAGCTTGGAGGGGATGATGGTATTGAATGCCGAGCTGGAGTCTATAAACAATAGCCTGACGTAAGTGTTTTTATTACCCAAGTGGTCCAGTGCAGAGTGGAGAGCCAGTGAGATCGTATCCTCCGTTGACCTGTTGTGACGGTAGGCAAACTGTAGTGGGTTGAGGTTCTTGGTAAGGTATGTGATATCCACCATAAGCAACCTCTCAAAGCACTTCATCATCTCAGACGTTAGTGCCACCGGTCATTAGTCATTGAGACATGTCACCTTGGGCACCGATATTATTGATGGCCTCTTAAAGCAGGCGGGAACCTCAGACCTCAGTAGTGAGAGGTTGAAAATGTCCGCAAAAACTCTAGCCAGTTGGCCTGCACAGGTTTTGAGAACTCGACCGGGTATACCATCAGGTCCAAGCGCTTTCTGAGGGTTCACCCCGCTGAAGGATCTTCTGACGTCGGTCTCTGTGACTGTGACTGTAACACTGTCAGGGCGAATGAGGGCTCGGGAAGGCACATCAGTGTTCTCCCTATCAAAGTGTGCGTTGAACGCATTGAGCTGGACAGGGAGTGATGCTTCGCTCTCGCTGCCTCCTGATTTCGCCTTGTAGGAGGTGATGGTATTCAAAATTTGCCACAATTGCCGAAAATCCGCCCCATCCTCCAGCTTTGAGCGGAAGCCCCTTTTGGCCTTATTGATGGCCTTGTCAAGGTCAAATCTGGACTTATTGTAGACCTCTGCATCACCAGACCTGAATGCCCGGGTCGCGACCCTTCTTAATTGCTTCTTTGTCAGCTTCCCAGCTTCACCAAGTGCATTCCAGGTACTTATCACTCTCTGGGTGAAGAAGGTTCCCTCCTGGGGGAGAGAGGTTTGCCCTAAACCTATGTCCCCAAGATGATCTACCTCTGATGTGGGAAAACCTTCTTGCAGTCTGTCCTATCTTGCTGCGGGTATATATGATAATGAAACACGGAAGGACACAATTACTGGAGTCACTCAGTGGGTCGAGCAGCACCTCTGGAGAACATGATAGGTCTTGTTTGGGGTCAGGACCTTTCTTTGGGTTTTTCTTCACCAGGAAGAAAGGGGAAAGGAAAATGGGGCGGGGGGGAAGTTATCTAAAATTGGAGAGTTCAGTGTTCATACCATTAAGGGCCTGTCCCACCAGCATGCAACTCTATGCGATTAGCGCGACCTAACGTGGTCGCTTGAGCCGTCCGGCGTCGCAGGGCCGGTCCCACTTCGATTGCCGGAGCCGTGCGGAATTGTGCGGAGTTCGTCCCGACATCGCGCGGGGCTCCGAAAAACTGACTATGTTCAAAAATTCCGTGCGGCAACGGCTTGTCGGCTCGCAGTCGCCTCGACGCATTACACACCGTCTCGACGTCGTGCCTCCGTGACCCTCTCTGTAGGTGCCTCTGTGCCCCTCTCTGTGTGCCCCTCCCTGCCCTTACCTTTAAGACATCACTCCAAGTTCGCCTCACTTTGCGCCGCGTTGCGCCACTCACCCAACCTCCGCGCGGCCCCTGCTGCCGGTTTGGTCGCGCTTGCCGCATGCAGGCGCATGCTGGTGGGAACGGCCCTGTACAGGGGATCACCCGACCTCCGCGCGGACCCAGCTTCTAGTTTGATCGCGTTCATCGCATAGAGTTGCATGCTTGTAGGACAGGCCCTTTAGGTTGTAAGCTACCCATGCAGCGTACAAGATCCTGTTCCTCCAGTTTGCATGTGGCCTGAGTCCAACAGTGGAGATGTCCCGGGACAGAAAGGTCAGTATGGGAATGAAAAGGCAAGTTGAAATGGTCAGCAACCAGGATATCTAGTAGCCTTGGCGGACCGAGCGCAGGTTTTTGGTGAAACGGTCGCCACACCTGAAGAAGATTCCCGACTCGAAACGTCACCTTCCATATCCTCCAGAGATGCTGCTTGGCTGACTGATTTACTCCAACACTTTGTGTCTTTTGTCATAAACTGCATCTGCAGTTCCTCGTTTCTCCTCTGACAATGAATCTTGACCTACTGTATTCTCCAGCACTTTGTCTTTTGCTCAGTGTGTCTTTTACTGTTGGGCAGAGTGGGAGCAGTACCCGGGCAATATCCCTACTTGTTCCATCGTTATCTATTACCGATGAAGTTGGCTGCTTCAAGAAATTCCAAAAGTTATGTTCCAAAAATGTTGCAAAAATTGGAGCAGGTAAAAATCTCTTCTCCCTCGAGCTTTGCTTAAAGCGGTGTTGACCACTTGCACCCCCACACAGTAAATCTTATGCATTTTCTATTGAGCAAGGGAGAATTTTTAGCCCACTGTCCAATGATGAATAGGCCAGGAGCTGGTTGAGCAGATGTTGTGCGCCTTATGGGCCTGTCCCACTTAGACAATTTATTAGGCGACTACAGGCGACTAGGCTGTACCACATGGGTGTCGCCTGTGCGGTCGTGAGTCGTCTCCTCAGTCGCCCAAAGAGACGTAGCATCTTTCTGGTCGCCGCTGGATTTTCAACATGGTGAAAATGTTCGGAGACAGTTGGCAAAAGTGGGTCTGATGCCAATGAGCGTAGCTTGACTTCTCCTGAAGTAGGTGCTGTCGTAGTTGTCCCCAGGTTAACGTAGGCTATCGCCAGGTTGACGTAGGTTGTCGCCGGTGCTGACTTTGTTTTTTTTTATTATTGTTAAAGTAAAGGGCCTGTCCCACCAGCATGCAACTCCATGCGATGAGCGCGACCTAACGTGGTCGCTTGAGCCGTCCGGCGTCACGGGGCCGGTCCCACTTCGATCGCCGGAGCCGTGCGGAATTGTGCGGAGTTCGTCCCGACATCGCGCGGGGCTCCGAAAAACTGACTATGTTCAAAAATTCCGCGCGGCAACGGCTTGTCGGCTCGCAGTCGCCTCGACGTATTACACACCTCCTCGACATCGTGCCTCCGTGAACCTATCTGTAGGTGCCTCCGTGACCCTCTATGTGTGTGGCTCCGTGGCCCTCTGTGTGTGTGTGCCTCTGTGCCCCTCTCTGTGTGCCCCTCTCTGTCCTGGCGAACTTACCTTAAGACTTCGCTCCAAGTTCGCCTCACTTTGCGCCGCGTTGCGCCACTCACCCGACCTCCGCGCGGCCCCCGCTTCTAGTTTGATCGCGCTCATCGCATGGAGTCGGATGCTGGTAGGACAGGCCCTTAATGATTCTATTTCAAATTTTATGTCAGGGGGGGGGGTCCAGTCACCGTTTTTTTCGGCGACCTGCTACGACTATGACAGTCGCCGGCAGTCGCCTAAAAATAGCTGAAGTGGTTTAGGCCCGTAATTTGGGAAGGGAGCATTTTCAGTTTGCCTTCATTTATTTTCACTTCTGCGCTGAAAAGGACAATCATTTAAACCTTTTATACTGCTTATTTTTACATAGAAACATAGAAACATAGAAATTAGGTGCAAGAGTAGGCCATTCGGCCCTTCGAGCCTGCACCGCCATTCAATATGATCATGGCTGATCATCCAACTCAGTATCCCGTACCTGCCTTTTCTCCATACCCTCTGATCCCCTTAGCCACAAGGGCCACATCTAACTCCCTCTTAAATATAGCCAATGAACTGGCCTCAACTACCCTCTGTGGCAGAGAGTTCCAGAGACCCACCACTCTCTGCGTGAAAAAAGTCCTTCTCATCTCGGTCCTAAAGGATTTCCCCCTTATCCTTAAGCTGTGACCCCTTGTCCTGGACCTCCCCAACATCGGGAACAATCTTCCTGCATCTAGCCTGTCCAACCCCTTAAGAATTTTGTAAGTTTCTATAAGATCCCCTCTCAATCTCCTAAATTCTAGAGAGTATAAACCGAGTCTATGCAGTCTTTGTTCATAAGACAGTCCTGACATCCCAGGAATCAGTCTGGTGAACCTTCTCTGCACTCCCTCTATGGCAATAATGTCCTTCCTCAGATTTGGAGACCAGAACTGTACGCAATACTCCAGGTGTGGTCTCACCAAGACCCTATACAACTGAAGTAGAACCTCCCTGCTCCTATACTCAAATCCTTTTGCTATGAAAGCTAACATTCCATTCGCTTTTGACCAGTTTTTGCCCACCATGTTGTAGGAAAGATGTTGTCAAGCTGGAAAGGGTACAGAGAAGATTTACGAGGATGTTGCCAGGACTCGAGCGTCTGAGCTACAGGTAGAGGTTGAGCAGGCTGAGCAGGTGTGCCATATCGTGAGAAGAATAGATCGGGTAAATGCCCAGAGTAGGGGAATTGAGAAGCAGAGGACAGAGATTTAAGGTGAGGGGGGAAGATTTCATAGGGACCTGAGGGATAACTTTTTTACACAAAGGATGGTGGGTATATGGAACGAGCTGCCGGAGGAAGTAGTTGAGACAGGTACTATCACAACATTTAAGAGATATTTGGACAGGTACATGGATCGGAGAGGTTGAGACGGTTATGGGAAAAGTGGGGGCATGTGACCTAACTCAAAGGCTCGATGGTCGAAGGGACCAGGAGGGAGCTAGAGACATCGGACGTAAGGAGCAAGGACCAGTGGGAGAGTGCTCACCTCCCCCCTCCCCCATCCTCACCACTTTCTACAAGGGCACCATAGAGAGTATTTTGACCAGCTGAATCTCTGTCTGGTTTGGGGACTGTAAAGCCTCCGACTGGAAGTCCGTGCAGAGAGTGGTGAGGACAGCGGAAAAAATCATCGGGACCTCTCTCCCCTCAATCGGGGATATTGCGACCAAACGTTGCGTGTCTAAGGCCAGCAGTATTATAAAAGACCCCACACATCTCCATCATGGACTGTTCACTCTGCTGCCCTCGGGCAAAAGATATCGCAGCATAAGGAGCAGAACATCAAGGTTCTGCAACAGCTTCTTCCCACGAGCCATCAGACTCCTGAATGCCATGTAATGGGCTGCCACCATTGTCTATTTATCCTTTTATCCTTTTTATCCATTTTATCCATGTTTATCCTTCTGTTAATTATTGTGTTGCACAGGGAGCCAAATGCAACGGAATTTTGTTTGGAACTGCATATATCGATGTATTTCTAAATGACAATGAAGTTTGTTTGACTTTGACTTATTTGACTTTTTGACTTTTGACTTTTGACTTTGACTTGAACCGGGGTATTGCCTCCTGTGCCTTCAAGGTAAGCTGCAGGAGGTGCCCTGAGGGACACAAAGTCATAAGGAATAGGAGAATTAGGCCATTCGGCCCATCAAGTCTACTCCGCCATTCAATCATGACTGATCTATCTCCCCCTCCTAACTGCTGTACTAATCAAGAATCTATCTATCTCTGCCTTCAAAAATATCCACTGTACACAGCCTCATCATTGTTCGTATTTGGACCCACCACAGTGGTGTCCATGACAAACTTGTGAATGGGGTTAGGGCCAAATTTCAAGAGTTAAGAGTGTTTCAATGTAATATGTCCCAAAACGGAGCACTGAAATTCTGCCTCGCAGCAGCATAACAGATATGTGAACATAATACTCTGCAGACACCATAACAAACGACAAAGGAGAGATATTTTATATAGTTAAAGAGTAATAGTGCAAAGACCAAACCAAGCACATTTAGAGGTTGTGGTAATTCAATAGCCGGTTGGTTGTTGGGTAGAAGCTGATCCTAAACCTGGATGTTACCTTCAGGTTTCTATACCTTTTTAGTTTATAGACAATAGGTGCAGGAGTAGGCCATTCGGCCCTTTGAGCCAGCACCGCCATTCACTGTGATCATGGCTGATCATCCCACAATCAGTACCCCTCATCCACAATCAGTTTAGTTTAGAGGTACAGCACGGAGACAGGCCCTTCGGCCCACCGAGTCCACGCTGACCAGCGATCCCCGCACACTAACAATTTTTAATGATACCAAGTCAATTAACCTGCAAACCTTTACTCCTTTGGAGTGTGGGTGGAAACCAGAGATCCTGGAGAAAACCCACACAGGTCATGGGGAGGACATAGAATAGAAACTCCATACAGACAGGCAGCGCCCGTAGTCGGGATTGAACCCGGACCTCTGGTGCTGTAAGTGCAGCAACACTGCCACAGCATCACCCTGCCACCTTCTTCCTGATGGCAGAAGTGAAATAAAAGCATTGCCAGGGTGGTGTGGGTCTGATGATGCCAGCTGCCTCTCTCAGGCAGCGACTCCTGTAGATCCCTTCAGGGCTGGGCAGTGTTTTCTGCAATCTTCTTTGTTATTTCTGGGAATTCGGAATCCGGATTGAGTGGGGAAAAAGCAGGAATGGGGTACTGATTTTAGATGATCAGCCATGTTCTTATTGAATGGCGGTGCTGGCTCGAAGGGCCGAATGGCTTAGTTTAGTTTACAGGTACACCATGGTCCGCACCGACCAGCGATCCCCGCACATTAACACTATCCTACACCCACTAGGGACAATTTTTACATTTACCAAGCCGATTATCCTACAAACCTGTACGTCTTTGAAGTGCAGGAGGAAACAGAAGATCTCGGAGAAAACCCACGCAGGTCACAGGAAGAACGTACAAACTCCATACAGACAGCAGCCCTTAGTCGGGATCGAACCCGGGGTCTCCGGTGCTGCATTCGCTGTGAGGTAGCAACTCTACCGCTGTGCCACCGTGACCACCTACTCCGGCACCTATTTTCTGTGTTTCTATGTTGTTCTTCTGGCACCATTTGGTCAGTCGATCTATCTCCCTGCTGAACTCTGACTCGCGACCATCTGTTAATTAATCCGATGAAGGTGGAGTCATCCGCAAATTTGAAGATGGAGTTGGAACTGTGTTTAGCTACACCATCACAAGTATAGAATAGGTGGGCCTTGAGGTGCTCCTGTGCTGATGGCTATCAAGGAGGAAGTGTTGCTTCCAGTTTGAACTGATTGTGGTCTGTTGATGAGGAAGTCAAGGATCCAATTGTAGTGAGATGCGCAGAGACCCAGTTCCGTGAGCCTGGTAACCAGTTTGGAGTGGATGATGCTGTACTGCTGAGTTGTAGGCTATGAACAACAGCCTGATTTGTGTTTTTATTCAGTAAGGGGGGACTTGATTGAGGTCTTTAAAATGATGAAAGGAATAGACAGAGTTGACGTGGATAAGTTTTTCCCATTGAGGGTAGGGAAGATTCAAACAAGAGGGCATGACATGAGAATTAAGGGACAGAAGTTTAGGGGTAACATGAGGGGGAACTTCTTTACTCAGAGAGTGGTGGCTGTGTGGAATGATCTTCCAGCAGAAGTGGTGGAGGCAGGATCGATTTTAACATTTAAAAGTAAAGTGGATAGGTATATGGACGGGAAGGGAATGGAGGGGTATGGTCTGAGTGCAGGTAGATGGGACTAGGGGAAAATAAATGGTCGGCACGGACTGGAAGGGCCGAGAAGGCCTGTTTCCGTGCTATAATTGTTACATGGTTATATGGTTTATATGGTTAATGGCCTGGTGCAGAGTGGAGGATCAGCGAGATGACATTCCGCACTGACCTTCTGTTCAAATCGGGTGTAGAATGCATTGGGTCCGCGGGGAAAGGACAAGTTGTTGAGAGTGATACTTCCATCTTCGCTTTCTGGCCCGTGACATCATGCTAATCTTGCCAGTATTTACAGGTATTGAGACGCCAACCGAGTCAGGAACTTCCTTGTGGCATTCTTAATGACTCGGCAAAGGTCATAGATAGAGTTCTATTATCACTCAGGATCTTTGGGTTTGAATGATGCAGACTGGGACTTCACCTGGGAGTGGACATCACGGCTCATCCACGAGTTGGGGAATAAATGTGTTGTCGTCATTGGTACATAATCTTCCAAATGGTGATAAAGCCTGTGACACCAGTGCCAAGGTTATCTAGGTTAGCCACAGATTCCTTGAATACGGACCAGTCCCAAGCAGTCCCAAAGGGTCTCATCTGGACCAACACTCTACAACTTTCTGCCAAAGAACTGGTTCTTATTTATGTGGAACGAGGGAGGGAGGGAGGGAGGGAAGAAGGAAGGAAGGATAGGAAGGAAGGAAGGAAGGAAGGAAGGAAGGAAGGAAGGAAGGAAGGAAGGAAGGAAGGAAGGAAGGAAGGAAGGAAGGAAGGAAGGAAGGAAGGAAGGAAGGAAGGAAGGAAGGAAGGAAGGAAGGAAAGGAGGAAGGAAAGGAGGAAGGAAAGGAAAGAAGGAAGGAAAGGAAGGAAAGTGAGGAAATAAGGAAAGAAGGAAAGAAGGAACTAACTAACTAACTAACTAACTAAGTAACTAACTAATGACCTAACTAACTAACAACCTAACTAACTAACAACCTAACGAACTAATGACCTAACTAACTAACTAACTAATTAACTAACTAACTAACTAACTAACTAACTAACTAACTAACTAACTAACTAACTAACTAACTAACTAACTAACTAACTAACTAACTAACTAACTAACTAACTCCCCTCAGGGAACTTCAGATGTCCAGTAGCCAACTCAGTCAGAACGTAAAGCAGACAATACATAAAATACAGACAATATATAAAAGCAATAAATATTTAAAAATAACCCAATAGATAACTATTAAAAGTGCAAAGCATCCCCATACAGCCTAGCGGTCAGTATCATAAAATCTACTGGCTGCAGGGGTGAAGGATCTCCTGAACCGCTCGGTTCTACAGCGCAGGGAGAGGAGCCGGATGTTGTCCCGTGTGCTCCTCTGACTCTCCAGAGTTTGGAGATGGTCTTCAAGGAAAGTAAAGGGAAGTAAAGCCAAAAGGAAAGAGAATTTTGACTGTGACACACAGCACTGTGAATTCCTGTCCCACTTGCATGCATTTGGCGCGACAAAACGGAAGCGAAGTTCGAACTAAGTACGCGCTAAGTTCGCACGTGGCGTCATTTGCATCATACTTACCAATCAGCTGGGCAGGAGGCGGGCCGACTGAATTTGGGCGTCGCACGTCGTCACGCAACGCCATGCTGGGCGGTGACGTCATCGCACAACGCCACACGCTAGGCGTACGCTGTCAAGACGCTGCGTACGCCATCAAGACACTTCATACGCCATCAAGACGCTGCGTACGACCGCAATGCACGTGCGTGGCGACAGGCCGTTGGCGCGCGAAGATTTCGGACACTGTCAGATTTTCCAAACCCCGCGCGATGTCGGGACCAGCCCCGCACAACTCCGCGCTTCTAAGTGGGACCGGCCCCGCGCGGCCATATGTGTGCCCGTACGCCTCAAGCGACCACAAGGTCGCGTAATTTGCGAACCAAGGTCGCGTAAGTGGGACAGGCCCTTTAGTGCTATGAAAGAAAATGTCTCAGTATGTGCTGAGTATCTTCAAGAAGGACACATCGAGCTGTTAGGTAATGTGCTACTATCATTGTACATTTTCAGTTTTAATTACTTTTAATTACTCAGATGGATGACACAGTGTACTGCCAGATAACACATTTACAAGGATATTCTGGCAACATTTTGTGATATTGATTACGTTTTACGGACACAGATGCCAAAAGCTGGGTGATCTAACACTAATAAAAAACAATGTGTAATAGAAGAACTCTTCTGAAATCATTCCCATTGCAATATTAACTATGAAGCAACATTTTTCTATCATGTAAAATTCTAAATCACAGGGACGATTTCTGACATTCATCACCGTTTATTTTTAAGTTCAGGCCTCTTAAATCTCCTTTTTAGGTAAACTGGCAAACCACAGCAAAATAGAACAAGAAGATGGCATTGGGGTCATAGTTAGAGGGCAGTGCAGTGTGGAGTCAGACCTCATGGCTTACCTTGACAGACATAGAAACATGGAAAATAGGTGCAAGAGGAGGCCACTCGGCCCTTCCAGCCAGCACCCCCATTCATTGTGATCGTGGCTGATCGTCCCCAATCAATAACCCGTGCCTGCCTTCTCCCCATATCCCTTGATTCCACTAGCCCCTAGAGCTCTATCTAACTCTCTCTTAAATCCATCCAGTGACTTGGCCTCCACTGCCCTCTGTGGCAGGGAATTCCACAAATTCACAACTCTCTAGGTGAAAAAGTTTTTTCTCACCTCAGTCTTATATGGCCTCCCCTTTATTCAAAGACTGTGGCCCCTGGTTCTGGACTCGCCCCACAATGGGAACTTCTTTCCTGCATCTAGCTTGTCCAGTCCTTTTATAATTTTATATATACAATGGACATTATTATTGTTGGTTCTTATGTGTTCCGAATGAAACAGTTTTTTTGCGTCATGTGGCTATTAAATGAGCAAAAAATAATATTTAAAATTGGCATACTGCAAGGGTTCCCAATCTGGGGTAAATTTACCTCGAGGGGGTAAATTTTGCTGACCCAGGGGGTAAGTTTATTGATTCTGGATTTGTACATATGTTTTCTCATTGACTGACTGTGTTTGGTTCCGGGATACCGGTATCTGTCCATCATTAGTTGTTCATAAATAAGTGAAATAACATTGTTACGTGCCATTAAAGTTGCCAGGGGTAAATGGGACGAACATGGTTGGGAACCCCTGGTATACTGGGCTATTCCCATTTGCATGTATTTGGCAGATATCTCCCTTTCCACATCCCTGTCCAAATACTTTCTTTAATTGCATCTGCCTCCATGTCAACCCCTAGCAGCTCGTAACAGATAGTGAAAAAGTTGCCCCCGAGGTGTTTCTTAAACCTCTCCCCTCTCACTGAAAGCCTCCGCCATCCAATTCTAGAATAATCTACCAAGAGAAATAGACTACGTGTGTTGACTTTACCCATCCCCTCATGATCTTGGGCACCTCGATAACCTCACCTCTCAGCTTCCTACACTCCAAATTTAAAAAAATGCAGCCTATTCAGCCTTTCCCTATCACTCAAGTTCACCACTCCAGGTAAAGGGCCTGTCCTACCAGCATCCGACTCCATGCGATGAGCGCGATCAAACTAGAAGTGGGGACCGCGCGGAGGTCGGGTGATCCCCTGTACAGGGCCGTTCCCACCAGCATGCGCCTGCATGCGGCAAGCGCGACCAAACCGGCAGCGAGGGCCGCGCGGAGGTCGAGTGAGTGGCGCAACGCGGCGCAAGGTGAGGCGAACTTGGAGCGAAGTCTTAAGGTAAGTTTGCCAGGACAGAGAGGGGCACACAGAGAGGGGCACAGAGGCACACACACAGAGGGCAACGGAGGCACCTACAGAGAGGTTTACGGAGGCACGATGTCGGGGCGGTGTGTAATGCGTCGAGGCGACTGCGAGCCGACAAGCCGTTGTCGCGCGGAATTTTTGAACACAGTCATTTTTTCAGAGCCCCGCGCGATGTCGGGACGAACTCCGCACAATTCTGCACGGCTCCAGCGATCAAAGTGGGACCGGCCCCGCGATGCCGGACGGCTCAAGCGACCACGTTAGGTCGCGCTCATCGCATGGAGTTGCATGCTTGTAGGACAGGCCCTTAACATCCTGGTGAATCTCTTCTGCACTCGCTCCAACATAATGACATCAGTCTGAAGAAGGGTTTCCGCCCAAAACGTTGCCTATTTCCTTCATTCCATAGATGCTGCCTCACCCGCTGAGTTTCTGCAGCATTTTTGTCTTCCTTCCTCTATAGTTGGACGACCAGAACTACATACAGTACTCTAAGTGTGGCCCCTCTCAAATGACTTGCTATGTCGACAAACAAGGTGCCATTGTCGGCATTAAGAAGGAACTGCAGATGCTGGAAAATCGAAGGTACACAAAAGTGCTGGAGAAACTCAGCGGGTGCTGAGATCTCAGCGGTCGGAAGAAGGGTTTCGGCCCGAAACGTTGCCTATCTCCTACGCTCCATAGATGCTGCTGGACCCGCTGAGTTTCTCCAGCATTGTAGTCTGGCAGGTTAATCTCTATTATGTTGAGCTCTGCACCCAGCTGTCACACACTCTTGTCTCCAGATACGTTGGTTCCATTCACTCCTCCTCCTTGTCCATTGCCTTCTGACCCAGATCTGAGATACTTCACGTGTCCTTCCACTCTACAATCTTTCAATTTCTAGATCCCTTTGCCTCATCTTTACCATGGACATCCAGCCCCATTACACCATCACCCCTCACCAGGATGATCTCAAGACTCCCCAGTTCTTGCTTGAACAGAGACCCTATCAATTTCCCTCTGCCAACACGCTCTCCCACCTGGCTGGTGGAATTTGTCCTCACCCCCCAACATCTTTTCTCAATGTGGTCTCTCACCAGTATCCACCTATAACTCAACAGGCGGAGTTAAGGAAATAGCGTTCACGTCGATCACGGCCCTGTTTCTACCAATCTTTCCCCATATCCCTTGATTTCACTAGCCCCAAGAACTCAATGTAACTCTCTCTTGAAAACATCCAGTGAATTGGCCTGCACTGCCTTCTGTGGCAGAGAATTCCACAGATTCACAACTCTCTGTGTGAAGAAGGTTTGTCCTCATCTCAGTCCTAACTGCACCCCCCCCCCCTTTAGTCTTAAACTGTGACTCCTAGTTCTGAACTCCCCCAACATCGGGAACATTTTTCCTGCAATTACAGTAAGTGAAAATCTAGCAGGCAAGCAGGATGCTTTCTCCAACCACCCCCATTTGAAGTCCACTATCTTTTACCGTTTCTACACAGTGCTTGGTACTTACTTCCAGCAGCCACTGGTTGTCCTCAAGGATGCACCAAGCCGCTGCCTGATCCATGCCGGTCACCTGGGCGAATTTGGCACAGAGACTCTCAAAGCAGCGGCGCAACGCTTCCGATGCCTCCGACGGCCCGGGACTCTTGCTGCTCCATGGCCGGAGCTGCAGTGAGCGACTCGCCCGCCCGGCAAACCCAAGCCAGCCCTGCTCCCCGTCCGTATCTGCCCACACCGCTGCTTCTGCTTCCAACACCCATGGCCCATGCAGTAGATATGAGATTTGAAATTTAAGTTGATCACAGAATTTCTCACGACAGAGTGTGAGAAATTTGTGATCAGCGTGAGAATTTGGCAAAATGCGTGATTTTCACGCTCAATGCATGAGAGTTAGCAGCCCTGCCTCTCTATCCCCCTCTCTCCCTCCTCTCTCTCACCCCCCTCCCTCTCTCCCCCTCGCTCTCTCCCCCTCTCTCATTCCCCCTCTCTCTCTCTCCTCTCTCTCCCCCTCTTTCTCCCTCCCACCTCACTCTCCCCCTTTCTTCCGCTCTCCCCCCTCTCTCTCCCTCCCTCTCTCTCTACCCCTCCCTCTCTCCCTCTCTCTCCCCCCCTCTCTTTCTCTCCGCTCTCTCTCTCCCTCCCACCTCACTCTCCCCCTCTCTTCCGCTCTCCCCCTCTCTCTCTCCCCTCTCCCTCTCTCCCCTCTCTCTCCCTCTCCAACTCTCCCTCTCTCTCCTCTCTCCTCAGCCTTGCCCCAGAATGTTGGCCTTCATAGAAAGGATTTGAGTACAGGAGAAAGGAGGTCCTACTGCAGTTGTACACGGCCCTGGTGAGACCACACCTGGAGTATTGTGTGCAGTTTTGGTCTCCACATTTGAGGAAGGACATTCTTGCTATTGAGCGAGTGCAGCGTAGGTTCACCAGCTTAATTCCCGGGTTGGGGGGGACAGACATATGATGAAAGAATGGGTCGTCTGCGCTTACAGTATATTCACTGGAATTTAGAAGGATGAGAGGGGATCTAATAGAAACATAAAATTCTTAAGAGATTGGACAGGCTAGATGCAGGAAAATGTTCCCCATGTCAGGGGCGTCCAGAACCAGGGGTCACAGTTTAAGAATAAGTTGCTGGCCATTTAGGACTGAGAAGAGGAAAATCTTTTTCAGCCAGAGTTGTGAATCTGTGTAATTTCATTTCGGAGTCACGTGAGTGACTTCGTGAAGAGCCCGCCGGCGCGCATGCTCGACATATCGTCGTACCGCGTTGCTGCGACGGCTGGCGGTGGAGCGCGCTCCTCGCCAGCCCTTCATAAGGGGCCACGGAGGTGAGTATTCTACCTTTAGTTGGTGGTCCTTGTTGTTGGTTATGTCTTGCAGCAAGGACATGGATGGGAGTTCCAAGGGCCGGAGGACGTCAGGATGAGTTCGCCGGTCAACAGTTCCGGGGCCTTTACCATCGGCAGTACCTGCAACGCAGGCCGGGACTCCGGCGGAGATGTGGGTAAGCCCTGTGGTTACAGGTCCAGATCCGCCAGCACACCACAGCTCGGAGGAGTTCGACGAGGAGGAGTGTGGTGTGCCGCCAGAGCAGGAGGACCCTGCCATGGCAGTCAGGTCGTCAGCGGGCTCGCTGGCGACCTCGAGCAGGGTGCGTGCGGCTGCACGGCCTGTTCCACTCAGCCCTCCGAGTAGGGGAAGGGCAGGAGCCCAGAAGCCTAACCCTACCAGGGCTAAGGCATTGCCTGACACGGAGGTGCGGTCAGGTTCCAGGGCGAGACCCGGGGCGGCTGTGAGGTCCAGCCGGCACACCCCGACTCTCGACGCCGGGACGGGTCGGTTGAGTCGGGTCTCGTCACGGTCGCCGAGCCCCCCATGGATGGGTGGGCGAGACCATGCGTCGGCAAAGTCCACGATGTGGGCAGCCGGCAAGCCTGCGCGGGCTTCAGGCAGCCATGCTTCGGCTGGTGCCGACACCACGCCGCAAGTGCCCTTAGTGGCAGCGGCTTCAGCTCCCGCTAAACGGAGGCGGTTGAACACGCCCGCGCGGGAATCGCGCAGTTTCGCTTCGGCGGTTGTTAGCGACAACTACCGGCACCGGCAGGGCCTCGATGAGGTGCGGGCCGATGATAGGAGCCCGGTTTTCTTTTCAGAGCCGGAGGACTCCGACCACCTGAGTGTTCAGGGTGAAGGGCGTATTGACCGTATGGAGCGGCTGCTGGAACTCCTGCTTCAAAGTCAACAACAGCAGGGCAGCAACAGGCACAGGGCGTCGTCACCAGCCTCTACCATCAGCCTGGAGCAGCAGGAGGAGGAGGTTTTGGTGGATCCCATACCATCTCCGTTGGAGGTGCCAGCGGAGGATCTTCTGGATGTGGCGACCAAATTTGCGGCCCCACATTCATTTGGACTTCCTTTAAACGAAAAGCTGGCAGCCACTGTGGACTTTCTTAACAACCAGCAACTACAGGAAGAAGTCCTCATTCAGGCAATGAGCCGTCACAAGGCTCCATCCAATTGCAACTCCCTCAACGTGCCTGTGGTCAATACGCCGATATGGGGCAACATCAGTGCGGCTATCCGTCAACAAGAGGTAAAATTGCAGCGGATCCTGAAGCTCCTCACGGCCGGTATTACCGCCTTTGCGCGGTCGGTGGACGGGGACGAACTGAATTTGGACCAGGAAGATGCTCTGGCCCTCCTGTGCGCGACCCAGCACGAAATCAACGGGTTTCGCAAAACCAGCATCCGCCCAGCGCTCAATCCGAAGTTTGCAGGATTGTGCAAGCCACCGCCGCCGCCCCCGCCCCGTCAGCTCTTTGGGGAGGACCTCTCGAAGAGAGTCAAAGAGCTTGACAAACAAGCCAAAACGGTGGGGATCATGCACTCTCAGAGTGCCCCCGCACCGTCAGGCTCAAAGTCTCCATACATTCGATCACGAGGGTCTGCTAGTACCTCGACGAGGACCCACCCTCAAGCTCCACAACGACAGCAACATCAGACCCAGCACCAGGGGTCTTTTTTAGGACAGGGTCGGCAGAGACCCTGGTGGAAAACAAAGACGCCGCGCCCTCAAGCCAACCCAGCACCTCCACGTCCACCCACGCGTGTCAAGGACCGCCGGTAACCACGGAGGTGAGGGGGTCTGGTTCTCTCTTTTCTCTTTGTTTAACTTCACATGTTGTTGGTCGCCTTCGGTTGTTTTTGGGTGCATGGGGTAATTTTACTGGTGACGAGTATGTGTTGCAGAATATTCAGGGGCATAAAATTGAGTTTATTAATGGCGACATTCCTCCATCCCAGCACATGCCCGCTCGAACGTTTAAATTATCTGCTGCAGAACAGGCAGCAGGCTACAAGGAACTTTTAAGTCTTGAGCAGAAGGGAGTGATTGAGAGAGCGGTGCAGGAGCCAGTTGAATTTGTTTCGAATATATTCACCAGACCTAAGAAGGATGGAGGTTGTCGTGTCATTATTGATCTAACCTGTTTGAATACTTTTGTAACATATACTCATTTTAAAATGGATACGTTTGAAACAGCCAAATCATTGATTTCTCATGGTTGCTTTATGGCATGCATCGATTTGAAAGACGCATATTATTCAGTATCCATCCAGAAATACGACAGAAGGTTTTTGAAATTCATCTGGATGGGGCAACTCTGGCAGTACAAGGCTTTGCCTAATGGGCTCACCACAGCCCCTAGATTGTTCACTAAATTAGTGAAACCAATTATGGCTTATTTGAGACAACGACACCATATAGTTATGGCCTACTTAGATGATATCTTAATTGTGGGCCACACCCTGGAATTGGCTGAACAGGGTGTTGCAGCTGCTGTCAATATATTTCAACAATTAGGGTTTATTGTCCATCCAGAGAAATCAAAGTTCTGCCCTGCCCAGGTGATTAATTACCTAGGGTTCACGGTGAACTCTATGAGCATGAGGGTTACCATTCCAATTAACAAGATTGAGGAGGTTACCCAGGTGTGTCTAGATTTAATCCGCACCAATATACCATCGATTCGGCATTCAGCTACAATAATTGGGAAGCTTGTAGCTTTGTTTCCGGCAGCGCGATATGGACCTTTGCATTATCAGAATTTGCAAAGAGCTAAAATTGCTGCGTTAAAACAGAACGCTGGTCATTATGATCGGTCCATGCAGCTGCCGCCCGAAGCGATAAATGAGTTGCAATGGTGGGTGTGTCACATTAGCAGCTCATTCAAGCCTATCAGGGAGGCTAATCCGGTGGTATATTTGCAGACTGATGCAAGCTCCAATGGCTGGGGAGCCACGGATAATTGCTCTAGTTGTGGGGGCAGATGGGACACCCTTGAATCGACGATGTTGTTGACTCAAGGGATTAACTATTTGGAGTTGCTGGCAGCATTCCACGGACTTCGTGCGTATTGTTCCAAGCTTGTTGGAGCACATGTCCGTCTCCAAATAGACAACACCACAGCAGTGGCATACTTAAACCATATGGGTGGTACCAGGTCAGTTTCGTGTGACAAATTGGCTAACTCAATTTGGCTCTGGTGTGTTCAAAGAGACATTTGGATTTCAGCTACCTATTTGCCAGGTGAGCTTAATACTGTGGCGGACACCAGGTCACGCAAATTTAATGACAATATTGAATGGATGTTGCATCCTGAGACTTTTTCTAAAGTCACAGCCAAATTTGGTAAACCGGACATTGACCTTTTTGCGTCACGGTTGAACCATCAGGTACCAACCTACGTTTCATGGGAACCAGATCCTGGGGCAATAGCGCTAGATGCATTCTCGCTGGACTGGGGAATTGGTTTTTCTATGCCTTCCACCCGTTTTGCCTCATCAGTCGGGTATTGCGAAAGATTCAGGCAGATGCTGCCAAGGGCATCCTTATTATACCCGACTGGCCCACACAGCCTTGATATCCGGTGGTCTTTGACATGCTCAACGAACCTTGGGTCCTTTTGAAGGGTTGCCCACAATTGGTTACTCACCCTGTCTCAGGGGAGCCACATCCCTGCCACGGCTATTTAAATCTGTTGGCTTGCAGGTTCTGAACAGGCCGTTAGTCCAATACGGCCTCTCGGCTCGGACCATGGATACCATCGGGGCGTCGTGTCGAGAGTCCACAAGGCGAAGATACCGCTCGCATATTAAGAAGTGGGAAGCCTACTGCAGCCGCTCTCGCATCACGTACGATGACGTGACAATAACCGACGTCCTGGAATTCCTCGCGGGGTTGCACCATGATGAACACTTAAGTTACAGTGCCATCAACAGCGCCAGAAGTGCGCTATCATTCTACCTCAATATTGGGGTAGGATCCAACAGGCTAGTGTCCAGACTCATGCGGGGTATATTCAATATGAATCCGCCTACACCACGCTATAATATCACCTGGGATGTCAGGGATGTATTAACCCTGCTCAGGACGTGGTCTCCCATGGAAGGGCTCCAACTGGACCAATTCACCATGAAGCTGGTGATGTTACTAGCGCCGACTTCAGCTCAGAGGGTACAGACACTACACAAACTTCGTGTCGACAGAATGACTTCTACCCCTACAGAAGTAGTCTTTTTCATTGACGAGCTACTAAAGCAGCATAGACCTGGGTGCACAGGGCTGCAGCTGAAGTTCCCGGCATACCCCGCAGATGCTAGGCTATGTTTAGCCTCACATATCCGCCACTATGTCAAGGTGACGGCACGCATCAGAGGAATGGAGAGATACCTGCTTGTCACTCATAAGAGACCTCATCATCGAGTGACAGTCCAGACGATATCCAGGTGGCTTCGAGTCGTCTTGGGTAAGTCAGGTATCGACACTAATGTGTTCAAATCTCATTCCACCAGGGCTGCATCGACGTCAGCGGCGAGGGTCATGGAGGTGCCCATGGACCAAATTCTCGCCACAGCAGGATGGGCTAATGAAGCTGTGTTCCAGCGTTTTTATAACAAGCCTGTTGCTGCTCCTCTACAGTTCGCAGAAGCCGTGCTGAATGCAGGTTCAGAACGTGGAGATGTCCCCGCATGAGGGGTTTTGATTTGTTATTAATAACTCTGCTCTTGTTTTGCAGTATGAACTATTGAGCAAGTTTGTTCCTCCCATCCATCCCTGGTAGTGGTGTGTCAGCATGGACGTAGTCCAGGGCGTGTAATCACAGAAGCTTTGAAGTCTTCACGAAGTCACTCACGTGACTCCGAAATGAAATAGTAAGATTGAACGAGAACTTACCAGTTCAAAGGTTGATCTTTATTTTATGAGGAGTCGAAGTGAGGGATTTCGTGCCCTCCTCGCCCAACCCTCAGTCATCTTCATCTGGTAATCTTAGTCACTTCAATCTTACTATGCGAAGTCATTTCTATTGTTGGTTTCTGTGATTCCACGCCGCTACTTTGAAGTATGTCGAGCATGCGCGCCGGCGGGCTCTTCACGAAATCCCTCACTTCGACTCCTCATAAAATAAAGATCAACCTTCGAACTGATAAGTTATCGTTCAATCTTACTATTCTCTGCCACAGAAGGCAGTAGGAACATAGGAACATAGGAAATAGATGCAGGAGGAAACCATTCGGCCCTTCGAGCCAGCACCGCCATTCATTGTGATCATGGCTGATCGTCCGCTATCAATAACCCGTGCCTGCCTTCTCCCCTTATCCCTCCAACTCTCTCTTAAATCTATCCAGTGATTTGGCCTCCACTGCCCTCTGCGGCAGGGAATTCCACAAATTCACAACTCTCTGGGTGAAAAAGTTTTTTCTCACCTCAGTCTTAAAATGGCCTCCCCTTTATTCTACGACTGTGGCCCCTGGTTCTGGACTCGCCCAACATTGGAAACATTTTTCCTGCATCTAGCTTGTCCAGTCCTTTTATAATTTTATATATTTCTATAAGATATCCCCTCATCCTTCTAAACTCCAGTGAATGCAAGCCTGGTCTTTTCAATCTTTCCTCATATGACAGTCCCGCCATCCCAGGGATCAATCTCGTGAACCTACGCTGCACTGCCTCAATCACAAGGATGTCCTTCCTCAAATTAGGAGACCAAAACTGTACACAATACTCCAGATGTGGTCTCACCAGAGCCCTATACAACTGTAGAAGAACCTCTTTACTCCTATACTGAAATCGTCTTGTTATGAAGGCCAACATTCCATTAGCTTTCTTCACTGCCTGCTGTACCTGCACGCCAACTTTCAGTGACTGGTGTACAAGGACACCCAGGTCTCGCTGTACCTCCCCCTTACCTAACCCAACCCCATTGAGATAATAATCTGTCCCCTTGTTTTTGCCGCCAAAGTGGATAACCTCACATTTATCTATATTATACTGCATCTGCCATGCATCTGCCCACTCACTCAACCTGTCCAGGTCACCCTGCAACCTCCTAACATCTTCTTCATAGTTCACACTGCCACCCAGCTTTGTGTCATCCGTTAAATTTCTAGTGTTGCTCCTAATTCCCTCTTCCAAATCATTAATATATATGGTAAACAGTGCGGCCCCAACACCGAGCCTTGCGGCACTCCACTCGCCACTGCCTGCCATTCTGAAAAGGGCCCGTTCACCCCTACTCTTTGCTTCTGGTCTGCCAACCAATTTTCTATCCATGTCAACACCCTACCCCCAATACCATGTGCTCTAATTTTAGTCACCAGTCTCCCGTGCGGGACCTTATCAAAGGCTTTCTGAAAGTCAAGATACACTACATCCACTGGCACCCCTTCATCCATTTTAATTGTCACATTCTCAGAAAATTCCAGAAGATTAGTCAAGCATGATTTCCCTTTCATAAATCCATGTTGACTTGGACTAATCTTTTTACTGCTATCCAAATGCTCCATTATTACCTCTTTAATAATTGACTCCAGTATCTTTCCCACCACTGAAGTCAGGCTAACTGGTCTGTAATTCCCCGTTTTCTCTCTCGCTCCTTTCTTGGAAAAGTGGAATAACATTAGCTATCCTCCAATCCACAGGAACTGATCCTGAATCTATTGAACATTGGAAAATGATCACCAATGCGTCCACTATTTCTAGAACCACCTCCCTGAGGATCCTGGGATGCAGACCATCAGGCCCAGGGGATTTATTATCCTTCAATCCCATTAGCCTACCCAATACTATTTCTCGCCTAATGAAAATTTCTTTCAGTTCCTCTACCCCCTTAGATCTTCTGCCCTCCAGTACATCTGGGAGATTGTTTGTGTCCTCCTTAGTGAAGACAGATCCGAAGTACCTATTCAACTCTTCTGCCATTTCCTTGTTGCCCATAATAATTTCACCCGTGTCTGCCTTCAAGGGACCCACATTTGACTTTGCTACTGTTTTACCCTTAACATATCTAAAGAAGCTTTTACTGTCCTTCTTTATATTCCTGGCCAGCTTCCCCTCGTACTTCATCTTTTCATCCCGTATTGCCCGTTTTGTTTCCTTCCGTTGTCCTATGAAAGCTTCCCAATCCTCTGGCCTCCGGCTACTCTTTGCTGTGTTATACATCTTTTCTTTTAGTTTTATTCTATCCCTAACTTCTCTTGTCAGCCACGAGTGCCTCCTACTCCCCTTAGAATCGTTCTTCCTTTTTGGTATGAAATGATCCTGATCTAGGAATAACTGTGCATAGTTCCCTGAAGGTGGAATCGCATGTAGATAGGGTGGTAAAGAAAGTTTTTGGTGTGCTGGCCTTTATAAATCAGAGCATTGAATATTGAAGTAGGGAAGTAATGTTAAAATTGTACAAGCCATTGGTGAGACCAATTCTGGAGTATAGTGTACAATTTTGGTCGCCAAATTATAGGAAGGATGTCAACAAAATAGAGAGAGTACAGACGAGATTTACTAGAATGTTGCCTGGGTTCCAGCAACTAAGTTACAGAGAACGGTTGAACAAGTTAGGTCTTTATTCTTTGGAGCGCAGAAGGTTAAGGGGGGACTTGATTGAGGTCTTTAAAATGATGAAAGGGATAGACAGAGTTGATGTGGATAAGCTTTTCCCATTGAGGGTAGGGAAGATTCAAACAAGAGGGCATGACAAGAGAATTAAGGGACAGAAGTTTAGGGGTAACATGAGGAGGAACTTCTTTACTCAGAGAGTGGTGTCTGTGTGGAATGATCTTCCAGCAGAAGTGGTGGAGGCAGGATAGATTTTAACATTTAAAAGTAAAGTGGATAGGTATATGGACGGGAAGGGAATGGAGGGGTATGGTCTGAGTGCAGGTAGATGGGACTAGGGGAAAATAAATGGTCGGCACGGACTGGAAGGGCCGAGAAGGCCTGTTTCCGTGCTGTAATTGTTATATGGTTATATGGTTATATGGTTATATGGTCTTCCGGATTATGCCCGTAATTTCCTGCCATTGGTGTTCCACCGTCATTCCTGCTAGGATCCCTTTCCAGTCTACCTTGGCCAGCTCCCTTCTCATGCCTTCATAGTCCCCTTTGTTCAACTGCATCACTGTCACTTTCGATTTAACCTTCTCCTTTTCAAATTGCAGATTAAAACTAATCATATTATGATCACTACCCCCAAGCGGTTGCTTTACCTCGAGTTCTCTTATCATATCTGTGGAGGGCAATTCACTGGATGTTTTGAAGAGAGAGTTCGATTTTGCTGTTAGGGCTAATGGACTCAAGGGATCTGGGGAGAAAGCAGGAACGGGGCACTGATTTTAGATGATCAGCCATGATCATATAGAATGGCGGTGCCGGCTCGAATGGCCAAATGGCCTTTTCCTGCACCTATTTTCTATTTCTAAGTTGGCATATTCCCAACAACTCTCACCGACTTCTACAGGTGCACCCTAGAATACATTTTATGGGGGTGCATTACAGCACGGTTTGGGCACATCTCCACCTAAGACCACAAGAAGTTGCAGAGAATCCTGGATGCAACCAAGACCGTCACGCAAACCAACTGACTCCATCCACACTTCACGCTGTCTCGGCAAGACCAGCAGGATAATCAAGGACCAGTCGCACACTGGCCATTCCCTCTTCTCCCCTCTCCCATCTCCAAGAGGTACAGAAGTGTGAAAACACACACCTCCAGATTCAGGGATAGTTTCTTCCCAGCTGTTATCTGACACAGGAGGGGGGGGGGGGGGGGGGGGGGCATACATGCCAGTTCACAGCTGCACAATCTATCAGTCTTATTTCCCTTCTTACTTCCTTTTATCTCTGAAACTTACTCACTCTCACACACAAAGACATTAAATCTTTTTCTATAGCTCTAGGGGCGAGTGGAATCAAGGGATATGGGGAGAAGGCAGGCACGGGTTATTGATTGGGGACGATCAGCCATGATCACAATATATAGCGGTGCTGGATTCGAAGGGCCGAATGGCCTCCTCCTGCACCTATTTTCTATGTTTCTAAATCCCTTTGATTTTTTTTCGTCCTTTGCCTGAACTAAGGAGTAATTTTTCACAGTCAACGAACCATCTTTGGGGTGCAGAAAGAAACCTCACTGCCCAGGAGAGAATCACACAATCACGGGGAGAACATGGAAACTCCTGACCGGCAGTATAGAGTTGTAAGGCAGCAGCACCAATTGCTGTGCCAGCATGCCACATGCAACATCAATGAGATGGCCCTGTCACTGATCTCTCAATACTAATGGCCACAGATTCAACAACTACTCTTGTCATCACCAATCCATCACTGTAAGGAACCCTTTTTCTGTGATTGACACCTCACTATCACCCACTCCTCAGTATAACCAGCCTCTCTCTGTTACTGTGTTAGAAAGAACTGCAGATGCTAGTTTAAATCAAATGTGATACAAAATGCTGGAGTAACTCAGCGGGTGAGGCAGAATCTCTGGAGATTAGGAATTGGCAACATTTTGGGTCGAGACGTTTCGGGTCTGCAGAAGGATGAAGACCTGAAACGGCGTCCATTCCTTCTCTCCAGAGAGGTTGCCTCACCCGTTGAGTTACTCCAGCATTTTGTGTCTACCCTAGCTGTTACTTACTGTACCTCTCGTTATTTCTGGCTATTCGCTACAGCTGATCCTTTGCTTTAGCCGGCTCATTGCTATATATATCTTATTCACTAAAACCTCGCTACGACAGACTTTGGCATTAACTGATTCCTGTCCACTGACACCCCATAGCCAAACCCTTCTCTGCCGTCATCAATTCCATACTATTATCAACCCCCTTGCTATTATTAATACCCACTATCGGCAACCCCAATTAATAACGACCCAAAGCGTCACCCACTCCTTCTCTCCAGAGTTGCTGCCTGTCCCGCTGAGTTACTCCAGCATTTTGTGTCTATCTCCAATTAATAATGAGTCTAGAGTCATGCCAAGAGTGTTTTTTTGTCGTATGTCCCAGATAGAACAATGAAATTCTTACTTGCAGCAGCGCAACAGAATATATAAACAAAGTACACTGTAAACAATATAATAAACTAGAAAAAATAGTTCAGAGTGTGTATATATACACATACTCACATATACATATATATATGCCAGCTGCCTCTCTCAGGCAGCGACTCCTGTAGATCCCTTCAGGGCTGGGCAGTGTTTTCTGCAATCTTCTTTATAATTTCTGGGCGTTCGGGTTGCCGAACCAGGCCGTGATGAAACCAGCCAATCTGCTCTCTGCAATGCACCAGTAGATGTGCAAGAAAGTATTTATCAACAGGCCAAATTTCTGCAGTCTTCTCAGGAAGCAGGGCCTTTGACGGGCTTTCATTACGATTGCATCAATGTGCTGGGTCCAGGACAGATCTTCAGAGATATGCACGCCTAGGAATTTGAGGTTGTTGACTCTACCCACCACCGTCCCATCAATGCAGGCACGTTTGTTGATTCTCATCCTACCTCTTCCAAAGTCAATAATCCATTCCTTGCTTTTACTGACGCTGAGAGCAAGATTGTTCTCAATCCGGAATTCGGAATCCGGATTGAGTGGGGAAAAAGCAGGAATGGGGTACGGATTTTAGATGATCAGCCATGATCCTATTGAATGGCGGTGCTGGCTCGAAGGGCCGAATGGCTTAGTTTAGTTTACAGATACAGCATGGCCCACCGGGTCCGCACCGACCAGCGATCCCCGCACATTAACACTATCCTACACCCACTAGGGACAATTTTTACATTTACCAAGCCGATTATCCTACAAACCTGTACATCTTTGAAGTGTGGGAGGAAACAGAAGATCTCGGAGAAAACCCACGCAGGTCACAGGAAGAACGTACAAACTCCATACAGACAGCAGCCCTTAGTCGGGATCGAACCCGGGGTCTCCCGTGCTGCATTCGCTGTGAGGTAGCAACTCTGCCGCTGCACCACCGTGACCACCTACTCCGGCACCTATTTTCTGTGTTTCTATGTTGTTCTTCTGGCACCATTTGGTCAGTTGATCTATCTCCCTGCTGAACTCTGACTCGCGACCATCTGTTAATTAATCCGATGAAGGTGGAGTCATCCGCAAATTTGAAGATGGAGTTGGAACTGTGTTTAGCTACACCATCACTAGTATAGAATAGGTGGGCCTTGAGGTGCTCCTGTGCTGATGGCTTTCAAGGAGGAAGTGTTGCTGCCAGTTTGTACTGATTGCGGTCTGTTGATGAGGAAGTCAAGGATCCAATTGTGGTGAGATGCGCAGAGACCCAGTTCCGTGAGCTTGGTAACCAGTTTGGAGTGGATGATGCTGTACTGCTGAGTTGTAGGCTATGAACAACAGCCTGATTTGTGTTTTAATTCAGCAAGTGACCTGCTGCGGAGTGGAGGATCAGCGAGATGACATTCCGCACTGACCTTCTGTTCAAATCGGGCGTAGAATGCATTGGGTCCGCGGGGAAAGGACCCGTTGTTGAGAGTGATACTTCCATCTTCGCTTTGTAGCCCGTGACAGCATGCTAATCTTGCCAGTATTTACAGGTATTGAGACGCCAACCGAGTCAGGAACTTCCTTGTGGCATTCTTAAAGACTCTGCAAAGGTCATAGATAGAGTTCTATTATCACTCAGGATCTTTGGATTTGAATGATGCAGACTGGGACTTCACCTGGGAGTGGACATCACGGCTCATCCACGAGTTGGGGAATAAATGTGTTGTCGTCATTGGTACATAATCTTCCAAATGGTGATAAAGCCTGTGACACCAGTGCCAAGGTTATCTAGGTTAGCCACAGATTCCTTGAATACGGACCAGTCCCAAGCAGTCCCAAAGGGTCTCATCTGGACCAACACTCTACAACTTTCTGCCAAAGAACTGGTCCTTATTTATGGGGAGGGAGGGAGGGAAGAAGGAAGGAAGGAAGGAAGGGAAGGAAGGGAAGGAAGGGAAGGAAGGAAGGAAGGAAGGAAGGAAGGAAGGAAGGAAGGAAGGAAGGAAGGAAGGAAGGAAGGAAGGAAGGAAGGAAGGAAGGAAAGGAAAGAAGGAAGGAAAGGGAGGAAATAAGGAAAGAAGGAACTAACTAACTTGCTAACTAACTAACTAACTAACTAACTAACTAACTAACTAACTAACTAACTAACTAACTAACTAACTAACTAACTAACTAACTAACTAACTAACCAACCAATCACCTAACTAACTAATGACCTAACTAACTAACTAACTAACTAACTAACTAACTAACTAACTAACTAACTAACTAACTAACTAACTAACTAACTAACTAACTAACTAACTAACTAACTAACTTAACCCCCTGAGGGAAATTTAGATGTCCAGTAGCCAACACAGTCAGAACGTAAAGCAGACAATACATAAAATACAGACAATACATAAAAGCAATAAATATTTAAAAATAACCCAATAGATAACTATTAAAAGTGCAAAGCCTCCCCATACAGCCTAGCGGTTAGTATCATAAAATCTAATGGCTGCAGGGGTGAAGGATCTCCTGAACCGCTCTGTTCTACAGCGCAGGGAGAGGAGCCGGCTGTTGTCCCGTGTGCTCCTCTGACTCTCCAGAGTTTGGAGATGGTCTTCAAGGAAAGTAAAGGGAAGAGAATTTTGACTGTGACACATAGCACTGTGAATTCCATGTCTTAAGGGCCTGTTCCACTTGCATGCATTTGGCGCGACCAAACGGAAGCGGAGTTCGCGCTAAGTACGCGCTAAGTTCGCACGTGGCGTCATTTGTGTCATACTTACAAATCAGCTGGGCAGGAGGCGGGCCGACTGGGTGGTGACGTCATCGCACAACGCCACACGCTAGGCATACGCTGTCAAGACGCTGCGTACGCCGTCAAGACGCTTCGTACGCCATCAAGACACTGCGTATGACCGCAATGCACCTGCGTGGCGACAGGCCGTTGGCGCGCGAAGATTTCGAACACTGTCAGATTTTCCAAGCCCCGCGCGATGTCGGGACCAGCCCCGCACAACTCCGCGCTTCTTAGTGGGACCGGCCCCGCGCGGCCATACGGTGCCCGTACGCCTCAAGCGACCACGAGGTCGCGTAATTTGCGAACCAAGGTCGCGTAAGTGGGACAGGCCCTTTAGTGCTATGAAAGAAAATGTCTCAGTATGTGCTGAGTATCTTCAAGAAGGACACATCGAGCTGTTAGGTAATGTGCTACTATCATTGTACATTTTCAGTTTTAATTACTTTTAATTACTCAGATGGATGACACAGTGTACTGCCAGATAACACATTTACAAGGATATTCTGGCAACATTTTGTGATATTGATTACGTTTTACGGACACAGATGCCAAAAGCTGGGTGATCTAACACTAATAAAAAACAATGTGTAATAGAAGAACTCTTCTGAAATCATTCCCATTGCAATATTAACTATGAAGCAACATTTTTCTATCATGTAAAATTCTAAATCACAGGGACGATTTCTGACATTCATCACCGTTTATTTTTAAGTTCAGGCCTCTTAAATCTCCTTTTTAGGTAAACTGGCAAACCACAGCAAAATAGAACAAGAAGATGGCATTGGGGTCATAGTTAGAGAGCAGTGCAGTGTGGAGTCAGACCTCATGGCTTACCTTGACAGACATAGAAACATGGAAAATAGGTGCAAGAGGAGGCCACTCGGCCCTTCCAGCCAGCACTGCCATTCATTGTGATCATGGCTGATCGTCCCCAATCAATAACCCATGCCTGCCTTCTCCCCATATCCCTTGATTCCACTAGCCCCTAGAGCTCTATCTAACTCTCTCTTAAATCAATCCAGTGACTTGGCCTCCACTGCCCTTTGTGGCAGGGAATTCCACAAACTCACAACTCTCTGGGTGAAAAAGTTTTTCTCACCTCAGTCTTAAATGACCTCCCCTTTATTCTAAGACTGTGGCCCCTGGTTCTGGACTCACCCCACAATGGGAACTTCTTTCCTGCATCTAGCTTGTCCAGTCCTTTTATAATTTTATATATACAATGGACATTATTATTGTTGGTTCTTATGGGTTCCGAATGAAACCGTTTTTTTTGCGTCATGTGGCTATTAAATGAGCAAAAAATTATATTTAAAATTGGCATACTGCAAGGGTTCCCAATCTGGGGTAAATTTACCTCGAGGGGGTAAATTCTGCCGACCCAGGGAGTAAGTTTGTTGATTCTGGATTTGTACATATGTTTTCTCATTGACTGACTGTGTTTGGTTCTGGGATACCGGTATCTGTCCATCATTAGTTGTTCATAAATAAGTGAAATAACATTGTTACGTGCCATTAAAGTTGCCAGGGGTAAATGGGACGAACATGGTTGGGAACCCCTGGTATACTGGGCTATTCCCATTTGCATGTACTTGGCAGATATCTCCCTTTCCACATCCCTGTCCAAATACTTTCTTTAATTGCATCTGCCTCCATGTCAACCCCTAGCAGCTCGTAACAGATAGTGAAAAAGTTGCCCCCGAGGTGTTTCTTAAACCTCTCCCCTCTCACTGAAAGCCTCCGCCATCCAATTCTAGAATAATCTACCAAGAGAAATAGACTATGTCTGTTGACCTTACCCATCCCCTCATGATCTTGGGCACCTCGATAACCTCACCTCTCAGCTTCCTACACTCCAAATTTAAAAAAATGCAGCCTATTCAGCCTTTCCCTATCACTCAAGTTCACCACTCCAGGTAAAGGGCCTGTCCTACCAGCATCCGACTCCATGCGATGAGCGCGATCAAACTAGAAGCGGGAGCCGCGCGGACGTCGGGTGATCCCCTGTACAGGACCGTTGCCACCACCATGCGCCTGCATGCGGCAAGCGCGACCAAACCGGCAGCGAGGGCCGCGGGGAGGTTGGGTGAGTGGCGCAACACGGCGCAAAGTGAGGCGAACTTGGAGCGAAGTCTTAAGGTAAGTTCGCCAGGACAGAGAGAGGCACACAGAGAGGGGCACAGAGGCACACACACAGAAGGCCACGGAGCCACACACATAGAGGGTCACGGAGGCACCTACAGAGGGTCACGGAGGCACGACATCGAGGCGGTGTGTAATGCGTCGAGGCGACTGCGAGCCGACAAGCCGTTGCCGCGCGGAATTTTTGAACGCAGTCAGTTTTTCGGAGCCCCGCGCGATGTTGGGACGAACTCCGCACAATTCCGCACGGCTCCGGCGATCGAAGTGGGACCGGCCCCGCGACGCCGGACGGCTCCAACGACCACGTTAGGTCGCGCTCATCGCATAGAGTTGCATGCTGGTGGGACAGGCCCTTAACATCCTGGTGAATCTCTTCTGCACTCGTTCCAACATAATGACATCAGTCTGAAGAAGGGTTTCCGCCCAAAACGTTGCCTATTTCCTTCATTCCATAGATGCTGCCTCACCCGCTGAGTTTCTGCAGCATTTTTGTCTTCCTTCCTCTATAGTTGGGCGGCCAGAACTGCATACAGTACTCTAAGCATGGCCCCTCTCAAATGACTTGCCATGTCGACAAAGAAGGTGCCATTGTAGTCTTTAAGAAGGAACTGCAGATGCTGGAAAATCAAAGGTACACAAAGATACTGGAGAAACTCAGCGGGTGCAGAGATCTCAGCGGTCGGAAGAAGGGTTTCGGCCTGAAACGTTGCCCATCTCCTTCGCTCCATAGATGCTGCTGTACCCGCTGAGTTTCTCCAGCATTGTAGTCTGGCAGGTTGATCTCTATCATGTTGAGCTCTGCACCCAGCTGTCACACACTCTTGTCTCCAGATACGTTGGTTCCATTCACTCCTCCTCCTTGTCCATTGCCTTCTGACCCACATCTGAGATACTTCACGTGTCCTTCCACTCTACAATCTTTCAATTTCTAGATCTCTTTGCCTCATCTTTACCATGGACATCCAGTCCCATTACACCATCACCCCTCACCAGGATGATCTCAAGACTCTCCAGTTCTTGCTTGAACAGAGACCCTATCAATTTCCCTCTGCCAACACGCTCTCCCACCTGGCTGGTGGAATTTGTCCTCACCCCCCAACATCTTTTCTCAATGTGGTCTCTCACCAGTATCCACCTAAAACTCAACAGACGGGGTCAAGGAAAGAGCGTTCACGTCGATCGCGGCCCTGTTTCTACCAATCTTTCCACCACCACGCACAAGAAACACCATTGTATGCAGATACCGAGAAGGACGTTTAGCTCTGGCTGAACAGCTTCTAATCTTGTGTGAGGACTCAATAAGAAGAAGACTCAAGAGGCTTTGTCGTGTCTCCTCCCCGTTTCCTCTATCTCCCATCCCCTGTTAGTCTGAAGAAGGTTCCCAACCCAAAGCATCAGCTGTCCCTGTTCTCCAGAAATGCTGCCTGACCCGCTGAGTTACTCCAGCACTCTGTGTCCATGTTCTCCACAGATGCTGCCTGACCCGCTGAGTTACTCCAGCACTCTGTGTCCATGTTCTCCACAGATGCTGCCTGACCCGCTGAGTTACTCCAGCACTCTGTGTCCATGTTCTCCACAGATGATGCCTGACCCGCTGAGTTACTCCAGCACTCTGTGTCCATGTTCTCCACAGGTGCTGCCTGACTCGCTGAGTTACTCCAGCACTCTGTGTCCATGTTCTCCACAGATGCTGCCTGACCCGCTGAGTTACTCCAGCACTCTGTGTCCATGTTCTCCACAGGTGCTGCCTGACCCGCTGAGTTACTCCAGCACTCTGTGTCCATGTTCTCCACAGATGCTGCCTGACCCGCTGAGTTACTCCAGCACTCTGTGTATTTACTTGTACAGCAACATCATGAAGTGCCAACTTTAAACTCAACATGCTTCTCAATAAAGGCAAGCATGCCAAATATCTTTTTTATCAACTGTCCACCTGACTTGCCGCACCTCTATTCCCAAGACAGACACTAAATGCTGGAGTAACTCAGCTGGACAGGCAGCATCTCTGGAGCGAAGGAATTGGGAGTAGGGGATGGAGCCTTTGCAGGAGGCAGCATGGGAAGATGTGTACCTAGATAGCTGTGGGAGTCAGTAGGTTTCCCTCTCCCCTGACTCTCGGTCAGACGAAGGGTCTCAACCCGAAACGTCACCCATTCCTTCTCTCCAGAGATGCTGCCTGTGTCTATCTTCGTTGTAAACCAGCATCTGCAGTTCCTTCCTGCACCTCTACTCCCAGATCTCTGTGTTCTACAATTTCCACTGAGGCTCCACCATTCACTGTGCAAACACTGTCCTGGTTTGACATACCAAAGGGCGTCACCTCAAACTTGTCATGGTTAAATTCCATTTGCCATTCCTTGGCCCACATTCCCAATCCTATAAGACATATAAGATTGTTAAGGGCTTGGACACGCTGGAGGCAGGAAATATGTTCCCGATGTTGGGGGAGTCCAGAACCAGGGCCCACAGTTTAAGAATGAGGGGTAAGCCATTTAGAACGGAGACGAGGAAACACTTTTTCTCACAGAGAGTGGTGAGTCTGTGAAATTCTCTGCCTCAGAGGGCGGTGGAGGCAGGTTCTCTGAATGCTTTCAAGAGAGAGCTAGATAGGGCTCTTAAAGATAGCGGAGTCAGGGGATATGGGGAGAAGGCAGGAGCGAGGTACTGATTGGGGATGATCAGCCATGATCACATTGAATGGCAGTGCTGGCTCGAAGGGCTGAATGGCCTACCTGTTGTCTATTGTCTATTGTCCATCCTGCTGTAAACATAGGCATCCTTCATCACTCTTCACTACACCACCATTCTTGGAATGGTCCGCACATATACTAACGATGTCAAATACAATAAATGTGGAAAGGCGTACTAAAGTCCGACACTGAACACAGGATCATTACTCCAGCAGACAACACAAAAATACTCTGAATGTTTTGGCCGTCTTTTTCTGAGCAACCTTCACTAGACCCTTGAAGTTCCAGTGGTTGGGCAACTGATACCCGGTTACTGCCCGAAAAGGCCACTCCCTCAACCAACTTTCAAAATCAGAATAGGCTTACACAAAAGGCAGGGAATTTCAGCTCACTTGAGCAAGTACCTACCCGCCTGTTCAGAGTTGGTGCCCGACTTTCAATCGCAGCTGAAACTTGCATTATGGTACCGGTGAGCAGAGAAAATAAAAATTAATCACTTAATGGCTGCACTGTGACCCAGAGCAATAAGACAACCATTAAAAGCCACTCCTCTGTCTTCCAACTATGGCAGAGAGAATTTCAGCTCTGAATCGGAATTTGCTTTGGGGTCAACAATCACTCAATGTGCAATGTGAAAGTGAGTTCCTGTGCAGTGTCCAGATAGCACAGATGTGTCAGAATTAACTGTGTTGTCAAGCTTCTCAAGTTTGCGGACGACACAACCCTGATTGGACTGATCCAGGATGGGGACGAGTCTGCCTGCAGCCAGGAAGTGACACAGCTGCGTCCTGGTGCCATCGCAACAACCTAGAGCTCAATGCTCTTAAGACAGTGGAATTGATTGTAGACTTTAGGAGAGCTCCCCCCTCCCCTCACCCCACTCACCATCAACAACACCACAGTCACATCTGTGGAGTCTTTTAAGTTCCTGGGAACCATCATCTCCAAGGACCTTAACAGAGGATGTACTTCCTGCGGCAGCTGAGGAAGCACAATCTGCCGCAGGCAATGATGGTCCAATTCTACACGGCCATCGTAGAGTCTGTCCTCCCCTTCTCCATCATGGTCTGGTTTGGCTCAGCCACCAAGCACGACACCCGGAGGCTGCAGCGAATCGTCCGATCAGCAGAGAAGGTTATTGGCTGCAACCTTCCCTCCATTGATGAACTGTACACTGCAAGGGCCAGGAAGCGAGAGGGCAAGATCATCTCTGACCCCTCTCACCCTGGCCACAAACTCTTTGAATCACTTCCCTCTGGAAGGCGACTCCGGACTGTCAAAGCTGCCACAGCCAGATTTTAAAAAAGCTTTTTTCCACGAGTAGTAGCCTTACTCAATAACCAAAAATCTGTAGCCTCCTTTTGCTCTGGTATTTTATTTCATTCGCATGTTTAATCAATGACGTTATATTATTAATGTTTAATGTATTATGTGTCATTCTTAATTGTCATTGTATGTCATGTTGTCAGTTGTGGGAGGAGCGCCAAGGCAAATTCCTTGTTTGTGAACACTTGGCCAATAAACTAAACTAAACACTCATCTGGTTATACAAATATATAAGACCCAAAGGATCTATTCTGTAGAAGCGACTTGTCCAATATCGTGTTCAGTGATTAACCTTCAGCCCACAGCACGGTGGTGCAGCGGTAGAGTTGCTGCCTTACAGCAACCGCTACCAATGCAGCACCGGAGACCCGTGTTCTATCCCGACCACGGGTGCTGTCTGCGCAGAGTTTGTATGTTCTCCCCGTAACCGCCTGGGTTTTCTCCAAGATCTTCGGTTTCCTCCCAAACTCCAAAGACGTACAGGTATGTAGGTTAATTGGCTTGGTGAAAATGTAAATTGTCCCTAGTGTGTGTAGGATTGTGTTAGTGTGCAGAGGTCGCTGGTCGCTGTGGACTCAGTGGGCCGCAGGGCCTGTTTCCGCGCTGTGTCTCTAAACTAAACTAGACTAAACCAAAAAAGTTTATCTGGACACGTTTCTTTTGTGGGATCACGTCATGCACAGATTCTTGGCAGATGTCTTGTTGCAATGTGGTGTTGTAGTCAGGTGGGGTAACCTCGACTGTGTTGTGGTTCACATGCCACATCGTGGACACGTCCTCATACCTACCACAGACACAAACAGCTGCAGTAACTGAAGTCCGAAGAAGAGTCTCGTCTCAAAAAGGTCACCTATTCCTTTTCTCCAGAGATGCTGCCTGCCCCACAGAGTTACACCAGCTTTTTGTGTCTATCTTCGGTTTAAACCAGCATCTGTAGTTCCTTCCAGCACATCCTCAAGGCTACCCCGTGATCATGACCCCATGGACAAACACCAAGCTATCATATCCTGGACTGTCTCTGATTCCATCACCTCCACAGCATCCAACCTTATCACTCCCCAGCCCCGCACTGCCCGCGTCTACCTCTTCCCCAAATCAACAAACACTTCTGCCCTGGCAGACCCGTCATCTCTTCCTGCTCCTGGCCCCATGAACTCATCTCCACATACCTCGATTCCATCCTATCCACCCCCTGTCCAGTCCCTTCCCACCTACATCTAAGACACCTCGTGCTCTTTTCGCTCGTCACTTTCATGTCATGTTCATGTATATTGTGTTTTTATGACTGTTGGCAGATCAATTTCTCTCCTGGGATAAATAAGGTTCTATCGTATCGTATCGTAATAACTTTCCATTTCTCGGCCCCCATTGCCTCCACATCGCCGTGGAAGTCCAGTCCCTCAACACCCCCATCCCCCACCATGAAGGTCTCAAGGCCCTCTGTTTTGTCCTCCAACGGAGACCAGATCAATTTCCCTCTGCTAACACTCACCTCCTCCTGGCAAAACTTGTCCTCACCCTCAACAACTTATCTTTTGAATCCTCGCACTTACTCCAAGATGCACTTCAATACCTGGTTATGCCACCAAGTGCACTGACACTGAGAAAGACTGGTCCTGCATCCTGACAAGATATACCTCAACGTTGCCACCTCTGAACACAAGGGACTCGTCGGGTCCCCCACCGACCCATTGTTTGAGGCTCTGCGGTGATGGCAGCACATCATAAATAGCCCTTGTAAGGAAAATTCTACGGCTGCCATGCACCACAGGTCCATCCAGCTACATCTCCTCTTCTCTACACTTTCCCAGTTCATTCACTGTCCCTGCTTAACCTGGGCTACTACCCTAACACATCTCATTGTTTCCTCCTGACGACATGCCTGCTCTACAACAATTTCCTCCTCTCTATTGGACCTGCCTTACTCCACATTGGTTTCCCTGTACTGAGCCCTAGGCCTCATTTCCCTACCAACAATGTACATATATATTTTTTTGTTTATTTTTGTTAGAAGTACAATAGTGTGGTACGTGAGTACCTAATACATACATACATATTTCCATTCTTGTACAACTTCATATTTTTAATTTAATAATAAAAGAGCAGTGAGAGAAAAAAGAAATACAGAGTGTCGGAATAGATAGACAAGCGAGTAGAAACAGATAGCAAAAGAAATAAAGGACAGAGATGAGAAGCTGAAAAGATTGAAATAGAAGGAGAAAGTAAAGAAAAGAGAGATTAGGAGAGATCTACCTATTTCGTATTTTTGCCCATCCGTCACCCGGTTCTAAACCATTTAATTTCTGAGGTTATGTTATGTTGCACCATATGCTTGTAAAAAGTTGATAAAAGGAGACCAAGTCTTTAAGAATTGGTCTACTTTGCCTAGTAGGAGAAATCTCATTTCTTCAAGATGTAGCGTTTCAGACATGTTTGAAATCCACAGTTTGAATGTTGGCGTGGTTGCGTTTTTCCAAAATTTGAGTATAAGTATTTTTGCTGTTATTAGACCGTAATTAAGAAAAGCTTCTTGTAATATAGTTAGTTTACTTCCCTCTTCCAGTGATCCAAAGATAAACCAACCAACAATGTCTGTATGCCTCAGAGCTGCTTGTGCTTCTTCTACTGCCTGCTTTGAGTTCCACTTCGTCCCTCTAGTTACACTTGGCAGCAGATTACTATCTAAGGTATCCTTGCTCCCTGATAATTGCAACTCTAACCTCACCTTAGCACACTTAGGGGCCTGTCCCAATTCGCGACCTAATACTCGCAGCATGATCGTCACAAGGTCATAGGAGGTCGTAGAAGTTCGAAGGTAGGTCGTAGCAGGCCGTGATGCTAGTCGTAGGTACTCGTGGCATCAAGTAGGCCGGGGTGTTTTTTCTAGCCTGATGAAAAATGTCCATGAGTTAAAAAGTTTGTGAATTAGGTCGTGAACGTGGGACAGGCCCTTTAAACTCCAATGTTAGGCTAGACAATTATCAATGGGGAATACCTTTCCCATACTAAGACACTGTGGAACTATTAAACAATTTCCTAATAAATGAACTAACTACCGGTAATCTCTCTAACCTTTCCACCTTAGAAATTGGCCACCTCATATCCTGCCAATGGCCACATCAACCTAGGGAATAACCCAAACTGCAAAGACAACTTCAACATACCTGGAAGCCCTAAATTCTCTATCCTTTCTAATCCGTCAATAAAAGCCTTTCTAACTTGCTGAACCTGTTGAGTGTCACCCAACGTCCTGTTGGACCACCAACCCAAACTTTCAACTGGTCTCTCCATTATGGACGGGATTTCTTCTTCATCGACACAGATCCTTTTCTCTACTACTGTTCCTCTTACCAAAGAAATACTCCGTGATTGACTATGCTTAATCTTCAATCTAACCTATTCAAGATTATCATTTAGCTTTTCTAACAACCTTCTGGTACAAGCTACTGTTGTGGCCACCAAGGTCATATCATCCATATAGGCCCTAATTGGAGGGAGGCACAGCCCGTCCTGCAGTCTCTCCCCGCCAGCGACCCACCGTGATGCTCTAATCACTAGCTCCATCGCCATTGTAAACGCTAGCGGGGAAATAGTACACCCTGCCATAATGCCCATGTCTAGTCTCTGCCATGCTGTCGTAAAGTCAGCTGTACTAAAACACATTCGGACATCTTGGAAATATGCTTTCACTAAATTTACTATCAATCCTGGAACTAAAGAAATCAAAGGCACTCCAAATAAGACTATGTGGCGCAGATCCAAACGCATTTGCCAGGTCCAAATACACTGCATGCAAATCTCTTCTCTCGAGCTTGGCTGTCTGAACCCAATGCCAAATTACACTAATCTGTTCTAAGAAACCTGGGATTCCCGCTTTCTGCACTGTGTCACCTGTTAAACCTGTTCCTTTCTAAATAACCTGCCAGCCTCATGTGCCACTAAGCCAAAAAAACCTTCCTTCAACATTTAGGAGGTCATATAGGCCTAAACTGACTTAACTCGGAAAGACTCTTTCTCCTAATGCATTTCGTTGTCTCTGTACTGTACACTGACAATGACAATTAAAATTGAATCTGAATCTGAATCTGAATCCTTGGGAATGAAAATTCCCCCTGCTCTACGCCAAACCCATGATATGACCTGTTTCGCCCAAACTACACGCAGGAACCTCCACAAGAATCGAAGCACATCAGGTGCACTTTTATATACTCAGTAAGGAACTCCATTCAGCCCTGAGGACTCGGAGACACAAGAGATTAAAAATGGTGGAATCACAAGCCGTCTCTGAAGAAGGGTCTTGACCTGAAACGTCACCCATTCCTTCTCTCCAGAGATGCTGCCTGTCCCGCTGAGTTACTCCAGCTTTTTGTGTCTACCTTCTCACCTGAATCTACTTATCGTTAGCTAGCTCTTACCCCACTCCTCCACCTCATCTCTTTATACTGGCTATCTCCCCTCTATTCACTGTCAGATCAAGCATCCCAATCTGAAATGTCTGTGTCCTTTTCTCCCACAGATGCCGCTCGACCAACCGAGTAGCTTCAGCAGATTGTTTGTTACTTGGACCCGCTGCCTTAGCATTCACCGCCGGGTGGCGCCAGCCATGGCTGCCTCGTCAACAGTCTGTCTGTCCTTGTTGTGTTTTAATAGTATGTGTTACACGTATGTTTTTAGTATGTGTTCTTTAGCTTGTTTTAAGTGGGGGTGCGGGGAGGAAGGGAGGGGTTTGGGGGAAACTTTTTCTAATCTCTTACCTCGACGGAGATGTGATTATTTTCCGTATCGTATCTCCGTCCACACTGCTGCCTAACATTGAGGAGTTGGCGGCCTCTGCTGGAGACGGACATTTGAGAGCTCCACCGCACGTCCCTGCGGACTTTAACATCACGGAGCTCACGGTCTCTGATCAGAGAACGACTCTGAGATCTCCAAGCTGCAGGAGCTTCGACCGCCCCGACGCGGGATCTTCGAGCACTGGCTGCGAGGGCTACGACCGCCCCAACGCGGGAGCTTCGAGTGCTGGCTGCGAGGGCTACGACTGCCCCGACGTGGGAGAATAAAGAGGAAGAAGATTGGACTTTTTTGCCTTCCATCACAGTGAGGAATGTGGGAAATCTGCTGTGGTGGATGTTTATGGTAACTTTTATGCAGTTGTGTGTCTTGTTGCTTTTTGTTTCCGTATGACTGTACGGGAATTTGCATATCACTGTACCTTAATTGGTACATGTGACAATAAAAGACCTTTGAGACCTTTGAAACCTTTGATATTGACCCTGAACTCTTGCTCTATCTGTCACAAGCAGCTGCTATCCCAGTTCCACCTTTGACAGGTCCTGTCTTTTGATGTTGAAATTAACCTTCCCACAATTCGAGATTTCAATTGACATTCTTGACAGTGTCCGTAACAACATTAATTCTTGCAGAGTTATAGAAACTAACTTCAAAATGTTCTCAATTGATAGTCCCCCCCCCCCCCCCCCCCACTCCCCCACACCACCTAGTTGCCACCTATATTCCCAAAAGTTAAATCCTGTCCCACCTATTCCAAGGCAGGACTGGTAGAATGGTTCAAGGTGCTCTCCTGAATGCACTTCCACCCGACTGAGTTAGTACTGGGATATTAAAAACCTTCACTCCGATCATCCTATCCCTCCTTGGCTTGAAAAGTATTTTGGGAAGCCCGTGGCTATATGAAAGGTACAATATGAATGTGAGTTATTCTTTTTTTTTCCCTGAGAAATGCCTTCCTTGCCAAATCCTCAGTTCCAGACCACAAAGTTTGCATGTTACACCTGGCATCCAAATGCCTAATGAATGAATAAGTTTATTGGCCAAGTATGTACACATACAAGGAATTTGCCTTGGTGCTCCACTCGCAAGTAACAACATGACATATGGTAACAATAAGAATAAAACATAAAACATTAAAACATTAAGAATAAAACATTGTTGTTTAAACATGTTAATGAAATAAAATACCAGAGCAAAAGGAGGCTACAGACTTTTGGTTATTGAGTAGAGCTACTGCTCGTGCAAAAAAACTGTTTTTATTTCTGGCGGTGGCGGCTTTGACAGTCCGGAGTCGCGTTCCAGAGGGAAGTGATTCAAAGAGTTTGTGGCCAGGGTGAGAGGGGTCAGAGATGATCTTACCCGCTCACTTCCTGGCCCTTGCAGTGCACAGTTTGTCGATGGGGGGGAAGGTTGAAGAATAAAAATCAACATGCCACAAAGGAAATACTCTGACAAAAGTTTGCAGAAGTTTTGCTTTGTATGAAAGGACACAAAGTGCAGGAGTAACTCAGCCGGGTCAGGCAGCATCTCTGGAGAAAATGGACAAGTGGCGTTTCCAATCGGGGCCCTTCTTAATCTGAAGTTGGGTCCCTTGTTCATTTTCTTCAGAGATGCTGCCTGACACACTGAGTTACTCCAGCATTTTTTGTCTAACCTTGATCCTACCACCAACGGGTTGGGATCCTTCCACAGACTCACATTTGCTTCACATTAACCATGAGGTTAAATCCATTCTATCAATGTTAAGATATTAATACAGTTCCTAAAATAGCAACAGAAAATATTTTGATATATTCTGAAGAGCGAGAGTTAACATTTTAAGTTGATAACTTTCCATTGAAACATCATTGACCTAGACACCACTTGACACAGGCAAGGAGGTGTAAATTAACCCAGATTAATAAAAAATACGTACTGTTATTCAAACCTGCAACTGTGATTTAGAAGGAAATGCCTTTCTTCGCTGAAAGTTCACCGCAGCTCTGCAGCATATGAGTGGTGAGCACCAATTCTACTCACATATCTATCTAGAGATTAAATTTAAAAAATCCAAAAATTAATCTGAAAAGTAGTCATGGGATCATCACAAGGATTTCATCAACAATAATCCAACTCCCAAGGTTTCACTCGAACCCGGTAATTCCCAATTAAGGTATTAAGTCAAAATGAATTATTCTGTAGTTAAAGGCTGAGTTTCTCCTGAAAGAGGAGATTGTTTCTTTGACCGAAACATCATCTTCTGTCCAAATTAGGATATTCATGGGTAGATTCATGGAACACAGTGATTACATGTTCGAGGGCGTATAAAGAATTTTGGTTTGCATTTCATGTTTTGTAAAGCAGCAATTCTAATGAAACACAAGTGGAATGTTTATGGAACACTGTCAGATTACTTACTTCTTTATACTAAGGAAAATACTAGGCCACTATTATAAGGACTGAGAGTATAGGAAAGAACTACAGATGCTGGTTTAAATACAAGGTAGACACTAAAAGCTGCAGTAACTCAGCGGGGCAGGCAGCACCTCTGGAGAGATGGAATGCGTGACGTTTCGGGTCGAGACCCTTCTTCAGACTGAGAGCCTGAATCCACTGTCAGAGTCTGAGGGCAGCATTGAAAGAGACCCTTCAGCCCAATGCATATATGCTGACCATCATGCTGCTATTACTAATCCTACTTCCCTGCATTGATTTTATATCCCGGCTCATTCAAAAGGAAGGAAAAGCTATGGTGGCACGCACCTGTCTTCATAGGCGAGACTCTGGCCAAAAGCGTCAAAAAGTGGACGATGACACAGCGGTAGAGTTGCTGCCATGCAGCGCCATAGACCCGGGTTCGATCCTGACTACAGGCTCTGTCTTTACGGAGTTTGCACGTTCTCCCCGTGACCGCATGGGTTTTCTCCGAAATCTTCAGTTTCCTCCCAAGACGTGCAAGGTTGAAGGGTTAATTGGCTAGGTATAAATGTAAATTGTCCCCAGTGGGTGTGGGATAGTGTTAATGTGCTCGCTGGTCGGCATGGATTCGGTGGGCCGAAGGGTATGTTTCGGTGCTGTATCTCTAAAATAAATAAATTAAATTAAAAGCTTCAAGTTACTGGGCATACTCGTCTCTGATGATCTGCCCTGCCCTCAGCATGTTCAAAGTCAAAAGAGTTTATTGTAGCAATGTTACAAAATTTTGAGATTTAAAAAATAAAGTCTGCAATTTATCCCATCAGATAAAGCATAAAAAGAAGTTTAATTTGACACCTAATTTACTTTCATATCTTCAGTATTAAGAAAGTTATGGCCATTTTCATACTCGGAAATTAGCATCTTGCTCCCCATTGCCTTTCAATTGACTTAACTCAAAAGCTGTGATCTGGAAGTTAAAAGCCCATAACTTTCTTAAAAATTAAGAGAACTCAATGAAATTTTCAGTTATTATAGATTGAAGCATTCTGAAACAAATATTAAGCAATCTTACTTGGATTACCTGAAATTAAAGCATATAATTAGTTAGTTATCTAATTGTAGCTAATTACAAAATTCAATGAGTAGATCTAAACATCTATCCATTTCTTAAGAAAAGATAAACTTTTTTTTAATTGCCTAAGTGTCCAAATAACATTCACACAATAATCCACAATATAACATAATTTTAAAATCTCATTTTCATGAATTTCTGGGCCAAATGGAAGGAATTTAGTGTTTTATGCCTGTAAATTAATGGCCATTTAAATCAACTAGCGAGTGGGTTTTAGTGGAATGCGGTGGATTAGGACGTTGCGGTTAGCGGTGAAGTCGGGGGGAAAAATACTGTTTGTTCATACATTTTTTGGGACCCCATTTCGCAACGTAAAAATATTATTAAAGCCTCCCGAAAAACCAACTTTTAATATAAAAATAAACTATTTACCTTTTTTTCTCCCCTACGCAAAATCCTTCCGGTTGTCAGTGCTCACGGCTTTTGAAGGTGATTTTTAAATTAGTCTAGTTAACAAATAATTTAGAGTAATTTAAAAATACCTTCATTGATGAAATGTCGGAGCGATTTTTCTTCCGCACCGAAATCGCCCGACATTCATCAATTATCCAGGTCTGTTGAAAAACGGCACTTTAAGCCCGCCCCCCTCTGAAAGGCGCTAAAGTCACGCACACGGGGAGCGGCAGAACTGCAGCGCTGCTCAAGGTAAGTTTTGCAACATACCTATTTATTGTCATGTGTCCCTGACAGTACAATGAAAATCTTTCTTTGCATAGCACAACAGAACATAGAAGGCATTGACTACAATTATACATGTAAATACACCCATGAATTAATAAATTAATAAAGTTCAAATAACAGATGGAGGGATATTAATGTTCAGAGTTCTGAGCCAAGTTTAATAGCCTGATAGCTGTGGGGAAGTAGCTATTCCTAAACCGGGTTGTTGCAGTCTTCAGGCTCCTGTACCTTCTACCTGAAGGTAGCAGGGAGATGAGTGTGTGGCCAGGGTGGTGTGGGTCCTTGATGATGCTGCCAGCCTTTTTTGAGGCAGCAACTATGATAAATCCCCTCGATGGAAGGAAGGCCAGAGCCGTTGATGGACTGGGCAGTGTTTACTACTTTTTGTAGTCTTTTCCTCTCCAGGTCACTCAAATTGCCGAACCAAGCTACGATGCAACCGGTCAACAAGCTCTCTACTGTGCACCTGGAGAAGTTAGAGAGAGTCCTCCTTGACAGACCAACTCTCCATAATCTTTTCAGGAAGTAGAGACGCTGATGAGCTTTCTTAATAATTGCATCTGTGTTCTCGGACCAGGAAAGATCTTCACAGATGTGCACGCCCAGGAATTTGAAGCTCTTGACCCTTTCAACCATCGACCTGTTGATATAAACAGGACTGTGGGTCCCCATCCTACTCCTTCCAAAGTCCACAATCAGTTCCTTGGTTTTGCTGGTGTTGAGGGCCAGGTTGTTGTGCTGGCACCATATGGACAGTCGCTCGATCTCTCTTCAAAACTCTGACTCATCCCCATCAGTGATGCGTCCCACAACAGTGGTGTCATCAGCGAACTTGATGATGGAGTTCACGCTATGACCGGCTATGACCGGCATGTTGATATAATCACATAGAAAGCTCATCAATGCCTCTACTTCCCCAGACGTTTGAGGAGATTTGGCACATTGCCAAATACTTTATCAAACTTCGATATGCTTCTACAGTGAAGAACACGCTGACTGGTTGCATCGTGCCCTTATTCATAAATTTGATCGAAGGTGGCTGCCGAAAGTGGTGGACATTGCTCGGTACATCAAGGGTACTGACCTCCCCACCATCCAAGAGATTTACAAAAGCTCTGCCTCAAGAAGGCAGCTAATATCATCAAAGACCCACATCAGCCTGGTCACACTGTCTTCTCGTTGCTCCAATAAGCTAGAAGGTACAGGAGCCTCAGAATGGTGCAGTGCTGGCTCGAAGGGCCGAATGGCCTCCTCCTGCACCTATTTTCTAACCAATACCTCCCAATTCAAGAGCAGCTTCTTACCACCAACCATCAGGTTTTTCAACTACCCCGCACAACCCTAACCACCAACCTACCTCAACACCAAACCACGATGGACTTTGCACTACTATTAGCAATGTTACAAAATTTTGAGATTTAAAAAATCAAGATCCCATCAGATAAAGCATATCCCATCTTTATCCCATCAGATAAAGCATAAAAATAACTTTAATTTGACACCTAATTCACTTTCATATCTTCAGTATTAAAAATGTTATGGCCATTTTCATACTCGGAAATTGCTTCCTATTGCTTTTCTATTGACTTGTCACAAAAGTTGTGATCAAGGACAGTCAAAAGCCCATAACTTCCTTAAAATTTAAGAGAACTTAATAAATTTTCAGTTATTATAGATTGAAGTATTCTGAAACAAATATGAAACAATCTTGTTAAAGAAGGAACTGCTGAAGCTGGAGAATCGAGGGTTACACAAAAAGCTGGAGAAACTCAGCGGGTGCAGCAGCATCTAAGGCGCGAAGGAGATAGGCGACGTTTCGGGTCGAGACCCTTCTTCAGACTTACTTGGATGACCTGAAATTAAAGCATATAATTAGTTAGTTACCCAATTGTAGCTAATTACAAAATTCAATTACTAGATCTAAACATTTATAAATTTCTTTTAAAAAATTTTTAAAAAAATTTAAAGCCTAAGTGTCCAATTAACAGTCGCACAATAATTCACAATATAACATGATTTTTAAATCTAATTGTCATTAATTTATAGGCCAAATTGAAGGAATTCAGTGTTCAATGCCTGTAAATTAATGGTAAGTTTTGTAACATACCTACTACTATGGTTGCTCTAGGGTTCGGCAACCTACGGCCCACGGGCCAGATCCGGCCCGTAAACCGAAATCATCCGGCCCGCAGGGGTATTTTCTTTCAATTAGTTTTCGCGACCTTGGAACTGCAGCCAGTCCCGGGGACACGAGCTGACCTGGGCGCTACAGCCGCTCCCGGAGACCCGAGCTGATCTGGGAATTGCAGTCAGTCCCGGGGCAGGTGAGCTGATCTAGCAACAGCAGCCAGTGAATAGAGCCTACGGACTTCGGTTTTTACACTACCATGGTCTAATTTACAGATAATTTATTAAATATTATTTTTTGTTGTCGCACCTAATGTACCTGTAAAGCTACAGCACAACAGAATTTCTTTTTTTTTTTCAGTTCTTCTCCAGTGCAAATGACAAATTAAAGGGCCTGTCCCACCAGCATGCAACTCCATGCGATGAGCGCGATCAAACTAGAAGCGGGGGCCGCGCGGAGGTCGGGTGAGTGGCGCAACGCGGCGCAAAGTGAGGCGAACTTGGAGCGAAGTCTAAGGTAAGTTCGCCAGGACAGAGAGGGGCACACAGAGAGGGGCACCGAGGCACACACACACACACAGGACCACGGAGCCACACACATAGAGGGTCACGGAGGCACTTACAAATAGGTTCACGGAGGCACGATGTCGGGGCGGTGTGTAAATGTCGAGGCGACGGCGAGCCGACAAGCCGTTGCCGCGCGGAATTTTTGGACATAGTCAGTTTTTCGGAGCCCCGCGCGGTGTCGGGACGAACTCGGGACAAACTCCGCACAATTCCGCACGGCTCCGGCGATCGAAGTGGGACCGGCCCCGCGACGCCGGACGGCTCAAGCGACCACGTTAGGTCGCGCTAATCGCATAGAGTTGCATGCTGGTGGGACAGGCCCTTAACTCTCTTGACTCCCTTCAGCATCTGTCCAGATGCCTCTTAAATGTTGTTACGGTTCCTATCACCACCTCAGGCACCTTATTCCAGGTACCAATTACTCGTTGTGTGAAACATTTACCCATCCGATCTCTTCTAAACTTCCTTCCTCCCACCTTAAGACTATGTCCCAACGTTTAGACGACTCTCCTATTGGAAAAGTAGGCTGGCTACCTATCCTGTCCATGCCTCTCTTAATTTTGCATAAATATGAGACTCTGCCTGGAAGGAAAATCAGAACGCTTCTATCAGACGTGGTCTGCATTTATAGAATTACTACAAAGATTGGGTAATCAAAGATCAGGAGTACCTCGGGCCTTGGTAGGGGGGGGATGAAAAACTATCGAGTTGGTGGATTCCTTTTGCGTGATATATATAACATAATAACTGGCTTTTTTTCTTCTTTTTTTTCTTTTTTTTTTCTTTTTCCTTTTCTTTTTTTAGGGCCTATCTTTTAACCCCCTTTTCTAATTCTTTGACCAAGGGTTTCTTCTCCCCTTTGGCACGCTCTTTCACTATCACAACTCTTTTCACATTTCACTCTCTTTCTCTCTATTCTTTTTCTTTAAAAGCCATAAAATTATGGGGTACAATGATTGTAACAGTATATATGTGTACATTGATGTATTTACCTCTAATAAATAAAAACATTTTTAAATAAAAAATTTTGCATACCAATCCAACTCAATTGGCTTCAGGAAGCGAAGCAGTACACACGCCACGTACGCCGAAGTATAGGTGGTCAAAAGCTTCAAATTCCTAGGAATAACCATCACCAGCATTTTGTCCTGAACCAGCCACATCAAATCTATGGCCCAGAAAACACACCAACGCCTCTACTTTGTGAGACGGCTTAGGAAGTTTGAGCAACCCTCACCAACTTCTATAGATGTACATTTGAAAGTATTTTATCAAGATGCATCGCAGCATGGTTTGGGAACAGCTACATCTACAACCGCAAGAAATTGCAAAGAGTTGTGGACATGTCCCACAATATTCCACAAACCGACCTCCCTTCCATTGACTCCATCTACACCTCACGCTGCCTCGGCAAGGCCAGCAGCATAAGCAAGGACCAATCTCGCCCCAGTTCACTCCCTCTTCTCCCCTCGCCCATCAGGCAAGCGGTACAGAAGTGTGAAAACGCATGCCTCTATATTCCGGGTAGACAAAAATGCTGAAGTAGTCGAGCTATTTATTTAAAAAAACGGACTTACCGGCAGTCGGAACGAATCTCCAAAAATAGATCGCACTCCGAGAAAATAAAGCTCCGGATTGCATGGGGAAAACCGCATTTCAACCCCGCCCCCCCCTTAAAGGCGCCAAAGTCGTGCACACGGCCAGCGGCAGAACTGCAGCACCGCTAAAGGTAAGTTTTGTAACATACCTACTATGGGTACTGTCTGTGTGGAGTTTGTACATCCTCCATGTGAAGAAGTGGGTTTTGTCCGAGTGCTTCGGTTTCATCCCACACTCCAAAGACATACAGGTTTGTAGATTAATTGGCTTAGGTAAAAAAATTTGTACATTGTCCCTAGCGTGTAGAATAGTGCTAGTGTACGTGGTGCTCGCTAGTCGGTGGGCCGAAGGGCCTGTTTCCGCACTGTATAACTAAACTAAAGTGACAAGGTATAGGAGCCTAAAGATGTACATCCAGGTTAAGAAGTAGCTTCTTCTCAACAAAGTCTACCGAAAAGTCCATCCCAACATCCCGCAGCCTCCTTTGTTCCTGACGTTAACAGGCTCAGCTGATGTAAACAGTGTCCCGGTGGCCTGAACATTGAATTCTCCCAATTTCGTTAGCCCTTGTTGTCTCCTCCCCTTCCTAGCACTCCCTCAGCCCTCGGGCTCCACTTCCTCCTTTATCATTTCTTCTCCACCCACCCCCCCACCCTCCATCAGTCTGAAGAAGCGTTTCGGCCCGAAACGTTGCCTATTTCCTTCGCTCCATAGATGCTGCTGCACCCTCTGAGTTTCTCCAGCATTTTTGTCTACCTTCGATTTTCCAGCATCTGCAGTTCTTTCTTAAACAGCCAATATAAACTCTCCTTATTACTCAATTTCTGCAATAACATCCTTTTCAGCACCCTCTCTAGCTGAATCACATCTTTCCCGTGGTGTGGCGTCTGCAACAGCACACAATGCTCCAAGTGTGGCTTAATCAACATTTTATTCAACAGTAATAGACACTAGACAATAGACAATAGGTGCAGGAGTAGGCCATTCGGCCCTTCGAGCCAACACCACCATTCAATGGGATTATGGCTGATCATCCCCAATCAGTACCCCATTCCTGCCTTCTCCCCATATCCCCTGACTCCGCTATTTTTAAGAGCCCTATCTAGCTCGCTCTTGAATGCATCCAGAGAACCGGCCTCCACCGCCCTCTGAGGCAGAGAATAGTAAGATTGAACGAGAACTTACCAGTTCGAAGGTTGATCTTTATTTCATGAGGAGTTGCGGTGAGGGATTTTGTGAAGAACCCGCCAGCACGCATGCGCGACATTCTTCAAAGTAGCGGTGTGGAATCACAGAAACCAATAACAGAAATGACTTGGCATAGTAAGATTGAAGAGACTCTAATTACCAGTTGAGTATGATCGAGGGTTGGGAGCGGAGGGCACAAAATCCCTCACCGCAACTCCTCATGAAATAAAGATCAACCTTCGAACTGGTAAGTTCTCGTTCAATCTTACTATTTCATTTCGGAGTCACGTGAGTGACTTCGTGAAGACTTCAAAGCTTCTGTGATTGCACGCCCTGGACCACGTCCATGCTGACACACCACTGGCAAGGATGGATGGGAGTAAACAATTCTGTCAAACTGGTTATACTGAAAAACAATAAGAATATTTATTAGTAAACAAAGCAAAAAAAACCCTCATTCGGGGACACCTCCACGTTCTTGACCTGCATTCAGCACGGCCTCCGCGAACTGTAGAGGAGCAGCAACAGGCTTATTGTAAAATCGCTGAAACACAGCTTCATTCGCCCATCCTGCTGTAGCCAGAATATGGTCCATGGGCACCTCCATGACCCTCGCCGCCGACGTAGATGCAGCCCTGGTGGAATGGGATTTGAACACATTAGTGTCGATACCTGACTTACCCAAGACGATCCTGAGCCACCTGGATATCGTCTGGACTGTCACTCGATGGTGAGGTTTCTTGTGAGTGACAAGCAGGTATCTTTCCATTCCCCTTATGTGCCTCGTCACCTTGATATAGTGACGGATATGGGTGGCTAAACATAGCCTTGCATCTGCGGGGTATGCCGGGAACTTCAGCTGCAGCCCTGTGCACCCAGGTCTATGCTGCTTTAGTAGCTCATCGATAAAGAAGACTACTTCTGCAGGGGTAGAGATCATTCTGTCGATGCGGATTTTATGCAGTGTCTGTACCCTCTGCGCTGAAGTCAGTGCTAGTAACATCACCAGCTTCATGGTGAGTTTGTCCAGCTCTAGCCCCTCCATGGGGGTCCTGAGCAGGGTTAGTACGTTCCTGACATCCCAGGTGATATTATAGCGTGGTCTAGGCGGATTCAAATTGAATATACCCCGCATGAGTCTGGACACTGGGCAGTAGGCTTCCCATTTTCGGATGTGGGAGAGGTATCGCCACCTGGTGGACTCTCGGCACGATGCTCCAATGGTATCCATAGTTCTGAGGGATAGGCCATACTGCAGTAATGGCCGGTTTAGAATCTGCAAGCCAACAAATTCAGATAACTATGGCAGGGATGTGGCTCCCCCGATACGGGGTTGGTGACCAATTGTGGGCAACCCTCTAAGAGGACCCAAGGCTGACTGCTCATGTCAAAGACCACCGGATACCATGGCTGCGTAGGCCAGTCGGGTATAATAAGAATGCCCTTAGCAGCATCCATCTGGATTTTTCGCAATACCCGACTGATGAGGCAAAACGGGGGGAATGCATAGAAAAACCACTTCCCCCAGTCCAGCGAGAATGCATCCATCGCCATTGCCCCAGGATCTGGTTCCCACAAAACGTATGTTGGTACCTGATGGTTCAACTGTGACGCAAAGAGGTCGATATCCGGTTTACCAAATTTGGCTGTGACTTTAGCAAAAATTTGAGGATGCAACATCCATTCGATGTTGTCATTGAACTTGCGTGACCTGGTGTCCGCCACAGTATTGAGCTCACCTGGTAAATAGGTAGCTGAAATCCAAATATTCCTTTCAATACACCAGAGCCAAATTGTATTAGCCAATTCATCACATGAAATTGACCTGGTACCGCCCATATGGTATAAATATGCCACCGCCGTGGTATTGTCTATTTGGATACGGACATGAGCGTCAATAAGATTGGAACAATAAGCTCGAAGTCCGTGAAATGCTGCAAGCATCTCCAAATAGTTTATCCCTTGTGACAACAACATAGTAGATTCAAGAGTGTCCCATCTGCCCCCACAACTAGAATAGTTGTCCGTAGCTCCCCAGCCATAGGAGCTTGCATGTATGGTTTGCAAGTATACCATCGGATTGGGCACAATAATGGGTTTAAATGAGCTACTAATATGGCGCACCCACCATTGTAACTCAATCTTAGCTTTAGAAGGCAGCTGCATTGGTCTGTCGAAATGACCGGCGTTCTGCTTTAACGCGGAGATCTTGGCTCTTTGCAAGTTTTGATAATGCAAAGGCCCGTATTGAGCTGCTGGAAACAATGCTACGATCTTGCCAATCACCTTAGCTGTTTGTCTAATTGATGGTATACTGGCGCAGGCTAAATCTTGACATGCTTGGGTGACATCCCCAACCTTATTAGTCGGTATGGTGGCCCTCATGCGATTGGAATCCACCGTGAACCCCAGATAGTCCATAACCTGGGAAGGGCAGAACTTCGACTTGTCTGGATGGACAATAAACCCCAGCCGCTGAAAAATTGCCACAGTGGCTGAGACTGCCCGTTCAGCTGACTCCAGGGTATGGCCAACAATCAATATATCATCCAAATAGGCCATCACGATATGATGCTGTTTCCGTAACTGGGCCATGATGGGTTTCAGTAATTTAGTAAACAATCTAGGGGCTGTAGTAAGCCCATTTGGCAAAGCCCTGTATTGCCAGAGCTGACCCATCCAGACAAATTTTAAGAACTTCCTGTGTTGTTTCCGAATGGATACAGAATAGTATGCATCTTTTAAATCAATGCATGCCATAAAGCAGCCATGAGAAATCAATGACTTGGCTGTCTCAAAAGTGTCCATTTTAAAATGGGTGTATGTTACAAAAGTATTCAAATGGGTCAGATCAATAATCACTCGACAGCCTCCATCCTTCTTAGGCCTAGTAAATATATTTGATACAAATTCAATTGGTTCGTGCATAGCTTTTTCTATCACGCCTTTTTCTTCTAACCTTAAGATCTCAGCTTAGCCTGCTGCCTGTTCAACGGCAGACAGCGTAAACGTCCGATTGGGGATATGCTGGGATGGAGGAATGTCGCCGTTAATAAACTCAATCTCATGACCTTGAATACTTTGCAAAACAAACTCATCGGAAGTGATAGTTTCCCATGCCCCCAAAAAGAACCGAAGGCGCCCACCAACATGTGAAGTTAAATGCACAGATAAGTGAAAACCAGACCGCCTTACCTCCCTGGTTACCGGCGGTCCCTGACATGTTTGGGTGGTCGTGGAGGTGCTGGGTTGGGCTGGTGCTGCGGTGTCCGCATCTTCCACTGGGGCCGCTGCGGGCCTTGCCCTAAAAAAGGCCGCGGCTGCTGGGGCTGCTGGTAGCGAGGCGGAGCTGGAGCGTAGGTCCTTGTCGATCTGGACACAGGGCCTCGCAGCCGAACAAATGGAGCTTTCGGGGCCGGCGGTCTGGGGGCGATCTGAGGCCGCATGAGTCCCACCGTCTTGGCATGTTCATCGAGCTCTTTGACCCTCTTCGGGAGGTCGTCCCCGAAGAGCTGTCTAGGCGGCGGCGGAGGCGACGCCTTGCACAACCCAGCAAATTTTGGGTTGAGCGTGGGGCGGATGCTGCTTTTTCTGAAAGCATTGATTTCATGCTGCGTGGCACAAAGCAGCGCCAGGGCATCCTCCTGCTCCAGATTGAGGTCTTCACCATCTACCGACCACACAAATGCGGTAATACCGGCCGTGAGCAGCCTCAGAATTCGTTGGAGCTTTAACTGCTGGGTTCTGATGGCCGAACCGATGTTGCCCCATATTGGCGTATTGACCACAGGCACGTTGAGGGAGTTGCAGTTGGAAGGGGCCTTATGCCGATTGATGGCCTGAGAGAGAACGTCCTCCTGGAGCTGGTGGTTGGTGAGGAAGTCCACGGTGGCAGCCAGTTTCGGGTTGAGGGGAAGCCCTGCTGTCTCTGGGGCAGCAAATTTTGCCGCCACATCCAGAAGTTCTTCCGGCGGCACTTCCGAGGGAACCGGTGTAGGGTCTGCGAAGTCTGCCTCTTCTGGTTGCCCCAGGCTGGCTATAGAGACCGGTGACACCTCCCTGTGCCGTTTGATGCTGGATGCCTCCTGCCGTTGGTTATGTAACAGGAGCTCCAGTAGCCGCTCCATACGGTCAATACGCCCTTCGCCCTGAACACTCGGGCGGTCGGAGTCCTCAGGCTCTGAAATACTACCGAGGCTCCTATCATCGGCCTGCACCTCGTCGAGGTGAACCCGGTGCCGGAATATGTCGCTGCCAGCCGCCGCAGCGAAGCTGAGCGATTCCCGCGCGGGAGGTGTGTTCAACCGGCCCGTTCGCGGGGCTGGATTCAGCCGCGGGACTGACTCACTTACCAACACCCGGCGGGGTCACCACATCGGCGGCCTGGATCGCCTCAGCGCAGAGAGAACAAGGAGGGAAGAGACAAAGACTAAAGGGCCTGTCCTACCAGCATCCGACTCCATGCGATGAGCGCGATCAAACTAGAAGCGGGGGCCGCGCGGAGGTCGGGTGATCCCCTGTACAGGGCCACACAAAAAGCTGGAGAAACTCAGCGGGTGCAGCAGCATCTAAGGAGCTCCTTAGATGCTGCTGCACCCGCTGCATTTCTCCAGCTTTTTGTGTAACCCTCGATTCTCCAGCATCTGCAGTTCCTTCTTTAACAAAACCCTGTACAGGGCCGTTCCCACCAGCATGCGCCTGCAAGCGGCAAGCGCGACCAAACCAGCAGTAGGGGCCGCGCGGAGGTCGGGTGAGTGGCGCAACGCGGCGCAAAGTGAGGCAAACTTGGAACGAAGTCTGAAGGTAAGTTCGCCAGGACAGAGAGGGACACACAGAGAGGGGCACAGAGGCACATACACAGAGGGCCACGGAGCCACACACAGAGAGGGTCAAGGAGGCACCTACAGAGAAGGTCACGGAGGCATGACGTCGAGACGGTGTGTAATTCGTCGAGGTGACAGCGAGCCGACAAGCCGTCGCCACGCAGAATTTTTGAACATAGTCAGTTTTTTGGAGCCCCGCGCGATGTCGGGACGAACTCCGCACAATTCCGCACGGCTCCGGCGATCAAAGTGGAACCGGCCCCGCGACGCCGGACGGCTCAAGCGACCATGTTAGGTCGCGCTCATCGCATGGAGTTGCATGCTGGTGGGACAGGCCCTTTAGACTTTTGCTTTCCACCCCAGTGAGGAAGTGTTGGTGAACTCACTGTGGTGGATGTTAAATTTGTGTTTATTGTGTGTTTTTGTTACTTTTAATATATGTATGACTGCAGGCACAAAATTTCGTTCAGACCAAAAGGTCTGAATGACAATAAAGGTAATCTGAATCTGAATATCTTCAGAAAGTTGGAAATATCCAAATGAAGCTTTTTTTTTTAACACAGATAGATATTAAAAGTAAGATTTTAATTTATGTAATTTCTATTGCTTAGTTTCAGAATATATCCAAAGTAGTTTTCAAACACTATAGCAGTGCAGCCCACGTGCGTTAAAGCTCCCACAAGCACCAAGATAATAATGATGAAAAGATAATAATGACCAGATCATCTCTTTTTAGTCTTAATGTCTGAAGGATAAATGTTGACAACAATTAGTTATTCAGACTAGTGCTATTGAATTTATTTACATCCTGCAGATAAAACTTTAGTTTCATTTGAAATTGAGGGCTTCCTACAAAACAAATGTTAAAAAGGTCATAAGGAATAGGAGTAGCATTAAGCCACTTGGACCATCAAGTCTACTCTGCCATTCAATCATTGCTGATCTCTCTCTCCCTCCAAACCCATTCCCCTGCCTTCTCTCCATAATCCGCCACACCCATACTAATCAAGAATCAATCTATCCAGCTTTGAAAATATCCACTGACTTGGCCTCCACAGCCTTCCATGGCAAAGAATTCCACAGATTCTTCACCCTCTGACACAAATAAAGGGCCTGTCCCACCAGCATGCAACTCTATGCGATTAGCGCGACCTAACGTGGTCGCTTGAGCAGTCCAGCATCGCGGGGCCGGTCCCACTTCGATCGTCGGAGCCGTGCGGAATTGTGCCGAGTTCGTCCCGAGTTCGTCCCGACACCGCGCGGGGCTCCGAAAAACTGACTATGTCCAAAAATTCCGCGCGGCAACAGCTTGTCGGCTCGCAGTCGCCTCGACGCATTACACACCGCCCCGACATCGTGCCTCCGTGAACCTATCTGTAGGTGCCTCCGTGACCCTCTATGTGTGTGGCTCCGTGACCCTCTGTGTGTGTGTGTGTGCCTCTGTGCCCCTCTCTGTGTGCCCCTCTCTGTCCTGGCGAACTTACCTTAGATTTCGCTCCAAGTTCGCCTCACTTTGCGCCGCGTTGCGCCACTCACCAGACTTCCGCGCGGCCCCTACTGCCGGTTTGGTTGCGCTTGCCGCATGCAGGCGCATGCTGGTGGGAACGGCCCTGTACAGGGGATCACCCGACCTCCGCACGGCCCCCGCTTCTAGTTTGATCACGCTCATCGCATAGAGTTGCATGCTGGTGGGACAGGCCCTTAATTTCTTCTCATCTCCTTCCTAAAATGTCCTTTAATTCTGAGGCTCTGACCTCTAGTCTTGGATTCTCCTGCCCGTAGAAACATCAGAGTTTGTGAACAGAATTTGTGGCTCCGTATTTTCCAAACAATACTGCACTCAGAGGGATATCGCAAAACAATGAAGTAGGGTACACAAGTGTTAAAGAAGGAACTGCAGATGCTGGAGAATCGAGGGTACACAAAAGGCTGGAGAAACTCAGCCTTTGTGTACTCAGGGTACACAAGTGATGAGCAGTTTTCAGAAGATGATACCTGCAGTAAAGTGCCTATAAATGTTCTGAATTCCAGGATCATCAGATTAATACTTGAGCAGTCATGAATTCATGGTGAGTATGTAGAATGAACTGTCGGAGGAGGTAGTAGAGATGGGATTATTGCAACTTTTAAAAGACATTTGGACAGGCTCAAGTATGGCAAAGGTTTAGAGAGATATTGGCCTAACGTAGGCAACTGGGATTAGTTTAGGAAGGCAGCTTGGTCAGCGTGGATGTGTTGGTTTCAAGGACCTATTTCTTTGTTGTGTGACTCTACGACTCTTTGAATCAGTTATGATGTGAAATGTAAGAATGAATGAATAGGTTTATTTGCCAAGTATTCACATACAAGGAATTTGCTTTGGTGCTCCGCCCGCAAGTAACACATGGCATACAGTGACAGTTAGGAACGACACATAAAACATTAATAATAAAGCATTATCGATTAAACATGTGAATTAAATAAAATACCAGAGCAAAAGGAGGCTGCAGATTTTTGGTTATTAAGTAGAGCTACTACTCATGGAAAAAAAGCTGTTTTGATGTCTGGCTGTGGCAGCTTTGACAGTCCGGAGTCGGTGGGGCGCTGCAAGCCGGCAGCTGTCTGTCTTTTTTGTTTTTTTGTTTTGTTTTTAGTATGTTTCAGTGCACCGTTTAAATGTTTCTTGGTGTGTCTTGTGTGGGGGGTGGTGTGGGGGGGCGGTTAAGGGGGAACCCGTTTTGGCCGCCTCTTCCACGCAGAGGCGAATTTTCCATGTGGCCTCCCCCGTGGCCTAACAACAAGGATCGGCGCAGCCTTTCCCGGAGACGCGCCCGGGACTTCAGCGGCGAGCGCAGCGTGGACACTCGGCGGGGAGCGGGCGAGCCCCCGCTGGGACTCGCCGGAAGGGAGCGCTTCATTCCGCTGGCCCGCGGCAGTCGGCAGCCTGAAGCCGCGGTCTGCAGGGCTCCAGCGGGGAGCGGCGTCCGCAGCCCGGGATCCCTCGTGGGGGACACGGGGGAAGATGGAGCCACCACCGCCGGCCCGCGGCCTACTGCTACCGCGGGTCCGGCATGGACTTACCATCACCCCCGGAGGGGAGCTTCGACCGCCGGCCCTGCGGTCTGCGGTGCTTCTGGCAGCGGCGGGAACTTTAAATCTTCAACCGGCGGCCTATACCAGCCTGAAGCCGCGGTCTCCGGTGGGGATAGCCGACCCTGGACTTTACCTTGTCTGGCCGCCTGCAGCGACGGCTGCGGAGGGTTGAGGTCCCGACCACGGGGGAACGTGGAGGAGGACTGGCAAATGTTGTGCCTTCCCCCACAGTGACGAATGCTGTGGTGGATGCTTATGTTACATTTTTATCGTGTATTTGTGTGTTCTTTATTATTGTATGCTGCTGACAAAAGCCCTACTAGGGACAAGTGTTGCGAATTAACCTTGGCTCAAAACACTATGATGCATACATTAGCTGATCGGACGATTCGCTGCAGCCTCCAGGTGTCGTGCTTGGTGGCTGAGCCAAACCAGACCATGGTGGAGAAGGTGAGGACAGACTCTACGATGGCCGTGTAGAATTGGACCATCATTGCCTCAGCTGCCGCAGGAAGTACATCCTCTGTTGGGCAGTCATGGGCTGCATTGCTCACCCATGAGAAAGTCACAGCGAGGTATAATCACATGTTTTCAAAATAATGAAGGGCTTTCTTTATTTAAGAAGCAGGAGAAGACTTCTTCCTTCCAGTGTGGATGTCTGCCTGAAAGAAAATGGTTCTTGTTAAAGGTTTCAAATTGATGTTTTCTGGAAGTGAATGTGATAGACAACAGAATGTGTAGAGAACAAAATAGAGAGAGTACAGAGGAGATTTACTAGAATGTTGCCTGGGTTCCAGCAACTAAGTTACAGAGAAAGGTTGAACAAGTTAGGTCTTTATTCTTTGGAGCGCAGAAGGTTAAGGGGGGACTTGATTGAGGTCTTTAAAATGATGAAAGGGATAGACAGAGTTGACCTGGATAAGCTTTTCCCATTGAGGGTAGAGAAGATTCAAACAAGAGGGCATGACATGAGAATTAAGGGACAGAGGTTTAGGGGTAACATGAGGGGGAACTTCTTTACTCAGAGAGTGGTGGCTGTGTGGAATGATCTTCCAGCAGAAGTGGTGGAGGCAGGATCGATTTTAACATTTAAAAGTAAAGTGGATAGGTATATGGACGGGAAGGGAATGGAGGGGTATGGTCTGAGTGCAGGTAGATGGGACTAGGGGAAAATAAATGGTCGGCACGGACTGGAAGGGCCGAGAAGGCCTGTTTCCGTGCTGTAATTGTTATATGGTTATATGGTTATATGGTTATATGGTTATATGGTTATATGGTTATATGGTGATGTTTCAACTCGATCAGGCCACACGAAATAAGACTGGACAGTTCCTATTGCAATGCACGCTGAGCTTTCTTTCTACAGCACCAAATGAGTGATGTCAGTCCTTATGCAATGCACCTTCAGATTCTTATGAAGCAATGAACAAAACAAAATACTGGAGGAACTCAGCAGGAATTCCATGTGTTTAGTTTAGTTTAGTTTAGAGATACAGCACGGAAACAGGCCCTTCGGCCCACCAGGTCCGCACCGACCAGCTATCCCCGCACTTTAACACTATCCTACACCCACCAGGGACAGTTTTTACATTTACCAAACCAATTAACCTACAAACCTGTACGTCTTTGGAGTGTGGGGGGAAACTGAAAATCTCGGGGAAAACCCGCAACTGGTCACGGGGAGAACGTACAAACTCCGCACAGACAGCACCCACAGTCGGGATCGAACCCGAGTCTCTAAGGCAGCACCTCTACCCGCTGCGCCACCGTGCCTATCTAAAATCCTCTTCAATGCCATTATTATATCTGCCTCCACCACCACCCCTGGCAATACGCTCCAGGCCCCCACCACTGTCATAAGATCATAAGGAATAGGAGTAGAATCAGGCCATTTGGCCCATCAAGTCTACACCATTCAATTGTAGCTGAGCTATCTCTCCCTCCAAACCCCATTCTACTGTCTTCTCCCCATAATCCCTAACACCCATACTAATCAAGAATCTATCTAGATCTACCTTAAAAATATCCACTGATAGGACTCTCTGTGTAAACAACTTTATTAAACTTTCCCCCACTCACCTTTTACCTATGCTCTCTGTTAAAAAGATTATAACTGTCTTCATTATCTGTGCCTCTCATAAGTGTATATACTTCTATCAAGTCCTCCCCTGCACCTCCAATGTTCCAGAGAAAACAATCTAAGTTTATCCAAACGCTCCCTGCAACTGAACACCTCGAATCCAGACAGCATTCTGGTAATCCTTCGATCCAAATTCGCCCTGCAACTGAAACCCTCTAATCCAAAGCAGCATTCAAACCTCCTCTGTACCCTTTCCAAAGCCACACCTTTCCTGTAATGGAGCGACCAGAACTGCACCCAAAACTCCAAATGCTGCCGAACCAAAGTCCTACGGAGCTTCCCTTATCAAGTATCTATTCACTGTAAATGGAGCGATTGTAATCATATATTGTCTTTCTGCTGTGTGGTTAGCACGCGACAAAAAAAGCTTTTCGCTGTACTTTCTTCCTCTTTCGTGTGGCTTGCGCAGCCTAAAGTTGTAGGACAACTTGTTCTATTTGATCTTCCGTTTGTGCACGTCGAGTTGATTGCATTAGTCGAAACAGGGCGGACCACAATCTTCCACCCCAGTACACATGACAATAAACTAAACAGGAACTGAAACTGAGCTGGATCATGACTTCCTGACATACTCAATGCCCCCGAGCAATGAAGGCAAGCATCCCGAATGCCTTCTTTATCATTCTATCTACTTGTGCTGCCACCTTCAGTGAGCAACAAACTTGGACTCCAAGATTCCTCTGCACATCAGTGCTGTAAACACTCTTACTATTGACCAGATACCTTTTCCTTCCATTCACCCTCTCAAAGTGCAACACCACACGCTTGCTCGGGTTAAACTCCATCTGCCATCTCCATATGACATGACCTAGCATGTACAAAGCTAAACCGACTGTCCCTAATTAACCCTTTCTCTTCCAAATTGGAGTAAGTCCTATCCCGAAGAATCCTCTCAAATGGTTCCATTAGCAGTGACGTGAGGCTCACTGGCCTATATTTCTCTGGATTCTCTAAACTTCCCTTCTTAAATAAAGGAACAACATTAGCTACTCCCCAGTCCTCCAGTGGCCAGAGAAGATACAAAGATCTTTGTCAAGGCTCCCACAATGATCTCTCTTGCCTCTCTCAATAACCTGGGAATAATTCCATCAGGTCTTGGGGATTTATCCACATTAATGTTCTAGAAGATTCCCAACACCTCCTCCTCCATAAACTGAAACTGCCCTTCGTATTAGTATTCTCCACACTGACCTCACTGTCTTTAGATTTTAGGGATATAGCGTGAAAACAGGCCCTTCGGCCCACTGTGATCTCCCTGTACACTAGCACTATCCTACACACTAGGGACAATTTACATTTACAGAAACCAATTCACCTACAAACCTGTGCATCTTTGGAGTGTGGGAAGAAACCACAGCACCCGGAGAAAACTCATACGGTCATAGAGAGAATGAACAAACTCCATACAGACAGTGAGGGTTGAAGCCGGGTTTCTGAAGCTGGGAGGCAGCAACTCTACCACTGCGCCACCATGTCTCTCTGTCCTCCATATCCTTCTCCTTGGTGAAAATAGATGCAAAGTGTTCATTTAGTACCTTTCCCACACCCCCTGCCTCCATTCTACCCTTTATCTGTGAGCAATAGACAATAGACAATAGGCACAGTAGTAGGCCATTCGGCCCTTCCAGCCAGCGCCGCCATTCAATGTGATCATGGCTGATCATCCACAATCATAACCTCTCATCCACAATCAGTTTAGTTTAGAGATTCAGCGTGGAAACAGACCCTTCGGCCCACCGAATCTGCGCTGACCAGCGATCCCCGCACACTAACACACGAGGGACAATTTTTAATTTTACTTTGGAGGTACGTGAGTGATTCCATGAAGAAGGCCCTCCAGGCCGCATGCGCAGCATTACGTCAGCCGCATTGGCGCAAGCGCCAGTCTGGCAGGACAGAACTCCTGCCGGTGGTAAGTTAAACTTAAAAGGTAAGTTTGTTTTTTTTACTTACCAGGGGTTTTTAGGCAGGAGCCTCATTTTACAGAGGTTTTTCCTGCCAGTTTCGCAGCCCGACAAGTTGCCGGTTATGGACTGTGGGGAAATTCCAGTCCGACCGCAAATGCGGATAAACCGGCAAAATTGATCGGGTTGCGAGATAAGGAGTCGCTAACAGTGCAGTTAGCGGCTCCCCAGCCTGCAGGGATGCCGTAAAAACAGCAGGGAATTTAAGCAGAGTCGCTGACAGTGAGGTCAGCGGCTCCCCAGCCTGCAGGGATGCCGTAAAAACAGCAGGGAATTTAAGCAGAGTCGCTGACAGTGGGGTCAGTGGCGCCCAGCCTGCGGGGATGTCGTGGGAACGGCAAGAAATTCAAGCAGAGTCACTGACAGGGGGGTCAGCGGCTCCCAGCCTGTGGGATGCCGTTGGAACGGCAAGGAAGCAACGCTGGAGCCACTGACAGTGGGGTCAGTGGCTCACAGATGTTGGTCCCCAGTCAAGAAATTACTGGGACTCATTCAGCCCCATTTGGACTCAGGTGAGTCGGGCTATAAAGGGTTTCTCCTTATAATAAAAAGTATGTATTTTATAGTGTCTTTGCACAGTAAAACGATTATTGACTTACACATTTTCAATGGATTGACTTATGCCTCAGGTTGTCACATTTAGCCATGAGGGTGTTCACTACAGTATGCATGGATAGCACCCAAAAAAGCAGTACATCTCTATTGAGGGGATCAGAAATGTTTGTTAAATATTAATGATACATTTGATACAATACAAATTACTGACATTTCCAGTTCATTTTAAGTGATATTGACAATAGTTCAGTTATAGAGAAATTGCAGCTGTAACATAAGGGAACTACATTGTCGGGTCCAAACCGGATATCAAGTTGTTAAAAAGATCTTGATACAAGTAATCACATCACAAGATTATGCAGTTGGTTATTGTAAATGTGTAAACATTACTTCACCAAGGGATTCCAGCTACATCCTTAGTCATGACTCTAATATCAGCACAACGACGGCAAAACATTGCAAACGCTGTGGCTGGACAGGATGGAATTGGCTGTTCATGCCATTACATTTTACATACTGGTCTACACTAGCAGAGCAGACCAGGGCTGGCATGATTTTTAAGATCATTTCCAATACCCACGGTCTCATTTTCAAGGCCACCAGAATCCTTAGAAGTATGGATTCAGCACTGTATATTAGTTAATAAACAATTACACAAGAGAAGGTCGGATCAGACTATTTCAAGGTGGCTGCAACAGGTATTAACATTGACGATTGTAGATCTCATTCCACCAGGTCAGCATCAACGTCAGTATATCATTTAGATAGTGTGTTCACATCTCATTATACTAGGGCAGCAGCTATGTTGGCGGCCAAAGGGAGGGATGTGTCCTTCGACCAAATTTTAGCGGCCGTCGGATGGGCAAATGAGCTGATGTTTCAGAATTTTATCATCGGCCGATTGCCAATCCAGGGCTGTTTGCAAATGACATTTTAAGTACCTAAATTTTAGGGGTACTGTTGTTTGTTTACATTGTTAAATAAACCCTATCATTACATTGAATACAATGTTATTACTAATGCATTTATTTCTCTTTCGAGTCAATCAAATGCAATGGGATGCCAAGATTGTAATCTGCGGCATGAAATCACAAAGCTTTGAACTCTTCACGGAATCACTCACGTGACTCCGAAGTAAAATAGTAAGATTAAATGAGAACTTACCAGTTTGAAGTTTGATCTTGATTTTATGAGGAGTTGCATTGGTGATTACGTGCCCGCCACGCTCAACCCTCTCTCATAAAAGATCATCTGGTAGTTCTCGAGTCACTGATCTTACTGTTTACTTCGGTGTTGTTTATTTGTGACTTTCATACCGCTGCTTTGAAGTTTGGTGCGCTTGCGGCCTGGCGGGCCTTCTTCACGTAATCGCCAACATAACTCCTCATAAAATCAAGATCAATCTTCAAACTGGTAAGTTCTCATTTAATCTTACTATTATACTAAGCCAATTAACCCACAAACGTGTGTACAAACTTTGGAGTGTGGGAGGAAACCAGAGATCTTGGAAAAAAACCCACGCAAGTCACGGGGAGAATGTAGAATAGAAACTCCATACAGACAGCGCCGATAGTCAGGATCGAACCCGGACCTCTGGTGCTATAAGGCAGCAACACTACCACAGCGCCACCTTCTTCCTGATGGCAGAAGTGAAATAAAAGCATGGCCAGGGTGGTGTGGGTCTAATGATACCAGCTGCCTCTTTCAGGCAGCGACACCTTTAGATCCCTTCAGTGGTGGGGAGGTCACCAGCGTGACGGACTGGGCAGTGTTTTCTGCAGGTCTTCTTTGTAATTTTTTGGCGTTCGGGTTGCCGAACCAGGCCGTGATGAAACCAGTCAATCTGCTCTCTGCAATGCACCAGTGGAAGTGCAAGAAAGTATTTGTCAACAGGCCAAATTTCTGCAGTCATAGAAACATAGAAACATAGAAAATAGGTGCAGGAGTAGGCCATTCGGCCCTTCGAGCCTGCACCGCCATTCAATGTGATCATGGCTGATCATCCAACTCAGTATCCCGTACCTGCCTTCTCTCCATACCCCCTGATCCCTTTAGCCACAAGTGCCACATCTAACGCCCTCTTAAATATAGCCAATGAACTGGCCTCAACTACCTTCTGTGGCAGAGAATTCCAGAGACTCACCACTCTCTGTGTAAAGAATGTTTTCCTCATTTCGGTCCTAAAGGAATTCCCCCTTATCCTTAGACTGTGACCCCTTGTTCTGGACTCCCCCAACATCGGGAACAATCTTCCAGCATCTAGCTTGTCCAACCCCTTAAGAATTTTGTAGGTTTCTATAAGATCCCCCCTCAATCTTCTAAATTCCATCGAGTACAAACCGAGTCTATCCAATCTTTCCTCATATGAAAGTCCTGACATCCCAGGAATCAGTCTTCTCAGGAAGTAGGGCCTTTGACGGTCTTTCTTCATGTGATCATGGCTGATCATCCCCAATCAGTACCTCGTTCCTGCCTTCTCCCCATAAACCCTGACTCCGCTATCTTTAAGAGCCCTATCTAGCTCTCTCTTGAAAGTATCCAGAGAACCGGCCTCCGCCGCCCTCTGAGGCAGAGAATTCCAGACTCACAACTCTCAGTGTGAAAAAGTGTTTCCTCATCTCCGTTCTAAATGGCTTACCCCTTATTCTTAAACTGTGGCCCCTGGTTCTGGACTCCCCTGACATCGGGAACATGTTTCCTGCCTCTAGTGTGTCCACACCTTTAATAATCTTATATGTTTCAAGAAGATCCCCTCTCATCCTTTTAAACTCCAGAGTATATAAGCCCAGCCGTTCCATTCTCTCAGCATATGACAGTCCCGCCATCCCGGGAATTAACCTTGTGAACCTACGCTGTACTCCCTCAATAGCAAGAATGTCCTTCCTCAAATGTGGAGACCAAAACTGTACACAATACTCCAGCTGTGGTCTCACTAGGGCCCTGTACTACTGCAGGAGGACCTCTTTGCTCCTATACTCAACTCCTCTTGTTATAAAGACCAACATGCCATTCTTCACTGCCTGCTGTACCTGCATGTTTACTTTCAGTGACTGATGAACATGGACCCCCAGATCCCGTTGTACTTTTCCCAACTTGACGACATTTAGCTAAAAATCTTTCTTCCTGTTTTTGCTACAAAAGTGGATTACCGCACATTTATCCGCATTATCCACATCTGCCATGCATCTGCCCACTCACCCAACCTGTCCAAGTCACCCTGCATTCTCATAGCATCCTCCTCACAGTTCACACTGCCACCCAGCTTTGAGTCATCTGAAAACTTGCCAATGTTAACTTGAATCCCTTCATCGAAATCATTGATGCATATTGTTAATTCTTGATTAGTACGGGTGTCAGGGGTAATGGGGAGAAGGCAGGAGAAGGGGGTTAGGATGGAGAGATAGATCAGCCATGATTGAATGACAGGGTAGACTTGATGGGCCAAATGGCATAATTGTGCTCCTCTCAGTTCTGACTCAATGGCCTTATAATTGCTCCCGTGTACCCTCATGAGCTTCTGCCTAATAACATTGTAGTTTGCCTTATGAAGGAAACAGTGAGGGATATAATTAAATTACTACTGGCAATGTCCCTTTAATTTTCTTAGGTAATGTAGTTTACTGTACATAAATCACAAATGTCATTGTTTAGTTTAGTTTAGAGATACAGAGCAGATACAGAGAAGGCCCTTCGGCCCACCTGCCACTAGGGGCGCTGCATTGAAGGCGTCTCTGCCTGCAGTCTGTCCATTTTTTTCCCATCTTTTTTTAATTTTAGTGTGTCTAACCAGTTTGTTTTGGGGATTCTTTCGTTTTTCTATGTGGGGGAGGCTAAGGGGGAAACCGCTTCCCAGTCGCTTCCTGGCGAGGATGCAACTATTTCTCCGAGTCGCGTCCTCGCGGCCTACCACTGGATCGGAGCAGCCTTTCCTACCGGAGACCGGGGAGTGGACCAGAGCTTCAGCAGCGGCGGCGCGGCGCTGGATTCACCACGGAGCGGGCGATGCCTTCCTGGATCGCCGTTTGAAGCTCCGGAGTGTTGGGCCCGCAGCTCCAACATCGTGGAGCTGTGGTTCGTGGAGCTCCCAACGCGGGTGGCGCTGACCGACATCGCGGAGTCCCTGGGGCCCTTTGCCGAGGGCCGCCAGCGTGAATCTCCGCCTGGCGCAGCCTGGGGACTTCGGGAGCCGCGGACTCTGGTAGGAAGCGGCCCATTCGGAGGTCCAAGCCGCTGAGGTTGGCCTCCAGTCCCGATGTCGGAGTTCCAACATCCCGACGAGCGGACCTGAGCGGCGGGCTGCCTGTAGCGGCGACTGCGGAGGGCTCCGGAGGCCCCGACCACGGGTGAACATCAAGGAACATCAGAGGAAGAGGACTCACATTGATGCCTTCCCTCACAGTGGGAAACTTTTGATTCTGCCGTGTGGGGATGTTTTATGTTGAACTCTATCGTGTGTTGGGTTCTTTATTTTATTGTATGGCTCTATGGTGAACACATTTCACTGTGCACATGTGACAAATAAATGTATCTTGTATCTTGTACCTAGTCCACGCCGACCAGCGATCCCTGCACACTAACACTATCCTACACACACTAGGGACAATTTACACTTTTACCAAGCCAATTAACCTACAAACCTGTATGTCTTTGGAGTGTGGGAGGGAACCGAAGATCTCGGAGAAAACCTACGTGGTCACGGGGAGAACGTACAAACTCCTTTCAGATAGCCCCGGTAGTTGGGATCGAACCCAGATCTCCGGTTGTGAGGCAGCAACTCTGCCGCTGCGCCGCATTACCTCAGTTCTTCACCTTCTCTCATTGTATAACTAAATAAACCACACATTTTACCAGCGCAAAACTCCCTGAAATTACATTAACAGCCGTACACCATGAAAGATACACCTGCAGTGAAAATTTTAACCTCTCCAGTTCCAAAAGTGACAGGTTTTATGGTAAAACTTTTGTCGCATGTTATGCGAATTGAAATTTATCACTGTTTTAAGGTTGTATCATTTTGTGAATTGTGTCATGCGACTGTTCTCTGTGCAGAAATTGCTTAGTTGCTGGAAGCTCTCCACCTTTGTCGAAGGCCACATCGAGAATGCGGGTCTGAATTGTAAGTGTCTCTTTTAAAGCACCCTTGTGGTTAGTTTGAGTTAAGGGCCTGTCCCACCAGCATGCAACTCCATGTGATGAGCACGACCTAACGTGGTCGCTTGAGCCGTCCGGCGTCGCGGGGTCGGTCCCACTTCGATCGCCGGAGCCGTATGAAATTGTGCGGAGTTCGTCCCGACATCGCACGGGGCACCGAAAAACTGACCATGTTCAAAAATTCCGCGCGGCGTCGGCTTGTCGGCTCGCAGTCGCCTCGACGCATTACACACCGCCCCGACATTGTGCCTCCGTGAACCTATCTGTAGGTGCCTCCGTGACCCTCTATGTGTGTGGCTCCGTGGCCCTCTCTGTGTGTGCCTCTGTGCCCCTCTCTGTGTGCCCCTCTCTGTCCTGGCGAACTTACCTTAAAGACTTCGCTCCAAGTTCGCCTCACTTTGCGCTGCGTTGTGCCACTCACCCGACCTCCGCGCGGCCCCTGCTGCCGGTTTCGTTGCGCTCACCGCATGCAGGCGCATACTGTTGGGATCGGCCCTGTACAGGGGATCACCCGACCTCCGCGCGGCCCCCGCTTCTAGTTTGATCGCGTTCACCGCATGGAGTCGGATGCTGGTAGGACAGGCTATTTTCCTGGCGTCTTTCAACCGAGTTGATGCCCGTTCCAGCAGCACTTGACATCCGTCTCTGAAAGTGTCCCTGGTAGGCTTGCCAACTTTCTCACTCCCAAATAAGGGACAAAAGGTCAAAAATACGGGACAAATTCCCGACGGCAATTCGTTGACCGACTCGGCCATGGCTGGGTGAATGATGAGTTGGCCCGGGTGCTGGACTGCACACAAAGCCCAGCCAGCGGGCCAGCTGAGGAAGTTCTGGCCCGGCACTCCATCCAACTCATGAACCGATGATCGGCCATGAGAAGGAGGGGTGGTGGTGTCGGCGGTAAGTGAAGGTCGGACAGCTGGGGCATGGGCGAGGCGCTGCTGCTGCAGTCCATGGGCTGCACTACGTTGAGATGGGTGAGGCGGTGCCCGATGCAGTGTTCCTACCCCACAGTCCCCTCGACCAGAGTTGTAGCAGTCAAATACGGGACAAGGGCGGTCCCGTATGGGACAAACCCATTTAGCCCAATATATGGGATGGCCCGGCGAATACGGGACAGTTGGCAACCCTAGTCCTTGGAAACAGTCCCTGGAATCAGAGCTGTTCGGAATAAACTATGACAGGGACCCTTGCAATCTTCCTACCATCTCAGAAAAGGCTACAATGTATGTTTTGTGACTGTGAAGGTCAGAGATATGGTCTTTTTAAGTCATCTTAGGTCATCTTAGCAGGATGATTCTAGGATAAAGCTGGAGTAACTCAGCAGGACAGGTAGCATTTCTGCAGAGATGGAAAGGGTGACATTTCGGGTCGAGACCCTTCTTCAGACTAGTCATGGAAAAGGGAAGTGAAAGATATAGACGATGATGTGGAGAGTTAAGGGCCTGTCCCACGGTATGAGGTAATTCAAGAGTTCTCACGAGTTTCCCCTGATTCCAACTCAGCGAATTACGGGAATAGCTGTTCGTAGGTACTCGGGGCTCTCGTGGACATTTTCCACAGTGCTGAAAAAACTTCACGAGTTTCCGCGTTTCCCGAGTACCTGCCGTTAGCATTATGAGCCACTACGAGACGTCCCTGAACTCCAACGTAGCTGCTGCGTACATTCTATGTACTTACCAATGAGTTTTGATTTTTTTTAAACTCGTGAGCGCTCTTGAATTACCTCGTACAGTGGGACAGGCCCTTTAAAGAACAATGAGTGAAAGATATGCAAAAAAGTAACGATGATGTATAAGAATCAGGCCATTGTGAGCTGTTTATTGGCGGGGTTACTTGAAGTTAGATAAATCAATATTCAAAGCCTGCATAGGGATTTGCGTGCATTGTAGTCTTGCCCAAAGTGCAAGATGATACCTTAGATTGTGTTCATGTCCCACATAAAATCTTCCATTGTGGCCTCTTGCAGGGGCAAGTGACCGCAGCCTCGGAGAGTCTCTATGGCCCTCTTGTAGTGTGTTCGACCATCCCGACGTCAGAGTTTTAACCATCCCGACGAAAGGGCCTGTACATCGGGCCATCTGTAGCGGCGTCTACGACCACGGGGGAACAATGGAGGAGGACTGACTGTACTTTGTGCCTCCCACCACAGTGAAGAATGCTGTGGGGGATGTTTGTGTTTCATTTTATTGTGTATTGTGTGTTCTTTTTCGGTTTTACCGCTGACGGCAAATGCATTTCACTGCACTTATATGTGTATGTGATGAATAAAACTGATTAATTGATTGATTGTACAAGAACCCGCATTACAGTAGAGGAGATGCCAGAATTTTCAAAATACATGAAAGCAGATAAATCTCCAGGGCCTGATCAGCTTTATACTAGAAAACGATAGGTAGCATTCTAATGCTGTGTAGTTTCTGTCCCAATAATGTTTTGGAAGTAGGACCTGTTAGGCGCTTCACCCCCCCGGTGAATGCTATGTACTTACCTTTTCTGGTTCTCTCCGGATTGCAGGCCCCATGGCTGGGAGTCAGGAATCAAGGGGTTAAGAGCTCCTGTACTCGATTGGCCAAGCTGCGTCAGGTGACCGGTGACTCATTGGAAGCTTAAATAGCAGGCGTTCCCAGAATTCTCTCTCTACTTTGCCAACCCTGACAAATTAACCGGCTGCCGGTCTGAGCTGCAGGAGGCCTGGCCGCATGGCATAGAACAAGATGGCGGCGCCCTGTGCGCCTGCGGCTGCATTGGCTCCCGACAGAAACAGAATTTTAAAGGTAAAAAACCACAAACTTACGTGTTCAGTTCAGAATCTAATGGTCGCTTTTCGGTGCGACTGTCAGTCCGGGTTGAAACAGCATGCGTCCAGCAGTTCCCCGGCCGTTGATCGGGTTACTCTGGAGACTCTACGGTATCTCGGACTGCTGCGTCGGCTGGAGCCAGCGGCCTACGAAGCCGCGGAATCTCCTACCAGCACTGGCCGCACTCAGAGGAGGAGGAAACGGTGCAACAGGAAGCAGAAGCGCGGTACTCGTGGGGGGCTAACGGCGAAACTGAAGGCTAACCCCTGCAGAACACCGCTTCCGTCTATTCTGCTCGCTAACGTCCGCTCCCTGGAGAATAAGCTGGACTACCTGAGGCTGGACCTGGTAACCAAACGGGAGGTGAGGGAGTGCTGCGCCCTGATTCTAACAGAGACGTGGTTAAACTCCTCTGTTCCCGATGGCGCCATTAGCGTGGAGGGGTTAACGGCATTCAGGTTGGACAGAAGCTACGCTCTCAGTGGGAAATCCCGGGGTGGTGGTGTGTGCATTTACACTAATAACAGCTGGTGTAAAAATGCCACAGTGGTGTCAAACCTTTGCTCCCCAGACATTGAGTTTTTGACAATAAAATGCAAACCTAGATGCCCAGGGAATTCACCATTATGACCATCACAGCTGTGTACATCCCACCCAGTGCAAACACTAAGGAGGCCCTGAATGCTCTTTATTGTTCCATTAGTGACCTTCAATCTACACATCCAGATGGTGTCTTCATTGTTGCTGGGGATTTTAACCAGGCCAACATGAAGACTGTTCTGCCACATTACTACCAGCATGTAGACTTTGCAACCAGGGGAATCAATACACTGGACCTAGCCTACACTAACATCAAGAAGGCATTCAAGGCAGTCCCCCGCCCCCACCTTGGCTCCTCAGACCATATCTCTGTGATGCTAATTCCTGCATACAGGCCCCTGCTGACCCGAGAAAAACCTACTGTGAAGCAGGTTAGGGTCTGGCCAGAGGGAGCTATGACAACACTACAGGACTGTTTTGAATGCACGGACTGGGACATGTTCAAGAAGGCTGCAACTGTCAGCCAACACATCAACCTGGAGGAGTATGCTGCGTCCGTGTCTGCTTACATGGAGAAGTGCATTGAGGATGTCTGTGTCACAAAGACCATCACTGTACGGGCCAACCAGAAACCCTGGATGACCACAGAGGTACGTGGAATGCTGAGAGCACGTAATGCCGCGTTTAAATCCGGCGACGTGGTGGCACTCAGATCCATCCGCAAGAGCCAACCTGAACCGAGTCATCAGGCTGGCCAAGCGTGCCCATGGTCAGAAAATCCAGAGCTTCTTCCATGACCTCAAGAACACCAGGCGCATGTGGCAGGGAATCAAATCAATCACGGACTATAAGACTGCTTCACCACCCTGTGATGACAACATTGAGTTCCTCAATGAACTCAACAACTATTTTGGTCGGTTCGAGGCATTAAATAACACACCTGCAAGCAAAGGTATTCCTCATTGTGAGGAAAAGGCACTCAGTCTTGACATAGTGGATGTTCGGAGGACCTTAAAAGGAGTGAACGCACGAAAGGCGGCAGGCCCTGATAACATACCAGGGCGGGTGCTCAGGGAATGTGCTGATCAGCTGGCACATGTACTTACGGACTTATTTAACACCTCGCTGAACCAGGCTGTTGTCCCATTATGTTTCAAGACTGCCGCCATCATACCAGTGCCAAAACAATCCAACATACAATGTCTCAATGACTACCGCCCTGTAGCACTCACCCCCATATTGATGAAGTGCTTCGAGAGGCTGGTCAGGGACCACATTACCTCCAGACTCCCCTCCACACTCGACCCATACCAGTTTGCTTACAGGCCAAACCGCGCCACAGAGGACGCTATATCCTCCATACTCCATCTGAGCCTGGAACATTTAGAGGAGAAAAACACCTATGTGCGAATGCTGTTCGTGGATTTCAGTTCAGCATTCAACACCATTATCCCCCAGCACCTGATAAGCAAACTGGTTCCATTGGGCCTCGGCACCCCCATGTGTAACTGGCTACTGGACTTCCTCACTGACAGACCCCAGTCTGTGAGGGTTGGAAATAACACCTCCAACACCATCTCTCTGAGCACCGGCTCCCCTCAGGGCTGTGTCCTGAGTCCACTGTTGTTCACCCTGATGACTCACGACTGTTGTGCCAGGTTTAGTACAAACCACATCATGAAGTACGCAGATGACACAACAGTGGTGGGCCTTATCAGGGACGACAATGAGCTGGCTTACAGGGAGGAGGTGAAACAACTGGTGGACTGGTGCAATACAAACAAACTGATCCTGAATGTCGAAAAAACAAAGGAGGTTATCGTCGACTTCAGGAAAACCCGGCACAGTCCCACACCACTTCACATCAATGGCAGCGATGTGGAGGTGGTCAGTAGCACAAAGTTCCTGGGGGTGCAGATCACTAACAGTCTGACCTGGTCGAATAACATCTCATCAACAGTTAAGAGAGCGCAGCAGCGGTTGCACTTTCTGCGCCGGATGAGAAGAGCTCATCTCCCCCATCCCATCCTCACTACTTTCTACAGGGACACCATAGAGAGTATTCTGACCAGCTGTATCTCTGTCTGGTTAGGGGACCGTAGACTGGAAGTCTGTGCAGAGAGTGGTGAGGACAGCGGAAAAAATCATCGGGAGCTCTCTCCCCTCAATCGGGGATATTGCGACCAAACGTTGCGTGTCTAAGGCCAGCAGTATTATAAAAGACCCCACACATCTCCATCACGGACTGTTCATTCTGCTGCCCTCTGGAAAAAGATATCGCAGCATAAGGAGCAGAACATCAAGGTTCTGCAACAGCTTCTTCCCACGAGCCATCAGACTCCTGAATGCCATGTACTGGGCTGCCACCATTGTCTATTTATCCTTTTCATCCATGCCTATCCTTCGGTTAATTTATTGTGTTGCACAGGGAGCCAAATGCAACGTAATTTCGTTTGGAACTGCATATATCAATGTATTTCTAAATGACAATAAAGTTTGTTTGACTTTGACTTTTGACTTTGATTTGAACTTTGTGTATTTTTACCTATATTTGTCATTTAATGTTGTATTGGGACGGATAAGGGCTGACCTGAGGGTTTTTGTGTATTTTGTTGCAGGGTTATCTCTATTTAGGCAGGATTAGGGACTAAGGTTCGACGGTCCATTGCGAGGCCGGCTAGAGCACTGTTATATTTGTTTATTAGTCGATTCTTGTCCCTAACTGTGTTGTTTAAATCAGGTTCGGGTTTTTGTCTTTTAACTAAATTAAAGACTATTCTCTTAAACTTGAACCTGGTTTTTGATTATGTTACGTGACTCTGAGGCACCTGCCTTCGGGAGTCGTAACAGTCCCACTCATCATTGGAGCACTTAGCTTCAGTAGCAATACTTCTCCGTGTGGAAAGAAGTATTGCCTCCATTGTGATATGCCGGTTAAGAATTACCCATAATGATTCCCTGCCATGATATAAGCTGAGAAATGTGAGAATTGTGAATGGACAGAAGAGAAACAGACAATGCCATTAAATCGAGAACTTCAACAATTCTCTTTTGTTAGCCTCTCAATCAAAGTTCTTGACTTTTGTTCAATTTCACACTTTCTAATGTCTCGCGGCTTTAAGGGCCCGTCCCACTTTCACGACCTAACTCACGACATTTTTTACTCGTGGACATTTTTCATCGTGCTAGAAAAGCGCCCCGACCTACTTGATGCCACGAGTACCTACGACTAGCATCACGACCTACCTACGACCTACCTACGACCTCATTACGACCATGCTGCGAGTACGAGTCAAGGGCAAACTCGGCAGAGGTTGTGAATTAGGTCGTGAAAGTGGGACAGGATCTTTAGGGTGACCTACAGGACTACTTTAACATCAAGAATCTGCTTCTGACAACATTTATAATCTCTCCATTGCTCTATTTTTAACACTAGTATGGTTTTTCACCGTGTGGCTTAATTTAGCTCTTGGCATCTAACACTCTTTAACCTTTCACAATTCACCTATTTCTGATTGTAATTTTTGTTTTAACTGCAAAGTCCAAAGGTTAATTCACAGCTTAAGTTTTAACATAAAGAAAGTCAAGATCATTCTCATCCTTCACTCCGCAGCCTCTGGACCATACCAGGCAGCAGTGGCTGACCGAGGCTTTCTCATATAAATTGCCAGGAATGCTGGTATGAACTAAAGATAGACATAAAATGCTAGAGTAACTCAGCGGGACAAGCAGCATCTCGGAGGACGAGGAATGGGTGACGTTTCGGGTCAAGACCCTTCTTCAGACTGAGAGGGGGAAGAGGGGAAACTGTTTCCCAGTCACTACCTGGTCGAGGATGCGTCTTTTCTCTGTCGCATCTTCGCCCCCCCCTCGCGGCCTGCCATCTGGATTGGCGCAGCCTTTCCTGGCGGAGACCGGCCAGAGCTTCAGCAGCGGCGCAGCAGTGAATTCCATCGCGGAGAGGGCGCTGCCTGACCGGGGATCTGGAGCCGTGTGGAGCTCCGGAGTGTAGACTTCGGGAGTTTCCGATTTGGAAACTCCAAACCGCTGAGAGTGTTCTCCCTTTCCGACGTCGGAGTTCCATCATCCCGGCGAGAGGGCCGGAAACATCGGGCCGTCTGTAGCGGCGACTGCAGAGGGTTCAAAGGCCTCGACCACAGGTGAACAAAGAGGAAGCTGACAACCTTATTGTAGCAATGTTACAAAATTTTGAGATTTTAAAAATCAAGTCTGCAGTTTATCCCATCAGATAAAGCATAAAAAGAAGTTTAATTTGACACCTAATTCACTTTCATATCTTCAGGATTTAAAAAGTTATGACCATTTTCATACTCGGAAATTAGCTTTTTTGCCTTTCAATTGACTTAACTCAAAAGCTGTGATCTAGAACAGTTAAAAGCCCATATCTTTCTTAAAAATTAAGCGAACTCAATGACATTTTCAGTTATTATAGATTGAAGCATTCTGAAACAAATATGAAACAATCTTACTTGGATGACCTGAAATTAAAGCATATAATTAGTTAATCTAATTGTAGCTTATTACAAAATTCAATGAGTAGATCTAAACATCTATCCATTTCTTAAGAAAAGATAAACTTTTTTAAAATTGCCTAAGTGTCCAAATAACATTCACACAATAATCCACAATATAACATAATTTTTAAATCTCATTTTCATGGATTTATAGGCCAAATGCAAGGAATTTAGTGTTTAATGCCTGTAAATTAATGGCCATTTAAATCAACTAGCGAGTGGGTTTTAGTGGAATGCGGTGGATTGGAACGTTGTGGTTTGCTGTGAAGTCGGGAGGAAAAATACTATTGGTTCATACATTTTTTTGGACCCCTTTTCGCAACATGAAAATATGATTAAAGCGTCCATAAAAACCAACTTTTAATATAAAAATAAACTGTGTACCTTTTTTTCTCCCCTACGCAAAATCCTTCCCGTTGTCGGCTCTCACGGATTTTGAAGGTGATTTTTAAATTACTCTAGTTAATAAATAATCTAGCGTAATTTAAAAATGCCTTCATGAATGAAATGTCGGAGCGATTTTTCTTCCGCAACGAAATCGCCCGACATGGATCGATTTGCCCAGTCTGAAGAAAAACGGCACTTTAAGCCCGCCCCCCTCTGAAAGGCGCCAAAGTCGCGCACACGGGGAGCGGCAGAACTGCAGCGCTGCTCAAGGTAAGTTTTGTAACATACCTACTTATTGCCTTCCCTCACAGTGGGAAACGTTGATTCCGCTGTGTGGGGATGTTGATGTTAAATTATATTGTGTGTTGTTTTTTATTCGTATGGCTGTATGTTAACTCAATACTCACTGTACCAATTGGTGCACGTGACAATAAATGTAACTTGAACTTGAGTCAGGGGAGACCTCCTAACAAATTGTTACATAAAGTTGGTGTTGCTTCATCTTTGGGGAAATCACTATTGCTCCATAAACAAGGCGTTCCCTTCAGCAGATACGATGAGAGTGTGCAGATACTTGGATTTTTCAGAATCATAAACTTTCCAAATATTCAAGTCATAATAGCATTCATAAAATGTCATAATTGCTGTTGAATCCTAGAGACCAGTGCCACACTAGTTTAGTTTAGTTTGAGGTAGACACAAAATGCTGGGACAGGCAACATCTCTGGAGAGAAGGAATGGGTGACCCTTCTTCAGTCTCGACCCAAAACATCACCCATTTGTTACTACAGCATTTTGTGTCTATACAAGTAGATAGATTATGTGAACGTAGAAGGAATGACGAGTAAATTTTGTAATTTGGAACAGAATCGGCTAATTTGGGACCGTCAGCGTGGCTTCGTTTGCAGTAAAGGATCTTCTGATCAGCCTACCATGAGAGACATTTTCAAATGCCTTACTAAAATCCACGGCAACAACGTCCATTGCCCTACCCTCATCGATCACCTTCGTCACCTCCTCAAAAAACACAATCAAGTTCGTAAGACATGACTGCCTTAAGGGCCTGTCCTACAAGCATGCAACTCTATGCGATTAGCGCGACCTAACGTGGTCGCTTGAGCTGTCCGGCGTCGCGGGGCCGGTCCCACTTCGATCGCTGGAGCCGTGCGGAATTGTGCGGAGTTCGTCCCGACATCGCGCAGGGCTCCGAAAAACTGGCTATGTTCAAACATTCCGTGTGGCAACGGCTTGTCGGCTCGCAGTCGCCTTGACGCATTACACACCGCCCCGACATCGTGCCTCCGTGAACCTATCTGTAGGTGCCTCCGTGACCCTCTATGTGTGTGGCTCCGTGGCCCTCTTTGTGTGTGTGCCTCTGTGCGTGTGTGCCTCTGTGCCCCTCTCTGTCCTGGCGAACTTACCTTAGACTTCGCTCCAAGTTCGCCTCACTTTGTGCCACGTTGCGCCACTCACCCGACCTCCGCGCGGCCCCTGCTGCCGGTTTGGTCGTGCTTGCCGCATGCAGGCGCATGCTGGTGGGAACAGCCCTGTACAGGGGATCACCCGACCTCCGCGCGGCCCCCGCTTCTAGTTTGATCGCGCTCATCGCATAGAGTTGCATGCTTGTAGGACAGGCCCTTTAGAGAAAGCCAATGTAAATTTCCCAATTCTAATAAAACATCATCAATCCAAATCATTGAATTTTGTTTCTCCGTCCATAGCTACTGCCTTAATTGATTACCATTTTCTGCATTTTGCACTTTTTAATTCGGGTTTCCAGCATTTGTAGTATTTTGCTTTGCAAGTGTTCTACTTATGCAGTCCCTCGGGATTGAGGATGACTTACTGCAGTTCCAGCTCTGTTGTTTTGAGATGGTGAATAAAGCCAATGTGAGACCCACAAGTTCTGTTGCAGATATGGCAAGATGCAATGAAGGGCGGTGAGTGAATTGGTTAACCATTCATTGCTAGCCTTCAGCTTCAATATCCTCTCAGTGCACAGCTTTAAGGTGCCATCTCAAATCCTGCACCAGCACTCCCAGGTCCCTTTGCACCTCCAATTTCTGGATTATCTCTCCATTTAGAAAATAACCAACGCCTTTGTTCTCATTACCAAAATGCATGACTCCGCACTTTGCTTTACTGAATTTCATCTGGCACTTCTCCGCCCACTCTTCTGACCTGTCCAAGTCTTCTGCAGAGTCCCTGCTTCCTCGACACTGCCTGCCCCTCCCCTTATCTTAGCATCATCAGCAAATTTGGCCACAAAGCCTTCGATCCCCCTTATCATTAATATACAACGTGAAGAGAGGCAGCCCCAGCACCGACCCTTGCGGAACTCCGCTAGTCACTGGCAGCCAACCTGAAAAAATGCCTTTTATTGCAACTTTTTGCCTTCTGCCATCCAGCCAACCTGCTATCGAAGCTAGTATCTGCCCTTTAAAGCCATTGGCTTTCATCTTCATTCGCTGCCTGATGCGCGGCACCTTATCGAAGGCATTCTGAAATCTAGGTAAACAACATCTACAACCTCCCCTCTGTCTGTCCTTCCTCAAATAACTCCAGCAGATTTTTTAGGCAAGGTCTTGTTGGATGTGAGGTCCAGCTTTGATTTCAAATTAACATTTGTTGGGTGAGAATTGAATTCGCGCTCATGAAATGTGAAGAAAATAAAACAAATATTTATTAACATACAACCTGGAGTAAGTCCTGACTCTGTTTGTCTACACTGTTGTAACTGGTGGCTGTCAAGAAAGCAACACCATGATAGTAGGGCTCCTGAAGGAAATGTCCAGTCTGTTATGTCCATTGCGTTTGGGAATTTTGTTTCGAAAGGGAGAATGGGTGAGAAGCGGGTTGCGCTGGAGTGCTCTGGTGTGGAGCGAGCAGGCGAGGTGTATAGGAAGGAACTGTAGATGCTGGAGGAACTCAGTGTGACTTGCAGCATCTCTGGATAGAAATAAAGAAAATAGGTGCAGGAGTAGGCCATCCGCCCCTTCAAGAGAGAGTTAGATATAGCTCTTAGGGATAACGGAATCAAAGGATATGGGGAGAAGGGAACAGGGTACTGATTTTGGTTGGTCAGCCATTCAATATGATCATGGCTGATCAACCAAAATCAGTACCCTGTTCCTTTCTCCCCATATCCTTTGATTCAGTTATCCCCAAGAGCTTTCTCGAACTCTCTCTTGAAAAATATCCAGTGAATTAGCCCCCACTGCCTTCTGTGGCAGAGAATTCCACAGATTCACAACTCTGGGCGAAAACGTTGTTCCTCATTTCAGTTCAAAATAGCCTACCCTTTATTCTTAAACTGTGATCCCTGGTTCTGGACCCTCAACATCAGGACCAACACCTGCTTCCAGCCTGTCCATTCCCTAAAGAATTGTATATATTTCTAGAAGATCCCCTCTCATCCTTCAAAACTCCAGTGAATATAAGCACAATCGACCCATTCTTTCATCATATGTCAGTCAGAAGGAATGGGTACACCGAAAATAGACACAAAATGCTGGAGTAACTCAGTGAGACAGGCAACATTTCTGGAGAGAAGGAATAGGTGTGCACCAAAGATAGACACAAGATGCTGGAGTAACTCAGTGGGACAGGCATATACACCGAAGATAGACACAAAATACTAGAATAACTCAGAGGAACAGGCAGCATTTCTGGAGAGAAGGAATAGGTGTACACTGAAGATAGACACAGGAGAGAAGGCTGCCTCGCCTGCAGCGGGTTTGTTGTTTTTATTTTTTTTGTTTTGTTTAGTATGAGGAAAAGTCTGTTTTAGTGAACCCTGTATGTCTTGTGAGGGGGTGGTGGGGGGGAATAGGGGAAACCGTTTTCAGGCACCTACCTCAACATAACGCGACTTTCTTCCTTGTCGCATCTTTGCCCCCCTCCTCGCTTACAGCTGGTCTGGTGCGGCCTTTCACGGAGTCGGGCCCAGAGCTTCTGCGGCGGCGCAGCGGGGACTTTAACATCGTGGACCCCCTTGCCGGGGGTCGCCGGAGAAGCGCTCTGACCTCCGGCCTGCGGCCTACAACATCTTGGAGCCTCGGTCTGTGGAGCTTCTAGCGGCAGGCGTGGAGCGGACCTATCATTAGCAATGTTACAAAATTTTGAGATTTAAAAAATCAAGTCTGCAATCTATCCCATCAGATAAAGCATAAAAATAAGTTTAATTTGACACCTAATTCACTTTCATATCTTCAGTATTAAGAAAGGTATGACCATTTTCATACTCGGAAATTAGCATCTTGTTCCCCATTGCCTTTCAATTGACTAAACTCAAAAGCTGTGATCTAGAACAGTTGAAAGCCCATAACGTTCTTAAAAATTAAGAGCTCAATGAAATTTTCAGTTATTGTAGATTGAAGCATTCTGAAACAAATATGAAACAATCTTACTTGGATGACCTGAAATTAAAGCGTATAATTAGTTAGTTATCTAATTGTAGCTAATTACAAAATTCAATGAGTAGATCTAAACATCTATCCATTTCTTAAGAAAAGATAAACTTTTTTAAAATTGCCTAAGTGTCCAAATAACATTCACACAATAATCCACAATATAACATAATTTTTAAATCTCATTTTCATGAATTTATAGGCCAAATGGAAGGAATTTAGTGTTTAATGCCTGTAAATTAATGGCCATTTAAATCAACTAGCGAGTAGGTTTTATTGGAATGCGGTGGATAAGAGCATTGCAGTTTGCAGTGAAGTCGGTATGAAAAATACAGCCGGTTCAAACATTATTTTTTGTCCCCCTTTTCGCAACATGAAAATATGATTAAAGCCTTCCTAAAAAACAAGTTTTTATGAAAAAATAAACTGTGTAGCTTCTTTTATCGCCTACCTTAAGTCCGTTCCGCTGTCACCATTCAGAGCTTTAGAAGATGATTATTAAACTACTCTAGTTAATAAATAATCTAGCGTAGTTTAAAAATACCTTCATGAATGAAATGTCGGAGCGATTTCTCTTTAGCGACGAAATCGCCCTACATGGATTGACTTGGACTGCCTAGAAAAAAATCGGCATTTTAAACCCGCCCCCCTCTGAACAGCGCCAAAGTCGCGCAGATGGGGAGCGGCAGAACTGCAGCGCTGCTAAAGGTATGCATTGTAACATACCTACTATCATCGTGGAGAAGAGCTCCGATCACCGGCCTGCGGCCTACAGCATCTGTAAGCCACAGTCTCCGGTAAGGAGGTGGCTGATTTGGGAGCTCCGGGCCCGACTCCGGGTGTGCTCAACCTGTCCCGATGTCGGCGTTCTGACCATCCCGACCAGAGGGCTTGAACATCGGGCTGTCCGTAGAGGCGGCTACGGAGGGTCAGGGCCCCGACCACGGGTGAACAAGGGAGGAGGAGGAGGACTGTCAATACTGCATTGCCTTCCACCACAGTGAAGAATGATGTGGTGGATGTCTGTGTTGAATTATGTTGTGTATTGTGTCCTTTCTTAATTGTAACGCTGCATGGTCAATTACATTTCACTGCACCTTATGGTTCATGTGACAAATACATTTGAGAGACACAAAATGCTGGAGTAACTCTGTGGGACAAGCATATACACCAAAGATAGACACAAGATGCTGGAGCAACTCTGTGGGACAGGCACATACACCGAAGATAGACAGAAAATGATGGAGTAACTCAGTGGGACAGGCAGCATCTCTGGAGAAAAGGAATGGGTGTACACTGAAGATGGACACAAAATGCTGGAGTAGTTGAGTGGAACAGACATATACACCGAAGAGAGACACAAAATGCTGGAGTAACTCAGTGGGATAGGCATATATAAAATGCTGGAGTAACTCTGTGGGACAGGCATGTACAAGATGCTGGAGACTCAGTGGGACAGGCATGTACAAGATGCTGGAGTAACTCAGTGGGATAGGCAGATACAAAATGCTGGAGTAACTGAGTGGGACAGGCATGTACAGGATGCTGGAGAATCAGTGGGACAGGCATATGCACCAAGATAGACACAAAATGCTGGAGTAACTGAGTAGGACAGGCATGTACAGAATGCTGGAGCCGGGGAGAGGCATGTACAAGATGCTGGAGTAACTGAGTGGGACAGGCATGTACAGGATGCTGGAGTAACTGAGTGGGACAGGCATATACAGGATGCTGGAGTAACTCAGTGGGACAGGCATGTACAGGATGCTGGAGTAACTGAGTGGGACAGGCATGTACAGGATGCTGGAGTAACTGAGTGGGACAGGCATGTACAGGATGCTGGAGTAACTGAGTGGGACAGGCATGTACAGGATGCTGGAGTAACTGAGTGGGACAGGCATGTACAGGATGCTGGAGTAACTGAGTGGGACAGGCATATACAGGATGCTGGAGTAACTCAGTGGGACAGGCATGTACAGGATGCTGGAGTAACTGAGTGGGACAGGCATGTACAGGATGCTGGAGCCGGGGAGAGGCATGTACAAGATGCTGGAGTAACTGAGTGGGACAGGCATGTACAGAATGCTGGAGCCGGGGAGAGGCATGTACAAGATGCTGGAGTAACTGAGTGGGACAGGCATGTACAGGATGCTGGAGTAACTGAGTGGGACAGGCATATACAGGATGCTGGAGTAACTCAGTGGGACAGGCATGTACAGGATGCTGGAGTAACTCAGTGGGACAGGCATGTACAGGATGCTGGAGTAACTGAGTGGGACAGGCATGTACAGGATGCTGGAGTAACTGAGTGGGACAGGCATGTACAGGATGCTGGAGTAACTGAGTGGGACAGGCATGTACAGGATGCTGGAGTAACTGAGTGGGACAGGCATGTACAGGATGCTGGAGTAACTGAGTGGGACAGGCATATACAGGATGCTGGAGTAACTCAGTGGGACAGGCATGTACAGGATGCTGGAGTAACTCAGTGGGACAGGCATGTACAGGATGCTGGAGTAACTCAGTGGGACAGGCATGTACAGGATGCTGGAGTAACTGAGTGGGACAGGCATGTACAGGATGCTGGAGTAACTGAGTGGGACAGGCATGTACAGGATGCTGGAGTAACTCAGTGGGACAGGCATGTACAGGATGCTGGAGTAACTGAGTGGGACAGGCATGTACAGGATGCTGGAGTAACTGAGTGGGACAGGCATGTACAGGATGCTGGAGTAACTGAGTGGGACAGGCATGTACAGGATGCTGGAGTAACTCAGTGGGACAGGCATGTACAGGATGCTGGAGTAACTCAGTGGGACAGGCATATACAGGATGCTGGAGTAACTCAGTGGGACAGGCATGTACAGGATGCTGGAGTAACTCAGTGGGACAGGCATGTACAGGATGCTGGAGTAACTGAGTGGGACAGGCATATACAGGATGCTGGAGTAACTCAGTGGGACAGGCATGTACAGGATGCTGGAGTAACTGAGTGGGACAGGCATATACAGGATGCTGGAGTAACTCAGTGGGACAGGCATGTACAGGATGCTGGAGTAACTCAGTGGGACAGGCATATACAGGATGCTGGAGTAACTGAGTGGGACAGGCATGTACAGGATGCTGGAGTAACTCAGTGGGACAGGCATGTACAGGATGCTGGAGTAACTCAGTGGGACAGGCATATACAGGATGCTGGAGTAACTGAGTGGGACAGGCATGTACAGGATGCTGGAGTAACTGAGTGGGACAGGCATGTACAGGATGCTGGAGTAACTCAGTGGGACAGGCATATACAGGATGCTGGAGTAACTGAGTGGGACAGGCATATACAGGATGCAGGAGCCAGGGAGAGGCATATACAGGATGCTGGAGTAACTGAGTGGGACAGGCATATACAGGATGCAGGAGCCAGGGAGAGGCATATACAGGATGCTGGAGTAACTGAGTGGGACAGGCATATACAGGATGCAGGAGCCAGGGAGAGGCAGGCAGGCTGGCTGTGAGGCGGCGAGGTGTGTGCCCGGCCGGCCGCTGCGGGGAGCTGTGGAGCTGTGGGCCGGGTTGTCTGTCTGTCTGTCTGTCTGTCCGGGGCATGGGGGCGGCCGCAGGATCGTGGTCGGGATATCAGTGAACAAGGTATTCATCCCCCCGGATACTGCGGGCAGTGAGGGGTTGTGGGGAGCAGCCGCACACGGTGGCGGCGGCGGCGGCGGCGGGACCGGCAGCAGCAGCAGCACCTGAGGGAAGGAGGGAGGGAGCAGGTGCCGCTCGAGTGGAGGGTGGAAGTGGAGGTGGAGGCGACGGTGGCGGCTCCAGGCCTCGAGTCGCTGCAGCAGCGGCTCCTAAAGCAAATATTCCCTCACGAACTCTAATACTCACTCCCTCCCTTCCCAACAAATCACACACACACACACCAGGAGCCAGGGCCGGCCTTAAGCCAATTGGACCAATGGGCCCCGCGCCTTCTCTCCTTCCCTCCTTCTCTCCCTCCCTGGTTTCTTTACTTCCCTCCCTTCTCTCCTTCCTCTCCCTCCATTCTCTCCCTCCCTTTCCCTACTTCCCTCCCTCCTCTCCCTCCCTGCTTTCTCTACTTCCCTCCCTCCTCTCTTCCTCCCTCCCTTCTTTCTCTACTTCCCTCCCTCCTCCCTCCCTCCTTCCTCCCCTCCCTTCTCTCCTTCCCTCCCACACACAGACATCTAACACACAGACATCTAACACACACAACACAACTAACACAAACACACAACTAACTTAGGATGGGGTAGAAGCCCAAAGGGTCGGATGGGGCTGAAGCCCAAAATTTAATGCCCTAACTTGTTTTTCACCAATGGTTATTGGTTTTCCAGGATCTAGTTAATTAAATTACTTTTTTTTTCATTTCACAGTCACTAAAATAAGTGGTATTGTAACTATGTAGTTTTCAGAGGTGATCTACACATTTGTTTACTAGTTGTAGGCAGTTTTATATTAAAATGAGGCTTAGATCTGTTTGGTCCATTAATGCATGCACTTTTTAAAGTGCACATTTTGATTACTTTCCATTCTACCACAGAGATATAAAGTCTACAGTAGACTTTATTTATATTTCTACGATTCTACAAAAATTGGCTGGGAAACTGGGGCTCACCAATATTGTTCCCAACTGGGCCCCGCACCTCCTAAGGTCGGCCCTGCCAGGAGCATGTTTAACTCGGTTCTGGCGTCCTCTGTTATTGGGTTTTAAACTTTGCATCGGTTGCAGGCCTCTCTCTCTTTTTCTTATTTTCTCTGCATCAACTCTCAGTCTCTGCCTCTCTCTCTCTCTCTCTCTCTCTCTCTCTCTCTCTGCCTCTCTCTCTGCCTCTCTCTGTCTATCTCTCTCTCTCTCTCTGCCTATCTCTCTCTCTGCCTATCTCTCTCTCTGCCTATCTCTCTCTGCCTATCTCTCTCTCTGCCTATCTCTCTCTCTGCCTATCTCTCTCTCTCTGCCTATCTCTCTCTCTCTGCCTCTCCCGCTATGCCTCTGCCTCTCTCTCTCTGCCTCACATAGTGATGCAATGTGGAAACGGGCCCTTCAACCGAACTTGCCCACACTGCCCAACAATGTCCAAGCTACCTTAGTCCCACTTGCCCGCGCTTGGTCAATAGCCCTCCAAACCTCTCTCTATAGCTCACACCCTCTAGTCCTGGCAACATCCTCGTAAATCTTTTCTGAACCCTTTTAAGCTTGACAATATATCTTCCCTATAACATGGTGCCCAGAACTGAACACAATATTCTAAATGCGGTCGCACCTACATCTTATACAACTGCACATGACCTCCCAACTTCTACATTCAATATTCTGACTGATGAAGGCCAAAGTGCCAAAAGTCTTTTTGACTACCTTATCAACCTATGACTCGATCTTGACGGAACCATGCACCTAGATCCCTCTGCTCCACAACACCACCCAGAGGCCTGCCCATCTTTCTTCCTCCCTCCCTCTCTGTCTCTGCCTCTCTTTTTCTGCCCCTCTCTCTCTCTCTCTCTCTGCCTCTCTTCCTCTGCCCCTCTCTCTCTCTCCCTGCCTCTCTCTCTCTCTCTCTCTCTGTAACAGCCTATTGCACTTTATATGTTTATTTATGTGTGTGTATATATATATTCTATGGTGTATGGACACACTGATCTGTTCTGTATTTATGCCTACAATATTCTGTTGTGCTGCAGCAAGCAAGAATTTAATTGTCCTATGTGGGACATGACAATAAACTCTCTTGACTTGACTCTCTCTCTGCCTCTTTCTCTCTCTCTGCCTCTTTCTCTCTCTCTGCCTCTTTCTCTCTCTCTGCCTCTTTCTCTCTCTCTGCCTCTTTCTCTCTCTCTGCCTCTCTCTCTGCATTTCTCCAACTCTCTGCCTCTCTCTGGCTCACTCCCTGTGCCTCTCTCTCTGCCTCTATGCCTCTCTGTGCCTCTCTCTGTGCCTCTCTCTGTGCCTCTCTCTGTGCCTCTCTCTGTGCCTCTCTCTGTGCCTCTCTCTGTGCCTCTCTCTGTGCCTCTCTCTGTGCCTCTCTCCGTGCCTCTCTCCGTGCCTCTCTCTCTCTCTCTGCCTCTCTCTCTCTCTCTGCCTCTCTCTCTCTGCCTCTCTCTCCCTCTGCCTCTCTTTCTGCCTCTCTCTCCTACTCTCTGCCTCTGCCTCGCTCTCTCTCTCTCTCTCTCTGCCTCTCTCTCTCTGCCTCTCTCTTCCTCTGCCTCTCCCTCTGCCTCTCTTTCTGCCTCACCTACTCCCCCTCTCCCACTCTCTCTCTCTCTCTCATTCTCTCTCATTCTCTCACTCTCTCTGCCATGTTGTGGAGAGAGGCAGCCAGACATGGCCACACATATTCACCACCACGTCCCAAAATGCGATCATGACGATTTGATTCATTTTGTGATTTTTAAGTTTTAATTTTAATAACGTTAGGGTCTCAGAGAACATTGATTTAAGGGACATATTTCTCTGCGATGGTGGCACTCTCATGTGATGAAAGAATTGGTCGACTGGGCTTGTATTCATTGGAATTTACAAGGATGAGAGATCTTATACCATATTAAGGGATTGCACAGGCTAGATGCAGGAAAAGTGTTCCCCATGTTGGGGGAGTCTAGAACCAGGGGTCACAGTTTAAGAATAAGGGGTGGGCCATTTAGGACTGATATGAGGAAAAACCTTTTCACCCAGAGAGTTGTGAATTTGTGGAACTCACTACTTTCGGAGGCAGTGGAGACCGACTCACTGGATGTTTTCAAGAGAGAGTTAGACTTAAGGGCCTGTCCCACCAGCATGCGACTCCATGCGGTGAGCGCGTCCTAACGTGGTCGCTTGAGCCGTCCGGCCTCGCGGGGCCGGTCCCACTTCAATCGGCGGAACCGTGCGGAATTGTGCGGAGTTCGTCCCGACATCGCGCGGGGCACCGAAAAACTGACCGTGTTCAAAAATTCCGCGCGGCAATGGCCTGTCGATCCGCAGCCACCTCGACGCATTAGGCACCGCCTCGACGTCATGCCTCCGTGACCCTCTCTATAGCCTCCGTGACCCTCTCTGTATGTGCCTCCGTGGCCCTCTCTGTGTGTCCCTCTCTGTCCTTGCGAACTTACTGCGGACTTCGCTCCAACTTCGCGCCGCGTCACGCTACTCACCCGACCTCCGCGCGGCCCCCGCTGCCGGTTTGGTCGTGCTTGCCGCATGCAGGCGCATGCTGGTGGGAACGGCCCTGTACGGGGATCACTCGACCTCCGCGCGGCCCCCGCTTCTACTTTGGTCACGCTCACCACATGGAGTCGCATGCTGGTGGGACAGGCCCTTTAGCTCTTTGGGCTGAGGGAATCAAGGGATATGGGGAGAAAGCAGGAATGGGGTACTGATTCTGGATGATCAGTCATGGCTGGCTCGAAGGGCCAAATGGCCTACTCCTGCATCTATTTTTCTATGTTTCTAAATGATTAGCAAAAGCCGGCCAATGATTATTTAGTTGCTCTGTACTGAATTTTTGACGATACAAATTCTATACTTCAAAACTAATGCTCCGGTTTCAAATTTGAAAGGTTAAGATTAACTTTGTTGAATTTTTCGACATAGCAGAGGCGCTGATCAAAATTGTGTGAAAGATAAAATTAAGTTGAAATTAAAATGTATAACCTATTTTGAGCGTTTTCTATTGATATGTTTGTGTGGTTTAACCTGTGCTTTTATCAGCTTTGTGTTAAGATGGCAGATGGAGTTTAATACTGATAAGTGTGAGGTGCTACATCTTGGCAGGACAAATCAAAATAGGACGTACATGGTAAATGGTAGGGAATTGAGGAATGCTGTGGAACAGAGGGATCTAGGAATAACTGTGCATAGTTCCCTGAAGGTGGAATCGCATGTAGATAGGGTGGTAAAGAAAGCTTTTGGTGTGCTGGCCTTTATAAATCAGAGCATTGAATATAGGAGTAGGGAAGTAATGTTAAAATTGTACAAGGCATTGGTGAGACCAATTCTGGAGTATGGTGTACAATTTTGGTCGCCTAATTATAGGAAGGATGTCAACAAAATAGAGAGAGTACAGAGGAGATTTACTAGAATGTTGCCTGGGTTCCAGCAACTAAGTTACAGAGAACGGTTGAACAAGTTAGGTCTTTATTCTTTGGAGCGCAGAAGGTTAAGGGGGGACTTGATTGAGGTCTTTAAAATGATGAAAGGGATAGACAGAGTTGACGTGGATAAGCTTTTCCCATTGAGGGTAGGGAAGATTCAAACAAGAGGGCATGACATGGGAATTAAGGGACAGAAGTTTAGGGGTAACATGAGGGGGAACTTCTTTACTCAGAGAGTGGTGGCTGTGTGGAATGAGCTTCCAGCAGAAGTGGTGGAGGCAGGATCGATTTTAACATTTAAAAGTAAAGTGGATAGGTATATGGACGGGAAGGGAATGGAGGGGTATGGTCTGAGTGCAGGTAGATGGGACTAGGGGAAAATAAATGGTCGGCACGGACTGGAAGGGCCGAGAAGGCCTGTTTCCATGCTGTAATTGTTATGTGGTTATATGGTTGTTACTTGAACTTCTAAATATGATTTTCTGAATTGATGTCGAGCCTTGCTTCTCTTTTCTCTTTTGAAATTTTGTGTAACCTAGCAGAAGAATTAAAAGATTGGCATTGATAATACCACACGTGAAAATGAATGAAAAGCATGTAAATGAGTGAAGTAAAAAAGTAGAAATTGCAAAGCTCCTGAGCTTGAGTTGAAGGTTTCTTAATGGTGGCTGTAGAGTTGGCGGATTAATTAATGATCTGTCAAAGTTCCTAGACTTCTGGAAAAGTTTTTAAGGTTTAAAATGCAGAAAAATAATTAATTTTTCCAGCGTTTATTTCAAGAGGGCTAGAGTATAAAAACAGGGATGTAAAGGGCCTGTCCCACTTTCACGACCTAATTCACAACCTTTTTTACTCGTCGACATTTTTCATCATGCTAGAAAAAAACGCCCCGACCTTCTTGATGCCACGAGTATCTATGACTAACATCACAGCCTGCTACGACCGCCTACGACCTCGTGACAACCATGCGTGAGTCGAGGGCAAACTCGGCAGAGGTCGTGCATTAGGTCGTGAAAGTGGGACAGGCCCTTAATACTGAGATAAGGCGCTGGTCAGGCCACATTTGGTGTATCGTGAGCAATTGGGGCACCATATCTGAGGAAGGATATGCTGGCCTTGGAGAGAATCCAGAAGAGATTTACAAGAATGATCCCCGGAATGAGTGGCTTAACTTATGATGAGCGTTTGATGGTACTGGGACTGTACTCGCTGGAGTTTGGTAGAATGAGAGGGGGACCTCATTGAAACGTACCGAATAGTGAAAGGCTCGGAGACAGTGCATGTAGAGAGTATGTTTCCACCAGTGGGAGAGTCTACGACTAGAGGTCTTAGCCTTTGAATTAAAAGGAATTAGGAAGGAGATGAGAAGGAATTTCTTTAGTCAGAGGGTGGTGAATCTGTGGAATTCTTTGCCACAGAAGGCTGTGGAGGCCGTCAATGGATATTTTTAAAGCGGAGTTCGATAGATTCTTGATTAGTACGTGTGTCAGGGGTTAGGGGGAGAAGGCAGGAAAATGGGTCCAGGAGGGAGTGATAGATGAGCCATGATTGAATAGCAGAGTAGACAATGGGCCGAATGGCCTAATTCTGCTCCTCTATCTGGCCTAATTCTGCTCTTATTGCATAATGTCCATCAAGAAAGGAGGTAGAGATTTGCTGCTCTGAGCGAAGAAATCTCTATGCACCCAAGTTGTAAATGAATAATGTTTTAAAGAAGGAACTGCAGATGCTGGAGAATCGAGGGTACACAAAAGGCTGGAGAAACTCAGCGGGTGCAGCAGCATCTAAGGAGCGAAGGAGATAGGCGATGTTTCGGGTCGAGACCCTTCTTCCTCTGTAAATGAATAAACCTTTGTAACTATATCCTCTTGTTTGAGACTCTTCCACCAGCATAAACAGCTTGTTAAAGAAGGAACTGCAGATGCTGGAGAATCGAGGGTACACAAAAGGCTGGAGAAACTCAGCGGGTGCGGCAGCATCTAAGGAGCGAAGGAGATAGGCGATGTTTCGGGTCGAGACCCTTCTTCCTCTGTAAATGAATAAACCTTTGTAACTATATCCTCTTGTTTGAGACTCTTCCACCAGCATAAACAGCTTGTTAAAGAAGGAACTGCAGATGCTGGAGAATCGAGGGTTACACAAAAAGCTGGAGAAACTCAGCGGGTGCAGCAGCATCTAAGGAGCGAAGGAGATAGGCGATGTTTCGGGTCGAGACCCTTCTTCAGACTGAAGAAGGGTCTCGACCCGAAACGTCGCCTATCTCCTTCGCTCCTTAGATGCTGCTGCACCCGCTGAGTTTCTCCAGCTTTTTGTGTAACCCAGCATAAACAGCTTGGTGTCTACTCTGTCTAAGGATGCTCTAACTCTGTCAAGCACCCTTAGAACCTTGTGTGTTTTAATAATGTCACCATTCATTCTTCCAACCGGCAAAAAAATATTGACTCAGATAGTTGTGCCTTTCTTGCTGGGATAATCCTCTCATTCCAAGAATGAGCCAGGTTGTTTTTTAGGATGATGGGGGAAAAACAATTCTTGTCATATTCCCCCAATGGCCTCAGCAACACCATGTAGGATTGTAGCAGTTTGTACCCTCTTCCCTTCCAATCAACCTATGCCTAACAACCTCCTTCACAATAAGGGCCAAAATATAGTTTGCCATCTGAACCACTTGTTGGACCTGCCTATTAACATTTTGTAATTGGTGTGCTAGAGCATCCATTGCTGCCCGACCGCTGAGTTTGGGTTTGTTTAGAGATACAGCACGGAAACAGGCCCTTCGGGCCACTGAGTCCATGCTGACCATCGATCACCCTTCCACCCTGGTTCTTTATTAACCCACTTTCTCATCCACCCCCTGCACACTAAGCGAAATTTGCGGAGGCCAAATAACCTATAAACCCTCATGCCTTTGGTAATTCTTCCAGTACTTTGTGTTTTGCTCAAGATTCCAGCACCTGCAGTTCTCTGTGTTACCGTCTAAACTTCACTCGTTGACTCGAGTTTGATAAGTTTAATTTAAGTTTTAGAGATACAGCATGAAAACAGGCATTTTGGCCCATGAAGCATAAACAGCTTTTTGAGAAAGTAACTTGCAGAATTGATACGGCAGAGCCACCAGTAGTAATAGTTAAGATTTTTTTTTTTAAAGAGTGTTGGTGAAGGTGTCATTTAAAAGATTGAGCAAGGAAAAGTGCTGGAGGAACTCAGCAGGTTTGGCAGCTTCAGTGACACCTCCTTTCCAGCTGTTCCAGAGATGTGCCGGGCCCGGGAGATGGAATCTGCCACAAACCTGTCGTGGTGGTAGATGAACTGTACTGTACTGTACCGGCTGCTCGGTCGGCTGGAGTTAATGTGTGCCATAACCAACCTCTTGAGTGCCTCTTGAAGCACTTCACAAAGTTAGATGTTAAGACCACTGGATGGTAGTCTTGCATTTCTTTGGATGAGAGTGGTTTTCTCGAAGGATATGGGTACCTCAGTACAAAGTAGGGAGAGTTTAAGATGTCTGTGAATATGCCCGCTAGTTGTAGCAATGTTACAAAATTTTGAGATTTAAAAAATCAAGTCTGCAATTTATCCCATCAGATAAAGCATAAAAAGAAGTTTAATTTGACACCTAATTCACTTTCATATCTTCAGTAATAAAAAGGTTATGGCCATTTTCATACTCGGAAATTAGCATCTTGTTCCCCATTGCCTTTCCATTGACTTAACACAAAAGCTGTGATCTAGGAAAGTCAAAAGCCCATAACTTTCTTAAAAGTTAAGAGAACTCAATGAAATTTTCAATTATAGATTGAAGCATTCTGAAACAAATATGAAACAATATTACTTGGATGAGCTGAAATTAAAGCATATAATTAGTTAGTTACCTAATTGTAGCTAATTACAAAATTCAATGAGTAGATCTAAACATCTATCCATTTCTTAATAAAAGATAAACTTTTTTAAATTGCCTGTGTCCAAATAACATTCACACAATAATTCACAATATTTTAAAATCTCAAAATTTTGTAACATTGCTACCTTATGCAGCAGTCTTGGCTTGCATCTGGGAATGAACCTCAGGTTCATCACTGGTTTGTGGGTGGGGAACACTCAGATTGTCTTCTTTGGTACACATTTCTCCATGCATTTACTGATGAAGTCTGTCACGGCAGTGCTATACTCATTTAAGTTGCCCGCTGATTCCCGGACTCAAAGCAGTTGTGCAGGATGTCATCCGTCTCCACACACTAGCACTAAACAGCTTTCTGTACTGGATTTTCCCGCTTCAGCTTCTATTTATAGGCAGGGAGTAGAAGCACAGCTAGATGATCAGATTTCCCGAAATTGCCAGGGGAACGGAGCGGTAGGCATTTTTCGTGGATGTGTAGCAGTGGTCCAGGGCATTCTGGCACCTGGCAGGACAAGAGACAGGTTGATAGCCCGAAACGTCGCCTATCTCCTTCGCTCCTTAGATGCTGCTGCACCTGCTGAGTTTCTCCAGCCTTTTGTGTACCCTCGATTCTCCAGCATCTGCAGTTCCTTCTTTGACAGGTTGATAGTATTGCGGCGGTACGCTCTCGGGGTTGGCCTGATTGAAGTGCCCGGCAACAATGACCAGGGCTTGGGATGTTTTGTCTCAAGGCGTTTAGTAGTGGAGCACACACAGTTTATTCAGAGCAAGATAGAAACAAAAACTGCAGTAACTCAGCGGATGAGACAGCATCTCTGGAGAAAAGGAATTGCTTTCAGAGCAGGCTTGACATCAGCATAGGGAGGGATGTGGACTGTTGATAAAGATAGCTGAAGTGACTTTTCGTGACAGGTAGTAGGGAGGGCAATGTGAGTTATAGAGTGATACAGTGTGGAAACAGGCCCAACTTGCCCACATTGGCCAACATGTCCCAGTTATACTAGTCCCACCTGCCCCTCAGGTAACCAAAAGTTACCCCTCAGATTCCTATTAAATATTTGGTCCATATCCCTCCAAACCTGTCCTATGCATGTAGCTGTCTAACTCTTTCTTAAACGTTGGGACAGTCCTAGCCTCAATTACCTCCTCTGGCAGCTTGTTCCATACACCCACCACCTTTTTGTGTGGAAAAAGTTACCCCTCAGATTCCTATTAAATGTTTTCCCCTTCACCTGAAACCTATGTCCGCTGGTCCTCGATTCACCTACTCTGGGCGAGAGACTCACTGCCTGGCAAAGTGACCAAAGTTTCAATGGGGTGCAGGGTGGGGAGCATTGTGGGATCTGTGATCATATTGCTGTTGAAATATATGGAATTATGGATCAGGATAAGTCTGGACCTCAGGTGGAAGTGGAAAATTGGGGGAAGGGCAATTGCAATGGTATCAGGCAGGAACTGAGGGAAGTACATTGTAAGGAGCTGTTCGGGGTTAATTTACCCGCTAATCCTTTCAAAGCCAGCTGGTTAGATTTCGGGACCAGTATTTTCCTGTGAGAAATGAAAGAGTATTTGTCGACATTGGGCCTGTACTCGCTGGAGTTTAGAAGAATGAGGGAGCACCTCTTTGAAACATACAGAATAGTGAAAGGCTTGGATAGAGTGGATGTGGAGAGGATGTTCCCACTAGTAGGGGAGTCCAGGACTAGAGGTCACAGCCTTAGAATTAAAGGACGTTCTTTAAGGAAGGAGATGAGGAGAAATTTATTTAGTCAGAGGGTGGCTAATCAGTGGAATTCTTTGCCACAGAAGGCTGTAGAGGCCAGGTCAGTGGATATTTTTAAGGCAGAGATAGATAGATTCTTGATTAGTACAGGTGTCAGAGGTTACGGGGAGACGGCAGGAGAATGGGGTTAGGAGAGAGAGATAGATCAGCCATGATTGAATGGCAATAGACTTGATGGGCCAAATGGCCTAATTCTACTCCTATTCCTTATGATCTCATGACAAAGGATGGTAAAGTTTGGGAAACTTGGATAATTGGGAAAATTGTTGTGCAATGGGCATATGCGGTTGCCGATGCTGGAATCTAGAGCAAAATACAAGCTGCTGGAAGGACTATTATAAGTTTGATCAAAAGGAAAAGCAAAGCCAATGTGAAGCTGAAATCAGACAAGGCCCTTGAGGGTTATGAAGGAAACAGAAAAGAACTTAAACAAGGAATTAAATGGACTAAAGGGGCCCATAAAATATCCGTGGCAAGGATTAAGGCGAATCCCAAGGAATATTAGAAGCAAGAAGATAGTGGGGAAAGGGAGAGCCTCACTCAAGGGGTGGAGTTTATATGTGCAGCCAGAAGACATGGGCATGGTTCCAAATGCATGCTTCAGCTTGGTATTCACTGTAAAAGATGGACATGATCGTGTGATCAAGGTGAGAGTGAGTAAGTTGATATTCTACTGTGTCGATATTAAGGAGGTGTTAAGTGCCTTGAAAGATTTTAAGATGGATATGTGCCTAGCCCCTGATGAGGAAGGAGATTGCTGTGGGCTTGACCAAGATCTTTGTGTTATCTTTAGCCATGGGTTAGCTCCCAGAATACCGAAGAATAGGAGTTTCTCCAGCCTTTTGTGTACCGAAGAATAGGCAATGTTGAGAACTATATTCAGCACTCTGTATCGTCCCCTTTGCTTTATCTGTTGTTTGTTTGAACTGATTGAACCAATAGGTTTGCAATCTTCTGAGGACCAAATCTCGGTCCTTCAAGTCTGGCGACACAGATTTATATATACAACCTCAATAAAGCCATCAAAGAGGCAAAAGGGGATTTTATCTCTAAAGTGGAGGGCGAGATGGGTGTTTGGCAGCTGTGGCAGAAGTTTCACACCCTCGCTTCCTACAAGGGAAAATCAAGTAACAGCTCACAAAACAGCGAGGCATCATCCCGGACGAACTCAATGTGTCCTGTGCATGCTTCGAAACTGATGTGCCTTGTCGGGGGCCCCATGGCCTCCGATGATATTCCAGGCTCAGTCACCAAGGCCGATGTCTGAAGATACTTCAGGGGGGTGAAACCTTGGAAAGCATCAGGACCTGATGGTATACTCGGTTGCGTTCTCAAAGCCTGCGCTGACCAAATGGCTGGAGTTTTTGCAGACATCTTCAACTCTCATTACTGAGGTTTGAGTTTCCCGCCTGCTTTGAAAGGGCATCAACAATAGCGGTGCCTAAGAACAGTAACGCAACATGCTCCCGTGACTACCGACCAGTGGAACTAAAGTCTGTGGTGATGAAGCGCTTTGAGCGGTTGGTTATGGCGCATATCATCTCCTACCTCAGGAAGAACCACTACAATTTACATCCGCCACAATGGAGCAACGGACGATGTGATCTCGCCGGCTGTTCACTCAGCATTGCACCACTTAGACAATAGAAACACATAAGTCAAGCTAGCGTTCATAGATTACAGCTTGGTATTCAACACCACCATCTGCTCCAAACGCGTCACCAAGCTCAGGGAACTAGATCTCTGTGCATCCCGTTGCAACTGGATCCTCGACTCATTCATTAACAGAATACAATCGGTACAAATTGGCAATAACACTTCCTCCTTAACAACCATCAGCACCAGAGCACCATAAAGGGCCTGTCCCACCAGCATGCAACTCTATGCGATGAACGCGATCAAACCGGCAGCGGGGGCCGCGCGGAGGTCGGGTGATCCCCTGTACAAGGCCGTTCCCACCAGCATGCGCCTGCATGCGGCAAGCGCAACTAAACCGGCAGCGAGGGCCGCGCGGAGGTTGGGTGAGTGGCGCAACGCGGCGCAAAGCGAGGCGAGGCGAACTCTAAGCAAGTCCAACGTAAGTTCGCCAGGACTTAGAGGGGCACACAGAGAGGGGCACCGAGACACACACACATCCAGGGCCACGGAGCCACACACATAGAGGGTCACGGTGGCACTTACAAATAGGTTCACGGAGGCACGATGTCTGGGCGGTGTGTAAATGTCGAGGCGACTGCGAGCCGACAAGCCGTTGCCACGCGGGATTTTTGGACGTAGTCGGTTTTTCGGAACCCCGCGCGGTGTCGGGACGAACTTGGGACGAACTCCGCACAATTCCGCGCGGCTCCGGCGATCGAAGTGGGACCAGCCCCGCGACGCCGGACGGCTCAAGCGACCACGTTAGGTCGCGCTAATCGCATAGAGTTGCATGCTGTTGGGACAGGCCCTTTAAGGCTGTGTGCTCAGCCCCCTGCTTTACTCTATACCCATTGACTGTGTAGCCAGATACCATTCTAACTCCATCTTTAAATTAGCTGACAACGCCACTGTTGGTGGTTGAATCATGGATAATAGGAAGGACATTATTGCCATAGAGGGTGCAGAGAAGGTTCACCAGACTGATTCCTGGGATGTCAGGACTGTCTTATGAAGAAAGACTGGATAGACTCGGTTTATACTCTCTAGAATTTAGGAGATTGAGAGGGGATCTTATAGAAACTTACAAAATTCTTAAGGGGTTGGACAGGCTAGATGCAGGAAGATTGTTCCCGATGTTGGGGAGGTCCAGGACAAGGGGTCACAGCTTAAGGATAAGGGGGAAATCCTTTAGGACCGAGATGAGAAGGACTTTTTTCACACAGAGAGTGGTGGGTCTCTGGAACCCTCTGCCACAGAGGGTAGTTGAGGCCAGTTCATTGGCTATATTTAAGAGGGAGTTAGATGTGGCCCTTGAGGCTAAGGGGATCAGAGGGTATGGAGAGAAGGCAGGTACGGGATACTGAGTTGGATGATCAGCCATGATCATATTGAATGGCGGTGCAGGCTCGAAGGGCCGAATGGCCTACTCCTGCACCTAATTTCTATGTTTCTATGTTTCTATAATAAGGAGTACGATTTTCAGAAGGCCTTTGATAAGGTGCCGCACGCGAGGCTGCTAAACAAGATGAGAGCCCATGGTATTAGAGGGAAGATACTAGCATGGATAGAAGATTGGCTACATGGCAGAAGGCAAAGGGTGGGAATAAAGGGGGCTTTTTCTGGTTGGATGCCGGTGCATACCAGTGGTGTTCTCAGGGGTCGGTGTTGGGTCAGCTGCTCTTCACGTTGTATATTAATGATTTGAATGAGGGAATTGATGGCTTTGTGGCCACGTTGGAGGATGATGTGGAGAGGGGTGGAGGGGCAGGTAGGGTAGAGGAAGCAGTGCGTCTGCAGAAGGACTTCGACAGGTGGGGAGAGTGGGCAATGAAGTGGCAGAGCAATGTGTGCGGTTATGAACTTTGGTAGTAGGAATAAAGGTGTAAACTATTTTCTAAATGGGGAGAGGATTCAGCATTCGGAGCTGCAAAGGGACTTGGGCGTGCTGGTGCAGGATTCCCAAAAGGTTAATTTGCGAGTTGAATGGATAGTAAGGAAGGCAAATGCAATGTTAGCATTTATTTCGAGAGGGCTAGAATATAAAAGCAGGAATGTATGCTGAGACTTTAAAAGGCACTGGGCACACCACATTTTGGAGTATTGTGAGCAGTTTTGGGCCCCATACCTGAGGGGGGATGTGCTGATGTTGGAGGGGGTCCAGAGCAAGTTTACAAGAACGATGCGTGCTTGACGGCTCTGGGCCTGTCCTCATTGGGGTTTTCGAAGAATCAGGGGGACCTCTTGAAGCTTACCGAATGATGAAAGGCCTGGATAGAGTGAATGTATCGAGGATATTTCCACTGGTGGGAGAGTCCAGGACCAGAGAGCACACCCTGAGAATGGATTTTTAGAAAAGAGATGAGGAGGAATTTCTTTAGTCAGAGGGTGGTGAATCTATGGAATTAATTGCCACAAATGGCTGCGGAGATCAAGTCAATGGGTATTTTTAAAGCAGAGGTTGACAGGTGCTTGATTAGTAAGGGTGTCAAAGGTTATGGGGAGAAGGTAAGAAAATAGGATTGAGAGGGATAGATAGAGGGTGCAATTTGAGGACGGTCAAAAGCAGTGGAGGGCCAGATGATCGGGCGGGGGAGATGGAGAGGAGGTCGTCCCCCGTGGCGGCCAGAGATCGCCAGGTGGGATCGGGATCACCAGCGAGGAAAAGACATCACGATTCCCCGAGTCCCTGCTCGGAGACGGAGGAATCGCAGGTCTCCATAGACGGACCAGAGGGAGTAATGGCCGCCACGGCCACCTTTCCACCGCGCTGCCCTGCACCAGCGCGGCGATAACGACCGCCGCCGCCATGTACTCGAACTTCAAGGAACCCAGCGGAGCGCGCAGTACGACCTGAGCAACAGTTTAAAAGCGCTAAGTGACAAATTTAAAGAAGTGAAAGTTAAGAAGCCAAGAAGTACAGAAGACAGAACGGGTGATGTCACTCGCAGCGCGAGCAGAGGCAGGCAGGCAGATCCATTGTGACGTCATCAGCGAGACCGCCTCGTTTATTTTCTAAGTTATTTGAGATTTGTGAATATTTTCATAAATAACTCGAGAAATAATGCATGAATCTTTCAGATAAGGCGATTTTTGACATCATGGCGTAACTCTCTATCGGAATATGTAAAAATATCACCGTTAGCGCGTCGTGTTTTCGAGGAGATGAGAAACCCGCACCAACATCACACACGCAAATAAATACACATCCAAGATCAGAGTTTTAGTAGAGATATATTATGTATTGAGTACTGGATTTACAAACCTGTTGTGCTGCTACAAGTAATACTTTCATTGTTCAGCTACACTGGTCCCACCTGCCCGTGTTTAGTCCATATCCCTCCAAACCTGTCCTATCCTGTCCTACCTACTCTGGCCAAGAGACTCTGTGCATCTACCCGATCTATTCCTCTCGTGATTTTATAAGATCACCCCTCATCCTCCTCCTGTTTGAGTACGTATGACAATAAATCACTCTTCATTGTATGTATGTTAAATATCATAACAAAGTTTTTCACCATACCTTGGCACGTGACACGTATAAATCAAAACCTAAATATTGTTTAAGAAAGGCCACACTGATAGTCCAACCAATTATCAGCCAATGAGCCGTGTATCAGGAGCCACGGTGAGTTTTGAGAGTTGAATCCCAAAATTGTCTTGGACACATAAGACAGGGGTAGCAGTGTAGTCTGTCGGAAGGAACTGCAGCTGCTGGTTTAAACTGAAGATAGACACAAGATGCCGGAGTAACTCAGTGGGACAGGCAGAAGGCAGGAATGGGTCCACAAAATGCTGGAGGAACTCAGCATTTTGTGTCTATCTGTACAGTGGAGTAGTATTTTTCTGGCTGGGGGGGGGGGGGGGGGGGCTGTTTCAACACTTGAGAATATCCTGGTTATGTAATAATTGTAGTGTAAAATATTTTATTAAGTAAAAGATTAGCTTGACTTTTTTGAGTTTGGTAGAAATTGAAGTTTTATAATTCTGTACCATATTAGAGGAACTATGGGGATCAGGAAGCCAGAGGCCTGCATACCAAGGTCTTCTGATAGTGCTTCCTGTTATGCCCAAGGAAAAGATGATTGACTATAGTGGGAGAGGATGTCTTTCCTCGGGAATTTCTGTACACAGATATCTACTGTGGTGTTACTGATATTGACCCTTGCATTGTTTAAGAAGGAATTGCAAATGTTGGGCTTTTGACTAAGTTCCTGTTGTTTAGGAATTTTTTTGTAACTAAAGTTTGTGATTGATTTAATCACAGTATGACGTGTTCTGTATTAATAATAATAATGGATTGGATTTATATAGCGCTTTATCTAGATACCCAAAGCGCTTTACATCGCATTATTCATTCACTCCTCTGTCACACTCGGTGGTGGTGAGCTACTTTATGTAGCCACAGCTGCCCTGAGGCAGACTGATGGAAGCGTGGCTGCTAATCAGTTAATGGCCTGTCCCACCAGCATGCAACTCTATGCGATGAGCGCGACCTAACGTGGTCGCTTGAGCCGTCCGGCGTCGCGGGGCCGGTCCCACTTCGATTGCCGGAGCCGTGCGGAATTGTGCGGAGTTTGTCCTGAGTTCGTCCCGACACCACACGGGGCTCCGAAAAACTGACTATGTCCAAAAATTCCGCGCGGCAACGGCTTGTCGGCTCGCAGTCACCTCGACATTTACACACTGCCCCGACATCGTGCCTCCGTGAATCTATTTGTAAGTGCCTCCGTGACCCTCTATGTGTGTGGCTCCGTGGCCCTGTGTGTGTGTGCCTCAGTGCCCCTCTCTGTGTGCCCCTCTCCTGGCGAACTTACCTCCAAGTTCGCCTCACTTTGCGCCGCGTTGCGCCACTCACCCGACCTCCGCGCGGCCCCTACTGCCGGTTTGGTCGCGCTTGCCGCATGCAGGCGCATGCTGGTGGGAACGGCCTTGTACAGGGGATCACCCGACCTCCGCGCGGCCCCCGCTTCTAGTTTGATCGCGTTCATCGCATAGAGTTGCCTGCTGGTGGGACAGGCCCTTTAATCAGCAGTAGCTAATCAGCACCTACGGCCACTCCAACCACCATCAATCACTCATACACATTCACATTCACACAAAGGCAAACTGAAGTGTCTTGCACAAGGACACAACGACAGTATGCACTCCAAGCGGGATGCGAACCGGCTATGGGCCGGAACACTTAGCCCATTGCGCCATCTGTCGTCCCAAAATGTTGTGACAGGTATGCTTTGATTGGGCTCAGCCTGATTGATTTGAGTATTGTGTCGAATGTCATTGCTGCTACTCTGTATAAGCGTTTCCAAAACACTATAAAAGATGCGTATGTCTTCATTCATTACAGTGGTGGCTCAGGAGAGTCAAGTGTCTGTTGCATACTTGACTCTGTGTCCCTGTCACTCTCGCCGGCTCATGATCACGAAAGCTTGAGTTGGTTTACCTAACCCATTGTGAGTTGCCTGTTTTTAAGAAGTGAGCCTTAACACACTGGAACGTCTTAGTAATATTTATAAATATGGAAAACATACAGTAAATGGCAGCCCTTTGGAGCGCTGATGTACAGTAGGATCTTGGAGTACGAATCAATAGTTCCTTGAAGATGGCCACACAAATGGATAGGGTGATAATGTAGGCTCACAGCATGCTTGCCTTCTAGGGTTGGAGCATCGAGAATAAAAGTTGGCATTCCTGTTGCAATTGATTAAAACTGTCTTGGCCACATTTGGAGAATTGCATGCTGTTCTGGTCTTCACATTACAGTAAGGATGTGGAGACTGGAGAATGTGCAGAAGAGTATTGCGGGGAAATTATTTGGATTGGAGAGTGTTAGCTTTAAGGAGAGGTTGTATAAACCTTGAATTGTTTGGAGCGTTGAAAGCTAGCGAGCAACCCGATAGACGGAAATTATCTGCATAGAAAAGGCAGATAGTGTCTTCTTCCCAGGGTGGAATTGTTAAATATAAGTGGTACCACTGGGTGGCGCCAGCAATGGCTGCCTCACCAACAGTCTGTCTGTCCCTTTCTTTTTTGTTGTTTTTTTAGTATGTGTTAAATGGATGTTTTTAGTGTTCTTTAGCTTGTTTTATGTGGGGGTGGGGGAGGGGGTTGGGGGAAACTTTTTCTGATATCTTACCTCGACGGAGATGCGATTTCATTTCAGTATCGTATCTCCGTCTGCACTGCGGCCTAACATTGAGGAGTTGGCGGCCTTTGCTGGAGGCCGATTTCGAGGGCTCCACTGTGGGAGCCTGCGGGACTTTAACATTGCGGAGCCCGCGATCCCGTTGCCGGGGATCGACCTCTGAGCTCTACCCGGTACTTTAACATTGTGGAGCTGGCGGTCGCTGGTCAGAGACAGACTTTGGGAACTCCAAGGCGCAGGAGCTTCGACCGCCCCGACGCGGGAGCTTCGATCTCCGGCTGCGGGAGCTTCACTTGCCCCGACGGCGGGAGAAGAATGAGGGAAGAAGATTGGACTTTATTGCCTTCCTTCACAGTGAGGAATGTGGGGAATCCCTTGTGGTGGATGTTAACTTTTATGTAGTTGCGTGTCTTGTTGCCTTTTTTAGTATGGCTGTTTGGTAATTCGCATATCACTGTGCCTTAATTGGTACACGTGACAATAAAAGACAATAAAATTTGAAACCATAGGCTTAAAGTCGATGTCAACCATGATCTTCAAGATCTTTGATTAGAGAATGGATATTCAAACGCCCTTTACTGCTGTACGATAGATAAGCCTTGCTGAAAGTCAGTTTTGGATAGAGCTGTCTAAGACATAGTTGATCTTAGTGGTGCCACATTCTAAACTTTCCTTTCCTGAAAATCGAAATATCAGGTTCAAGTTTACATTTATCGTCACATGCGCCAATTGGTACAGTGACATTTGAGTTACCATAGAGCCATACGAATAAAAAGAGCACAATACACAATAGAGTTTAACATAAACATCCCCACACAGCGGAATCAACATTTCTCTCTGTGATGGAAGGCCATAAAGTTCAGTCCCTCCTTGTTCACCCGTGGTCGGGGCCTTTGAACCCTCCGCAGTCGCCGTTACGGACGCCCCGATGTATTGGCCCTCTCGCCGGGATGATCGAAACTCCGGCGTCGGAACGGATCGGAGCACACTCAGCGGCTTTGGGGTTTCCGAATCAGCGTCTTGGAGTTTCCGAATCGGCCGCTTCCTTCCGGAGACCGTGGCTTCCGAAGTCCACAGGCCGAGCTGGAGGGAGTTCCAACACTGGCGATCCTCGGCAAAGGATCGCCTCGCTCCGCGATGTTAAAGTCAGCGCCACACCCGCGACTAGAAGCTCCGCAAACCACAGCTCCACGGTGTTAAAGTCAGCAGGCACAACACTCTGGTTCCAGTAGGAAAAGCCACGCCAATCCAGTTGGTAGGCCGCGAGGGGGGGGGGGGGGGGGCGAAGATGCGACACGTAGAAAAGACGCATCTCCGTCCAGGTAAGTGACTGATAAACAGTTTCCCCCTTTTCCCCCTCACCACCATCCACATAAGACATACTGAGAAACATTAAACCATACATTTAGACACACTAAAAATAACAAAAAGGGTGAAAAGACTAACGAGCTGCTGTCGAGGCAGCCACTGTGGTGGCGCCACCTGGTGGATATATTACTTGTGTCATGAGTGTACTCAGTAACTGAGGGTTTACAGTTATCTTGGGTGGAGTAACTTGTGCCTTTATCATAATTTTAATATGGTTTGTCTTGCTTTTTGTTCAGGTGGCTTCAATACGCCTGAAACTGGCTCGTGTTACAGCTGAGTGCAGAAATACATGACTACTTGACGGATTCTCATTTGAAAGTGAGTTTGAAAGTGGCTGACCTCATGTCTAAATACAAACTGTATTTTAAGTTGTACGTTATTTTTCTGCTTCTACAAACAATTCAATGTAACTAAATGCAAAGTCTGAAAAACACAGTTGAAAGTATTACATTCATGTCACTTTATTATTTTCATACAACTGTACAGTCTTCAATGAGTGACTTACTGAACTATCGCAACAGACCTGAATGAATAGAAACATAGAAAATAGGTGCAGGAGTAGGCCATTCGGCCCTTCGAGCCTGCACCGCCATTCAGTATGATCATCCAACTCAGTATCCTGTACCTGCCTTCTCTCCATACTCCCTGATCCCTTTAGCCACAAGGGCCACATCTAACTCCCTCTTAAAAATAGCCAATGAACTGGCCTCAACTACCTTCTGTGGCAGAGAATTCCACAGATTCACCACTCTCTGTGTGAAAATTGGTTTTCTCATCTCGGTCCTAAAAGACTTCCCCCTTATCCTTAAACTGTGACCCCTTGTTCTGGACTTCCCCAACATCGGGAACAATCTTCCTGCATCTAGCCTGTCCAACCCCTTAAGAATTTTTTAAGTCTCTATAAGATCCCCCCTCAATCTTCTAAATTCTAGCGAGTACAAGCCGAGTCTCTCCAGTCTTTCTTCATATGAAAGTCCTGCCATCCCAGGATTCAGTCTGGTGAACCTTCTCAGTACTCCCTCAATATGCCACAGTTGTTACCAACTTCATAAAAAAACGGCGGTGTAGTGTGTTTGCTCGAAAATCATCCCCAACCAAAAGCCTTGGATGAATCAGGAAGTTTGCATTCTGCTACGGAGAGGCATGAGATTTTTCTACGGTTTTCCGCCGATTTTGAAATTCGGTTAAAAAAAATCTGTCTAAATCTCCGCTATAAATGGCTTTTCACGAGACAGTGAGCCGCTGCGCCAATGGATGAGCCCGTGGAAATCCGCGGAGTCCATTTTAGCGGAAGGCGTGGACACAGATGCCAGCCGACCGTCTCTGCAAGGTGTAATTTTTAAAAATGACAGTGTAAATTGAGGGTGAACAAGCAAGGATATGGTGGCATTTCAAGGTGTAATTATCAAAAAAATTATCAAAGATTTCCTGTGGAAAGGATACTTCTCTCTAATTAGAGCAAAGCAAGGAACAGGTATCATGTTACATGTAGGTGAGTGTAATATAAAATATATCTTCAATATGACATAAGTGTAAACAAGTAGGGAGTTGATGTCATTTTAAGGGATGATTCACAAATTTTCTGTGTAAATTAAGAAGCCACGAGTACTTTATTTTAAGGTACAATAAAAAAAATGACAGTATAAATTAAGGGTAAACAGGCAAGAAAATGGTGTCATTTCAAGGTACAATTATCAAAACATTTCTGCATAAAGGGGGCCAGGGGCATTGCCCCATGGAACCCTACCAGGGGGACCCCCATCTCTCTTCCTCTTTTTTTCCCGTTTTTTCCTGTCTCATGCCTGCAAGGACCAGATCTCGGGCATTCAAGTCTGGCAACGCAGAGTTCGATAAGAAGTCCAGATATAACATCGATAAGGCCATCAAAAAGACTCTAAGGGACTTTTGTCCAAACTGAAGGATGAGGCAGATGTTCAGCAGCATGCATGCCATCACTTCCTACAAGGTGAAATTAGGGGGTAGCTCAAATGACAGTGAAGCATCATTCCCAGATGAGCACAAAGCCCTTTTTGATGTTGGTAAGGCCACATTTGGAAAATTGTGAGCAATTTTGGGCACCATATCGGAGGAAGGAATTAGTAAGTTAACCTATGGTGAGCGTTTATCAGCACTAGGCCTGTACTCGCCGGATTTTAGAAGAATGAGGGGGGACCTCATTGCATTATCATCAGGGGCCATGAAAGTCTGTTTAGGGTAGAGCTGGTCCAAGACGTCAAGGGTCTCCACATCATATTGCTGGTCTAAGACATCTCTCATCCTTGGTTCTTGGTTACTTGGTCCTCCAAAATATTGCAACTGGAATTTAAACTGGAGGTGGTGAAGGGAGGGGTTTAGCCAGAGAGGGTTATTGGGAAGAAAGTGCCTCTTTACATTTAGTTGCATCTGGCTGGGCAACCGTGGCTTGGTGGAGATTATTCCATGCTTTAATAGTGCGTGGGAAGAACAAATTGCTGTACACATCTGTCTTTGAGGCTGGGACCACAAATTGGATTGAATGCCCTCGTCTGCTCCTAATTGGTTTGGGGTTGGTGTAGGTCTTGTGATCTATGTCTAGCTGACCATTTAACATTTTGTTAAAACAGGTCAAACGGTGAGCTTCACGTCTGTCTTGGAGAGGGTTCCACCCCAGAGAATTCAGAAGTTTGGTGATACTCGCTTCTCTCTCGTAGGCGTTAGTAACAAATCGAGCGGCCTGTCTTTGGACACGCTCGATGGATGAAATGTTTTTATCTGTGTATGGGTCCCAAGCTGCAACTGCGTAGTCCAGATGAGGTCTAACGAGAGTGAAATACAGCTTCTCCTTGACAGAAGCTGAACAATGATGGAAGTTGCCTCAGGAAGTTTAGGACACCTGTTGCTTTCACTGTTACATGATGAGTCTGACCATTCCAACGTAGATCATTCTGTAATTTGATGCCAAGATACTTGGTTTGTTTGGATTCTTCAAGGGTGACACCAAGTTGTAGGATGTGACGCATCCACATCTACTCTATCCAAGCCTTTCACTATTCTGTACAGAATAATGAAAGGCTTGGATAGAGTAGATGTGAAGAGGATGTTTGCACCAGTGGGAGAATCAAGAACTAGAGGTCATTGCCTCAGAATTAAAGGACGTCCTTTTAGGAAGGAGATAAGGAAAAAATGTCTTTAGTCAGAAGGTGGTGAATCCGGATTCTTTGCCACAAAAGGCTGTGGAGGCCAAGTCAGTGGATATTTTTTAAAGCAGAGATAGATAGATTCTTGATTAGTACAGGTGTCAGAGGTTATTGGGAGAAGGCAGGAGAATGGAGTTAGGAGGGAGGGATAGATCAGCCATGATTGAATGGTGGACTAGACTTGATGGGCCAAATGGCCTAATTCTACTCCTATTCCTGATGACCTTGTGAAAGTGTTCTATGTGTGCTTTTGATTGGGAGAACACTGATGTGCCTTGCCAAGTCCCCATAGCCCCTGATGGTATTGCAGTCACAGTCTCAGAGGCCGCTGTGAGACGATCCTTCACAAGGGTGACCCCACGAAAAGCGTTTGGGCCCGAAGGTACACCAGGTTGTGTTCTTAAAACCTGTGCAAACCAAATGAAGTTTTTTGCCAACATCTTCAACCTCGCATTACTGAGGTCTGAGGTTCTCACCTGCTTCAAAAGGGGATCAATAATACTGGTGGCAAAGAAGAGTAGGGTGACATGCCTCAATGACTACCGTTTGGTGGCACTAACGTCCATGGTGATGAAGTGCTTTGAGAGGTTGGTTATAACGCATATCAACTCCTTCCTGAACAAGAACCTCAACCCACTGGACCACTTGGCACTAAGTAAGTAAGTTTATTGGCCAAGTATTCACATACAAGGAATTTGCCTTGGTGCTCCGCCCACAAGTAACAACGTGACATACAGTGACAGTTACGAATGACTCGGAAAACACTAAACATTCATAATAATAAAACATTAATGATAAAACACCATTGATCAAGCATGTGAACCAATAAAATACCAGATCAAAGGGAGGCTACAGATTTTTGGCTGTTTAGAGCAACAAGTCGTGGCCACTGATCTACATCGGTGAGACCAAGCGGAGGCTTGGCGATCGTTTCGCCGAACACCTCCGCTCGGTCTGCAATAACCAACCCGACCTCCCGGAGGCTCGGCACTTCAACTCCCCCTCCCATTCCGTATCCGACCTCTCGGTCCTGGGCCTCCTCCACGGCCAGAGTGAGCAACACCGCAAGTTGGAGGAACAGCACCTCATATTCCGCTTGGGCAGTCTGCATCCTCTGGGCTTGAACATTGAATTTTCTCAGTTCTGTTAACCCTTGCTGTCTCCTCCCCTTCCCACCTCTCCCTCAGCCCTCGGGCTCTGGCATTCCCTCTCTATCTCTCCCCCACCCAAGTCGCACTAGCTTCTCATTTTCACACTACAAACAGCTTACAATGGCCTGTTTCCTTTATCATCGATACTTTTTTGCATATCTTTCATTTCTTGTTCTTTATCTCCACATCACCGTCTATATCTCTCGTTTCCCTGATCCCTAACCAGTCTGAAGAAGGGTCTCGACCCGAAACATTGCCTATCTCCTTCGCTCCTTAGATGCTGCTGCACCCGCTGAGTTTCTCCAGCCTTTTGTGTATACTCGTGGATAAAAACTGTTTTTATGTCTGGCTGTGGCAGCTTTGACAGTCCGGAGTCGCCTTCCAGAGGGAAGTGATTCAAAGAGTTTGTGGCCAGGGTGAGAGGAGTCAGAGATGATCTTGCCCACTCGCTAAAAACACTTATGTCAGGCTGTTGTTTGTAGTCTATAGCTCGGCAATTAACACCATAATCCCCTCAAAGCTGATTACCAAACTCACGGAGCGAGGTCTCTGCACATCCCTTTGTCACTAGATCCTTGCCTTCCTCATCAACAGACCACAATCTGTACGAATTGACAGCAACACTTCCTCCTCCATAACCATCAGCACAGGAGCACCTCAAGGCTGCTTCTCAGCCCCCTGGTCTACTATACACATGACTCTGTAGCCGGACACCGTTCTAACTTCATCTTCAAGTTTGCCGATGACACCACCGTTGTTGGACGGGTTATAAGTGACGATTAGTATAGGAGGGAGATCGATCGACTGACCAAACTGCCAAAACAGGAAACCTTGCTCTCAATGTCAGTAAGACAAAATAAATGATCGTGGACTTTGAAAGAGGAAGCATGAGGATCCACAAACCCGTATTCATCCTGTGATAGGAGTAGAATGAAGCCATTTGGCCCATCAAGTCTACTCATAAATCATGGCTGATCTATCTCATCCTCCTAACCCCATTCTCCTGCCTTCTCCCCATAACCTCTGACACCCGTACTAATCAAGAATCTATCTCTCTGCCTAAAATATATCCACTGACTTAGCTGCCACAGCCCTCTGTGGCAAAGAATTCCACCGATTCACCGCCCTCTGACTAAATAAATTCTTCCTCATCTCCTTCTTAAAAGAACGTCCTTTAATTCTGAGGTGATGACTTCTAGTCCTAGATTCTCCCACTAGTGGAAACATCCTCACCACATCCACTCTATCCAAGCCTTTCATTATTCCGTATGTTTCAATGAGGACTCCTCCCTACTCTTTGCCTACTGCCATCCTGCCAACCTGCTATCCACGGTAGTATCTGCCTTTTGATACCGTGGGCTCTCATCTTCCTTAGCAGCCTCCCGTGTGGCACCTAATCAAAGGATTTCTGAAAATCTAGATATACAACATCTAGTGATTCTCCTTTGTCTGTCCTGCTATTTACTTCAAAGAATTAAAAACCTCCCCTTCACAAAGCCATGCTGACTTTGACCTATTTTATCATGAACTTCTAAGTACTCGGTAACCTCGTCTTTTATAATGGACTTCTAAAATTTTATCAACCATCGAAGTCAGATGAACTGGCCCATAGTTCCCACTATTGTGCTTTGCTCCCTTCTTGTGCAGCGGGGTAATATTGGCAATTTTCCAATCATGTATTGGGACGGTGGTGCAAAGAGTCAAAAGCGTCAAAATCCTGGGCATACATATCTCTGAAGACCTGTCCCGGACCCAGCACATTGATGTAATCACAAAGTAAGCACACGGCTCAGGTACAGTTTCCAGCTATTTGTTGAGATATTTGATTCCAGCAAGAAAATCAATGATAGACACAAAACCTGGAGTAAATCAGCAGGACAGACAGCATGTCTGGAGAGAAGGAATGGGTGATGTTTCGGCTCGAGACCCTTCTTCAGACAAATGACAATCAAAAAATCAAAAAATACATAATGCAGATGTTGTAAGTTTGAAAAAACAACAGGATACTTGGAAAAACTCAACGGATCAAGCAGCAACGTGGGAAGAGAAACGGTACACCCTTCTTCAGAACTGGAAAGTGAGAGAAAAGTTCGATTTCAGTAGGATAGATGGTGGGGAGGGGCATGGAGAAAACAGGAAACATGTGTAATTGGTTAATGAGAGCAGTTCCAAGCATATGCTTGTTCTGGTTAACGTGTTGTTAGTGGTAAGGTTTCAGGGCATGCCTGGTAGGCCAGATTTGTGTGAGTAGGGCAGGGGCCTCCAAACCTTTCAGCATGAGGGCCACATTATATATTTGGCACATTTTTGCAGGCCGTGGGAAAAAATAAAGAGAGCTTACTAGAGAAAACCATGCGACCGCAGACATAGACCTGGCAGTGGTCGCTCTTGTTTGATTCCTCAATCACTTCACTCATGCGTTAAGAATTCTATGTTACTGCACAAATACATTGATGAGCTGAAATAAGAGTCAAGAATCAAGAATGTTTTATTGTCATATACATCAATGATTTGGATGAAGGGATTCAAAGTAACATTAGCAAATTTGCAGATGACACAAAGCTGGGTGGCAGTGTGAACTGTGAGGAGGATGCTATGAGAATGCAGGGTGACTTGGACAGGTTGGGGGAGTGGATAAATGTGAGGCTATCCACTTTGGTAGCAAAAACAGGAAGGCAGATTACTATCTAAATGGAGTCAAGTTGGGAAAAGTACAACGGGATCTGGGGTCCTTGTCCATCAGTCTATGAGAGTAGGCATGCAAGTACAGCAGGTAGTGAAGAAAGCGAATGGCATGTTGGCCTTTATAACAAGAGGAATCGAATATAGGAGCAAAAGAGGTCCTTCTGCAGTTGCACAGAGCCCTAGTGAGACCACACCTGGAGTATTGTGTGCAGTTTTGGTCCCCTAATTTGAGGAAGGACATTCTTGCTATTGAGGGAGTGCAGCGTAGGTTTACAAGGTTAATTCCCGGGATGGCGGGACTGTCATATGCTGAGAGAATGGAGCAGCTGGGCTTGTACACTGAAGTTTAGAAGGATGAGAGGGGATCTCATTGAAACATATAAGATTGTTAAGGGCTTGGACACGCTAGAGGCAGGAAACATGTTCCTGATGTTGGGGGAGTCCAGAACCAGGGGCCACAGTTTAAGAATGACCACAGTAAGCCATTTAGAACGGAGGCGAGGAAACACTTTTTCTCACAGGGACTGGTGAGTCTGTGGAATTTTCTGCCTCAGAGGGTGGTGGAGGCAGGTTCTCTGGATGCTTTCAAGAGAGCTAGATAGGGCTCTTAAAAATAGCGGAGTCAGGGGATATGGGGAGAAGGCAGGAATGGTGTACTGATAGGGGATGATCAGCCATGATCACATTGAATGGCGGTGCTGGCTCGAAGGGCCAAATGGCCTACTCCTGCACCTATTGTCTATTGTCTATAGTCTATATATCCCAGATAGAACAATGAAATTCTTACTTGCAGCAGCACAACAGAATATGTAAAATCCCGATACTATAACATCTATCCATGTCCTCCAGAGGTGCCGCCTGATCTGCTAGGCTACTCCAGCACTTTGTGTCCTCTTTTTGTAAACCTGCATCTGCTGTTCCTGGTTTAGACTTTGACCTTTGGAAATACAGCATGGAAACAGGCACTTCAGCCCACCAAGTTCGCACTGACCAGCTATCACCCTGTACACTAGGGACAATTTATAAATGTTACCAAAGCCGATTAACCTACAAATTGTGAGGAGTGTGTGGGAGGAAACTGGAGCACCCGGAGGAAACTCATGAGGTCACAGGGAGAACGTACACACTGTGCAGACAGCACCTGGTCTCAGTCACTGTAAAGCAGCAACTCTACCGCTGCGCCAGCGTGCCGCACTATGCGTGTGTTTAATCGCTTTTGTGCTGGATCTTAATCCAAGATAAAAGTGTCTAAGAGAGAGTTGTGGATAGAAGAAGAAAATAAGTTGTGGCTATATGACTGTCGGAGAAGGAATGGAACGAGGAGAGTGTGATCCTTCCAAAGTGGACAACAGGAGAGACATTGAAGGGGCATCTCATTTCATAAGCTGTAGGGAACCTGTGAACACTGAGGTGGGGTAGATCACAATATTAAAGATGTCATTAGTGATTTGCTTCAAAGATAGGGCAGCATCACCAGGGTGATGCTGTTGATTGCTAAAAAGATGATAACAGTGCTATGGAGAAAGGAAATGCCACCAAATGTTTAACAGTGGAGGGAAAGATTGAAACATGTATACTTGATGGAAAGTATAACTGCTAAACTCCAGTTGAGGACTGATGCCTTTAATATTATATGGAAACCGGTACTATTACAAATGCCAAGATTGATTAAGGATATGAATGGATGAGCTTGCTATGGTGCCTGTGAATATGAAGCTTCTGTGATAGAATGTTAAGAGGATCTGATGTGATGCAAATAGAGGTTAGGTTGATTTGTATTTTTATCATTTTGCGATTGTCTTTTGTGTGTCTCTTTGTTTTGGCTGTATGTGTAGTTTGTTATGTCAATTTATGTTGAGTTAAAAAAAAAACAAAGATAGGGCAGAAACCTAATCAGAAAGATCCACACCTAAAATTTAAGCACCAAACGTAGGAAGAACTCAGTGGGTGAGGCAGAATCTGTGGAGGGAAGGACAGGTGATGAGAGAGGGATTTAGGTGAAACAGGTTGGAGGGGTGGGGAATAAGGGGGATAAAAGGGAAATGAGGGACTCATGATCATCTCACCTTTATTTCCCCGCTTTTTGCCTCTCCCGTGTCCTCTTCCATTTATATACCTCTCTGGCTCTACATTTCACTCCTCCTGTTTCCTTATCTGACATCACTCCCGAAGAGTCCACCAGGGACTATACTGGGAGTTGGGTCCGTGCCGACCAGCGATCCCCCAGAGAGCTGAGTTGGAGCCAACGCCTCCCCCACACACCGGCTGCAAGCCCTGGCCGATATCTCCAGCCGCCTCCGGACATGGACGGGACACCGGGGAGGAGACGGGGACGGCCCGGCAGCAACTCAACAGCGCTGGTGTCCCGGCCCCGTCCACGGACCCCGACCCCAAGCAGAAGCACGATCTCGCTCACTCGCCGGATGAAACGAAGGTCTGATAACAGCGGATCCGCTCCCGACAATGTGTATGATGATTACCCGATTACATGGGTATGCGCAGTCGGAATACCGAACTCGTTTACAGCCTGCCGCAGAGAACGTGTTAAGAGCTTGCTGCGGGCCGGATGTGGCCCCCGCGGGCCATAGTTTGGAGACCCCTGGAGTAGGGTATAGCTGCTACAGGCATGATAGTAGTAAGAGAGGAGGGGGAATTGTGTTTATGATTAGGGAGAACATAACGATATTTAATGGGAGATCTTTTTGAGAAATTGAAATTGTATTAGTTCTGAGCTAATTATGGAAAATTACAGGATTGGTCCACAAATTAAATTGGGGAGATGCAAATTTTGCAGGCATTAAGGAGAAGCTTGCAAAGATTGATTGGGAGTGGCTGCTTGCTCTGGCAGAGATATTTGCTTCATCTTTCGCCACAGTTGATGTAGGCTGGAGGAAGGTTGATGTTGAAGCCCTTTGTTTAAGAAACACTGCAGGGTGGAAGGCTTTTACAAGTGTGCGAGCGAGGGAGTTCAGGAATACCATGTTTCTGTTAAGGCAAAGGGCATGGTTAGGGTCAGGATTTAGGGAACCCTGTTTTGGCTTAGTTTTGAGATACAGTGCGGAAACCAATCCTTCAGCCCACCGAGTCTGTGCCGACCAGCGATCCCCGCACATTAACTGTATCCTTCATGCACCAGGGACAATTTACATTTAAACCAAACCACTTCACCTATAAACCTGTACTTTCTTTGGGATGTGGGACGTATACGAAGATCTCGGAGAAAATCCACGCAGGTCACGGGGAGAACGTATAAATTCTGTGCTGACAGCACCCGTTGTCAGGATCGAACCCAAGTCTGGATCCCGTGCTCACAGCACAGATCCAGACTACAAATTCCATGCTGACAGCATCCGTTGTCAGGATCGAACCCAGGGACAACAATTGGGCTGCAAGATGAATACAGGAGGGTATGGAATTGAGGGGGGTGTAACTGGGACGCCAAGTATCACCGTTGAGCCCTCTGGAGATGTTGTGGGCTTATCAATGAAACGTCAAAGAAGGAGGGTGCCCACCTGAGATCCCGATGAAGTACCTACCCTACCTTTCACCACTCCAATCCCACTGCAAATAGCAAGAGTGCCGATTTATTATAGGGATTGAAACATCAAGTCCTATTAGCTCTACTGACCTTCTGGAGGAAAAACCAGTGACTGCTGTGAAAGTGCAGCTGACGACAAGGGAAAGACTGTGTGACAGCTTGGAGAGACAGCTGACAGGAGGATATAGACCCCAACGGGGCTGTTATGGGCTAGCTACCCATAACAGCTGGCTCCGTCATCTTGTTAGGGCACAAGAGCCACCCTCACTTGGCTACAAAAAGTTCAAAGAGAAGAATACCCCCAGAGTCTGCAAGAGCGGGGGCGCAAGATGACTCATCGACTGACCACCTGGTAACAAACCTTGGAACGGACACGACATTGAATCAGGTAAGTGGCAAAACGCTTGAAAAACGAGCAGTTGGACACGTTCTTCAGACCTGTAGGTGTGGCTGGACTAAAGTAACATCAACTCGTGGTCTCAAAATTCATCAGGGACGGAAGAAATGCTTGAAAATCCCCAGGGCCCCGCATTGACCAGATTCTGTCACGAGGAAGGTCAAATCAGTCGGATGAAACTCAGCGGCAGGAAGAAATGCACAGTCCACAGAGCATCAGCACCCTACGGGATGTGGTAGAAGTTTCAGGCAACAGTCCAAGACGCAACCAGGCACATCGTAAAGTGGAGAACATGCAAGGATGTAAGCCGTTGGTGAAATGGCCAAAGTCTAACAGCAAGGAGTGGGAAATCATCAATGTAGATGTGAGCTGAATCTTAAGTGGAATCAAGGGATCAGCAGAAAATAAGTTGGAGAAGATGGGTGATCTAGTCTACAGCTATGGAAAGGAGAAATTTGGTGAGAAGGAACAACTCAGCAGGAAAGATAGGCCTCCTCCCCACAAGTCCCGTTGTCTCCAGGAAATCCAACGACTTGTTAAAGAAAGAAGAAGCCTGAGGAAGGTGTGGAAAAAAGCAACAGCAGGAGAAAGGGAGGGCATCAATCTCCTTCAAAAGAACCTAAAACAGAGGCTCTCGAAGCTGCGCAGAGCGGGGAATTTAAGAAAACGACGCAAAAAGAAGGAAAAAGCAAGAACGGACTTCTACAAAGATCCCATTAAGTTTGTGAAAGGCATTTTCGCAAAAGAAATAAGCGGATCCCTGAAAGCGTCAAAAAAGGAGGTTGAAGGACACATCAGAACCATCCACACTGATGAGTTAAAAGATGAACCGATTTTTGTCCCCGCTGACATGCCACCAATCTCATCCCCACAACATCAATTTGACGTCAGCCCTCCCAAGCTGAGTGAGGTAAAGGAAGTAGTGAGGAAAGCAAGAACGGCCTCTGCACCAGGCCCTAATGGTGTTCTGTATTGTGTCTACAAGAATGCCCCAGATATTCTGAAATTCCTCTGGAGGAACACGAGGGTTGCGTGGGAAAAGGAAGTCATCCCCAAAGCCTGGCGAAGAGCAGGGGGAGTCCTGATCCCAAAAGAAATTCTTCCACCATCGCACAGTTTCGGCAAATAAACCTTCTTTACATAGAGGGTAAGATCTTTTTCAGTGTGGTGGCAAAGAGACTTACAAAGTATCTGAAACAAAACCATTTCATTGATACGTCAATCCAAAAGGCTGGCATAGCAGGCTTCTCGGGATGCCTTGAACATACCAGCGTCATATGGGATCAAATCCAGACTGCTAAGAAAGAACGAAAGAATCTGCATGTCTTGTTCCTCGATCTGGCCAACGCCTATGGATCAGTTCCTCATTCGCTACTGTGGACTGCTCTTGAATTCTTTCAGATGCTGGCAATAATAACAAATCTGGTAAAAAAAACTACTTCCAGGATCTGCAATTCTGTCTCACAACATCAGACTTTACCACAGCGTGGCAACCACTGGATGTAGGCATCATGGCGGGGTGCACCATCTCCCCATTGACCTTCACTATGGCAATGGAGCTCATTCTCAGAGCATCAAAATGGGTTGTGGCAGGAAAACGGTTACAGTGTGGTCAGCGATTGCCACCGATACGAGCCTATATGGACGATATAACAACACTAACAACAACTATCCCCTGCACCAAGAGACTTCTGGAAAAACTTCATCAAAACATCACCTGGGCAAGGATGAAGATTAAACCCAGCAAGTGCAGAAGCATCTCCATTGTCAAAGGTCAAGTCAAGGATCAAAGATTTCATATTGACGGAATATCTGTTCCAACTGTTTCAGAAATGCCAGTGAAGAGTTTGGGCCAATGGTATGATGCAAAGCTCAAGGACACCGAGCAGTTTGAACAACTGAAAAAGGATACCATCATGCACATAGCTTGCATCAACAAGACCTCGCTACCAGGAAAACTCAAGCTGTGGTGCTTCCAATTTGGCATACTACCAAGAATCATGTGGCCTTTAACTATGTATGAAATCCCCATCAATAAAGTGGAAAGGCTGCAAAGAATGACCAGCACATGTGTGAAACAGTGGCTTGGACTTCCATGATGCTTAAGTGCTGTCGGACTGTATGGGAGTGGCAAATTGGAATTACCCATTACAGGACTTGTGGAAGAGTTCAAATGCACTAAAGCAAGGTTAGTCATGACCCTCACTGAATCTGAAGATACCGTTATTCGAACGCGGCCCCCCCGTGTGGCAACGGGGAGGAAATGGGCCCCATCTGAAGCCGTTCAGAGTGCTAAGTCTGCTCTTCATTTCCGGGATATGGTTGGCTAAGTCCAACACGGGAGAGCCGGGCTCGGGCTCGTCCCAAAAGCTCCTCAATGGCACAAGGCAACATCAGTGCAGAAGAGATGGCTCGTGGTGGAGGAGGTGAGAAGACGGGAGGAGGCCGAGCGACACGCCAAGGCCGTCTCAATGGCCAAACAGGGCCAATGGGCTAACTGGGAGAGCCTGGAAAAGCGGAAACTCAGCTGGCGTGAAATCTGCAAATGGAAGGATCTCGGCTAAGTTTTGTCATCAGAGCCACTTATGATCTTCTATGATCACCCCAGAACCTGAAGCAGTGGTTTGGAGAAGACCGCACTTGCTCCATTTGCCGAGCACCTGGATCACTAAGGCACATTTTAACAGGATGCACTATGAGCCTCGGCCAAGGGCGTTACACTTGGCGGCACAACCAGGTTCTCAGACACATGTCATCAATCCTTGAACAGAGGCGAATGATCACAAATGCTTCCCCACCAACATCGGCAGGAAACGTCCACTTCACAACATTTGTACCAGCAGGCCAACCTCCAGAGCACCAGATAACATCAATGGATGCAAGCATTCTGCAGCCTGCTCGGGATTGGAAAATGGAAGTGGACTTAGTAAAAAGGCTTGTGTTTCCCCCAGACATTGTGGTTACAACACTCCGGCCAGACATGGTCCTGTGGTCCACATCAGCCAAGTTGGCATATGTTGTGGAATTGACAGTTCCATGGGAAGACGGTGATGAAGAAGCTTATGAGAGGAAAAAGACCAAGTACTCTGAACTGGCAACTGAAGCTTCCCAGAATGGCTGGAAGACCAAGATCTTCCCTGTCGAAGTGGGATGCAGAAGATTTATTGCTACATTTATGACCAGTCTATTAAAGAAAATGGGGATGAGGGGTCGCTCCCTCCGAAAAGCAATCAGATCATTATCAAATTCTGCAGGAAAAAGCAGCAATTGGATTTGGATCAAAAGAAGAGACAACAATTGGGCTGCAAGATGAAGACAGGAGGGTATGGAATTGAGGGGGGTGTAACTGGGATGCCAAGTATCACCGTTGAGCCCTCTGGAGATGTCGTGGGCTTATCAATGAAACATCAAAGAAGGAGGGTGCCCACCTGATGACCCCGATGAAGTACCTACCCTACCTTTCACCACTCCAATCCCACTGTGCCGACTTATTATAGGGATTGAAACATCAAGTCCTATTAGCTCTACTATCGTTGTCAGGATCGAACCCAAGTCTCTGGCGCTGTAAGGCAGCAACTCTACCACTGCTGACACCGTACCAATGGACAATGTTGACAATGGATATGGAGGATCTGGTCAGGAAAATGATTTAGGCAGCTGACATCCGTGTGGTACATCGGAAATGTCGGTGCACATTTTAGAAGAAAATTAGAAGGCCAAAAAGGGGCCCCTTAATTATTAAGAGAATAAAGGGATATGGGGCTGGTGCTAGGAAGTGATGTTCAAATAAAACATTGGCCACAATCTTTGTGAATGGTGTTAAAACGTCCAATGACCTAATCATCATTAATATATTATTTTGTCTCTTTCCTATCTGTGGTTTTTAAGGGAACATTTGCATCGACATAATCCTGCAGTGGTGAGGGTTGTGCAGGAGAAGGAAGAAGACAATTAAAGTACTTAAAGGCAAGAAAAAGTTAAGACATATACATTTTTAAAACAATTTTAGGGATCATAATCCAAAAATTGGTAGAATGAGAATATTAAAGCAAGCAGGTTCATGTACCAGATTAATGTACCACAAGATGGCGCCAGGTGACCCATTCCTGGACAGGCGGCATCTGTAGAGAAAAGGTGATGTTTCGGGTTGTAACCCTTCTTCAGACTGACGTCAGGGGGGGAGGGCGATCAATAGATAGGGAAGTGTAAAGGTGTGAAACCAGGGCATAGGGAATGGAGATCAAGGAAAAGGTAGAACAGATCATTGTTAGCTGGGAGGAGATAACAACAAAGCAGAAATAAAATGGAGTCGGTGGCTGTAAGACTGGTCGGAGAACTGGGAAGGCCACAATATTTACCTACACCCTCACGCAAGCACATCCGCCTCAACTGCCATATGCTCAAGGGATTGTCTCTTGGTCTTTTCTAAGATCTTGATATTGCACCTGACTCAACTCAGTTTGGGTTCAATATTTTGCAGACCCTAAACTTTCCAATTGTTGCAAGGGATATGTTCAGTGATGGGCGTCAACATTAGTAGCAAGCTCAAGTAATTGAGTTTAGTTCAGTTTATTCTCATGTGTTCCGAGGTACAGTGAAAAGATTTTGCTGCGTGCTACACAGTCAGCGGAAAGATAATACATGATTACAATCGAGCCATTTAGTGTGTACAGGTACACGATAAAGGGAACAACGTTAGTAATGTTTAGTGCAAGAGTGACCTTTGTAATGTTTATGCAAGTGAAGTCTGATCAAAGATAGTCCAAGGGTCTCCAATGAGGTAGATCTTAGTTCAGGTCAGCTCTCTAGTTGTGGTAGGATCAAATGTCTCCGACGAGGTGGATGGGAGGACATACTGCACTCTAGCAGGGGAGAGGATGGTTCGGTTGCCTGATTACAGCTGGGAAGAAACTATCTGAAGGTGTGCGTTTTCACACTTCTATACCCTTTGCCTGATGGGAGAGGAGAGAAGAGGGAGTGGCCAGGGTGCGACTCGTCCTTGATGATGCTGCTGGCCTTGCCGAGGGAGCATGAGGTGTAGATGGAGTCAATGGAAGGGAGGTTGGTTTGTGTGATGTTCTGGGCTGCGTCCACAATTCTCTGCAAATTTTTCCAGTCTTGGATGGAGCTGTTCCCAAACCACGCTGTGATGCATCCTGATAAAGTGGCGCATCTTTCTATGGCGCATCTGTAGGAGTTGGTGAGAGTTGTTGGGGACATGTCAAACTTCCTAAGCCTTCTAAGGAAGTAGAGGCATTTGTGTGCTTTCTTAGCCATTGCTCCAATATGGGTGGTGCTGGAGGAATTGCTGGTGATATTTACTCCTGGGAGTTTGAAGCTTTTAACCATCTCAACTTCGGTACCGTCAATGTAAACTTGGGTGTGTGTACCACTTCCCTTCCTGAAGTCGATCACTATTTCCTTTGCCTGGCTGGCTCACATTGAGAGGAAGGTTGTTGTCTTGACACCAGGTTGTGAGGTTTCCAATCTCTTTCCTGTACTCCGTCTCATCATTATGTGATATTTGGCCCACAATGGTGGTGTCGTCTGCAAATTTATAAATTGAATTAGATTTGTACATGGCTGCACAGTTGTGGGTGTACCACGAGTGGGGAGGGGGGGGGGGGGGGTGGGGGCAAAGACTGCATCCTTGCGGAGTACCAGTGTTGACAATTATTGTAGAGGATGATTTGTCCCCATTCCTCACTGAGTAGGGTCTGTTGGTCAATAGACGATAGCTGCAGGAGTAGGCCAGCACCGCCATTCAATGTGATCATGGCTGATCATTCCTAATCAGTACCCCGTTCCTGCCTTCTCCCCATATCCCCTGACTCCGCTATCTTTAAGAGCCCTATCTAGCTCAGGAAGTCAAGGATCCAGTTGTAGAGATGAGAGCTGACTCTTAGTCCGACTGTATCTGTCACAGCATTACTATTTAGATGCATTCAGTTTCCTGCACATTGATGCTGTCTTTGATCACGAATCACAGGTGTGAAGTGATAGGGGAATATACACATGATAAAGGCAAACTTGTTGCTATAAATATTGGAGTTTCAGATGCGCCTGTTAAGTTGTTCCGTGCATGGGTATGCAGCTGATTCAAGAATGTTACAAGTTGCTGCTGAGATATTTGACCTTATTTACACACTAAATGCAATTTAGTGTGTAAATATCAATGGAAAGGATATCCAAGCACTTCAGCTTTCAGGATAATTCACATTCAGTGAACAGCTCAATGGAGGATCCTGTGCATGGATAATAGGAGGAGGTTTGGAGCAACTTTGCCTCATTTGACTCTTAAAGCTGCTTCATTTGCAGACTCTCCATCCACACATTTGCAGTATAAATTTGTTCTTCAGTTTCTGGATCTTTTCATAATCCAGTGTCTAGACAGACCAGGGGTCTCCAAACTATGGCCCGCGGGCCACATCCGGCCCGCCACGAGATGTTATCCGGCCCTGCAGCAAGCTCTCAACACATTCCGTGCGGCGGGCTATTTAGAGGGTTCTGTGGTAGCGGGTTCTGCTAGTGAGATAAAACTGTGCCCCCACTAGACCCGCCCCTCCCGTCTTTACTTGACTGGCGTCAAATTCTCCCCCCCCCCCCCCCCACCAGGAACCTGACAGCTCCACGAGTAAATTTTCTTTTCTTCCCCCCCCTCCCCCCTGGGCTAGGTCATCGCCGCCCTGCGTCCGGGTGGGGGGAGAGGCCGTGGGCGAGAGTCCTGGAGCCGGGGGAGGGAGAGGCCGAGGGTACCTGGCGCGGTGTCTCCCCGCTCCCGGACCTACCCAGCGCGGCCTCTCCCCGCCCCTGGCTGCAACCGGACAGACAGAGAGAGAGAGACACACAGAGAGAGATAGAGAGACAGAGAGAGAGACAGAGAGACACAGAGAGAGAGACAGAGACAGAGAGAGATAGAGAGACACAGAGAGGGAGAGAGAGAGGCAGAGACAGAGAGAGGGAGAGAGACAGAGAGAAAGAAAGATACAATTTATAAAACTAACATTTCTTTAATTTTTCCTACGGCCTGCAAAAATGTCCCAAATATATAATGTGGCCCTCATAATGAAACGTTTGGAGGCCCCAGATCTAAACAATGTCATGGTCAACAACCAAAAGCAACCTTCAGGGGTTACCCACGGAGGGCAGTTGAATGAGAGATATTAAAATGGGGCTGTGTAAATGCGTGAACATTCATGAATGAAATTGCTCTGCGTGTAAATACGGTGTTCTACAAGCTTACCTTCGACTGTGGAGAGCAGAATTGAAGCAGGAGAAGGTCGCGTTGAAGGTTCTTAAGCCAATATCTGCTTCCATTGCCCTTGGAGAAAGGCATGATTCTACCGTTCTTCCATTCTGCTGGAATTAACATATCTTGCTGAAAGATTCCTGTTCACTTTTTGATGACAGATGGGCCTCTGGACCAAAATATATTGGCATGTTTTTGGAATTGTTGGAATGCTCGCCCATATTTTATTTCATTGAGGGTTGTCCTGCGGCTTCAGATGGCTCGGAGCAGTTGGTATTGAGATCTCTAGTTCTCATACTGTTCCCCCAGTTTAGTAGCACTGCAGGTACAATTGGGCTGACAGTTCTGAAGGCTTACTTGAGCTGCTTATACGTGGGGACGGTATAGACAATAGACAATAGGGGCAGGAGTAGGTCATTTGACCCTTCGGGCCAGCACCACCATTCAATGTAATCATGGCTGATCATCCCCAATCGGTACCACGTTCCTGCCTTCTTCCCATATCCCCTGACTCCGCTATCTTTAAGAGCCCTATCTAGCTCTCTCTTGAAAGTATCCAGAGAACCGGCCTCCGCCGCCCTCTGAGGCAGCGGATTCCACAGACTCATAACCCTCTGCGTGATAAAGTGTTTCCTCATCTCCGTTCTAAATGGCTTACCCCTTATTCTTAAACTGTGGCCCCTGGTTCTGGACTCCCCCAACATCGGGAACATGTTTCCTGCCTCTAGCGTGTCCAAACCCTTAACAATCTTATATGTTTCAATGAGATCCCCTCTCATCCTTCTAAACTCCAGAGTGTACAAGTCCAGCCGCTCCATTCTCTCAGCATATGACAGTCCCGCCATCCCGGGAATTAACCTTGTAAACATACACTGCACTCCCTCAATAGCAAGAATGTCCTTCCTCAAATTAGGGGACCAAAACTGCACACAATACTCCAGGTGTGATCTCACTAGGGCTCTGTACAACTGCAGAAGGACCTCTTTGCTCCTATATTCGATTCCTCTTGTTATAAAGGGCAACATGCCATTTGCTTTCTTCATTGCCTGCTGTACCTGCATGCTTACTTTCATAGACTGATATACAAGGACCCACAGATCCCGTTGTACTTCCCCTTTTCCCAACTTGACACCATTTAGATAGTTATCTGCCTTCCTGTTTTTGCTACCAAAGTGGATAACCTCACATTTATTGGCATTAAAATTCATCAGCCATGCATCTGCCCACTCCCCCAACCTGTCCAAGTCACCCTGCACTCTCATAGCATCCTCCTCACAGTTCACATTGCCATCCAGCTTTTTGTCATCTGCAAATTTGACATCTGACATCTGCTAATGTTACTTTGAATCCCTTCATCCAAATCATTGATGTATATTGTAAATAGCTGCTGTCCCAGCACCGAGCCTTGCGGTACCCCACTAGTCACTGCCTGCCATTCTGAAAGGGACCCGTTAATCCCTACTCTTTGTTTCCTGTCTGCCAACCACTTCTCTATCCATGTCAGCACTCTACCCCCAATACCATGTGCCCTAATTTTGCCCACTAATCTCCGATGTGGGACCTTATCAAATGCTTTCTGAAGGAGCACAGGCATTGAAGGATAACTGGATAAAGATAATTAGTGTTTCAGTTTTATTTGTTGTTGTTATGTTGGAAATGTCTTGGGTCACTAGGGCTACTGTCACTGTATTTTTTCCAAATATCAGTGTCAAAGACTGTGTTTGCAGGAGTCCTCTTGGGCTGGGAAGTTGATCATTTTCCCGGGTAAAGCTCTCAACAGCTAATGCAGACTGCACAGTTAAAAGGCACTGTGCATGCAAAAATAGTTTATGTCTGAAGATGGGTCCCAACCCAAAACGTCACGTCCATATTATCCACAGATGCTGAGTTACTCCAGCACTTTGTGCCTTTTTTTTGTGAACCTGTACCTGCACTTCCTTGTATATCCCATCAATTGTTGATGTACTTGTTTTTGCACGCACACCTCATTTGTGTGTTTTGACAGTGCCTCTTGCAGATGATGGAATGCTCTTTAAGAAACGGAAGCCACAGCAGATTGTGGCAGAGGCTCAGCAGCCACTATTTTCACACAGTAATCCAATTAGACTATGAGAATTCTGCATTATTATTGGAAGTTTGAATCTGGCGCAGCAGTTGACCGGAATTCTCCGTGAAGAAAATCCTTTGTTTTGGAAATATGAAACATGAAAAAATTGGAAGAGCTGCAGCCTGGTCCAATTAGGATATTTTATGAAAAAAAGACAAGTTAATCCTTTTTCTCGAATTGGCAGTTGTGACAAATTGAAAACAAGAATCTATAACTTTTCTCAAGAGTGACAAGAACTATTTAAAAAAATATGGTCCCCATTTATTGAATATATGAAGGGGCAAACTGGTTCGGCACAAGAACCCAACTGAAACCAGAATCGAAGAATAGATGAAGTAGTACATTTCATAAAACGCGGATATATCTCCAACAACGTAAAATCTGTAGAATATTCCATTCTTTCCCAACTTTTTATATATATATATATATTTTTTTTTTTTTGTTTAATCTTTTTCTACTATTTTCTACCTTTATAAAAAATGGGGAAAAAAAAATATAGAGCACAATTATTAAGCAACGATTAACATAAATAATACTGATTATGTATATCTACAAAGAACAAAATGATTTTTATTATGTCAATAATGAACACGTATCTTTTTTTTATTATGTAATTGCTTCTAACTAATAAAAAAACTTAACAAAAAAAAAACTTTTCTCAAGAGTACTAATGCCTGACTTGCCATGTAATTATCGTTCCAGGTAGACAAAAATGCTGGAGAAACTCAGCGGGTGAAGCAGCATCTATGGAGCGAAGGAAATAGGCAACGTTTCTTGTCGAAATCCTTCTTCAGTCCCGAAACGTTGCCTATTTCCTTCGCTCCATAGATGCTGCCGCACCCGCTGAGTTTCTCCAGCATTTTTGTCTACCTTCGATTTTCCAGCATCTGCAGTTCCTTCTTAAACTAATTATCGTTCCACATGTTTTGATGTTGGGAATAAATTCATTTCTGTTGTCACAGTGCTATTATATATATGATAACAACCCTTTTTCCTATCTGACTCTTTTTGCGCTGTTGTTGCATTTAAAATTAATTACAAAATAAATAATCTTGCATTCTTGAAGTGCCTTACCACGATTCAGATAATATAATGTCATTTTTCACAACTTGGGTCACCTTAAAGCACTTTATAACCTCTAAATATTAAAAATTCAGCCGATATTGGAATACAGGAACGTACTGCCAGTTTGCATAGCGATGTCACAGTGTACTGTGAAGTAAAAACTATTCATTTTGGGTGAGAATTGAAGGGCAAAGATTGGCGAAGACACTGTGAAATAATCTCAAACTTCACCTCATGGCAGTCACAGTGGCGCAGCAGTAGAGTTGCTGCCTTACAGCGAATGCAGCGCCGGAGACCCGGGTTCGATCCCGACTACGGGTGCTGTCTGAACTGAGTTTGCACGTTCTCCCCCGTGATTTGGTTTTGGTCTCCAAATCTGAGGAAAGACATTCTTGCCATAGAGGGGGTACAGAGAAGGTTCACCAGACTGATTCCTGGGATGGCAGGACTTTCAAATGAGGAATGACTGGATAGACCCGGCTTGTACTCGCTAGAATTCAGAAGATTGAGGGGGGAACTTATAGAAACGTACAAAATTCTTAAGGGGTTGGACAGGCTAGATACAGGAAGATTGTTCCCGACGTTGGGGAGGTCCAGAACAAGCGGTCACAGTTTAAGGATAAGGGGGAATTCCTTTAGGATCGGGATAAGGAAAACATTTTTCACACAGAGAATGGTGAGTCTCTGGAATTGTCTGCCACAGAAGGTAGTTGAGGCCAGTTCATTGGCTATATTTAAGAGGGAGTTAGATGTGGCCCTTGTGGCTAAAGGGATCAGGGGGTATGGAGAGAAGGCAGGTACAAGATACTGAGTTGAACGATCAGCCATGATCATATTGAATGGCGGTGCAGGCTTGAAGGGCCTAATGGCCTACTCCTGCACCTATTTTCTATGGTTCTATGACCTGCGTGGGTTTCCTCCCACACTCCAAAGACGTACAGGTTTGCAGGTTAATTTGCTTGGTAAATGTGTAAATTGTCCCTAGTGTGTGTAGGATAGTGTTAATGTGCGGGGATCGCTGGTCGGCGTGGACCCGGTGGGCCGAAGGGCCTGTTTACGCGCTGCATCCCTAAACTAAAAACTAAACTACCATGAGATTTTTTTAAAGATAATTTAAATTATCTTTATTAATTATGCAGGGGCATACCATTATTTCGGATTGTGTGTCATCTGAAACATTGCACCACTAATAGAAACAGATTTGAATATTAAGCTGAAGCATCAACCTAGGTTATATGGAGCAGGTTTTCAAACCCACAATTTGCTAACTAAAGGGGAATGTGGCTGACAAGTGGCTCAAAACCTTCGAACAACAAACTAATGTTCAAATAAAGTGATACGGTGTCAAAGAATGAGAATGGTAATTGGAGCATGCAGGCAAAGGTTGTCATTGCCTGTACGATGGCGGAACCACAAAAACACTATTGAAACAGTTTGCAAACCTACATCGTGCCTTCGGGTTTCTAACATTGCAAATATTCAGTAAGTTTGCTATGTAACTTTTATTTTTTTCTCTTTCAGGCCCCACGCAGAATTTATTGTCTATGCAGCAGCCTCTGTCTTCTGGACATGGAGCATCTCTGCAGAAGAGCGGTTCTGCTCCGGAATCTCACCAGCAAGTGCCCAGTAAAGCACCGCTTGGACAGTATGATTTCATCAAATACCAGAACAGTTACCAAAACCCTGTCCACAACATCGTCAGACCTGTTTATCCTCCAGCAATGGGTGATACTCAAGCATCAGGCCAGATGTATACCACTGTGGGTTCTTCAATGATTGGACCACATGGCCCTAACATGATGACTGGCAGACTCCAGTCCGAGCAGGCATTTGCAAGCACTCCGCTGCCAGCAAGTTACATTCCGAGTGGTGGACACTACCCCAGTCAAGCTCTTTACATTGCACCTTCTCAAGGCACTCCTCAGGTTCCCCCTCATCATTCCTTTCCTGTTAACCGTACTTATCCTGGTTTCTCTCACCAAGCGACATCTTCCGTTTTCAACCCACGGTATAATGCTCCTTTGGCCTCACGGACTCTTCATCTTGCCACCAGTCAGCCATCGTACAATGCCTTGTCCTGCCAAGCCAAGCCCTTGCCAAAAACTGGGCAACAATACACCCAGGCATCTTTCCAACCTTGCCACACTGGAAATACTGGCAGGCCGTGGCATCCTTTACCTGGAGCATCAATGACATTACCTACCGGCCCTTCTATCAACCCTGTCGTCTTTTCATCCACTGCAAGTAGCCAAACGTGTACAGGTAGGCTATTTTCAGTTATTGTTCAGAAGCAGTGAGATGTGTACTGTTTTTGTTTTGAATGTATTTTTCTATTCTCTGCTAGATGTCTAGGAAGCCATCACATTATTAAAAAGCCAGAGGATTCATTGTCGAGGAACCTGACATAATGTTCTATTTTTCATTTGACAGTACAGGAGCAAAGTTCTGAGAACAAGATATGAAAAACTGAAGATACTTTTTTTTTAAAGTATCTTCTTGTGGTGAATGTGCCAAAACAATCAAATTGATTATAGTTGTTGATATCATTTTAAATAACTGTTCCCGGTGTGGACTCCTGTATATCGGCGAGACCAAGCGCAGTTCCGGCTGTCATTTCGCTGAATGCCTCCGCTCAGTCTGCCTAAACCTACCTGATCTCCCGGTTGCTCAACACCTTAACTCCCATTCCCACACTGACATTTCTGTCCTGGGCCTCCTCCATTGTCAGAGTGAGGCCCAGTGCAAATTGGAGGAACAGCACCTCACATTTCACTTGGGCAGCTCACACCGCAGCGGTATGAACGTTGACTTCTCTAACTTCAAGTGTAGCTCTTGCTTCCCCTCTCTATCCATCCCTCCCGCTTCTAAGTTCTCCAGTCTCACTGTCTCTGACATTTTGATCTCTGTACCGCCCACTCCCCTGCCATCCTCTGAAGAAGGGTCTCGACCCGAAACGTCACCCATTCCTTCTCTCCAGAGATGCTGCCTGTCCCGCTGAATTACTCCAGCATTTAGTGTCTCCCGTCAGATGCTGGTTGCTTCCATAAACCAACCTATGTTTCTGACCCCTCACCTTGATCCTGGCCAGGCACTAAGCCCACATTTCAGACTATGATCCCTGCTACACATTCAGTCTGCACTCTGAATCCCAGACTCTGACTCAACGCCCAACCTGCAGTCTGGACCTTGCCCTTGGTTGTACATCCTAGTTCATCCTCCAGGCACCTCTGCCTCACACGCTCAGCTAATCTACGAGCCAGCTATCAAATTGCTGAGCTTCCCGAGCAAATGTGTTCATTTTTTAACGAATGCTGGTATTCCCCCTAAGTGCTACTCAGCGGTGCACTAATTTGTTATTGCACAAGTTGTTAGGCATGGAATATAGCACGGAACCGGGTCCTTTGGGCCAACGTCCATGGTGACCACGAAGCCCCATCTAAACAAGTCACATTTGCCCATGTTTAGCCCGTATCCCTATAAACCTTCCCTATCAAAGTACCCAGATGTTTCTCAATTGTTGTTATTGTGTTTGCCTCAAATACTTCCTCGCACTGTTCATTCCACATTTCTCCACCCTCAATATGAAAAGTTTGCCCCTCAAGTTCCTATTCAAACTTTCCCCTCTCATTTTAAATTTATGCCCTCCAGTTCATAATTGAACTGTGACAGTGTGAACTGTGAGGAGGATGCCATGAGAATGCAGGGTGACTTGGACAGGTTGGGTGAGTGAGTGGGCAGATGCATGGCAGACGCAGTTTAATGTGGATAAATGTGAGGTTATCCACTTTGATAGCAAACACAGGAAGGCAGATTATTATCAAAATGGTGTCAAGGTGGGAAAAGGGGAAGTACAACAGGATCTGGGGGGTCCTTGTTCATCAGTCAATGAAAGTAAGCATGCAGGTACAGCAGGCAGTGAAGAAAGCGAATGGCATGTTGGCCTTCAAGAGGAGGTGAGTATAGGAACAAAGATGTCCTTCTGCAGTTGTACAGGGGCCTAGTGAGACCACACCTGGAGTATTGTGTGCAGTTTTGGTCCCCTAATTTGAGGAAAAACATTCTTGCTATTGAGGGAGTGCAGCGTATGTTTACAAGATTAATTCCTGGGATGGCGGGACTGTCTTATGCTGAGAGAATGCAGCGGCTGGGGTTGTATACTCTGGAATTTGGAAAGATGAGAGGGGATCTTATTGAAACATATAAGATTATTAAGGGTTTGGACACGCTAGAGGCAGGAAACATGTTCGCGAGTCCAGAACCAGGGGCCACAGTTTAAGAATAAGGGGTAAGCCATTTAGAACGAGACGAGGAAACACTTTATCACACAGAGGGTTATGAGTGTGGAATTCTCTGCCTCAGAGGGCGGTGGAGGCAGGTTCTCTGGATACTTTCAAGAGAGAGCTAGATAGGGCTCTTAAAGATAGTGGAGTCAGGGGATAGGGGGAGAAGGCAGGAACGGGGTACTGATTGGGAATGATCAGCCATGATTACATTGAATGGCGGTGCTGCCTTGAAGGGCCGATTGGCCTACTCCTGCACCTATTGTCTAATTCCCCAACTCTGGATTCAGTATTTTACCCAGAGTGGGGGAATCATGAACCAGAGGATGTGGGTTTAAGTGGAAGGAAGAAGATTTAATGGAAACCTGAGGGACAACTTTTTCAGTGGTGGGTTTGTGGAACGAGCTGCCAGAGGAATTAGTTGAGGCAGATACTATCAGAACATTTAAATGATATTTGCAGATAGACACAAAATGCTGCAGTAACTCAGCAAGCCAGACAGCATCTCTGGAGAAAAGGAACAGGCGGCATTTCGGGTCGAGACCCTGCTTCAGACCGAGAATCAGGGGAGAGGGAAACGTGAGGTATGAAAAGGTTCAGAACAAATCGGCACCGTTGACGAAAGGTGGAGCCCACAATGGCCCATTTGGGCAGGTATGTAGATGGGAAAGATTGAGAGGGATATGGGCCAAATGCGAGCAGGTGGGACTAGCATAAATGAGGAATCTTGGCTGTCAGGAGGCCAGTCTGCTTGACTCTAAAACCAAATCTATTTCTCCGATGATTTTATATACCTCTCATCGCCAGTAACATCACCAGTCGGCCTCCTACATTTAAAGGAATTAAGTCCTAAACAAGTCCTGGCAAAATTCTCGTAAATCTTCTCCACACACTTTCCAGCTTCAAGCCATCTTTCCTTCAACAAGGTGGCCAAACTGAACAGAGTACTCATGAGTTCTAAAGACCCTGCTGCATTTTTTAAAAAAAAACACATTTAAGCAAATACATCTATTTGAGCTGAGCTCTGAGGAACTAAAGGATATCCATGGGGATGATTAACCTATTCTACAGTCAAGTCAAGTCAAGTTTTATTTGTCACATGCACATAAAGTGCGAGTGAAATGAATTTGCCAGCAGCGGTACAATGGAAAAAAAACACACAATACACAATAAAAATTTAACACAAACATCCACTACAGCATTCATCACTGTGATGGAAGGCACAAAGTTTGGCCAGTCCTCTTCCGTTTTCCCCCGTGGTTGGGACCTCAACCCTCCACAGCCGCCGTTGCAGGCATCCAGATGTACAGACAAGGTAAGTCCAGATAAGTCCTGAATCGGTGCCTCCCCACCGGAGACCGCGGCTTCAAGTTGGTGTGGGCCGCGGTCGAAGATCTCAAGTCCCCGCCGCGCCGCAGCAAGAAGCACGGCAGGCCGCAGGGCCGGCGGTCAAAGCTCTCCAGGGATCCCAGGAGCAGGTGGGACCTTGCTTAGCACATGGGGTGCATTACTGGGAATGACAGTGCAAATGGAAACAAGGTCAACAGGACTACTGTAGCATGATGTAATGAGACATGTATTATCAACCGAATTTTCTTACTTTGCCAGTTCCGATGAAAGGTCTTCGATGTGGACCACTAACTGTTCCTTTTTGCAAGATGATGCCCACTTGCTGAATAATTCCAACTTTCCTATTGTTATTTTAGTTTCTGTGAACATCAGAATTTTCTTTCACACAGAGTCATTGACTTCTTTTAAATATTGCCAAGTGCTGCAAGGAGTGTGTGTTTGCAAATGTGTAAAAATGAGCAGATTCCTGGCAAATAAAAAAAATAGTGAAAATTTATGTTCGTCGTTGTCTCAGTGGTCGTGTCCTTTGAATTTGCTTGTAAACCCCCGCAATAACAGACTGTGTGGTGGGGGGGGGGGGGGGGAGGATGGTGTCCGTTATTGCCGATTGTTCATTATAATGGGGCTGTCCCACTGTACGAGCTAATTCAAGAGTTCTCCCGAGTATCCCCTGAATCGAACTCGGAGAATTACGGTAATAGCCGCTCGTAGGTACTCGGGGGCCCTCATGGGCATTTTTCACCAAAAAGAGATGTCGTTTACCAAAGACGGGTATTTGCTGAATGGCTGAAATGTGACTTTCTGGTCAATGTGAGTAACCTGGAACTGTTTGTAGAATTGTTGAACATGTTGAAAAATCTTAACGAGCCTTCCCGAGCTTACTGCGTTTCCCGAGTACCTACCATTAGATTTACGAGCCGCTAAGAGACGTCCCCGAGCTCAGACGTACCCGCTACGTACATTCTACGTGCTTACCACGAGTTTGATTTCTTTTTTTAACTCGGGAGAGCTCTTGAATTAGCTCGTACAGTGGGACAGCCCCTTAACTGAGAGTTGGGGGGGTGGGGGGTAAAGTGTAACCCGGGGCCGGGAAGGAAGATACGTGGCCTTTGGCCTGCTAAACCAGTGGGATTTCGCAGGTCGGGGGAGCTGCAGAACCCCTGGCCCCACACACGGGCCTGGTACCCAAGCCACCTTCATGCTATCGCTCTCTTCGCTCCCCGTAACCAGAAGCATGCTACATGGCCCCATTCATTGGGTCACTGCCGGAAGTGGCGGGGAGGGGGTAGTTAGCACAGTATGACAGGAGCCTCGATCCACTATAACCAAAATCCATAGAGGTATGTTAATGCGAGGGTTTACTGTCTTCTTGCTTCATAATTGGCTTTGAAATTTTCTTTGCACCTTTTCTTTCAGAATGCGTGGTTTCTAATGGACTTTTTGCATTGTGAATTATCTAGGAAGGGAGAAGAGCACCTTAATCCTGGTGTTTAATTGGAATTAATTTAGACAATTTGAATCTTTTGCCTGTTTGTCATCTTCTCATGTTAAGTACTTTGTAGTAAAGTGATTGCACTCAGCAATGTGAGAAAATTAAATGTGATTTTGGTATAGATTTTAACCAAACACTCCTGACCATATTAGTAATTTTCACCACACCCTCCTAATTTATCTTTTGTTTTATGTCCATCGTTAAAACTTAAAATGAAAAAGCTTTTTATAACTGAAAGGAACTCTCTGTCTTCCTCGGTTGTGAGGTGGGACGCTGATAGGCTCGCCATATGAGAAATCAAATCTTTGTTTTGTGAATTTCTTTCAGCATTGTGGTTGAATTTTAGGTTGTAGTTGATGGCATGGGATTGTCAGTGAGAAATATGGCCATCAGCAGTCACTGAAACCTCTGAAACACATGCAACTACAAATTACAGATGGTGCGGACCTCAATTTCCTGCTGCTCTCTGAAAGCAGGGTCTGCCTCTGCAGCCTTCCCCAGCTTAAATTTTGGAAGTCATTTTATGTGATAACAAATTGTGTTTTTTTTTAAAGGACGCACTATTTTGTTGCATGTGGTAATGAGCGACTTTTTATTCAACATGGTGTAAAGCTTTAGTTACCGCTGAATAATCTATCTGTGTATAACCTAATTTGACGGGTGTGGAGTTTAATTCTCTTAGATTATTAATTATAATTAAGATGAATTAATTGGATTTTAAACTTGGTTGTTACTTCGGCACCCACCTTATTTTTGTGCATTTTTTCACCTGTATTTCACTCAGCAAAATGTTTAAAATGTCAGGCTTAAGAATTATATTTGTACGTTGAGATAGACGCAAAATGCTGGAGTGACTCAGCGGGACAGGCAGCATCTCTGGAGAGAAGGAATGGGTGACGTTTCGGGTCAAGACCCTTCTTCAGACTAGTCAGGGGAAAGGGAAACGAGAGATATAGACAGTGATGTAGAGAGATATAGAACAAGTGATTGAAAACTATGCAATAAAGTAATGATGATACTTTGATTTGAGAATTAAGGGACAAAAGTTTAGGGGTAACATGAGGGGGAACTTCTTTACTCAGAGAGTGGTGGCTGTGTGGAATGAGCTTCCAGTGGAAGTGGTGGAGGCAGGTTCGATTTTATAATTTAAAAATAAATTGGATAGGTATATGGACGGGAAACGAATGGAGGGTTATGGTCTGAGTCCAGGTAGATGGGACTATGAGGAGTAAGTGTTTGGCACGGACTAGAAGGGCCGAGATGGCCTGCTTCTGTGCTGTATTTGTTATATGGTTATATAGGAAACAGGTCATTGTTAGCTGCTTGCTAGGTGGGATCGGGAGCCTGGTGCGACTTGGGTGGGGGAGGGATGGAGATAGAGAAATTAATATTCATACCACTGGGTTGCAAGCGAAATATGAGATGCTGTTCCTCCAATTTGTGATTAGCCTCACTCTGACAAATGGAGGAGGTCTAGGATAGAAAGGTCAGTGTGGTAATGGGAGAGGGAATTAAAGTGTTTGGCAACCGGGAGATCAGGTAGGTCCAGGCAGACTGAGCGAAGGTGTTCAGCATTATTTCAGCGATATTTGTACCTTTATTGTGTGCTGTCAAGGAATTCTGTGATTAGCCATTTGGAGTGCCTGATGAAATTACACCTGCTGCACTTCACATAGTTCTTTGGGATGATAAGTGCCAGAAACCTATGTCGGCAAAGGTCTCTTGAGATGATTTGATCTGTGTGGGCAGCTTTCTTCAAGATGAATGACGAATCCTGCTGCCTCATTACTAACTGCAAAGTACAATGCTGTTGTGCTCATCTCTCGTTCAATTGAACTCTGCTTTGCACCTAGGCTCTCCCCTCTCAACGCCACATCATGTCAACCAAAGTTATTCGCCCGGCAGACCAAATGTAGCAAGACCTCCAGTTGCTGCAGGGAATCTTGCACGATGGCCACCATCTTCAGGTGATCAATCCACTCCAGCTTCTGCATCACCAGCATCTGCTTCAGAGGCGCAGCAAGGTAAATGTTACTATATCGTAAATTCACTTCGCTTTGCATTCCCACCACCTTCACCTGCAAAGGCACTACAGCTGATCAATGTATGCTTTTCTAATGACTCTTAATTAATTTGACTAATATTCCAGGATAAATGTATTTAAGATGGTCAATAGATTAAGAGTGATGCGGAAGCAAACTGACCTGGATATGAGTAACTGTGAATTTGGGTTCTTAATTTAAACAATTTAAGTGAAACATTTTCATGCCTATTCTGTTATAGGTTTGTTTACTTTCTTATATTTCCATTCTCTCCAGTATCTCTTGTTCAGTAATTCTGTTTTTAATGCGAGTAGAACATCCGGTTTCAAGATTGATGTTCATCAAATCAAGACCAATTAGTGGGGGAATAACAGCATTTTATATATTGTCCAGCACATGCATCCTTCCTCCACTTTGCATTGATGGATTCATGAACATAGAAACAGGACATAGGTGCAGGAGTAGGCCATTCGGCCCTTCGAGCCAATATATTTGATTCAATATGATCATGGCTGATATTCCAAAATCAGTGCCCCCTTCCTGCTTTCTCCCCATATCCCTTAATTCCTTTAGCCCTAAGAGCTCTTGAAAACATCCAGTGAATTGGCCTCCACTGCCTTCTGTAACAGAGAATTCCACAGATTCACAACTCTCTGGGTGAAAAGGTTTTTCCTCATCTCTGTCCTAAATGGCCTACCCCATATTCTTACACTGTGACCCCTGGTTCTGGACTTCCCCCAACATGGGGAACATTTTTCCTTCATCTAGCCTGTCCAATCCATTATGAATTTTATGTTTGTATAAGATTCCCTCTCATCCTTCTAAATTCCAGTAAATATAAGCCCAGTCGACCCATTCTTTATAAAGAATTCCATAAAGAATGTGCATGTGCTGTTTTCCTCTCAGTGAAATACCTTGCACCAGATCAGCCGGTGGTTTTTTTGTTTTAACACGTCAGGGAAAGGTTTGTGGGAGGAGTGACAGATTAATTTTCCAACACACCCAAGTGATGGCTTATTAATTCATGTTTTAGTTGAAGCCAGGAAGCAGGTGTGAGCGATGAAGAGAGGTAGGTCTGCTCTGTGGGGAAAGCAAGGAGATTGGGGGGCACGATGGGATCTTGAGGAACCCACCTGCAGAGAGTTTTGAGTTCTGTTTTAGTCCTGTAGTTCCAAACATCACCACTTGTAACATATCGGGGTCTGAACAGATATATTTGCTTGTAAGCTTCAAAAAGGTATAAGCCAGCTGAAACGCATAAGCGTTTCATGGGTGTACTTTGCTGCGTAAGCTCTTGGGTTGTGTTGGTTTTTATATTAAATTCCATCAAGTTCCTTTGAATTAGGCTGTATGCATAATCTCTGTACTGTGACTACTAAAAAAAAAACTGGTTCCAGAGTTGAACTTTTTAAAAAAATTGAAATAAAAGTAGAAACGGTATTTTGTTTGCCATTTCTTTTGTACTTGTTTTTCTGTAACATCAAATGTTACGACATCTGTTGTGCATTTCAGTAAATCACCAGACTTTTACCTGTGAATTGTTACGGTCTGACTTATTTTTATATGTGCTGAGATTTTGTAGTTCATATTGTCATGGGTAATATACATTCTTCCTGGGCCCGAAGCAGTGTGAACGAGAGAGAGATTGTACAAATGCTCTTTTTAAGTTGTGAGTTGTTGGCGACTGGCTGGTGATTGTCAGAATTCTCTTTCCAAAAGAACTCTCGTGCTCAGAAATTTGAGGGAATGAATCTGTTTGCTTTGGGAATTACTCTGAAATGCATTGAAGCAGAGAAATGAACAGGTACAGCTCCTCTGGGAGCTCATTGCTAGGGAATAGTGGTTTAGCCATCTCTTGATAGTTCTGTGTGCATGTCCAAAGCGATTGCATCAGAATTATGCTTTTGATTCCCGACACCACTGCAATAAGGCAAGTCTACTAAGACTTTTATATTTGCATTTGTATTGTGGTTCATGACTAAACTATCGAGTTCAGCTAAGAACATTTTATTTTAAGATGGTAACATGGATCTTTCAGGTTAGTAGCAATCTGAACTTGGGGATGGTTTTAATTTAATGGTTTTTGGGGTAAAATCAGCATATTGATGTCCTGTCCACCTCAAGATATTTTTTTTCTTTCCCTTGAAATCTCAAGCCATAACTTGAAAATAGTGTCTTGGCGACTTTGAAATATTGTTAATGATTACATTTTCATTTGATTTCCTTAGGGTGAAATTTTTAGACTGTTAAGTTTTCTAGCGTGAAATGAGCGAGTGAAAATTCCTCTTTTCATATTGTTTGGCATTCTTTGCACCTATTGCCATTTGTTGACCAAGTACCATAGAGATTGCTTGCAAAATGTTAAGACAAAATTCATTTCATCCCTCATTGCCACCCTACCGTTAGAACATAGTACAAAATATGGAGCAAACCCTTCGGCCCACAATGTCTGTGCTGAACATGATGCCAAGACAAAGGCATCTTGTCTGCCTGCACGAGATCCATTTCCCTCCATGTCCATTTGCCAATCTAAAAAGCCTCTTAAAGGCCATTGTCGTATCTGTCTCCGCCACCACCCCTGATTGCAAATTCAGGGCACCCACCACCGTCTGTGTGTAAAACAAAAACTTGACCCACATATCTCCTTTAAACTTGCCCCCCCCCCCCCCCTTCACCTTAAAGCTATATCCTCTAATCTTGTGAGATCGGTGAGACCAAGCGTAGGTTTGCTGATCGTTTCGCCGATCACCTCTGCTCGGTCCGCATTAACCAACCTGATCTCCCGGTGGCTCAGCGCTTCAACTTCCCCTCCCATTCCGAATCCGACCTCTCTGTCCTGGGCCTCCTCCATGGCCAGAGTGAGCACCACCGGAAATTGGAGGAATAGCACCTCATATTCCGCATGGGCAGTCTGTACCCTAGTGGCATAAACATTGAATTCTCCCAATTCCGTTAGCCCTTGCTGTCTCCTCCCCTTCTCAGCTCTCCCTCAGCCCTCGGGCTCCTCCTCTTCCTTTGTCCTTTTTCCTTTCTTCTCCCCATCCCCCACCCTACATCAGTGTGAAGAAGGGTTTCGGCCCGAAACGTGCCTATTTCCTTCGCTCCTTAGATGCTGCTGCCCCCGCTGAGTTTCTCCTGCACCTTTGTCTACCATCCTCTAATCTTTGATATTTCCACTCAAGGAAAAATGTTCGAGTATCGATCCTATCTATGCCTCTTATACTTTCATATACTTCTATCATGTCTCCCCTAAACCTCCAGCATTCCAGAGAAAACAATCCATATTTGCCCAACTTCTCCTTGTAGCTGACACCTTCTAATCCAGGCGGCATTTTGGTAGACCTATGCACCCTATCCAAAGTCTCTGCATCCGACCAGTAATGGAGCGACCAGAACTGCACATGATACTCCAAATACGGCCTAACCAAAGTATTTTTGAGTTGCATCATACGCTTAAGGGCCTGTCCCACTGTAGAAACAGAGAAGCATAGAAAAATAGGTGCAGGAGTAGGCCATTCGAGCCTGCACCGCCATTCAATGTGATCATAGCTGATCATCCAACTCAGTATCCCGTACCTGCCTTCTCTCCATACCCCCTGATCCCTTTAGCCACAAGTGCCACATCTAACGCCCTCTTAAATATAGCCAATGAACTGGCCTCAACTGCCTTTGTGGCAGAGAATTCCAGAGACTCACCACTTTCTGTGTAAAGAATGTTTTCCTCATCTCGGTCCTAAAGGAATTCCCCCTTATCCTTAGACTGTGACCACTTGTTCTGGACTCCCCCAACATCGGGAACAATCTTCCAGCATCTAGCTTGTCCAACCCCTTAAGAATTTTGTAAGTTTCTATAAGATCCCCCCTCAATCTTCTAAATTCCAGCGAGTACAAGCCGAGTCTATCCAATCTTTCCTCATATGAAAGTCCTGACATCCCAGGAATCAGTCTGGTGAATCTTCTCTGTACGCCCTCTATGGCAAGGATGTCTTTCCTCAGATTTGGAGACCAAAACTGTACGCAATACTCCAGGTGTGGCCTCACCAAGACCCTGTACAACTGCAGTAGAACCTCCCTGCTCCTATACTCAAATCCTTTTGCTATGAATGCTAACATACCATTTGCTTTCTTCACTGCCTGCTGCACCTGCATGCCTACTTTCAATGACTGGTGTACCATGACACCCAGGTCTCGTTGCATCTCCCCTTTTCCTAATCTGCCACCATTCAGATAATAGTCTACCCTCATGTTTTTGCCACCAAAGTGGATAACCTCACGTAGCGGCTCGTACGAGTAAAAAGTAACCATTTTTTTCATCACGAGTATTTTTTCACTCGTGGACATTTTTCACAGTGTTGAAAAAATGTCACGAGTTTACCGGATTTCCCGAGTACCTACCGTTAGCATTACGAGCCGCTACGAGACATCCACAAACTCCTACGGGCCCGCTACGGACATTCTCCGAGTTCGAATCAGGGGAAAACTCGGGAGAACTCTTGAATTACCTCGTACAGTGGGACAGGCCCATTATACTTAATAACCCGATCAATGAAGGCAAACATACCATATGCGTGCTGTGCCACTCTATCTACTTGCGTGCCTCTTTCAGGGACCCCAGTTTCCTCTGCATATCAGGTCATGCCACAATCTGTGTACTTTACCCTTGCATTCAACCTCACAGAATGCAACACCTCACATTTGTTCAGTTTAAGCTGCATCTGCCATGTGTCTGTCAATTCCTGAAGCTGATCTATGTCCCACTATATACTTGGACAGCTTTCCTCACTGTCTGGTACTCCACCAGCTTTGGTGATGTTTGTGACTTGGAAAGTAACCTGCAGCTGTTGGTATTCTTGGTCCACTGCAGACTTTGTTCTTGGAAATATTAAGTCTTTATTTTTTATGCAAGAACTGCTCAAGTGGTGTGGAATGCCAGCGTACCATGGCTGAAGGACATTCCAACCCTTGAATACAGGAACGGATTTTGCTCTAGATGCTCTGTCTTTGCTTTGTGCACTTATTCACTATTAGCAACAATGATTACATTGCATTGCGGTCAGCTTACATAAATGTGGGTTGGATGCACCTCTTTTGTTGCAGTCTTTTGCTTTTGGAAGCTGGTGTGAAATGCGTGTCACACAGGCATTGCACAGACGTGGAACAAACTTTGAGTCTGAAGAAGGGTTTCGGCCCGAAACGTTGCCTATCTCCTTCGCTCCATAGATGCGGCTGTACCCGCTGAGTTTCTCCAGCATTTTGTGCACCCTCGATTTTCCAGCATCTGCAGTTCCTTCTTTAACACTTTGAGTATTAACGTCCCACTTTTTATTAACCTAATTCACTATAATGAGTTCATCCGTGGTATTATTGTCTGAATTCTGAATTGACTTTAAGAGGATCATAGTCCACGTGAGTGAATTAACGGTCGATTTAATGGCAGGTTGACTGTTGTTTCATAGGGTTTCCGTGACATTCCTCTTATCACAAACCACAGGAATCATTTATTACTAATTGATCAGCAGCCTGTATCACTAACCATTATCAACAACCAACCAGGCTGCTGACCAGTTTGTAATAAACGATCCTTGCTGGCTGGAGGCTGAAGGTGACCTTTATAGGTATACAAAACCATGAGGGTCAAAATCAAAATCAATCAGGCAGAGATATGCTGAATGGTCAAAGATCTTTTTTGCGAGGTGGGGGAACTTAAACGAAAGGACAGACATTTTAAGACAAGAGGGAAATCTGACAAGCAACCTTTCACACAGAGGATGGTTGAATGAACTGCCAGAGGATACCATTGAGGTTCATGTACCACAGAAACAGGCCCATCTAAGCTCATCCCATTTACTTGCATTTGGCCCATATCCCCCCCCCCCCCCCCCAGAACCTTTCCTATCCGTGTACCTACCCCAGTGTCTTTTAAGTGTTGTTATTGTACCTGTCCCAACTATATCTGTCAGCTCGTCCATGTACCCAACACACTCAGTGTGGAAAAAGCTGCCTCAGGTTTTTATTAATCTTTCCCGTCTCCCTAACCTCTGCCCTTTTGTTCTTGATCTCCAACCCTGGGAAATAGGCTCTGGGCATTCACCCTATCAACTCCTCCCATCATTTAAAAAACGTCTACATAATCACTCCTCAGTACGTGCACTCCAAGGGATAAAGTCCTAGCTTGCCCAACCTCTCCCTATAGCTCATGCCCTTGATTCCTGGCACAACAATGAGTTGTATCATCACGCAGAAATTACAGCAGGATCGTGATCAGTCGTGCAAGATGGCTGAGCAATGGTTAATGGAGTTGAATGCAGATAAATGTGAGTTGTTGCATTTTGGGAAGTCAAACTAGGGCAGGACCTTCAGAGTGAAGGTCTGGGCAGGATCCAGGGAGTCTTGGTGTGTAGGTACATGGTTCCTGGAAAATGGTGTCACAGATAATAGGGTGGTCAAGAAGGTTTTTGGTACATTGGCCTTCATCAGTCAGGGCATTGAGTTTAGAAGTTGGGACGTTATGTTACAGTTGTATATGATGTTGGTGAGGCCGCACTTGAAGTATTGTGTTCAGTTTTGGTAATCCTGCTATTGGAAGGATGTTGTTATGGTTGAAAGAGCGATGAGAGATTTACGAGGATGTTACGAGGCCTGAACTGTAGGGAGAGGCTGGCCAGGTTAGGACTTGTTCTTATTCTGGAAGTAGTGCAGAGAGGATGTACGAATAGGGTAGATGCACAGAGTCTTCTATCCAGTAGGAGAATCAAGAACTGGATGGCATGGGTTTAAGATGAGAGGGGAAAGACTTAACAGGAACCTGAGGGGCAACTTTTTCACACAGAGGGTGGTGGGTATATGGAATGAGCTGACAGAGGAAGTAGTTGAGGCAGGTACTATAACACAATTTAAAAGAGATTTGGACAGGTACATGGATAGGAAAAGTTTAGAGTGACATTAGCCAAACACCGGAAAATGGGACTCGTGTAGATAGGGTATCTTGATTGGCATAAGCAAGTTGGTTTGCAGGGCGTGTTTCTGTGCTATCTGACTCTATAACATCTTTGTAAATGTGCTCCGTACTCCTTCCAGCTTAATGACATATTTCCTATAGCAGGGTGACTAAAACTAAACATTATACTCCAAGTGTGGCCTCCTGAACATCTTGTGCGACTGTTCCTAGGTGTAGTGACATCAATACTCAATACCCTGACTGATGAAGGCAACATGCCATAAGCCCTCAACACCCTGTCTACCCGCGACACCACTTTCAGGGACCTAATTACTTCTACTCCCAGGACCTCACCATTTACTAAGAAAGTGCTGCCCTGGTTCGACTTTTCAGAATGCAACACCTACCCCACACATAAAGGCACAAAGTGCTGGTGAGGTTCTGCGGGTCAGGTAACCATCTCTGGAGAACATGGATAGGCGACGTTCCGGGTCGGGACCCTTCTTCAGACTCGGGGATGTGTGTTCAGAGGGGTTAAGATTGGAGTGGGTAAGGATAAGGAGATAGATTGGTGAAGAGTTAGAATCATAGAATTATAGGAAATAGGTGCAGGAGTAGGCCATGCGGCCCTTCGAGCCTGTACCGCCATTCAATATGATCATGGCTGATCATCCAACTCAGTATCCTGTACCTGCCTTCTCTTCATACCCCCTGATCCCTTTAGCCACAAGTGCCACATCTAACTCCCTCTTAAATATAGCCAATGAACTGGCTTCAACAACCTTCTGTGGCAGAGAATTCCACAGACTCACCACTCTCTGTGTGAAAAATGATCTTCTCATCTCGGTCCTAAAAGACTTCCCCCTTATCCTTAAACTGTGACCCCTTGTTCTGGAGTTCCACAGCATCGGGAACAATCTTCCTGCATCTAGCCTGTCCAACCACTTAAGAATTTTGTAAGTCTTTATAAGATCTCCCCCTCAATCTCCTAAATTAAAGCCAGTGCAAGCCGAGTCTATCCAGTCTTTCTTCATATGGAAGTCCTGCCATCCCAGGAATCAATCTGGTGAACCTTCTCTGTACTCCCTCTATGGCAAGAATGTCTTTCCTCAGATTAGGAGACCAAAACTTAAAGTTGATAATAAAATGATCCCGAGAGGGTAGTCAGACAGCAGGAGGTACATGCAGAGCGGGAACTGGGCGGTCCTTACCAGAGAAAAGTGCCCAGAGGCGGAGAAGACAAGAAGAGCTCAATATCATGGCGGGCTTGGAACCTGTGGAGGTGTGAGTGTAGTGGCACAAAGGTAAGGCCTCTGCTGAGGACTGACTGTTCTGAAAGAGGGAGGTCATTGGGGATGGTGAAAACCCAACAGTGGTTGAGCCCTTGTTAATACCCTTGTTTCTGCACCTCACGCTTGTCCTTGGCTCGCTTGCTCAGCTGATTAAGATGCCGCTGTAATTATTGATAGCCATCTACGATACCACCTATTTTAGTGTCACCGGTAAATTTACTAAACACAGGCACAAAATGAGAGGCAGCATCTCTGGAGAGAAGGAATGGGTGACGTTTCAGGTCTGGACCCTTCTTCAGACTGAGAGTAAGGGGAGAGGTGGACATAGAGATATGGAAGGGTAAGGTGTGAAAACACAAATCAAAGGGGACTATTTTCAATGAAAATGTAGAATGGTTTATTGTTGGCTGAGGGGAATGTGAGAACGAGGAATGCGATCAGTAAAATGTAATCAGAACAGCAAAACTAGTCAAACTAGGATGGGGGAGGGACAGAGAGAGAGGGAAAGCAAGGGCTACTTGAAGTTAGAGAAGTCAATATTCCTACCGCTGTGTTGTAAGCTGCCCAAGCAAAATATGAGGTGCTGTTCCTCTAATTTGCATTGGACCTCACTCTGACATTGGAGGAGGCCCAGGACAGAAAGGTCAGTATGGGAGTGTGAGTTAAAGTGTTTAGCAACTGGAAGATCAAGTAGGCCTATGCGGACTGAGCGGAGGTGTTCAGCGAAACGATCGCTGAGCCTGCGCTTGGTCTCGCCGACATATAGGAGTCCACACGTGGAACAGCGGATACAGTAGATGAGGTTGGAGGAGGTGCAAGTGAACCTCTGCCTCACCTGAAAGGACTGTCGGGGTCCTTGGATGGAGTCGAGGGGGGGAGGTATAGGGACAGGTGTTGCATCTCCTGCGGTTGCAGGGGAAAGTATCTGGGGAGGGGCTGTTTGGGACCTAAAGTTGCAGGCAAACCTTGCAGTTGTAAACTTATGCAGTCATAAAGTGTGGACACCATCAGTTCCAGGCCTCCAGTCCAAACACCCTTCCACCATCTGCTAACTCTGGTCCAGTTACTCCCTGGATCCCAAACGATGTACCTTCAGAACAAGCTACCATGTGGAATCTTATCAAAGCCTTGCTGAAGTCCATGTAGACCATGTCTACAGCCCTGTCCTCATTAACCTTCTTGGTTGCTGCTACAAAAATTCAAATTCATGAGACACAATCTCACATGCACAAAACCAAGCTGACTATCTCTAATCAACCTGTCTTTCCAAATGCATATGCATCTTAGCAAAAGGATTTGAGTACAAGAGCAGGGAGGTTCTACTGCAGTTGTACAGGGTCTTGGTGAGGACACGCCTGGAGTATTGCGTACAGTTTTGGTCTCCTAATCTAAGGAAAGACATTCTTGCCATAGAGGGAGTGCAGAGAAGGTTCACCAGACTGATTCCTGGGATGGCAGGAATTCCATATGAAGAAAGACTGGATAGGCTCGGCTTGTACTCGCTGGATTTTAGAAGATTAAGGGGGGATCTTATAGAGACTTACAAAATTCTTAAGGGGTTGGACAGGCTAGATGCAGGAAGATTGTTCCCGATGTTGGGGAAGTCCAGAACAAGGGGTCACAGGTTAAGGATAAGGGGGAAGTCTTTTAGGACCGAGATGAGAAAATCATTTTTCACACAGAGAGTGGTGAATCTGTGGAATTCTCTGCCACAGAAGGTAGTTGAGGCCAGTTCATTGGCTATATTTAAGAGGGAGTTAGATGTGGCCCTTGTGGCTAAAGGGATCAGGGGGTATGGAGAGAAGGCAGGTACAGGATACTGAGTTGGATGATCAGCCATGATCATATTGAATGGCGGTGCAGGCTCGAAGGGGCGAATGGCCTACTCCTGCACCTTTTTTCTATGTTTCTATGTCTATGTTTTTTATGTTATCCCAGACAATCTTCTTGGTTACCTTTCTTTTCACAGATATCATGCTCATTGGTCCATAGTTCTGTTTTTTTCCTTCCAGCCCATGTTAAATAGTGGCGCAGCATTAGCCACTCTCCAGTCCACTGCCACATCACTGGATTCTTCTAAGGATGAATCATATAGCTTAGTTAGGATTCATAGTCAGACAACATGGGAATAGGGCCTTTGGCACAACTTGTCTATGAAAAACCAAGATGCCCCATCTAAGCTAGTCTCATTTGCCCATATCCCGCTAAACCTTTCGTATCCATGTGTCTCTTAAATGCTATTATAGTATCTGCCTCAACTACCACCTCTGGCACCCATTGACATGCTCCTCGGGTTCATATTAAATCATGTCCCTTTCACCATAAACATATGTCCTTTTGTTTTTAATTAATCTACCAAGGAGAAAAAAGACTGTGCATTCATCCTATCTATCCCCCTCAAGATTTTATACACCTCTATAAGATCTATAAGATCACCTCTCAACGTCCTGCGCCCCAAGGAATAAAGTACTAGCCTGTCCAACCTCTCCCTGTAGCTCAGGCCCTCAAGTCTGGCAACATCCTCGTAACTTTTCTCTGCACTCCTTCCAACTTAGCTGGAGAACCAAGAATTTATCTGGTAGGGAAATTGAGTTAAGACCAATGTTTAAATAAGCTAAAAAAAATACTCCCAAGAATACGCCAAAGTATTCCCAAGTGTGGCCTCACCAATGTCTTGTACACCTTCAACATAATGTCTTAACTTCTATAATCGTACCCTGACTGATGATGGCTAATGTACCAAAAGCCTTCTTGTCCGCCCATTTATCTGTGACTCCACCTTCAGGGATCTATTTACCTGTACTCCAAGATCCCTCTGCTCTACAACACTCCCCAGGCCCCCGACCAGCCATTGTGAAGGTTCTACCCTGGTTTGATTTCCCAAAACTCAACACCTTCTGCATCAAACTCTTGCAATTTGTGATGAGGTTGTAAAGGTGGAAACAATATTTAAAAGACATTCAGACTCGGTACGTGGATCTATAAGATTTTGAGAGATACAGTCCGAACACAGGCAAATGAGATTAGCTCAGGCCGACAATTTGATCAGGACGGACAAAATATTTTGATTTTCAGAACAAAGTATTCAGCAGCAGGCTTTGGCTGGTATAGATTCTCCGTGTCCAGAATGCTTAGTGTAAACTATAAGTCCTTTAATGCAGTTAAAAAGTCAATGGTGACTTGGATTTCACCCTCCAAAATGTGCACTGCAAATTGATGGCTGAACTTGGTGTGATCTAGATTCTGGAGTGGAGACAATTCCTGCTGTCTTATTGATTAACAGTGGAAGCAACGGCCAAGAAAACACACCAACGTTTCTACTTCCTTCGGAAGTTCGGCATGTCCCCAACAATCCTCACCTACTTCTACAGATACACTGTAGAAAGCGTTTTATCGGGATTCACCACAGCAAGGTTTGCGTACAGCTCCGTCCAAGACTGCAAGAAACTGCGGAGAATTGTGCAGCCCAGACCATCACGTAAACTCCATCTACACTTCACACTGCCTTGGCAAGGCCGCGAACATAATCAAGCATCAGTCTCACTCAGGTCACTCCCTCTTCTCCCCTCTCCATCAAGCAAGAGGTACAGATGTTTGAAAACGCATACCTCCAGATTCAGGGACAGTTTCTTCATAGCTGTTATTAGGCAAATGAACTGTCCTCCCTCCAGCTAAAGTGCGGTCCTGACCTCCCATCTATCTCATTGGAGACCTTTGAATTATCTTTAACAAACTTTTATCGGACTTTATCTTGCACTTTTATCCTGTATCTGTGCATTGTGGATGGCTTGATTTTAATCATGTATATATAGTCTTTTCTTTGACTGGATAACATGCGACAAAAAGCTTTTCACTGTGCCTCGGTACACGTGCCAACAATGAATTAAACTAAACTAAGAGTGAAAGATAATGATGGAGAAAGGAGGACCTCTCAAGGATCATTAGAATAATCGAAGGTAGACAAAAATGCTGGAGAAACTCAGCAGATGAGGCAGCATCTATGGAGCGAAGGAATAGGTGACGTTTCGGGTGGAGACTCTTCTTCAGACAGAAGAAGGGTCTCGACTCGAAACGTCACCTATTCCTTCGCTCCATAGATGCTGCCTCACCCGCTGAGTTTCTCCAGCAATTTTGTCTACCTTTGATTTTTCCAGCATCTGCAGTTCCTTCTTAAACATTAGAATAATCTAGGTGTGGAGTCATGGGGAATTGGTGAGATCTTAAATGGCTACTTTATAATGGAGAAGGAAATGGAAGGTTGTCAGTTCAGGGGATGGAACGATAATTTCTTGGAGCATATCAACATTACAGACGCGGAAATCTTGGAGGTCTTGAAATGCAGACTTCAGGAACCAGGTGTATCCTAGATTTTTAACGGAAGCAAGTGAGGAGATTGCTGGGACACTGACAGCGATTTTTTTCAGCATCGTTAACCACAGGTGAGGTGTGCGAGGATTGGGGGGAGGCTAATGTGCCTTTTTTTTAAACAAGGGCAGCGAGGATAAGCAGAGGAACCACAGACTCGCATCCACAGTTTACTGGACTGAATTTATTTGCATTCTGGAAAAGTTGATTCGAGATTGGCAGCATGGCTTTGCATGTGAGAAATCACAAATTTGATTGAGATTTTCGAGGAGGTGACCAAGAGCATGGACAAGGACAATGCAGCGAACGCAGCTACATGGAATTTAGAAAGACCTTTGACAAAGACTGCATGATAGGCTGCTGTCGGGTAACAACACCTGGTGTGAGATGAACAAATTGCACACAAAATTGGCATGGTGGACAATGGCAGAGGGTGGGAGAAAAAGGATTGTTTTTCAGATTGGAGGCCTGAGTCAATGGTGTACTGCATATATTGGTGCTTGGTCTACTGCTGTTGGGTGTGAATTTGTGTGACGGGATTAGTAAGTCTACGGATGACACCAACATTTGTGATATAATAGTAAGATTAAACAAGAACTTACCAGTTTGAAGTTTGATCTTTATTTTATGAGGAGTTGCGATGAGGGATTTCGTGAAGACCCCGCCAGGCACGCATGCGCGACATTCTTCAAAGCAGCGGTGTGGAATCACAGATCACAAACCGAAGATAGTAAGATTAAAACTTGACCATACCAGTTGAATATATAATAGAGGGTTGGGAGCGGAGGGCACGAAATCCCTCATCGCAACTCCTCATAAAATAAAGATCAAACTTCAAACTGGTAAGTTCTTGTTTAATCTTACTATTTTACTTCGGAGTCACGTGAGTGACTTCGTGAAGATTTCAAAGCTCTGTGATTACATGCCCTGGACCACGCCCATGCTCACACACTGCCGTAATTCTGATGGAGGAAGTATGTTAACGTATTTCAGACTTGAACAAGCTGAAAAATAATAACATTTGTTAATACAACAATAACCCCCTGAACTCGGGGACAAACGTTTAGGGAACAGCACTTAAAACTGAATCCGCCAACGTTGCGGGAGCGGTTATAAATCAGTTATAAAACCGCTGAAGTGTAGATTCACTGGCCCAGCTCGCTATTGCGAGGCCAAAATCCATGAACACCGCCATAGTCCTTGCCACTGATGTGGATGCAGCCCTGATAGAATGACATTTAAAATATTAGTGTCTTACCTGCTGCACCGAATACCACCTCATGTCATCTGGAGATAGTCTGCACAATCACCCTGTGACGTGGGTTACCATGGCTGAAACAGACCCGTCTCCATATATCTGATGCCTATTTGCAGACGTGTAGTCCCAGGTCTGTGTAGTGTAAGTAATTCTTCTATAAAGAAGTTACCTTATTATGGTCCGATCATTCTATCCAGGTTTAATTCCTGTAAAGTCATGACCTGTTGAGCAGTGTTCAGTGCCATTATCATAAGCACTTTGAAGGTGAGTAAGTCCATCATAGGCGACCAGCTCCTGAGGAGGGTCAACACTACCTCAACCCAGTCCAATCTAGCGATAGGACGACAATGCACTCCTGGCACTGTATACAGCACTGTAACTGAGGGACTCGTCATAATGACGACCCATGAGTATTCCAGCACCTTGGAGAGTATAGCAGATATGTAGATGGTCTAGGTCCGACCACAGAAACCTCCCATATCCTTATGTAGGCGAGGTACTGCTTCCTACTGGACTCTCGCTGCACGATGCTGTTTGACATCCATGGTCCTTTATGTTGCAGAGCCTGGTTGCGTATCCTGCAGCACCTGTCTGATGAAGCAGAATGGGGAAAACATAGAAACCCCGCATTTCCCCCTAACGTAGCGAAAACGCGTCCATCGCCACTGCCCCAGGATCTAGTTCTCAAGACATATGTTGGTATCCAATGGCTCAACCTGGACGCAAAGAGGTCGAAATCTGGTATTCCATATTAGGCTATAATTTTAGCAGATATTTGGAGGTTCAATCTACTTGATGTCGTTATTAATAGTTGTGACCTGGTGTCCGCCACTATATTGAGCTTATCCAGAAGGTACATAGCTGAACTCAAATTTCTTTCAATCCACCAGAGCCAAATTAATGTTTCCAATTCATCCCAAGATATTAACTTGACGCCACCCATAAGGTTTAATATGCCTCCTCAGTGGTATTATTTTGAAGACGAACATACGTATGATGCAGATTAGTGCATTAACGCGCAGCCCTGGACATGCTCCCAGCATTTCTAAACAGTTTATACCTTGTGATTGAAGAAAGTAGACTCATGCAATCCCATTTACCGCCCCACCTGGAATGGTGTCAGTAGTTCCCCAGCCCTCGGCGCTTGCGTCGGTTTGTAACGCGACTACTAGGTTTGATGTAATGATGGGATTTAACAATCACAACCATTGCTAATCCACCGTTGTACCTCAATTATGCTTTGATTGGCAGCTGCTTAAGCTCTTAATTGTCCAGCATTCCTATACATGCCAAGATTTTGCTTATTCACCCAAGCTTTGATAGCGTAACGACCCAATTATGTGGCTGGAATGTAGCTCCAATTTACCCATAGCTTAGCAGCATGTCGAAAGTCAGTTCCCTGGCGCAAGCAAGGCTGTTACATGCATCTATTATGGCTATAGCTCTGTTCCCTGGATAGTGACAAACAGAGCCGCAGAATGTATGTACCTCCCTCCTACTTGTGAGGTTATGCATGCAGCACTTCCAAGAGAACCAGGCCCCCTTACCTCCATGGTTACCGGCGAGCCTGACGTTCTGGTTTCTAGTATTCCTTCTTTGCTGGGTGCTGCTCGATCGCCTCGGTAAATCCTTGTTCCTGCAGCAGGTGTGTGGTGAGGTAGTCTATGCTGGCTCTGCCCTAACAAGGCTTCTGCTGTTGGGGAGCTGGTGCAGATGTGTTCTTGATGGCCTCCTCTTTGACCTGCTTGGGCAGGTCCTCCCCAAACAGCTGTCTTGGAGGTGTGGTGGAGGTACGACCCAACCCAGCGAATTCAGGGTTAATGTCGGGCCGGATGGAGCTCTGACTAAAACAGTTTCCCGAAGTGTGCTACACAGGAGGGCTAGAGCATCCTGCTGCTCTGCGGATGCATCTGCCCCATCGAGGGTCCTGATGAGCGCCGTGATGCCCGACGCCAATAGCTTCAGAATTTTCTGCCTCTTCATCTCTTGTTCCCTCGCATTGGAAATGATGTTCCCTCAGATGGCTGAGTCGACCCTTGGGACGTTCAGGGTAACACAGTTTCCAGGATCCTTGTACTTCTCCATGGTTTCTGAAAGCACCTGGTCTAGGAACTGGTGTGTCGTCAAGAAATTAATACTTACTGCCAATGTAGAGTGCAGCGGTACCCCTGAAAACAGGTTTCGGATTTTCGACACCTCCAACTTCTTCTTCTCGATCGAGAGCAGTGGGCTCTTCTGCTGCCGCTTCTTTGTCAAATCGGCCATCTGTTGAATGCTAGCACTCCCGATGGACAAAGGTGAGATTGAAGGTGGTGGTCATGATCCGAACTCCCAGACCGCTGAGACTCCTGCTCTTGCCGACCCAGGTCCTGCTGATATAGTTGCTCCACCATTAGCTCCATCCTAGCCATGCGACCGCTGCCGCTACACACGGACAACAGGTCGACTTCCCCAGGCCCTGATGAGTCGCTGGGGCTTCTGCCAGTAGGTCACACCTCAACGAAGTGGCTGACAGGTACTCGTCAGCACCCGCTCCTGCGGGGCTGAACGACTTCCGCACGGACAACCCGCTAGCCCGGCATCCCTCGGACCTTAGCGGCCTCTCTACCTGACGAGCAGGCAGAGGAAAGGAGTCGGAACCGGTCCCCAATACCGGCTCCGTGGTCCGTGCAGGCACACCGTCACTCTCACCCCCAGGGGTCTGTGACGGCGCTTGGCTGGCTTTACCCGCAGCAACGGGATTGCCTAACCGTATTCTGCTGCCACCGGTCTGCGCTCCGGCAGCCTGTTCCGGTGCAGTGCCGGTACCTCCTGCTCCCGCAGGCTGTACGAATCCTGCACGGACATACCGCTAGTCCGCCGTCGTTTGGACCTAAGCGGCACCTCTGCCTGGTGGGAAGGCAGAGGGAAGGATCGGTACCGGTCCCCAATACCGGCTCCGCTGTCCGTGCAGGCTTGCCGTCACCCTTAACCACACGGGTCCATGAGGGCGCATAGCCGGCTTTACCCGTAGCAATGGGGTTGCCTAGCCGTAAACTGCTGCCACCGGTCTGCGCTCCGGCAGCCTGTTCCGGTGGACACCGGTACTTCCTGCTCCTACAGGGCTCCCCGATTTCCAGCAGGTCCATCACCGGCCTGCAGTCTAGCAGGTTACCCCCGGCGGTATGTCGATGCCTCCCACTGCAGCGGGGCATGACCTGTGCACAGCTCTCCCCATCTCTGATACCTGCATAGTAGGAGAGACAAAACGAGCCGCCGAGCGGGTCACATGTTTACGCACCTTTGCCCCACAGTCACTATGCATAGGTGAGAGTGGTAGGGAGTCCAGGTCTTGCCCACCCTGCTCCCACGCGGTGCTCCACCATTTTGCGGCCCCATGGTCAGCCGTGGTGGAGAGACGGGTCCTGGCTGCGCAGGGCTCCCCGACCTCCGCGTTCTTCTGGAATGGTGGCCGCTGTCTCCCATCTGAAGTCGCACGGCCCTTGGAGACCTGCTTCGCTGCCTTCATTCTGGTCTCCATCCCTCTGTAAGCAAACTCTAATACAGACGCTTAGCTATTCAAAGTTAGTATCTTACCTGAGGGTCTTTAAGAAGTATGGTGACCAGCCTCTCATGCTTTAATAACTTTTATATGTTGGCAGTCTGAACTTCTTGAAGACAATGCATAGTCTAGAGTAGCAGGGCACTTTAATGTAGCCAGGCCACAGAATCCCTGCAGATGCAGTGTGGAGTCAGGCTGCCTTTGCTTGCAAGCCTGCTTCTCCCTGAATGCCAGCAACCCGCAGAACCCCTGCAGGCTGCGGCGTAGAGTCAGGCTGCTGCCCATGGCAAGCACAGCAAGTCCTACTCCACATGCACACCGCCAGCCCGCAGTATCACCCCCGCGGGTTGTGGTGTAGAGTCGGGGCTGCCGCTCCGCCGTTGAAACTTCTGACGGCGAGCCTGCAAGCCCGACTCCTGCATGCACACCGCCAGCCCGCAGTATCCCCCGTGGCTGCAGTGTAGAGTCGGGGCTGCCGCTCTACCGTTCCTACTTTGAACGGCGAGCCTGCAAGCCCCACTCCTACATGTACACCGCCAACCCGCGGTGTTCCCCGCGGGCTGTGGTGTAGAGTCGGGGCTGCCGCGCTGCTGTCGCGAACTATTGACAGCGAGCCGGCAAGCCCCATTCCTTTTCGTGCCGCCAGCCCGCGGCGTCCCCTGCGGGCTGCGGTGTGGAGTCGGGCTGCCTCTGCCGTCCTCCGCCGGCGAGTGTATGAGCCCGGACCCTCCTGGGTCAACGGGCTTCCCGACTCCAACTATTGAAGCCGCCGCTGACTGTCGCAGCAGTCAGACCCGAGGCGGCCGCGAGACCCTGCGATAGGGCCACCTAGAAGAAAAAGACCGCAGGTTAGTGTTTTACTTACCTGCAGGTCCCAGCAGTAGAGGAGCAACGCTCCTCCCTGCCTGTCGCTCGCATGCGGTCGACGATATGTCGCGCATGCGTGCCTGGCGGGGTCTTCACGAAGTCACTCACGTGACTCCGAAGTAAAATATACAATGAAGAAGGTTGTTTAAGTCTACAACAAGATATCAGTCAACTGGGAAAGTGGGCAATGGAGTGGTAGATGGAATTTAACTCCATCCAGGGGCCACAGTCTTAGAATAAAGGGGAAGCCATTTAAGACTGAGGTAAGAAAAAACGTTTTCACCCAGAGAGTTGTGAATTTGGGAATTCCCTGCCACAGAGGGCAATGGAGGCCAAGTCACTGGATAGATTTAAGAGAGAGTTAGATAGAGCTCTAGGGGCTAGTGGGATCAAGGGATATGGGGAGAAGGCAGGCACGGATTATTGATTGGGGATGAGCAGCCATGATCACAATGAATGGCGGTGCTGGCTCGAAGGGCCGAATGGCCTCCTCCTGCACCTATTTTCTAAGTTTCTATGTTTCTATTGTAACACATTCTAGTGAGAAGTGATGTGTTTTTGGCAGTTAAGTCAGAGCAGGATGCATGCAGTGAATTGCGGGGCTAAGGGAATGTTATTAAACAGGGAAACCTTGGGGTACAAGTGCAAAGCTCCTTGAAAGTGCTAACAAAGATTGATGGAGTAGTGAAACCTATGATGATCGTTTGACAGCATGGGCCTGTACTTGCTGGTGTTAAGAAGAATGAGGGGGGACCTCATTGAAACGTACAGATTAGTGAAAGATTTGGATAGAGTGGATGTGGAGAGGATGTTTCCGCTAGTGGGAGAGTCTAGGACCAGAGGTCATAGCCTGAGGATTAAAGGACATTCTTTTAGGGAGGAGATGAGGAGAAATTTATTTAGTCAGAGGGTGGTGATTCTGTGGAATTCTTTGCCACAGAGAGCTGCAGAGGCCAAGTCAGAGGCAGAGATATTTTTAAGTCACTTTCAAGTCAAGTCACTTTTATTTATTTAGCACATTTAAAAAACAACTCTCGTTGGCCAAAGTGCTTTACATTGGTATAAGAATAGTATAACAAACTACAGCGGTTCATAGATTAAATACAAACATCACTACATACATATAGCCCTCTCTCAGAGGACGCCAAAAAAGGCTTGGGAGTAGAGATGAGTTTTTTACGGCAGAGATAGATAGTTTATTGATTAGTACAGATGTCAGGGGTTATGGGGAGAAGGCAGGAGAACGGGGTTAGGAGGGAGAGATAGATCAGCCTTGATTGAATGGCGGAGTAGACTCGATGGGCCGAATGGCCTAATTCTACTCCTATCACTTATAAAATATTTGTAACTTGACTGGCTATGGCACTGGATACAGGAGTCGGGAGGACATGTTACAGTTGCACAAAACGTTGGATAGGCTACACTTGGAATATTGTGTGCAGTTCTGGTCACTACACTACAGAAAAGTTGTAATTAGGCGGGAGATGTGATCAGAAAAGATTCACGAGGATACTGTTGGATAATTGAAGAGTTTGCGTTACAAGGCATTTCCATTGAGCAAAGGAGGATGAGAGGTAACAGGATAGAGGTACAGACAATTGTTCGAAGCATAGATAGGACAGTTGGAATCTGAGCTGTACAGCACAGGAACAGGCCCTTCGGCCCAACTGGTTCAGACTGACCAAGTTCTCTTGTCGTCTTCCTCTTCATAGCTCAACTTGCATATTTCAAACTGAAGAATACCATGTCCAGTGAATTGCTGGCAGGATTATATTTTTCTTGTAAATTTGTTGCAAATTGATGAAATATGTACATAAAGTTGGGCAATTTACAAAAAAAGGAGAGACCTGCAACCATTTCAAACCATCACACATACCTAGCAAATTCCAGCTGTAAAGACATTCGGAAATATTTTTTTTTTACGAAACATACACTCAATAATTTTCTCACTTTATAGTTTCCATGGGGGATGCCATTGTGATTTTGGCATTGCAGGAAGTTCCTTTGATATTGGTCAGAAATGTTTTGGGCCTCAAGGTTCCAATTGAGCCATGGGAGAGACTGGAGTAGATAGCCAGAAACTGTTGACAATGGCAGAGATCTAAAAGTAGAGGGAATGCATTTAAGATGTGATGGAGGAGATTAAAGGGGGATGTAAAGGGTAATTGTTTCACGGAGAGGTTGGTATCTGGAATGAGCTTCCAGGGATGGTGGTTTAGGCAGATACGTACTATAATGATGTAGGAACTGCAGATGCTGGTTTAAACCGAAGATAGACACAAAAAGCTGGAGTAACTCAGCAGGACAAGCAGCTATGAAGAAAGGTCCCGCCCCAAAATGTCCCCCATTCCTTCTCTCTAGAGCTGCTGCCTGTCCCGCTGAATTACTCCAGCTTTTTGTGTCTATCTATAGTGATGTTTAGACTGGTACAAGGATGTATAGAGAAGGGATATGGATCACAAACATGCATAGATTAGTTTAACTCGGCACCATGTTCAGCATGGACCTTATGTTCCTGTGCTATGTTTTATGTACCAGACTGATCAAGATAAATCAAGTTAGTTGAAGTTGTAGAATTCAATTCTGAGTAAAGAAAACACCATTGTTACAAGCTTGAGGAACTGTGCCTCATTCTCTATGTAGACACAGTTCAGCTTTCTCGACTCAATATTAAATTCCACAACTTCAAGGTATATGGTACTTTATTGTGACACGTACCGAGATACAGTGACATGTATTTTTGTATACAATTCAGTACGTATCACTATACATAAGCACTTAGATACGCCCGAGATAAGCATCTTAGATACAGTACAAATGTATGGCAGTAAGTAGTACACTAACTGAGGCAGTTTACAGTGTCGCCATTTTCAAGACCCAGTTGTTGTTAGTGCAGGGTTCTTGACCTGACCATGAAGGCCTATTATCCAGGGCCAGCCTGACTAAACATAGCTGTGGTGTCCACTGTCAGGGCACTACATCTGCAATGGAGCTACCACTTCTTACATCTATCCACTCTGTACAGGTGCATCCTTCCAGCATATAATCTCAGTGGGAGCAACAGGATAATTGGAGTTTGAAATGATATTTCAACAGAACTTCAAATTAGAGAATTTATAGAATTAAATTCATTGTGATGCGCTCCATTATTGACCAATCATCTAATAAGAAATAACCCATTTAAAGCCCTGTCCCACGGTGCGAGTTCATTCCAAGAGTTCTCCCGAGTTTCCCCTGATTCTAACTCGGAGATTTAAGGTAATGGCCACTCGTCGGTACTCGGGGCTCTCGTGGTTTTTTTATCATGTTGAAAAATCTTCATGAGTCTTCCCATGCTTCCCTGCCGTTAGCGAGTGTTCCCCAGTACCTGCCGTTAGCGCTAAGAGACGCCCCCGAGCTCCGAACTACCCGCTATGTTCATTCTCCGTGCTTACCACGAGTTTGATTTTTTTTTAAACTCGGGATAACTCTTGGAATTAACTCGTACCGTGGGACAGGGCTTTTACTGGACAATACTGAACACAGAATACAGTGCAGGAAGCATGAATAAAAATTAAATCATAAAGAATAAACCTCCTGGAAGTTAATGTTTCACATACATAAAACTTACCATTAAACTGTGTGAAAAAGAAAATTAAACTATATTAAATTTCAAACATGCATGTTTTATTTTTTTAAAGTCCAAGAAATATAAACCTGAATTAATACCAAAAGAAAATCTGTGCAAAGGCTGCATTTAAGCGGACAGCATAATTTAGCATTTAATGCTCTGGAGCCTAAACTAAATAGATGTGCATATAATTAAAATAAAGCAAAAAGCACTGAAAACACTCAATGGGACAAACTGCTCATCTGCAGTTTCTTGACTTGCATTTTATCAAATGTTTTGGATGTAAATCTACTTTTTTTGCAGTTTACTGAGATTTTTAATCCAATTTCTTCACCTGATGAAGCATAGTCAGCAATAAATTGTGTAATTAAAGCAGATGTTAGCAAAGCTGATCACAGAGGGAATCAATTATCCACCTTATAAAATCAGATAGTTACAAATTTTAAGGAATAAAACGTCAAATTTGAAAGCGCTTGAGAACCTTTTGTCATGGTGCAGCCTGTGGTATAACTGCTAGAGAAGCTATCTCACAATACCAGAGACCAGGGTTTCATCCTGATCTTGGGTGCTGCCTGTATGGAGCTTGTACGTTTTCTATGCTTAGGTTTCCTCTAGTTTTCTCCCAAATCCCAAAGACATATGGATTTACAGATTAATTGTCCACTCTGAAATTGCCCCTAATGTGTAGGGAGTGGATGAGAATGTGGGATGACATGGAACTACTGGGTTGTTGATGTTTGCATGGATTTGCTTGGTCAAAGGGCCTATTTCCATGCGGTATCTCTAAACTAACCAAAACCATGATCTATGCTTTAAGGTCAGCAAGATTAAAGAGTTGGTTGTGACAAAAATCATGAGAGGAATAGGGTAAATGCACACAGTCTCTTGCTTCTTCTTCTTGCGAATGGCGTGCACATCCCAAAGTTGTAGGACAACTTGTTCTATTTGATCTTATTTGATTGTGCATGCCAGGTTGATTGCATTCGTCAAAACAGGGTGGACCACGTAAAGGTTGCAATCTCCCACCCCAGTCTCTTGCTTAGAGTAGGGGAATGGAGAACCTGAAGACATAGGTAACCTTAAGGTGAGGAGGGAAAGATTTAATAGGAACCTGAGCTTTTTACACAAGATGGTGGATGTATGGAACGAACTGCTGGAGGAGGTAAATTAAGCAGATACTATCACAATGTTTAAAAAACAATTGGACAGGTACATGGATAGGACAGGCTTAGAGGGATATGGGCCAAATGCAGACAGGTGGGACTGGTGTAGATGGGACGTTGGGCCGAAGGGCCTGTTTCCACACTGACTCTATTTGGGATTTGTATAGATAGGTATGATGGTCGGAATGGATGTGGTGGATGAAGAGCTTGTTCCTATGCCATATAACTCTGATTCTTTGCAAACATGTTGAAAGTGAGCTAAAATATGGCAATGAGGATTGAGAAGCAGGTCTATGATGAACCCATTGGTTAGCGTCAGGGCTTTGTAGTAGATCCAACATTTTAACACATTTTTGAGGACAGTCTAATTAGAGGAAGATTTGTTCAAAATATGCCTTGGATGACAAGAATACAGGTCATTAAAAGTTATCGATGCTGCTCTTTAAATTGTTTTTGTTCTTGATGAAAATCATTTATTTTCTATTTTCTTTACTATGTATTTGTAGCCCATTTGGTCCCTCAATCTGTGCATGTTCTGAGTAATCATATGAAGCCCATTCCCCAACTGCTTCCCTGTATTTTATTTTCTCTCAAATGACCATCAACTCCATGCTGATTCTCCTACTACCCTCTGACAATGGGAGGGGAGCTGGGTGAGCATAATTTTGCTGGATCTTATATACTCAATATTCCCATCAGCTGTTCTTGGTCTCCGTGGATTGTCACCTTGTCATGGTGGAGAAGCTTGTGTGGTCCTGAGATCCTGAGAGCGATGCCGTCTGGAGCTACGCTCCTGGTAGGGCCATCCATGGCGCTAAGGTCGAAGGGGAGTTCTCTGACAAAGGGCAATCCAACCCAGACCTCAACGGTGGAACAGGCGGAGGACGATGGCTGACCTTAGTGGAGCGTCACAACGGCTGGGAAGGCGGATGAAGGCTGCAGCAGACAAAGGTCTCCGGTCACCTTGGACTCCATGCCACTGGATCCTGACCGAGATCTATCAAAGACTGTAGGGTGACTGTATGTGCATCAGTCTCCCCACGTTAAACAAAGTCACAAACAGGCGTCCTCCATATAGGGAATAGCACCCTGGAGACACCCATGGTCAGCCATGACTGAAGGGGGCCTAAGAAATGTTCTTGGTCTCACTCTTGTATGTTCTATAGGTTGCTGGTTTTATTTCGATTTCAGCTTTTAGAGGCCTGTGCACCAGTTTCATTTTCTCTGAAGTTATGATGGTCCATGCATTTATAACTAGTTCGTTAAACTTTTGATCATTCTTGCTGTTTTCTGTAACCAAAGCCAGTAGTATCTAAAGAGGTGTTAATTGTGGTAGATTCAAGGTTGACATTGCACACATTGACTTCCATTGGTTGGAAATGATTGGGGATGAGAGCAGAACTTTCTTTGTGAGGTCTTTGATTCCTTCATATAAATCTAAATATAATACATCAATTCTGTCCAACCCTTCCAAATGCATCCTTACATATACGAAAGTTGACGAACATTGTTTCCTTCAATAAAATTCTGCCGTGAAGTATAATGATTTTCCAAGAGTCCTATGGGAGGTAATTGTATTTGATTTCAGCATTTACTAAGTTTGGCTTAAAGCCCTGTCCCACTGTACGAGTTAATTCAAGAGTTCTCCCTAGTTTACCCTGATTCGAACTTGGAGATTTACGGTAATGGCCGCTCGTAAGTACTCAGGGCTCCTGTGGACATTTTTCAACATGTTGAAAAATCTTCACGAGTCTTCCCGTGTTTACCGCGTTTCCCGAGTACCTGCCGTTAGCGTTACGAGCCGCTAAGAGACGTCCCCGAGCTCCAACGTACCCGCTACGTACATTCTACGTGCTTACCACGAGTTTGATTTTTTTTTAAACCCGGGAGAGCTCTTGAATGAACTCGTACAGTGGGACAGGGCTTTAAAAGGCATATAGTTCTCTCATTACTATATTCCCTTGTCCCTTGAATATAAATGCTACAGTTGTGGTGAAAATGAGAAAGTGGAATAGCTTAGAACTGATGTGAATGGGTTTAGTTTCGAGACACAGCATGGAAACGGGTCCTCAGCCCACTGAGTCCACACCAACAATTGATCATTCGTTCACACCAGTTCTATGTGATCCCACCTTCTGTCCACTCCCGACGCACTAGGAGCATTTTACCGAGGCCAATTAAACCTACAAACCTGCACAACTGTGGGATGTGGGAGGAAACGTGCAAACTCCACACAGACAGCACCGAGGTCAGGATTGAACCCAGGTCTCTGGCGCTGTGAGGCAGCAGTTCTACCATTCATGGGTGATGGATGGTGGACACAGACTCGGAGGGCTGAAAGACCTGTTTCCTTGTTGTAACTCTACACTAAACTAAGCTATTGTAAGGAAGCCTGTAGTTTACTCACACCAATGACTTCTTTCCTTCATGATTTCTTACCACCACCCAAACTGATTGGGATTTTTATTTTCGGTGTGGTTTTTAATTGTCCTCCCTTTCCATTCCGTTTATTCATAGAAAAATATTTTCTCGGCCTTTAATTCATTGCACCTGCAATCTCATGGCTATCAGATTTTACCCATTTAGATTTGATTTGTGCCATCAGTTCAGTAGGGATACTGTCTTGTGCTGTGTACATTCTGATAAAGAGCCTTTAATACTGACTTGTTACCTTTTTTATTGTTATATGCTTTGTCCGTTCCTATCACACTTTGTTTATTGTTACCTATCATGTTTAGAAGCCTTGTTTCCGAATCTGTATCTGTGCTTGGGAACTTCCTGAAGTCGTCTCCATACTTAGTTGTCAATAGAGGCAGATGCATTTTAGACAATCGATGCGTTTTCTATGCAAGTTGGTTGATGGAAAAGTGACTTAAGAACCCAAACCCAAATATTTTTTCAGTGTGGTTCATAACATGTACAGACACCTGTGGAGTGTCTTTATTAATTTTTGATCCATTATGTGCGCTGGCTGTTTTATTCACAGGTTTTTTTGCATCCTACTAACTTGTTGATCTGTTTTAAGCTTATTGAATGATTTGCGCTGTGATTTTTATTCTTTGCTCTGCTTAATTTTCTTTGTTTTGTGCTTTCCACTTTACAGGCATGCACTGTGGATATGTTTCTAATAATCAAGTTAATTCTGCACCAAGTCCCTTGTCATCAACTTCAGATGATGAGGATGATGATGATGAAGAAGGTGTGCTTTATGTTTTATGCTTATGCTGAATTCAATTTGCTGCAAATGGTTTAATATTTCCAGAATTTAGTTGGCAGGCAAGGTCACAAGTTGTTCATTTGAGTGATGAAAGGGCTGTATGTTGAATAAGTCACAACGATTAAGTACAGTTTATTAGGTTGCAGTTTTGAAATTGTGTGTTGCACTGGTGGATAATCAATGATTAAATCATGAGTCCACAAGACTCTATACCGAGTTTCCATAGCATGAAGTGTCTGCAAGCTGGTCATTTTTTTTTACCACTCGATTATGAGTTTCATGGAAAGGAAATTAATGTGTATAAAAGTATTTTTAGTGAATTCAAGAGTTTATATATAAAATACTTCAAAAAGGACATACTGGTTGAAATTTAGAGGTAAGACACACAAAAGATGAATATGTGAATACAATGATATTTAATACAATACAATACCATTTATTGTCATTTGAACCTCAATGAAATTTCGTTTCTGCAGTCATACATCCAAGAAAAGAACCAAGACACAACACAATTTACAATTAATGTGTAAGGAAGTGAAAATTATTTCATGAATAGTAAATAAGCAATAAGGGGTTGGTTGGGAATGATTAGAGGCCAGGCAGCTAATTGAAGAAAAGGCCTGGAGGGCATGGCTGGAATCCACAGTAATTACTTTACATTGATCTAAGAATCTCAGCAGCACACAGTGGGGTGCAAATTGGTGGAAAGGGGCTTCAACTGGATGAGATTCTTATTTGGATGTTTAAGGATTGGTTGAAACAGCAGGAGGACTCATTGTAATCTTCCAACCCTTGTTAGATTAATGGCAGTTAATCAGAAATACAAATGCAGCAACCGTGTCATGGGAAGGTTGATAGAGAAAAATAACCTGAGAGAAAAAAATAATAGGCATCTAGCAAAATTTGAGTTGATAAATCAGATGTAAGGTGGATTCATTAAGGGCAAATTAGATTTGACTAATCAATGTAATTTTATAAAGTAATATAGAACTTGTAATAACAATACTTGGAACCTATTAACAAGATTAGACAAAGTCACCTTAGGTTATGAAAGGGAAATCGGGCTAAACAAATCTATTTGAGTTTTGAGGGTGTAACTAACAGGGAGAACAAGAGAACATACCGTATTTCCCGGCAATGAAGACGCACCTGCGTCGAAAACACACCCCCATTTTGAGTTGCTAAATTTTGAGGAAAAAATGGCTAGCGGGACAAGATCAAGGGTTTGGTTTAGCCCTGGGACTAGCTGCAGTTCCCAGGTTGCCTGCGGGCCCGGGACTAGCTGCAGTTCCCAGATCGCCTATGCTGAGAGAATGGAGCGGCTATGCTTGTACACTCTGGAGTTTAGAAGGATGTGAGGGGATCGCATTGAAACATATAAGATTGTTAAGGGCTTGGATACGCTAGAGGCAGGAAACATGTTCCCGATGTTGGGAGAGTCCAGAACCAGGGGCCACAGTTTAAGAATAAGGAGAAAGCCATTTAGAATGGAGACGAGGAAACACTTTTTCTCACAGAGTGGTGAGTCTGTGGAATTCTCTGCCTCAGAGGGTGGTGGAGGCAGGTTCTCTGGATGCTTTCAAGAGAGAGCTAAATAGGGCTCTTAAAGATAGAGGAGTCAGGGGATATGGGGAGAAGGCAGGAACAGGGTACTGATTGGGGATGATCAGCCATGATCACATTGAAAGGCGGTTCTGGCACGAAGGGCCGAATGGCCTACTCCTGCACCTATTGTCTATTGCCTGCGAGCCCCGGGACTGGCTGTAGCGCCCAGGTCGCCTGCGAGTTCCCAGATCAGCTCGCGTCCCCGGGACTAGCTGCAGTTCCCAGTTCGCTTGCGAGCCCCAAGATAGATAGCCAAGTCTATCTTTCTTAGCTAACAATCTAGCTTTCGGCATCCAAGACGCAGGTAAATTTTTGGGCTTTATTTTAGGGTAAAAAATAGCGTCTTCATTGCCGGGAAATACAGTATTTTCAGAAGGTTTCTGATAAAGTTCCACAAAAGCGATGTCAACAAAGCTACAGCACGTTGGTTGGTGTCATATGGATTGAGAATTTATTGACGGTTGGGAAACAAAGTAGGAATAAACGGGTACTTTACCAGGTAACTCTGGGCCCCAGCTATTAAAAATATACATTAGTAATTGAAGCCAAATGTAACATTTCCAACCTTTCGGATGATATAACGTTAGGATACAGAGTGCACGGAAGCTGTGAGGAGATGCAAAGAGGGCCAAATGTAATTTAGACAAGCAGGTAAATACATTTATGCAGTTTAACCTGGATACATGTGAGATTTTCCAATTTGCGTCTAAAAAACAAAGAGATATACTTATCTAAATGGTGACAGCACCTTGGTGCCCTACACTAGTTTGCTGATAGCAAATATTTAGTATCCACAGCAAGTCTCCAGGAAAACAAATGATACGTTCTCCTTCATTGAAACAGGATTTGATTACAGGAGCAAGGATGTCTTGCTACAGCTGCACATTGCCTTGGTAAGATGCTTTTGGGAATTTGATGTACAGCTGTTATCTGGGAAAGGATGTTCTTGCCATATGGAGAGTGCTGGACTGATTAGAGGCACAAGAAACTTCAGCTGCTGGGATCTTGAGCAAAAAAACAAAGTACTGGAGGAACTCAGCAGATAAGGCCGCCTCTGTGGAAGAAATGGTCGGACGAGTTGGGACACTCCTTCAGGATGATAGAGTAGAGGAGAAAGGACAGCGAGGGTGAGGCAAAGCCTGGCAGGTGACAAGCAGACACAAAATGCTGGAGCAGCTCAGCAGGACAGGCAGCATCTCTGGAGACATTTCGGGTCATCGATACATAGAAAATAGGTGCAGGAGGAGGCCATTTGGCCCTTCCAGCCAGCACCGCCATCCATTGTGATCATGGCTGATCGTTCGCTATCAATAACCCGTGCCTGCCTTCTTCCCATATATAGAAACATAGGCGTAAGTAGATGCAGGTGAGGAAGGGAGGGTGGTGGTTGGCAGTGATCAAAACTAGTGATGAAAACAAGACAAAGTGTCAGGTAAGGATAGAAAAGAAAGAGTGAAATGTAAAGCTGGAGGGAGAGATATGAGCGAAAGGGAATGGAGGAGGGGAAATGGGGTGGGGGGGGGGGTGATAAAAGGGAAATATGTGACTCCGGGATGGGACATGAGGGTAGGGAGGAGGGTGAAAGAGCAGGATGACTAGGATGGTGAGGGAATTGTATGGACATTGGAGTGGGAAAGAAAGGAAAGGGGAGGAGGTATTACTTAGTATTGGAGAACTCGGTGTTGTAAGCGGAAGGTGAGGTGCTATTGAGGAGGAAAACCACCTCATATTCCACTTGTGTATAAATGTTACCATGAAATGCATCAGCTAACATATAATGTGTACAAGCAGGACCTACAATGGTCATTTGTTTTCACTGGCATAAAAACACAATGGTAAAAACGACCCAATGGTGGCCAACAACAGAAGGATCGCATCACCAACGAAGAAGTCGCACATGAAATTGCCAGAGAAAGTAGCAAGTGTCGGTCGAGGTTGACGGCACTTTAGAATGTGTTGGAGCAGGACCAAGACATTGATGCAGAAACTTGACAGGAATATGAGTGGAGTTTAAAAATTCCAGCATCTAAAAAGAAAAATCTAAAGAAAATTATAGTCCGAAATGGGAGAATTTATCATTGGAATCAGTTGACAGAGCAACCAAATTCTGTGGAGACACGAGAGACTGCCGATGCCTAAAGGCCCCAGCTAAGCCTCTCTTTTTGTGGCTAAGCTGTACAGTTTGCTTCAAATGTACCCTGGCACCGCCACTCGCAACCCTTTTTCTCCGATGCATTGATGACAGCAAGGACAGCTCCTGCCTCCTAACTCATCATGTCAACCAACTTCCACCCTCTCTGATAACTCTCTTCCCATTCTTGATCTCTCCGTTTCTATTTCAGGAGACAGATTATCCACAGGCATCGGCCACAAACCCACAGACTCCCACAACTGCCTTGACTACACCTCCTCCCATCAGACCGAAGAAGGGTCTCGACCCGAAACGTCGCTCATTCCTTCTCTCCGGAGATGCTGCCTCACCCGCTGAGTTACTCCGCCATTTTGTGTCCGCCTCCTCCCATCCTGTCTCTTTTGCAAGGATGCCATCCCTTTCTCGCAGTTTCTCCATCTCCATCTGCTCTCACTCTGGATTTTCCACACTCGGACAACTGAGTTTTCTTCAGGAAGCATTGTTTCCGCTGGACCCCACCTCTCACCCCACAGTTGTAGGCAGAGCCCTCGCCAGTATCTCCATTTCCCCCACCCCCATCCCCAGACAGAACAGGGATAGAGTCCCACAGGTTACTACCTTTCACCCCATCAGACCCAACATACACCATATAATTCGCTGACATTTCCGCCAACTTCATCGCATTCTCCCCACCAGTCACATATTCCCATTCCCACCTCTTTCTACTTTCCACGGAGACCACTCCCTCCGTGACTCCTTGGTTCCCTCAAGCACCCCCCCCCCCCCCCACCACCCTTCCAGGCACTTTCCCCTGCAGCTGCAGAAGGTTTCACACCTTGCCCCATACCTCCTCGCTGACCTCCTTTCCGGGATCCCAGCAGGACTTGCAAGGTGAGACAGACGATTGCATGCACCGCCTTCAACCTCCTCTATCGGATTTGGTCCTCTCGATGTGGCCTCCTTTGTATCGGTGCCCCTACTTCGCCAAACACTTTACTGCGAAACTCATCCAATTTTTGTGGGCTACAAGCATTTGAAAACATGTAAATAAAATGATATTAATTCTGATGAGCCGATGCAACTTTGTGAAACCAATCAAACGTATTGAGAAAAGTTTCACACACCTTATTTCACCATTTTAGTTCCAAACATGCGTAGATCTTTTGCTGCAAGTGTGTGACATGTCTTGATTTTCTTTTAGGCATGGACTCTTCCTCCTCGACATCATCTTCCACTAACACGTCACTTCCCAACAACTACGATAGTTTGGAAGGTGGAAATAATCAAGGTGACTTTATGATTTATTTGCAGAAGGTATATATTGCAAAGAATTGTGCAGTTTTCCAAACACAAATTAGAGCATTTATTTCTAATAGTGTTTGTTGTCTACAGTTAATCCCATTATTTACCAAAACATTTTAAGAAATCAATTTAACTGAAAAGTGAACAATGTTAGCCAGTTAGGATTAATGCTAAGTGCACATTCAACCTTTCCTGAACACTCAGTGCAATGCAGCTCTGTTTATCCAAATAAATTGGTTAAGGACGAAGCAATGCACTGAACATGGGCGACAATATAAATATGTAAAGAAACTCAGTACCATAAAGCTGGACTTCAGTCACAGAGGGCAGAAATTTGTCCGCAGTTGCTTATGCACTGAACAATTGTAATGGCTATGCATTGTCCTTTAACTCGTAAATTTGCTTCTACTGAATTCATGAAAATGACATTTGCAAATGGAGAATAAAGTGCAGCTGGAATATAGACTAGCACAGCACAGAAACAGTCTCTTTCACCAGCAACATCATACCGACCCTCATGCCCATTGACTCCAATCCCACTTGCCTGCATTAATTCTATATCCCTCTCCATCTTAAAGTCATAGAGTCATACAGCATGGAAATAGGCCCTTCGGCCCAAGTTACCCATGCCAACCAACATGCCCCATCCATCCAAGTCCCACCTGCCTGCTTTAGGCCCATCGACCTCACAACCTACCCTATCCGTGTACCTGGCTAAATATTTCTTAAATATTGCAATAGTACCTGCCTCAGCTACCACGTCCGACAGCTTGTTGCATACACCCACCACCCTTTGTGTAAAAAAAAGTTAACCCTCAGGTTTCCATTAAATCTTCCCCCCTCACCGTAAACCTATGTCCTCGGGTTCTCGATTCCCCTATTCTGGCCAAAAGATTCTGTGTGTTTACCCGATCTATTCCTCTCATGATTTTATCCTGCTCATTCAAGTACCTGTTCGCATGAGTCTTGAACGCTGTTAATGTTCCTGCCTCCACCACCTCCTCTGCCAGCTTATTCCAAACACCAACTACTATTTGAACTATTTATCCCTGAATTCCCCTATAAATTTCCTCCCTCTCTTAAATCTTAAATCTCTAGATTTAAACATCCCTACCATGGGAAACAGACTACTGGCCACCTACTGTTTCATTCAAATTGTTAATAAATATGAGAACTGACAGAAGACCCAGCACCAATCCTTGCAGCGTAACACTGATGACAGTCCTCAAATCTGGGACAGTAACCTTCCAATACATCTGCTGCTTTCTGTCATCAAACCGATTTTACATCCAATTTGTTAACTTTTGTTAACCAATTTGTTAACCAATTTGTTAATTCTCTGCCTCAGAGGGCAGTGGATACTTTCAAGAGTGAGCTAGATAGGGCTCTTAAAGATAGCGGAGACAGGGGATATGGGTAGAAGGCAGGAACGGGGTACTGATTGGGGATGGTCAGCCATGATCACATTGAATGGTGGTGCTGGCTCGAAGCGCCGAATGGCCTACTCCTGCACCTATTGTCTATTGTCACCCTGGATCCCTTGCCATAGAGGGGGTACAGAGAAGATTCACCAGACTGATTCCTGGGATGTCAGGACTTTCATATGAGGAAAGATTGGATAGACTCGGCTTGTACTCGCTGGAATTTAGAAGATTGAGGGGGGATCTTATAGAAACTTACAAAATTCTTAAGGGGTTGGACAAGCTAGATGCTGGAAGATTGTTCCCGATGTTGGGGAAGTCCAGAACAAGGATATGGGCCGAATGGCCTACTCCTGCACCTATTTTTCTATGTTTCTATGTGTTCCACCTCCTCAACAAACTTACTATGTACGATCTTGTCATTACCTTGTTAAAGTTGATTAGATAACGTCTACCACCTTGCCCTCATTAATCCTCTTCGTCATCTCTTCAAGAAACGCAGACACATTTGTGAGATGTGATTTGCCATAGAGACGAAACCATACTGAATATCCCTAATCATTAAAAAAAAAACACAATAGTGCTGAAATAACTCAGAATTTAAGAAAGAACTGCGGATGCTGGACAAATGGAAGGTGGACAAAAAATGCTGGAGAAACTCAGCGGGTGAGGCAGCATCTATGGAGTGAAGGAATAGGCGACGTTTCGGGTCGAGACCCTTCTTCAGACGGAACAAGTTTCCGACCTTAAACGTCACCTATCCATGTTCACCAATGATGCTGTCTGACTCGCTGAGTTACTCCAGCACTTTGTGTTTTTGTTTTGTAAGCCAGCATCTACAGTTCCTTGTGTCTTTATCCCTAATCAGTCCTTGCCTTCCAAGTGCAAATAAATCTCAGATTCCTTTCCAATAATTCTTTCATGTGTCACCCACTGGCCTCGAATTTCTATTTCAGCTAAGCAGTTGAGGACATTTTCTTATTCTGAAAAATCATAAATGTTCACCATATCGTCCTGTACAATTGCTTGCATGATCCCGGAGGACACATAGCACAGCAAATATAGGAAAAGGAAAGTTTTCAGAATCTGCTGACCATTTAATCAGCAGTGTCGCATTGTATCTATCCTCTTCTCCATTTTTTAAGCCCATTGATATAAATTAATGTTATTCAAATTGTCTTTTCTTTCCAAGTCATTCAAATACGGGTACTCAACATTTCTGTCCCATAACAGTACAAATTTATTGCAGATTTAACAGTTTAAGAAAGAACTGCAGATGCTGGAAAAATCAAAGGTAGACAAAAACGCTGGAGAAACTCAGCGGGTGAGGCAGCATCTATGGAGCGAAGGAAATAGGCATTGTTTCGGGTCGAGACCCTTCTTCAGACTGATGAAGGGTCTCGACCTGCAACATCGCCTATTTCCTTCGCTCCATAGAAGCTGCCTCACCCGCTGAGTTTCTCCAGCTTTTTTGTCCATCGCAGATTTAAGAGTTAAGTTCCAAGTGTGGAAACAAACATGCTCGACAAACATGCTGCCTCTCCTTTTTATCCCAATTACACGTATCCTACGATATGCACTAGTTGTGTGCACTTAATACATTATAACTAAATAATTTGCACTAGCCCATTGCTATTTATAACTTGGCCAGCACATTTAGTTATATCACAACAATTACTGTATTTCAAAGAACTGCAGAGGCTGGCTAATCCGCAAAAGAACACAAAGTGCTGGAGGAACTCAACAGGTCATGCGACATCTCTGGATAACATGGATAGGTGATATTTCAGGTTGATACCCTTCATTAGACTCGAGGGTCTCGACCCGAAACGTCACCTATCCATGTTCTCCAGAGATGCTGCATGACCTGCTGAGCTACTCCAGCACTTCTTGTCCTTACTTTATTTGAGAAATTGTTAGTTGGTGCTTGAAATGTTTTGGGGTGTACTGAAATTGTAAAAGCTGCTGCAGAAATGCAAGTCCACCCTTTACTTTAACAATTGTACATTCCACTTTCAAACTTTTGCAGACTTGACATCTTCAGACAATAAAGCCCCTGCTGCAACTGATCCAAGTTCATCGATGACTACTAAACAATATGGTGAAGCATATCCAATTCTCCAACCACCCCACCTGAAGGTAGCTTCTCCTTTGCACTCCGTGAGGCAGCCCACAGGTCCAGGACATCCACCAGGGATTCAGCAGTTTACACAGGTGGGGCCGCTATAAACCTAGCTGTTTTAACTAAAGGGCCTTTGCCACTGTATGAGGTAATTCAAGAGCTCTCCCGAGTTTAAAAAAAAATCAAACTCGTGGTAAGTACGTAGCGGGTACGTCGGAGCTCGGGACGGCTTGTAACACTAACGGCAGGTACTCAGGAAACGCGGTAAGCTCGTGAAGATTTTGCAACATGTTGAAAAATGTCAACGAGAGCCCCGAGTACCTACGAGCGGCCATTACCGTAATTCTCCGAGTTCAAATCAGGGGAAACTCAGGAGAACCCTTGAATTACCTCGTACAGTGGGACAGGCCCTTAAGCCTACTCTTAACTTTACTCACTCGCTTTTATGTTTGCCCCACCCAACATAGCCCCCACAATGCTGTAGTTGGGTGTGGATATGATATGGAAATACTGTGGTAGTTTGCGAGTTGAAGGTTTGGAAGCCTGCACTTAATTTCCTGTCGGACACTGACACTAACCTTCAAAAGAGAAATCAGACATGATATTAAGATAACATTTAGCATCTAAAATGGTTGTTCCAGTAAGATATATGTTGTGCTAACCTTAATCAGTTTTGAGCATTTCTTGCAAAATCAAGTTGCTAGCAACTTCTTGTAAAATGTACAAGGATGTACAAATGTACAAAAATGTAAGAATGGACAATTCTTTGCATGGTTCCGGTTAATTTGTTCATTTAATTTGTTAAATTATCTTTCCGTTTTAATAGCAAAATCCCTTTTCCAAATTGGCAAATTTAAGGATGTTAGGAAACTGGATATTCCGCAGATTTTCTTAATATGTAAATTTTCTTTCATAGTCAAATTAAAAATTATTGAAAATCATTGCTCTTTGACATGTTTTAATGAAGGATAAAAGGATGTACATGCCTAACCAGAGGGAAATCTTTGCTTTTTGTAATTGCAGCCTTTTTCTAACATGAATCAGCTGTCATCAACCATGGAGGGACTATCATTTCAGAATAAGCAGCCGGCTGAAGCTCTGAAGCAAGTCAATCTTCTTCAAGAGCAGAATATTATTCCACCTGTTCCTATCCAGAATCCTCAATACAATTTAAGTCCAGAATTAAGAAAGCTTAATTGCAATCCAGAGTAAGTTTGTTACCCACAGATCTGTGTATGCTTAACAAAAAAATATGTTCCCATGGGCATTTATCCTGCCTGGGTTCCAGCAATTAAGTTGCAGAGAAAGGTTGAACAAGTTAGGTCTTTATTCTTTGGAGCGCGGAAGGTGAAGGGGGGACTTGATTGAGGTCTTTAAAATGATGAAAGGGATAGACGTGGATAAGCTTTGACGTGGATAAGCTTTTCCCATTGAGGGTAGGGAAGATTCAAACAAGAGGGCATGACATGAGAATTAAGGGACAGAAGTTTAGGGATAACATGAGGGGGAACTTCTTTACTCAGAGAGTGGTGGCTGTGTGGAATGATCTTCCAGCAGAAGTGGTGGAGGCAGGATCGATTTTAACATTTAAAAGTAAAGTGGATAGGTATATGGACGGGAAGGGAATGGAGGGGTATGGTCTGAGTGCAGGTAGATGGGACCAGGGGGAAATAAATGGTCGGCACGGACTTGAAGGGCCAAGAAGGCCTGTTTCCGTGCTGTAATTGTTATATGGTTATCTGGTTAATATCATGTTACCTGAGACTAGGTTGCTGTATTTCATTCAGGTTGTGTTTTTTTATGTTCTGCTTCAATCTAAAGATGTTGCCATTTTTAAATCATGAAATAGTTAGCCCTTCGTATTTGCACAGCTGCTGTTTGCATTTTTTTGAGTTGCAGTTATTAGACCCTTAGAGTAGATATCACTGTTCTCAACCAATTTAAGATCTGTGGTTAGACACAAAATGCTGGAGTAAGTGCTCAGCGGGGCAGGCAGCATCTCTGGAGAGAAGGAATGCGTGATGTTTCGGGTCGGGACCATGCTTCACACTGATGTTAGGGGAGATGGAGATACATAGATAAGGTGTGAAAATATGACAAAGGGAATGGAGATCAAGGCAAATGTAGAATAGACCATTGTTAGCCAGCTAACAACATAGCAAACAGATAAAATGTAGTTGTAAACAGTAAAGGCCCTGTCCCACTTTCCCTAGTTACGCACAAACTCTTCCGATTTTTCCCATTGATTCGAACTCGGAGAATTACAGTAATAGCCGTTGGTAGGTACTCGGGGCAATTTTTTTAAACTCGTGGACATTTTTCAACGTTGAAAAAACGTCCAGACTTACCTAATGCCCCGAGTTCCTACAGCTGGCATTACGAGCCGCTACGAAACATCTACGGGCCTCCTACGAGCTCGCTACCGACATTCCCCGAGTTCGAATCAAGGGAAAAACTCGGGAGAGTTCGTGAGTAACTCGGGAAAGTGGGACAGGGCCTTAAGACTGTTCTGAGAACTGGGAAGTGGGAGGGATGGAGAGCGAGGGAAAGCAAGGGCTATTTGAAGTTAGTGAAGTCAATGTTCATACCGCTGGGGTGTAAGCTGACCAAGCGAAATATGAGGTGCTGTTCCTCCAATTTGAGGGCGCTGATTATATTTCCAAAGCCTTTTAATTACAGCTGTGATACCCCAAGGGGGAGATAAAATCTTGATGTTGTAATGTTTGTCGTTGTGTATTTTGCTCTCTTAACTAAGGCCTGAAGGCATGGATGTCTCGTGACATCCATTATTTTTGGTGTGCTTCACATTCAAATGGATATGCTTGGTAAAGTGCAATTAAAAATATAATTACAAAAATTAAGTAACTACTGTGTTCTAGATGATTTTTGTTGGGAGTGAAATTTCTCAACTCTGCGAAAGATTTCTGTGCAAACTAGATGTACAGAGGGATCGTGGGGTCCAAAGCCACAACTCCCAGAAAGTGGCAATACAAGTGGATGGGATGGTAAAGAAGGCATGCTATGCTTGCTTTTGTAGGTTGGGGCATTGAGTGTAAGAGTCAGGAAGTCACGATGCGGCTTTATAGGACTTTGGTTCGGCTGCATTTGGAGTATAGCATGTGGTTCCATTACAGCAGGGGTCAGCAACCTACGGCCCACGGGCCGGATCCGGCCCCTAACCCGAAATCATCCAGCCCGCAGGCGTATCTTTTTTCAATTCGTTTTTGCGACCTGGGAAATGTAGCCAGTCCCGGAGATGCGAGCTATACAATAGACAATAGGTGCAGGAGTAAGCCATTCGGCCCTTCGAGCCAGCACCGCCATTCAATGTGATCATGGCTGATCATCCCCAATCAGTACCCCGTTCCTGCCTTCTCCCCATCTCCCCTGACTCCGCTATTTTTAAGAGCCCTAGCTAGCTCTCTCTTGAAAGCATCCAGAGAACCCACCACCACCGCCCTCTGAGGCAGAGAATTCCACAGACTCGCCACTCTCTGTGAGAAAAAGAGTTTCTTCGTCTCCGTTCTAAATGGCTTACTTCTTAATCTTAAAACTGTGGTCCCCTAGTTCTGGACTCACCCAACTGGGATCTGGGAACGGCAGCCAGTCCCGGGGCAGGCGAGCCGACCTGAGAACGGCAGCCAGCCCCCGGGGCAGGCAAGCTGATCTGGGAACTGTGGAAAACGAATTGAAAAACACGTGAAAACTAATGCAAAAAACAACACCAAGTGTCACACTATGGCGATAGATGTGGCCCGCCACCCGCTCACAGACATGGTTCCTGGCCCCTATGCAGAACACGGTTGCCGACTCCTGCATTACAGGGAGGGTGTGGAAATTTTGGTAAAATTAGCAAAGGGGGTTACTGATTGGGGGGGTGAATTGGCTGCAGAGAGAGGTTGGATAGACTTGGATTGTTTGCTTTGGAATGCTGGAGGTTGTGGGAAGATCTGATAGATGAAACTATGAGAGGCATAGATGGGGTAGATAGTCAGAATCTTTTTACCAGAATGGAAAAATCAAATACCAGAGGGCATAGCTTCAAGGTAAGAGGGGCAAAGTTTAAAAGAGCTGTGTGGGTTTTTTTTAATACACAGACGGTGGTGAGTTCCTAGAACATCCTGCATGGTGGTTGGAGGGATATGGATTATATGCAAGTAGATTGTTCTTGGCATCAGGTTCATCAAGGACATTGTGGGCTGAAGGTGTACGAAGGAACTGCAGATACTGGTTGAAACCGAAGATAGACACAAAATACTGGAGTAACTCAGCGGGACAGGCTGCATCTTGGAGAGAAAAAATGGGTGACGTTTCGGGTCGAGTCTGAAGAAGGGTCTCAACCCAAAATGTCAGCCATTCCTTCTCTCCAGAGATGCTGCCTGTCCCGCTGAGTCGCTCCAGCATTTTGTGTCCATCTTGTGGGCTGAAGGGCCTTGTCTTGTGCTGTACTTTTCTACATCCTAGTTGATCTAAGCATGGAAGATTTCAGTCAGAATGGTAAATTTCTAGATGTGATATTTGATTTGAAAGGAGAAAATTAATAGTCTTCCTGCAAACCTCAATGTTCAAACAAGATTTTGTTTTCTAAGAAAATCGCCCATTTTACAAAACTTGTTTTCACTCTTGCGTATCTGCATGTTCAGGATAAGCAATACATTAATTGGTCTGTCAGAAAATAGTGCCCCACTCTCCTTCACTGATCTACACTAAACTAAATCTACTCGATCTGAGAGGTACAGTGAAAATATTTTGTTGCATGCTATCCAGTCAAAGAGAAGACTACATGAACGAAAAAGGGTACATTTAGTGCAAGCTAAAGTCCGATTGAAGATAGTTCAAAGGTCTCCAGTGAGATAGAGCTGGAGGTCAGTACTACACTTGAGCTGGAGAGAGGACAGTCCTGATAACAGCTGGAAAGAAACTGTCCCTGAATCTGGAGGTTCATCTGGAGATGTTTTCAAACATCTGTACTTCTTTGCCTGATGAGAGAGGGGAGAAGAGGGAGTGACCGGGGTGAGACTGGTAGTTGATTATGCTGGTGACATTACTGAGGCAGCGTGAAGTGTAGATGGAGTCAATGCAAGGGAGGTTGGTTTGCGTGATGGTCTGGGCTATGTCCACAACTCTCTGCAATTTCTTACGGCCTTGTACGGAGCTGTTCCCAAACCGTGCTGTGCTGCATCCCGATAAAATGCTTTCTACGGCACATTGCTGTTGAGGTTGTTGGGGACATGCCAAACTTCCTGAGCCTTCTGAGGAAGTTGAGACATTGGTGTGCGTTCGTGGCATTTGCTTTGATGTGGCTGATCCAGGACAAATTGCTAGTGATATATTTTCCTAAGAAGTTTAAGTTTTCGACCATCTCTAATTTAGCGCCGTCAATGTATACTGTGGTTTGGTTCGACATCTTAGCGCACCTTTAGTATATCTTGCTTTTCACTTAGCGGGTGCAATAGTTTAAATACAAAATTGAAAATTCAAATTGTGTAAGGTATTTTATGACTCTATTTATAATGGTGCAAACCTGCTTTTTTTTAAATTAATTTGATGCTATTTCCTTGATCTCAGCTTATTCCGGTGCACCCTGATGAATGTTCCTCAAACGCAGGCGTTGCTGAACAAAGCAAAACTTCCTCTTGGGTTATTACTTCATCCCTTCAAAGACCTGACGGTAATTTGTTTTATTTGGCAACTAAACCGATGACCGATGGTCAGAGTGGGCTCAGTAATAAATTGTTCAAACTATCTTTCCACCACGTACACAAAATGTGAGAAAATAGAATCTAAAAGTGTCTTTGCAGAAAATACCTGATTCTGTCTCATTATGTGCAAGGGAAGTTAAGCTGTATTCACAGTAATACAGAAGATAGTCACAAAATGCTGGACTAACTCAGCGGGACAGGCAGCATCTTTGGATAGAAGGAATGGGTGACGTTTTGGGTTGTGAGATCCTTCTTCAGACGTCTCGACCCAAATCGTCACCCATTATTCCTTCTCTCCAGAGATGCAGCCTGTCCCACTGAGTTACTCCAGCAGTTTGTGTCTATCTTCGGTTTAAACCAGCATCTGCAGTTTAACATTTCTACAACATTTCTCTATAGTAACATTGTTTTCGTCATTGGTTCCACTGAAAGTGTTGGCTGACAGTAGTGCACTAGTCAGCATGTTCCAGATGCCATGTCTGCGCGTGATGGTGCACAAGTACAAGAAGCACTGAAAGTTCAGATGGTGACTGGCCCTGCCTTCTGTTCCACTTCTGGACATGACACTCACAGTGCCCTCCATAATGTTTGGGACAAAGACCCATCATTTATTTATTTGCCTCTGTACTCCACAATTTGAGATTTGTAACAGAAAAAAACCACATGTGGTTAAAATACACATTGTTAGATTTTAATAAAGGCCATTTTTTATACATTTTGGTTTCACCATGTAGAAACTAAAGCAGTGTTTATACATAGTCCCCCCCCATTTCAGGGCACCATAATGTTTGGGACACAGCAATGTCATGTTAAGTATTTTGTTGCATATCCTTTGCATGCAATGACTGCTTGAAGTCTGCGATTCATGGACATCACCAGTTGCTGGGTGTCTTCTCTGGTGATGCTCTGCCAGGCCTGTATTGCAGCCATCTTTAGCTTATGCTTGTTTTGGGGGCTAGTCCCCTTCAGTTTTCTCTTCCGCAAATAAAAGGCATGCTCAATTGGGTTCAGACCGGGTGATTGACATGGCCACTCAAGAATTGACAATTTTTTTGCTTTGAAAAACTCCTTTGTTGCTTTAGCAGTATGTTTGTGATCATTATCTTGCTGCAGAATGAACCACCGGTCAATGGGTTTTGGGGCACATGGCATTTGTTTGAACTTGAACAGATAGGATGTGTCTATACACTTCAGAATTCATTATGTTACTACCATCAGCAGTTGTATCATCAATGAAGATAAGTGAGCCAGTACCTTCAGCAGCCATACATGCCCAGGCCATAACACCCCCACAACCGTGTTTCACAGATGAGGTGGTATGCTTTGGATCTTGGGCAGTTCCTTCTCTCCTCCATACGTTGCTCTTGCCATTATTCTGATGTAAATTAATCTTCGTCTCATCTGTCCACAAGATCTTTTTTCCAGAACTGTAATTGCTCCAAGTACTTCTTGGCAATCTGTAACCTGGCCATCCTATTTTTGCGGCTAACCAGTGGTTTGCATCTTACAGTGTAGCCTCTGTTTTTCTCTTCATTAAGCCTTCTGCAGACAGTGGTCATTGACAAATCCCCACCAGACTCCTGAAGAGTGTTTCTGATCTGTGGAGGTCTTCCTTGGCCTGCCAGCCCCTTTGTGATTAGTAAGCTCACCAGTGCTCTCTTTCTTCGTAATGATGTTCCAAGCAGTTGATTCTGGTAAGCCTAAGGTTTGGCTGATGTCTCTAACAGGTTTATTCGTGTTGTCTCAGTCTTATAATGGCTTCTTTGACTTTAATTGGCACAACTTTGGTCCTCATGTTGATAAACAGCAATAAAAGTTTCCAAGGGTGATGGAAAGACTGGAGGAAAGACTAGGTGCTGAGAGCTCTCTTATACCTGCATTAAGGAGGGATTTAAACACACCTGAGCAATTACTAACACCTGTGAAGCCATGTGTCCCAAACATTGTGGTGCCCTGAAATGGGGGGGACTATGTCTAAACACAGCTGTAATTTCTACATGGTGAAACCAAAATGTATAAAAATGGCCTTTAATAAAATCTGACAATGCACTTTAACCACATGTGAGTTTTTCTGTTACAAATCGCAAATTGTGGAGTACAGAGGCAAATAAATAAACGATGGGTCTTTGTTCCAAACATGATGGAGGGCACTGTAATTAAATGATGGTTCCTGAGCATGCTGAGCTGAGGGGGCCCGATGCAATTAGCCCTCAGCTTCACCACACAGAAGTTGGACAACTCCAATTATTTAATCATATCACCTTTTGGATGAGAAAGGAAGCAAAACGAGTTGAATAAAAAACAAAAAGCTGCAGATGGAATATCTGAAATAAAAGTAAACTTCTGGAAACAGTCAGCAGAGTAGGCAGCAGAACCACAGAACGAACGACAGAATTAGCATTTCCGGCTGATGATTTTGGACCTGTTTATCCTGCAGGAGCCACTGAAAGGGTTTATTCAGTCCCTCGTGAAAGTGTATACAAAATTTTAAAGTGGCAACTGCAGAATTCTTAGGGATGTCGCAGGTGAGTTTATCTCATCAGTTGGTCTTGCTAAGCCAATTTCAGAAGCTTTACACCAAATTTAAAAGAAAGATATGAGGTAATCTCAACATGCTGATTGGATGACGGATAAATGGCTGGACCGAAGTGTTAACTCATTACACAGTTGAATATTTTCAGCATGTCCTCTTCTAAATTGGTTGAATTTGTATTAAATATTTTATTTAATTTGTTAATTGTGTTTTATTTACTTTGATAAATGTTAATTAATTTTTAGCTGATTTAATTGCACTTTAGCTGCTTTAATCTCCAGACATCAGTGACATTTGGAGACAGTGGGAAAGGGTTTGCGGCAACATGTGCTTTCTGTCAAGATTTCATCGAGTCATAAAGTTGAACAGCATGATAACAGGGCCTCTGGCCAAACTCGCCATACCGGCCTGGTTTTATAACTCAACGTAATATTTGCGTGCGTTTGAACCAAAGATATCCTATAGCGGAGCAAGATAGACCACTCCTTCTAAATGCAATGGGCTGACGTGTAGTACGCAACGGAGCGGAACGTGGGCCTTTTTTTCATCCATTTCAGTAACCCGACCCGACTCGCAGTGTAATCACCGTTGCGGGGGAACAGTTTGTGTTAATAAATTATAATTCTGAAAATGAGGAGAAGATTTTTACCAATGAACTTTGATTTTTACGAGGATGTTTCCGTAACCAGCTTCCGTCTCCGCACTAGTTATCTTTGCTCCGCAACGGGATCTTTGGTGCGGAGACGGAAGCCGGTTACCGAAATGGGGCTGAAAACTACTCATGAATCTGCGCATGACCGTACTACGTCTTTTTCGTCGATTGGGCTATCTTGCTTGCTATAGGATCTTTGGTTTCAACCATGTCCCCTTTAAAACCTTCCCATCCATGTACTTATCTAAACATTTTTGAAATGTAGCCATCATACCAGCCTCAAGCAGCTTGTTCCATGTATACACATCCCTCTGTGTGAAGAAATTGCCCCCAGATCGTTTTTTAAATATTCCCGCCGTCTTACCTTAAACCTATGGCCTCTATTATTTTTGGGGAGGGAAACTGACCATTCACCTTATCTAAGCCTCTCATGATTTTGTTTACCTCTACAAAGTTACTGCTCAGTCTCCTATTCTCCAAGGAAACAAGTCCCAGCCTATCCAGACTTTCCTTGTAACTCAAGCCGGCAAATCCTGGTAATATTCTAGTCCCATTCCAGCTTAATGAAATCCCTCTTGCAGTAGGGCGGTCCTAACTGCGCACAACACTCCAAAGATAGACACAACGTGCTGGAGTATTACAACGGGTCAGGCAGCATCTCCGAAGAACATGATTAGGTGGCGTTTCGGGGGAAGGACCCTTCTCCCAACCTGAAAACATCACTTACCCTTGTTCTCCAGAGAAGATGCCTTAACCTCTTGAGTTACTCCAGCACTTTTTTTTAACAAACCAACATCTGCAGTTCCTTGTTTTGTACAAATGCCAGTAGATCTTGCCCCTCAGAATCCCCTCCCCACTATTAGCCCACCACAAACATCAGGCTCACTGGCCTGCAGCTCACTGGCTGGTCCTTGTCGCCCTTCTTGGAGAAAGGTGCAGTATTAACCACCTTCCAGTCTTCTGGTATCAACCAGTGACTAAAGATGAAGCAAATATCTCTGCCATAGCCCTAATAATTTCTTCCTTAGCTTTGCACAATGAGAATTGTGAGAATACATTTGGTCAGGCCCAGGGATTTATCCACCTTAATATTGTTCACAACTGCTAGCACCACCTCTTATATGATTCAGATATGGTCCAACACGTCACTACTCATTTCCCTTGGTTCCTTTGATTTTATGTCCTCCTCCTCAATAAATACATATAAGAAGTATTCATTTAACACCTAGCTGATCTCTGGCTTGACAAAGACACACATGTTGATCTTTAACGGGGCCTACTCTTTCTCTTGTTACCCTTTTGCTCTTAATATGTTGGTCTGTAAGGATTTTCCTTTACATTGTCTGACAGAGCTATCCTGATTTCTGCTCAATTTTTTTATATTCGTGAAGGAATTCACTTGATTCCAATGCCTACACCTGACATGTGCGTTCTTTATCCCTCATCACTCATGAGTCCCTCAACCAGCTGATCTCACCTTTAAAAGCCTCCCACTTATCAGACATCCCTTTATCAGAAACCAGCATCTCCCAGTAAACTATTGCAAGTTCCAGTCTAATATATTGACAATTGGCCTTACCCCAATTTAACACCTCAACTTGTGGATCAAAGTTGACTTTTTCCTTGACTAGTTTAAAATTAATAGCCTCAAATAGTCGCAGGGTGCAGGGCAGGTGACTTCCACTTCAGTCACCTGCCCTACCCTGCCCTGTTCACTAATAGGAGGTTTAGTGATGGACCCACTGTCGTGGGACCCTTTACATATTGTTTAAGAAAACATTCCTGGGCATACTTTAGAAATCCCACCTCATCCAAGCCCTTTGCACAAGGGGAATTTCAGTCAAAATGATAGATGTTGAAATCACCAATAAACAGTTGTGGAGGGCGCCCTCAGAATCTAGTACTTGAGGTTTAGCCTCTTCTCTGTTTTGACTTTGAGGTAGTGACATGCCCCAGGATATGGGGAGGTATGCTGCTGGAAATAGTTATAGCAACCTGCAGCAGGAGCGTAATGGGCCTGTCCTACAAGCATGCAACTCTATGCGATTAGCGCGACCTAATGTGGTTGCTTGAGCTGTCCGGCGTCGCGGGGCCGGTCCCACTTCGATCGCCGGAGCCGTGCGGAATTGTGCGGTGTTCGTCCCGACATCGCGCGGGGCTCCGAAAAACTGACTATGTTCAAAAATTCCGCGCGACAACGACTTGTCGGCTCGCAGTCGCCTCGACGCATTACACACCGCCCCGACATCGTGCCTCCGTGAACCTATCTGTAGGTGCCTCCGTGACCCTCTATGTGTGTGGCTCCATGGCCCTCTGTGTGTGTGCCTCTGTGCCCCTCTCTGTGTGCCCCTCTCTGTCCTGGCGAACTTACCTTAGACTTCGCTCCAAGTTCGCCTCGCTTTGCGCCGCGTTGCGCCACTCACCCGACCTCCACGCGGGTCGGGCTGACGGGTTGGTTGCATGCTTGTAGGACAGGCCCTTAACATGAGATCCGGGTTGGAGAAAGGATGACTATAGCACAAAGGACTTTTCCTGGATGTGCTTAATTGCTTTGTATCAATCCCATTTTAGATATTAACTGAACTTGCATTTATTGAGAAAGTTATAATTTTGGCTTAATAATAACTGGTTTTGTTGATGATTCAGCATTTGCCCGTGATTACGTCCAGCACCATCGTCAGATGTCGAACCTGCAGAACATACATTAACCCATTTGTATCCTTCCTTGATCAAAGGAGGTGGAAATGCAATCTGTGTTATCGAGTTAATGATGGTGAGTTAAGAAATATTAGTCAACTTTGGTGTTATTTTAATACCTGCAAATTCAGAGAATCAGGAAGGAAAGGTTCAGTTTTACAGTTAACATTTTCAAGACTCAAGAAGGACTAAAGAGATTATTGAGGACCTAGTGTTTTTTTCCATTCTATGAGCATCACAAGCCACAGAAATGCCAAGATCATCTCAGTGACTGACTAGTATTCCGTTTTTGAAGTGACGACTGTAGTCCAAATTCTTGACAGCATTGCAGGTGAATTTATCTCAACAGTTGGCACAGTGGTGCAGCGGTAGTTGCTGCCTCACAGCGCCAGAGACCCAGATTCAATCCTGACCATGAATGCTGTCTGTACGGAGTTTGTATGTTCTCCCCGTGACCTGCGTGGGTTTTCTCCGAGAACTCCGGCTTCCTCCCACACTCAAAAGACGTCCAGGTTCGTAGGTTAATTGGCTTGGTGTCATTGTAAATTGTCCCTAATGTGTGTAGAACTAGCTTTATTGTGCGGGCATCGCTGGTCGGCGCAGACTCGAGGGGCCAAAGGGCCTGTTTCCGTGCTGTATCTCTAAACTAAAAAAAAAGTTGGTCGTGCTGAGGGTAATTTAGTAGCTCAGGATCATTAAAAAAAAAATGAATGACCAAAATGTGTGCTCATCTAATCCTGGGGTCGGCAACCTTGTTCTGCATAGGGGCCAGGACGCATGTCTGCGAGCGGATGGCGGGCCACATCTACCATGTGTACACATGGATCCCGCCCCGGATGGCAGGCATCAAATCACGTGTTCGCAGAAGGTAGACAAAACTGCACGTGAACTGAAGGTGCATGGTCGTGCCAGCGGCTTTGCGCAGGATGCGGTACAGCCAGAGCTCGCTGCTTGGCGGGCCGCATAATCCGCCTACAGGCCGAATGATTTCGGGTTACGGGCCGCATTCGGCCCACGGGGCCATAGGTTGCCGACCCCTGATCTAATATGTGGATTGGCTCCAGCAACAGATGTATCAAAAAAAGTAATGTCTTGCTAGGAGAATGGCGTGGAAATGGGGGTGCTTTTTCACAAGGCACTGGCACCAGTTTTGAGATGATGGAGCTTTACTCAAGAGACAGGCACCACTTGAATTGGAGTATGATCTAATAGAAGTCCAGTAGAAAGAACAGATAAATCTACATATCAAATATTAAATCTGTAAAATAGGGTTTTTGCAGGTGATGGAAATAGATATATCAGAAACTGATGGAAATGTAAGATGAGAACTAAATATAACTGTGTAACTGTGCAGAATCACAGTTGCCTCATTCTTGAAAGAAGAAGAAAACTAACTCAACAAAGAAATGTAACTTGTATGTGTTTAAATAATCTAAAGTGTGAAAAGATCGGAAGGACCAAAGCATGTAATAATGAATGTTCCCAGGGAAAATAAGCATCAATGATAATATATGATAAAGAAGCACAGAAAATGCTGGAGTAACGAGTGGATTCAGGCAGGTGGAAAAGTGACGTTTCAGGTCGTGACCATTTCTTCCTGATAATATATATTTCCATGAGAATATATGATATTATGGTGGTGCAGCGGCAGAGCTACAGCGGTAGAGACAGCAATCCTGACTACGGGTGCTGTCTATAAGGAGTTTGCACGTTCTCCCCGTGATCTGCGTGGGTTTTCTCCAAGATCTTCCGTTTCCTCCCACACTCCAAAGACGGACAGATTTGTAGGTTAATTGGCTCGGTATAAGAAAATATACATTGTCCCCGTGTGTGTAGGATAGTGTTAGTGCGCTGATTGGTGCGGACTCGGTGAGCCAAAGGACCAGTTTCCGCACTGTATCTGTAAATTAAACTAAACTAAGAAATTTGACGGCTATCATTTCTATTTTTCTCCTTCCACAACCATATAGTGAGTGGTTATTTTAGGGTTTCCTTTACTTGCATTTGGCTATATTTAAAAAAAAAGATTTGAAATTTAACTGTGCAATGAAAGCTCTGGAATGTGAAATATTATGATTTTATTCCTGATTCTCAAGTTTGCTGTCGTATTACAGGTAGTTTCCTTGTTTGATTGAATTATCTGCTGCTTTGGCCGGATCCTTATGACATCTATCATTAGGGAGAACAAATGTGCATCAAGGAAGCAATAGAGGGACAAGAGAGTGATGGTTAATTATCCCCCAAAAAATTAAAGATATTTATTATAATTCATAAAATAGTGAACAATAGGGGATATGATATTTCGGAATAAGTGGGGAAGGTATGATTTGAGGGTGGCTACTTCATGAAAGTGCTAAAATTCACAACAGGAAAATGTTTACAAAGACAATGCTTGCAACAATTGAATCAGGACAAAGGGGTTTTTGAACAGATGAATGATGCTATCGTTCATCTTTTCAATTGTCCTGATTCAATTGTTGCAAACATCCGTGTTGTAAACCTTTTCTTGGTGTGAATTGTAGCATTTTCACGAAGTAGCCACCCTCAAATGATCAGCATACTGAAGAAGGTTCTCGACCCGAGACGTCACCTATTCCTTTGCTCCATAGATGCTGCCTCGCCCCTGAGTTTCTCTAGCATTTTTGTCTACCTAGCATTTTCAAGAAGTAACTCCCCTCAACCGCTGAGTTTCTCCAGCATCTTTTGTCTACCCTCAAATTATGCAGTCTACCCTCAAATAATATAACGATATGAAAAGGATGAGTCTTGCTACCAAACACAGTGTTCTCAATTTTCACCCTAATCTTTAAGGGTAGCTTGTTTGTTTGTGTTGAAGAACTTGTTCAGCTGACAGGGCCTTCAGTTTATTTGCAATGGTGTGCATAATCTTGGCATCATCCCTCGACTTCAATTCCCCTCTTCGACCTTTTAACCAGTTTGCCAGGAGATGATTACCATTTGGTGAAACAACCAGCACGATTTGGAATATTAGTGTTTGTTTGCAAATGAAATCTTTCACGTTCTGTTGCAGTACCAGAAGAATTTATGTATAATCCTTTGACACGCTCATACGGTGAGCCACATAAACGACCGGAAGTTCAAGCTGCCACTGTGGAATTTATCGCTTCATCGGATTATATGGTAAAATGTTGTTTTCAGAAATCAAATGAATAGTTATTAACATGCTTGTATATTAGTAAACATTTATTGTAAAGAGCAGAGCATTGCGATCTATTTGAATGAGTTTGAAATTGACTTGTACGATCGAAATGATAAAACGTGGAAGAGCCCTGTCCCACTGTACGAGTTCATTCTAAGAGTTCTCCCGAGTTTGCCCTGATTCGGACTCGGAGATTTACGGTAATGGCCGCTCGTCGGTACTCGGGGCTCACGTAGACCTTTTTCAACACGTTGAAAAATCTTCACGAGTCTTTCCGAGCTTACCGCGTTTCCCGAGTACCTGCCGTGAGCATTACGAGCCGATAAGAGACATCCCCGAGCTCCGACGTACCTGCTACGTACATTCTCCATGCTTACCACGAGTTAGGTTTTTTATTTCAACTCAGGAGAGCTCTTGAATGAGCTCGTACAGTGGGACAGGGCTTTAAAACTATATATTCTGAAGTTCTAATTGTTTTAAGCATGTCTTTGAAAGTCAAAATATTTCCTTTGCAGTTGCGACCTCCTCAACCTGCTGTCTATCTCTTTGTTTTTGATGTTTCCCATAACGCTGTGGAATCAGGATACCTGAACATTTGCTGTCAGTCTTTGTTAGAGAACATTGACAAGTAAGTCCTTTTTCCTTAAAATAAAGTAGCCAGTGCTGGATGCCAATGGACAATGGAGGACCCGGCGTGGGGGGACTGTCGTGAGGGAGGGAGGGGAAGAACAAAGGGGGATCTGGCGCGAGGGGGGGGAAATTTGTAACCTTGTAAGCGCCCTTTATGGGCCACTATTTGCATACCCAAGGTATGCACTGTGGGATTGCACAATTGCACTGTGATTTGTCACATGTGACAATAAAGTATTCAATTCAATTCAATGGTGTAGGGAATTTGAAATAGTTATGAAATCTGCAATTATGTGATGTGGAAATGGCTTTTATGCATTTGTAATTTAAAGTGCTTTCACTAAGCTTTTAAAAAGGTCCAATTGACATTCAAAACCTGACATTTCAGTGGAAGTGTAATCTGTCTTAAATTGCATTTTTAAAATTAATTTCAATAATGTTCCAGCATTCAGTTAGTTGTTTGTCTGTGACGAAACAAAAACAGTTTGAGTACAAGCCCAAGGAGAGATCTGATGCCATTATGCAATATTTTCATTTTAGTGATTTGTGATTTACTGACATTGTAGAAATTTGCATTGCCCGTGCTAAGGTTATATGTGTGCAAAAATAATTCTGAATATATCTTAGGTTACCCGGGGACTCAAGGACCAGAATAGGATTTATTACCTTTGACAGCACAGTTCATTTCCTCAACTTACAGGAAGGATTGTCACAGCCTCAAATGTTGATTGTGTCCGAGATTGAAGGTACAATATGAGAATAAGTCTTATCTTTGTAAGTTTGCAGTTTTAATTTTGCGATGTGGCAATATGCTGTCCATAACAATGGGATAATAAGTTTGTTGAAATCCACTATTTATTGAACCAATTATAGTATTTTAACCTGGAGCAACATTTTCCAGACAAATAAAAGCTTCCGTGCAATCTTGTGGAATGATGACTCGGCTACTGAGGAAAAATTAACATGGGAAAAGTCTGTTTAAATTAAGTAATCTGTTCTTTGTTATGAGTGGCATGTGGGTTTCCTGGGCTGGGGTATTTACCAGCACGATAAACTGGTTAAAGTCATTGTCTGAGTTTAGTACAGATGCTCCTCGATTTACGATGCTTCGACCTACGATATCCCGACTTTACGATGGGGCAAACGCACGGCGAGGGCAGCGTGCCGCACGTGATCAAACTCTATTATTTGCGTTTTCATCTTACGATATTTCCGATTTACGAAACCCCATCATAGGTCGAGGAGCAGCTGTATATGTCTTTGTGAATTGTATTTCTGACCACCGACATCATGAGAAGTTGCAGCATGTCTCTTTGGTTAATAAAGGAAAGGAGAGTTTATGGGAAAGAGAAATCAAGATGCAGAAGAGACAATGATTTTTTACTCTTTCTGAAAGTGAGTTGATGATTTGGTTACTTTGAAAAGAAAGAATCTAGGATTCTTGAGAAAGGTTGTATCAGTGAATAAAATTTCAATTAGCCTGTTAATTCACCAGGACATTTCTATGCTGTCAGGCCTATAGGATCCCAGCATATATCCTTCTGACCAGCACCATCCCCACCCCAATCACCTATTCCTCACCAATTCCAACCTTGCCATCCGCTCTAAATTCCTCGAAATTGTTTTTGCTGCCTCCCAAAACTCGATCCATCCTTCCCGCAAGTTATTTTAAATCTCTCCCATTAGTTTTCTGCTCAAAACACCAACACCCTTAAATCCTGAATAAATAGGACCCAACCAGTAATGCAGATTTCAATAGCTGTGTTGTGACTTTTTCACCTTATCCATCGTATCCATCGTCAGTCAGAATGATCATTGCACCACTGAAAGAAGTCTGATTGCTCCTTCAGACTTGTCCCTTGGTGCTTAAGGACAATGACCTTCACACCCTCAACATTGATTGTATCAGCCTCTCCATGGCATTGTTTTTTCTGAGAAGCTCAGAATCTTATTTGGACTTGATCTGAAATGTCACATTCTCAGCATTACAGAGACTGCATAGTTCCACTGTTATGACATTGTCTATTGTCTCACTGCCACCTTCTGAAACCATCTCTTTCATAGAGTTTTGTGAAATGCCCATCAAAAGGCCCCATCGAAGCTTGTCTCATTTGGCTGCATTTGGTCCATATCCTTCTCAGCTTTCCTGTCCATATCCCCGTTGACATTTCCTTTGAATGTTGTTATTGTACCTCCTCCAATTAATTCCTCTGACAGCTTGTTCCATACGCCCTTTGTGTAAAACGTTGCCCCTCAGGTCCCTCTTATATCTTTCCCATCTCACCTTAGACCTAGTTATCGATTTCTCTGCCCTGAGAAAAAGACTGTGCATTCACCCTGTGCATTTTACACCTTTATAATATCAACCGCCAGTCTCCAGCACACCAAGGAATAAAGACCTAACCAACCCCATCTGTTGCCATGGGCCAGGTCTTCAAGTCCTGGCAGCATCCTGGTAAATATTCTCTGCACCATTTCCAGCTTAATGGCATCTTTTTTATAGTAGGTTGACCAAAACTGAACATAATTCACCAAGCGTGGCCTTACCAATGCCTTGGAACAGCTATAACATTATGTCCTAACGTTTATACTCAATTTCTTCACTGATGAAGGCTTTCTTCACCACCCTATCTACCTGCAACGCCATTTTCAGGGATGTGTGTAGCTGTACTCCTATATCCCTCTGCCCAGCAGCACTCCCCAGGGCCTTACTGTTTACTGTGAAGATCCTGCCTTGATTTGACATCCCAAAATGCAACACTTTGCACCATCTGAATGTAACTCCACGAGCCATTCCTTCGCCCACTTGTCCAACTGATCAACATCCCACTGTTATTCTTGATGACCACCTGAACTGCCAACATCACCCCCTATTTTAGTGTCATGTGTGAACTTGCTAATCATGCCGTGTACATTCTCATCCAAACCATTAACGTATATGACAAACACCAACGGGTCCGACACACATCACTGAGGCACACCAACGGTTCACAGACCTCCAGTCCGAAAAATCAAATCTTCCACCGCCACCCTCTGCTTCCTACCATGAAGCCATTTCTCCATGCAATTAGCTAGCTCTTCCTGGATCCCGTGTGATCTAACCGTGTAAGCAGGCTACCACGAGGAAACTTATCAATGACCCTGCTGAAGTCCACATAGACTATGTCTCTGCCACTGCTGCCATCGTTATATTTCTTGTTGTTTCTTCAAAACATTGGTCAATTGATTTATTTGCTATCAAGGGTGTATTTAAATCTTTAACATGTTGATAACTGTGAAATCCAGATGACTATCTTTGGCATGATGAAAAATGTGCACATTACTTCTGTTTTCTTAACGATATGATCTGGTTATTTATTGCAAGTTTGAGTGTTGCTCTTTTCATTTCCCTATTTCTCGCACAGATATCTTCATACCTACTCCTGACAGCTTGTTGGTAAATCTTCACGAGAGCAATGAGGTAGGTAATGTGACAAGGAATATTAGATTAAAGCTCAAAGTCCTTCCACTTCAAACTTGGCGTTAAATTCCAGAACCTGAGATTCCAGTTTTTTTTTAAACATTGCTTCACATAAGGTGCACGTAAAAGCAATTTATATCTGAATCAAAAAACTGCAGTTGCTCAAAATCAGGAGAGAAAAAAAGAGAATGTTAGAGGCATTATCAAAGTTCAAAGGAAGGGCTCGACCTGAAAATTTGAATCCTTTTCTCCTCATGGATACTGTTTGACTTTGCTCAGTTCTTCTAGCATTTTCTATTTTTTTTTTAAATGTTTGTAGTTTGCTGTGCCCTGTGATTTTATGAATATCACACTAATTGTTCATAAATTTGGTTTATGAAGCAAAAGGCATTTTTTCTTGCTTAGTACGGGTGTCAGGGTTTATGGGGAGAAGGCAGGAGAATGGGGTTAGGAGAGAGAGATAGATCTACGGAGAAAACACGATGGGCCGAATGGCCTAATTCTGCTTCCGTCGCTTAGGACCTTATTTTAAGTAGTGTGCTGATCAACCAGGCCGTTACAATTAGCATCTTTGATTAATCGATGAGCCAACACATCGCCATCAGGCATTCAGGAGCTGCCCAGCTCAAGTTCAGTTGTCACATGTACCGAGGTACAGTGAAAAGCTTTTTTATTGCATGCTTATCCAGTCAGCGGAAAGACAATACGTGATTACAATCCAGCCATCCACCGACTTTGCTCCAGTCTTATTCTCCAGACATCCGCCTGACATCTATACATACTGTAGAAATCGTTATTAGTACATTAGAGAAATAAATGATGCACAGTTACTCAATACCCACCTGAATGTATTTCAGTGAGGCTACTTTTTCACCCCGACTTACTCTATCCTTTCCTTCTCCCCCTTCCTCCTCCTGGACAGCACATTACGTGAGCTCCCTCTATCCTTGACTTCGACCCCACCAGAATTCATATTTCCTGAGCTTCCAGTTGCATGCCAGATTCATTCATCACCTTTCTTGCTGTGGCCTCTTGCACTGGGGTCTAATGCAAGCTTGGGGAATGTCACCTCATCTTCCATTTGAAAATGGTGCAGCCTTCAGAACTAAATATCAGTTCTCTATTTTTAGATCATTCTTACTGTCTGTCTGTCTGTCTGTCTCTCTCTCTCTCTCTGCATCAGAACTGTGCATCTCTTCTGCCTGTCATTATTTTGACTTCGTTTTTCATATAGACTAAGCCAGCTGAGCATGTTCCACTGACTTCTCATTAGTAGCACCTTGTATGGAAAGAAGCATAATATGATTATATCCGCAATTCCCATTGCTATGTCAATTCAGTTGGTCTCACCCTGTTAGGCACATATAACATAACCTTTAAAACAACATTCATAAGATATTTGGCCAGGGATGTTGGTTAATATGTGTGGAATGATCTTCCTGCAGAAGTGGTGGAGGCAGGATTGATTTTAACATTTAAAAGTAAAGTGGATAGGTATATGGACGGGAAGGGAATGGAGGGGTATGGTCTGAGAGCAGGTAGATGGGACTAGGGGAAAATGAATGGTCGGCACGGACTGGAAGGGCCAAGAAGGCCTGTTTCCGTGCTGTAATGGTTATATGGTTATAATAAGGTTAAGAGGGATATGGACTATATGCGGGTAGGTGGGACTAGTGCAGATGGAGCATCTTGATCAGCATGGGCAAGTTTGGCGGAAGGGCATGTTTCTGGCTAAATATTCCCTTTTCCAATTTGTCTCTTCCCCTCTTTCTCAGCTGCTGTGAACTAACTAGTTTGATCTCTTGTGGTAGCGGGTCTGGCTTCTTTCTGTCCTGGGCCTCCTCCATTGTCAGAGTGAGGCCCAGTGCAAATTGGAGGAACAGCACCTCATATTTCGCTTGGGTAGTTTACACCCCAGCAGTATGAACGTGACTTCTCTAACTTCAAGTAGCCCTTCCTTTCTCTCTCCTTCCCCTCCCCAGTCCTCCTACTAGTCCTCCAGTCTCCGCCTACGTTCTATCTTTGTCCCGCCCACTCCTAAGACATCAGTCTGAAGAAGGGTCCCGACCCAAAATGTCGCCCATTCCTTCCCTCCATAGATGCTGCCTCACCCGCTGAGTTACTCCAGCATGTCATGTCTACCTTAGTTTGATCTCTTTGCTGGTTCTGCTAAAGAGTCCTGCTCCAGAAACCTTGCAGTTGTTTTTCTTTCCACGTTTGCAGCCTGACCTGCCGGATGGTTTCCTACAATTTCCGGTTTTGAGTATCAATTATTCTAAGACGCAAATGCAGACATTCTGCAATAAGACATATTGTTGTACTCATTTATAAAAATGGCATCCACCTACATGATCGGGCCGTCAAGGGAAGTTTATTTGATGACTGTGGGGAATTGACAAGAGACTATTTACAGATTTGGTTTGTTCGGCATTGGGGAATCATTCCATTCCATTCCTCCTGGCCAACTTCAAAAGCACATTTATGGGAACATCATTCTCAACTATCGCTACATTCCAGGATCCCTGCCAAAGAAATGCCGTTGATTATAGTTTAAACAATGGAGATACTTTTAAAGTGGTGCACAAACCTTACAAAATAATTTAAAAATACTCCCAGAGACGATATTACCCCGTTTAATTTTTGTTCAAACTGAAAGGAGATGGGTGAACTTTGGATTTGAAATGTTTATCTTTTTAAATTTCCATAAGACCAGCACCCACCTGTTTTGGGGGATTAAGAACAAAATCATCAGTTTTGTGGAGATGTTGATATAAACTATTACTATGCAAATTTCATCACACCGCTCTTTATAGCAGGCAGCATATTGACCTTAACTACCTTCCTGGAACCTTTGACGGCCAGGAGGTTAATGACGGAAGTCATCACACTTGAACACTAAGGCCAAGGGGCTGGATACATGGAGATTATAACTATCAACCAAACCAAACATCAATATTTTCTAAATGGGGTGAGAATCCAGAAATCGGAGGTGCAAAGGGACTTGGGAGTGCTGGTGCAGGATTCCCAAAAAGTTCATCTGCAAGTCGATTCGGTAGTAAAGGAAGCAAACGCAATGCTAACATTTATTTCACGAGGGCTTGCATACAAAAACAGGGATGTAATGCTGAGGCTCTATAATGTGCTGGTAAGGCCGCATTTGGTGTATTGTGAGCAACTTTAGAAACATAGAAAATAGTGGCAGGAGGAGGCCATTCGGCCCTTCGAGCCAGCACCGCCATTCGTTGTGATTATGCCTGATCGTCCCCAATCAATAACCCGTGCCTGCCTTCTCCCCATATCTCTTGATTCCAATATCCCCTATCTAACTCTCCCTTAAATCCATCCAGTGATTTGGCCTCCACTGCCCTCTGTGGTAGGGAATTCCACAAATTCACAACTCTCTGGGTGAAAACGTTTTTTCTCACCTAAGTCTTCAATGGCCTCCCCTTTATTCTAAGACTGTGGCCCCTGGTTCTGGACTCGCCCAACACTGGGAACATTTTTCCTGCATCCAGTTCGTCCAGTCCTTTTATAATTTTATATGTTTCTATAATATATCCCCTCATCCTTCTAAACTCCAATGAATACAAGCCTAGTCTTTTCAATCTTTCCTCATATGACAGTCCTGCCATACCAGGGATTAATCTCGTGAACCTACACTGCACTGCCTCAATCACAAGGATGTCCGTCCTCAAATTAGGAGACCAAAACTGTACGCAATACTCCAGATGCGGTCTTACCAGAGCCCTATACAACTGCAGAAGAACCTCTTTACTCCTATACTGAAATCCTCTTATTATGAAGGCCAACATTCCATTAGCTTTCTTCACTGCCTGCTGTACCTGCACGCCAACTTTCAGTGACTGGTGTACAAGGACACCCAGGTCTTGCTGCACCTCCCCCTTACCTAACCCAACCCCATTGAGATAAATGTCTGGCCCCTGGTTTTTGCCACCAAAGTGGATAACCTCACATTTATCTATATTATACTGTATCTGCCACGCATCTGCCCACTCACTCAACCTGTCCATGTCACCCTGCAACCTCCTAACATCCTCTTCACAGTTCACACTGCCACCCAGCTTTGTGTCATCCGTTAAATTTCTAGTGTTGCTCCTAATTCCCTCTTCCAAATCATTAATATATATGGTAAACAGTTGTGGCCCCAACACCGCGCCATGCGGCACTCCACTCACCACTGCCTGCCATTCTCAAAAGGGCCTGTTCACTCCTACTCTTTGCTTCCTGTCTGCCAACCAATTTTCTATCCACATCAACACCTTACCCCCAATACCATTTGCTCTAATTTTAGTCACCAGTCTCCCGTGCGGGACCTTATCAAAGGCTTTCTGAAAGTCTACATACACTACATCCACTGGCACCCATTCATCTATTTTACTTGTCACATCCTCAAAAAATTCCTGAAGATTAGTCAAGCATGATTTTCCTTTCATAAATCCATGCTGACTTGGACTAATCCTTTTACTGCTATCCAAATGCCCCATTATTACCTCTTTAATAATTGACTCCAGCATCTTTCCCACCACCGAAGTCAGGCTAACTGGTCTGTAATTCACCGTTTTCCCTCTCGCTCCTTTCTTGAAAAGTGGGATAACATCCTCCAGTACACAGGAACTGATCCTGAATCTATTGAACATTGGAAAATGATCACCAATGCGTCCACTATTTCTAGAGCCACCTCCCTGAGGACCCTGGGATGCAGACCATCAGGCCCATTAGCTTTCCTCCTTCAGTCCCATTAGCCTACCCAATACTATTTCTCGCCTAATGAAAATTTATTTCAGTTCCTCTACCCCCTTAGATCCTCTGTCCTCCAGTACTTATGGGAGATTGTTTGTGTCTTCCTTAGTAAAGACAGATCCGAAGTACCTGTTCAACTCTTCTGCCATTTCCGTGTTCCCCATAATAATTTCACTCGTGTCGGCCTTCAAGGGACCCACATTTGACTTTGCTATTCTTTTTCCCTTAGCATATTTAAATAAGCTTTTAATGTCCTTTATATTCCTGGCCAGCTTCCCCTCGTACTTCATTTTTTCAGCCCGAATTGCCCGTTTTGTTTCCTTCTGTTGTCCTATGAAAGTTTCCCAATCCTCTGGCTTTGCAATTTCCCAATCCTCTGGATCCTTTGGGCACTATATCTGAGGAAGGATGTGCTGGCTCAAAAGGGTCCAGAGGAGGTTTACAAGAATGATCCCAGGAATGAGTAGGTTAACGTAAGATGAGCGTCTGTCAGCACTGGGACTGTACTCGCTGGAGTTTAGAAGAATGAGGGGGGATCTCATTGAACCGTACAGAATAGTGAAAGGTTTGGATAGAGTGGGTGTGGAGAGGATGTTTCCACTAGTGGGAAAGTCTAGGACTGGAGGTTTTAGCCACAGAATTAAAGGATGTTCTTTTAGGAAGGAGATGAGGAGAAATTTCATTCGTCAGAGGGTGGTGAATCTGTGGAAATATTTGTCACAGAGGGCTGTGGAGGTCAAGTCAGTGGATATTTTTAAGGCAGAGATAGACAGATTCTTGATTAGTACGGGTGTCAGAGGTTATGGGGAGAAGGCAGGAGAATGGGGTTACGAGGGAGAGAAAGAGGAGACTTGATGGACTGAATGGCCTAATTCTACTCCTATTCCATATGACCTTATATTAGACACCTGGAGCTACAGACGCTGGTGGTCAAAAGTAGTGGTTTGTTGTTGGGTAGTTACCTGAAACTGGAGAACTCAGTGTTCATATAGGATTGTTCACATCAGAGTGAGGCATATGCCATGGAAACGTGTCCTTTGGCTAAACTTGTTCTGTGGAAGGAAAACAGAATTAATGTTTCGGGTCGGACCTTTGTAGGTTCATTTTTACCTTGGATATCGCAGGTGAAGGAATAAATCATTTTATTTGTTCTGTGTCTTTGCCTTTCACTTGCAGTCCTAGATATAGAACATAATTGATGTCTCCTTCTCCTAGCTAACAATGATCCATTGCTACGTTTTCCTTGAACCTCACCTCTTTTGATGTCTCATTTTCACACCTTACCCATCCTTATCTCTGTGTCTCCCTCTCCCCTGACCGTCAGTCTGAAGAAGGGTCTCAACCCGAAACTTAACCCATTCCTTCTCTTTAGAGATGCTGCCTGTCCCGCTGAGTTACTCCAGCATTTCAGTGGATATCTTCGGTGTAAACCAGCATCTGTAGTTCCTTCCTACACATATAATATCAATTAGCTGAAATCAGTACTCTCGATTTGTACAGTTGAGTTAATCACTGAAAAACTAGCTGGCCTATCAAGGGAGTCCTTAAAAGCATTTCTAACAATCTTAAGTTTATAGGAAAGAAATTGTACGCATTACTGATAAACAAAATCTTGTTCACACAAATGCCCCTGGGGGTTTTCATGTACATAAACACCTTTTTACATGTAAAATATATATTAAAACAATAATTTTTCTGTTCTGATCAGACATTTTTCGAGCTGACAAAACTCCTGTGGTAATTTATGTGAAAAGACTGAAAGGAGGAGCTTACAATTTAGGTTTTTACAATTTGGAAAACAAAATAATTCTAATAAAGATACAAAAAACAAATATGAAAAAGATTCAGCCTTCATTTCCCTCGTGTGTAATTACTACTAGAGGCAGCTGCCTTATTCGTTCCATAAATATGTTACCTTATTTTTCATCTTGTTGTGTTCTAAGCATCATTTTGTGTATCCAAAGCTTGCTGCTTTTCTCTTCACATCTCCCACATAGCATAACAAGCGATGTGTGTCTGATGCATTGAGTGTGTGAAATAATGTGACCACTTTTATTCCACTGGATGGAATATGCATGGAAACCGGACCTTTGCCCCAACTTGTTCAAAATGGCAAAGTCTGCCCAAATCCACTGGCAGTTTGTTCCATACACCCATCACCCTTTTTGTGAAAAAGTTACCCCTCAGATTCCTATTAAATCCCCTTCACCTTAAACCTATGTCCTCTGGTCCTCGATTCCCCCACTCTGAGCAAGAGACACTGTGCATCTACCCAATCTATTCCTCTCATGATTTTATACACCTCTATAAGATCACCCCTCATCCTCCTGCACTCCAAGGAATAGAGTCCCAACCGAATCAGCCTCTCCCTATAGCTCAGGCCCTCTAGTCCTGGCAACATCCTCGTAAATCTTCTCTGAACCCTTTCAAGCTGCAGTAAATACAATTGCAGAATTATCCTGAGGCGTTATTGATCTGGATTTTTCAATTGGTGATGAAGTAACAGCATTTATCATGAATGGTAACTTGTATCAGGCAGCCCACACTGGATGCCTTTTTGGCAAAAAACTTCAGACGTTGGGCATCTGATGTTGTGCTATGCCCTCTGCAGGCAATTTGCAGCATGTGTGAGTAGAACAAGTAACAAGAATGTCTTTTCAACGAATTACATTTGGGAACACTTGGTGCAATGTAAACAGGATGAACCAGGACGTCTGATTTAGAATCAAAAATCTGCAGTTTAGTTTAGTTTAGAGATACAGCGTGAAAACAGGCCCTTCGGCCCACCGAGTCCGTGCCGACCAGCGATCCCCGCACATTAACACTATTCCTGCACTTGCTAGAGACAAATTTTACATTTACCAAGCCAATTATTCTACAAACCTGTATGTCTTTGGAGTGTGGGAGGGAACTGAAGATCTCGGAGAAAACCCACACAGATCATGGGGAGAAGGTATAAACTCCGTGTCAGGATCGAACCCGGGTCTTCGGTGCTGCTTTCGCTGTAAGGCGGCAACTCTACCGCTGTGGCACCGTGCCGGTCTGTACTCCTGGACATCTGAAATTTTAAAAATGTTGTAACTGATAAAAACAATGCTGTAACAATTCGGCAAATCAGGCCACATTTGTGGAAAGAAAATTAACATTTCAGGTTTACATCCCTTCATCAGTGTGGAAGATGTATGCAATTTCATTCATTGTGGAATCACATACGTAAAGCAAAACAAAATAAGGGGAAGAAAGCTGGGACCAAGTGACAAAAAACAGTTTTAAACATCTCCATCAATTAAACTGAAGCAATGGGACTATTGGATCATTTCAACAGCAACGGGTTTCCTTATTATTAAGTAACAAGGAATTCCTTACCAGGAGTTCAGTGAGCAAAGTCTCAGTGGAAAAGGAGGGCCCACCAAATAGAAATTTCCAAATAGAAATTTAGATAGTTAACTGCATGAGTGGATTTAGGAAGTTATGGAGTTATGAAGGAAGTTATATGGAAACGGGCCCTTTGACCCAACTTGCCTACACCGGCCAGCATGTCCCAACTATACTTGTCCCACCTGCCATATGGCCCATATCCCTCCAAACTTGTCTTATCCATGTACCTGTTCGACTGTTTCTTAAACGTTGGGATAGTCCCAGTCTCAACTACTTCCTCTGGCAGCTTGTTCCATACACCCGCCACCCATTGTGTGAAAAAGTTACCCCTCAGATTCCTATTAAATCTTTTCTCCTTCACCGTAAACCCATGTCCTCTGGTCCTCGATTCCCCTACTCTGGGCAAGAGACTCTGTGCATCTACCCGATCTATTCCCCTCATGATTTTATACACCTCTATAAGATCACCCCTCACCCTCCTGTGCTCCAAGGAATAGAGTCCCAGCCTGCTCAACCTCTACCTATAGCTCAGACCCTGTAGTCCTGGCAACATCCTCGTAAATCTTCTCTGAACCCTTTCAAGCTTGACAATATCTTTCTTTTTACATGGTGCCCAGAACTGAGTTATGGTTTAGTTTCCCTCTTAAAAATGTCATAATTATTCTAAGAATTAAATTTTGGTCATTGCTTTTCAATGAAAATGAATGTTATACTCTGTTCTGCAAAGCATGAAAAGAAGCGGATGTCGGGCATTTTATTTGTGCATTCATATTTACTTTTATGTTACTGTAGGAAATAACTATTGTGAATCTTTACAAAAGATTCATGCCAGTTAGATTTGCAAAGTCTGAAAGATTTATTTTTTTTTGTGCAGCTTATTGAAGATTTACTGGAAGTGCTGCCCAAAATGTTTGCTGGCACGAGGGAGACTCATAGTGCGCTAGGGCCAGCTCTGCAGGCCGCATTGAAGCTCATGTCTGCAACAGGAGGGCGCATGTCTGTGTTCCAGACACAGCTCCCATCCATTGGTGTGGGTCAACTTTTTTCAAGGGAAGATGCTAACCAGCGATCCACCATAAAGGTAATTAGACCAAAACAAAAGAAGCAAATATAATCCATGGATGATTTTTTAAAAGTCATTGTACGTTTGATTAACTGGCATCAAGAGGCCTTGACAACTCTAGTGAATAGATTTGCTGAGTAATATAGACATCAAAAGGAAAGCTAATTTGTGGGGTGGCAGAATATTCAGCAATTTAAAGTGCAACCATATAAATGGTGCGCAGGAAGGAACTGCAGACGCTGGCTTAAATCGAAGATAGACACAAGATGCTGGAGTAACTCAGCGAGACAGGCAGCATCTCTGGAGAGAAGGAATGGATGACGTTTCGGGTCTGAAGAAGTAACAATGTTACAAAATGTTGAGATTTTAAAAATCAAGTCTGCAATTTATCCCATCCGATAAAACATAAAAAGAAGTTTAATTTGACACCTAATTCACTTTCATATCTTCAGTATTAAGAAAGTTATGACCACTTTCATAGTCGGAAATTAGCATCTTGTTCCGCATTGCCTTTCAATTGACTTAACTCAAAAGCTGTGATCTAGAACAGTTAAAAGCCCATATCTTTCTTAAAAATTAAGAGAACTCAATGAAATTTTCAGTTATTATAGATTGAAGCATTCTGAAACAAATATGAAACAATCTTACTTGGACGACCTGAAATTAAAGCAAATAATTAGTTAGTAATCTAATTGTAGCTAATTACAAAATTCAATGAGTAGATCTAAACATCTATCCATTTCTTAAGAAAAGATAAACTTTTTTAAAATTGCCTAAGTGTCCAAATAACATTCACACAATAATCCACAATATAACATAATTTTTAAATCTCATTTTCATGAATTTCTGGGCCAAATGGAAGGAATTTAGTGTTTAATGCCTGTAAATTAATGGCCATTTAAATCAACTAGCGAGTGGGTTTTAGTGGAATGCGGTGGATTGGAACGTTGCGGTTAGCGGTGAAGTCGGGAGGAAAAATACTGTTTGTTCATACATTTTTTTGGACCCCATTTCGCAACATGAAAATATTATTAAAGCCTCCCGAAAAACCAACTTTTAATATAAAAATAAACTATTTACCTTTTTTTCTCCCCTACGCAAATTCCTTCCTGTTGTCGGTTCTCACGGCTTTGAAGGTGATTTTTAAATTACTCTAGTTAACAAATAATTTAGAGTAATTTAAAAATACCTTCATTCATGAAATGTCGGAGCGATTTTTCATCCGCAACGAAATCGCCCTACATTCATCGATTTTTCCTGCCTGTGGAAAAACAGCACTTTAAGCCCGCCCCCCTCTGAAAGGCGCCAAAGTCGCGCACACGGGGAGCAGCAGAACTGCAGCGCTGGTAAAGGTAAGTTTTGTAACATACCTAGAAGAAGGGTCTCAACCCGAAACGCCACCCGTTCCTGCTCTCCAAAGATGCTGCCTGTCCAACTGAGTTACTCCAACAGTTAGTGTCTATCTTCCATATCAATGGTGCCATGTTCCACAAGCTCTTATGTCTGATAGTCAGGAGATTTAGGGGGGTGGTTTGTAGGAACAGATTGGTTGAATTCTGAGGGGGTGGTGGAGGCAGATACCCTCACAATATTGGTTATATTTAAATGGCACCTGAAAACACCATGGCTTTAGGTGCCATTAGATGGCTTAGAAGACAAGATGGATTAAAAGGCTTGTCCCGCTGAGTTACTCCAGCAGTTTGTGTTTACCTTTGATTTAAACCAGCATCTGTAGTTCTTTCCTACACATGACTTAGAAGGCTATGGACCAAGTGCTGGAAAATGTGTTACATATAGATACTTGATAGCTGTCTTGAACACAAGAGGGTTGAAGTATCTGTTTCCATGTCCTATGATTTTCAAGACAGGATGGATTATAAATTGCCTTGACTTGTTGAGCTTGCTGCATCCGAAAGGGGCTGTCCCACTTGGGCGACCTAATCCGCGAGTTTTGCCGAGTTTCCCTCGACTCATACTCGCAGCATGGTCGACACGAGGTCGTAGGAGGTCTTCGTAACTCTCCTTCATGCTCGAGAGTGGTCTCCGCGTACTCGAGGCCTCAGCTAGGTCGCGGCGTTTTTTTTCAATATGCTAAAAAAAGGTCGCCATGGAACAAATCGATACTTTTTTTACTCGTAGGTTTAGCCGTAGTAGGTCGGCATGTTAGTTGTAGGTAATCGAGGGTAGTCGAAGGTAGTCGTAGATTGTCTTCATCATAGTCGAAAGGAGGTCGAAGGAGATCGAAGGTGATCGAAGGAGGTCGTCTTCACTCTCCACTATTCGGTGTCCACTTTCCCCGAAGTTAGTCGTAGCTAGTCGAAGCTGGTCTTCAACATAGTCGAAGGAGGTCCAAGAAGGTCTTCTACATAGTCGAAGGAGGTCTTCAACATGTCATGTTTGTCAAACTCTTCGAAACTTGTCAATTAGGTCGCCCCAGTGGGACAGCCCCCTTATTACTAAAAAGCCATTGAAGGGTTGCACATCATTGCTAGGCTACTCTTTCAGATTTTTGGTGTTGTTGAAACTCGCTTGCTCTTTATTGCACACGTCATAAACACCCCTGCATATATACTCTTCTCTCTCTCTTTGACTATTTGGGAGCCTATACTCCTTTTATCATTCCTCATTTAAACCCATATAGTCTCATTGTTGGTCTTTCCCACATATCCTCCCCAATTGCATGAACAAGCGTCTCCACCAGGCTGTCATCCCTGGTCTGAAGAAGGGTCTCGACCCGAAACGTCGCCTATCTCCATCGCTCCTTAGATGCTGCTGCACCTGCTGAGTTTCTCCAGCCTTTTGTGTACTGTCATCCCTGATTCTTTTGCAATCCTTTCTTTATGGGTCCCAGCTGTCCCCAAGCTGTACCATTGATTGGTACAGCTTGGGGGCCACAGTTTAAGACTAACGGGTAAGCCATGTAGAATGGAGACGAGGAATCACTTTTTCTCACAGAGAGTTGTGAGTCTGTGGAATTCTCTGCTTCAGAGGTCGGTGGAGGCCAGTTCTCTGGATACTTTCAAGAGAGAGCTAGATAGGGCTCTTAAAGATAGCGGAGTCAGGGGATATGGGGAGAAGGCAGGAACGGGGTATGGATTGGGGATAATCAGCCATGATCACATTGAATGGCGGTGCTGGCTATTGGCCAAATGGCCTATTCCTGCACCTATTGTCTACTGTTATTTTTAAATGGTACTCGCTCATCTATAACAATGTCTGAAATATTTCTGGGGTATTATTTGATTTCAATTCAGGGAGCGCAGCACCTTGGTCCGGCCACAGACTTTTACAAAAAGTTTGCTTTGGATTGCTCCGGCCAGCAGGTGGCAGTAGATCTGTTTTTGCTGAGTGGACAATATTCTGACATGGCTACACTTGGTAAGATAATTTTCATTACTGTTAAATGATTTTTGTAATATACCCATGAAATAAATAAATAAATAAATAGATTCATTTTGCGCTTGAAACAACCCCCAAAAGCTTTTATGTATTGGACTCGGTACTTTTGCAAAATTGGACCAATTGGTTTTGTTTTAATTGGATTGTGCAGTCATACAGCATGTACACGGGCACTTTGGACAAACTGGTTGTAATAGGAATTGGAAGGAATAGGAAGGTAGGTCAGATGAATGTGTGGCTCAGGAGTTGGTGCAGTGGGCAGCGGTTCACATTTTTAGACAACTGGGATCCCTTCTGGGGCAGAGGTGACCTGTACAAGAGGAACGGGGTGCTTCTAAAGTTGAGGGGAACCAATATCCTTGTAGAGTGGTTCACTCATGCTACTCGGAAGGGTTTAAACTAGAGAGGCAGGGGGTGGGAAGCACAGTAGGTGTTCAGAAATTGTATGGAATGATGGGAAGGTAGAGGTTAGGACCAAGAATTTTCAAAGGAAGGACAAACAAAGGATGACCAAATGGGTTGTAAAATTGGTCAAGGAAGCGCATGCAAGGTTTAAGAGGATGGAATCAGACAGGGCCTTTGAGGAAATGGAGGAAAGATCTCAAGTGGGTGATTAAACGAGCCAAAAGGGGCCACAAAATGTCTGGCGAATCAGACTAAAGAAATCCCAAAGCTTTTTAATACCTATATTAAAAGCAAGAGGGAAGAGGGTATCCAGGGAGAAGGTTAAAGAAGAATTTGTGCTCGGAGTCTGCGGATGTAGGCGAGGAACTAAAAGAGTACTTTGCAAAAAGGCAAAGACATGCTGAACAGTGAGATCAGCATGGAGAATAGTAATATGCAAGGGCAGATTGAGATTAAGGAGGATGTGTTGGAGCTCTTGAAGAGTATTAAGGTGGATAAGTCCCCAGGACCTGATGGGATTTATCCCAGGTTATCGGGAGAGGAGATGCGGAAGCCTTGATGATGATCTTTTGTGTCCTCTCTAGCCAGCAGTGAGGTCCCAGAGCACTGCAGAGTAGCGATTGTTATTCCTGTATATAAAAAGGGAAATAAAGAAATTGCAGGGAATTATAGGCCGGTGAGCCTCACTTCAGTGGTAGGGACGTTATTGGAGAGGATTCTTCAGGATAGGATTTACTCCCATTTGGAAGAGAATTAGTTAATTAGGGACAGTATGCATGGCTTTATATACAACTGGTCAGGCCTTACAAACTTGATTTGAGTTTTTTGAAGAGGTGATGAAGTTGATAGATGGAAAAGGGCGGTGGATGTTGTGTACATGGAGTTTTGTAAGGCAATTAGTTGTAAACACACGCAAGATAGGCTGATCCAAAAGATTAAGAGGGACTTTGTGGTCAAAAAGTCCATAACTGTCTGAAGGCGGTAACACAAGTAGATAGATTGTTAAAGTTTCCTAGGATGGGCCAGGGGTGGGGAACCTTTTCATGTTGGAATGCTTCATTGTTAGTTGTAATCTAATAAGGCCGCATCCAAGAACCGTCAATTAGATATACTTCAAAATGTACATTATTTTGTTAAAATAGCCCTCATGACTTACTAATGCTTTAATTGTGGCCGTCATTCGGGGAGGATTATTTCGTTGAATCTTCTTTTTACTCTTTGGTATTTTAAATACGTTCATTTTAAGATTAAAATAAAAATAATAAAAGAAGAACAAAAACATATTAATAAAAATAAAAGGATTTGTTTTACAAAATTTGGATTCATTCAAAAGGCCGCACTTAATGGCATGTGGTCTTAAGGCCGCAGGTTCCCTGGGTTGGGGTATTGAGTATAAGTCAGGAAGTCATGAGGCAGCTTTATAGGACTTTGGTTAGGCCTCATTTGGAGTGTTGTGTGCAGTTCCAGCCGTCTCATTACAGGATGGATGCGGAGGTTATGGAAAGGATGCAGAGGATGTTAACCAGAAGGAAGCCGGGATCAAGTATTAGCTGCAGGGAGAGGTTGGACCGGCTTGGTCTTTCTGGAACATCGGAGGTTGCAGGGAGACTGGATGGAAGAATGTAAAATTATCAGAGGTATAGTGTAGACAGTCAAAACATTTTTCCTCAGGAAAAATCAAATACAAGAGGGCTTAGCTTTAAAGAGGGAGGGGCAAAGTTTAAGGGAGTTGCACGCGGCAAACTTTTACACACAAGTGCACTTCGCTGCTGGGGTTGGTGGTTGAGACAGATACGTTGGTGGGATTTAGATTCTAGACTATGTGACCTATTTAAGAAAGGAATTTTCCACAACAGGATATAGATCACCTGTGTCTACCTTCACTGTTATTCATAATATCAAACCCAAACTCATTCAACACCACTATCAACAGCATTTATAGAACATAACACAGTACAGCACAGAGAAACACGGTTCCCAAAGAACAGGCCAAACAGAAGGAAAAATGTACAAACAAAAAATGTTTGGGATTAGACTTTAGAGATACGGCGCGGAAATAGGCCCTTCGGCCCTCCGTAGCCTCTCTGACCAGTGCTCACCCCATACACTAGCACTATCCTACACATTAGGGACAGTTTACAGAAGCCATTAACCTCCAAACCTGTTGTCTTTGGAGAGTGGGAGGAAACCGGAGCACCCGGCGAAAACCCACGCAGTCACAGGGAGATCGTACAAACTCCGTACAGACTGCACCCGAAGAAACCTGGGTCCCTGCCACTGTAAGGCAGCGACTCTACCCCTGCTCCACTGTGTTGCCCCTATTTTTATTTTTTTCATTTCCTGCAAAGCTTGTAACTGCGTTAATAAATTAATTGTGTCGTTTGAAAATATTACTTTACAATATTTCAAGAGAGTCAGGAGTGTTTCATTGTCATCTGTACAAAACAGAACAGTGAATATTGACATGGAGCAGCACAACAGATTTGTAAACACAAGACCCAGTGGATAATATAATCAATAAATAAATGTGCACCGTGTGACGGTGTACCATATTAGGTGTAATCTGATGTAATTAGAAAGCAGAAATAATTATGCATTAACTTTTCACTGCATCATTTTATTACAAAGGACTATGCATGCATGCCACCAATGAGTGTTAATGAATTCTACACTTTTGTTCAACATGTTGTGGTTTCTGCAGCTTGTATGTCAAAGTACTCTGCTGGATCAGTGTTCTACTACCCGTCATTCCATCATATTCACAATCCCGCACAGGCAGAGAAGTTTCAGAAAGACCTCCAACGTTACCTCATTAGAAAAATTGGCTTTGAAGCGGTCATGAGGATACGCTGCACAAAAGGTAATGTATTTTATATACAATTGCATTTATCAACGGGATAAACTGCGTCTGCTTCTGATAAAACTGCACAGAATTATTTGCTGGTGCATTATCATAAACATGCATTTGTATTGCACCTATGGGGATTGCAAGACATGTTAAAAGGATCCCTGGGATGGCGGGACTGTCATATGAGGAAAGATTGAAAACACTGGGCTTGTATTCACTGGAATTTAGAAGGATGAGGGGGGATCTTATAGAAACATATACAATTATAAAAGGACTGGACAAGCTAGATGCAGGAAAAATGTTCCCAATGTTGGGCGACTCCAGAACCAGGGGCCACAGTCTTAGAATACAGAGGAAGCCATTTAAGACTGAGGTGAGAAGAAACTTTTTCACCCAGAGAGTTGTGAATTTGTGGAATTCCCTGCCACAGAGGGCAGTGGAGGCCAAATCACTGGATGGATTTAAGAGAGAGTTAGGTAGAGCTCTAGAGGCTAGTGGAATCAAGGGACATGGGGAGAAGGCAGGCACGGGTTATAGATTGGGGATGAGCAGCCATGATCGCACTGAATGGCGGTGCTGGCTCGATGGGCCGTATGGCCTCCTCCTGCACATATTTTCTATGTTTCTATGATCCTATATGAATAATTCTACAAGGCTGAAGGATGTGTAGAATGGACACATGAGGGAGGGCTACATTGATATTCTGCAAGGGGAGGTAGGGAATCTCAGTGCCATCAGTCTGAAGAAGGGTTTCAGCCCGAAACGTTGCCTATTTCCTTCGCTCCATAGATGCTGCTGCACCTGCTGAGTTTCTCCAGCACTTTTGTCTACCTTTGGTATTCTGCAACGTGTCTGTATTAGAGATATTAGTGTAGTTTAATAGATGCCTGTGACCTGATGGGGGAGATTTGCTGGGATTCTAATGGAGAACTTTGCATCTTTTAGCCATGGGTGAGGTAACATAGAAACAGAGGGTAATTAATGTTGTTTCCTTATTCGAAAAGAGCAGTAGAAGTAAGCAAGAAAACTGCAGACTGGTGAACTCTGCATCAATAGCAGGTAAATTCATGGAAATAGAATGAAGGGGCAGAGATTACCTTCACTTGGAAAGATAGGACTGATTAGGAGAAGCCAACATGGTTTATTGCCGACAGGGGAAATCCTGTGTCAGAGATCTATTAGACTTTAGAGATACAGCATGGAAACAGGCCGAGCCCACGCAAACCAGCGATCGTCCCGCACACTAGCACTATCCTACACACGAGGAACAATTTACAATTTCACCAAAGGCAATTATTTTGGAATGTGGGTGGAAAGCAGAGCACCCCCAGAGAAAACCCACGTGGTCACAGGGAGAACGTACAAACTCCGTACAGACAGCGCCTGTAGTCAGGATTAAACCTGCATCTGTGGCGCTGTGAGGCGGCAACTTTACCACTGTGCCAATGTGTTGCCCTATAACGTACTGAAGCCGCGGTCTGCGGAGCTTCTAGCCGCGGCGCGGTGTGGACTTTAAGAGCTCTGACCGCCGGCCTGCGGCCTATAACATCGTGAAGCCCCGGTCTTCGGTAGGAAGCGGCCGATTCTGGACCTCCAAGCATCCCAACGAGAGGGCCTGTACATCGGCCATCCGTAGCGGCGATGGAGGAGGAGGACTGACAAAGTTCTTGCCTTCCACCACAGTGAAGAATGCCGTTTCCACTGTGGTGGATGTTCGTGTTGTATTCTATTGTGTATTGTGCTCTCTTGTTTGTATGGCTGCATGGTAAATCACATTCCACTCTACCTTAATTGGTGCATGTGGCAATAAACCTGAACTTGTACTTGATTGTGTTTTTTTCAGGAGGTAACTAAGAAAATTGAAATTTACTTTTAAATGCATGCAAGCCAAAATACTAAAACTTCCCTTAAAGTATAGCAGTAACTACCGGCAGTTCAGTGTGGAACTAACTGCTGGTCTTTATCAGTGAGGTTCAGCCTATTATACCTGATGAAAGCTTGAGATACAAAAATAAATACATTGTTTTGACATGTATACCAAGTGCATGTGAATGCATTGGAGTGCCCAGTTTATAATGATTTTTTTTTTTTTTTTTTTTTTTTACAGGTCTTTCCATTCACACTTTCCATGGAAATTTCTTTGTGCGTTCCACTGATCTGCTGTCTCTTGCTAATATAAATCCTGACTCAGGATTTGCAGTGCAGATGTCCATTGAGGAAAGTCTTGCAGATTCATCTGTTGTATGTTTTCAGGCTGCTTTGCTTTACACTTCAAGCAACGGTAGGTGTGTTTTATGCAGAGCCTTGAGTAATATTGGTTAATGTAGTTAAGGAATATCCAGCCTGTAGATTGGTTTATGCGTGAGAACCAATCATAGTGGAATAGCATCACTCACCCCACCCTGCTGTACGATTTATACTAAAGGGCCTGTCCCACCAGCATGCAACTCCATGCGATGAGCACGACCTAACGTGGTCGCTTGAGCCGTCTGGCGTTGCGGGGCCGGTCCCCTTTGATCGCCGGAGCCGTGTGGAATTGTGCGGAGTTCATCCCGACATCGCGTGGGGCTCTGAAAAACTGACTGTTTGAAAATTCCGCGCGGCAACGGCTTGTCGGCTCGCAGTCACCTCGACGCATTACACACTGTCTTGACATCGTGCCTCTGTGACCCTCTCTGTAGGTGCCTCCGTGACCCTCTATGTGTGTGGCTCCGTGGCCCTCTGTGTGTGTGTGCCTCTGTGCCCCTCTCTGTGTGCCCCTCTCTGTCCTGGCGAACTTACCTGAAGACTTCGCTCCAGGTTCGCCTCACTTTGCGCCGCGTTGCGCCACTCACCCGACCTCCGCGCGGCCCCCGCTGCCGGTTTGGTCGCGCTTGCCGCATGCAGGCGTGTGCTGGTGGGAACGGCCCTATACAGGGGATCACCCGACCTCTGCGCGGCCCCCGCTTCTAGTTTGCTCGCGCTCATCGCATGTAGTCGGATGCTGGTAGGACAGGCCCTTAACACCCACTTCCTGTACTGCTCAAGTCTTGGAAGCGGTCATGATGTTCTAACAACTAATTCTAACAACACTTATTTAGCCATTTACATGGTGTCAGAAGTGGGATCACGACTTTAAGTATGACACCACCCTGTATTACCAGTTCATCGCGGACTAAGAAGAACGACTTCACCTCTCCCCCTGTCGGTCACCACGGGTGTCCCCTGCCGCTTTCTCACTTCCGGGTTCACCACCTGCTTTTAATCTTTCTGGCGAAGGGGGAGAGGGCTTGTTCCGTACACGTTCGGGCCGTATTAGTAGACCGCCTGATCGATATGGCGAATATGTTTCAATTCTTACGGCATGTGTGCTTACCACACTCACTCTTTACGGGGAAGGATGTAGATTGGTTTATGCATGAGAACCAATCACAATAGAATAGCATCACTCACCCCGCCCTACTGTACGATTGAAAGCGGTCATGATGTTCTAGCAACTAACAACCTGCTGTACCACTATAGTTTGAATACTGATTAAAGATGATCTTGAACTTCAGATTGTATTATTTAGCCATTTACACTGCCCATTATTCTTTTCATTGTAAAGATTTTTCATTGTTGATACCTGGTAAGGCAATGCAAATTATATTAAGCTGACTAAAATGTTATAGGTAGTATTTGCTGTTTTTTTTTTAAAATGCGTTACTTAATTTTGTTAACAATTAAACAAAGTGAAAGACTGAGGTTCACATACAGTCCTTCGACAAAGAAGTGGCAGAGTATACCCAGAGTATCTTTTGCAAAGCGAGTAGGGGTGTAATGTTGACGCTTTATAAGGTCAGACTGCATTTGGAGTATTGTAAGCAGCTTTGCGCCCCATACACGAGGAAGGATGTGCTGGTGTTGGAGAGGGTCCAGATGAGGTTTACGAGGAGGATCTCAGGGATGATTGGGTTAACGCATGATGAGCGTTTGAGGGCACTGAGCCTGCAGTCGGTGGGGTGTAGGAGGATGCGGGGGACCAGAGAGCATTGGCTCACAGTAAAAGGATGCAGCTTTAGGAAGGAGATGAGAAGGAATTTCTTTAGTCAGAGGGTGGTGAATCTATGGAATTTGTTGCCACAGAAGGCTGTGGAGGCCAAGTCATTGGGCATTTTTAAGGCAGTGATTGTCGGATTCTTGATTAGTAAGGGTGTCAAGGGCTACAGGGAAAAGGGTTATGAGGGAAAGACGGATCAGCCATGATTGAATGGCGGAGTAGATTCTTCTGCCATTCTGAATGTTGTTCCACATTCTTACATCTGCAGTGTTTACATGATGGATGCCAGATTATCAATATGAGTAAGAACCAGCTTTAGAGGAGAAGCAGAACCGGAAGTAAAAGGCAGAGAATATCAGAAGCAGCCGGCAGCAAATATAAAAATGAATCCAAAAATATTCTGTGAGCAAAGGAACAGGAAATGGGTTGGAAGAGGGCAGATCATAGACCAAAGAAAAAGGGAATCTATGCATGAACACAGAGGGCATGGTAGTTTTTTCGAACCCTTTAATAATGCTCGTGGAGTCTCCCTTCGTTCTCGCTGGCCCCACACCAGATAGCCCTCGGTTGCGCTTGTTCCCCTCCTCGCTCTAGGTGGTACAGATCCGGCTTCACTCTCGGCGGTTCTTCGCAGGTCCCTCCCCGCTCTTGGCGGCGCAGGTCCCGTGAATTGGAGATTTGGTCCAGTTCTGGTCTCCAAATCTGAGGAAGGACATTATTGTCATAGAGGGAGTGCAGAGAAGGTTTACCAGAGTGATTCCTGGGATGTCAGGACTGTCTTATGAACAAAGACTGCATAGACTCGGTTTATACTCTCTAGAATTTAGGAGATTGAGAGGCGATCTTATAGAAACTTACAAAATTCTTAAGGGGTTGGACAGGCTAGATGCAGGAAGATTGTTCCCGATGTTGGGGAGGTCCAGGACAAGGATAAGGGGGGAATCCTTTAGGACTGAGATGAGAAGGACTTTTTTCACACAGAGAGTGGTGGGTCTCTGGAACTCTCTGCCACAGAGGGTAGTTGAGGCCAGTTCATTGGCTATATTTAAGAGGGAGTTAGATGTGGCCCTTGTGGCTAAGGGGATCAGAGGGTATGGAGAGAAGGCAGGTACAGGATACTGAGTTGGATGATCAGCCATGATCACATTGAATGGTGGTGCAGGCTCACAGGGCCGAATAGCCTACTCCTGCACCTAATTTCTATGTTTCTAATGCTGGTGGCTCTGGGCCAAGTCTGGAGTCACGGTGGGCGAACCGAGCCTACCAGCGTCGGTCCGTGGCGGGTACCTACCCGTCTCACTAACTTGATTGAGTCTTTCGAGGAGGCGACAAAGGAGATTGCATCGACGGATTTTAGTAACGCTTTTAATAAGGACCCTCATGGTTGCCTGATCCAGAAGATTAAGATGGACGGGATTCTTGATGTCTTGATTGTGTGGACTCGGAACTGGCTTCTTCACATGACACAGGGTTGTAGTGGAAGTTAGATACTCTGGCTGGAAGTCTGACCAGTGGTATTCGGCAGGGATCTGTGCTGGGATCTGTGCTGTTTGTGGTATGTGTATATATATATATATATATATATATATATATATATATAACCTGGGTGTGAATGTAGATGGGTCGGTGAGTAGTTTTGCTGACAACATCAAAATTGAAGGAGTTGCAGACAGTGAGGAAGGTGGTCAGAAGATGCAGCAGGATATCGATCAGCTGCAGAAATGAGCGGAGAAATGGCAGATGGAGTTCAACTCGAGCAAGTGCGAGGTGTTGCACTTTGATAGTTTAAATGTAAGGAGAAAGTGCATAGTTAATGGCAAGACCCCTAACACCATTGATGTGCCGAGGGATCTTAGAGTTGAATTTCACACCCCCTGAAATGTGGCAGCACATGTAGATAGTGTGGCAAAGAAGGCAGATGGTATGCTTGCCTTCATTGCTAGGAGCATTGAGTACAAGAGCCCTGAAGTCATGATGCAGTTCTATAGGACTTTGGTTAGGCTGTATTCAGAGTATTGCATACAGTTCTGGTCACCTTATCCTAGGAAAGATGTGGAGGTTTTGGAGAGGGTGCAGAGGAAGTTTACCAGAATGCTGCCTGGATTGGAGGGTTTCAGCTACAAACGTCGCCTGTCTCTGTCCACCAGAGATGCTGCCTAACCCACTGAGTTATTCTAGCACTTTGTGTCTTTAATATTTGTTGCTGTGACTGAAACAAGATGACCTGGTTCCTATCGTATTGATGTTAGAGGAAACTCACAGGACAATGGTGAGTAAGGTGTTCCAAAAATTGTCGTGCTATCATGCACCCTTTTAGCCTAATTCAGGGCATGAATCACACGCAGACAGACTCACTAACAAACAAGATGTGAGTTTTAGTTATATATATGTTAGTATGATGGTAGGAATTCCAAACGTCATGTCCTAAACTATGTGTAAAGTTTCATTCTTAAAATTAGGGATAACTTTAACTTTTGATACTTTCAGGTGAACGTCGGATTCGAGTTCATACTTTGTGTTTACCTGTTGTGAGTTCTGTGACTGATGTTTACACAGGAGCAGATGTACAGGCTATTACTTGCCTTCTAGCCACGATGGGTAGGTGAATATTCTAATACAGTGGTACAATATGATGGAGTAAATGCAGGCAAGATATTGCTGCCACTAAGTCTGGGTCCTGTGCAAAATGTGAATGCAGTGCTTTGGGGCAAGTTACTAGCTATTGAAGTTTTTGATAATAATGTAGCCATAGTTAGCAATATTAGGTTTGTTAAGCATGAGTGCAAAATATGCTTTGCAATGGCATGAATGAAAGGAAAGACTTCTTTCAAAGAATAAAACCACATGCATTTAAGAAATATCTTGGCGTTCTTTCATGTAAAATTACTCCAACATGTTGTGCAGACACAGGGCAAGGGTTGAATAACGTCTTTAGAACAGACCAGAATCCAATAGTTCAAGTGTTTGAAAACAGAACATTCGTCAGGTGACTCAGCACCTGGCGAGGTGGAAACAATTCATGTTTCAGATCAAGAACCCATCATCAGAACCAAGCAAGCAGAGGTGGCACGAGATAGAGCTGAGTAGAACAAAGGGAATATCTCTCATCAGTCTGAAGAAGGGTTTCGGCCCAAAACGTCGCCTATCTCCTTCGCTCCTTAGATGCTGCTGCACCCGCTGAGTTTCTCCAGCCTTTTGTGTACCCTCCATTTTCCAGCATCTGCAATTCCTTCTTTAAAACATCTCTCATGATTTATTGTGCCAGGTAACAGGTACAATCAGATCTGAAGAAGGGTCTCGACCCGAAATGTTGCCTATCTCATTCGCTCCTTAGATGCTGCTGCACCCGCTGAGTTTTTCCAGCTTTTTGTGTAACCCACAATCAGATCAAGCTTTTTTTTCTGTATAATGTGTTGCCGCTAGTTAGGCTGTGAGGCATGTGTAGGAAGGAACTGCAGATGCTGGTTTACACTGAAGATAGACACAAAATGCTGCAGTAACTCAGCGGGACAGGCAGCATCCCTGGAGAGAAGGAATGGGTGACGTTTTGTGTCGAGAACCTTCTTCAGACTGAGAGTCTGGAGAAGGAAACGCTGAGATAAGGAGGTGTAAGGTGTGAAAACAAGACATCAAAAGAGAAGGTAGACACAAAATGCTGGAGTAACTCAGGCAGCATCTCTGGAGAGAAAGAATGGGTGACGTTTCAGGCCGAGACCCTTCTTCAGACATCAAATGAGATGCAGACCAAGGAAAAGGATCTTTGTAATCAGTGGGAAGGTCAGACTGGTTGGAGAACAGGGAAGGGGGAGGGATGGAGCGAGAGGAAAAGCAAAGATTACTTGAAGTTAGAGAAGTCATTATTCATACCGCTGGGGTGTAAGTTGCCCAAGTGAAATATGAGCTGCTGTTCCTCCAGCCCCAGAAAGGTCAGTGTGGAAATGGGAGGGGGAGTCTATCTAGGCTGTGAGGCAGACCTGGTAAGCCAGATTTATTTTTTAAAAACGGAAAAACTGAGCCGAAATGATGATGATGGACGGAGTGACCAGATCTGACACAGAGTGTCACAAAATGACTTGCTTTTTCAATTTATTTTTCAAAAGGTAACTCAGAAAGAAACTTTGGCAATGTCAAATATTATTTATTTGGCAGTTGGGTGACTTTTCTGAGGTGTTCCATACTCAGTGACATCCTTGTTGTTCATTCTTTAATCGTTAAAAGAGTAGAGGCTATTGACAAACATGAAGCTTTAATATATATCTGTGCCTTAAATTATAACTGTTTTTGAATCCTTAGCTGTTGATCGATCTGTTTCCTCAAGTGTGTCTGATGCCAGAGATGCCTTGGTAAATGCCGTGGTAGATTCCTTCTCTGCATATCATTCTACGGTTTCTAATCTCCAGCAGTCTGTTCTGGTGGTTCCAAACTCCCTCAGACTGTTTGCCCTGTACATTCTGGCCCTTTTGAAACAGGTACATTAGACCGTTGCCTTTTGCAATGCCATATTTTATATAATAAGTCATTGATGCCATATTTATTCAATAAGGTTTTCTTCAGAATGCGCTTGAATTGAAACCTGAAGGAAAATGCTACATATATTGGGAAAACTGAAATAGAGACTGCAGGAGAAACCTGGGTCAGATGATGCTTTTGGAGAAAGGAAAATAATAATAATAATAATAAACTTTATTTCGGACTCCAGGTCCAGACGAGGGACAACGTTACATTAAAAATACATTGCATATAAAAAGCACCATGAAATACATATCAAATCTTAGTATATCACTTATCACCAACTGAGCGGCGAGCTTTATCCTGTGCGCTCTGGCCCAAACGCAGGCCACGACAGTTGTACCATAGAACCCGAATTGGATGAAGGGATTCAAAGTAACATTAGCAAATTTGCAGATGACACAAAGCTGGGTAGCAGTGCGAACTGTGAGGAGGATGCTATGAGAATGCAGGGTGACTTGGACAGGTTGGGGAAGTGGGCAGATGCATGGCAGATTAAGTTTAATGCGGATAAATGTGAGGTTATAGACTTTGGTAGCAAAACAGGAAGGCAGATTACTATCTAAATGGCGTCAAGTTGGGAAAAGGGGAAGCACAACGGGATCTGGGGGTCCTTGTACATCAGTCTATGAAAGTAGTCATGCAGGTACAGCAGGCAGTGAAGAAAGCGAATGGCATGTTGGCCTTTATAACAAGGGGAATCGAATATAGGAGCAAAGAGGTCCTTCTGCAGTTGTACAGAGCCCTAGTGAGACCATACGTGGAGTATTGTATGCAGTTTTGGTCCCCTAATTTGAGGAAGGACATTCTTGCTATCGAGGGAGTGCAGCGTAGGTTTACAAGGTTAATTCCCGGGATGGCGGGATTGTCATATGCTGAGAGAATGGAGCAGCTGGGCTTGTACACTCTGGAGTTTAGAAGGATGAGAGGATATCTCATTGAAACATATAAGATTGTTAAGGGCTTGGACACACTAGAAGCAGGAAATATGTTCCCGATGTTGGGAGAGTCCAGAACCAGGGGCCACAGTTTAAGAATAAGGAGTAAGCCATTTAGAACGGAGACGAGGAAACACTTTTTCTCACAGAGAGTGTTGAGTCTGTGGAATTCTCTGGCAGTGGAGGCCAGTTCTCTGGATGCTTTCAAGAGAGGGCTCTTAAACATAGGGGATATGGGGAGAAGGCAGGAACGGGGTACTGATTGGGGATGATCAGCCATGATCACATTGAATGGCGGTGTTGGCTCAAAGGGCCAAATAGCCTACTCCCGCACCTATTGTCTATTGAATGGTCATTTAGTGAGACTAGTGAGTGCCCCTAGCACCAGCAGGCACACTCATTCCCCCCGCAGCGGGCTCAGTGCTTGATCCGATTACTCCAACCCTGCGCGGCTCGTAATAGTGCCGGACAAATGCCCCTTCTGAGCAGAGCTCCGGATTCTACATTTCACCAGCCTGTTTCCGCGCTGTATCTCTAAACTAAATGAAAAGAGAAAAAGAGCTATGTTTGAGTTTATCTGAGATTTACATACTTGTCTCCATATATTATAATTAGAAATTGTTCCATTCATTGTTAAGATGTATACTGTTTTTTTTTTATCTTTAAGTATAATAATTGTTTATTAGTTATATGTTTTTTCCTTTTTTCTTCTCTTTCTCTTTTTCTCTTCTAATCAAAATTATAATCACACTCTTTAAATTATTCTCTATTCTTTCTTTATTCTTTTTTTTTCTTTTTCACACTATTAAAAAAATTGAGGCCTATATATATGGCTTGGTAATATTTAAATAATTTTGGAAAGATGTAATATGTATATCTGAAAAAATTATCATATTATTTGTAATACGTATGGCCTCTAATAAAAAAATATTAAAAAAATAAAAAAAAACTTAGGCCTAGCTATTTCTTTGGCAGATTGCCAGGATCAAAGAAAAACCTGCTTCCATTCAGGTTTTTCAGGTTCTGAAGAGTCCAATGAGAGTGATGTGGGAAATGCAAGCTCCGGGGTTGGATGTCTGACAGGTTGGGCGGGTAGTTGGTGAGGTGCCTATACCTCGCGCCTCATAACTCAACTTGCACACGGCTTCAGTGTGTTCCTGATGCATGGCCTCGAAGGGAAGAGGTGAGGGAGAGAGATGGAGGACAGTTGGAGTCGGCTTCAGATGAGCAAGAGCGATGGGGGAGACTGGTGATCGGGGATACACATTGAGAATTGAGAAGAGCTGAGATCTGTGGGTTGAGGGTAAGGTGGAGGAACCTGAAGATTAGTTGAAAGTAATGGGAAGTCTCCAAAAGCAACAACAGTACGGCACAGTGGCGTAGCGGTAGAGCTACTGCCTTACAGAGCCAGAAACCCGGGTTCAATCCCGTCTGTACGGAGTTTGTAAGTTCTTCCCGTGACCTGTGTGGGTTTTCCCTGAGGTCTTTGGTTTCCTCCCACACTCCAAAGACATCCAGGTTTGTCGGTTAATTGGCTTGGTATAAATGTAAAAATTGTCCCTAGTGTGTGTAGGGTAGTGTTAATACGCGGGGATCGCTGGTCAGTGTGGACCCAGTGGGCCGAAGGGCCTGTTTCTGCGCTGTATCTCTAAACTAAACTAAACTCTGGACCCTCCAATCACATGCTATGTCAAAGCCTCAGTGCTCCAATTTAACCATCAACATGAAGGCTGCGTGTTCAAATCACGTCGGGGTCACCAATAAAGCACGATAAAGGAGTCAGACTTTGTGAACTCAAGGACAAGCTTTATTAAACAAAAAAGAATTCCAAAACATTAGCAGTGTTAATGAGCCCAGAGTAACTGTGTGTCCCCGCAGCAGGGCACACCCTCAACTTCCTTTCTAACCCACGCCCCTCAGTCACGTGCCTCAAATCACATGATGAACGCGGGTTCGATTAACCAGTGGCCCGACCACCAGATGGCGCCACACTGTGAACTATATATACATTTGTATGGATTTTATCGTCAAATATTGTGAAAATGATTAATTTGCAGCTCGCAACTTACATATTTTTTATAATCTTTGATTTTGCAGCAAGCATTTAAAAATGGCTCGTGCATTGGGTTGGATGAAAGGGTGTTTGCCATGTGCAAGATGAAGACTCAGCCATTAGTTCACCTGATGCTCATGATTCATCCACACTTATACAGAATAGACAATCTGTCTGACGAGGTTAGTGAAATTGTTTTGCAAAAACATTGTTTTAAAAATGATTGATGTTGATAACAAAAAACTTTAGAACCACCTCAGACTTTGAGACCTGATGGTGTTGGTAGTTGAATGAATCTGAATTGAATTGAATACTTAATTGTCACATATGACTAGTCACTACTTGCATCCCTTGCCACGGTATGCAGATAGTCACCCATAAGAGGCGCTTGCAAAGTTACAAACCCCCCCCAGTGCCAGTTCCCCCTTTGTTCTCCCCCCCCCCCAGTGCCAGTTCCCCCTTTGTTCTCCCCCCCCCCCATTGTCCATTGTTCGACCCCCCTTGGTGAGCCAGGGAGGTGTATTGGTTTTTTTATTGTCTCTCGTATCTGATAAAAGAGTCATAACTGCCATCCAATATGATTTCCAGTTTTGGGCAAAGGAAACAGTGGCTTTGATGTGAGAATGTAATTGTCGGAGTAGTGCGGGAGTGGGCCAGTGCACAGGATTGTCTCCTGTAATCCCTCCCACGCCCCAAAAACAAACTTGGCTGACAAACTGTCCTATCAATACATTGGAGTAGTTTTTAAAACAGTTAATTGAAAGTAAAACTCTTTGAATGATTGCTTTAAAAGAATTATTGCTTTACACTTTGCCTGCAAATAATTGTTGCTTTACACTTCCCGCGCAAAAGTGCTTGCTTAGAATGCTTGCTGAAATCAATGGCATCTCAAACATTGCGCCAGGACTGATTTCTGCAGGCTGGAAGAGAGAATGGATAGTTAAATTAAAGTGTAATTAAAGTATTACACCACGCTCAGTGTAATACTTTAAATACCAACACGAATGGACCTTGCTGCTAGGCAGAGTCTAAGTCTGGCTCAGCCAGTGGCACCTAGGAATAGACTGGGTGACTACTGGAGAGACAGTTGCATCGTGGCCTAAACATCCATCAGGCGAGAATGAAATGCTCAGAGAAGGAGAAAGAAGTGCAGCATACGCACAGGCCTTGAACCAGGTGAGACGCAGGAGGAGCCCGGCTGGGAGTCACCCCACAGAGCCCAGTCCCTCCACACACTAGAGTCTCCCAATCCCTGCAGAGTAGTTATTAAGATGGCTGATCAGTGGGCGGTTGCTGCTGGGACGCAAGTCGGGGCCTGATCAACCCCGGCTGGGTCACCTGGGCGAGGGTGTCTGATGTTGTGAGACCCGAAACACCCGATGACCCCAGGTCACATCACTGAGGATGCGTCCCAGCGCATCTAGAAGATGTATATTTTTCACAGCAGCCTTGTAATTGGTCATGAGGTCATAAGTGATAGGAGTAGAATTGGGCCATCAAGTCTACTCCACCATTCAATCATGGCTGATCTACCCCTCCCTCCTATCCCCATTCTCGTGCCTTCTCTCCATAACCTCTGACACCCGTACTAATCAAGATTCTACCTATCTCTGCCTTAAAAAAAAAATCAATTGACTTGACCTCCTCGGCCTTCCGTGGCAACAAACTCCGCAGATTCACCACCCTCCTCGGAAATCCTCACCAAAATCTGTCACAAAGTCCCAGATTCTTAAAGTTAATGTTAGGTGAAGTGGCTGCATGTTGTCAGTTCTGTTTAGTTTATTGTCACGTGTACCGAGGTACAGTGAAAAGCTTTTGTTGCGTGCTAACCAGTCAGCGTAAAGACAATGCGTGATTACAATCGGATCATCCACAGTGTACAGATACGCGATAGGAAATAACGTTTCGTGCAAGATCCAGCCAGTGAAGTCCGAGGTTCTGTTCATGCTCACTGCAAGATGTCGCCCAGATTATCATTTATACTTTTTGTTTCCTAATTGGTGATAATTGATCCTTCCATCTTTGCAATGTAGAATTGTGCACAGGTCAGACAAGTAAGACAGGTCAGACAAGTAGGTAAAGTACCACATAAGTAGCAAATAAAATACATTTGAAACCATTGAGTCACAAAAGACTGTCGATGCCGGAATTATTTTTTTACGATATAGACAATAGACAATAGGTGCAGTAGGCCATTCGGCCCTTCGAGCCAGCACGGTCATTCAATGTGATCATGGCTGATCATCCCCAATCAGTACCCCGCTCCTGCCTTCTCCCCATATCCCCTGACTCCGCTATTTTTAAGAGCCCTATCTAGCTCTCTCTTGAAAGCATCCAGAGAACCTGCCTCCACCGCCTTCTGAGGCAGAGAACTTTAAAAAGTCATAATTAAATCATTTTAGTTAATGTTCTTGGTTCAGGTATATAGTTGTTTAGTCTGATAAATGTAATACTCTGTACATTTCCTCTTTTTAAAAAGTGTTTACTTTTGCAGGCATTACAAATTAGATGCTGGAATTCATTATTTTTTTAAGTCATTAGGTCGTAATTAAGCCATTTGAATTAATGTTCTTCGTCATCAGATATCTAGTAATGTTTAGTTTAATAAATGTATTACTTTGTACATATAGTTAAAAAAATGTTTACTTTTCCTTAGCATTACAAATTATGCAAATTTTGCTTAACGTTTGGTTTGATGGAAGCCGAGATTCAAGCAATTCAAGTCATTTCATGCTTAACCTAGCTCAGTTATGCCTAATTGAAAGAAAGGCGATTGGTAGGCGGGCAAGGGAGGAGCAAACCAAGGAGAAGAGACCATGGTCTCTCTTGAAAGCCAGAGGGGTTGGGGACGAGAAGATGTGGCAAGTCTGAAGAAAGGTCTTGATGTTACCCATTCCCTCTCTCCAGAGATGCCTATGGCTTTGTGTGTCTATCTTCGAATTAAACCTGCGGCTGCAGTTCTTTCCGATACAAGATGTGACAGGTGTTGGCTTTTCAGATTCCTTTAGTGAGAGGTATCAAAAGAAATGTTGTTGAACACACAGAGAGTGGTGAATCTGTGGAATTCTTTTCCACAGAAGGTAGTTGAGGCCAGTTAATTGGCTATATTTAAGAGGGAGTTAGATGTGGCCCTTGTGGCTAAAGGGATCAGGGGGTATGGAGGGAAGGCAGGTACAGGATACTGAGTTGGATGATCAGCCATGATCATATTCCTGCACCTATTTCTATGTTTCTATGAAGGTGAAAACGGGTTCCACCAGGTGGAGGAGAGGGTTGGTCGAGGGGGAGTGGTTGTGTCTCTGTTTTGGGAAGCCCTGAGGCAAAGCTGGCGGGGATTTGAAGTACAGAAGGGCTGGACGTCCATTGGAAACATGAGGCAGTGGAGGCGCAGGATTTGGAAGTTGTTGAACTAGTGGGTGAGGTGTCTCAGATATCGGTGGGAAGGGACAAGACAAGGGGGTCAAGATCAAGTCCAGATATGATGAGGCTGAAGCAGGCAAGATGCTGTGAGCCTACCAGGACAGTCTTGTGTGTGCTTTTTAGGTAGAAAATAGAAACAGGCCGTATGAGGTTTTGGAATTATCAGGTTAGAAGCTGTGGAGGGGGAATGCTGGAAATGAGGAGACATGTGATGGTTTGCGAGACGGTGGCCTGGTGCTCGTCGGTAACGTCATGGTCAATGTCTTGGTATGTGGAGAACTGTCACCAAGCCTCAGTAACATTGAGGTCAGTCCACCAGACTATAATGGCTGCTCCCTTGTCTGCAGGCTTGAAGACATAGTTGATATGGTTGCTGAGTGAGTAGAGCTCTGTGTGTTCAGAGGGTGTGATAATTGGAGTGGGTGAGGGCAACGAAGACGTCTAGAAGTGTAACTTTAACTCTAAGTGTTGCTCATTAGTTTAGTTTAGAGATACAGCGCGGAAGCAGGCCCTTCGGCCCACCGAGCCCGCACCGACCAGCGATCCCCGCATATTAACATAAGCCTACACTCACTTGGGACAATTTACACATATACCAAGTGACAAACCCAAACCAATTAATCTACAAACCTGTACTCTTTGGAGTGTGGGAGGAAACCGAAGATCTCAGAGAAAACGCATGCAGTAAAAAATTGTTTTAAATTTATTTTTGTGCTCCTGATAGGGTTCCATCACTGTTGGTGACAAAACTGTCCCTCAGCCACATATTTTGCAACTTTCTGCAGAGAAACTATCAAAAGATGGTGCGTTCCTGATGGATTGTTGTTCTGTAAGTAGTTTGTTTTAAATCTGCTAACCCCGATTGTAATTCTTGTGCCTTTGGTATATAAGAAATGAGGTGGCCATTGTTCTTTAAACATAGAGTCTACTTTTTAAATAATATTTGTTGATAGAAATGCAGCTGATCTCGGTTCTGTTTAACAGTGAGAATCACCCCTGCCAATTGGGGTGGGAGATTGCAACCTTCACGTGGTCCGCCCTGTTTCAACGAATGCAATCAACCCGGCGTGCACAATCAAATAAGATCAAATAGAACAAGTTGTCCGACAACTTTAGCCATGTGCAAGAAGAAGAAGACCCCTGCCAATCATCGGGCCAAGATTTTCTCATTTTCTTTCAACAGTGGCTTTGAAGCCTGGTTATAATTCTTTAGATATTTGTGGCCTATTTATCTTGCAGGTTCAGAATTTAACTAAAGAGGTTCCAACATGGGAATCAGACTGTAGGTTCATTCTGATGACTTTTGTCCCATGAAGGTTTGCCAAAACGTCTTTAACTGAATCTGTGCAAAGAATTCAAAATAGAGTATTAGCATTAGCAAGAAATTACAACCACTTTGTTTTTTAAGGAAATAATCCTTTTATAATGCAAGATAGACAGTGCGAACGATATTGCCATTTGGGACCACATTTTTCCCAGTGAGAAAGTGATTCAGTGTCTGTCCAACAATGTACACCCAGTGTTAATAAGACTTTTCCGCTTTTATCCTCTCATCCCCCAAAACTAAAACCAAAAGTATTCGTTTAGTTTAGACGAGATTCAGCGTGAAAACAGGCCCTTCACTCCCCCGAGTCTGCACCAACCAGCGATCCCTGCACATTAACATTACCCTACACACACTAGGGACAATTTTTTAAACATTTATACCATGCCAATTAACCTACAAACCTGTACGTCTTTGGAGTGCGGGAGGAAACCGAAGATCTTGGAGAAAACCCATGCAGGTCACGGGGAGAACCCGTAGTCAGGATCGAACCCTGGTCTCTGGCCCTGTAAAGGGCCTGTCCCACCAGCACGCAACTCTATGCGATTAGCGCGACCTAACGTGGTCGCTTGAGCCGTCCGGCGTCGCGGGGCCGGTCCCACTTCGATCGCCGGAGCCGTGCGGAATTGTGCGGAGTTCATCCCGAGTTCGTCCCGACACCGCGCGGGGCTCCGAAAAACCGACTATGTCCAAAAATTGCGCGCGGCAACGGCTTGTCGGCTCGCAGTCGCCTCGCAGTCGCCTCGACATTTACACACCGCCCCGACATCATGCCTCCGTGAACCTATTTGTAAGTGCCTCCGTGACCCTCTATGTGTGTGGCTCCGCGGCCCTGTGTGTGTGTGCCTCTGTGCCCCTCTCTGTGTGCCCCTCTCTGTCCTGGCGAACTTACCTTGGACTTTGCTCCAAGTTCGTCTCACTTTGCGCCGCGTTGCGCCACTCACCCGACCTCCGCGCGGCCCCTACTGCCGGTTTGGTTGCGCTTGCCGCATGCAGGCGCATGGTGGTGGGAACAGCCCTGTACAGGGGATCACCCGACCTCCGCGCGGCCCCCGCTTCTAGTTTGATCGCGTTCATCGCATAGAGTTGCATGCTGGTGGGACAGGACCTTAAGGCAGTAATTCTACTGCTGCGCCACCATTGCTTTATCTGTTGCACCTGAATGATAACATTGCATTTCATGTACGAGGGCTCACAAATTCCTCTGTGTTGCATCTTTCTGCAGTCTTTTGTCATTTAAGAATTGTTTTCAAATAATTCTTTCATTTTCAAACATTCTCCATTTTCCAACTTCCTGCCCACTCACGAAACATGGTAATATTTCTGTGTAAACCGTCCGTCTGCTCCTCACAGCTTTCCTTCCCATCCACAAACACAGTTACTGGGCATTCACTTAATCCTTCTAAATTATTGATCAATATTTATACAGCTGCGAGCCCAGCACTGTTCCCCACGGCTTTCAAGTTGCCAATCTTGTCATGAATCACATTAACTCCTTTTGATCAGATCTTGATTTTTCAAATATTCTGCTATTACCTCAATGTTAGAAATGTTTCTTCCAGTCAAAGCAGTTAGGCTAACCAGCTTTTTTTCTGCCTCCCATTCTTTTTGAATAAGAATGTCAAACTGGTAGTTTTCCAATTCTTTGGTAACCCTCCAGAATCTAATGATTTTTGAAAGGTTAAATCAAATGTATCCACATTCATTGCAGCAATTGATTATTTTGTTGAAAATCATGAGACCTAGGGGATTTATCATCCTTTAACCCCATCAGTATGTTTAATGCCAATAAATATATTTTCTCCCCAATTTATTTAGAATTTGGGGAATGTTTGTACCTTCTACCATAAAAACTGCTGAAAATATATGCCTAATTGTTCCGCCCTTTCTTCTGCCCAAATATATGCCTAATTCTTCTGCCTAATTCTTCTGTCCAGATAACAACTTCTCAATGATTTCATCAACATCACCACATTTCCACTAACTTCCCCGCTGCCCGCAAATTCACTTGGACTATCTCTGACACCTCTCTCCCCTTTCTCGATCTCTCTGTCTCCATCATGGGGTACAGACCTTCGACCGACATCGAATATAAACCCATTGAATCCCACAGTTATCTTGACTACATCTCATTCCACCCTGCCTCTTGCAAGGACGTCATCTCTTACAATTTCCCCGTCTCCGCCGTAGCTGCTCCCAAGCTGGAGCTTTCCACTTTTGGACATCCAAGTAAACGTGGTTACCCCCCTGGTGTCGTGAGTGGATCCCTCATCCATGTTGCCTCAGTGTCCCGCAGTTCTGATCTCACTACCCCACCCAGTGGAGTTTGCACGTTCTCCCTGTGACCGCGTGGGTTTTCTCCAAGTGCTCCGGTTTCCTCCCACATTCCAAAGACGTGCAGGTTTTTAGGTTAACTGGCCTCTGTAAAATTGGGCCTAGTGTGTAATATACTGGTGATGGTTGGTCGGGCCGAAGGGTCTGTTTCCACGCTGTATCTCAAACTAAACTAAACCTCCGGCTGGCGAATCTTCAAGCCCATGCCTGCTCTGTCAAGCCCCAAAATAATGTTGTAAACATCACTGACATATCTTATTTTACTAGGCTCTGCAGAGGAGAGGCCAAGTCTGCTTATTCTGTGTTTGTACAATAAACCTGAGTCCAATGAATGGACATGGTAAACCTTTGCATCATTTGTTTTTATTGTAAATATGCCTTACCTTAGATAGGGAGACCCAAATATTTCCGGTTGCAGACTCGCCATGGCCAAGAAAGATCTCTGACCACTAACATGCCTTCAATTTAATTACAACCAACCCAAAACGTCACCCATTCCTTCTCAAGCAAAGCAAGAAAGTCATTGTCCTAGCTGGGACACATGACCATAAACTCTCTTGAATCGTGAATCTCCAGAGATGCAGCCTTTTCCGCTGAGTTACTCCAGCTTTTTGTGTCTGTCTTTGGTTTAAACCAGCATCAGCAGTTCCTTCCTACACATGCTTTAAAAATAAATTGGCTTTTCTATTTTTCCACTAATGTTACTATCCTACGATTTCTGCACACCCTATTCCATCTGCCACGTCTTTACCCACTTACTTAACATGCCACGTAATTCAACTAACGCTCGCTGCCGCTTCCTCTCAGCCCAGAGTGTCACCTTGCTTTGTATCATTGGCATACTTGGACATATTTTCCTTGACCCTCTCCTACTGGAGCCGCAGCACTTAGCCGGTCACAGCTTCCCAACCCAAAAGTCACCCATTGATTCTGTCCCACGATAATACGTTAACTTCAGTGCTCGACACTCTCATAAACTTTTTTTTTTAACAAAAATAAATGTAATCAATTATTACAAGAATAATATATACAAAAAAAAACAATACCAAACAAACCCACCACCATAATACTAAGTCACCCGAAATCAACCAAAGTTCCTAATGGAAAAATAAAGTTCATTGTGTAATATTGTATTGTAATTATCTAAACAAATATTCTTAAATGTCAAATACACTCTTACACAACTATAACATTAGACATTAGGTGCAGGAGTAGGCCATTCGGCCCTTCGATCCCATTCAATGTGATCATGGCTGATCATCCACAATCAGTACCCCGTTCCTGCCTTCTGCCAATATCCCCTGACAGAGCATCTTTAAGAGCCCTATCTAGTTCTCTCATTAAAGTATCCAGAGAACCGGCCTCCACCGCCCACTGAGGCAGAGAATTCCACACACTCACAACTCTCTGTGTGAATAAGTATTTCCTCGTCTCCATTCTAAATGGCTTACCCCTTATTCTTAAACTGTGGCCCCTGGTTCTGGACTCCCCCGACATTGGGAACATGTTTCCTGCCTACAGCGTGTCCAAACCTTTAATAATCTTATATGTTTCAATAAGATTCCCTCTCATCCTTCTAAATTCCAGAGTATACAAGCCCAGCCGCTCCATTTTCTCAGCATATGACAGCCCCGCCATCCGGGGAATTAACCTTGTGAACCTACGCTGCACTCCCTCAGTAGCAATAACACCAACGTTTGTGTAACACCTTAGTGAAGGAATTTGGAAAGTCCAAATATACAGTCTGAAAAAGAGTTTCGGCCTGAAACGTTGCCTATTTCCTTCGCTCCATAGATGCTGCTGCATCCGCTGAGTATCTCCAGCACTTTTGTGTACCTTATCAACTGGTTCAGTGTTATTTATTCTGCTTGTTACAAAAAGGCAGCTTTTATGAAACAATGAATTCCCTGTCATAACTCTTAGTTTAGAAACAGGCCCATCGGCCCACCAAGTCTGCACGGACTAGCGATCCCCGCACATTAACATTATCCTACACACACACTAGGGACAATTTACATTTATACCAAGTCAATTAACCTACAAACCTGTACGTATTTGGAGTGTGGGAGGAAACCAAAGATCTCGGAGAAAACCCACTCGGTCACGGGGAGAAGGTGCAAACTCCGTACAGGCAGCACCCGTAGTTGGGTTCGAACCCGGATCTCTGCTGCAACTCTACCGCCCCAAAGTCTATGTTGCCTCTGCCCAATCCTATTATGTTTTCTAATCAGCCTGCTACCACTCTAAATAATAGTTTCCAGTGTTTTCTCCTTGTGCAAGGGTATTCTAAATGCAGAAGGCTCCAGTTTTGGTTTGTCCATAAATGATATAAATTCATATTTTTATGCACATCTCCACCTACCAGTTAATAGTTTTGAATATCATTTTAGGTTATGTACCTCTGGATCGGCAAAAATTGCAGCGGCAGCTTTATTAATAACGTGCTTGGATTTTCTAACTATGCTTCTATTCCACAAAATCTGGTAAGTGAATAGAGCCGATGAAAATGTGTTAGCTTAATTGCTAAGTGTTTTAATGTTAATTACCTCGTCTAGCTCATTATCGGGTCAGAATTTCCAGTCAGCAGTGAGGCATCTATGCTGACCAGTGAATAAAATTCCAGCCAATAACAGCTGCATGAAAAATGGGCTGCATTTCTCTCAAGGCAAGGCCAAGCATATCAACAGAAAATGTTGTTGCATGAGAGATGAAAAATTAACTTCACAACCTTGTTCTTTGTTTAGCCTGAACTGTCAAAGCAGGAAAATACTGTTTATAAATGTTTTCGGTTTTCCCTCTGTTCAGGGTTGCATAATGAAATGCCTTATTTCCGCAAAAAAACTTAAGTCATTTCATAATGGCACATGGTGAGAAAGTAAAGCCCCATTCCTACTTACGTGTCCTTGGCACGCTAATTATGCCACCTCGTGATCGCGTTGAGGCGCGATGGTCCAGCGAAGGACCATCTTCATTCGACCGCACAGCCGTCTGGAGCTCATGACGTCATTTGAAGATAGACACATAAGCAATGGGTGATGTTTCAGGTCGAGACCCTTCCTCAGTCTGAAAGAAGTGTCTTGACCCGAAACGTCACCCATTGCTTCCCTCCAGAGATGCTGCTGGTCCCGCTGAGTTACTCCTGCATTTTGTGTCTATCTTCAATTTTCTTGGCCCCGCTCTGCGAGTAGAAGTGGGGGCGGATCCGGACAGCAACGGCCGTGAGCCCCAGGCCGAGCTCGGCGATCGTTTGCCTGCTTCTGCTGTTGGAGGTGAGACGTTGCGTCGCGCCAGGGTCTTGGGCCTGTCCCACTTTGGCCGTCAGTTACGCGACAGGCCGGTGGCGCGCGAAGATTTTGTTCGCTACAAAATTTCGGAGCGCCGCGAGATACCGCGCACAACTACATACCCCTCCCTGCTTCTCAGTGGGACCGGCCCCGCGCGGCCACACGATGCCCGTGCGCCTCAAGGCGACCACGAGGTCTTGTAATTTGCGTGCCAAGGACACGTAAGTGGGACAGGGCCTTAAGTTCAAGCCGCGAGACTAGTTTGCTTCTGGATCCCACATGCACTTGGTTGCAGCAAACACTTGTTACCTGATTGCAACTCCAGTAAGTGACGGAACACTAGCAACGTAAAAGTCGATGAGGTTTGGGAGTTGGTGAGATGAGAAGTACTGGGTGGAGTATCAATGGGGCAAAAGACGTTCCCATTTCAATTATACTCCTGGGTGCAGTGAGGTGTTGCAGACGAGAACATTAAGTACGTAGCAGGAAGAGGTAGCTAAGGGTTGCAGGGGTGGCCAGTAGCAGAAGTATGGCAGTATAGTAAGATTAAACGAGAACTTACCAGTTCGAAGGTTGATCTTTATTTTATGAGGAGTTGCGATGAGGGATTTCGTGAAGAACCCGCCAGCACGCATGCGCGACATTCTTCAAAGCAGCGGTGTGGAATCACAGAACCAACAAACAGAGAAATGACTTGTTATAGTAAGATTGAAGAGACTCTAATTACCAGTTGACTTTATGATCGAGGGTTGGGAGCGGAGGGCACGAAATCCCTCATCGCAACTCCTCATAAAATAAAGATCAACCTTCGAACTGATAAGTTCTCGTTTAATCTTACTATTTCATTTCGGAGTCACGTGAGTGACTTCGTGAAGACTTCAAAGCTCTGTGATTCCATGCCCTGGACAACGTCCATGCTGTCACACACCACTTATAAGGATGGATAGGAGTAATCAACTTTCCAGACTGTACTGAAAAAATAATAATAATATTTATTAACAACAACAAACAAAGGAAAAAAACCCCTCACTGGGGGACATCTGTATGCTCTTGACCCGCATTTAGCACGGCCTCTGCGAACAATACAGGAGTGGCAACAGGTTTATTGTAAAACCGTTGGAAGGTGGCTTCGTTCGCCCATCCCGCTGTGGCAAGAATATGATCCATGGGCACCTCCATGACCCTTGTCGCCGATGTCGATGCAGCCCTGGTGGAATGGGATTTAAAGACATTAGTGTCAATACCTGCCTCATACAAGACAATCCTGAGCCATCTGGAGATCGTCTGTACCGTCACTCTATGGTGAGGTTTCTTGCGGCTGATGAGTAGGTATTTTTCCATTCCTCTTAATTTCCTCGTCACTTTGATATAGTGGTGGATATGGGTGGCTAAACATAGCCTTGCATCAGCGGGGTATGCTGGAAACTTCAGCTGCAGCCCTGTGAATCCAGGTCTATGCTGCTTGAGTAATTCATCTATAAAGAAGATTACTTCGCCAGGGGTAGAGATCATCCTGTCGATCTTGACCTTGTGGAGTGTCTATACCCTTTGCGCTGAAGTCAGTGCCAATAACATCACCAGCTTCAGGGTGAGTTTGTCCAATTCAAGCCCTTCCATGGGCGACCACGTCCTGAGCAGGGTTAATACTCCCCCAACATCCCAGGTGATGTTGTAACGAGGTCTAGGCGGATTGGAATTAAATATTCCCCGCATGAGTTTGGACACCAGCTTGATGGATCCTACCTCAATATCGAGGTAGAATGATAGCGCACTCCTGGCGCTGTTGATGGCACTGTAGCTGAGGTGTTCGTCATGATGCAACCCCGCCAGGAATTCCAGCACATCGGTGATAGTAACGGAGTCGTATGCAATGTGGGAGCGGCCGCAGTAAGTTTCCCATTTCCGGATATGTGTAAGATATTGCCGCCTGGTGGACTCCCGGCATGACGCTCCAATGGTATCCATAGTTCTTGATGATAGGCCATACCGCAGTAATGGCCTGTTCAGAACCTGCAAGCCAATAACTTTAGGTGACTGTGGCAGGGATGTGGTTCCCCTGAGACAGGGTTCGTCACCAGTTGTGGGCAACCCTCTAAGAGGACCCATGGTTGACTGATCATATCATGGACCACCGGATACCATGGCTGCGTAGGCCAGTCGGGTATGATAAGAATGCCTTTAGCAGCATCTGACTGTATTTTCTGCAATACCCGACTGATGAGGCAAAATGGAGGAAATGCATAGAAAAACCATTTCGCCCAATCTAGCGAGAACGCGTCCATCGCCATTGCCCCAGTATCTGGCTCCCATGATACGTATGTTGGTACCTGATGGTTCAACCGTGACGCAAAAAGGTCAATATCCGGTTTACCAAATTTGGCTGTAACTTTAGCGAATATTTGGGGATTTAACATCCACTCGATGTTGTCATTGAATTTGCGTTACCTGGTATCCGCCACTGTATTGAGCTTACCTGGTAAATAGGTAGCTGAAATCCAAATATTCCGTCGAATACACCAGAGCCAAATTGTATTTGCCAATTCATCACATGAAATTGACCTGGTACCGCCCATATGATTTAGATATGCCACCGCAGTGGTATTATCTATTTGGAGACGGACATGAGTGTCAGTAAGGGTTGAACAATAAGCTCGAAGTCCGTGAAATGCTCCAAGCATCTCCAAATAGTTTATCCCTTGTGACAACAACAGTGTAAATTCAAGGGTGTCCCATCTGCCTCCACAACTAGAGTAGTTGTCCGTGGCTCCCCAGCCATGGGAGCTTGCGTCTGTTTGTAAGTATACCATCGGATTGGGCAAAATGATGGGCTTAAATGAGTCATGGATATTGTCAATCCACCATTGTAACTCCATTTTTGCCTTGAGAGGCAGCTGCATAGGTCTATCGAAAAGTCCAGCGTTCAGTTTTAACGCTGAAATCTTGGCTCTCTGCAAATTTTGATAATGCAAAGGTCCGTATTGGGCAGCTGGAAAAACTGCTACGACTTTCCCAATCACCTTAGCAGTTTGTATAATTGATGGTATACTGGCGCAGACTAGATTCTTACATGCTTGAATAACATCCCCAACTTTGTTGGCTGGTATGGTGGCCATCATGCGATAGGAATCCACCGTGAATCCCAGATAATCCATGACCTGTGAAGGGCAGAACTTTGATTTATCTGGATGGATAATGAATCCCACTTTTTGAAAAATTTCCACGGTGGCTGAAACTGCCAATTCCGCTGATTCCAGAGTGTTCCCAATAATTAGGATATCATCCAGATAGGCCATGACCATGTGATTTTGTCTCCGTGTAGCCAATACTGGTTGAGCAATTTAGTAAATAATCTGGGGGCTGTGGTAAACCCATTTGGCAAAGCTTTGTATTGCCAGAGCTGATCCATCCAGGTAAACTTCAAGAACTTCCTGTGGTGTTTCTGAATGGATACTGAATAGTATGCATCCTTTAAATCAATGCATGCCATAAAGCAGCCCTCAGAAATCAAAGATTTGGCTGTTTCGAACGTGTCCATTTTGAAATGGGTATATTTTACAAAAGTATTCAAATGGGTCAGATCTATAATAACCCGACATCCTCCATCCTTCTTGGTTTTTGTAAATATGTTAGATACAAATTCAATTGGTTCGTGTATAGTTCTTTCTATCACGCCTTTTTCTTGTAGCCTCAAGATTTCAGCATAGCCTACTGCCGTTTCCTTGCTGGACAGTGTAAATTTACGATTTGGCATATGCTGGGGTGGCGGGATTTGACCATTGATGAATTCAATCTCATGGCCTTGAATACTTTGTAAGATAAACTCATCAGAAGTGATGGTTTCCCATGCCTCCTTAAAGAACCGTAGTCTACCACCAACATGTGAAGTTAGACATGCAAGTGCATGAAATCCAGACCGCCTTACCTTCATGGTTATCGGCAGTCCCTGATATGTTTGGCGGGACGTGGAGGTGCTGGGTTGTGTTGATAATGCGGTGTCCGCATTTTCCATGCTGGCCGCTGGGGGCCTAGCCCTAAAAAAGGCCTGGGCTGTTGAGGCTGCTGATATTGTGGCGGTGCTGGAGCGTAGGTCCTTGCTGGCCTAATGGCTGGACCTCGTGGCCTGAAGAATGGTACTTTCCTGGCCGGCTGCCTGGTCGAGATATGTGATCTCATGAGACCCACCGTTTTTGCATGGTCATCCAATTCCTTGACCTGCTTCGGGAGGTCCTCCCCGAACAACTGTCTGGGTGGCGGCGTAGGGGGTGCTCTGCATAGTCCCGCAAATTTGGGGTTCAATGTGGGTTTTATAATGCTCTTCCTGAATGCATTAATTTCGTACTGTGTATTACACAGTAGTGCCAGAGCATCCTCTTGCTCGGTGTTCAGATCCACCCCGTCCACCGACCTTGCGAAAGCGGTAATCCCAGCAGTGAGCAGCTTCAGGATCCTTTGCAACTTCATCTCCTGAGTTCTGATGCCTGGGCTAATGTTGCCCCAAATCGGCGTATTTACGATAGGCACATTGAGGGAGTTGCAATTTCCTGGTGCCTTGTGCCTATTCATGGCCTCCGCAAGGACCTGCTCTTGAAGCTGATGGTTCGTGAGGAAGTCAACGGTAGCAGCCAGTTTGGAGTTGAGGGATTGTCCTGATGATTCTGGTAGTGCAAATTTAGTTGCCGCGTCCAGGAGCTCCTCCTGAGGGACCTCAGATGTAGTCGGTGCATGGACCAAGATGTCCTCATCTTCCGGCTGTCTCATGCTTCCCGTTGACGACGGGGATATATCCATGTGTCCCCTGGAACCAAATGTTTCCCGCCTCTGGTTTTGCTGCAGGATAAGTTCCAACATCCTCTCCATCCTGTCAATTCGCCCTTCGCCATGCGAACCCGGGCGGTCGGAGTCCTCATGTCCAAAGGAACTCCTGAGGCTCCTGTCATCGGCCCGTACCTCGTCGAGGTAATCTCTGTGCCGGAAGGAAATGTCGCTACCAGCCACCTCAGCGAAACTGAGCGATTCCTGCGCGGATCTGCTCAAACTCCTCCTTTTGGCGGAGCTCGATCCCGCTGCCTCCAAGGGCAAATACAGTGAGAGGTCGGCACCCAACGCCGCGGCGTGGTGACCCGACATCCGCGCGGGCTTGCCGACTGTCCTGATCCTGGACCCAGACGGCGTACGGTCCCGTCCTACCGCCAACGGGGGACATGGAGACCGTGGCGAGACTCCACCTGTGCGACTCTTCCTGGTCCTGCTGGTTGGTGAGTCCACACTGGCCCTCTCAGGTCTGCCAGTGGACTTGAGACCCGCCAATCCACCAGTCCGCAATCTAGCGGCCTTTGGTGATACCTCCGCCCGCGAAGGGCTAGGTAGACGGGCTCTATCCCTGGCTCTTCTGCGAGGGCTCAGGGAGAAGGGCCGTGCGGCAGCATGTGAACCCTGTTTGCCCGGGTTGACCAACGGTGACGATTGGTGACAAAGAGATGGAGTCAGGGTCAGCCTGCTCCGGCGCTGTACCGAAGTCCTGCTCTGCGGGACTCTCGCTAGAGCTAAGGTGTGTCGGTGGGTCGGGTCCTGTGACGACAGGGCTCCCTGACTTCCGCGCCTTTTTCCCGGCCCGACTCACGGGTGCAGCCGTTGAGGAGGGCTCCGGGATAGGTGGCCGGCGACTCCTTACGGATGTCCTGCGGCCCTTACTCCTTCTATCCATGTTCCTTTTGGAGAGAAACACACACTCAACACAACAAGAACAACCAACTGAAGGTTGCCTATACTTACCTGAGTGGCCCTTATGAAGGGCTGGTGGTGAGCCGCGCTCCACCTCCAGCCGTCGACTGCAATGCGTTGCGACGATATGTCGCGCATGCGTGCTGGCGGGTTCTTCACGAAGTCACTCACGTGACTCCGAAATGAAATACTCTTGAATTTACGGTATGAATGTTTTTGGATGCCATGGTGAACATTTTTCATGATTTGCTTAATCTCCTCTTCTCTTGGAGGGAACCATATAGGAGAGAATCCAAGTAGATTAATGTTGGAACTCAAAATTAGCACCCTCAAAAGAGCTGGAGTCTTTTAATCAATCGAAGGAATTGATTACATTTGATCACTTATATTAAAAAGACATTGTAAGAGATAAAATTAATGTTGTGTTTTTCACGTTGTCTGTTAATTTATTTTTTTGCACTTTGCTGTCCTCAAAATGGCAGCTTAATTTCGTACATTTTAAAGCTGCAAAGTATCACAGATTAATTTTTTTTACTCTTGTTTCTCCGATTCCTACCTTGATCGCTTACTGCTTGGGTGGAAAAGTATCAACTTCCAGAATTGGATACAGCATTATCTCAAAGAGTTACCAGTTTCGTCTCCTGGCTTCGCGATAGTAGACCGTTTCTATCCGTTCTTTATGTGGTGAAGTGAGTATGAGACATTATGTTGACTTGGTGGTAAAATAAATCTTCAAATAAAGCTGTAAATACTTACACTTGTGTTGCGAAGAAAAGAGCACTCAGATTCTGGGCTGTCACGGTGGCGCAGTGGTAGAGTTGCTGCCTTACAGCGAATGCAGCGCCGGAGACCCGGGTTCGATCCTGACTATGGGTGCTGTCTGTACGGAGTTCGTACGTTTTCCCCGTGGGTTTTCTCCCGAGATCTTCGGTTTCCTCCCGCACTCCAAAGACGTAGAGGTTTGTAAGTTAATTGGCTTGGGTAAATGTAAACATTGTCCCTGGTGGGTGCAGGTTTAGTGTTAACATGTGGGGATCGCTGGTCTGCGCGGACCCGGTGGGCTGAAGGTCCTATTTCCACGCTGTATCTCTAAACTAAAATTTGGCTGTTAAAAACCGTAAATTTTCGCTAGTGTACGGAATGATCACTGATCAGCGCAGATTCAATAGACAATAGGTGCAGGAGTAGGCCATTCGGCCCTTCGAGCCAGCGCCGCCATTCAATGTGATCGTGGCTGATCATCCCCAATCAGTACCCCGTTCCTGCCTTCTCCCCATATCCCCTGACTCCGCTATCTTTAAGAGCACTATCTAGCTCTCTCTTGAAAGTATCCTTGAGGGAACCGGCCTCCACCGCCCTCTGAGGCAGAGAATTCCACAGACTCACAACTCTCTGTGTGAAAACGTGTTTCCTCATCTCCATTCTAAATCGCTTACCCCTTATTCTTAAACCGCGGTCCCTGGTTCTGGACTCCCCCAACATCAGGAACATGTTTCCTGTCTCTAGCGTGTCCAAACCCTTAATAATCTTTGATGTTTCAATAAGATCCCCTCTCGTCCTTCTAAATTCCAGAGTATACAAGCCCAGCCGCTCCATTCTCTCAGTATGTGACAGTACCGCCATCCCGGGAATTAACCTTGTAAACCTACGTTGCACTCCCTCAATACCAACAATGTCCTTCCTCAAATTTGGAGACCAAAACAGCAGGTGTGGTCTCAAAAGGGCCCTGTACAACAGCAGAAGGACATATTTCCTATACTCAACTCTTGTTATGAAGGCCAACATCCCATTCACTTTCTTCACTGCCTGCTGTACCTGCATGCTTACTTTCATTGACTGATGTACAAGGACCCCCAGATCCCGTTGTATTTCACCTTTTTTCAACTTGATCCCATTTAGATAGTAATCTGCCTTCCTGTTGTTGCTACCAAAGTGGATAAGCTCACATTTATCCACATTAAACTGCATCTGCCATGCATCTGCCCACTCCCCCAACCTGTCCAAGTCACCCTACATTCTCATAGCATCCTCCTCACAGTTCACACTGCCACCCAGCTTTGTATCATCTGCAAATTTGCTAATGTTACTTGTAATCCCTTCGTCTAAATCATTATATATTGTAAATAGCTGCGGTCCCAGCACCGAGCCTTGCAGTACCCCACTAGTCACTGCCTGCCATTCTGAAAGGGACCCATTAATCCCTACTCTTTGTTTCATGTCTGCCAACCAATTTTCTATCCATGTCAGCACTCTACCCCCAATACCATGTGCCCTAATTTTGCCCGACTAATTTCCTATGCGTGACCTTGTCAAATGCTTTCTGAAAGTCCAAGGACACTACATCCACTGGCTCTCCCTTGTCTATTTATCTAGTTACGGTCTCAAAAAAATTCCAGAAGATTAGTCAAGCATGATATCCCCTTCGTAAATCCATGCTGACTCGGACCGATCCTGTCACTTCATCTAAATGTGGCGCTATTTCACCTTTTATGATTGACTCCAGCATCTTCCCCACCACCGATGTGAGGCTAACAGGTCTGGTGGGCCGAATGGCTTGTTTCCATGCTGTATCTCTAAACTAAACAAGCTGCACCAGCATTTAATCTCATATGGGTGAATCATAAATCCTTAAATATAACATAAATTTTGCATGAAGTGAATCTTTATCTAGACATTCATTACTATGTCAGATTAGGCCATGTTTCTTGATGTAAGTCCAGATCTCTGGCTCTGGTGCTGGCTCAAGCAAGCCAACAAACATAGAAACATAGAAAATAAGGTGCAGGAGGCCATTCGGCCCTTTGAGGCAGCACCGCCATTCATTGTGATCATGGCTGATCGTCCCCAATCAATAACCCGTGCCTCTCTTCTCCCCATATCCCTTGATTCCACTAGCCCCATGAGCTCTATCTAACTCTCTCTTAAATCCATCCAGTGATTTGGCCTCCACTGCCCTCTGTGGCAGGGAATTCCACAAATTCACAACTCTCTGGGTGAAAACGTTTTTTCTCACAGTCTTAAATGGCCTCCCCTTTATTCTAAGACTGTGGCCCCTGGCTGTGGACTCGCCCAACATTCGGAACATTATTCCTGCATTTAGCTGGTCCAGTCCTTTTATAATTGTATATGTTTCTATAAGATTACCCCTCATCCTTCTAAACTCCAGTGAATACAAGCCTAGTCTTTTCAATCTTTCCTCATATGACAGTCCCGCCATCCCAGGGATCAATCTCGTGAACCTACGCCGCACTGCCCCAATCACAAGGATGTCCTTCCTCAAATGAGGAGACCAAAACTGTACACAATACTCCAGATGTGGTCTTACCAGAGCCATATGCAACTGCAGAAGAACCTCTTTACTCCTATACTGAAATCCTCTTGTTATGAAGGCCAACATTCCATTAGCTTTCTTCACTGCCTGCTGTACCTGCACGCCAACTTTCAGTGACCGGTGTACAAGGACACCCAGGTTTTGCTGCACCTCCCCCTTACCAAACCTAACTCCCATTAATAATCTGCCCCCTTGTTTTTGCCACCAAAGTGGATAACCTCACATTTATCTATATTATACTGCATCTACCACGCATCTGCCCACTCACTTTCCACAAAGTCACTTGTGTTGTCCATTGCTCCTGCCCTACACAAAGTCTAATGGAATAACACGGGCTTTCCTGTTCTCAGACTGGGCAATCTGTGTATTGAGCAATTGAAGTAATATGTGAACTGAGTTAATTGTCTTTAAATGAAGATGAGTCTATTTGTGTTTTAGTTTTAAATTTTTATATTTAGTTTTCTGCATATTTTTGATGGTTCTCAAGCGGTTTAGTTTAGAGATACAGCGGCGAAACACCGAGTCCGCACCGACCAGCGATCCCCGCACATTAACACTATCCTACACTTTGGCGTGTGGGAGGAAACCGAAGCTCTCGGAGAAAACCCACGCTGGTCACAGGGAGAAGGTACAGACAGCACCCGTAGTCAAGATTGTGCGCGGGCCTCCAGCACTGTAAGGCAGCAACTCTACCGCTGCACCACAGTGTCGTTGTTGAATCTTTGTGGATGTTAATGACAGTCGCAAACATTCACTTTCAGTAATAGCTTTGCGAGCTTGTGGCAGAGCTTCACAGCTGTCAAAGGCATTCTGTGTGCAATCATTCATATGCCGGAAGCCTTATTTTCGCACAGATCCACAGAGGTTTATTCAGAGCTATCCATCTTGCAGAAGAATCTGCAAAGGGAAACATGTAATGGGCTCAGGGCCTCACTGGAAGAAACAGGATAGTCTGAGGACCGGCTATCGTGTTGTCATCAGTCGATCTGCTGTCTGTTTAATTGATGTTGTGTCTCTGATTTATGTTAAAAATGTGCTTGCGGAGTTTAATAAACTGAGTGTTTGTTTAATGTTAACAGGGATGATGCTCCTTTCAAAACAAACTTTTTTCAGCAGTTAGTGGAGGACAGAACCGAATCCGCGTTATCATACTATGAGTTTCTTCTTCACATTCAGCAACAAATCTGCAAGTAACAGTTATGGCTCACGAGTTGGAACTAAACAACGATCACCTTGGTTTTTTTTTGGGGGGGGGGAGGGTTGGGACACTAATGTCATCTGAAGCAGAATTACATTCACCTCGGAGAGTGGATTTTGCAATGGGCTACAAAGACGTGGATATTTTCAAACAGTGTTTCAATCCTGATTAGTTTTACCTTGACAGTAGGAATATGAAAAGCTGGTGCATAAAAATTGGTAAACCCGCCGAATAAATTCTTGAAGTTATACACTGTAACGTATACGTCTGCTGTACAATGAAGTTTAAGATGCCATTGTTATTGTAGAATTATAATAATGGCATGAAGGTATGGGCTTGAATGTTTTATTCTAGATGGAGCAGGAGCTTGGAGGCCTTGTTACCTAACACAACAAATTATTTATTGCCACGTCGAAGCCTCTGTTTACAGATTTGTTCATTTTGGTCCGATTAATTTTTCCAGTATGTAATGTATCAGTGTATATGTTGATTTTTTTTTTTCATTGGTGATGGCAGTGTGTAGAAGCAATAACTGTAAATGTAAGAAATTCTATTTGGACGTGTAAGAAGGAACTACAGATGCTGGTGCAAACCAAAGGTAGATACAAAAAGCTGGAGTAACTCAGCGGGACAGGCAGCATCTCTGGAGAGAAGGAATGAATGGGTCGAGTCGAGGCCCTTCTCCAATCTGAAGAAAGGTCTCGACCCGGGACGTCATTCCTTCAGATTGAAGAAGGGTCTCGACCCGAGACGTCACCCATTCCTTCTCTCCAGAGTTGCTGCTTGTCCCGCTGAGTCACTCCAGCTTTTTGTGTCTTAATTTCTATAGGACGGCTGGCAAATGCAGTCTGCATTAAGATCACCTGCGGGCCTGTTGAATGTGGTCTTGAAGTACACATTATAAAATTCTGTGTTTATAGAAAAAATAATTTTGTAATGTACAAGAAATATCGACCTAATATATGGTTGCATTAAAAGGGAAAGAAAATACTGTGTGCAACGGTGTTGAATGTTTTGTGATCAAATTCCTCCTGGCCTATTCCTGGACCATTCATGACTTGTGGATCTGAATGCTGGTGTTCCGTGCTGTCTTTCAGGTCCAACTGCAGGCCGCTGTCACATTTTTAAAGTATCATTCTTTACTTTATAATTTTGCTTTGCATCTTTGCGTGGAATTAAAAGTGCTCTCATGGGTTTTCATTCTCCTCATGTGCTTGTATTTCAAGCTTGTAAGACTAGGGCTGATGTAGTGGGCAGGTCATTTTAAAATCCTCTTCCTTGTCCTATCAGCAGTCCAACATGATGGTCGGCTGAAGTCTCGAGGGAACAACATGGATGTGTGCCATGACTATGTAGCTAAGTAAATATATATGTGATGCAAAGGGAGGTTTAGAGCACTAACATATTAATAAATAACTCCCCGAACGTCAAGCTGTAAGACCTGGTGTTTCCCTTAGAAGTAAGTACAATAGTGTGGTACTTGAGTACCTAATACATACATACATATTTCCATTCTTGTACAACTTTGTATTTTTGATTTAATAATAAAAGAACAGTGAGAGAATAAAGAAATGAAGAGTGTCGGAATAGATAGACAAGCGAGTAGAAACAGATAGCAAAAAAAATAAAGGACAGAGATGAGAAGCTGAAAAGATTGAAATAGAAGGAGAAAGTAAAGAAAAGAGAGATTAGGAGAGATCTACCTATTTCATATTTTTGCCCATCCGTTACCCGGTTCTAAACCATTTAATTTCTACGGCTATGTTATGTTCCACCATATGCTTGTAAAAAGTTGATAAAAGGAGACCAAGTCTTTAAGAATTTTTTTAGGTCAGGAAAAAACAAACGAGAACAAAATAACCTTCCAGTTGTTCCACGTCAATGAATGACGCGTTGCCACACTTGAGCCACGGATGAGGAACAGTGCAAAGAGGATGTGGTATAATACCGCTCGTCTGAATTTGTCTGGCCATACAATGTCAAATTAAATACGTTCGTCAATAGAAGCAACTATGGAAAACAATGAAGGTAGACAAAAATGCTGGAGAAACTCAGCGGGAGAGGCAGCATCTCGACTATTTCCTTCGCTCCATAGATGCTGCCTCGCCCGCTGAGTTTCTCCAGCATTTTTGTCTTCCTTCGGTTTTCCAGCATCTGCAGTTCCTTCTTAAACATAGAAAACGATGAGATTATTAAACAGGAATTTTGTAGTTCCATAGTTTTAAAGCTTTCCAAAGATGCTTCCCACCAAACGTCAAGGGCATGGGTACTCAGTCAATAGATATCCGAGGAAGTGTCCATTAATGAAGCATCAGTTGCTCAGGACGGACTATATAGTAGGGTTAAGTACACCAGTACAGTCAAACTAAATAGCTATGAGTGACAGTGGAAAACATTTAATGCCATGGCTTGTATCTCCTCAAAATAAAATCTCTAAATATTGATTAAATATTTTGTTATTTGTCTGCATTATTTACAACGGATCCATTATGTTCCTGTCTCATACTGTATATGATGTTCGGTTTGCTCTTTTATGCCTCTGAAACGGTGTTCTGATGCAAATTATTTTAATAGACTGATGTTACGAGATATTCTTGATAATTAAATATTTTCAAAGACATTTGGAGTTGGTGTTTGGCTTCAAGTGTATCACTGAAATCGCCTGCCCATTGTCTCAGAGGGCGGTGGAGGCCGGTTCTCTGGATGCTTTCAAGAGAGAGCTAGATAGGGCTCTTAAAAATAGCGGAGTCAGGGGATATGGGGAGAAGGCAGGAACGGGGTACTGATTGGGGATGATCAGCCATGATCACATTGAATGGCGGTGCTGGCTCGAAGGGCCGAATGGCCTACTCCTGCACCTATTGTCTATTGTCTATTGTTATTGTCTGCTGCAGGTCTTCATTCTGACACAAGCTATTTGTTTTTTAATTTAGCTACAAAAAGGGACATTCTTCCTATTGGATCCATTCTGGCTCCCATGACAAATCCCCAGTTGTCCCATTTCCCCTTCTGTTGTACTTCTGCGAGTTGTTCTCTCGTGCACAGAGTCGTTGCACACATCCATTGTGAACTCTGTGACTCCTTGCCGTTAACCAACGCCACGTGGTCATTTATGGTAGCCAATACCTCTTTGTGGGAGGAAACTGGAGACTTCAGGAAGCCAATGAGATCACGAAGAGAATGCAAATGACCCGCATTCTCCAGTAGAACGTGGTCTTTGCCTAACTGAGGCCATAGGAATAACAGCCGTGTTTTCATTCTTTTGTGTCTCATTGTAACTCGTTTTCACCTAGTCCACAGCTAACAATGGCCTGTTTCCTTTATCATCGGTACTTTCTTTGCATATCTTTCATTCATTTGTTCCATGCCCATCTATATCACCGTCCATATATCTTGTTTCCCTTTCCCTTGACTCTCCGTCTGAAGAAAGGTCTTGATTTTAATTAGTCCACATCAGTGGACACATACTGCATCAGGCATAATCTTTGCCAGTTTTTGTGTGGTCTTAAACTTACTAATCAGCCCTCCTGCACTTTCATCCAAATCATCACAAACAACGAGGTGGGAGATTGCAACCTTCACGTGGTCAACCCTGTGTCGACGAATGCAATCAACCCGGCGTGCACAATCAAATAAGATCAAACAGAACAAGTTGTCTTACAACTTTAGGCTGTGCACGCCACACGCAAGAAGAAAAAGATCACAAAGAACTGTGCCCTTAGCACTGAACCCTGTGAAACGGCACTGGTCAGGCCTCAAGTCAGAAGTGCATCCTCTATCACTAACCTCTAACTTCTATGTCCAAGGCAATTTTTGCATCCAATCTACCATGGATCCATGTTCCTTAATCTTCTCGATCAGCCTTCCATGAGGGACCTGGTCAAATGCTATGTCCATGTACACACAGCATCCACTCCTCTGCTTTCACCAATCATCCTTGTCACCGCCTCAAAAAACTAAAGTTCATAAGACCTCTCCTGAACAAAGCCAAGCAGCGTATCCCAAATAGATGTATGCTTTTTCAGACGTGAATACATCATTTCTCCACGAATCTTCTCCAATAATTTCCCTACTACAGATGTAAGGTTCATCAGCCAATAATGTTCTGCTTTGTCCCTATTGCCCTTCTTAAACAAAGGTTATTTTCCAGTCCTCTGGGACCTCGCCTGTGGCTAAAGATCAGACTTTGACTTTTGTTAAGGACCCAGCAATCTCGTCTCTTGCCTCCTAACCTGGGATAGTTCCTATCACACTGGGATACGTCCACTTTATACTCTTTCACACACCCAACCCTCCTCATTGATGTCAACATGCACTTGGACAGGGGTCTCCAAACTATGGCCCGTGGGCCACATTGGCCCGCCACAAGATTTTATCCGGCCCGCAGCAAGCTTGTAATATGTTCCGAGCAGCGGGCTATTCAGCGGGTTTTGTGGTAGTGCGGGAACTTACGTGTCAGTTTACCGCAGGCTATCAAGTTGAGGGTTTGTGTGACAGGTTACCGTTAGTTGTATGTGACTAATACCCAGGGTTGCCGGAAGACCCATCACCACTGACGTTCCCTGTGTGGGGGGGGTGGGGGGGGGGAATGCACTAAGACCCAGCAGAGTCAGACCATGTGCTGTCTGCATGCTGGAGGTTGTGGGCCTGGTGTTGAGCCTGGAACTCTGGTGAGGTGACGGCTCTGGCCCCCTGGTGGCTGGTGGAGAGGCGAGGGGCGGCAGAGTCGCTGCTGGAGGCCCGTGGGGGGCTGGAGTAGAGATACGGGTCGGCGGCAGCAGCAGCATCGGTGGACCCGGGAACACTGAAGATCGGCAACAGTGGCGGTGGCCCCAGTGAGTGAGTGGGTGAGTGTGTGTGAATGTGTATGAGTGTGTGTGTGTGTGTGTGAGTGAATGTGTGTGTGAGTGTGGGTGTGTGAATGTGTGGGTGTGTAAGTGTGTGAATGTGTGCGTGAATGTGTATGGGTGTGAATGAGTGTGTGTGGGTGTGTAAGTGAGTGTGTGAGTGAGTGTGTGGATGTGTGAGCGTTTGCGTGAGTGCGTGTGTGTGAATGAGCGTGTGAGTGCGTGAATGTGTGTGTCAGTGTGTGAATGAGTGTGTGAGCGAGTGCATGTGTGTGTGAGTGTGTGTACGGCCCGCAAAAATGTGCCAAATATATAATATGGTCCTAATTGGCCAACCCCTTATTCTTAAACTGTAACCCCTGGTTCTGGACTCCCCCAACATTGGGAACATTTTTCCTGAATAGGTGACGTTTGGGGTCTGAAGAAGGGCCTCGACCCGAAACGTCACCTATTTCTTTTCACGAGTCAAAGAGTGTTTTATTGTCATATGTCCCAGATAGGACAATTAAATCCTTGCTTGTTTCAGCACAACAGAATATGCAAACCAAGTACATAACAGAGATGTTGCCTGACCCGCTGAATTACTCCAGTATTTTGTGTCTATACACAAAATATTCCCCACGTGGCTTCACCAGTGTTTGGTAAGGCTGTATCAGAACTTTCTTGCCCTTATACTCAATGCCTCAGCAAATGGACGTTGGCATCTGATATACCTCTTTCCCATTCTGTGCTGCTACAGGCAGGGATTTGTACCCAAGGTCCCTACCCTAATATGATCTCCCAAAATGCTTATCAGATCGAATTCCACCTGCCATTACTCTGACTGATTTACCAGTTTATCAATATCTTTCCGTAACATGAGACTATGCCTAGAACTGTCAGCATAAATTACAAATCTGCGGCCTCGATATCAATATCCCTTGCACTCAATGATTCGACCGTTGGGTTGGTCATTTCTGCCTCGCTCTAGACTCAGCAAACAGAACATGAACTTCACAGCAAAGGATTAACAGCCGATCAGGTTTCAACTCAAGGATGTTCTCAAAGTCTCCTCCAAAACGTGCAATGTCCTCGCCAGTACAGGGGAATTCCAGGCCCATGACTGCTCCAAATGGAACGTCGGGAAAGGAATTGCGCATCTTGAGTATCCTCATCGGAAGCCCATCCGTGTCCTTTGAGAGTGTTGTGCTGTACCCCTGTAATGTAAGGGTTAAACGGACTGTGAGCTAAAATGGAGTTGTCAGCTAAATTTGCAGCTCAGCATTTCAAACCCTGCTTAGGAAAACAAGCGGATGGTTTCGAAGAATGCTTGGGCTGATTCAATGGGACCAGTAGATCATGAGGACACCTGTGAGGTCACTGACATCAGCTTTGCTTTCCCACAGACTTCCGAGACTAGCTCGGTGTCTGATAGGCCACATAACTCACGCCATTATGGTACCAAGGTGGATAGCTAGCTTGTCACATTATCACCTGCTGTTCTTGGAGTTACAATTATTACATGCTTCTACCATGAGAGCATGAGCTTCATCTTCGGGGAGAGAAAAGTCTTCACTAAAGGGGGAAGAGGGAGAGAGAGGAAGAGCTTGGGCCATGGTGTGTGCTGGTGCCGGCCAATGCACACAGGAGACTCGAATACGCAGAGGGGCAGAAGAGTTATTTTGTATTGGTTCTTTATTGATAGTTCTTCTGTGTTTCACTTGTGTTTTTGCTTTGATAAATAGTCGTTTGTGCTCTTCACCACGTGCTTCCTCCATTCATTGACCCAAATCCTTTTTTAATATATATTTTTTTTTATTAGAGTAGGTAAGCAGTACATTAGCAAACACATATTATGATAGTAATATAGACATATTATGAATCATTTAAGAGTCAAGAGTCAAAAGAGTTTATTGTCATGTGTCCCTGACAGGACAATGAAAATCTTTCTTTGCATAGCACAACAGAACATAGAAGGCCTTGACTACAATTCTATACATAAATACACCCATGACTTAATAAATTACTAAAGTGCAAATAACAGATGGAGGGATATTAATGTTCAGAGTTCCGAGCCAAATTTAATAGCCTGATGGCTGTGGGGAAGTAGCTATTCCTAAACCAAGTTGTTGCAGTCTTCAGGCTCCTGTACCTTCTACCCGAAGGTAGCAGGGAGATGAGTGTGTGGCCAGGGTGGTGTGGGTCCTTGATGATGCTGCCAGCCTTTTTGAGGCAGCGACTGTGATAAATCCCCTCGATGGAAGGAAGGTCAGAGCCGATGATGGACTGGGCAGCGTTTACTTTTTGTAGTCTTTTCCTCTCCAGGGCGCTCAAGTTGCCGAACCAAGCCACGATGCAACCAGTCGGCAAGCTCTCTACTGTACACCTGTAGAAGTTAGAGAGAGTCCTCCTTGACAGACCAACTCTCCGTAATCTTCTCAGGAAGTAGAGGCGCTGATGAGCTTTCTTAATAATTGCATCTGTGTTCTCGGACCAGGAAAGATCTTCACAGATGTGCACGCCCAGGAATTTGAAGCTCTTGACCCTTTCAACCATCGACCCGTTGATATAAACAGGACTGTGGGTCCCCATCCTACTCCTTCCAAAGTCCACAATCAGTTCCTTGGTTTTGCTGGTGTTGAGGGCCAGGTTGTTGTGTTGGCACCATATGAACAGTTGCTCGATCTCTCTTCTATACTCGGACTCATCCCCATCAGTGATACGTCCCACAACAGTGGTGTCGTCAGCGAACTTGATGATGGAGTTCGCGCTATGACCGGCTACGCAGTCATGAGTATAGAGTGAGTACAGCAGGGAGTTGAGCTCGCAGCCCTGAGGTGCTCCCGTGCTGATTGTTATCGAGTCTGACACATTTCCACCAATACAAACAGACTGTGGTCTGTGGATGAGGAAGTCGAGGATCCAATTGCAGAGGGATGCGCAAAGACCCAGTTCTGCGAGTTTGGTAACCAGCTTGGAGGGGATGATTGTGTTAAATGCCGAGCTGTAGTCAATGAATAGCAGCCTGACATATGAGTTTTTGTTGTCCAAGTGGTCCAGAGCGGAGTGGAGGGCCAGCGAGATCGCGTCCACCGTTGATCTGTCGTGGCGGTAAGCGAGCTGCAGTGGGTCCAGGTTTTTGTCGAGGTAGAAGTTAATTTGCGCCATGATCAACCTCTCAAAGCATTCATCACCACAGGCGTTAGTAACACAGGTCGATAGTCATTGAGGCACGTCACCTTGCTCTTCTTGGGCACTGGTATTATTGATGCCCTTTTGAAGCAGGTGGGAACCTCAGACCTCAGAAGTGACAGGTTGAAAATGTCCATAAAAACTCCAGCCAGTTGGTCCGCACAGGTTTTTAGGACACGACCAGGTATACCATCAGGTCCAGACGCTTTTCGAGGGTTCACCCCTCTGAAGGATTTCCTGACGTTGGCCTCTGTGACTGAGACTGAAATACCACCACAGCGAATAGGGGCTCAGGAAGGCACATCGGTGTTCTCCCTATCACAGCGCGCGTAAAATGCATTGAGCTCATCAGGGAGTGATGTATCGCCGACATCCGAGCTGCCTCCTGGTTTCGCCCTGTAAGAGGTGATTGCATTCAGTCCCCGCCACAGCTGCCGAACATCTGTATCTAATAATTTTTTTTTAAAGAGAGAGAAACAGAGAGAAAAATAAAATATGTCAAAAAGAAATCATAAAGAATGGAATAATTTGCCATTCAATTTACCATTGACCAGAATCCTTGAATACTACATACATTTCATTGCAACCTCCCATTCCACACACTCATCTGCTCCCCATGACACACTACATGCCTCACCTGGGGTATACTCTGCATTTTCTAGATGGACACAAAATCCTATGGTGGCTTCATCCGTCATTTCGGAATGTACCAGGACTGGATGAAAGAAATCAGCCTTTTGTGATGAGGATAGACACAAAAAAGCTGGAGTAACTCAGCGGGACAGGCAGCATCTCCGGTGAGAAGGAACGGGTGACGTTTCGCGTCGAGACCCTTCTTCCGAACATGTCAGATGTGAACATGACAGATCAAAGCAGAAGTTCTTGGTTACTTGATCCTCCAAAATATTCCAACTGGAATTTAAACTGGAGGTGGTGAAGGGAGGGGTTTAGCCAGAGAGGGTTATTGGGAAGAAAGTGCCACTTTAAATTTAGTTGCATCTGGCTGGGCAACCGTGGCTTGGTGGAGATTATTCCATGCTTTAATAGTGCGTGGGAAGAACAAATTGCTGTACACATCTGTCTTTGAGGCTGGGACCACAAATTGGATCGAATGCCCTCGTCTGCTCCTAATTGGTTTGGGGTTGGTGTAGGTCTTGTGATCTATGTCTAGCTGACCATTTAACATTTTGTAAAAACAGGTCAAACGGTGAGCTTCACGTCTGTCTTGGAGAGGGTTCCACCCCGCCCAGAGAATTCATTAGTTTGGTGACACTCGCTTCTCTCTCGTAGGTGTTAGATCAAGTTGATCAAGAAATGTAGATTGGTTCAAGGTGACAAGGAGGCGTACAAACAGTAAAATTAATCAGGTGGACAGTGAAACTAGTCAGAGAACTAGGGTGGGGGAGGGACAGAGAGAGAGGGAAAGCAAGGGTTACTTGGTTAGAGAAATCAATATCATATTCATAGCTGAAGAAGTCTCGACCCGAAATGTCGCCTATCTCCTTCGCTCCTTAGATGCTGCTGCACCCGCTGAGTTTCTCCAGCTTTTTGTGTAACCCTCATATTCATACTGCTGAGTTGACCCGAAACATCACCACTTCCTTCTCTCCAGAGATGCTGCCTGTCCCGCTGATTTACTCCAACCTTTTGTGTCTATCTTCAGTTTAAACCAGCATCTGCTGTTCCTTCCCACACATTTTGTCTGCTTAAGATGGGGCCTGCATACTGAGCCCGACACTTATTCGATACAAAGCAAAACTAAAAAGCAGGTCAAGTAAATGTAACATACAAGTAGAAGCTGTCTGAAATACCCACCATGTCTGGCAGCGGCTGTGGAGAGGGAAACACAATTAGAGTTTTTGCTCTGTTTCAGTAAAATGTATGGTAATTCTGTAGAAGTTATCCAGGGAAATTGAGGGTTACACAAAAAGCTGGAGAAACTCAGCGGGTGCAGCAGCATCTATGGAGCGAAGGAGTTAGGCGACGTTTCGGGTCGAGACCCTTCTTCAGAAATTGAAGGATCAGGGAAATTGAGGATTGTTTGTTTGTCAATCATTTGTCTACTTTGCACTTCCACCCTGACTACATCTCTCTCTATGTGGGATAATTAACAGATGCCTCAGTCTATACATCTTATGTCTCGAACTGAAAAATAAATAAAAGAAACAATCCCTATACTTCTCAAAAAAATGCTGATCAACAATGGGTTCAAATCATTTTAGTTCAGGTAATTCAGGGGCGGCACGGTGGCGCAGCGGTAGAGTTGCTGCCTTACAGTGCTTTCAGCGCCCGAGTCCTGGGTTCGATCCCAACTATGGGTGGAGTATGGGGTTTGTACATTCTCCCCGTGTCCGTGTGGGTTTTCTCCGAGATCTTCAGTTTCCTCCCACACTCCAAAGATGTGCAGATTTGTAGGTTAATTGGCTCGGTCTAAATGTAAATTGTCCCTGTCTGGGGTAGTGTTAATATCCGGGGATCGCCGGTCAGCGCGGACCAGGTGGGCTGAAGGGCCAGTTTCCGAGCTGTATCTCAAGTCAAGTCAAGTTTATTAGTCACAGACACATACGGGATGTGCAGTGAAATGAAAAGTGGCCGTGCCTGCGGACTTTGTGCAAAAAACAAACAAACAAACAAACAACCAACATACTACAAACAGAATCACGTTCTTTTCCATAATAAAATATTGTGGACAGTATTGTGGTACAGTAACTGTAGTAGAGTTAGTCCCTGGTGAGATAGGAGTTTACAGCCCGAATGGCCTCTGGGAAGGAACTCCTTCTCATCCTGTCCGTTCTCACAGCATGGCAACGGAGGCGTTTGCCCGACCGTAAGAGCTGGAACAGTCCGTTGCAGGGGTGGGAGGGGTCTCCCATTATCTTATTGGCTCTGGAGTTGCAACTCCTGATGTATAGTTCCTGCAGAGGGGCGAGAGAAGTCCCCATAGTGCGTACGGCTGAACGCACTACTCTCTGCAGAGCCTTCTTGTCCTGGGCAGAGCAATTCCCAAACCAGATTGTAATGTTTCCGGACAAGATGCTTTCCACAGCCGCAGAGTAGAAGCACTGGAGGATCCTCGGAGACACTCTGAATTTCCTCAATTGCCCGAGGTGGTAAAGGCGCTGCGTTGCCTTACTCACGAGTGCTGCAGCGTGCGATGTCCATGTCAGATCCTCAGAGATGTGGACTCCCACGTATTTAAAACAGCTCACCCTATCCACAGTATCCCCATTTATCCTCAATTTATCCTCATTTATCTCAAGACCAAACTAATAGAGAAAAACAAATTACTACCAGGTTTCACATTTTGGGTCATTTATTTTCAAGCTTGAGACCAGCAGATTGAATAGTAAACCTAATTTTCTCTCTCTCTGACACTGAGAGCAAGCACAGGATTAAAACATATTTTATAACTGTAAGAAGTGCCTCCTTTCGACTGATGGTGGAAAAAATGATTGCACAGCACTACTTCAAATAGCAGAGATCCTCATTGCCGGCACATCATGCTGCTGCAAGCTTGCGGTGAGGAATTTGCTGCCGCGTTTATAGCTGTGTCTTGCCATCAAGAGCACTTTGTGTCCTGGATGTGCCTTGAAAGATGTTACATAAACACAAACCTTTCTTGTGATCCCTCTGCTGCCCACAGGGAATTAATTTAACATTATTGTTACTGCGAGCTCCGATTGACTTTTCGTCGGTGTTGGAATAACTCGTGCAGGGCAGCTGGGGGCAGAATGTGGGTTGGGGATGGGGGGCGGTTGCTGGTGACACGATATGCAGGGTGGGATGGGGCACTGGTGACAATATGAGCCATGAGAGGAATATTAAATTGAAAACTGTGAAATTATTTGCTTGCATACCTTGCCAAGGGCGCTTACAAAGTTACAAATCCCCTCCCCCTTTGCCCTTCGCCGCTTCCACTACCTCATGGCGGTCTCCCCCGCCAGCGCCGTGACCTCCTTTGTTCCTTCCCCCGGCAGCGGTGTCCTCACTTCCACTTGTTACGTCCTCGTCCGTAGATCGGCGCCATCACGGACCGCCGCACTGACCTCTCCACTAACGCCGCCGGGTCCCCTCCTCACGCCTCCGTGATGCCCACTCATGCCCCAGCCGCGGGCTCCGTCGACCCACAAGGCTCTCCCTCCGACCCGCGAGTCCCGGGCGCTGATCCGCGAGGCTCCGGCATCGGATTCTCCGCAACACTTCCGGATAGGTCGGGTGGTCGTGAGAGGACTAGATCGGGTAGATGCACAGAGTCTCTTGCCCAGGGTAGATGAATCGAGGACCAGAGGACATAGGTTTAAGATGAAGTGGAAAAGATGTAACAGGAACCCGAGGGGTATCAAGTTGGGCCGAAGGGCCTGTTTCCACACTAATAACCATATAACAATTACAGCACGGAAACAGGCCTTCTCGGCCCTTCCAGTCTGTGCCGACCATTTATTTCCCCATATCCCATCTACCTGCACTCAGACCATACCCCTCCATTCCCTTCCCGTCCATATACCTATCCACTTTACTTTTAAAAGTTAAAATCGATCCTGCCTCCACCACTTCTGCAGGAAGATCATTCCACACAGCCACCACTCTCCGAGTAAAGAAGTTCCCCCTCATGTTACCCCTAAACTTCTGTCCCTAAATTCTCATGTCATGCCCTCTTGTTTGAATCTTCCCTACCCTCAATGGGAAAAGCTTATCCACGTCAACTCTGTCTATCCCTTTCATCATTTTAAAGACCTCAATCAAGTCCCCCCTTAACCTTCTGTGCTCCAAAGAATAAAGACCCAACTTGTTCAACCTTTCTCTGTAACTTAGTTGCTGGAACCCAGGCAACATTCTAGTAAATCTCCTCTGTACTCTCTCTATTTTGTTGACAAAATAGTGGTACACTGTATCACTCTATTACTCTGTGAGGGATGGATGAGGTGGGGTTGGGCGGGTGAAATGATGTGGAGTGGATGAATGGGTAGTGATGGCGTAGAACAGCACAGCAATGGGCCCTTCGGCCCACAATGTTTGTGGTGAGCATTGATGCTAAGTTAAATTGATCTTGTGTGCCTGTACATGATCCATATCCCCCTATTCCCTGCTCTAAAATGCACACAACTGAAAACCTCTTAAACGCCACTATCCTATCAGCCACTACCACCACCCCTGGCAGTGCATTCCACACGCCCACCATCCCTCTTGTGTTAAAATAACTTGCCCTGCACTTCTCCATTAAACCTTTCCCCCTCTCACCTTGTGGCTGTGCCCTCTAGTGTTGACACCGGGGAAAAGGTTCTGACTGTCTACCCCTTCTATCCCTCTTATAATTTTAAATGCTTCTATTAAGTCTTCCCTCAAACTCCGATGTTCCGGAGAAGACAAACCCACTCTGTCCAACCTCTCCTTGGAAGTGAAACCCACTAATCCACTGTAAGTGAAACCCTCTAATCCAGGCATCATTCTGGTGCACTGTCTCCAAAGCCTCCCCATCCTCTCCTGAAACGGGGCAACCAGAAATGCCAAATACAGCCTAACCAGGGTCCTATAGTGTGTAAGAAAGAACTGCAGATGCCGGTAAAATCGAAGGTAGACACAAAATGCTGGAGTAACTCAGTGGGACAGGCAGTATCTCTGGAGAGAAGGAATGGGTGACGTTTCGGGTCGAGACGCTTCTTCAGTCTGAAGAAAGGGAGAAGGGGGGTGAGAAGGGAGAGAGGGGGTAGAGGGGGGAAGGGTAGAAGGGGAGGGTAGAGGGGAGAGAGGGGGGAAGGGTAGAGAGGAGGAGGATAGACAGGAGAGAGGGGGGTAGGGAGATTAGAGAGGGGGAGAGGGGGAGGGTAGAGAGGAGAGGGGGAGAGGAGAGGGGAGGGAGGGAGGAGTGAGAGGGGGGTAGAGAGGGGGAGGGAGAGGGTAGAGAGGGGGAGGGTAGAGAGGGGGAGGGTAGAGAGGGGGAAGGTAGAGAGGGGGAGAGGATAGAGGGGGAAGTGAGAGGGTAGAGGGGAGGGTAGAGAGGGGAGGGTAGAGGGGGGAGAGGAGGGGGGGGGAGTGGGAGGGGGTAGAGAGGGGGAGGGAGAGGGTAGAGAGGGGGAGGGTAGAGAGGGGGAGGGTAGAGAGGGGGAGAGGATAGAGGGGGAAGTGAGAGGGTAGAGGGGAGGGTAGAGGGGGGGAGAGGAGGGGGGGAGGAGTGGGAGGGGGTAGAGAGGGGGAGGGAGAGGGTAGAGAGGGGGAGGGTAGAGAGGGGGAGGGTAGAGAGGGGGAAGTGAGAGGGTAGAGGGGAGGGTAGAGGGGGGAGAGGAGGGGGGGGGAGGGTAGAGGGGGGGAAGTGGAAGAGGGTAGAGAGGAGGAGGGGATAGAGAGAGGGGGGGAGGGGACAGAGTTGGAGTGGGTAGAGTAGAGAGGGAGAGGATAGGGGAAAGGGAAGGGGGGTGGTGAGAGAAGAGGGGCGAGAGGGAGAGTAGGGGAAGGGAGGAGACGGGGTAGAGAGCGGGAGAGGAAAGGGGGAAAGGGTTGGTGGTGAGAGTAGAGGGAGGGAGGGGTTGAGATGAGGTGTGACTGGGCTGGGCTGGGCTGGGCTGTGGGGAGGCGGCGCCGCCGCTGTGTCACACACACACACACACACACACACACACACACAGCGGGCTGGGCGGGTCCCTGGCGCCGGGAGACGGCGGCCGCTCCTCCCTCCTCCCTCTCCCCGCTTCCTACCTCTCTCACTGTCCCCGGGCCGGGCCGGGTGGAGCGGAGCGGACCATGTGGTGGAGCCGGAGATGCCTCAGGCCGCTGTTCCCGCTCACCGCCAACCTCCTGCGGGCGGCGCCCACTCCCACAGCGACGGCCACAGCGGCGGTGAGTACACGGACCCCCCCCCCCCCCCCCCCCGCCGGTACACGGGCACCACACACACACACACCGGGTATACGGACCCCCTCTGGTACATGGACACCCCCCTCCCCATGGTACACGGACCCTCCCGCTGGTACACGGATACCCTCGGGTACACGGACCCACCCTGGTACACGGACCCTCCCCCTGGTACACAGATACCCTCCCCCTGGTACACGGACCCACCCCCTGGTACACAGATACCCCCGGTACATGGACCCTCCCCCTGGTACACGGACCCTCCCTCAAGTACACGGACCCTGCCTCAAGTACACAGATACCCTCCCCCTGGTACACAGATACCCCCGGTACATGGACCCTCCCCCTGGTACACAGATACCCTCCTTCAAGTACACAGATACCCTCCCACTGGTACACAGACCCTCCCACTGGTACACGGATACCCTTGGGTATACAGACCCTCTCCCAGGTACACGGACCCTCCCCACCGGTCTACATACCCTCACTCAGGTACACGGACCCTCCCCCTGGTATACAGACCCTCCCCCAGGTACACAGACCCTCCCCCTGGTACATGGACCCTCCCCCTAGTATACAGACCCTCCCCCAGGTACACGGACACTCCCCCTGGTACATGGACCCTCCTGGTACACAGATACCCTTGCATACATGGACCCTCCCCCTGGTACACAGATACCCTTGGATACATGGACCCTCCCCCTGGTACACGGATACCCTTGGGTACATGGACCCTCCCCCTGGTACACGGATACCCTTGGGTACATGGACCCTCCCTCAAATATACAGACCCTCCCTCGGGTACACATCCCACTGGTACACGTACACGGATACCCCACTTGGTACACGAACACACCCTCCCTCGGGTACATTGACCACCCTTTGCACATTGTCGGCTAGTGTAAAAGTATTCCCCCACTGTAAAGCAACTGATGTGAGCCAGCAATACACAGCTCGGGTAGCACTGCTGGCTGCATGTAGAGAGAATTATTTTACAGTGAGAACTGGGCATCCTGTTTGCATTCCACTTGACCGGGCAGCTTCTCAAAGAGCACCAGTGCAAGTTTAGCAGCATGGTGGTGAGTTTATAATTTGGTATTTGCAGCTCAGAAGGGAGAAAAGTATGTATTTTTACAATTAAATTATTTTGTTTTCAAAGAGTGATACATTGTGAAAACAGGCCCTTCAGCCCAACTTGCCCACACCGCCCAACTACACTCGTCCCACCTGCCCACGTTTGGTCCACATCCCTCCAAACCTGTCCTACCCATGTACCTGTCTTAACTGTTTCTTAAATGTTGGGAAAATTCCTGCCTGAACGACCTCCTCTGGCAGCTTGTCCCATACACCCACCACCCTTTGTGTGAAAAAGTTACCCCTCAGATTCCTATTAAATCTTTTCCCCTTCAACTCAAACCTATGTCCTCAGGTCCTCGATTCACCTACTCTGGGCAAAAGACTTTGTGCATTTATCTGATCTATTCTCATAATTTTTATACGCCTCAATAAGATCACCTCCTCTCATCCTCCTGCGCTCCAAGGAATGTAGTCCCAGCCTACTCAACCTCTCCCAATAGCTCACACCCTCTAGTCCTGGCAACATCCTTGTAAATCTTCTCTGTACCCGTTGCAGCTTGACAACATCTTTCCTATAACACGGTGCCCAGAACTGAACGCAATACTCTAAATGCTCCTCACCAATGTCTTATACAAATACAGCATGACCTCCCAACTTCTATACTCGAGACTGATGAAGGCCAATGTGCCAAATGTCTTTTTGACCACTCAATCCACCTGCGACTCCACCTTCAAGGAACCATGCACCTGAATTCCTAGATCCCTCTGCTCTACAACACTCCCCAGAGGCCTACCATTCACTGTGTAGGTCCTACCCGTGTTAGACTTCCCAAAATACAACTCCTCACATTTCTCTGTATTAAATTCCATCAACCATTCCTCAGCCCACCTGGCCAACCGATTAAGCTCCTGCTACAATTTTTCACAACCATCTTCACTATGTTCTAAAAAAATACCCACTTTTGCATCATCTGCAAACTTGCTGATCTTGCTGTGTATGTTCTTATCAAAATCATTGATATAGATGACAAACAGTAACGGGCCCAGCTCAGAAGCCTGGGGCACACCACTAGTCACAGGCCTCCAGGCTGAGAAGCAACCTTCCACCATCAGATTAGATTCTTTTGATGTTTGCAGATCTGTGCAAAAATTGAAATTGAAAAATGTGCTTTAGAATCTTTAAAATGGAACGTTTTGTTGGACGTTGCTACCAGATAAAGAGGATTAAGCCCATAATTATATTAGCTGGATTCTGTTGGATGTGAAGAAAATGTGTCATTTAAAAAAAAAAAGGAGAACATGTGTTTAGTCTGGCAATTGCTTATGTGGCATTGTTTTAGATGGTTCAAATGAGTCATGCCTGACATAGGTAAATGAGGCTCAGTACACAAAAGACCAGCTTCATTGCTTGTATCAATGCAACCAGACATTTCACAGAACTAGAATATTGCAGCGTTAAGGGCCTGTCCTACAAGCATGCAACTCTATGCGATTAGCGCGACCTAACGTGGTCGCTTGAGCCGTCCGGCGTCGCGGGGCCGGTCCCACTTCGATCACCGGAGCCGTGCGGAATTGTGCGGAGTTCGTCCCGAGTTCATCCCGACACCGCGCGGGGCTCCGAAAAACTGACTGTCCAAAAATTCCGCGCGGCAACGGCTTGGCGGCTCGCAGTCGCCTCGACGCATTACACACCGCCCCGACATCGTGCCTCCGTGAACCTATCTGTAGGTGCCTCCGTGACCCTCTATGTGTGTGGCTCCATGGCCCTCTGTGTGTGTGTGTGTGCCTCTGTGCCCCTCTCTGTGTGCCCCTCTCTGTCCTGGCGAACTTACCTTAGACTTCGCTCCAAGTTCGCCTCACTTTGCACCACGTTGCGCCACTCACCCGACCTCCGCGCGGCCCCTACTGCCGGTTTGGTTGCGCTTGCCGCATGCAGGCGCATGCTGGTGGGAACGGCCCTGTACAGGGGATCACCCGACCTCCGCGCGGCCCCCCGCTTCTAGTTTGATCGCGTTCATCGCATAGAGTTGCATGCTGGTAGGACAGGCCCTTTAGGAAATGCTATTCAGCTCACCTTCCCTGTGTTGGGATTTTTGGAAAAAGTCGTCTTTCATTTCACTTCCTAGCTTTTTGCCATTAGCTGTTTTAAGTTATTTACCCATTTATCCAAACCACACACCCCCCCCCCCCCCCAATTTTTGGAATTAACTTCTGGTAAAACATTTCACGTCTTGAAAACTCTGAGGAAAATCTTTTCCTTGCAGGCATATGTGCGGAATTCAATGAAAGCGGCAGAGCAGAGTGAGAGAGTGGATGAAAAAATGTTTATGGGATTGGTCAGTGGAAAGGGAAACGAGAGATATAGGCGGTGACACATGAATGAAAGATGTAAAAAGGTAATGATGATAAAGGAAACAAGCTGTTGTTAGCTGTTTGCTAGATGAGAAGCTGGTGTGACTTGGGTGAGGGAGGGATGGAGAGAGAGGAAATGGAAGGGGTGCTTTAGCCACAATAGGAGTATTATGTCAATATCTAGGTGCCCTCCTTAAGCAAACATATAAAGCCTTCTGATGTAGTGCAAAAGAAATGTACTAAAATGATAGACATAAAATGCTAGAGTAACTCAGCGGGACAGGCAGCATCTCTGGAGAGAAGGAATGGGTGACGTTTCAGGAAATCTTTAAAATGGAACGGGGAATGGTGATTTATCGTTTTGTTGGACGTTGCTATCAGAGAAAGAGGATTAAGCCCATAATTATATTGGCTGGATTCTGTTGGATGTGCAGAAAATCTGTCCATTTTTTTGGGACATTTCACAGAACTAGAATATTGCAGCATTAGCAAATGCTATTCAGCTCACCTTACCTGCGTTGGCAGTTTTGGAAAAAGTCGTCTTTCATTTCACTTCCTAGCTTTTTGCCATTGGCTGTTTTAAGTTATTTACCCATTTATCCAGGGATTTCAAATAAGTGGGTGGAAAATGCATATCCTGGAACGGGAGATTGTAAGGTGATCGGGTGGAGCCATTCAAAATTGTGCAGTGTGGAGTCAAATGGGGAGACCACTAGTGGAAGTGTGAAGTGGCATGACGGTGCTAGGCGGAAGACTCGGATGTGACATGAGGAAAGGCCTTGTGCAGGGGGGTGTTTAAGATCTGCAGCATGCATCTGGGATCAGCGGTGGTGCAGATTCAATTATAGCAGTTCGAAAGGGAGTTAGATAATTATCTGAAAGGAAGGAAATTGCAGGGTTGTTTGGAGGGATCAGTGTGATTGTCTGCATTGTACTTGCATAGTCCCACACCCTCCCCTACACTCCCACATAATGTGTTCTTTCTCTTGGTGTATTCAAGAGAGAGTAAAAGGCCTGTCCCAGTTGGACGTCATTTGCGCGTAATTTACGCTACATCATTTATGCGTCACGACGCACAACGCGCGCGTCATGACATGCACGTGATGCGCGCATGGTTGCGCAATGACATAGGCAGTGACACGCGGCGTCCCAGGATTTTGTGATGTACAAAATCTTTGCTCGCCATGTGCTTGACGCGCAAATGACGGCCAAGAGGGGACAGGCCCTTTAGATGTTGCTGTTATGGACAGAATCAAGGGGATATGGGGAGAAAGCAGGAACTGGGTACTGGTTTTGGATGGTTACACAAAAGGCTGGAGAAACTCAGCGGGTGCAGCAGCATCTCAGGAGCGAAGGAGATAGGCGACGTTTCGGGTCGAGACCCTTCTTCAGAAAGCACTGGTTTTGGATGGTCAGCCATGATCATATTGAATGGCTGTGCTGGCTCGAAGGGCTGAATGGCCTACTCCTTCACCTATTTTCTATGTTTCTACCATCCATCACACCATATGATTGTCTGCATTGTCCTAGCAGTAACAATCTTTAGCTATCTGAAGAAGGGTCTCGACCCGAAACGTCACCTATTCCTTTTCTCCAGAGATGCTGCTGCACCCGCTGAGTTTCTCCAGCCTTTTGTGTACCCTCCAGAGATGCTGTCTGACCCGCTGAGTTACTCCAGCTTTTTGTGTCTATCTTCGGTCTAAACCAGCGTCTGCAGTTCCTTCCTACGCAAATCTTTAGCTATTTGTCCGTTTCAGAAAGGAATATATATTTTCTTCTATTTTCTCTATCATCACCTTGTCTTCTTTAGTAAGTTGTCTCTTCATCACAGTTCGGCACAGACATCATAGGAAATTATTGATAACAGGATAGATTACCGAAGCAGCTAATATAGGATTACAAGATCTTTATATTGAGAGAGTGTAAACGACCTGGAAGTCACCAAAAGCACTTTGATAAACGCATTGGTTCGGCTGTAGCTGGAGTTCTTGGGCTGATACTGGCCACGCATTTTAGCAAGGATGTGGCTTAAGAGGTTTCGCAAGTCCTTTGCTGCAATGGCTCACAGAAGAGGAATTGGAGTTTTGTGAATGAACTGCAGAAGCTGGGATGAAGAGGATATTTGAAAGACATGTTTAAAATCACAAAGGATACAGGGAGTACATACATAAATTAACATTTCACGAGTATTAAAAAGTTACCAGCTAGCCAGTGTAGCTTGTTTGTGGAAACGAGCCAGGGGTGGTGCAAGTCACAGTGGCCGAGCTGATGGAGCCGCTGCCTCGTGTATACTTCACAGAAGTAAGTCATGCGGCACGGTGGCGCAGCGGTAGAGTTGCTGCCTTACAGCGCCAGAGACCCGGGTTCAATGTTGACCTCCTGTGCTGTATGGATCTAGTTTTAGATCCACACCTTCCTAATTTGCTCACGTATTTGCTAACCGCTTTCTTATGCACTCTTTAGCACCTACACAGTAATATTATTAATTATTCCCACTGTTCCTCAACTCAAAAACAAATAGATTCAATCTTAGTGCGTAGGAAAGAACTGCAGATGCTGGTAGACACACAATGCTGGAGTAACTCAGCGGGACAGGCAGCATCTCTGGAGAGAAGAAATGGGTGACGTTTCGGGTCGAGACCCTTCTTCAGACTGACTAAGAATCACTTAGAGTCATTTGGTATCTCCTTTTTTGTTTTAGAACTATATTTTCCTCAATTGCTCCTTGCTTATCTTTTTCCTTCTCCATCGTTCCTGTTTACTCAATAACTGAAAATATTAAAACCTACTCCTGGACTTGCATCAAGTGTTGCCTCCACCATTGCAAGGGAGTCACGATCCTTTGTGCCGATACGCATGCAAACATGCATTCAATAGTTAATTCATCACTTTTACTATTTTCCAAAAGTCTGATTCTAAGAGTTTTTAGAATGTTCCTAATCTTTCTATTGTTTATATTTCTCATCTTCTGATTTAATTTTGAGTCTTATCTGCTGTTTTCTGATTCTTCTCCCAACGTTAAAGTAGTTTGACCTCTCACTATCAGTGCCAGTTTCTCTTCCAGTGACAACATGGTCCCAGCCTTGGTCGGGCACAATAGGCTCGTTTTATTAAGATGCCTCTTTCCCAGAGCCTAATTTTTAATTTTTATTCTCTGACATCCTCACCTATTCTGTCTGAATTATATTCGTAGCTACTCGCGTCGAACAAATGTTATTGTTTAGTATTTGACTGAAGACCTATTTATTGTATTAGAGAGTCTAAAGGGCCTGTCCCACCAGCATGCAACTCCATGCGATGAGCGCGACCTAACATGGTCGCTTGAGCCGTCCGGCGTCGCGGGACCGGTCCCACTTCGATCGCCGGAGCCGTGCGGAATTGTGCGGACTTCGTCCCGACATCGCACGGGGCTCCGAAAAACTGACCGTGTTAAAAAATTACGCACGGCAACGGCTTGTCAGATCGCAGTCGCCTCGACGCATTACACACCGCCTCGACATCGTGCCTCCGTGAACCTATCTGTAGGTGCCTCCGTGACCCTCTATGTGTGTGGCTCTGTGCCCTTCTCTGTGTGCCTCTCTCTGTCCTGGCGAACTTACCTTTAAGACTTCGCTCCAAGTTTGCCTCAGTTTGCGCTGTGTTGCGCCACTCACCCGACCTCCGCGCGGCCCCTGCTGCTAGTTTGGTTGCGTTTGCCGCATGCAGGCGCATGCTGGTGGGAACGGCCCTGTACAGGGGATCACCCGACCTCCGCGCGGCCCCCACTTCTAGTTTGATCGCGTTCATCGCATAGAGTTGCATGCTTGTAGGACAGGCCCTATAGACTCACACGGCACAGAAACTGGCCCTTCGGCCCAACCAAGATGCCCCATCTAGTCCCACCTGTCCACTGACTCATTCCCCTGTAAATCTTTCCTATCTATGTACCTGTCCAAATTTTGAATGTTGTTTTTTGTGTATTTTGAATGTGTTATAGTATCTGCCCCAACTACATCCTCTGTGACAGCTTGTTCCACATACCCATCACCCTCTGTGTGAAAATGTTGCTCCTCGGGTTCCTATTAATGTTTTTTGTCCTCTCTCCTTAAACATATGTTCCCTGGTTGTTGATTCCCCTACTCGGGGTAAGAGACTGTTCATTTACCCTATCTATTGCCCCCATAATCTTATACACCGCTGTAAGATCACCCCTCAGCCTCCTGTGCTCCAAGGAATAAAATCCTCACCTGCCTAATCTCTCCCTGTAGCTCACACCCTTAGCATCTTCATTAATCTTCTCTGTACTCTTTCTGGCTTACCAAATATCCTTCCCAAAGCAGGGTGACCAAAACTGAACACGATACCCCAATCTTTGTTTCCAGCTGTGCACTTGATTTCAGATGCTATTTAATGGCTGAAGTCAAACCACACTTTGCAGGCGACTGTTTTTATTCCTTCGAAATAAAATTTAAACTTCCTCGGAAAACTTGAAGGAAAATTGGCAAGATGGTGTTCTTGGCTGTTTGACGAAAGACTGCAACTGGACATGAATATGATATACCCTAAACGTCACCTATTCCTTCGCTCCAGGTTTGAAAATGGGAAGTGGCGGAGAGGACACAAGGGAATCTAATGGGCGGAGGGCAGGAAAGATAGTGTTTATATGCAAAGATCCGATCGCGAGCAAGATAGATCACTCGACGAAAAAGACGTCGTAAGGTCATGGGCAGATTCATGGGTAATTTTCGGCCCCATTTCCGTAACCGGCTTTCCGTCTCTGCACCAAAGATCCTGTAGCGGAGCAAAGATAACTGGTGTGGAGACGGAAGCCGGTTACGGAAACATCCTCATAAAAATAAAAGTTCTTTGGGAAAAATCTTCTTCTCATTTTCAGAATTATAATTTATTAACACAAACTGTCCTCCCGCAACGCTGATTACACTGCGAGAGGGATACCCAAAGTCGGGCCGGGTTACTGAAATGGATGAAAAAAAGGCCCACGTTGTGCTCCGTTGTGTACTACATGTCAGCCCATTGCATTTAGCAGGATCTTGCTCCGCTATAGGATCTTTGTTTATAAGGTCGTAGGTGATAGGAGCAGAATTAGACCATTCAGCCCATCAAGTCTACTCCACCATTCAATCATGGCAAATCTATCTCTCCCTCCTAACCCCATTCTCCTGCCTTCGCCCCATAACTTCTGACACCTGTACTAATCAATAATCTATCTATCTCTGCCTTAAAAATATCCACAGACTTGGCCTCCACAGCCTTCTGTGGCAAGGAATTTCACAGATTCACCACCCTCTGACCAAATAAATTTCTCCTCATCTCCTTCCTAAAAGAATGCCCTTTAATTATGAGGCTATGACCTCTAGCCCTGGACTCTCCCACTAGTGGAAACGTCCTCTCCACATCCACTCTATCCAAGCCTTTCACTATTCTGTACGTTTCAATGAGGTCCCCCTTCATTCTTCTAAACTCCAACAGGTACAGGCCCAGTGCTGACAAACGCTCATCATAGGTTAACCTACTCATTCCTGGGATCATTCTTGTAAACTTCCTCTGGAACCACTCCAGAGCCAGCACATCCTTCCTTCCTCCTATATGGTGGTCAAAAATTGCTCACAATATTCCAAATGTGGCCTGACCAGCACCATATAGAGCCTCAGCACTACATCCCTGTTTTTGTATACGCAAGCCCTCTTGAAATAAATGCTAGTATTGAGTTTGCTTTCTTCACTACCGATTCGCCACCGTTTACAGTTTAGTTTATTGTTACGTGGCTATCCAGTCAGCAGAAAGCCAATACATGATTACAATCGAGCCATTTACAGTGCACCATAAAGGCTGGATGGTGCCAGGCGAAAACTGGTGCCGGGTAATGAATAACCAATACCTTTCCAAAGAGGTGGGAACACGTGGAGACGGAGAACTAGGAGATAGACACAAAGGTTGTTCAGATAGCCTGTTATTTGAAATGATTCACTTTTTAATATTGGCTGATTTGTGCCCAGAGGACAATGAAAGACTGGTTCTTGAGCTTGTTTTTGTTGTCATGGTACCAGAGCCAAGGACAGTTCAGGTCTTTGCTTCACCCTTTGCCGATGAAGCTATGATTTTTAAATTTTTTTTTTGCATTTCTTTCAATTTAACATTGCGTATTCGTTGCGTTCTCTCTGTTGGAGAAACCGAATCAGGATTGCGACTGTTTTTGTAAAAACATCTGTTCAGTTTGCAAGAGCAATGTGGGACTTCCAATTGACTGTCACTTCAATCTCCATCTGACTTCCACTTTAATCCCTCCAAGCTCAATCTCCCGTTGTTCTCCATCTGTGATAGACATCCTTTTGTGTTCCAGGCGGCATCCCCGTCTTTCTTTCCACCTTAAAAGTTTTATTCATCTGGTGGTTTATGGTTTGTGAACACAACTCCATACATAAGTTTATACCAAAGATAGACACAAAAAAGCTGGAGGAACTCAGCAGGTCAGGCAGCATCCCTGGAGCTATTCCTTTTCTCCAGAGTTGCTGCCTGACCCGCTTAGCAACTCCAGCTTTTTGGGTCTATCTTCGGATTAAACCAGCATCTGCAGTTCCTTCCTATCCACAGTTTTTAAGATAGGTCTTGGATAAGGATAGGTCTGGATGTTGGGGAGAGGTACTTAATGGGGGCAAATGAGATTGCTGGAGAGGATAGATAGTTGGAACCTTTTACCCGATGTGGAAATGCCCAACAACAAGGGCGGTCACGGTGGCGCAGGGGTAGAGTTCCTGACTTACAGCGAATGCAGCGCCGGAGACCCGGGTTCGATCCCGACTACGGGTGCTGTCTGTACGGAGTTTGTACGTTCTCCCCGTGACCTGCATGGGTTTTCTCCGAGATCTTCGGTTTCCTCCCACACTCCAAAGACGTACAGGTTTGTAGGTTAATTGGCTTGGTAAATGTAAAAATTGTCCCTTGAGGGTGTAGGATGGTGTTAATGTGCGGGGGTCGCTGGTCGGCGCGGACCCGGTGGGCCGAAGGGCCTGTTTCCTCGCTGTATCTAAACCAACCTAAACAAAGGGAAAAGCTATAAGGTGATGGGGAAGTCTAATTGAGGTCTGCGAGGCAAGGTTTATGCTCAGAAAGTGATGGCGGCTTGGAGCACAGTATGGGGTGATGGTGGTGGAGGCAGATACGATAGTGTCATTTAAGCGGCTTTGAGAAAGACACAAGGAAATGCAAGGAATAGATGGATATGGATCATGTACAAGCAGATGAGATCAGTTTAACTTGGTAGACAAAACTGCTGGAGAAACTCAGCGGGTGAGGCAGCATCTATGCAGCGAAGGGAATAGGCAACGTTTCGGGTCGAGACCATTCTTCAGACTGATGTGAGGTGGGGGGGGCGGGAAGAAGAAAGGAAGAGGTGGAGACAGTGGGCTGAGGGAGAGCTGAGAAGGGAAGGGGAAAGCAAGGACTACCTGAAATTGGAGAAGTCAGTGTTCATACCACTGGGGTGTAAACTACCCAAGCGAAATATGAGGTGCTGCTCCTCCAATTTATGGTGGGACTCACTCTGGCCATGGAGGAGGCCCAGGAAGGAGAGGTCGGATTTGGAATGGGTGGGGGAGTTGAAGTGTTGAGCCACCGGGAGATCAGGTTGGTTAACTTGGCATCACGTTCAGCACAAACTGAAGGTCCCGGCCCTGTGCTACACTGTTCTGTCTTCTAACTCTAAATACGCACCATTCTGGAGAAGAATCTTCAAGTTGCAGTGTAAACTCTGTTTCTCTGTCCAGCGTTTTCTGTATTTATATGCAGGTTGCAGGCTGGGCCTTGAGATTACTAGCTCCTTTAAATGTTGTTTGATATTGTTGCCCATTGCCTTAAATCAATACTTGCTTACTCTGAATGAAAATAAAGAGATTGGATAGTCTTGGCTGAGTTGTGGCCAAAGGTGGGGAGAAAACCATTCTACTCAATAGCCCTGTCCCACTGTACGAGTTAATTCCAAGAGTTCTCCCGAGTTTGCCCTGATTCGAACTCGGAGATTTACGGTAATGGCCGCTCGCAGGTACTCGGGGCTCTCGTGGACATTCTCCAACATGTTAACCATATAACCATATAACAATTACAGCACGGAAACAGACCTTCTCGGCCCTTCCAGTCCATGCCGACCATTTATTTTCCCCTAGTCCCATCTACCTGCACTCAGACCATACCCCTCCATTCCCTTCCCGTCCATATACCTATCCACTTTACTTTTAAATGTTAAAATCGATCCTGCCTCCACCACTTCTGCAGGAAAATCATTCCACACAGCCACCACTCTCTGAGTAAAGAAGTTCCCCCTCATGTTACCCCTAAACTTCTGTCCCTTAATTCTCATGTCATGCCCTCTTGTTTGAATCTTCCCTACCCTCAATGGGAAAAGCTTATCCACGTCAACTCTGTCTATCCCTTTCATCATTTTAAAGACCTCAATCAAGACCTCAATGTTGAAAAATCTTCACAAATCTTCCCGAGCTTACCTGCCGTTAGCGAGTCTTCCCGAGTGCCTGCCGTTAGCGTTACGAGCCGCTAAGAGACGTCCCCGAGCTCCGACGTACCCGCAACGTTCATTCTACGTACTGATTTTTTAAACTCGGTAGAGCACTTGAATGAGCTTGCACAGTGGGACAGGGCTTTAAGACAGAGAGACTACAGATGGTTGGCTGGGTATAAGTGGCTTACCCCTCTCTGCCGCTGGGCCTTGGGGCTGCCAAAACACTCTCACTCTCTTTGAGTCTATCTTATTGGCACTTTAAAATGATTTATGAATTAGTGGTGAATTATAAAAGAGCAATGCTTCAACCCAGAGGCAGGGAACTGCATACGCTAGTTTACAAAAATAAAAATTCCCAAAGTGCTGGAGTTAGTTAGTGGGTCGGGCACCATCTTCTTGGAGGACAAGGGTCGGAAGCCTTTCTTTAGACTGATTGTAGTGGGGGGGAGAAAGCTGGAAAGGAGGTGGGTGGTAAGTGAACAGCAGGAATCACAGAGGGGGAGAAGCAAGAGAGGGTCTCGCAGAGTTGCAACCCATGCCTGACGTATTTTAGCTTGTCACTGTGTAAATATTGGCACAGCAGATTGGTCTTAATATCAGTCTCAGTAAGACCGAGGTCCTCCCTCAGCCAGCCCCAGGCTCGTCAGCACCACCACCACCACCGTGTACACATTGACCACACGCGGCTGAAAAAAGTTGACACTTTCAAGTACGTGGGGCCGCGTGACACATCGTGATGGCTCGCTGGACGAGGAAATACCGACCAGAATCAGCAAGGCCAGCCGACTCGGAGCACGAGTGTCAAACCATCACAACATCAAGCTGTCAACTTGGCTGAAAGTCTACCGCGCTGTCGTCCTCTCCAGCTTGCTGTACGGATATGAAGCATGGGCCTTGTACCGGGAAACACACCCCGCCAGCTGGACAAGTTCCGCACCTGCCCTCTGCGGCCCATCAAGGGCATTCGCTGGCAGGACAGGGTGACCAACGTGGAAGTGCTGGTCTGATCCCAAGCATCGAAGAAATGATCATCAAGGCCCAGCTTCCACGGACAGGCCATGTGGTCCGGATGGGTAAATCCCGCTTGGCTCGTCGACTGCTGTACGGAGTTCTGTCGCAGGGGCAAAGGAGCGGTTGAAAGGCTGCATCGAGGGCCCACTTCCAACACGCAGGCCAAGCCCCAAAAGAACAGGAAACCCGTGTCTGGCTGGTGTACAACCACGAGGAAGGCAGTCAGCAGTGTCGAAGCCAACCGCCAAAGCTGACTCGTTAGTGGCAGAGACAGGTGGAAGGCTTCGGGCCTAAATACCCCCTGCCCCCATAACGGCCATCGCTGCTCCTGCATGTGTGGCTCGCACCACTCGATCCCACAACACGTGAGAACACACAACCATGCTATCATCATCTACCACGGACCACCACCAACATTGTACATTTTCTAACTAAAGTAGTCACAGCACCCAAAGATAGACACAAAAAGCTGGAGTAACTCAGCGGGACAGGCAGCATCTCTGGAGAGAAGGAATAGGTGACGTTTTGCTGTTTTTGTTTACCGAGTCACAGCACCCTTTGCACTGTGCACTGCGTGCTGGAGCTTAGAGGGGTAAAGTGGCTCCTTCACCAGCTCTGAAGAAGGGTTTCGGCCCGAAACGTTGCCTATTTCCTTCGCTCCATAGATGCTGCCTCACCCCAGCTGAGTTTCTCCAGCATTTTTGTCTGCCTTGGATTTTCCAGCATCTGCAGTTCTTTCTTAAACATTTCGCCAGCTCTGCCTGCTGGTAATTTGTTAATTCATTTTCTGCGTTCAGAGATTGATATAAATCTTGTCAAACTGGTCAACTCTGTTGCTGCCAGCAGTTACTCAGCGATTTCCTGTATCTTTAGATGGATTGAATAAACATGCCTGACAATATTTGCATGCTTCCAACAAAGAATTAATTTGTATATGCTTTGCATTCTTTTTTCACCCAGTATGCAGAATGATGTTCATGTCACTTCGACTGCAAATTAAAAGCTAGCTTTTCCGTTTCTTTTTCACCACCTGCTATTCTCACTGATGTCAGATTGTTCAACATCCAGACTGACGAAAGGTTTCGACCCGAAAGGTCACCCATTCCTTCCCTCCAGAGATGCTGCCTGTCCCGCTGAAGTTACTCCAGCATTTTGTGCCTGCTTTCGGTTTAAACCAGCACCTGCAGTTCCTTCCTCAGATCCAGACTTGAATTAGCTACAATTTCCTGTCATTTGCAATCTTCCCTCCATTGGTGAACTGTACACTGCAAGGGCCAGGAAGCGAGCGGGCAAGATCATCTCTGACCCCTCTCACAGTGGCCACAAGCTCTTTGAATCACTTCCCTCTGGAAGGCGACTCCGGACTGTCAAAGCTGCCACAGCCAGACATAACAACAGTTTTTATCTACGAGTAGCTGCTCTACTCAACAGCCAAAAATCTGTAGCCTCCCTTTGATCTGGTATTTTGTTGGTTCACATGCTTGATCAATGGTGTTTTATCATTAATGTTTTATTATTATTAATGTTTAGTGTTTCCTGAGTCATTCGTAACTGTCACTGTATGTCACGTTGCTACTTATGGGCGGAGCACCAAGGCAAATTCCTTGTATGTGAATACTTGGCCAATAAACTTACTTAAATTTCGACAAATATCTTCAGTCCTGACTCACTCACTATCCTTCCTAGCGTCATAGAGTGATACAGTGTGGAAACAGGGCCTTCGGCTCAACTCGCCAACACCGGCCAACACGTTCCAGCTACACTAGTCCCACTTGCCTGCATTTGGTCTATATCCCTCCATACTTGTCCGATCCTCTTTATTTGTGTCCTCACTCGTGCTGTTGTGCGACGGTGCAGGGGATTGTTCAGGACTGGAAGTTAGCGACACCTTTTCAGTTGAACCTCTATCCTCTGACTTGGGCCAAAACCCAGGTAAATGGGACCAGCTTAGATGAGGCATCTTGGTTGGCGTGGACGTGTTGGGCTGAAGGATTTGTTTCTCTGCCAGTCTGACCCTCGCTGGCCTATCCAGCTAGTCTCCAAGCAAGCAGCAACGCTATCTGCAATGCCCTAGTTGGTCGGTATTAAGAGTTTGATGGCACCGGGCCTGTACTCGCTGGAGTTCAGAAGAATGAGAGGGTCCTCATTAAAATGTACCGAATAATGAAAGGCTTGGGTAGAGTGGATGTGGAGAGGATTTTTCTATTAGTGGGTGAATCTAGGACTATAGGTCATAGCATCAGAATTAAAGGACGTTCTTTAGAAGGAGATGAGAAGACATTTCTTTGACAATAGACAATAGGTGCAGGATTAGGCCATTTGGCCCTTCGAGCCAGCACCGCCATTCAATGTGATCATGGCTGATCATCCCCAATCAGTACCCCGTTCCTGCCTTCTCCCCATATCCCCAGACTCCGTTATTTTTAAGTGCCCTATCGAGCTCTCTCTTGAAAGTATCCAGAGAACTGCCTCCACCGCCCTCTGAGGCAGAGAATTCCACAGACATTTGGTCAGAGGGTGGTGAATCTGTGGAATTCTTTGCCACAGAAGGCTGCGGAGGCCAAGTCATTGAATATTTTTAAGGCAGAGATAGATAGATTCTTGATTAGTGCGGGTGTAAGGGGATATGGGGAGAAGGCAGGAGAATGGGGTTAGGAGGGAGAGATAGATCAGCCATGGTTGAATGGCGGAGTAGACTTGATGGGCCGAATGGCCTAATCTCCTATCATTTATGACCTTGATCTCAGCCAGGCTCAGTAGTATGCAGCGTGCAATCTACATGTCATATCAGCATGTGGTCCTACATCCTGCACTCAAACTGTCTGATCTGCATTTGCCTGCCCCAAGTCCACCCTTGACCAGCAAGACCGTGAAGATCTCCGTCCCATCCTGCAGTCATTGGAGAGGGACCCTCACAGCTGGTCAAAGCACTTGGCCAAGATTACTGATTGCCAAAACCATTCAATGATCAGTCTGAAGAAGGATTTTGGCCTATTTCCTTCGCTCCACTAGCCCCTAGAGCTCTATCCAACTCTCACTTAAATCCATCCAGTGATTTGGCCTCCACTACCCTCTGTGACATGGGATTCCACAAATTCACAACTCTCTGGGTGAAACGTTTTTTCTCACCTCAGTCTTAAATGACCTCCCCTTTATTCTAAGACTGTGGCCCCTGGTTCTGGACTCGCCCAACATTGGGAACATTTTTCCTGCACCTAGCTTGTCCAGTCCTTTTATAATTTTATATGTTTCTATAAGACTCCCCCTCATCCTTCTAAATTCCAGTGAATACAAGCCTAGTCTTTTCAATCTTTCCTCATATGACGGTCCCGTCATCCCAGGGATCAATCTCGTGAACCTACGCTGCACTGCCTCAATCACAAGGATGTCCTTCCTCAAAGCAGGAGACCAAAACTGTACGCAATACCCCAGATGTGGTCTCACCAGAGCCGTATACAACTGCAGAGGAACCTCTCTACTCCTATATTGTTATGGCGTAGCGGTAGAGTTGCTGTCTTATAGCGCCAGTGTCCCAGGTGCCAGCCTGACTACGGGTGCTGTCTGTACGTTTGTACCAGGCACGTGCCGTGAGTAATTGCTCAGGGTAGGCACTCAGTCCGCTTAAAATGCGCAGATTGTTCTCCCCGTTAAATAAATAAATAAATAAAAACAGTGACATTTCAATTTGCCCAAGGCTTCCTAGTCCTAGACCAATTGGGGGAACAGTTCCTTTCACAGCGTGTGGAGAGTCTGTGCCAGGGGTAAAGTTGTGGGGAGGGCACGAGTGTTGAGAAGGAGGGTGTCGGGGATACTGCCAGTAACTCACTCACTCACCGCTGCCGCAGCTCTCCGGGTGCGAAGCCACGCACTGTAGCTGGGGATAAAAGCAGCTCGGGGAGCTACGAGCGGCCACCGGGACCCGACAGCAGAACTGGCCGCCACTTCAGCGCCTTCTGTCGGCCCACTCACCTTTGGCAGTGCTCTCCGTCGGAACACCTGTCACCTACCGTTCGCCGACTTCGCTCATGTCAGCAGCTTCCTGCAAATCCTTAAATTCGTACAGCCGAGTAACCTCAATCGCGCTGTCAGAATTTAAGGACCTGCCCCCCCCCCCGGTGTCATTGCACGTCCCCATGCAAGGAGCGTCGCAAGTGGCATTATCCCAATCCCCACATTCGTAACATTCGTGCCCTCCCCGCAACTTTACCCCGGGCCAGACTCCCCAAACGCTGTGAAAGGAGCTCTCCCCCCACCCCCACCCGCACACCCCGGGAAATACAGTATTTAAAAACATAAACACAAAATGTACTTACCACATCATTGGTACACAGACTCCATTCTTCTCTCTTTGTTACCTAACGTACATTTAAAATATTGACAATCCATATTTGAAAACCCCGCCAAGAAACTTGTGCTGCCCATGCGCAGTAGACTGATGCGCATGCGTAGTGCAGCAAAGGCAGAATTTCTGCTGCCTTCAGCTCCGCTTGAAACTGACGGCTTCAGGCAGCGCTGACGGCACGTGGGCTGCACAGAGCTTCCCGTGTTACAAGCGCTGCGGATGAAAGGCACGGAGAATTATGCCTACCTAAGAGATTGGTCTCTTACACAGGCATAATTCTCCCATGCCTTTCTTATTTATATTTATTTATTACTATGTTATAATTTTAGTCAGGGTAGGCAGTGCCTACCCTGACGGCACGTGCCTGGTTTGTACCTTCTCCCCGTGACCTGCGTGGGTTTTCGCCGAGATCTTAGGTTTCCTCCCATGCTCCAAAGACGTACAGGTTTGTAGGTCAATTGGCTTGGTGTAAATGTAAATTGCCCCTAGTGTGTGTAGGATAGTGTGGATGTGTGGGAATTGCTGGTCGGTGCAGTCTCGGTGGGCCGAAGGGCTTAGTTTTCTCTAAACTAAACTAAACCAAAGAGAAGGATGAAGAGGCATGAAATGTGAAGCCAGGGAAAGGAATATAGGTGGAAGGGACAGGGGGAAGGGGAGAAATGGGTACTGATCGTGGTGGGGCACAGCGGAGGGGGGAGATAGTTTGGGTGCTAAAGTTTTTTTGTAGGACAGTTACCTAAATTTAGGTGCCTGACCTGCTGAGTTACGCCAGCACTTTATGCAAACCATCATCCACAGTTCTTTACTTGCTCAAGCACAGCTTCAGTGAACTATAATGAATGTTTTCAGTTTCTTAAAAATTATCACAATGACCCACTTCTCTTTTTCCACTTCTCATGATCATAAAAAGAAAAAGAACAAGCTCTTCAGCCCATCGCGTCCCCACTGACCATTCATCACCCATTGACACTAATCCTAGATTCAAGATGCAAAAGAGTTTATTGTCATGTGTACACAAAAGGCTGGAGAAACTCAGCAGGTGCAGCAGCATCTAAGGAACGAAGGAGATAGGCAACGTTTCGGGCCGAAACCCTTCTTCAACGCTCCTTAGATGCTGCTGCACCCGCTGAGTTTCTCCAGCATTTTGTGTACCCTCGATTCTCCAGCATCTGCAGTTCCTTCTTTAACAACTTATTGTCATGTGTCCCTGATAGGACAATGAAATTCTTGCTTCAGCACAACAGAACATAGTAGGCATGACTACAGAACAGATCAGTGTGTCCATATACCATTATATAAATATATACACACATGAATAAATAAACGGATAAAGTGCAAATAAAAAGATAATGGGCTATAAATGTTCAGAGTTTTGTCCGAGCCAAGTTTTATAGCCTGATGGCTGTGGGGAAGTAGCTATTCCTGAACTGGTCGTTGCAGTCTTCATGCTCCTGTACCTTCTACCTGAAGGTAGCGGGGATATGAGTGTGTGGCCGGGATGGTATGGGCCCTTGATGATGCTGCCAGCTTTTTTGAGGCTATATTAGTCCTGTTTTATTCTGCCATGTAGTTGGTTACTTAATATGTCCAACCCTGTGCGGTTCTATTTTGGAAATTTCTTAATGCCTTCGAGAGGGTACAAAGGAGATTTGCTGGAATGGTTTCAGTGAAAAGGAGTTTTAATTGCATGGAGGAACCAGAGAAGCAGGGCTGTTCTCTTCAGAACAGAGGTTTTGGGAAGATTGGGTGAAGGTATTCAGAACTGCTTGTGGTTTTGATCGTAAACAACGATAGGCCTGTAAATCAAAGGTCGCTCGTATATGGTCATCTATACTAAAAAAAAAGGTGGGGTGAAGAGACTGTCTCTGATGCAATGATTGTAAAAGTACTGTCTAGTAGGCAGAAGGTGCTATTATTTGATCTTAAGGACCTGTCCTACAAGCATGCAACTCTATGCGATGAACGCGATCAAACTAGAAACGGGGGCCGCGCGGAGGTCAGGTGATCCCCTGTACAGGGCTGTTCCCACCAGCATGCGCCTGCATGTGGCAAGCGCAACCAAACCGGCAGTAGGGGCCGCGCGGAGGTCGGGTGAGTGGCGCAACGCGGCGCAAAGTGAGGCGAACTTGGAGCGAAGTCTAAGGTAAGTTCGCCAGGACAGAGAGGGGCACACAGAGAGGGGCACAGAGGCACACACACACAGAGGGCCATGGAGCCACACACATAGAGGGTCACGGAGGCACCTACAGAGAGGTTCACGGAGGCACGATGTCGGGGTGGTGTGTAATGCGTCGAGGCGACAGCGAGCCGACAAGCCATTGCCGCGCGGAATTTTTGGACATAGTCAGTTTTTTGGAGCTCGGCGCGATGTCGGGACGAACTCCGCACAATTGCGCACGGCTCCGGCGATCGAAGTGGGACCGGCCCCGGACGACTCAAGCGACCACGTTAGGTCGCGCTAATCGCATAGAGTTGCATGCTGGTGGGACAGGCCCTTTAGACTGTATTAAGCCTGCAAGATTGTGTTGAACCTCCCTCATCGAGCATCAGGTGCTCAGGTCCACAATGGCTGTGTCGAACATGATGCCTACCTGAACTGATCTTATTGCTTGTACATGATTCATATCTACTCCCTCTACTCCCTGCATTTCCACATGCTTACCCAAAAGCCGCTTAAACGCCACCACCTTATCTGCCTCCACCACCGCTCCTGGCAGTGTGTTCCATGCCGCCACAACTCTCTGTGTAAAATTAAAAAACTGGCCCCGCACATCTCCATTAAACCTTGTCTCTCAATTTATAGCTATGCCCTCCTGTTGGACATTTCCACCCAGGGAACAGGTTCTGACTGTCTACCCTATCATCATTTTATATACTTCTATCAAGTCTTCGCTGAACCTCTGATGTTCCAGGGGGAAAAAAGTCCAACTCCACCCTCTCCCTGAAGCTGAAACCCTCTAATCCAAGAGGCGTCCGAGTAAACCTCCTCTGCACCCTCTCGAAAGCCTACACACCTTTCCTGGAATGGGGTGACCAGAATTGCATGCAATACTCCAAATGCAGCAGCATGACTTCCTGACTCTTATCCTCAATGCCCCTAGCAATGAAGACGAACATACTACACGTCTTTTTTTATCACCCCGTCTAGTTTTCCTGCCGTGTACAGTGAGTTATGAACTTGGACTCCCAAGATCCCCCTGCATCTCAGTGCTGTTAAGGGTCTTGCCATTAACTGTATTCTCTGCCCTGACATTTAACCTCCCAAAGTACAACACTTCATACTTGTTCGGATTAAACTCCACCTGCACCTCAGGGCTGCTTCCTTCTCAGTCTCAAACTGCCCATGCATATTTGTATTCTCCACACTGATCTTGCTGACCTGCAAGTCCTCCTCGGTGAATACAGATGCAAGTTACTTGTTTAGAAACCTCACCTACATCCTCTGACTCCAAGTACAAATTACCTCATAGAGTCATACAGGTTGTAATCAGGTCCTTTGGCGCAGCTTGCCCATGCCGACCAAGGTGCCCTTCTACACTAGTCCCGCCTGCCCATGTTTGGTCCATATCCCTCTTAAGGGCCTGTCCCACTTACGTGTCTTTGGCACGCAAATTACGCGATCTCGTGGTCGCGTTGAGGCGCACGGGCATCGTATGGTCCCACTGAGAAGCGGGGAGGGGTATGTAGTTGTGCGCGACATCGCGCAGCGCTCCGAATTTTTGTAGAGAACTAAATCTTCGCGCGCCAACGGCCTGTCGCGGAACTGACGGCCAAAGTGGGACAGGCCCAAGACCCTGGCGCGGCTCAATGTCTCACCTCCAACAGCAGCAGAAGCAGGCAAACGATCGCCGAACTCGGCCTGGGGCTCACGGCCGTTGTGGATCCGGAACCGCCCCTCCTACTCCCAGAGCAGGGCCAAGAAAATTGAAGGTGGACACAACATGCTGGAGTAACTCAGCGGGACCAGCAACATCTCTGGAGAGAAGCAATGGGTGACGTTTTGGGTCAAGACCCTTCCTTCAGACTGAAGAAGAGTCTCGGCATGAAACATCACCCATTCCTTCTCTCCAGAGATGCTGCTGGTCCCGCTGAGTTACTCCGGCATTTTGCGTCCATCTTCAAATGATGTCAGATGGCTGTGCGGTCGAATGAAGTCGCGCGCGGCCTTCGTGGGACCGTCGCGGCTCAACTCAACCACGAGGTCCCGTAATTCGCGTGCCAAGGACACGTAACTGGGACAGGGGCTTAAGTCTTTCCTATCCATGTACCTATCCAAATGTCCTTACATTTGTCCGCCTTGCCCCTGGCTCTAACATGGACGTGGATATCCAGAACTCTTTCTCAGCACACTTGTAAAAACATCCCACTTTTCTGACGTGAAAGAGTTCCCTCCTCATATCCTCAAAGTTGGCCTTGGCCCAATTTAGAATCTTAACTCGTGTTTCCTTATCCATAACTTTCTTAAATCTAATAGAACAACGGCCGTTTGTCCCAAAAGGCTCATCCACAGAATTTGTTTGTATAGAATGCAAAGCAAAGCTTTTCATTGGGCCTTTGAGCTCGTGGCAATAATAAACCTAAATATATGTTCCATTCCTTTCAGAAACTTTTCTGTGACCTCTTGGTCCACTGTTAAAGCCCACCGAACACTTCCCTTCTCAGGCACTTCCCCATGCGACCACTGGAGGCGCAACATCTAGTCTATCACCTTGTCCCATACCTCCATCCAGGAAACCAAATGCCCTTCTGGGCAAAGGCACAGTTCACTTGCACACCATCCAATCTAGAGCTGTGTGTTCAGTGCTCACAACCTGCAAGTAGGACAACCACGTCTGTGGTAGGAAAACAGACAAATGATATTTTGGATCGGCCGAAGTATTTTCTGTCCAACTCCCTCGACAAATGCTGCCTGATCTGCCGAGTTCCTCCATTATTTTGTTCTTTGCACAAGATTCCTGCGTCTGCAGTCTCCCGGGTCTCCATTCCACTGCTACGCTGTCACTTTAATACTCCCCCTCTGACTTCTGTATTTTGGTCTCTTTAGCAGCTCTACCAAAACCCAGTGTGAGTTTAACGAACAGCACTTCATCATTTGTTGCGGTCCATGGGACATGATAATGATTTCAACAATATCAGATAACCGACCTTTCCTGTTTATATTGGAACTGGGCCACCCTGATGCAGGATTATATTTGGTTGCATCAACTCAGTTTTATTCTCTCTACTGATGCTAGATTAGATTCCTTTATTGTCCCATGCACAAATTGTTACCATGCAGTCATAACATATGATAAAAAAAACAAAACACACAATAAAGACATATCCAACATCCACCACAATGAGTTCACCAGGCACCTCCTCACTGTGGTGGAAGGCAAAAAATGCTCTAAGCCGGACCGCCGCCGCTGGAGCACCGCAGCTCTAAGCCAGACCGCCGCCGCCACTGGAGCACCGCAGCTCCACACCAGGCCGCCACCACAGCTCCGCCATTAGGCCTCAGCACAGATGGTGACGGGGGACACACATCCCCCCCCGAAGGGCGAGACTAAATATCTGTTTCTCCCACCCCCCCCACCTCCCCACCCCCCCCACCCCCACATTCACAACCTAATAAAACAAAGTTCTACTAAAACAAACACTAGAAGACAACAAAAAATGAAAAAAACAGACGGACTGCAGGTGAGCCGCAGCTGCCAGCCAGCGCGGACACTTCCGGATGCTGTCTGGCTCACTGAGTATTTCCAGCACTCTGTGGGTTCCCTTCTGCATCACATAGTTCCAGCATGTTCTTTTGCTTTGCTTTTTCTCTCTCTCTCCCTCTCTCTTTTTCAATCACCTTCTCTGCCCTATTTTTCTGTTAACCAGACTCCTCTTTGATAACTTTGGTCTTCAATTGTCAGATTTGTGCCCTTAAATGAGTGGGGTGATCGATATATACAGGTACCGTGGTGATGGATGTCCTGGTATAACTAGGTCAGACAAAACAGTTTTCATTCAGTAGTGGTTCAATGAAGCCAGACTGAACCATGAATCAAACGTTGGCATCAAGGGTGTTTTATTGTCATTTGTCCCAGATAGGAGTTCAGTGTGCAACACGTACTCAATAAATAAACAAATATAGTACAATAATGATAATAGTCTGTTGCAGTTCAGAGCTTATTTGTTGTTGTGTTTAATAGCCTGATGGCTGTCGGGAAGAAGCTGCTCCTGAACCTGGACGTGACAGTTGTCAGGCTCCTGTAACTTCTTCCCGATGGCGGTGGTGAAATGAGTGTGTGGCCAGGTTGGTATGGGTCTCTGATGATGCTGTTGGCTGTCTTTTCGAGGCTGCGACAACGATAGGTCCCTTCGACAGTGGGGAGGTCAGAGCCGGTGACGGACTGGGCAGTAGTCACAACTTTTTGTAGTCTTTTCCGCTCCTGGACGTTCAAGTTGCCGAACCAGGCCACGATGCAACCGGTCAGCATGCTCTCTACTGTACACCTGTAGAAGTTCAAGAGAATCTTCTTTGACTTACCGACTCTCCGTAATCTTCTCAGGAAGTAGAGGCGCTGATTATAATTCTTTATAATGTGTCATAATAGTAATAATAGAATAGTTTCTTTATTGTCATTGTAACATGAACCATGTACAACAAAATTTAAAAATGTCAACCAGTCAGTGCACCATTCAAACCATAAAAGCTAACGATGCATACAAGGTAAAATATTAAAAAAGATGATAAACAACTAAAATAAATATAAAATATGAAAATAGCACGCATAAACACCCAACCCTACATCCTTCTGTCGATTTCACAGTGTACCAACTACAATCCCTTAGTCCCCACGTTCCTTGGCGGCTACATTTAGTGCCTTTATAGCAGTGGGGTAAAAACTGTTTTTAAGTCTGTTTGTCCTTGTCCTTGTAGATCTGTACCGTCTGCCTGACGGCAACAGTTCAAACAGGGAGTGTCCGGGGTGGGAAATGTCCTTTATAATATTCTGGGATTTTTTGATGCAGCGGGAACTGTGTAAGTCCTCCAAGGTAAGGAGAGGGCAGCCGACAATCCTCTGGGCGTTGTCAATGGCCCTCTGGAGTGCTTTCCTCTGAGCCGCCGTGCAGCTGGTGTACCACACGCATTCACAGTATGTGTCATGCTGTAATAGCTGAATCATCTTGTGGTTCTTCACTTATTTTTTTTTCTGCATAAGTGAATTGCATAAATGAATCAGGATACAGCTTAATCAACAGTGTATTTCAGGGTTTTTGCATACTTGGGCAGCATTTGAAAAAATTGTACCTTTCCAAAATGTTTCTAGGAATATTTCTAATGATAGATAGATTTGCTGCCACATACATATCTTACACAGTGGAAGAAGCCCTTTCAATAATCACAAGATCTATTTAAAGTTCTCGGTATAGTATTTAGTTTTGTACGCATAAAAATGCCTGGACTTGATAATCCTGGAAGGATTTTGCATTTTCTTTTTTCATAAATGTTTCAGAAATAATTAATGTACAACACATCTGTCTACTGATCGGATTGGGAGGAAAGAGCAGCATTGACTTAGATTATCAGCTAGTGTGGCTGAAAACAGGAAGTATGCTTGTATAGTTTGTGGCCAAACAGCAAGTTAACACAAGGAAGTACTAGATCTGATAAAGTTTTACACTCATTTTCTTAATTTGTGTTTTAATGGTCTGGCAAGAAATATTTGTTCTGCTGTGTTCTGAAGTTTTGGTAGAACTTTTTGGGAGGTGAACGATGGGAATAATACTTCTTTAATTCATTTGTGATAAGGTGGCATTTTTGGCAAGCACTGCATTTATTGCCCTGCCGAAATGACCCTTGAGAAAGTGGAGCCAGACACTTCCTGTATTGACGTGGGCACCATTTAGGGACCGCCCTTGTCCTGTATTTGACTGCTACTACTCGGGTCGAGGGGACTGTCGGGTCGGAGCGCCGCGTCCGGCCCCGCCTCACCCCATCCCGACGTAGTGCAGCCCATGGAGTGCAGCAGCAGCAGCGCCTCGCCCGTGGCCCCGTCGCTTACCGTCGACGCCACCACCTTCGGGCCTTCGCTTACCACCCATACCACCACCCCTCCTTCTCATGGCCAATCATCGGCCGATGAGTTGGATGGGGCGCCGTACTTTGCGCGCAGCAGAACTCAAAGCCCGGCCGGCGGGCCAGCCACGGCGTTTTGGCCTGGGCCGCGCAACGCCACGTGGAAAGTCCGACACTCAGGCCAAAACTCCTCAGCTGGCCCGCCGGCTGGGATTTGTGTGCAGTCCAGCACCCGGGCCAACTCATCATTCACCCAGCCACGGCCCAGTCGGTCAACGAATTGCCGTCGCATTTTGACCTTTTGTCCCTTATTTGGGAGTGAGGACGTTGGCAACCCTAGCGCCATTGGTCATCAGCTGGTTGTGAAATAGTGAAGAGCTACCAAAACGAAATGTGAAATAGTGAAGAGCTACCAGAGCTACCGATCGCCTTCGCTCCTTAGATGCTGCTGCACCCGCTGAGTTTCTCCAGCCTTTTGTGTACCCCCAGCTAAATGTGACGACTGGGTATAGAATAACAAGAATAACCAAACTTGCTGACTGCACCACAGGGTGGAGGAACAACTGTGATAACATTTTAAGCTGGGGTAACTTAGCGGGGCAGGCAGCATCTCTGGTGAGAATGAATGGGTGACGTTTTGGGTCGAGGTTTCGACCCGAAACGTCACCCATTCCTTCTCTCCAGAGATGCTGCCTGTCCCGCTGAGTTACCCCAGCTTTTTGTTTCTTTCTTCGGTTTAAACCTGCATCTGCAGTTCCTTCCTACACATGACAACATTTAAATTCCTTTCATCAAGTTGAGTGAAGAGCAGTCTTCAGTACTTCGTTTTTCATTTCTTAAGTACTTGGGTTTAAAGATGGTTTGCTTTCAACGTGGTTCTCTGGGTTCTGGGTAATAGAACAGTACAACATGGAAACAGGTCCTCATATATAAGAGTACCTCGTATTTCATTTGGACAGATTACAGCCCAGCGGTGTTAATATTATATTGATTTCTCTAACTTCAAGTAACCTTTGCTATCCCTCTCTCTCTGTCCCTCCCCCACCTTCGATCTCCTACTAGTCTCACTGTCCTCCTGATTAATGTCACTTTGTTGTCACCTAATCCAACATTCAACCATTCTACCTTTTCCTTGATCAGCTTCTGCTTTGATCTGTCCTTTTCACAGCTTCCATGTTCTTTATACCCTTCCATATCTAGTTTCACTCTCCCCGTGACTCTCAGCGTGAAGAAGGGTCTCCACCCGAAACGCCACCCATTTCATCTCTCCATAGGTGCTGCCAGTAAGGTCGCCAACTTTCTCAATCCCCAATAAGGGACAAACGGTCAAAATACGGGGAAACAAATTCCCGACAGCAATTCGTTGACCGATTCGGCCATGGCTGGGTGAATGATGAGTGATGAGTTGGCCCGGGTGCTGAACTGCACACAAAGCCCAGCCGGCGGGCCAGCTGAGGAGTTTTGGCCCGGGCCGCGTGACGTTGCGCGCAAAGTCCGGCGCCCCATCCGGCTCATGAACCGACGATCGGCCGTGAGAAGGAGGGGCGGTGGTGTCGCTGGTAAGCCAAGGTCCAAAGGTCGGACAGCTGGCCGGGCTGCCGACCGACGGGGCCACGGGCGAGGCGCTGATGCTGCTGCACTCCATGGGCTGCACTACATCGGGACGGGTGAAGCGGGGCCGGAAGCGGTGTTCCGACCTGACAGTGTCCTCGACCCGAGTAGTAGCGGTCAAATACGGGACAAGGGCGGTCCCGTACGAGACAAACCAATTTAGCCCAATATGCGGGATGCCCGGCTAATACGGGACCGTTGGCAACCCTAGCTGCCAGTCCCGCTGAGTTACTCCAGCATTTTGTGTCTATCTTCGGTTTAAACTAGGATCTCCAGTTCCTTCTTACAACATGATCAGTTGGGAGCTAGAGAGAGTAAATTAAGAACAGCTGTTACTGGGCAAGGCCACGTCAGACATAAAAACGCTGTTTAAAGAGCAGCTGATCAGAGCTCAGAACTGACAGTGAAGATGAGTGATAAGGATGGCAAGCTAAGAAAACTTGGGATGATGGATGGCCAGAGAGGATGTACATTTGGTCAAATAGATAAAAGACCCGTATATAAAGTTTTGAAAGATAAATCTCATCTGACTGCACAAGAACATAAAGCAAGCAAGAGAGAACTCCAGCGGGCAATTAGAAGGGCCACAGAATGTCATTGGCAAGTCGGGTAAAAAGAAAATCCCAGGTCATTTTATACATGATAAAAGCAAAACTAGTGAGAGGGGGCACCAAGGAAAGAGGAGGGGTCAGAACTATTGGGGTCAGAGGTTGTAGGCAAGATACTAAATTAGTACTTTGCATCCGTATTTATCAAGGAGAAGAATGTGGGGGCAAGTGGGAGATCACTGTGGGATGTACTGATATGCTGGGGCGGTTTGAGATCGAGGAGGTGATGTTGGATCTCTAACATCATGGCAACATCTGTGGCGCAGTGGAGAGTTGCTGCCTTGCAGCGCTGGAGGACCGGGTTCGATCCCGACTACGGGCGCTGTCTGTACGGAGTTTGTACGTTCTCCATGTGACCTGTGTTGGTTTTCTCCGAGATCTTCGGTTTCTTCCTATACTCCAAAGACGTACAGGTTGGTAGGTTAATTAGCTTGGTATCAATGTAAAAATTGTCCCTATTGTGTGTATAATGGTGTTAATGTGCGGGGATCGATGGTCGGCACGGACCCAGTGGGCCAACTGGGCCTGTTTCCATGCTGTATCTCTAAACTAAACTAAACTAAGCCAGGCTACAAAGTAATGCATACTGAATAGAAACATAGACACTAGGTGCAGGAGTAGGCCATTCGGCCCTTCCAGCCTGCACCGCCATTCAATATAATCATGGCTGATCATCCAACTCAGTATCCCGTACCTACCTTCTCTCCATACCCCCTGGTCCCTTTAGCCACAAGGACCACATCTAACTCCATTTTAAATATAGCCAATGAAGTGGCCTCAACTACATTCTGTGGCAGAGAATTCCAGAGATTCACCACTCTCTGTGTGAAAAATGTTTTTCTCATCTCGGTCCTAAATGATTTCCCCCTTATCCTTAAACTGTGACCCCTTGTTCTGGACTCCCCCAACATCGGGAACAATCTTCCAGCATCTAGCTTGTCCAACCCCTTAAGAATTTTGTAAGTTTCTATAAGATCCCCCCTCAATCTTCTAAATTCCAGTGAGTACAAGCCGAGTCTATCCAATCTTTCCTCATATGAAAGTCCTGACATCCCAGGAATCAGTCTGGTGAATCTTCTCTGTGAATAGTGAAATAGTGAATTGTGAAAGGCTTGGATAGAGTGGCTGTGGAGAGGATGTTTTCACTTTTGGGAGAGGCTGGGACTATAGGTCATAGCCTCAGAATGAAAGGACGCTCTTTTAGGAAGAGATGAGGAGGAACTTCTATAGGCAGAGGGTGGTGAATCTGTGGAACTCATTTCAACAGAGGGCTGTGGAGGCCAAGTCAGTGCATATTTTTAAGGCAGAGATGTACAAATTCTTGATTAGAACGGGTGGCAAGGGTTATGGAGAGAATCATAATCATACTTTATTAGCCAAATATGTTTTGCAACATACGAGGAATTTGATTTGCCATACAGTCATACCAATAAAAAGCAACAGATCACACAAAATACATTTTGACATAAACATCCACCACAGTGACTCCTCCACATTCCTCACTGTGATGGAAGGCAAAAAAAAAAGTTCAATCTCTTCCCTTCTTTGTTCTCCTGCGGTCGGGGCCTCGAGCCTTCCGTTGACGGGACGATCTTGGCTCCTGTAGCCAGCGGTCGGGCTCTCTGCATCGGGGCGGTCAAAGTCCTGCATCGGGGGGGATGTCAGCTCCTCGCGCCGGGCGATCTGAACCCGGCTCGGGACTGGTCGATACCTTCAGCGTGGTTGGAGCTTCCTGACTCAGTCTCTACCCGAGTCTGCGAGCTCCGGGATGGTGAAATACGCAGGCCGCCATTGAAGCGTCGATCCCAGGTACGGGATCGCAGGCTCCGATGGTAAGTCCACGGCCCGCGGTGGGGCTCAAAGTCAGTCCCGAGCCAGGCCTCCGGCTCCACGATGTTAGGCCGCAGAGCGACCGGAGGTACGATCTGGAAAACAATCGCATCTCCAGCAAGGTAAGAGATTGAAAAAAAGTTTCCCCCTGGTGGTATAGAGAAGTCAGGAAAATGGGATTATGAGGCAGAGATCAGCCATGATTGAATGGCGGGGTAGATGCGATAGGCTGAATTCTACTCCTATTACTTGCGTATGGCATGAATGATTTTGTAGCAGCGGCAGATGGAATTTAATCCTGAAAATTGTGGGCTGGTGCATTTTAGGAGGATTAACAAAACGGGAACACACATAACCCTGGTTATAACGGACAATGGATGAGTGGGGGGGGGGGTTGAATGGTGTCCGTTATTGCAGATTGTCCGCTACAACTGAAAAGGATGGTCATTCCGTGAAACAACAAGTTCCTTTCCAATACAAAATTATTTTTAATAGCTAGAAATGTATTTTTGTTACTACAAGCTAAAAATAGTAGATGGATGTTCATTCTCTCCAGAGATGCTGCCTGTCCTGCTGTGTTAGGCTAGCCTTTTATGTCTATCTTCTATTTAAACCAGCATCTGCAGTTCTTTCCTACACACATGAGGGCTGTTTGTTGCATTGTGTAAAGGGCCTGTCCCACTATGGCGACCTTATTGGCGAGTTTCGGAGAGTGTGCGCTCGCCACAAGCTCGCAGCGTGGTCGACACGTGGTCGTAGGTGATCACTGGTGAGTCTCCTTCATGGTCGAGAGGAGTTTCCACATAGTGGTCACCACTCGCGCGCGGCCTCAGTTTGGTCGAGGAAAATTTGTCAGCATGTTGAAAAATGTTCTACGAGTAAAAATTGGTCGACATGGCGAAAATCGATACTTTTGAGCTCGTAGGGCAGTGGTAGTGGGGTCACCATGTCGTTGTAGGTAGTCGAGGTAGCTGTAGGTAACCCCCTTTGCTGACCCGGCATTTTAATTCGCTCATTGGGGGGAAAAAAACGTAAGCACGAGTTTTCAGAACCAAGGAAAACCGACCGGTAATGTTAAATGCCCGTCAAACTTCACAGCTGTGTATCTCTGGCTTATTAAAAGTTGTCTCTTCTTCTCTTCCCCCCTCCTCTCCCCCCTCCTCTCCCCCCTCCTCTCCCCCCTCCTCTCCCCCCTCCTCTCCCCCCTCCTCTCCCCCCTCCTCTCCCCCCTCCTCTCCCCCCTCCTCTCCCCCCTCCTCTCCCCCCTCCTCTCCCCCCTCCTCTCCCCCCTCCTCTCCCCCCTCCTCTCCCCTTCTCCCCTTCTCCCCTCCCCCTCCTTCCCCTCCCCCGCTCTTTTTTTGTTAATATTTTTTATTAGAAGTTAATGCATATTGATACATATTAAGACAATTTAAAATGTAAGAAAAAGAAGAGAAACAAAATAATTTACTATTCATCACATACATTCTTAATATTTATAAAATTTACAGTCATTCTTGTTTATACTTCTACATTTTTTTAAATTATTTTTAATAAAGAAGGAAATTAATAGAAAGAAATAATAAAAGAAATTAAAATAATAATAAAAATAGAAAATCAATAATATGAGTGGAGCTTTAAACATTCTATTCTACATTGGAGATATATCAGTGATCTATTATATATAATTCTTCATCCATTCCCCGTCCAGGTTTCAGTCAGGCCCTCGAACCGAGCCAGTTTGTCCCTTTATATAATCAATAAATGGAGACCATGTTCCTCTAAACTGATCTAGCCTGTCCGAGAGGACAAGTCTTAATCTTTCCAAATGAAGTGTCTCCGACATTTCTGTAATCCACATTTTAATAGTGGGGTTGGTAGGACCTTTCCAAAATTTTAGTATTATTTTTTTACCAATTATTAAACTATAATCGATAAAAATTAGTTGTTTTGTTGTTAGTGATTGATCAGTTTCTAATATACCTAATATAATTAATTTAGAATCTGGATACAGATTTGTATTAACTACCTTCGAAATTATCTTAAAAATTTCTGACCAAAAATTAGTAATTTTAATACATTTGGTAAATGAATGCGTTAGGTTGGCTTCTAGGTGTTGACATTTGTCACATATAGCAGAAACATTTGGAAAAATTCTATTTAGTTTGGACTTTGAGAGATGTAATCAATGTAAAATTTTAAATTGTATCAGAGAGTGTCTGGCATTTAATGAGCAGTAGTGTATATGTTGTAAACTTTCCTCCCATACTTCTAAACTAATTGATTGTCCTAATTCACTTTCCCATGCTTGCCTATATATTTCCGACGGTGGTGCATCATTTTCCAATAAAATATTATAAATATATGATATCCCCGCTCTTTTAAAGGACTAACCGTACACTGTGCTAGCCGTCTTTAGCCTTCATATTCATCGCGGTTATAACCTTGACTTTGCACTGTGTGAATTTCAGACAGCGCTTCCCCCGCTTTCCCTGGCCCGTGTTCGTGTGTGTGTGCGCGTGCGTGCATTTTCTCCACCCACCCACCCCGCACTTTGCAGGCGAGTGCCCCCGAGCTTGAAGGTCGCAGACTGCTTGCTGAAAAGTCGTGTGAGTGGGACAGGCCCTTAATTGAGTATCATTGCTGAAGTGTTGATCGTAGCAATTGCTTGACAATTTCTATGACCTCTTGCAGTGTAACTAGCAGCCTGTGTTCTTAAAGGGACAATAGTGTCTGATTATTGCGGGGATGCTCCATCTGCTGTAACGGAAATCCATTATAAAGAGGTTCGTAATAATGGGAGTAGACTGTATGCAGTATAACCCTAAACTCCAATAGCATAAACATCACTAATTAATTTAATTAGTGCACCTTTTGCTTGATGGGACACAATGCAGAAAGATATGAGATAATCCTCTTTGTTAAAAGAACCGAATGTTGAGGGATTGGAAGGCGTTGTTCCAAGACATCTGAGCCTCCAAGTTCTGCCGATCGTTGATTTAGTTTAGAGATACATCGTCCGCATCGAGATACTATGTCCGCATGGACCATCGATCACCCGTACACGAGTTGTATGTTATCCCAGTTTTGCGTGCAACACACTGGGGGCAATTTACAGAAGCCAATTAACCTACAAACCTGCACATCTTTGGAGCGTGGGAGGAAACCGGAGCACCTGGAGAAAACCCACCTGCTCACGGGGAGGACGTACAAACTCCGCAGTGACAGCACCCAACTTCAGGATCGAACCTGGGCCTCTGGTGCTGAAAGGCAGCAACTCTTCAACTGTGCCAGAAGGGAATTGATATTTGTAGAAAGACAATCTGAGTATGACGGTAAAGATATCTTGCTGCAATTATACAGGATGAGAGTGCATCTGTAATATGTGTCTAAGGTAGACACACAATGCTGGAGTAACTCAGCGGGACAGGCAGCATCTCTGGAGAGAAGGAATGGGCGATGTTTCGGGTCGAGACCCTTCTTCAGACTGAACAGAGACAGAGATAGAATGTAGTTGGAGACAGTAAGACTGGTGGGAGAATTGGGAAGGGGGAGGGGATGGAGAGAGAGGGAAAGCAAGGGCTATCCGAAGTTAGAGAAGTCAACGTTCATACCTCTGGGGTGTAAGCTGCCCAAGCGAAATATGAGGTGCTGTTCCTCCAATTTGCGCTGGGCCTCACTCTGACAATGGAGGAGGTCCAGGCCAGAAAGGTCAGAGTGGGAATGGGAGGGGAAGTTAAAGTGCTGAGCCACCGGGAGATCAGGTAGGCTTAGGCGGACTGAGCAGAGGTGTTCAGCTAAAAGATCGCCGAGCCTGCGCTTGGTCTCACCGATGTACAGTACGTCTGAAGAAGGGTCTCGACCCGAAATGTAACCCATCCCTTCTCTCCAGAGATGCTGCCACACCCTCTGAGTTACTCCAGCTTTTTTTGTCCATCTTTACAGTAATATAAGTCTGTTTTCCCTATCTAACAAGGGATATACTTGCCAGGGTTCACCAGATTGATTCCTGGGACGCTGCTTATGTTGTAAATGAGAAAAGATTTGGCGACTTTACTTGCAATGACATAGAAATAATCTCAGCAGTTTAGAACGCTCAGGAATTTAGAAGAATGGGAAGTGATCTTATGCAGCACGGTGGCGCAGCGGTAGAGATAGAAACATAGAAATTAGGTGCAGGAGTAGGCCATTCGGCCCTTCGAGCCTGCACCGCCATTCAATATGATCATGGCTGATCATCCAACTCGGTAATCCGTACCTGCCTTCTCTCCATACCCTCTGATCCCCTTAGCCACAAGGGCCACATCTAACTCCCTCTTAAATATAGCCAATGAACTGGCCTCAACTACCCTCTGTGGCAGAGAGTTCCAGAGACCCACCACTCTCTGTGTGAAAAAAGTCCTTCTCATCTCGGTCCTAAAGGATTCCCCCTTATCCTTAAGCTGTGACCCCTTGTCCTGGACCTCCCCAACATCGGGAACAATCTTCCTGCATCTAGCCTGTCCAACCCCTTAAGAATTTTGTAAGTTTCTATAAGATCCCCTCTCAATCTCCTAAATTCTAGAGAGTATAAACCGAGTCTATGCAGTCTTTGTTCATAAGACAGTCCTGACATCCCTGGAATCAGTCTGGTGAACCTTCTCTGCACTCCCTCTATGGCAGTAATGTCCTTCCTCAGATTTGGAGACCAGAACTGCACGCAATACTCCAGGTGTGGCCTCACCAAGACCCTATACAACTGAAGTAGAACCTCCCTGTTCCTATACTCAAATCCTTTTGCTATGAAATGCTGCCTTACAGCACTTGCAGCCCCAGGGACCCGGGTTCCATCCCAACTACGGGTGCTGTCTTTACGGAGTTTGTACGTTCTCGCCATGACCTGCGTGGGTTTACTCCGAGATCTTCCTCCCACACTCCAAAGACGTTTAGGTTAAATTGTCTTGAGTTTGTATACTTGACATAAGTGTAAATTGTCCCTAGTTTGTGTAGACTTGCGTTAATGTGCGGGGATCGCTGGCCGGTGCCGACTCGACGGGCCGAAGGGTCTCTTTCCGCGCTGTATCTGTAAACCAAACTAAACTAAAACATTAAAACAAACACAGTTCAATACTTAACAGTGCAGAGGCAGAATGTCTGAATGGCCAGAACCATTGCTCACAGTCTCACAATAAGGAGTCAGCTATTCAAGACTGACATGAGAGGACATCTGTAGTCCCATTACAAAATGACACTAGTATTTGCTGTGTGCATGATCCTTTAGGTCTCATTGACATTTGGTCTTTAGTTTTAGTCATACTATCTCACCATCACTCAATCCAAATTTTAAAACGTTCTTAAATCATGCACTATCAGAATTCCACTCTAATCTTAGCATCCAAGAGTATACTTTCTTTTGCATTTGTGACAAGATGTTTCATACAATCTCTTATGTTCTGCAGCAAAAGGACTCAGGATCGTGCTTCCGTCTGAGACAATGCCCAGTGGCCCTTTACAACACTCTCGGCTCATCTGATGGTAGGTCAATGGTCTATTTTGAATGATTTATTAAGTTTATATCTTGTTGCTGAATAATCAGCATTGACTGTAGTGAAAGATCTGGCAAGAAGATTTGCATGCATCTAACGTGGGTCTCTGGTCCTCCAAGGCAGCAACTCTTTAACGGCCTGCCCCACTTAGGCGACTCTTTCAACGACTGCCGGCGACAGTCACAGTGGCAGCAGGTCGCTGAAAAAACAGCGACTGGACCCCACTACGACAGTGTCTCCGACAACCTACCACCAAGTCGACGCCAAGCGACGGCAAGCTACCGACAACCGGCTGCCCGTTAGGACGTCCACACCCACGACAACCTACGACCACACAGGCGACAACCCACGACAACCAAAGTCAACCTACGCCCGCCCGCGACAAGCTACGACCCTGTCGGCGACAACTGAAGACAATTCAGTCGCCGGTACCAGTTGACGTAGGTGGTCGCCAATGGAATTCACCGAAGGCAGCACCCGGTGACGACCAATGTCGTCCTGGCGACAACCTACGACAGCACCTGCGACAGGACAAGACAAGCTACGTCAAGCCCACAGTCGCCAAAAGGTTCCGAACATTTCAAAATCCAGCGGCGACCAGAAAAACGTCACGACTCTTTAGGCCACTTGAGGAGACGACTCACGACCATACAGGCTACACCCCGCGACCATGTGGTGACAGCCTATAGTCGCCTGTAGTCACTGAAAAAATCACCTAAGTGGGACAGACCCTTTATTTTAATGATCTTGTATTCCATTTAAGCAGCAGATGATTTAAAATGGCCGTCTATGACACACAAGGATTTCCTACTGTTACTGATCCTGTGTCTGACAGCTAATTCAGATTGGACCATTTGTGTTCCTTGCTGTGATCACATGCATGGCAGAAGTGTGTTGCAGGGCACCAGGTCCAAACTGGTTTTGTAGTATAATTGGTGTGTGTGTCACGCAATATTCTCCGCTCTGTTTGCATATGCTTCATTCCTGAAAAATGTCATTGCATCATTTTTAGTTTAGTTTAGAGATACAGCGTGGAAACAGGCCCTTTGGCCCACCAGGTCCGCGCCGATCAGCGATCCCCATACACTGACACTATCCTACACACACACTAGGGGCAATTTACACAAATGCCAAGCCAATTAGCCTACAAACCTGTACGTCTTTGGAGTGTGGGAGGAATCCGAAGATCTCGGAGAAAGCCCACGGGGTCACGGGGAGAACGTACAAACACCGTACAGACAGCACCTGGAGTCCGGATCTGGGTCTCTGGTGCTGCAAGTGCTGTGAGGCAGCAACTCTACCGTTGCGCCACCGTTAACCAATTCTATTGTGGGACGGCATGGTGGTGCAGCAGTAGAGTTGCTGCCTTACAGCACTTGCAGCACCAGAGACCCAGGTTCAATCTGGACTACGGGTGCTGTCTGTACGGAGTTTGTACGTTCTCCCCGTGACCTGCGTGGGTTTTCTCCGAAATCATCGGTTTCCTCCCACACTCCAAAACGGAGTACAGGATTGTAGGTTAAATGGCTTGGTCTAAGTGTAAATTGTCCCTAGTGTGTGTTAAACCATATAACCATATAACAATTACAGCACGGAAACAGGCCTTCTCGGCCCTTCCAGTCCGTGCCGACCATTTATTTTCCCCTAGTCCCATCTACCTGCACTCAGACCATACCCCTCCATTCTCTTCCCGTACATATACCTATCCACTTTACTTTTAAATGTTAAAATCGATCCTGCCTCCACCACGTCTGCTGGAAGATCATTCCACACAGCCACCACTCTCTGAATAAAGAAGTTCCCCCTCATGTTACCCCTAAACTTCTGTCCCTTAATTCTCATGTCATGCCCTCTTGTTTGAATCTTCCCTACCCTCAATGGGAAAAGCTTATCCACGTCAACTCTGTCTATCCCGTTCATCATTTTAAAGACCTCAATCAAGTCCCCCCCCCTTAACCATCTGCGCTCCAAAGAATAAAGACCTTGCGTGTCTTAATCCAACACTGGATTTTGTACAAAATGTAACACCTCACATTTCTCGGTATTAAATTCTAACAACCACTCCATTCCCACATGCCCAACCCATCAAGATGACTTTTGATAACAATCATCACTATCTACAAAACCACCCACTTTTGTGTCATCTGCAAACTTGCTCATCACGCCATGTACGTTCTCATCCAAATCATTGATTTAAATGACTAACAGCAATGGGCCCAGCAGCGAACCCTGAGGCACACCACTAGTCACAGGCCAAATAGCAACCTTCCACCATCACCCTCTGCTTCCTTCCATGAAGCCAATTTTCTATCCTTTCAGCTAACTCTCCTTGGATCCCATGGGATCTAACCTTCCAGAGCAGCCGACCTTGTGGAATGCTTTGCTGAAATCCATACATGCAACATCTACAGCTCTGGTGTCATCAAACCTCTTAGCCACATCTTCAAAAAACTCAATCGCGAGACAGCAGTTTGATTTGTAGACTGTGTGCGCAAGGTAATCCTTCTGGAATCTCCTTACATTTTATCCACCCTTCCTAAAATTGTTTTCAAAAAAGATGGAATTCCTCCCACCATCTCTACCTCGCTACGGTGCGACACCTAGAATCCTAGAACATAGAACACCACAGGAACAGGCCCTTCGGCCCACATTGTTTGTGCCAAACATGATGCCGAAAGAAATATAACAAGTGGACAAAATTATAGATTGCTTTTCTGTCGTACACCCATCCACCACTGTTCTTAAAATGGGTTGTTGTTCCCGATGTTGGGGGAGTCCAGCACCAGGGGCCACAGTTTAAGAATAAGGGGTAAGCCATTTAGAATGGAGATGAGGAAACACTTTTTCACACAGAGAGTTGTGGGTCTGTGGAATTCTCTGCCTCGGAGGGCGGTGGAGGCCGGTTCTCTGGATACTTTCAAGAGAGAGGTAGATGGGACTGTTAAAGATAGCAGGAAAAGGTAGGAATGTGGTACTGATTGGGGATGATCAGCCATGGTCACATTGAATGGAGGTGCTGGATCGAAGGGCCGAACGGCCTACTCCTGCACCTATTGTCTATTGTCTATTGTCAAATAAATGTCTTCTCATCTCCTTCCTAAGGAGTGTCCTTTAATTCTGAGGCTATGACCTATAGTCCTAGATTCACCCACTAATAGAAACATCCTCTCCACATCCACTCCATCCAAGCCGTTCATTATTCGGTGCGTTTTAATGAGGACCCCCTCATTCTTCTAAACTCCAGCGAATACAGGCCCGGTGCTATCAAACTCGTCATATCGACTAACAAGGGCATTGCAGATAGCGTTGCTGCTTGCTTGGGGACTAGCTGGATAGGCCAATGAGGGTGAGAATATTCAAAATATTCCCCATGGTTTGCATACAAATCTCGTGAAATCCAGAGCATTTTATTGAGGGGAAGGTAATTTGTCACAAGGTAAAGTGTGGGGCTCTGACATGATGGAAAGGGTACAGAGAAGATTTACGAGGATGTTGCCAGCACGAGAGGATCTGAGCTATAGGGGGAGGTTGTGTAGGCTGGGACTCTATTCCTGGGAGCGCAGGAGGATGTGGGGTGATCTTACAGAGGTGTATAAAATCATGAGAGGAATAGATCGGGTAGATGCACAGATTCTCTTGCCCAGAGTAGGGGAATCGAGGACCAGAGGACATGGGTTGAAGGTGACGGGGAAACGATTTAATAGGAATCTGAGGGGTAACTTTTTCACACAAAGGGTGGTGGGTGTATGGAACAAGCTGCCAGAGGAGGTAGTTGAGGCTGGGACTATCCCAACGTTTAAGAAACAGTTAGACAAGTACATGGATAGCACAGGTTCGGAGTGATATAGGCTAAACGCAGGCAGGTGGGACGAGTGTAGCTGGGACATGTTGGTCGGTGTGGGCAAGTTGGGCAGAAGGGCCTGTTTCCACACTGTGTCTATGACTCCATGTAGCAATGTTACAAAATTTTGAGATTTAAAAAATCAAGTCTGCAATTTATCCCATCAGATAAAGCATAAAAAGAAGTTTAATTTGACACCTAATTTACTTTCATATCTTCAGTATTAAGAAAGTTATGGCCATTTTCATACTCGGAAATTAGCATCTTGTTCCCCATTGCCTTTCAATTGACTTAACTCAAAAGCTGTGATCTGGAAAAGTTAAAAGCCCATAACTTTCTTAAAAATTAAGAGAACTCAATGAAATTTTCAGTTATTATAGATTGAAGCATTCTGAAACAAATATGAAACAATCTTACTTGGATTACCTGAAATTAAAGCATATAATTAGTTAGTTATCTAATTGTAGCTAATTACAAAATTCAATGAGTAGATCTAAACATCTATCCATTTCTTAAGAAAAGATAAAGTTTTTTTAAATTGCCTAAGTGTCCAAATAACATTCACACAATAATCCACAATATAACATAATTTTTAAATCTCATTTTCATGAATTTCTGGGCCAAATGGAAGGAATTTAGTGTTTGATTCCTGTAAATTAATGGCCATTTAAATCAACTAGCGAGTGGGCTTTAGTGGAATGCGGTGGATTGGAACGTTGCGGTTGGCGGTAAAGTCGGGAGGAAAAATATTGTTTGTTCATACATTTTTTGGGACCCCATTTCGCAACATATTAATATTATTAAAATATTATTAAAGTTGTCGGCGCTCACGGCTTTTGAAGGTGATTTTTAAATTACTCTAGTTAATAAATAATTTAGAGTAATTTAAAAATACCTTCATTCATGAAATGTCGGGCGATTTTTCTTCCGCAACGAAATCGCCCGACATTCATCGATTATCCAGGTCTGTTGAAAAACGGCACTTTAAGCCGTCCCCCTCTAAAAGGCACCAAAGTCGCGCACACGGGGAGCGGCAGAACTGCAGCGCCGCTAAAGGTAAGTTTTGCAACATACCTACTCTATGATAAATGCACTGGTTGATATTGGAATAGAACATTTCAAGACCGGAGGAGTAGTTATTTTGTTGCACGATTACGATCAGGATAGTGGCTGTGAAATACTTTGGAGCAGAATGAAGAATGATTTTTTTTGTTATACTTACGTAAGTGTTCCCAACCCTTGGAGAATGTTTTGAAGATGAAAAATGCTTTGGTTGCTTTCCCTTCAACCACATTTTCTAATCGCTGGGATTGGTTCTGGAGATCAAAATAACCATGCACATAAAAGGCTGGAGTAACTCAACGGGACAGGCAGCATCTCTGGAGAAAAGGAATAGGTTTCGGGTCAAGACCCTTCTTCAGACTAGAATATATATTCAACTTGATGTTCACAAAATTACTTCAACCCTTGCTTTATAGAGAAAATAGAACATGCATTGTAAATAATTTAAATTTGCACAAAGCGTGATGATTTGCAATGAATCAATCAGTAGAAGCAAAATGTTTAAAAGCTCTGCTTGCCCTGTCACTTGTGGAGTTTCAATTCTGGAGAATGGATTGGTCTGAGAAGCTGTTTTTACATTGGTTTCATTGTAAAAAATTTGCAGTGTACTCACAACATCTCCAGCTCCTTGTTTAACCATTCTATAAGCGTCAGACTTCACTGGTTTAGTTTAGTTTAGAGATACAGCGCAGAAACAGGCCCTTCGACCAACCGAGGACACACCGACCAGCGATCCCTGCGCACCAACACTATCCTGCACACACTAGGGACAATTTACACTTACACCAATTAACCTACAAACCTGTACGTCTTTGGAGGAAACCAAAGACCTCGGGGGGGGGGGAGGAACCCACGCGGTTACAGGGAGAAGGTACAAATCCGTGCAGACACCACCCGCAGTCGGGTTTGAACCTAGGTGTCTAGTGCTGTAAGGCAGCAATTCTACTGCTGCGCCACCACGCCACCCTGAGACAAGGTCTTCCCTTTCGCTGGCACTCAGGAGCTCTCAGTCTGGCATTGCGTAATACCTAAATAACAGTTAACCCGCGCTAATGTAAAAGCGAATCTGTCCTCATCCTTGTCCAACCAACTGTTATAACCAAAACAAGTCTGATTGATAATAATCACTGATACCAGCCTTCAGAGAGTTTCTCCTTTTTCTTGCTTTCCTATGCGTTATAGTTTTTCTTTAATTTTGCAGTTAGAATCCTAGTTCATTTTAGGTGCCTTTGTGTATGCCCCAAGCATAAACTAGTGACTGAACCGCACATGCTTATACGGGCAGTGAAAGCATATTAAGAATCCAAGTCTGCCCTCTGGCTGCGGAAACTCCACTGGCAGGGCAGTGCTGGTTCACTTTAGTTTCATAAATGGCTCCTTGATCTACATGATCAGTTCTGAATATGGCTTCCACCCCTGCCAGCAGAAAGATTGAGTGTCTTTGTTTCAAATTGGCTCCAAGATTACACAGCCAACTAAAAGCTGACTTTGCATATGATGCTGAGGCAGTCACGGTGGTGCAGCGGTAGAGTTGCTGCCTTACAGCGAATGCAGCGTGGGAGACCCGGGTTCGATCCCGACTACGGGTGCTGTCTGTGCGGAGTTTGTACGTTCTCCCCGTGACCACGTGGGTTTTCTCTGAGATCTTCGGTTTCCTCCCACACTCCAAAGCTTTATCCACCATTTTGTTACGACTCCCGAAGGCAGGTACCTCAGAGTCGCGTAACATTATCAAAAACCAGGTTCAAGTTTAAGAAAATAGTCTTTAATTTTGTTAAAAGAGGACAAAAACCCGAACCTGATTTAAACAACAGTCAGGGACAAGAATTGACTAACAAATAAATATGACAGTGCTCCAGCCAGCCTCGCAATGGACCGTCAAACTGGAGTCTCTAATCCTACCTAAATAGAGATAACCCTGCAACAAAATACATGAAAACCCTCAGGTCAGCCCTTATCCGTCCCAATACAACATTAATTTACAAATATAGGAAACAATATACGAAGTGCTATGCCATGTGGCCAGGCCTCCTGTAGTTCAGACCGGCAGCCTGTTCACTTGTCAGGGTTGACGAAGAAGAGCGAGAATTCTGGAATCTCCTGCTATTTAAGCTTACGATAAGGTTTGTAGGTTAATTGGCTTGGTAAATGTAAAAAATGTCCCTAGTGTGAGCAGGATAGTGTTAGTGTGCAGGGATCCCTGGTCGGCGTAGACCCGGTGGGTCGAAGGGCCTGTTTCCGCGTTGTATCTCTAAACTAAACTGTAAAAAAAAAATAGGCAGTGATATTTCATCATGTCGTTAATGCAATGAAAGTGCAATTTGTGAATGATTGTGCGTTTATTTTCCAGAGGTGACTGTCGAATGCAAAAATAGGTTTACAGTAATCTCCATCAAGCTCCCCTCCAGAAAAGAGTGCTGCCAGTTTGTTGTAAAGCCACTGTTGATGAATGTTGGAAACTTTCTGAGGGATGTGAAGGATGAAGATCAAGGCATCAGCAACATTGCAATCCTTTCAGAAGGTGATTATTCATTGGTCCGTTTGAAAGCTACATTTAAATGAGTGCAGACATTCTGCTTGTTTTTTTATACGTGGAAGAGCAGAGGAGATTATTCCGCCCATCATGCTGTATCCACCATTCGGTTTATTCATGCTTGATCCCCAATTTTCCGGGACGATGGCGCAGCGGTAGAGTTCATCTCTTCATCCCAACCTGCCAATGCTGACGAAGATGATCTAAGCTCATTCTATTTGCCTGTGTGTAGCCCATATCGTTCTAAACGTTTCCTATCTCAATGTCTTCAAAATATTGTGATTGTAGCCACCTCTACCTCTTCCTCTGGCAGTTTGTTCCACAAAACCCTCTACCCCCCATGGAAAAACTTGCCTCTCCTTTTAAATCTTTCTCCTCTCACCTTAATGCTATGTCCTCTAGTTGTAGACTCCCTAATACTGGGGGAATAAAGTACTCTGTACTCTAAGTACTCTAAAGTACTCTTGATTATTTGCCCTATCTATGCCCTTCCTCATTTTATAAACCTCTAGAAGGTCTGCTGAGAAAACACTGCTAACTGTTGGAATCTCTCCTTCTATCTCAAGCCTTCTAGTCCAGGCGATGGTCTTGTGAATCTTTTCCGCAGCCTCTCCGGGTTCATAAGTGATGGGAGCAGAATTTGTCCATTGGGCCCATCAAGTCTACACCGCCATTCAATCTATCTCTCCCTCATAACCCCATTCTCCTGCCTTCTCCTCATAACCCCTTAGGTTAATCACATTCTTCCTATGGCAACCAGACCTCCACACAATACTCCAAGTGCATTCTAACTTATGTTTCTTCACCACTGTAATATGATGTCCTCACTCTTGTAGTCATTGACACGGCCAGTGATGGCAAGCATGCCATATAGTTCCTTCGCCACCCTGTCTATCTATTCTACTAAGTTCTGGGTACAATGTACTTGTACCCTTGGACCAGGCACGTGCCGTGAGTAATTATGCCGTCGAAAAAATGCGCATGCGCAGAAAATCGTAAAACCGCGCATGCGCAGATCGGTCCTGTAGGCAGTCAGTCGACTTTGGAAAAAATCTTTTAAAAACGCACGTTTGGTCTCCTCTCCTGTGGGCATGCGCAGCACCTTGCATGCAGGCAGCGCAGCACACATGCACGCAGTCCGTATTTATGCCCGTTGTCAGTGAAGGCTTCAAGCAGCGTCCACGGCACACGAGTTGAACATAATTACGCGTATTACACGTACTGTAGATGATAGGCACGGGAGAATTATGCCTACCCGTTCCATTATTAAAATAATAACCATTTAATAATAAATACTGAATTTAGTAAATGAATAGGAAATCTTTACTATTTATATTTAATAATATAATACAAAAAAAATTACCTTTTGATAATTTTAGTCAGGGTAGGCACTGCAGAGAGGAGAGGAGTAGGGAGCTGTATTGCAGAAGAATAGTAAGATTGAACGAGAACTTACCAGTTCGAAGGTTGATCATTATTTCATGAGGAGTCGAAGTGAGGGATTTCGTGAAGAGCCCGCCGGCGCGCATGCTCGACATACTTCAAAGTAGCGGCGTGGAATCACAGAAACCAACAAAGAAATGACTTCGCATAGTAAGATTGAAGTGACTAAGATTACCAGATGAAGGTGATTGAGGGTTGGGCGAGGAGGGCACGAAATCCCTCACTTCGACTCCTCATGAAATAATGATCAACCTTCGAACTGGTAAGTTCTCGTTCAATCTTACTATTTCATTTCGGAGTCACGTGAGTGACTTCGTGAAGACTTCAAAGCTTCTGTGATTACACGCCCTGGACCACGTCCATGCTGACACACCACTACCAGGGATGGATGGGAGGAACAAACTTGCTCAATAGTTCATACTGCAAAACAAGAGCAGAGTTATTAATAACAAATCAAAACCCCTCATGCGGGGACATCTCCACGTTCGTGACCTGCATTCAGCACGGCTTCTGTAAACTGTAGAGGAGCAGCAACAGGCTTGTTATAAAAACGCTGGAACACAGCTTCATTAGCCCATCCTGCTGTAGCGAGAATTTTGTCCATGGGCACCTCCATGACCCTCGCCGATGACGTCGATGCAGCCCTGTTGGAAAGAGACTTGAACACATTAGTGTCGATACCTGACTTACCCAAAACGACTGGAAGCCACATGGATATCGTCTGGACTGTCACTCGATGATGAGGTCTCTTATGAGTGACAAGCAGGTATCGCTCCATTCCTCTGATGCGTGCCGTCACCTTGACATAGTGGCGGATATGTGAGGCTACACATAGCCTAGCATCTGCGGGGTATGCCGGGAACTTCAGCTGCAGCCCTGTGCACCCAGGTCTATGCTGCTTTAGTAGCTCGTCAATGAAAAAGACTACTTCTGTGGGGGTAGACGTCATTCTGTCGACACGAAGTTTGTGTAGTGTCTGTACCCTCTGAGCTGAAGTCAGCGCTAGTAACATCACCAGCTTCATGGTGCGTTGGTCCAGTTGGAGCCCTTCCATGGGTGACCACGTCCTGAGCAGGGTTAATACGTCCCTGACATCCCAGGTGATATTATAGCGTGGTGTAGGCGGATTCATATTGAATATACCCCGCATGAGTCTGGACACTAGCCTGTTGGATCCTACCTCCAAACTGAGGTAGAATGATAGCGCACTTCTGGCGCTGTTGATGGCACTGTAACTTAAGTGTTCATCATGGTGCAACCCCGCGAGGAATTCCAGGATGTCGGTTGTTGTCACGTCATCGTACGTGATGCGAGAGCGGCTGCAGTAGGCTTCCCACTTCTTAATATGCGAGCGGTATCTTCGCCTTGTAGACTCTCGACACGACGCCCCGGTGGTATCCATGGTCCGAGCCGAGAGGCCGTATTGGACTAACGGCCTGTTCAGAACCTGCAAGCCAACAAATTTAAATAGCCATGGCAGGGATGCGGCTCCCCTGACACAGGGTGAGTAACCAATTGTGGGCAACCCTTCAAAAGGACCCAAGGTTCGTTGAGCATGTCAAAGACCACCGGATACCAAGGCTGTGTGGGCCAGTCGGGTATAATAAGGATGCCCTTGGCAGCATCTGCCTGAATCTTTCCCAATACCCGACTGATGAGGCAAAATGGGGGGAAGGCATAGAAAAACCACTTCCCCCAGTCCAGCGAGAATGCATCTAGCGCTATTGCCCCAGGATCTGGTTCCCATGAAACGTAGGTTGGTACCTGATGGTTCCACCGTGACGCAAAGAGGTCAATGTCCGGTTTACCAAATTTGGCTGTGACTTTAGAAAAGATCTCAGGATGCAACATCCATTCAATGTTGTCATTAAATTTGCGTGACCTGGTGTCCGCCACAGTATTAAGCTCACCTGGCAAATAGGTAGCTGAAATCCAAATGTCTCTTTGAACACACCAGAGCCAAATTGAGTTTGCCAATTTGTCACACGAAACAGGCCTGGTACCACCCATATGGTTTAAATATGCTACTGCTGTGGTGTTGTCTATTTGGAGACGGACATGTGCTCCACAAGCTTAGAACAATACGCACGAAGTCCGTGGAATGCTGCCAGCAACTCCAAATAGTTAATCCCTTGAGTTAACAACATCGTTGATTCAAGGGTGTCCCATCTGCCACCACAACTAGAGCAATTATTCGTGGATCCCCAACCATTGGAGCTTGCATCAGTTTGCAAATATACCACCGGATTAGCCTCCCTAATAGGCTTGAATGAGTTGCTAATGTGACACACCCACCATTGCAACTCATTTATCGCTTCGGGCGGCAGCTGCATGGACCGATCATAATAACCAGCGTTCTGTTTTAACGCAGCAATTTTAGCTCTTTGCAAATTCTGATAATGCAAAGGTCCATATCGCGCTGCCGAAAACAAAGCTACCAGCTTCCCAATTATTGTAGCTAAGTGCCGAATCGATGGTATATTGGTGCGGATTAAATCTTGACACACCTGGGTAACCTCCTCAATCTTGTTAATTGGAATGGTAACCCTCATGCTTATAGAGTTCACCGTGAACCCTAGGTAATTAATCACCTGGGCAGGGTAGAACTTTGATTTCTCTGGATGGACAATAAACCCCAATTGTTGAAATATATTGACAGCAGCTGCAACACCCTGCTCAGCCAATTCCAGGGTGTGGCCCACAATTAAGACATCATCTAAATAGGCCATACTATATGGTGTCGTTGTCTCAAATAAGCCATAATTGGCTTCACTAATTTAGTGAACAATCTAGGGCTGTGGTGAGCTCATTAGGCAAAGCCTTGTACTGCCAGAGTTGCCCCATCCAGATGAATTTTTAAAACCTTCTGTCACATTTCTGGACGGATACGGAATAATATGCGTCTTTTAAACCGATGCCTGCCATAAAACAACCATGAGAAATCAATGATTTGGTTGTTTCATCGTATCCATTTTAAAATGAGAATATGTTACAAAAGTATTCAAACGGGTTAGATCAATAATGACACGACAACTTCCATCCTTCTTAGGTCTGGTGAATATGTTCGAAACAAATTCAACTGGCTCATGCACCACTCTCTTAATCACTCCTTTGCTCAAGACTTAACAATTCCTTATAGCCGGCTGCCTGTTCTGCAGCAGATAATTTTAAATGTTCGAGCGGGCATGTGCTGGGATGGAGGAATGTCGCCATTAATAAACTCAATTTTATGCCCCTGAATATTCTGCAACACATACTCGTCACCAGTGAAATTACCTCATGCACCCAAAAAACCACCGAAGGTGACCACCAACATGTGAAGTTAAACAGAGAGAAAAGAGAGAACCAGACCCCCTCACCTCCGTGGTTACCGGCGGTCCTTGACACGCGTGTGTGGACGTGGAGGTGCTGGGTTGGCTTGAGGGCGCTGCGTCTTCGTTTTCCACCAGGGTCTCTGCCGACCCTGTCCTAAAAAAGACCCCTGGTGCTGGGTCTGATGTTGCTGTCGTTGTGGAGCTTGAGGCTGGGTCCTCGTCGAGGTACTGGCAGACCCTCGTGATCGAATGTATGGAGACTTTGAGCCTGACGGTGTGGGGGCACTCTGAGGGCGCATGATCCCCACCGTTTTGGCTTGCTCGTCAAGCTCTTTGACTCTCTTCGAGAGGTCCTTCCCAAAGAGCTGACGGGGCGGGGGCGGCGGCGGTGGTTTGCACACTCCTGCAAACTTTGGATTGAGCGCTGGGCGGATGCTGGTTTTGCGAAACCCGTTAATTTCGTGCTGGGTCGCGCACAGGAGGGCCAGGGCATCTCCCTGGTCCAAATTCAATTCGTCCCCGTCCACCGACCGCACAAAGGCGGTAATACCGGCCGTGAGGAGCTTCAGGATCCGCTGCAGTTTTACCTCCTGTTGACGGATAGCCGCACTGATGTTGCCCCATATCGGCGTATTGACCACAGGCACGTTGAGGGAGTTGCAATTGGATGGAGCCTTGTGACGGCTCATTGCCTGGATGAGGACTTCTTCCTGCTGCTCCAGGCTGATAGTAGATGTTTGTGAAGACGCCCTGTGCCTGTTGCTGCCCTGCTGTTGTTGACGTTGAAGCAGGAGCTCCAGCAGCCGCTCCATACGGTCAATACGCCCTTCACCCTGAACACTCAGGTGGTCGGAGTCCTCCGGCTCTGAAAAGAAAACCGGGCTCCTGTCATCGGCCCGCACCTCGTCGAGGCCCTGCCGGTGCCGGTAGTTGTCGCTAACAGCCGCCGAGGCGAACTGCGCGATTCCTGCGCGGGCGTGTTCAACCGCCTCCGTTTAGCGGGAGCTGAAGCCGCTGCCACTAAGGGCACTTGCGGCGAGGTGTCGGCACCAGCCGAAGCATGGCTGCCTGGGGCCCGCGCAGTCTTGCCGGCTGCCCACATCGTGGACGTTGCCGACGCATGGTCTCGCCCACCCATCCATGGGGGGCTCGGCGACCGTGACGAGACCCGACTCGACCGACCCGTCCCGGCGTCGAGAGTCGGGGCGTGCCGGCTGGACCTCACAGCCGCCCCGGGTCTTTCCCTGGAACCTGACCGCTCCTCCGTGTCAGGCAATGCCTTAGCCCTGGTAGGGTTAGGCTTCTGGGCTCCTGCCCTTCCCCTTCTCGGAGTGGAACAGGCCGTGCAGCCGCACGCACCCAGCTCGAGGTCGCCAGCGAGCCCGCTGACGACCTGACTGCCATGGCAGGGTCCCCCTGCTCTGGCGGCACACCACACTCCTCCTCGTCGAACTCCTCCGAGCTGTGGTGTGCTGGCGGATCTGGACCTGTAAACACAGGGCTTACCCACATCTCCGCCTGAGTCCCGGCCTGCGATGCAGGTACTGCCGATGGTAAAGGCCCCGGAACTGTTGACCGGCGAACTCGTCCTGACGTCCTCCGGCCCTTGGAACTCCCATCCATGTCCTTGCTGCAAGACAAAACCAACAACAAGGACCACCAACTAAAGGTAGAATACTTACCTCCGTGGCCCCTTCTGAAGGGCTGGCGAGGAGCGCGCTCCACCGCCAGCCGTCGCAGCAACGCGGTACGACGATATGTCGAGCATGCGCGCCGGCGGGCTCTTCACGAAGTCACTCACGTGACTCCGAAATGAAATAAACATGTGTAGAGCACACAACTTGTGTCCAACTAGTTTTTTGGCTGGACTCCTGCCAGTCCCCGCCACACAATCTCAATTAATTAACAAGCAAATATGCGTGGATATGCATTGATTCATGTAAATTTAGTGTGTGAATTCTACCTAGGTGTGTATCGAACAGCTGTGGGCTGAATAAAATTTTGGGCTGAGATGCTGCATTTCCACAGTGGGGTCAACAATAACTAGTACAACTACCTGGCCTTGCATGCTGTATAGACACAAAATGCTGCAGTAACTCAGCGGGACAGCCAGCATCTCTGGATAGGTGAAATGGGTGATGTTTCTGGTCTCGACCCTTCTTCAGAACCGTCTCCATCCGAAACATCATCCGTTCCTTCCCTCCAGAGATGATGCCTGACCCGCTGAGTTACTCCAGCATTTTGTGTCTACCTTCGGTTTCAAACCAGCATCCGCAGTTCCTTGTTAAAGAAGGAACTGCAGATGCTGGAGAATCGAGGGTTACACAAAAAGCTGGAGAAACTCAGCGGGTGCAGCAGCATCTAAGGAGTGAAGGAGATAGGCGACGTTTCGGGTCGAGACCCTTCTTCAGACTCAGTCTGAAGAAGGGTCTCGTCCCGAAACGTCGCCTATCTCCTTCGCTCCTTAGATGCTGCTGCACCCGCTGAGTTTCTCCAGCTTTTTGTGTAATCCGCAGTTCCTTCCTACACATTGCATGCTGTATAATGAGTAAAGAAAGAGAGTCATCAGAGTTCACTGATTTTTCTTTTGTTAGAATGATTTAACTTTCAATGATGTTATTGTTTTCCTGCAGATGGCACCAGAGTTTCTTCCTCCACTCCAATGTCTGTTCTGCTAACAAATAACTTTCAATTAGTTATTAATGAGACAAAGTATTCTGTAATGCCTCCGAAAAAAGGTAAGGAAAGTTTCTTGACAGTAGTTTGGGCAAGATATTTTTATTCATGATGTTTTGTGGTCTTCGTAACCTTTTCTTAAAGAAAGCAAACCTCCTTATGCCATTCACATGACCGCCTGTCTCACGCTCATTGTTTGATTTTTTTTAAATAAATCATCCCAAAACTGAACCAAATTACATTGCTTTGTATTTCTCAATACGGAAAATGTCTCTTTCAATGTCGGTAATGTGGTTAATAAACCATCCCAACTGTCTGCTGCTGAAAAGGACACAGAGTGCTGGAGTAACTCAGCGGGTCAGGCAGCATCTGTGGAGAACATGGACACAGAGTGCTGGAGTAACTCAGCGGGTCAGGCAGCATCTGTGGAGAACATGGACACAGAGTGCTGGAGTAACTCAGCGGGTCAGGCAGCATCTGTGAAGAACATGGACACAGAGTGCTGGAGTAACTCAGCGGGTCAGGCAGCATCTGTGGAGAACATGGACACAAAGTGCTGGAGTAACTCAGCGGGTCAGGCAGCATCTGTGGAGAACATGGACACAGAGTGCTGGAGTAACTCAGCGGGTCAGGCAGCATCTGTGGAGAACATGGACACAGAGTGCTGGAGTAACTCAGCGGGTCAGGCAGCATCTGTGGAGAACATGGACACAGAGTGCTGGAGTAACTCAGCGGGTCAGGCAGCATCTGTGGAGAACATGGACACAGAGTGCTGGAGTAACTCAGCGGGTCAGGCAGCATCTGTGGAGAACATGGACACAGAATGCAGGAGTAAATCAGCGGGTCAGGCAGCATCTCTGGAGAACATGGATAGGTGATGTTTCGGGTCGAGACCCTTCTTCAGATTGAATTTCAGGTTGATTTGAATCAGTTCTGTTTATTTGCCTTTGGAGTAAAGGCAAATAAACAATAAACAGATCTCCAATATAACCCCAAAAAATCAATAATCAGATTCTTTCACATTTCCATCAATCCGCTGCCGAGTACTATTTGGAGAGAAATAGATCAGATTTCCACTATGATTCTGTGTATTCTAAGTTCACTCACAAAAAAAGAAAGGCTCTAATCTTACAATTATGAAGCAATGTTGCAATAAAAACTACTTTATTCCAAAATTAAACATGTTTCTATTTACTTGAACCAATTTAGATTGTTAGTTCATCAAAACCTTTATCTTCAGTCACTTCCCTGGTGATATTTGCACATGCTTCATGCCCATGTTCTGTCTGATAGAGTCATAGTCGTAGAGTGATACAGTGTGGAAACAGGTCCTTCGACCCAACCCGCCCACACCGGCCAATATGTCCCAGCTACCCTAGTCCCACTTGCCTGCGCCTGGTCCATAACCCTCCAAACCTGTCCTATTCATGTACCTGTCCAACTGTTTCTTAAACGAAGGGATAATCCCAGCCTCAACTACCTCTGATAGAGTACTAGAATAAGGTCTAAGTGGAAATGACTGAATTCAAATCATTAAATGAAAATATTCTATCTGCTAGCAGTCTATGCCAGCTGATCTACATCGGTCAGACCAAGCAGAGGCTGGGCGATCGTTTCGCCGAACACCTCCGCTCGGTCCGCAATAACCAACCCGACCTCCCAGTGGCTCAGCACTTGAACTCCCCCTCCCATTCCGTATCCGACCTCTTGGTCCTGGGCCTCCTCCACGGCCAGAGTGAGCAACACCGCAAGTTGGAGGAACAGCACCTCATATTCCGTTTGGGGAGTCTGCATCCTCTGGGCTTAAACATTGAATTTTCTCAATTCTGTTAACCCTGGCTGCCTCCTCCCCCTCCCCACCTCTCCCTCAGCCCTCGGGCCCTGGCATTCCCTCTCTCTCTATCACTCCCCCACCCAAGTCGCACTAGCTTCTCATTTTCACACTCCAAACAGCTTACAATGGCCTGTTTCCTTTATCATCGATACTTTTTTGCATATCTTTCATTCATTGTTCTTTATCTCTCCACATCACCGTCTATATCTCTCGTTTCCCTGATCCCTGACCAGTCTGAAGAAGGGTCTCGACCCGAAACGTCGCCTATCTCCTTCGCTCCTTAGATGCTGCTGCACCCGCTGAGTTTCTCCAGCTTTTTGTGTAACTCTTTGGCAGCCAAAGATTCATTATATCATATCTGTTGATGATGCACTCTCTTGACAAGTATAAATGTGTGACGTTTAACATGTTCGGTGTTTTGTTCGGTTCAAGCCAGTCTTAATACGGGTTTGCACATTGCAATGTATAAAAATGGAAGAGGACCTTTGAGAATTGTGTGCACTCCTTGTACAAGACGCAGGCATCAGTTAAGACTCTATTGCCTTCATTAAAGGATGTTCTGTACAAATCTACCTTTGTTCATGTTAATTTCTGTGAAGTGCGTTGGGATCTTTTGGTATTGAAAGGGATGTGGCTGCATGCACATATTTGCTGTGTCATTGTTTCAAGGTCTTCTCTTTTGATCCACTGAGGGTGGGTTGGTTCATTTTTGGGTGGGACAGCAACACTGCAGTTGGCTGTAGCTCCTCTAAGGGGAGCCAATGTCCAGTATATAATTAGATAGCCTATCAACATGCTCCTAATAAATAATCATGTCGGCATGGTGCAGGAAGAGAGAGACTTCATGTAAAACTTTACTGTTGGACAGGAAGAAAATTATTTATAGGTCAAGTTTACGTAGAAGGAGAAGCTTAGTTTTATTAGAGATATTGCATGGAAGCAGGCCCTTTGATCAACAGTTGACAATATCCCACTTTCACATTCACTCCATACACATTAGGGGCAATTTTTAGAGGCCAATTAAACTACAAGCCCACACGTCTTTGGCATGTAGAAGGAAAACAGAGCATCCAGAGGAAAACCACATGATCACTGGGAGAATGTGCAAACTCTACTCGGTTTGCACCTGAGGTCAGGATCGAACCTGGGTCTTTGGGGCTGAAAGCGTTGCATTCGGAAAAGTGCGACTGTCGCACACTGATGCTCTACACAACAGGCTACACTGGAACAATAGCAATCAATTCCAGACCAAATTGGAACATTCCATTCTTTGAAAAGATCAAATAATTCTAGTATCAGATTACGAATTCACACGATTCACGTTATCCACAAATAATAAGATATGTTGAAAGTATATTTGCTGCAGAAAGAGGATTTTACGAAGAAAACAGAAGGTCTGAAAGGTCACGAGAAAACAAGGTTATGATATAACATTAGAACGTGATTGTCATTTCAAGCTTTTGTGTAAAGATTTGAATTTCACTGACCAAGAGCAATCGATTCAAATACTGCCATTTATTTCAGCATGGAACATTATATCTCATTTCCATACAATTTTTAAAGTCGACATATAGATGAAACATAGAAATTAGGTGCAGGAGTAGGCCATTCGGCCCTTCGAGCCTGCACCGCCATTCAATATGATCATGGCTGATCATCCAACTCAGCATCCCGTACCTGCCTTCTCTCCATACCCTCTGATCCCCTTAGCCACAAGGGCCACATCTAACTCCCTCTTAAATATAGCCAATGAACTGGCCTCAACTACCTTCTGTGGCAGAGAGTTCCAGAGACCCACCACTCTCTGTGTGAAAAAATTCCTTCTCATCTCGGTCCTAAAGGATTTCCCCCTTACCCTTAAGCTGTGACCCCTTGTCCTGGACCTCCCCAACATCGGGAGCAATCTGCCTACATCTAGCCTGTCCAACCCCTTAAGAATCTTGTAAGTTTCTATAAGATCCCCTCTCAATCTCCTAAATTCTAGAGAGTATAAACCGAGTCTATGCAGTCTTTGTTCATAAGACAGTCCTGACATCCCAGGAATCAGTCTGGTGAACCTTCACTGCACTCCCTGAATACATGAATACATGTGTTTAAGAATGCCAGTTGCAGATCTGAGCACATTACCTGTGGTTTTAGCATTTTTGAAAGCTTAAACAATGGCCACTGCTAACAGTTCTATTTGTTCACATGCCATCTCCAGAAACAAGAAAACACAGATACTGGTTTGCAAAAAAACAGTGCTGGAGTAACTCAGTGGTTCAGGCAGCATCTCTGGAGGACACAAATAGATGGCGTGATAGCACAGCCATTATATATAATACTCAAATTCAAAAAACCTTGGCTATATTTAGAAGCAACTATTGTCACTGACATTAGGGTCCCTATTAAGAGCAAGGGAGGTGGTGTTGTTCATTGTTCCATGTCAACTCCGGCTTCTGTATCAGAAGGCTGCAGATTTAAGGCCATCCCAGAAGTTTGATCTCATCATCTAAGCCAGGGGTTGGCAACCTTATTCTGCATAGGGGCCAGCACGCATGTCTGTGAGCGGATGGCGGGCCACATCTATCGCGTGTGCACGTGGATCCCGCCCCGGAATGGCAGGCATCAAATCCCGTATTCAGAGAAGGTAGACAAAAATGCTGGAGAAACTCAGCGGGTGGGACATGCAAGGATTGCATGAGGCTGCCTCACCCGCTGAGTTTCTCCAGCATTTTTGTCTGCCTTCAATTTTTCCAGCATCTGCAGTCCTTTCTTAAACGTGTTCACAGAAGGTGCGCGCCCGTGCCGGCGGCTTTGCGCAGGATGCGGTACAGCCAGAGCTTGGCGCTCGGCGCTTGGATGACTACTGGGAAATAAATCCGCCTGCGGGCCGGATGATTTCGGGTTATGGGCCGCACTCGGCCCGGGGGCCATAGGTTGCCGACCCCTGATCTAAGCCATCCTGAATAAGAGGTCATTGTGAACCCAAAATGCCATCTATCTGCGTCCTCCAGAGATGCTGTCTGAACCAATGAGTAGCTCCACAACTTTAAAAAATAAATAAACCCGTATCTGTGGGTCTCGACCCGAAACGTCGCCTATCTCCTTCGTTCCTTAGATGCTGCTGCACCCGCTGAGTTTCTCCAGCTTTTTGTGTAACCCTCTGTGTTTTCTTGTGTTTCTAGGAGCTCTATGTTGATGTTTTCAAGTGACATTAAACCTAGTTGGTTAAACTTGTTTTTTTTTATGGATATATCATACTGCAATATCTGGCCAGCACTCTGGAAGTCTCAATTCCCTTGTGTTTTTGCGTTTCTTTAGTAAGTTTACTCTTGATGAACGTCAAAGATTCATTGTATTATGGGTTTTTGGAAAACTGATCAGCTAATCTCACTGACGAGACACATAGACGTTGATGTAGCAAGATAAAGAACAATGAATGAAGGAAAGTGTTAAAGAAGGAACTGCAGATGCTGGAGAATCGAGGGTTACACAAAAGGCTGGAGAAACTCAGCGGGTGCAGCAGCATCTAAGGAGCGAAGGAGATAGGCGACGTTTCGGGTCAAGACCCTTCTTCAGAAGTCTTGAGTCTGAAGAAGGGTCTCGACCAGAAACATTGCCTATCTCCTTCGCTCCTTAGATGCTGCTGCACCCGCTGAGTTTCTCCAGCCTTTTGTGTACCCAATGAATGAAGGAAAGATGTGCAAAAAAGCAACAATGAGAAAAAGAATGTGCATATCTTTAATTTGTTGTTTTTCTCATTGTTACTTTTTTGCACATTCATTGTTCTTTATCTCTCTACATCATCGTCTATATCTCTTGTTTCCCCTTTTCCCGAACTAGTCTGAAGATGGGTCTCGACCCGAAACGTCGTCCATTCCTTCTCTCCAGAGATGCTGCCTGTCCGGCTGAGTTACTCCAGCTGTCTGTGTCCATCTTCGGTTTAAACTGGCATCTGCAGTTCCTTCCCACACAGCTGATCTGACTGCTTGGACTTGCGTGTTAATTCTTTTTTGACTGTGTTTTCCATCCAATACCATAGACCATGTGAGCAGCGAGCAGTCTACAGAGATGGACAGTGTGAAAGACCTGATCCAAAGGCTTTATGTGGCGTTACATGTAGAAAATCACCAGCTCATCAGAGAACAGGAACTCCTGGAGAAACTGGAAGAGCTAAATGACCAGCAACAAACTCTTGAACAGGTCTGTAAGTTAGAACAGGTTTTGCCTAACCCCATTCTTACGCATCTTAACTCTTAATTTAGGCCAAAGGGTGTCCGTCAGTCAATGAGGTTGTGTGTGGCAAACTTGATGGTGTCAGCAACAGAGGTGCTTCAGTATCAATGAGCAAGTTCATAAATACGGATGACAATGTCTGTATGAAATCCTTCCCTGAACAACCTGTGACTGCTAGCCACAAAATATAGTAAATAGGCCCATTCTGTGAAATGTCACACACGTGACCAGATATCATCACAAAGTGATACATCTAAAAAAATTATTGCGAGATTAATCTTATTCATTGCTATTTTCCTACCCTACAGAACTATAATGCATGTCCGCTAAAGATATGAACTTTCCAGCTTTTTAACATTCACAGAGTTTGTAAAATGCTTCCGGGCGAGGTCACACACGTGACCAGTCATATTTGATCTCTGACCCAAAGCAAAACATTGTCAGCATAAATAACATGTACAAATTTCACCTGATAAACCGAAAAAAATACGAATCGTATATACAGCACAAGACGATATACCTGTAATGCTTTCGGAGTTAGAAGAGGTGCATTCCACAATTTTTCATCTTTTTGGTCACACACGTAACTAAGAATGAGGCCAATGGTGTCTGTGGTAAATAAAATATAGTAGTAAAATGAAATGGTTAAGAATATCTCAGGTGGGTGACCAGTTGGAGTGAGGAACACGTTTATTCATTAGAGTCAAGAGTGTTTTATTGTTGTATGCCCCAGATAGAACAATGGCATTCTTAAGGGCCTGTCCTACCAGCATCCGACTCCATGTGATGAGCGCGATCAAACTAGAAGCGGGGGCCGAGCGGAGGTCAGGTGATCCCTGTACAGGGCCGTTCCCACCAGCATGCGCCTGCATGCGGCAAGCGCGCCCAAACCGGCAGCGAGGGCCGCGCGGAGGTCGGGTGAGTGGCGCAACGCGGCGCAAAGTGAGGCGAACTTGGAGCGAAGTCTAAAGGTAAGTTCGTCAGGACAGAGAGGGGCACAGAGGCACACACAGAAAGGGTCACGGAGGCACCTACAGAGAGGGTCACGGAGGCACGATGTCGAGGCGGTGCGTAATGCGTCGAGGCAACTGAGAGCCGACAAGGCGTTGCCGCGCGGAATTTTTGAATGTGGTCAGTTTTTCGGAGCCCCGCGCGATGTCGGGACGAACTCCACACAATTCCGCACGGCTCCGGCGATCGAAGTAGGACCGGCCCCGCGACGCCGGACGGCTCAAGCGACCACGTCAGGTCGCGCTCATTGCATAGATTTGCATGCTTGTAGGACAGGCCCTTTACTTGCAGCAGCACAACACAATATGTAAACATAGTACCCTGTAAACAATATAATAAACAAGAACAAATGTTCTGTGTGTGTACCTATATATACACACATACTCATGTATGCACATACACACAGACTCTCATCTTGTTTGTTTGTGTATATATATATATATAATCTTATATTTTGAGTTATTGCGATTTGAAACTTTAAAAACATCGCAGTCGCACTCCCACTTACTGGTCACGCATTCGCAGTTGGGGAGGGTTGTCGTGACTCGTGTCACAACGGAGATCTCTGGCGTCACAACGGGATCCCGTCAGCCGCGCCTACGCAGTTAGGGGCTATGGGTGAATGGTGGAATATTGCGTTGGGGGACGGGCCCAACGGGACCGCACTTGGTCTAGTATATATATATATATATATATATATGTGAGTAGGAAAGAACTGCAGATGCTGGTTTAAATCGAAGATAGACACAAAATGCTGGAATAATTCAGCGGGACAGGCAGTATCTCTGGAGAGAAAGAATGGGTGACGTTTCGGATCGAGACCCTTCTTCAGACTGATCTGACGTTTCAGGTCGAGACTGATCTCTCTCTCTCTCTCACTCTCTCTCTCACACACACACACACACGCGATCTGTGTATGTGAGTATGTACGTGTGTGTGTGTGTAAATATATATACGACACGCACATATATGTACACATTAAAATACAAACAAACGATAATCGTGCAGTAATAGCAATTGGATGTAGTTCAGAGCTTATTTGAGGTTGTGGTGTTTAATAGCCGAATGGCTGATTTCATTTATTTGTGAATAGAACTGAATATTTCAATAGGTATGAAATTTGCCAATTATGAGCTGGCAGCTAAGGTTATGTGCACTGTTTTATGAATGAGACATTCTGGCTGTCCTCTCACCCAAGCACTATGTAATTCCATCTGCTCTGACGGCTTGTCTCTTTCACCGTTGCAGAGGATCTATAGGTGAATTTCCACTTTATTATACTTATGAGTATTAAAGACATTGAAGCAGTTCATTAAGCCAACCGTACATGTACCGTAAGGCATTTTTATACCGTGATGCAAATGCCTGCAGGGTCAGTGCTCTCTACAGAACCTAGTGCCAATGCCAAGCATTGGGGCGCACTCCATTTTTAATCTAATAAACTACAATGTTTATTCTTGATCAATTGTAGACTAATGAGCAACTAAAACTTTCCTGCCTCCAGATGAGGTCGCAGTTATATCTGAAAGCTGAGGCTAAATCCGGTCGATTCATGTGGACAGCTTTGGGTCTGATGGCCACTCAAGGTGGAGCATTGGCTTGGCTAACATGGTGGGTCTACTCCTGGGACATCATCGAGCCCGTCACCTACTTCATCACATATGGGAGTTCTTTGGCCTTTTACGCATACTTCCTCATCACGCGCCAGGTAATTCCTGTATTTTTTTCTATCTTTTAGCTTTAAACGGGTGGGGTGTGGGTGGGATAAAAGGAATGATAATATAAACTAAATGACACGGTCTCAAAGGATTTGGAGTACATACTGTATGCGTAAATCTTTGACAATTGCAAGACATAAAATTATAGAAACATAGAAAATAGGTGCAGGAGTAGATCATTCGGCCCTTCGTGCCAGCACCGCCATTCGATATGGTCATGGCTGATCATCCAGAATCAGTGCCCCGTTCCTGCTTTTTCCCCGTAGCACTTGATTCCGTTAACCCAAAGAGATAAATCCAACTCTCTCTTGAAAACATCCAGTAAATTGGCCTCCACTGCTTTCTGTGGCAAGGAATTCCACAGATTCACAACCCTCTGGGTGAACTCTCTGGTTTTTCCTCATCTCAGTCGAAAATGACCTCCCCCTTATTCTTAAACTGTGACCCATGGTTCCGGACTACCCAACATCGAGAAGATTTTTCCGGCTTCCAGTCTGTCCAATCCCTTAATAATTTAATATGTTTCTATAAGATCCTCTCTCATCCTTCTAAATTCCAGTGAATATAAGCCCAGTTGATCCATCCTTTCATCATATGTCAGTCCCGCCATTCCGGGAATTAACCTGGTAAGCCTACGCTGCACTCCCTCAATAGCAAGAATGTTCTTCCTCAAATTAGGAGACCAAAACAGCACACAATACTGCAGACGTGGTCTCACCAGCGCCCTGTACAGCTGCAGTAGGACTTCCTTGCTCTTATACTCAAATCCTCTCGCTATGAAGGTTAAAATGCCGTTTGCTTTTGTCACTGCGTGCTGTACCTGCATGCTTACTTTCAGCATTGTATTAAAACATTATAGAGATTGCAAGAGTTGTACAAAAGAGTTGTTAAAATGATGAAAGGGATAGACAGAGTTGACGTGGATAAGCTTTTCCCATTGAGGGTAGGGAAGATTCAAACAAGAGGGGGCATGACATGAGAATTAAGGGACAGAAGTTTAGGGGTAACATGAGGGGGAACTTCTTCACTCAGAGAGTGGTGGCTGTGTGGAATGATCTTCCAGCAGAAGTGGTGGAGGCAGGATCGATTTTAACATTTAAAAGTAAATTGGATAGGTATATGGATGGGAAGGGAATGGAGGGGTATGGTCTGAGTGCAGGTAGATGGGACTAGGGGAAAATAAATGGTCGGCACGGACTGGAAGGGCCGAGAAGGCCTGTTTCCGTGCTGTAATTGTTATATGGTTAAAAGATACAATATGGAAACAGTCCCTCTTGCCCACCAAGCCAACATCAACCATCACGCTAATTCGACACCAATCTCATATTTCTATTCTTCCCCACAATTTTATCAACTGATTCTCCCACTCGCCTATTTTGACATGTAGCCACTTAAATAGCTAACCAATCTGTGAGTGAAGATAGACACAAAATGCTGGAGTATCTCAGCGGGACAGGCAGCATCTCTGGAGGGAATGAATGGGTGACGTTTCGGGTCGAGACCCTTCTTCACACTGTAGTGTTCAGACTGAAGCAGACTTCAGAATGTGTGAGTGAACTAGACTACCCAGGGGAAGCCCATGCAGTCACAGGTGAAATGTACACATTTCACATGGTGAGCACCCAAGGTCAGGCGTGGTTGAGTCTCTACCAACTGCACCAGTTGTTGAGAGAGCATGGTCACGGAGAGGTCATCGCAGACGCCACAGTGAAACCACCGCGATTTGACCTCCATCGCAAGCAATGGCTAACCCTGAACCGAATCCGCACCCTCCATGCAAGAACAGCCCATCACCTGCATGAGTGGGGGATGACAGACAGCCCTGCTTGTGACTCCAGACCAGACCATCCCACACATCGGGAATGACTGCTCACCGAGGCTTTTCCCTGGGGGCATCAAAGTAACTGATGCTGTCCTGGCCAGAGGTTCACCTGCACCTCCTCCAACCTCATCTACTGCATCCGTTGCTCCAGATGCCAACTGATCTATATCGGTGAGACCAGGCGGAGGCTTGGCGATCGTTTCGCCGAACACCTCCGCTCGGTCCGCAATAACCAACCCGACCTCCCGGTGGTTCAGCACTTCAACTCCCCCTCCCATTCCGTATCCGACCTCTCGGTCCTGGGCCTCCTCCACGGCCAGAGTGAGCAACACCGCAAGTTGGAGGAACAGCACCTCATAATCCGCTTGGGGAGTCTGCATCCCCTGGGCTTAAACATTGAATTTTCTCAATTCTGTTAACCCTGGCTGCCTCCTCCCCTTCCCACCTCTCCCTCAGTCCTCGGGCCCTGGCATTCCCTCTCTCTCTATTTCTCCCCCACCCAAGTCGCACTAGCTTCTCATTTTCACACTACAAACAGCTTACAATGGCCTGTTTCCTTTATCATCGATACTTTTTTGCATATCTTTTATTCATTGTTCTTTATCTCTCCACATCACCGTCTATATCTCTCGTTTCCCTGATCCCTAACCAGTCTGAAGAAAGGCCTCGACCGGAAACGTTGCCTATCTCCTTCGCTCCTTAGATGCTGCTGCACCCGCTGAGTTTCACCAGCCTTTTGTGTACCCTCGATTCTCCAGCATCTGCAGTTCCTTCTTTAACACACTGTCCTGGCCTGGATGTCTACCCTTGGCCTACAACTTTAGGCTGTGCACGCCAAGTCACTTCGGAATATTTTGCTTTCAATAAGAACACCTCTCATTCTTCTAAACTCCAGTGGAACTTAGAGAACCGGGAGACTGCAGATGCTGGAGTCAGGAGCTAGCAAAAAAAAACTACTGGAAGACCCTCAGCAGGTCAGGCAGCATCTTTGCAGGCAGAGGGATGGTCACCATGTTGAGTTGAGGCCCCATATCATGGCTGAGAGGGGAGAGGGGAGATGGTATAAATAAATGAGGGGGGGGGGGGGGGGGGGAGTGAGATGGGAGCTGGCAGGTGATATTTGGGACCAGGTGAGGAGAGGCCCGATGGGCAGATGGAGTTGGGTAAGGGGAAGGTGGAGTAGAGACAGATCAGTGGTGACAACAAAGGTCTCCTTGTTGCAAACCGTTTCAAGGTTTCAAGGTCAGTTTATGGTCACATGTACCAGTTAAACTACAGTGCAATCTTTGAGTCACCATTTCAACTCCCCTTCCCATTCCCGCTCTGACCTTTCCGTCCTGGGTCTCCTCCATTGCCAGAGGGAGGTCACACATAGACAGGAGGAACAGCACCTCGTATTCCGCTTGGGTGGCCCACAACCCTGTGGTATGAACCTTGCAATCTTCAATTTCAGGCAATTTCATCATACTTTTCTTCTCCAACTCCCCCCCCCCCCCCTCTTCTTCACTCCCCTGTGTCCAACCTGGACTCAAACATTTTCTCCACCACTCACCCCCCTCCACCCGCCCACCCCTCCCTCCCAACCACCCCTCCTCACCAATTTCCTCCCTCTGGCTTTACAATCCATAACTCTTCAAAGGTATCTCACACTTCCCTCCCTACCTTGCCTTTGGCCTTTGTTCCTATCCGCTGCCTAGAAAAGAAATCCTCCCTCGCCTGTGTCGATCTCTTCCCCTGCCACTCAGTTCCTGAGTCTCCCCTTGTGTAGCTTCTCTCCCCCCCCCCCCCCCACACACACACACAATCAATTTGAAGAAGGGTCTCGACCCGAAAAACATCACCTATCCATGTTCTCCAGGGATGCTACCTGACCTGCCGAGTTACTCCGGCACTGTGTCCTTTTGTGTATTAACCAGCATCTGCAGTTCTTCGTTTCGACAACGGGCTACCGATCCTAAAATCTGAGTTAACCATACAACCATATAACAATTACAGCACGGAAACAGGCCCTCTCGGCCCTTCCAGTCCGTGCTGAACATTCATTTTCCCCTAGTCCCATCTACCTGCACTCAGACTATACCCCTCCATTCCCTTCCCGTCCATATACCTATCCACTTTACTTTTAAATGTTAAAATCGATCCTGCCTCCACCACTTCTGCTGGAAGCTCATTCCACACAGCCACCACTCTCTGAGTAAAGAAGTTCCCCCACATGTTACCCCTAAACTTCTGTCCCTTAATTCTCATGTAATGCCCTCTTGTTTAAATCTCCCTACCCTCAATGGGAAAAGCTTATCCACGTCAACTCTGTCTATCCCTTTCATCATTTTAAAGACCTCAATCAAGTCCCCCCCTTAACCTTCTGCGCTCCAAAGAATAAAGACCTAACTTGTTCAACCTTTATCTGTAACTTATTTGTTGAAACCCAGGCAACATTCTAGTAAATCTCTCTCTATTTTGTTGACATCCTTCCTATAATTAGGCGACCAAAATTGTACACCATACTCCAGAATTGGTCTCACCAATGCCTTGTACAATTTTAACATTACTTCCCTACTCCTATATTCAATGCTCTGATTTATAAAGGCCAGCACACCAAAAGCTTTCTTTACCACCCTATCTACATGCGATTCCACCTTCAGGGAACTATGCACAGTTATTCCTATATCCCTCTGTTCCACAGCATTCCTCAATTCCCTACCATTTACCATGTACGTCCTATTTTGATTTGTCTTGCCAAGATGTAGCACTTCACACTTATCAGCATTAAACTCCATCTGCCATCTTTCAGCCCACTTTTCCAAATGGCCTAAATCTCTCTGTAGACTTTGAAAATCTACTTCATTATCCACAACACCACCTATTTTCGTATCATCTGCATACTTACTTATCCAATTTTCCACCCCATCATCCAGATCATTGATGTACATGACAAACAACAGTGACAAGTTGTTTTTTTAAAAATATTTTTTATTTATTAGAAGCAAATGTACAAAAATAAAACCAACGGCACATAAAGTAATACAGTTATTGTACACCTTCAATTTTAACTTTTAGCTATAGACGGAAGAAAAGACAGGAGAAAAAGCAAGAAAGAGAAAAAGTGAAATGTGCAAAGATAGAGCCCCTAGAATACCAACGTGGTGTAGCCAAAGAGTGAATAAATGAAAGAAAGAAGAGAGGAATAGAAAAAATAAGAAAAATAAAAGGTCAAAAAGAGAAAGAAGGAAAAAACTGGTGATATACCTGCCTCACGTCCCTCCCCACCCACCTCGTTTCTGATTAGTAAGGAAGAAGATAAGGATGATGGTCAGATGGAACCAATGGGGAAGAGGACATGAGAGCCAGTTGGTTGTGTATCAATGATGGGTAGATGGAGCCAGGTAGAAGGAGGGTGGGGGGGGGGGGGGGGGGGGGCGGGTGTTTAGCACATGTGGGACTTTCTAAAAAATGTGAGTGAGAAAACCTGGGTGGATCAGTAGGAGAGAGAGAGGGAGGGAGATAGAGAGAGAGAGAGGGTGACGGGCTACCTGAGAGTGCAACATTTAATATTCTACCATTAGTTTGTACACTAGCCGGCCAGAACATGAAGTCTTCTAGTTTGCATTTGGCTTCAGACTGGAGAAGGACGAGGATGAACTGTTGGGGTGGGAAGGGGAGTTGAAGCAACTGGGAGCTCAAGATGACCATTTTGGACCATGTGTAGGCACTCGGGGAAAGCGCATGCTCACTCTGGGCTTTAGAGTGTAGAGAAGGCCACGTTGCAAGCACCAAATGCTTGTTTCACTTGCAAGAGCTGTTTAGATCCCTAAAATCTGCCATTCATGCCTAACATTGGACTTTTACTCTTATTATTATCATAAAGGGCCTGTCCCACTGTACGAGGTAATTCAAGTGCTCTCCCGAGTTTTAAAAAAAATCAAATTTGGGGTAAGTACGTAAAATGTACGGAGCGGGTACGTCGGAGCTCGGGATGTCTCTTAGCGGCTCGTAACGCTAACGGCAGGTACTCGGGAAATGCAGTAAGCTCGTTAAGACTCGTGAAGATTTTTCAACATGTTGAAAAACGTCCACGAGAGCCCCGAGTACGTACAAGCGACTATTACCGTAATTCTCCGAGTTCGAATCAGGGGGAACTCGGGAGAACTCTTGAATTACCTCGTACAGTGGGACAGGCCCTTTAAACTTGTTTTCAATGTCTATATTGTTTTACATGTAATTTTTTTAGCGTACTTAAATTGTGTTTTTTTCCCCCAAGGATTGTGCATACACTGAGATAAAAAACAGACAGATGCTTCAATACTTTTATCGGATTGCCAAAAGACGTAGATTTGACGTGGATAGGTACAACAGAATCAAGGAGGAGATAGCTGAGGTCAGGTATCACTAGATTCAAAGCATGAATTCTTTGATCCCATTCTGCTCATCTTACTATCGCTGCTCTCTTGGGCACAGCCACAGGTTGACTATCACTATCCTGTGCTTTCTCGTTGTTTTTGCTCCAGATTGTTGAATCCTCCAGATTGTTTACTAACAAACAAGATGCTTGGCATCCACAGTCAAAAAATTCAGATGATTCCACTTATATCTAAGCTTTCATTGAAACTTTGATCAAAGATGTTGACTTCATGCTCTTTACAGAAGTACCCCTTATAGGAGCAGAATTAAGGGCCTGTGTCACTTACGTGTCCTTGGCACGCAAATTACGCAACCTCGTGGTCGCGTTGAGGCGCACGGGCATCGTATGGCCGCGCGGGGCCGGTCCCACTGAGAAGCGTGGAGGGGTATGGAGTTGTGCGCGATATCGTGCGGCGCTCCAAAATTTTGTAGCGAACGAAATCTTCGCGCGCCAACGGCCTGTCACGTAACTGGCGGACAAAGTGGGACAAACCCAAGACCTTGGCCCAACGCAACGTCTCACCTCCAACAGCAGCAGAAGCAGGCAAACGATCGCCGAGCTCGGTCTGGGGCTCACGGCCGTTGCGGTCCGGATCCGCCCCCACTTCTACTCCCAGAAAATTAAAGATAGACACAAAATGCTGGAGTAACTCAGCGGGACCGGCAGCATCTCTGGAGAGAAGCAATGGGTGACATTTCAGGTCAAGGCCCTTCTTTCAGATTGAAGAAACATCATCCATTCCTTCTTTCCAGAGATGCTGCCGGTCCCGTTGAGTTACTCCAGCATTTTATGTCCATCTTCAAATGACGTCGGGCGCTCCAGACGGCTGTGCGGGCGTATGAAATCACGCGCGACCTTCGCGGGACTGTCGTGCCTCAAGATCGACCACGGGGTCGCGTGATTAGCGTGCCAACGACACATAAGTGGGACGGGGCTTTAGGCTATTCGGCCCATCAAGTCTACTCCACCATTCAATCTCTCCCTCCAAACTCCATTCTCCTGCTTTCTCCCTCGACACCCGTACTAATCAAGGCTCGATTGTAATCATGTTTTGTCTTTCTGCTGACTGGATAGCAAGCAACAAAAAGCTTTTTACTGTACCTCGGCACACGTGACAATAAACTAAACTAAACTAATCTAAACCTGCCAAACGTGAGCTATAAAAATGGTAACATTATCACCAATTGCTCCTTTTCACCCTCTGTCTGAAACATTCTCTTTTCGATATGTCTTTCTGACTACATCTAAGCAATGGGAAGAATAAACCAGGGCCTTCAGGTGTTGGTACAAATCTTGTCCTTTCCCATCATTTCCAATCCACTCCCTGTTCACTGTCTCCAGTTACATTAAACCAGTCAAAAAAAATTCTCCGTGACCATGTATCCTATCAGAAAGAATACATACTACTTTAACAACTGTTACGTTACCCATTTGTGTTCCTCAGCTGCTAAAAATGTACCCAAGCTTTGCTTATCTCCAGATATGATTATTTTTCTGGCCACCCTCCGACCTCGCATATCTAGACTTCAGTTCACTCAAAATTCTCTTGCTGGTATCCGATCTTACCTTGCTTGCTCTTCCTTGTTTAATATTGGTTTCCATTGATTAACAGAATCCAAAAGTCTCAATCTCAAAATGTACAACTTTGTGTTTAATCTCCTCATTGCTTGGAATCTTTATTCTACAGCCCTGCAACCCACTTAAAACTGTTCTTCCCACAATAGCCTCTCGACTTCACTTTCCCACCATTCCCTTTGACTGTCTAGGCTGCGTGGCCCAGAATTTGCCATTCCGTCACTTCCGCCCCAACCGTCCCTTCCTCCTTCAAGGCACAAACTTCTCTTGCCGAACGTCCTAGTTTCTTCCCCTTTTGGCATGGCATTCCGTTCCTGTTTATCAATGTTTGTGTTTGAACTGTGCAATCTTGATGCAAGTTATTGGGTTTTGCTGATCCCAATGTCTTTACCTCGCAGGTGGAACATGATCTCAGACGTCTGAGGAATCCTTTACAATTGCAACTTCCAATCGAACACTTAAACAGCAAAGTTTAAAAATCTACAACTGATGTAGGTGTAAATTGGGAATGTTTTATGACGTTAACCTCTTTGTCACCAGCTATTGTTCAGAGACTGTTCTCTTCACATTTGATTTTAATTAGCCCCTATCAGTGGACACATGCTGTATCAGACATATTCTCTCAAGTTTCTCCACACTGAGAGCTAATTTTCTTTTTGATGAAACACACAGTGCACCAACATATATAAAAATGGACCATTGGACCAAATTGGACCAAGATGGATTCAACAGTGGCTGAATGGGAGATGCCAGAGAGTAATGGTGGATGGCTGTTTGTCAGGGTGGAAGCCGGTGACCAGTGGGGTGCCTCAGGGATCTGTGTTGGGTCCACTGTTGTTTGTCATGTACATCAATGATCTAGATGATGGGGTGGAAAATTGGATAAGTAAGTATGCAGATGATACTAAGAAAGGTGGTGCTGTGGATAATGAAGTAGATTTTCAAAGTCTACAGAGAGATTTGGGACATTTGGAAGAGTGGGCTGAAAGATGGCAGATGGAGTTTAATGCTGATAAGTGTGGTGCTACATCTTGGCAGGACAAATCAAAATAGGACGTACATGGTAAATGGTAGGGAATTGAGGAATGCTGTGGAACCGAGGGATCTAGGAATAACTGTGTATAGTTCCCTGAAGGTGGAATCGCATGTAGATAGGGTGGTAAAGAAAGCTTTTGGTGTGCTGGCCTTTATAAAGCAGAGCATTGATTATAGGAGTAGGGAAGTAATGTTAAAATTGTACAAGGCATTGGTGAGACCAATTCTGGAGTATGGTGTACAATTTTGGTCGCCTAATTATAGGAAGGATGTCAACAAAATAGAGAGAGTACAGAGGATATTTACTAGAATGTTGCCTGGGTTCCAGCAACTAAGTTACAGAGAAAGGTTGAACAAGTTAGGTCTTTATTCTTTGGAGCGCAGAAGATTAAGGGGGGACTTGATTGAGGTCTTTAAAATGATGAAAGGGTAGGGAAGATTCAAACGAGGGCATGACATGAGAATTAAGGGACAGAAGTTTAGGGGTAACATGAGGGGGAAATTCTTTACTCAGAGAGTGGTGGCTGTGTGGAATGATCTTCCAGCAGAAGTGGTGGAGGTAGGATCGATTTTAACATTTAAAAGTAAAGTGGATAGGTATATGGACGGGAAGGGAATGGAGGGATATGGTCTGAGTGCAGGTAGATGGGACTAGGGGAAAATAAATGGTCGGCATGGACTGGAAGGGCCGAGAAGGCCTGTTTCCGTGCTGTAATTGTTATATGGTTATATGGTTACATATGAGCAATGGGTGATTTTACAGGCATCTTCCTGGAAGTAAGCAGAAATGATAACTAGAACCTATCGTTTGTTTTTAGAGTGCGATTTTAAACGTGGTGACACACCATCTTCCCTTGCTACCTGTCGATCCTCGCTCGCTGGAGCCCGCTGAGAAGCAGGGTCGACGTGAAGTGCCACCGCTTTCCGAGCCCCCAGTCCCTCATCAAGCTTGAAGAAGGGTCTCCACCCGAAACGTCACCCACTACTTCTCTCCAGAGATGCCTCCTGTCCTGCTGAGTTGCTCCAGCTTTTTGTGTCTATCTTCGGTTTAAACCAGCATCTGCCCTTCCTTCCTACATACACTGTTGCGCAAATGCAGTTTTTAATATCAGACCTTAACTAGAAACCAATACATTTTAATAGAGCGATTTGCAGTGTTGTAAAAGTTAACAACAGCGACTCAAAACATTATTTCTTTACCAGCTGAGCATGATTACAAGAGGTTATGTTTAAGAAGGAACTGCGGATGCTGGAAAATCGAAGGCAGACAAAAATGCTGGAGAAACTCAGCGGGTGAGGCAGCATCTATGGAGCGAAGGAAATGGGCAACGTTTCGGAAGAAGGGTTTCGGCCCGAAAAGTTGCCTATTTCCTTTGCTCCATGGACATTACAAGAGGTTAATTGTCTTAAAAGGTTACATTTTTTTTTTAGAAGGAAGTGACAACAATAAATGGACGTATCCACGAGCTTTGTGATAGTCTATATGGCCAAAAATATCTGACGAGTTGAAGTATGATTAGGGGGATTTTGGTTATTCATTTTAATTAAAACCTACGAAACAGAATAACCAGTGGTGCAATGTAATCCTTAATTGTACTCATGGATTACAATTCCCAAGGGATATGAACATCTGGTTAGGATGTCCATCTGTTGTGTTATGCGGAGGGAAAGCACTTTAGAACGGTACTTTAATAGGGGGGTTGCGTATATCATACGCCACCACTTTGAGAAGAACTGGAAAACCCACAGTAGGTAGCACTTAAAAAATGTCTTTCTGCGTTGCATGTTTCAATGCGCAGGACATTAAAAGAAGAGTTGAGCTGGATCTGTCATTAGTAAGATGCAAAAATAATGAAGCAAGTGCATTTTTAATTTAGATTTTTTGTCTTAATCCAGGTTTGAACAGTGCTGACAACGTGAGACCATTCTTTCACATGAATGCCAAAGATTGCACTTAATTACTATTATTTATGGAAGAGAAGGACCATCAGAATGGTCACAGCACCATTCTTCATGCCATATGAAATGATGAGAAAGTGCATCATAAATTCTCCTGTTTAAAATTATCCTTTTCATCCCCCGTTTTGAAGAGAAAACAATGGCTGAGGAATCTTTTTATAATTTTCTTTAGTAACTTTAGGGCAAGTACCCTCTCTCTGATCACTAACAAGTCCCCACTTGGAAAGAGACAAGTTTGACATTATCTTTTTGATGCTGTTTCTGTTTTCTGTAAAACTTAGTTTAACTTAGTAAACTGGAAGTTTGTCGTATTTGTTGATGTCTGTCACAGCCGACACACGCCTGTCTTGTGTACTTGCCATTATTAAGGGCCTGTCCCACTTGGGCGACATTTGCGCGTCATTTACGTGATGGCGCATGGCGTGCATTACGCGCGCATGGTGCGTGGTGACATAGGGCGCCCCAGGATTTTGGGATTCACAATATCTTCACGCGCCACCTGCATGACGCACATATGACGTTCAAGTGAGACAGGCACTTTAATTGCCCTGTTTTCCTCATTCTGCTTTCCGTTTTGAAGATATGTTTGCTTTTAGTAATCAAACGGTAATATCTCTGTCACTCAGTATCTCTTGACATCCATCTCTTTCTTTCAGGGTTCTTGACTGAGTAATGCTTACTTTTATATTTTTAAGCACTAGATTGGGGTATCACATTTTATTTCCGGGAAAGCAAGGGGTTGGATGTTTGAGAAAGCTTTATGATTCATTTTTCAGGAACAAAAAGGCTCATCTGAATCCGAAATACAAATAAGACTTGCCAGTACTATTATTTCATGATACTGGAAGGTAATGAGGATATGTTTGATACATGTTTATTAAAGTTTATCAGTTTCTTAATACTTTGAAATGCATTGAAATAAAGATGACGTTATAGCAGTAAAATAATTGTGAGTGTGGTTTCATTGCTGAAACATTATATTAGTGGAAATAGAAAGAAACTTAATAAAAAGCAATAATTTTGCACTGTCACTGACTTGCCCCTTCCTAATTTTTCTAGTTTGTGGAAGACTTATTTTGCCTCTCCCATTATCACAGCAAGCTGTGTGCCTGCATCTTGCTCGAGATGATATAGCATTTCATTTCGGAGTCACGTGAGTGACTTCGTGAAGAGCCCGCCGGCGCACATGCTCGACATATCGTCGTACCGCGTTGCTGCGACGGCTGACGGTGGAGCGCGCTCCTCGCCAGCCCTTCACAAGGGGCCACGGAGGTAAGTATCTTACCTTAAGTTGGTGGTTCTTGCTATGCGATGTTTTCTTGCAGCAAGAACATGGATGGGAGATCGATGGACCGGAGGATGTTTGGAGAAGTCCCCGGTCAACAGTTCCGACTGCAGCGCAGGCCGGGACTCAGGCGGAGACTGGGGTAAGCCCTGTTTTACAGGTCCGGATCCGCCAGCACACCACAGCTCGGAGGAGTTCCAGAGGAGGAGTGTGGTGTGCCACCAGAGCAGGGGGACCCTGCCATGGCAGTCAGGTCGTCAGCGGGCTCGCTGGCGACCTGGAGCAGGGTGCGTGCGGCTGCACGGCCCGTTCCACTCAGCCCTCCGAGAAGGGGGAGGGCAGGAGCCCAGAAGCCTAACCCTGCCAGGGCTAAGGCATTGCCTGACACGGAGGAGCGGTCAGGTTCCAGGGCGAGACCCGGGGCGGCTGTGAGGTCCAGCCGGCACACCCCGACTCTCGACGCCGGTACGGGTCGGTTGAGTCGGGTCTCGTCACGGTCGCCGAGCCCCCCATGGATGGGTGGGCGAGACCATGCGCTGGCAAGGTCCACGATGTGGGCAGCCGGCAAGACTGCGCGGGCCCCAGGCAGCCATGCTTCGGCTGGTGCCGACACCACGCCGCAAGTGTCCTTAGTGGCAGCGGCTTCAGCTCCCGCTAAACGGAGGCGGTTGAACACACCCGCGCAGGAATCGCGCAGTTTGCCTCGGCGGCTGTCAGCGACAACTACCGGCACCGGCAGGGCCTCGACGAGGTGCGGGCCGATGACAGGAGCCCGGTTTTCTTTTCAGAGCCGGAGGACTCCGACCACCTGAGTGTTCAGGGTGAAGGGCGTATTGACCGTATGGAGCGGCTGCTGGAGCTCCTGCTTCAACGTCAACAACAGCAGGGCAGCAACAGGCACAGGGCGTCTTCACCAACATCCACTATCAGCCTGGAGCAGCAGGACGAGGAGATTCTGGTGGATCCCGTACCACCTCCGTTGGAGGTGCCAGCGGAGCAACCCTTGGATGTGGCGACCAAATTCGCGGCTCCACATTCATCTGGACTTCCTCTAAATACAAAACTGGCAGCCATAGTGGACTTTCTTAATAATCAGGTGCTGCAGGAAGAAGTCCTCATCCACGCTATGAGCCGTCACAAGGCTCCATCACACTGCAACTCCCTCAACGTGCCTGTGGTCAATACGCCAATATGGGGCAACATCAGTGCGGCTATCCGTCAACAGGAGCTAAAATTGCAGCGGATCCTGAAACTCCTCACGGCCGGTATTACCGCCTTTGCGCGGTCGGTGGACGGGGACGAACTGAATTTGGACCAGGAAGATGCTCTGGCCTTATTGTGCGCGACCCAGCACGAAATCAACGGGTTCCGCAAGAACAGCATCCGCCCAGCGCTCAACCCGAAGTTTGCAGGATTGTGCAAACCACCGCCGCCGCCCCGTCAGCTCTTTGGTGAGACCTCTCGAAGAGAGTCAAAGAGCTTGACGAACAAGCCAAGACGGTGGGGATCATGCGCTCTCAGAGTGCCCCACACCGTCAGGCTCAAAAGCTCCATACATTCGCTCATGAGGGTTTGCCAGTACCTCGAGGAGGACCCACCCTCTAGTTCCACAACGACAACAACACCAGACCAGCACCAAGGGTCTTTTTTAGGACAGGGTCGGCAGAGACCTTGGTGGGAAACGAAGACGCCGCGCCCTCAAGCCAACCCAGCACTTCCACGGCCACCCACACATGTCAAGGACCGCCGGTAACCACGGAGGTGAGGGGGTCTGGTTTTCTCTTTTCTCTTTGTTTAACTTCACATGTTGGTGGTCGCCTTCGGTTGTTTTTGGGTGCATGGGTAAATTTACTGGTGACGAGTGTGTTGCAGAATATTCAGGGGCATAAAATTGAGTTTATTAATGGCGACATTCCTCCATCCCAGCACATGCCCGGTCGAATGTTTAAATTATATGCTGCAGAACAGGTAGCAGGTTACAAGGAAATTTTAAGGATTGAGAAAATGGTGCATGAGCCAGTTGAATTTGTTTCGAAGATATTCACTAGACCTAAGGAGGATGGAGGCTGTCGTGTTATTATTGATCTAACCCGTTTGAATACGCTTGTAACATATACTCATTTTAAAATGGATACGTTTGAAACAGCAAAATCATTGGTTTCTCATGGTTGCTTTATGGCATGCATCGATTTGAGGGATGCATATTATTCAGTATCCATCCAGAAATATGATAGAAGGTTTTTGAAATTTATCTGGATGGGGCAACTTTGGCAGTATAAGGCTTTGCCTAATGGGCTCACTACAGCCCCTAGATTGTTCACTAAATTGGTGAAGCCAATCATGGCTTATTTGAGACAACGACATCATATAGTAATGGCCTATTTAGATGATATCTTTATTGTGGGCCACACCCTGGAATTGGCTGAACAGGGTGTTGCAGCTGCTGTCAATATATTTCAACAATTGGGATTCATTGTCCATCCAGAGAAATCGAAGTTCTGCCCTGCCCAGGTAATTAATTACCTAGGGTTCACGGTGAACTCAATGAGCATGAGGGAAACCATACCAATTAACAAAATTGAGGAGGTCACTCAGGTGTGCAGAGATTTAATTGGCACCAATATACCATCGATTCGGCATACAGCCACAGTAATTGGCAAGCTAGTGGCTTTGTTTCCGGCAGCACGATATGGACCTTTGCATTATCAGAATTTGCAAAGAGCTAAAATTACTGCGTTAAAATGGAACGCTGGTCATTATGATCGATCAATGCAGCTGCCGTCCGAAGCAATAAATGAGTTGCAATGGTGGGTGTGTCACATTAGCAGCTCATTCAAGCCCATCAGGGAGGCTAATCCGGTGGTATATTTGCAGACTGATGCAAGCTCCAATGGCTGGGGAGCTACAGATAATTGCTCTCGTTGTGGGGGCAGATGGGACACCCTTGAGTCAACGATGTTCTTGACTCAAGGGTTTAACTATTTGGAGTTGCTGGTAGCATTCCACGGACTTCGTGTGTATTGTTCCAAGCTTGTTGGAGCACACGTCCGTTTCCAAATAGACAACATCACAGCTGTGGCATATTTAAACCATATGGGTGGTACCAGGTCAGTTTCATGTGACAAATTGGCTAACTCAATTTGGCTCTGGTGTATTCAAAGAGATTTTGGATTTCAGCTACCTATTTGCCAGGTGAGCTTAATACTGTGGCGGACACCAGGTCACGCAAATTCAATGACAATATTGAATGGATGTTGCATCCTGAAATTTTTGCTAAAGTCACAGCCAAATTTGGTAAACCGGACATTGACCTTTTGCGTCACGGTTGAACCATCAGGTATCAACATACGTTTCATGGGAACCAGATCCTGGGGCAATAGCGCTAGATGCATTCTCGCTGGACTGGGGGAATTGGTTTTTCTATGCATTCCCCTCGTTTTGCCTCATCAGTCGGGTACTGCGAAAGATTCAGGCAGATGCTGCCAAGGGCATCCTTATTATACCCGACTGGCCTACACGGCCTTGGTGTCCGGTGGTCTTTGACATGCTCAATCGAACCTTGGGTCCTTTTGAAGGGTTGCCCAGAATTGGTTACTCACCCTGTCTCAGGGGAGCCGCATCCCTGCCATGGCTATTTAATTTGTTGGCTTGCAGGTTCTGAACAGGCCGTTAGTCCAATACGGCCTCTCAACTCGGACCATTGGATACCATCAGGGCGTCATGTCGAGAGTCAACAAGGCGAAGATACCGCTCGCAGATTAAGAAGTGGGAGCCTACTGCAGCCGCTCTCGCATCACGTACGATGACGTGACAATAACTGACGTCCTGGAATTCCTCGCGGGGTTGTACCATGATCAACACTTAAGTTACAGTGCCATCAACAGCGCCAGGAGCGCGCTATCATTCTATCTCAAGATTGAGGTAGGATCCAACAGGCTAGTGTCCAGACTCATGCGGGGTATATTCAATATGAATCCGCCTACACCACGCTATGATATCACCTGGGATGTCAGGGACGTATTAAACCTGCTCAGGACGTGGTCTCCCATGGAAGGGATCCAACTGGACAAACTCATCATGAAACTGGTGATGTTACTAGCGCTGACTTCAGCAGAGGGTACAAACACTACACAAACGATGTGTTGACAGGATGATATCTACCCCTATGGAAGTAGTCTTCGTCGTTGATGAGCTACTAAAGCAGCATAGACCTGGGTGCACAGGGCTGCAGCTGAAGTTCCCGGCATACCCCGCAGATGCTAGGCTGTGTTCAGCCTCACGTATTCATCACTATGTCAAGGTGACGGCACGCATCAGAGGAATGGAGAGATACCGGCTTGTCTCATCATCAAGTGACAGTCCAGACGATATCCAGGTGGCTTCGAGTCGTCTTGGGTAAGTCAGGTATCGACACTAATGTGTTCAAGTTTTACTCCACCAGGGCTGCATTGACATCAATGGCAAGGATTATGAAGGTGCCTATGGGCCAGATCCTCGCCATAGCAGGATGGGCTAATGAAGCTGTGTGTCAGCGATTTTATAACAAGCCTGTTGCTGCTCCTCTACAGTTCGCAGAAGCCGTGCTGAATGCAGGTCAAGAACGCGGAGATGTCCCCATGAGGGGATTTGATTTGTTATTAACAAATATGCTCTTGTTTTGCAGTATGATCTATTTGAGCAAGTTTGTTCCTCCCATCCATCCCTGGTAGTGGTGTGTCTGCATGGACGTGGTCCAGGGCGTGTAATCACAGAAGCTTTGAAGTCTTCACGAAGTCACTCACGTGACTCCGAAATGAAATAGTAAGATTGAACGAGAACTTACCAGTTCGAAGGTTGATCATTATTTCATGAGGAGTCGAAGTGAGGGATTTCGTGCCCTCCTCGCCCACCCTCAATCACCTTCATCTGGTAATCTTAGTCACTTCAATCTTACTATCCGAAGTCATTTCTTTTGTTGGTTTCTGTGATTCCACGCCGCTACTTTGAAGTATGTCGAGCATGCGCGCCGGCGGGCTCTTCACGAAATCCCTCACTTCGACTCCTCATGAAATAATGATCAACCTTCGAACTGGTAAGTTCTCGTTCAATCTTACTATTCTGCATCATAACTTTAATTATATTTCTATACTTGGTTGTTATTTAATGCAGTAATTTGATAGTTTGACAGGTTTGAGGTTAATTGGCTTGGTAGAACTGTAAATTGTCCCTAGTGTGTGTAGGATAGTGTTAATGTGCGGGGATCGCTGGGCGGTGCGGACTCACTGGGTCGAAGGGCCTGTTTGCGCTGTATCTCTAAACTAAACTAGTTAAGGGCCTGTCCTACCAGCATGCGACTCCATGCGGTGAGCGCGACCTAACGTGGTCGCTTGAGCCGTCCGGCCTTGCGGGGCCGGTCCCACTTCGATCGCCGGAGCCGTGCGGAATTGTGCGGAGTTGGTCCCGACATCGCGCGGGGCTCCGAAAAACTGACTGTGTTAAAAAATTCCGCGCGGCAACGGCTTGTCGGCCCGCAGTCGCCTCGACGCATTACGCACCGCCTCGACGTCGTGCCTCCGTGACCCTCTCTATATGTGCCTCCGTGACCCTCTCTCTGTGTGCCTCCGTGGCCCTCTCTGTGTGCCTCTGTGCCCCTCTCTGTGTGTTCCTCTCTGTTCTTGAGAACTTACCTTGCGGACTTCGCTCCAACTTTGCGCCGCGTCACGCCACTCACCCGACCTCCGCGTGGCCCTCGCTGCCGGTTTGGTCGCGTCAGGCGCATGCTGGTGGGAATGGCCCTGTACAGGGATCACCCGACCTCCGCGTGGCCCCCGCTTCTAGTTTGGTCGCACTCACCGCATGGAGTCGGATGCTGGTAGGACAGGCCCTTAATACTATTTAATCTCCAGTGGTGGGCTTGTGAACAACATTCTTTCCTGGTCACAAAATACTTTAGTGGATCGATCACAAGCTGTGTTTGTGCTCCTGGGAACAGAGGAGGTTGGAAAGCAGAGAGTTTAATATAATTAAGTTTATAGACAGTAGATCAAAACTATTTCCTTTGAGAGTAAAGACTAATAGGGGGACATAGATTGAAGGTGATTAGGGTATATTTTTGTTCACACTAGTTATATTGTTCTCATCAATTTCCTACACTCTATGGACAATCTACAGAGGCCAATTAACCAACAAACCTTCTTATTACAAAAATCCTCCAGTCCTGGTAACATCCATGCAAATCTTTTCTGCATCCTCTCCAGCTTAATGACTATTGCCAATATGCTGGGTGACCAGACCGCTTGACGGAATGGTGGAAGCTGAGTTGCTGACATTTAAATATCTAGATTAGCATTGAATTGCCTCGGCACAGAAGGCTATGGATCTAGTACTAGAAGATAGGATTAATACAAAGGAAGACACAAAATGCTGGAGTGACTTATAGGCTGCAGGCCGAGCATCGAAAAAGTGTCTAGAATTTAACTTTCGTGGCCCATGTCTGGTATCTATCTGAAATTTGCCACAGATTTAAATAAAATATCATTTTGTAACTTGTCAGTGCTAACAGTTGCACACTGAGATAATTAGAACATTTATTAGAAAAAAGTAAAAGTGCTTTTGTGCTCAATAGCAGGTAGCTTAATATTACTCTATGGGGAGCTGGATTCCGTGCTGTGGGCTGTTTACTTCCTGGCTCAGGGAGATCACATAACCGGGGGGGGGGAAGGGAGAGAGAGAGAGAGAGAGAGAGAGAGAGAGCTCAGGACAGAGCAGCCAGCCTTCCGCCCAGTATCTACCCGCCAACCACCACCTCCGATGGTTGCGCCTGTGCTGAAGGACCGTGGCTGGCTGTCCGGCCGGCAGAGGGCGCTGAAGTGGCGGCCGGTTCCGCTGTCCGGTCCCGGCAGCCACTCCCGGCACCCGAGCTACTTGCCTCCCCAGCCACAATGCAGCGGCTCATCGTCCGGCGCGCAGCGGTGAGCGAGTGAGTTGCTGGCATGATCCCCGACCCCCTCCTTCTCAACGCTCCTGCCCTCCCCGCAACATTACCCCTGGCAGCCCAGGCCGTGCTGACCAGGGCCAGACTCCCCCACACGCTGTGCAAAGGAACCCTCCACCAACTCGGTTGGAAAGCTCGGGTGGCTGCGAGCGGCCGCTGGGACCAGACAGCGGAACCGGTGGAGGTGGTGGTTGGCAGGTAGCTACTGGGCGGAAGGCTGGCTGTTCCGTCCCGGGCTCTGTTGCTCTCTCTCCCTGTTACGTGATCTCCCTTAGACAGAAAAGTAAATAGACCGCCGCACGGAATCCAGCTCCCCATAGAGCAATATCCAGCTCCCTAGAGCAATATGTTGTTGAAGCAAGACTAAAATGTGTTTTGTTCTTTGATGTGGGATTGGCATGTTTATTGTTTGTCATAAACCAGAAATACACCAGCAGACGGTTAAGAATTGAGTTGATTTAAAAAAAATTATACATCTTGTTCCAGACTCAACAGCTAATGGAAGTCTATAAACTCAGTAACACTTAATTTGACACACTACACAGCAAAGGTGGACTGTATATAATCATTTATTTTCCCAATATTTTGGTTTAGATTTTATAGGGGGTATGTCATGAATGGCTAGTTTACAAACAGCAACATTGCATTTTTATTTGCTTATATTAGTACACGCGATGCACGAACGAAAACAGTACAATCTCACAATAATAATCATGTCTTGGACCGACCGGTCGCTAGCCTGAAACAAAGCGCGTGATTGAGTCGGACGCCTATTGACCAATGTCAAACGTTCTTTGATTGGACAATTACTACTCGGAAAATTTGTGGATTTTTTCCATATTTAAAAAATATGTGCAGGTTTTTTTCCCTAACGAGTTTCAGATATGATTTCTATAATATATTTACACAATATGTTATAAATACAGGTAGATATGGGATGTGGGTCATGAGATGAAACGAAAAACCACCTTGGTCCATTAATACAAATGCGTGCTCACTGGCCAGTCTGGACAGGGTGGGCTGAGTGGCCTTTTTCAGCACTGTATAACCATGACCAGGAGAGTCCATAGAGGAGGTAGACAAAAGTGCTGGAGTAACTCAGTGGGCGCAGCAGCATCTGTGGAGCGAAGGAAATAGGCAACGTTTCGGGCCGAAATTCCTTCTTCAGACTGATGTGGGGGGGGGGGGGGGGCAAGAAAGGAGAAAGGAAGAGAGAGCTGATGAGAGCTGAGAAGGGGAGGAGACAGAGGAGGTGAAGCAAAGATTCATCAAGGCTGGCCTATTTGCCCAGGAGGATAGGCGAGGCCTGTGTTCACTGGAGAATGAGAGGTTAACTAATTGAAACATAATCTTTTTAACAAGACTCAACAGGTTCGACTCTGGCTGAAGTCTAGAACCAGGATTCACCGTCTCAAAACGGAATTTTCTTCACCGAGGGTGGAATCTATGGAATTCTCCTTCTCTCATTGTTTATTCAAAATGGAGATGGTTGGATTTCTGGGCATTAAGGGCATCAAGGGATTATGGGAATTGTGCAGAAAAGTAGGGATAAAATGGATCAGCCTCGACCTTGATGAATAGCGATTAGGCACAATGCGGGCCTGAGTGGTCTGCTTATTTCTTTGTTACTATTTGCAATGGTGGCTTGTGCCAATTAACTATAAACCCGAGTAGGTTCTTTTGGTTCTGGGACAAAGCTTTGTAAAGGGCCTGTCCCACTGTACGAGGTAATTCAAGAGTTCTCCCGAGTTTCCCCTGATTCGAACTCAGAGAATTACGGTAATAGCCGCTTCTAGGTACACGGGGGCTCACGTGGACATTTTTCAACATGTTGAAAACACTTCGCGAGATAACCGTGTTTCCCGAGGACCTGCCGTTAGCGTTACGAGCCGCTAAGAGACGTACCCACTACGTGCTTACCACGAGTTTGATTTTTTTAAACTCGGGAGAGCTCTTGGGTAAACTTGTATAGTGGGACAGCCCCTTTAGGATATAGTTCCGTGCAAGGATACCATCTAACTTCATAACCCACAACGGATGTTCTCCCAAAATTTAGCTTATTACTTTTGAAGCTTTCCAGAGTATCTGACATTTCATGTTCATAAGCGATAGGAGCAGAATTCGGGCCACCAAGTCTACTCTACCATTCAATCATAGCTAATCTATCTTCCCCTCTTAACCCCATTCTCCTGCCTTCTCCCCATAACCCTGACACCCGCACTAATCAAGAATCTATCTCTGCCTTTAAAATATCCACTAACAGCTTCCACAGCCGTCTGTGGCAATGAATTCCACAGATTCACCACCCTTTGACTGAAGAAATACCTCCTCATCTCCTTTCTAAAGGAACGTCCTTTTATTCTGAGGCTCTGACCTCTGGTCCTAGACTTTCCCACCAGTGGAAATATCCTCTCCGCTTTTGATTTGTAATTTGCTTTTTTTTTTAAAATGCAACTGTGATTGAGTATCAAAGATGTTTGATCCATCATTTATTTAAAATTGTTCAAGATTATACACGTGAAACACACCAACATTCACAATATGTCTGACGCAACTAAACAAAAATACACAATAGACTTCATATTAATTCCCAGTTCACTTACTTTGAAATTGGTTTCAAGGCTTATGTTTCCTCACAAAGAGCCCAAGTAAGGAAAAATGAATGTGGGACAGAAAGGTTGCCTGAGATCCTGTACCAGAAATGTTCCCTAACCAGCAAAACTCACACCAAGGTAAAGACACATACGTGACCAAATTAGTTGATTCATGCTGCACTCAAGAGTATTGAAGGGAAGACAATAACACGAGCACCAGTACTAAAAGCCCCAGATCTAAAAACAACATAACTAGAAAAACACCTTTTCTTAATTTAAAAAAACCCTTAGTTCCTTTTTTAAATGAACTTATTTAACACAGGTAGATGTGGATCCTACATGACCATATCAAAAGCTTGAAGTAGACAAAAAATGCTGGAGAAACTCAACGTGTGAGGCAACATCTATGGGGAAAATGAGTAGGCGACGTTTTGGGTCGAGACCCTACGTCAGACTGAAGGCCGCTGCCACCGACCATCGCCGGCCCTCGTCGACACCGACAACCCCCGCGGCCTCAATTTCGTATGAGGAAAGATTGGATAGACTCGGCTTGTACTCGCTGGAATTTAGAAGATTGAGGGGGGATCTTATAGAAACTTACAAAATTCTTAAGGGGTTGGACAAGCTAAATGCTGGAAGATTGTTCCCGATGTTGGGGGAGTCCAGAACAAGGGGTCACAGTCTAAGGATAAGGGGGAATTCCTTTAGGACCGAGATGAGGAAAACATTCTTTACACAGAGAGTGGTGAGTCTCTGGAATTCTCTGCCACAGAAGGTAGTTGAGGCCAGTTCATTGGCTATATTTAAGAGGGCGTTAGATGTGGCACTTGTGGCTAAAGGGATCAGGGGGTATGGAGAGAAGGCAGGTACGGGATACTGAGTTGGATGATCAGCCATGATCATATTGAATGGCGGTGCAGGCTCGAAGGGCCGAATGGCCTACTCCTGCACCTATTTTTCTATGTTTCTACTCCCTTTCTCCATAAATGCTGCCTCACGTACTGAGTTTCTCCAGCATTTTTTGTCTACTTTCGATTTTTCCAGCATCTGCAGTTCCTTCTTAAGCATATCAAAAGCTGGTATTTAATTGCCCTTCATACGCAAGGAAGACTTCTTATAAACTTAATTGGAGCATATGATTATTTGAGCAACACACTAATCAAGTTTAATCAAAAGGGTAGAACCATATGATTTTGATTTTTTTATGTAAAGTTGCACATAATGCCAGATATAAATTCTTAACAATTTGACAGAAAAGTAAGATAGCCTTTGGTTAACCAATTATGTAAACGGTATTTTATGATTGCACAGTAAAGCATTTACCTTTATGGCCAAAATGTACCCAAATACACATTGACAATGCTAGTTTTGCTGCTCACTGCTCAATGTTTAGAGTTGAACTTCCAATAGTCCTTTAATTTTAAAAACATTACTTCTACAAAAGCTCACATTTAAAATCTGTGTTTAATAACGATTCAATCTGCTTTTGTTTTAGAAACGGCTTTGTCCCAATAAACCAGACAGCTAAGGAAACTATAAACTATGAAGTCTTTGGTTCAAAATACAGTTTCTTTGTAAGCATCGAGGCAAAGCAGGGAACTTGTTTCTTCCCTATTGCAGTACGATCAGCACAGTTGTGTACACTTCGCCACGAGACCTTCCTATTCACCAGCGTCAGGAGCTCCGTGAATTCGAGCTGCGAGCCATAGTTCTCGAGTACCTTGCAGAGATCCTGAACGTACCAAGAGCCATTTATAGTTTCACGATGAGAGTAGAAGCCTAAAGTAGGAAATATTCCGCAAAATTGAGACCACAAAGATTTAATTTAAAAGAAACAAATTATATTCAAATGTACAGAGGTTTAAACAAAAAATAATGGTAGTTTTAGCAGCAAATTCTAACAATTTCCTTTTGTTAAAAAAATTTGAACAGTTGAAAATTACGAACTAAATTACAACAGATTGCTTGTAAACAATTTTCTTGGGGTATTTGTGTCGTTACCACACTATGATAGATAAACCAAACCCACGAGCCCAGGATTACCTAACAGCTCTGAAGTGAAAGGCTGTAAAATATGCAGCATGTCCAACTGCTGAAATGTAGTTGGGGAATAGGGTTCACCGTTGTGATGGGCAGGAGTCTTCACAGGACCAAAACGCAAGAGCATTTCAAATGCTGAAAATGCTGCTTTGGTCTCAGTCTACAGTCAATTAAGTAATTCAAGCTTACCACTCCAGAAGAGGACATTGGGGGAATAGGCAATAAATGCCAGTTTGCCAACCGTATTCGCATTCCATAGGTAATTTTTTAAAAAATAATTTGGTTCTGTCACAGTGACAAGTGAAACTACACTTTTAGGGGCCAGTGGAATCAAGGGACATGGGGAGAAGGCAGGCACGGGTTATTGATCGGGGACGATCAGCCATGATCACAATGAATGGCTTGAAGTGCCGAATGGCTCCCTCCTGCACCTGTTTTCTATGTTTCTATTCTGATGCAATGGCCAGATCGTGGGTTTAATTTATGGATACACGTAAAGGGCAGCACGGTGGCACAGCGGTAGACTTGCAGCCTTAGAGTGCCAGAGACCCAGGTTCGATCGGACTGTGGGTGCTGTCTGTACAGAGTTTGTACGTTCTCCCCCTGACTGCGTGGGTTTTCTCCGAGAATTTCGGTTTCCTCCAACACTCCAAAGACGTACAGGTTTATAGTTAATTGGCCTGGTATACATGTAAAAATTGTTCCTAGTGTAGGATAGTGTGCGGGGATCGCTGGTTGGTGCAGACTCGGTGGGCTGATGGGCCCGTCACAACACTGTATCTCTAAACTAATTAGGACTATACACTCAAAATCCACAATCTATTCTTTTCCTGAATTGCGTATTTCCTGAACTATTATTGCGTACAGTTCTGGTCTCCAAATCTGAGGAAGGACATTATTGCCATAGAGGGAGTGCAGAGGAGGGTTCACCAGACTGATTCCTGGGGTGTCAGGACTGTCTTATGAAGAAAGACTGGATAGACTCGGTTCATACTCTCTAGAATTTAGGAGATTGAGGGGGGATCTTATAGAAACTTACAAAATTCTTAAGGGGTTGGACAGGCTAGATGCAGGAAAATCATCGGGACCTCTCTCCCCTCAATCGGGGATATTGCGACCAAACGTTGCGTGTCTAAGGCCAGCAGTATTATAAAAGACCCCACACATCTCCATCACGGACTGTTCACTCTGCTGCCCTCGGGCAAAAGGCAGAAGGAGCAGCATAAGGAGCAGAACATCAAGGTTCTGCAACAGCTTCTTCCCACGAGCCATCAGACTCCTGAATGCCATGTAATGGGCTGCCACCATTGTCTTTATCCTTTTATCCTTTTTATCCATGTTTATCCTTCTGTTAATTACCGTGTTGCACAGGGAGCCAAATGCAACGGAATTTCGTTTGGAACTGCATATATCGATGTATTTCTAAATGACAATAAAGTTTGTTTGACTTGACTTTTGACTTGATTGTTCCCGATGTTGGGGAGGTCCAGGACAAGGGGTCACAGCTTAAGGATAAGGGGGAAATCCTTTAGGACCGAGATGAGAAGGACTTTTTTCACACAGAGAGCGGTGGGTCTCTGGAACTCTCAGCCACAGAGGGTAGTTGAGGCCAGTTCATCGGCTATATTTAAGAGGGAGTTAGATGTGGCCCTTGTGGCTAAGGGGATCAGAGGGTATGGGGAGAAGGCAGGTACGGGATACTGAGTTGGATGATCAGCCATGATCATATTGAATGGCGGTGCAGGCTCGAAGGGCCGAATGGCCTACTCCTGCACCTAATTCAAAATTAAAAAAAAAAATTCCAAGAGTTGATACACAATTTTTAGTTGGATGTGTAGCCAAGAGCACATCATTAAAATCAATTATGTTTAATGGAGTAAAAAGTCATATTTTAAACAGTGGGGGTGGGGAAGAATCGCTGCAGCATACAATATTCAAGGAGTGGACAGAAGGAACCACAGATGGAACTGTTGTGATGTTTGGGTCAGGACACTTCTTCCGACTTCTCCATTCCATCCAGAGATGCTGCCTGACCTGCAGAGTTACTCCAGCACTTTGACGCTTCATAAACCTTGTCATCTTTTGTCTTTCTCCCTCAAAGGAACATGTTGGTCTTGAATTCTGCCCTGTGGAGCTGGCAATTTACTTTCCAATACTTTATATTCTCCGACAATCTCAATGGGTCTATCATTAATCTCCTTAGCAAAGGCACAATATTCATTCCTCACTCTTTTATATTAAATCCTCTATCCATATAACCATATAACAATTACAGCACGGAAACAGGCCCTCTCGGCCCTTCCAGTCCGTGCCGACCATTTATTTTCCCCTAGTCCCATCTACCTGCACTCAGACCATACCCCTCCATTCCCTTCCCGTCCATATACCTATCCACTTTACTTTTAAATGTTAAAATCGATCCTGCCTCCACCACTTCTGCAGGAAGATCATTCCACACAGCCACCACTCGCTGAGTAAAGAAGTTCCCCCTCATGTTACCCCTAAACTTCTGTCCCTTAATTCTCATGTCATGCCCTCTTGTTTGAATCTTCCCTACCCTCAATGGGAAAAGCTTATCCACGTCAACTCTGTCGATCCCTTTCATCATTTTAAAGACCTCAATCAAGTCCCCCCTTAACCTTCTGCGCTCCAAAGAATAATATCCCTTCATGTGTTTACAATTTTTGTTTGTTTTACTTCTGTTATCTCTTTAATTTCCCAATTTATTATGAAATGTTCAACCTTGCACCTTCTGGAAACATAGAAAAATAGGTGCAGGAGTAGGCCATTCGGCCCTTCGAGCCTGCACCGTCATTCAATGTGATCATGGCTAATCATCCAGCTCAATATCCCGTACCTGCCTTCTCTCCATACCCCCTGATCCCTTTAGCCACAAGTGCCACATCTAACGCCCTCTTAAATATAGCCAATAAACTGGCCTCAACTACCTTCTGTGGCAGAGAATTCCAGAGACCCACCACTCTCTGTGTAAAGAACGTTTTCCTCATCTCGGTCCTAAAGGAATTCCCCCTTATCCTTAGACTGTGACCCCTTGTTCTGGACTTCCTCAACATCGGGAACAGTCTTCCAGCATCTAGCTTGTCCATCCCCTTAAGAATTTTGTAAGTTTCTATAAGATCCCCCCTCAATCTTCTAAATTCCAGCGAGTACAAGCCGAGTCTATCCAATCTTTCCTCATATGAAAGTCCTGACATCCCAGGAATCAGTCTGGTATTCTCCGCCAGGATTCTCCGCCAGGCTTTCTGTAATGTTGAACTCTTGGAATCTATGCTGTTCCCTTTTTATTCTTGCCATTCACGTTCCTTGACACTCATGCGAGTCGAGAACTGGGATCTTCCCCCAATGAGCCCGCTTGTTTTTTGTTCGGGACAGGAAAGAATAAAAATGACAGTCATGCGATCTTCATGTTCTTCGATTTAGTTTGGGTGTCAGGAGTTATGGGGAGAAGGCAGGAGAATAGGGTTTGGAGGGGGAGTTAGATCAACCATCATTGAGTGGCGGAGTAGACTTGATGGGCCGAATGGCCTAATTCAGCTTCTGACATGTTTTTTGGGCGATACCGCCATTATGTGTTCATCTTGTGGTTTGAAAAGTTACAAATGGCACAGAAGGATGGACAAAGGGAACAACATCAAATAAGTTTAATTTAAAGAATTTTTGACCAAATTCTCTCCTGGGATATATAAAGTTTTATCATATCGTATCGAAGATACAGCGCGGAAACAGGCCCTTCTGCTCACCAAGTCCGCGCCGACCAGCAATCGCCGCACACTAACACTTTCCTACACACACCAGGGACAATTTTACATTCATACCAAGCTAATTAATCTACAATCGAAGCGTGGAAGGAAACCGATAATCACGGAGAAAACCCACGTAGGCCACAGTCTTAGAATAAAGGAGAGGACATTTAAGACTGAGGTGAGAAAAAACTTTTTCACCCAGAGAGTTGTGAATTTGTGGAATTCCCTGCCACAGAGGGCAGTGGAGGCCACATCACTGGATGGATTTACGAGAGAGTTAGATAGAGCTCTAGGGGCTGGTGGAATCAAGGGGTTATGGGGAGAAGGCAGGCACGGGTTATTGATTTGGGACGATCAGCCATGATCATAATGAATGGTGGTGCTGGCTCGAAGGGCCGAATGGCCTCCTCCTGCTATTTTCTATGTTTCTCAGGTCACGGGGAGAACGTACAAACCCTGTACAGGCAGCACCCGTAGTCGGGATCGAACCCGGGTTTCCGGCGCTGCAAGCAACTCTAACGTGCCGCCCCATGCAAAATAAATCTGCTGCATTTTATTACCTTCAGCTACTGAATAGCACATTACAAAGTCAGCGCCAGCTGGGAGTGTCGGTACGGTTGCTGCATCAACAACCACCTCGTTTGCTGCTGAATCTTCACTCAGCTTTGAATCAACCTCATCTTTGGGCATCACCGGATCGTCATGTTTGTCTCCTCGACATGCCTGGAAAAATCATGAACAAAAGCACGATAGGCTTAAAACAAAACGTACAAAATTCTTAAGGGGTTGGACAGGCTAGATGCAGGAAGATTGTTCCCGATGTTGGGGAGGTCCAGGACAAGGGGTCACAGCTTAAGGATAAGGGGGAAATCCTTTAAGACCGAGATGAGAAGGACTTTTTTCACACAGAGAGTGGTGAGTCTCTGGAACTCTCTGCCACAGAAGGTAGTTGAGGCCAGTTCATTGGCTATATTTAAGAGGGAGTTAGATGTGGCCCTTGTGGCTAAGGGGATCAGAGGGTATGGAGAGAAGGCAGGTACGGGATACTGAGTTTGATGATCAGCCATGATCATATTGAATGGCGGTGCAGGCTCAAAGGGCCGAATGGCCTACTCCTGCACCTAATTTCTATGTTTCTAAAAGAGCAATTCTCAATAGAGATATTTTTAAAATATCCAATCATGCAATTAAAACAATAAATAATAATTTTATGGGCCTGTTCCACTTACGCAACTTTTTCAGCGACTAGCCAGCACACGTCATAGGTTGTTGCAGCTCGCCGAAAATTTTCAACATGTTGAAAATCCAGCGGCAACCAGAAAGACTCTACGACTGTTTGGGCGACTGAGGAGACGACTCACGACCATACAGGTGACACCCTGGCGACATGTCACGGGGTGAAGTCTGTATGGTCGTGAGAAGTCGCCCAAAGAGTCGTGTAAATGAGTTCTCTGAGTAAAGAAGTTCCCCCTCATGTTACCCCTAAACTTCTGTCCCTTAATTCTCATGTCATGCCCTCTTGTTTGAATCTTTCCTACCCTCAATGGGAAAAGCTTATCCACGTCAACTCTGTCTATCCCTTTAATCATTTTAAAGACCTCAATCAAGTCCCCCCTCAACCTTCTGCGCTCCAAAGAATAAATGCTGGAGTAACTCAACGGGACAGGCAGCATCACTGATCAGCATCCCTGAGAAGGGATGGGTGATGTTTCGGGTCGAGACCCTTCTGAAGAGGGTCTCGACCTGAAACATCACCTATTTCTTCTCTCCAGAGATGCTGCCTGTCCCACTGAGTTACTCCAGCATTTTGTGTATTTCTACAGAATTAGCTCAGAGATACGGCATGGACATCGGCCCTTTGTTCCATCGAGCACACACTGACCCACTCATACAAGTTCTGGTATCCTACTTTAACACCCATTCCCTACACACTTGGGATAATTTACAGAGGCCAATTAACCTACAAACCCACGCATCTTTGGGATGTTGGAGGAAACTGGAGCACCAGGAGGAAACCTATGTGCAGTCACAGGGAGAATGTGAAAACTCCACACAGATAGCACTCAAAATCAGGATCCAAACCAGGTTTCTGGCATTGTGGCACTTTATTTATTTAACATAAAATATTGATAACCCAACTCTGAAAGAGGTAAATTTTAAAAATATTTTAAAAATCTGCTGGCGGATAAGTAGTCACATTGACTTTTATTATTCAAATTTTACACGATTGCTGCTTTACTGATTATAACACCTCTCCTTAGAGGGCGGTGTAATATAAATGATAATTTTATGTTTGTGTAGAGATTTGTACACAATGAAGATGAGATGCTTCTCAAGAAGAACTTGATAGACATTCTACTCCAAATTCTCTCATTTAACTAATATAAATTCACCTTCCCAAATACAGCATTAATACTTCAAAAATACTATCAATAATACCTTAAGAAAAACAGGAAGCTTCAAATATTTACATAGAAAGATAGAAAATAGGTGCAGCAGGAGGCCATTCGGCCCTTCGATTGTGATCATGGCTGATCGTCCCCAATCAATAACCGGTGCCTGCCATCTCCCCATATCCCTTTACTCCACTAGCCCCTAGAGCTCTATCTAGCTCTCTCTTAAATCCATCCAGTGATTTGGCCTCCACTGTGGCAGGGAATTCCACAAATTCACAATGCTCTGGGTGAAAACGTTTTTTCTCATCTCAGTCATAAATGACCTCCCCTTTATTCTAAGACTGTGGCCCCTGGTTCTGGACTCGCCCAACATTGGGAACATTTTTCCTGCATCTAGCTTGTCCAGTCCTTTTATAATTTTATATGTTTCTATAAGATCCCCCCCCCTCATCCTTCTAAACTCAAATGAATACAAGCCTAGTCTTTTCAATCTTTCCTCATGTGACTGACCCGCCATCCCAGGGATCAATCTCGTGAACCTACGCTGCACTGCCTCAATCACAAGGATGTCCTTCCTCAAATTGGGAGACCAAAACTGTACACAATACACTTTTGCAAAATCCGTAGATTCATTACCTGAATTATGAATATTTTAGGTTTCCCCACGAGAGAAGAACACTTGTCTCCTCTAAAGCGGGCAGTTAATTCTTGCAGGTTTATCTTTCCATCGTAAGCAAAGATATGATTGTTCTCCCCATGGCTGAGAAAGATGCATAAGAAGCAATCAGCATCAGAATGATCTGAAGTGGCCACTGTGAAGGGAAAACAAAGAAAATCAGATTTAAAATAAGCAGCAAAACTCAAGGCCATTAATCATAAACGACCCACGTCTTTACTATACCTTTTGAAGTGGGATTTTACACAACCCACTCATACATAGATCAACACGATCTGGTCAGGATGAAAAGTAGTCTGCTGAAGGAACTCAAGAGGGTTGTGCAGCATGATTGGATCGAAAGGAATGGTTGATTTTGTCGGGTCAAGACCCCGCAGCAGAAGTGAGGATGGAGATAGCCAGGTCAAAGATGAGCGGGGGGGGGGGGGGGGGGAGGGGGGGGGGGAGGGGGGGGGGAGACGTGGGACCTGGGATGGATGGAGGATGATGGCTACATGGGTAAATGGGTAGTTTACACCCCAGCGGTATGAATATTGACTTCCCTAATTTTAGATAGCCCTTGCTTTCTCCCTCCTATCCCGCCCCCATCCTCGTTTCTGAATTTCTAATATATAAAAGTATATCATCCGCGTATAATTAACTTTTATTATTAGAGTCCCTAGTATTGTATCCCTGAATATTCGGATGTGTTCTTATCCTTTCAGCCAGTGGCTCTATCATAAGGCCAAATAGCAGGGGTGATAATACACATCCCTGCCTATTGCCTCGTGATAATTGGAATTTTGGAGACAACATATTATTAGTTAATATTCTTGCTTACAGAGGCCAATTCACCTACAAACCCACGCATCTTTGGGATGTTGGAGGAAACCGGAGCACCCGGAGGAAACCTATGTGCAGTTACAGGGAGAACGTGCAAACTCCACACAGATAGCACTCAAGATCAGGATCCAACACAGGTTCCTGGCATTGAGGCACTTTATTTATTTAACATAAAATATTTATAACCCAACTCTGAAAGAGGTAAAAATTCCCACCTATCCCGCCCCCATCCTAGCTCTCCCACAAAGCCTAGGTCTCTGCCTCTTCCTTTCTTTCCACCCCCCCCCCCCCCCGGATATCAGTCTGAAGAAGGGTTTCAACCCGAAACGTCGCCTATTCCTTCTCTCCATAGATGCTGCCTCACCCGCTGAGTTTCTCCAGCATTTTTTGTCTACCTAAAATGTTACTGATGCATGCAGTTGTTACAAGGCCTAGATTCTCCCCAACTCTCCAACCCCTAAAGATATTATCCAACATTCATCATTTCACTGGGGTGGGTGCTTCTATCAAGCCTCGACATCTCCATTAATATCTATGCATGTTCTACCGAAATGTCATCTCAATCTACTCTCTGCAAATTACTCCTCGAGTAAATGTCGGTTGGTAAACATCACAAATCAGTGGACCATTTCAGAAAATCTTTCCTGTCTCCCAATCAAGTCTTGTCCAAAGATAGACACAAAAAGCTGGAGTAATTCCAAAATTACTTACAAAGAAACTTTTAGATCTTGAGTGCTAAGATCTTTTAGATCTGTGTGGGGAAACTTACAAAATTCTTAAGGGGTTGGACAGGCTAGATGCAGGAAGATTGTTCCCAATGTTGGGGAGGTCCAGGACAAGGGGTCACAACTTAAGGATAAGGGGGAAATCCTTTAAGGCCGAGATGAGAAATACATTTTTCACACAGAGAGTGGTGGATCTCTGGAACTCTCTGCCACAGAGGGTAGTTGAGGCCAGTTCATTGGCTATATTTAAGAGGGAGTTAGATGTGGCCCTTGTGGCTAAGGGGATCAGAGGGTATGGAGAGAAGGCAGGTACTGAGTTGGGATGATCAGCCATGATCATATTGAATGGCGGTGCAGGCTCGAAGGGCCGAATGACCTACTCCTGTACCTAATTTCTATGTTTCTAATTCAGCGGGACAGGCAGCATCTCTGGAGAGAAGGAATGGGTGACGGGTTTCGGGTCGAGACCCTTCTTCAGACTGCACTGATTCCTTCTCTCCAGAGATGCTGCCTGGCCCGCAGAGTTACTCCAGCTTTTTGTGTCGATCTTGGTTTCAAACCAACATCTGCAGTTCCTTCCAACACAAGTCTTGTCCAATCCTTACTGTTCCCATAGAACCAGAACTCCTCAAGTTTACTAATGTGAAGAATTTTGGAAAGGGTGTTGGATCCAACATTGTCTATTGTCACTTTAATCATTGGGCGTTGAGATTGAATGGTTCCCCATTAGTGAGGCAGTTAATTGAGGGGGAAATGTAAAATTGAGGGGAAAAAATGTTTCACCAGTAGTCCAGATCAAAAATCCACTACCTGAAACGATCGTAGACACAAAATGCTGGAGTAACTCAGCGGGTGAGACAGCATCTATGGAGAAAAGGAATGGTTGTCCCTTCTTCACTGATGTCGGGGGTGTGGGGGGGAGGGGGGGGTGGGGGTGGAGACAAAATAGAAAGTAGGCGGAGACACAAGGAGAAGGGGGAGGGGGAGGGGAAGGAGGGAGAAAGCAAGAGCTACCTGATATTAGAGGTCAACGCTCATACCGCTAGGGGGGGGGGGGGGGGGGAATTCCCAAGCTGAATATGATATGTACCTTTTAAATGCAGAGTCCTGTTATCACCCTTAGATGCTGCTCTGACCTCTATCACTGGCAGGCAGCTCAGGAGAGCGCATCATTCGTAACAGTTACAACCGATTAGCTGACGTTGGAATGGCCACCTGAATCCTGTCAGCCTACTCCTTCAAGATGATCCTTCAAGAGTGTTTCATTGTCATATGTCCCAGGTAGAACAATGACATTCTTACTTGCAGCAGCACAACAGAATATGTAAACAGAGTAACACCCTGACTCATCACCATCTGTAATTCGTCCGACAACGGTGGTGTCGTCGCCGAACTTGAAGATGGAGTTCGCACTGTGTCCGGCTACACAGTCATGAGTATAGAGTGAGTACAGCAGGGGACTGAGCACGCAGCCTTGAAGTGCTGCCGTACTGACTGTTAATGAGGAAGAAGTATTTCTGCGAATCCGGACAGACTGTGGTCTGTGGATGAGGAAGTCGAGGATCCAATAGCAGAGGGATGCGCAGAGACCCAGTTCCGTGAGTTTGGTAACCAGCTTTTTAAAAATTCAATTAATTTATTCAAATATTAAAATATATAGTGCAGTAAAAAAACAAAACAGAACCCACCGCCTTAGTACACGACAAACGATAAACTATTATACAACTATGTTACAGTTTTTGTCACGGATGTATTCCGGGACCACTGGGCGCGTAGTCCCTCTCTAACCCCACCCGGGCGCAGACGTAACCCCGGAAAAGGGGCAGGCTCGGGTAAAGCTCTCCACCGCCAGGCGCCATGACTCGCGGATGGCCAGCTTGGCCAGGCCCAGGAGCCACCCAACCAGGACATCTTCAGCCCTACCCTCTCCCCTACGCACAGGGTGTGCAAAGATGAGGATGGTGGGTGAGAAGTGTAGCCAGAAGGCAAGGAGCAGCCCCTTTAGATAGTGGAACAGGGGCTGCAACCTCACGCACTCCACATACACGTGGTACACAGACTCTTCCAGCCCGCAACAGGGGCAGGCGGCTGGCGAGCCTGTGAACCGCGAGAGAAACAGGTTGCAGGGAACACCTCGGTGCAGTACCCTCCACCCCAGGTCCCCGATATAGGGGGGGGGGGGGGGGGGGGGAGGTAACCAGCTTGGAGGGGATGATGGTATTGAATGCCAAGCTGTAGTCTATGAACAACAGCCTGAGTAAGTGTTTTTATTGTCCAAGTGGTCCAGTGCGGAGTGGAGTGCCAGTGAGATCACATCCTCCGTTGACCTGTGGACTCCGTGGACTCATGTACATCGGTGAGACCACACGTAGACTAGTTGAACACCTTTGCTCAGTCCGCCTGGACCTTCCTGCCAAACACTTTAATTCCACTTTCCATTCCCACACTGACCTTTCTTTCCCAGGTCTCCTCCATTGTCAGACTGAGGCTAAACACACATTAGAGGAATTGGAGCACCTCATATTTCGTTTGGGCAGCTTACAGCCCAATGGCATTGTAGATGTTATGTGCATGCCCCTTTAACAGTAGTGACGTAGCCCCTGCTAACCACTCTCCTATAATCAAGTATAACTGTGTCCTCCCCATCCCTAGCTCTCACTCTAGTGAACGTGACAGACCATGTACAGCTAGGGCAGTGATGTGTGTTTAGGTAATAAAAGATATAGTAAAGAATTCTCTGTGTACGTGCATGTTCTTTACATGGTGTCAGAAGTGGGATGCATATGACACTGGCAGTTGTGCTCCATTGTGGACCTGCAAGCAGGTGGCCCCGAGGCCAAACTTGGACGCATCGCATGTGATGACGATGGGGCGCTTGAGGTCAAAGTACTTCAGCGTTGGGGTGCTGACCAGCTTGGACTTGAGGATATCGAAGGCTTTCTGGTGTTGCGGGAACCAAGCCCAAGCAGTGTCCTTTTTCACCAGGTCTCTCAGGAGAGCGCTCAATTCACTCAAGTCAGGGATGAACTTCCCCAGGTAGTTGACCATGCCCAGGAAACGCTGGAGGCTCGGCACATCAGCAGGTGCAGGCATCTCTGAAAACGCGGCTGTCTTCTGCGGGTCGGGCTTCAACCCCGACGCTGTGAAAACATGTCCCACGTAGGTGACCTCCGGGACGCGAAACCGGCATTTTTTCGAGTTGAGCTTTAGGTTGACCTCCCGGGCTCGTTTCAGGACCTGTCGGAGGTTGTGGTCGTGCTCCATGACAATAATAGATATAGTAAAGAATTCTCTGTGTACGTGCATGTTCTTTACAGGCATGAATATTGATTTCTCGATCTTCAAGTAATCCCTGCATTCCCTCTCTCTCCATCCTTCCCCCACCCAAGTCGCACTAGCTTCTCGTTCTCACCTAGCAAACAGCTAACAATGGCCTGTTTCCTTTATCATCGTTACTTTTTTGCATATCTTTCATTCATTGTTCTTTATCTCTCCATATCAGTCTCTCTCTCGTTTCCCTTTCCCCTGAAGAAGGGTCTCAACCCGAAACGTCAACCATTCCATCTCTCCAGAGACGCTGCCTGTCCCGCTGAGTAACTCCAGCATTTTGTATCTATCTTCGGTTTAAACCAGCATCTGCAGTTCCTTCCTACACATAAAACCCAGGCATTTTAGCCAGTCTCCCTGCTTGCTGTATTTCCCCATCGCAGGTTTGAGGAAGACTGAGCCACTGGGACAAAGCTGAGAACATCGGCGTCATTTGTGTGGTCAAGGCTGAGGCTAAGACTTCTTTCTTCTTTCGTGTGGCGTGCACAGCCTAAAGTTGTTGGACAACTTGTTCTATTTGATCTTCCGTTTGTGCACGTCGAGTTGATTGCATTAGTCGAAACAGGGCGGAAGTGGGACACGTGAAGGTTGCAATCTTCCACCCCAGGCTAAGACTGAATAGCCGGGACAAGCCTGAGATGTCTCTTCCTGCCCAGGGACAATGAGTGACTGTGCCCACACACAAGACTGAGCCGTCAGGAATACCAGAGAATGCCAGCGCCACCTCTTCAAGCCCAAAGCTGAGCCGCCAGGATGGGCTCTCAAGGCAAGGATGAACTGCCGGGACAACACAAGATGGCCAGCTCCTGGATGGCGAGGGACAGTGCCCCCATATGGCCATGGACTTTCCCCGTCTCTGTAAATGAAACGTATCACGCGGGTTCACCCTACTGTGAGCGTTGTTGCGATCCCTGCCAACCCTGGCTACATCCCTGACGCCACAGGTTCTATGAAAAGGACTCCAACCCTATGTTTTACGACCAGACTAATACTCGCAACACTGTCAATTCCAACATTCAATATAATGATAAAATCTCCTTTTATAAAAATATTTTTTCATTGTATCACTGCAAGCCCAAGTCATTAATTAAACACTCAATCCGGGGTTAAGGGAAGTTTCCACGATTGTGAGAGGGTCACGGCTCTCGGAGCTGTGAATAACACTGAACGTACGCCTACTCCACGGTGAATCCCCTTGACGTGGCAGCTGCCAAATTGTTTACCTTCTTTAAAAAAAGTTTGTGTTCACAAAATGAATTTTGGTTGTCGGGTGGCTGCAGCCCAATTGTTTGCCTAGCCTTTTTAAAGAGTATGTGTCCACAAAATGGATTTTGGTTGTCAGGTGGCTGCAACCCAATTGCTTGCCTCTCCTTTTTAAAGAGTTTGTGTTCACAAAATGGATTTTGGTTGTCGGGTGGCTGCAGCCCAATTGTGTGTCTCTCCTTTTTAAAAAGTTTGTGTTCACAAAATGAATTTTGGTTGTCCGGTGGCTGCAGCCCAATTGTTTGTGAATACAAGCCCAGTCTTTTCAATCTTTCCTCATATGACTGTCCCGCCATCCCAGGGATCAATCTCGTGAATCTACGCTGCACTGCGCCAATCACAAGGATGTCCTTTCTCAAATTAGGAGACCAAAACTGTACACAATACTCCAGATGTGGTCTCACCAGAGCCCTATACAATGGGCCATTTAAATGTGACTAAAGCTCAAATGTTACCTTTGTGAATCGTCTCCAGCACTTCCATCGTTTTGAGGTTGTCATACGCAGACACTTCGAAACCGAGATCTCTTAACCTATTAAAACACATAAGGTACATGCTGAGTGTCTCATAGTGGCCTTCATGTAGTTTCGTTTTAAGAAAGTCATCCCCGTAGGATCTTCCTTGTTGCCAACAATCCCTAGTCAAGAATGGACATGCTACAAGGATGATTATTACCTATACTAATCCCTGACGAGGATGCACAATATAATAATCTGAGGAATAGACCGGGCAGATGCACAGAGTCTCTTTTCCAGAGTAGGTGAATCGAGGACCAGAGGACATTGGTTTAAGGTGAAGGGGAAAAGATTGAAAAGGAATCACACAAATGGTGGCGGGTGTATTGGACAAGCTGCCAGAAGAGGTAGTTGAGGCTGGGACTATCCCAACGTTTAAGAAACAGTTAGACAGTTACATGGATAGGACAGGTTTGGACACGAAACAAACGTGGGACTAGTGTGGGTGGGACATGTTGCAGGTGGGACTAGTGTGGCTGGGAGATGTTGGCCGGGGTGGGCAAGTTGGGCTGAAGGGCCTGTTCGCACACTGTATCACTCTACGACGCTGTGGTACAATTATACATAGGCAACTGTACAAAAACTAGTTAGATCAAACCAGGAACTAACCACTCTTACAGAAGGATAATGTTCAATGACATTACCCTGCAATTGGTACCAATCACTTAATAAACTGTATCTTTCTACTCAGTCAAACAATACAAATAATCAACATATAGTGCGTTTAAAAATTACAAATGATCTGGCGATTTTAAAAATATAAATTTCTCCGCAGCAAGGGCATCAGTGTGCTCATTTAGGCTAATCTCATAAATCAGTTGAGATCTTTAACAATAAGTTGCAAATATAAATACACTTACAAATGATTGGTGTATTAATTTTAGAGTCAAGAATGTTTTATTGCCAAATGTTCCAAAATGGAATCCAAAGACCCTTGCACAACACAGGCTGTTCGTAGTTTATATGAAGTTCATAGTGTCTAACCTGATGGTTGCTGGGAAGAATCTGTTCCCGAACCTGGACGTTACAATATTCTACATCTTCATCCCGATGGCAGGAGTGAAATGAGAGCGTAACCTGGGCGGTGTGGGTTCTTCATAAAGTCACAAGTGAGAGGAGCAGAATTTGGCCATTCGGCCCATCAAGTCTACTCTCATTCAATCATGGCTGACCCATCTCTTCCTCCTAACCCCAGTCTCCTCCCCATAAGCCTTGACACCCGTCCTAATCAAGAACCTGTCTGTCTCTGCCTCAAAAATACCCACTGACCTGGCCTCCACAGCGTTTTGTGGCACAGAATTCCACAGATTCACCACCTTCTGACTAAAGAAATGCCTCCTCATCTCCTTCCTAAAGGAGCATCTTTTAATTCTGAGGCTATAACCTCTAGTCTTGGACGTTCCCACTAGTGGAAACATCCTCTCCACATCCACTCTATCCAAGGCTTCCTTTATTCGGTAAGTTTCAATGAGGAACAATAAGCAGCAATAACATATTTAAACAGTGCACATGAAAGTTCATGTTGTGCCAAACAAGTATGAATGAATAAGTTTATTGCCCAAGTATTCACATACAAGGAATTTGCCTTGGTGCTCCGCTCACAAGTGACAATACGACAATGGACAACAGGTGCAGGAGTAGGCCATTCGGCCTTTCGAGCCAGCACCCCATTCAATGTGATCATGGCTGATCATCCCCAATCAGTACCCTGTTCCTGCCTTCTCCCCATATCCCCTAACTCCGCTATCTTTAAGAGCCCTATCTAGCTCTCTCTTGAAAGCATCCAGGGAACTGGCCTCCACCGCCCTCCGAGGCAGAGAATTCCACAGACTCACAACTCTCTGTGAGAAAAAGTGTTTCCTCGTCTCCGTTCTAAACGGCCTACCCCTTATTCTTAAACTGTGGCCCCTGGTTCTGGACTCCCCCAACATCGGGAACACGTTTCCTGCCTCTAGCGAGTCCAGACCCTTAACAATCTTATATGTTTCAATGAGATTCCCTCTCATCCTTCTAAACTCCAGAGTGTACAAGCCCAGCTGCTCCATTCTCTCAGCATATGACAGTCCTGCCATCCCGGGAATTAACCTTGTAAACCTACGCTGCACTCCCTCGACAGCAAGAATGTCCTGCCTCAAATGACATGCAGTGACAATTAGGAACGACACATACAACATTAATCCACTATGGATCAGCGATTGAGAAGCACTGCAAAAATGTCTGCTGGTATACCTTCTTTCCAGATTAAATCTGTCTGCGTTTGTGCCTCCTCTGTTAGGCAATCCCAGATACCAGTAGAAGTGCTCATGGTTGAAGATCAGGGCAACGCCTCGCCTGCCGTGCTTCATGTTGTATTTGGCACCTGGATCCATTTCATCAACACTGCAGCAAACAACAGTTTATCAGACTCGATAAAAATAACAAGGTGCCACTGACTGGATGCAATAAACACCTATGGCAAGTGAAACCAAGCGAAGGAAGAGAAATATAATCAAAGCTCAGGCAACGTGAGATAACAGAAATTATCAATTAATTCATGTTTTTCGTAGAAGTCGGTAGAAGCACCTGAAAAGCGCATTTTAAAGTGCGCTAATCATTTTGAGATGCCGATCTTTTTGAAATTTTTTGAAATAATCAATCATTTTGAAATACCAATCAATTTTGAAATGATTGGTATGTCAAATTACCTATTATTTTACCATTGTATGGAAATGACTTTTTAGGATACATAAAGTTTTAGACTTGTACCGCTTAGAAACGAGCACTTTAGCGCGACGTTCATCCCGATCTGCCTTAAATCCAGTTTCTCTCTACTTCTTTCCTGTCACATTGTAATTGCAATTGCACTTTTTGCGACAGCGCGACTCACGTTGCAGCGGCCCCTACAGCCTGTCTGTCTTTTTTTTAATTTTTTGTCTAGTTAAATGTAGTTGTTCGTGTTTTTTTTGTACTGTTTCTAACTGTGTATATGTGGGGGGTGGGGGGGTGGGGGAATCTTTTAAATCTCTTCCCTGCACGGGAGACCCGATCTTTTCCCTGTCGGGTCTCCGTTGTCGTTGGGGCCTAGCACCGTGGAGTGGCCTCCGACCGGGGGGCTCCAGTCATGGAGCCTGTGGAGCTGTGGGCTCACCATCGTTGGGCTGGACGGCCTCGGAGCGTGGGGAGCGGTGGTGGCTCGCCGCTGCAGCCCGACTCCGGGGCTCCAGCTCCAGATTACTGCCGGTGGACTGTCGGGATATCGGGAGCTCGCGGGTCCTGGTGAGAGACCGCTTTCTGGAGCTCCCGCAACACAACTTCTCCCGCTTGTGTTGCGGGGTTGGAGCGACCCGGAGCGGGGCCGTACATCGCCCGGCGCGGCTTTAATGGTCGCAGGACATTCCAGCGCCCGCTGGGGGCACCAACTTTGTTACTTTTGGGCCAAGAGCGGGGCCGTACATCGCCCGGCGCGGCCTCAATGGCCGTGGGACTTAACACCGCCCGCCTGGGGCTTGGACATCGGGAGAGAGATGGTGCGGGGGAGAGAGAAGACTTTGCCTTCCATCACAGTGAGGAGGAGATTCACTCTGATGGATGTTTGTGTAAATTGAATTGTTTGTGTGTTTTTTTATGAATTGTTCTGTTTGTATGGCTGTAGAAACAGAGTTTCATTTGAGCCTCTCTGAGGTTCGAATGACAAATAATAAAATCTAATATAATCTAATCTGCCTTCGCTACTTCCTATGGCAGCTCATTCCTTATCATCATTAGCCACCAGGAGAAAACCTGTTCTTCAGGTCTCTCTAGAATTTCTCCTCTCACACCTTAACCAATATTCCCTGGTAGACAAAAGGCTGGAGAAACTCAGCGGGTGCAGCAGCATCTAAGGTGTTTGGCACAAGCTGCCCGAGGAGGTAGTTGAGGCTGGGACTACTGCAAAATTTAATAAACAATTAGACAGGCGCATGGATAGGACAGGTCTAGTGGGATGCGGGTCAAATACTGGCAGGTGGAACTAGTGTAGATGGGACATGTTGGCTGCTGTGGGCAAGTTGGACCAAAGAGCCCGTTTCCATGCTGTATGATCTTTTCCCCATTTCCCTTTTATCCCCCCTCTTTCCCTGGTCCCTTCCACCCATATTCCTCCGGCTTTATATTTACACATAATCAAGCTCCAATTGAAACTACTTGGTCCTCCCACTTTTAGGGCCATCTTGCTTCTGCATCGAGGAGTACGACAACTATTCCGTGCTTGAAGAACAATAATGATTGTCCTTTTATCGTGTTGCAGTTTCTTCTTTAACGCTTTCACTGAGCTATTAGCTGCTCTGGTTCATGTTTTCCATTCACATTCCTTATAGTTTGGACAAGATGTAAACATGCTAAATGTTGTTAGTTTTGATGACCGTTTTCTATTCTTATCAATGCAGACTCTGAAAATAAACTTTAACAGAGAGGTAGCTGAAATCTTCAGATGCACCCTTCCTTTTTGTCCATCGTCTTTTATCAGGTGGCGCGGCGGTAGAGTTGTTGCCCTTACAGCGCCACGGACCCGGGTTTGATCCGGACTAGGGGCGCTGTCTGTGTGGAGTCTGCACGTTCTCCCCGTGAACGGGTTGGTATTTTCCAGGTGCTCCGGTTTCCTCCCACACTCCAAAGACGCGCAGGGTTTCTGTAAACTGTCCTGAGCGTGTGCGAGAGAACTTTTCTTCTTCTTTCCGTGTCCCTCTTGTTACAAATGTTGACCTCGCTGTCATCGTCCGTCCTGAAAAGGACACAAGCTTCCGGCGACAAACAGTGGGAAGCCATCACTTGTCGCAGTAGACGATGGTGGTAGCAGAGTTAGGTCAGGATATGTCCAGTTTCCAGCCCCGCGACATGAATGCTTCTGCTACGGGCCCAGGGATAGAACTAGTGTATGGGTTAGGGCAGGTCGGCGCGGACTCGGTGAAACAAACGGCCCTTTTCTAAGCTGCATCTCTAAACTAAACTAAACTGACCAGGGTGGCGCAGCAGTAGAGCTTCAGCCTCACAGCTCCAGAGATCCGGGTTCAATCCTGACTACCGGTGCTGTCTCTGCAGAGTTTGTACGTTCTCCCCGTGACCGCGTGGGCTTTCTCCGGGTGCTCCGGTTGCCCCCCACATCCCAAAGGCTTGTGGCTTCCGTAAATTGCCCCGAGTGTGTAGGATGCGAAAAAGGGATAACATTGAAGTGGTGTACGGTGATTGATGGTTGAGGACGTGGACTCGCTGGGACAAAGGGTCTGCTCCCACCCCATTCTCTAAAGTAAAGACCCAGAAAGAAGATGAGCTTCCAGAGAAAGGCTTCAATGGAAAATGAAATCAACTGGATGGAGACCGGGCATACTTATCAAGCCACGATAATTCAAAGTAATAACATTTGAAATTCATACGAAGAACAAAAATAGTTTTTACCGAATCAGGAGAGTAGGTAGAAACTTTCAGATATATTCATATTTATAATCATCGAATATTTGGGTAGCTTTATGATCAGTATATGACTAAATTGAAGGTAGACACAAAATTGAAGTTTGACACAACGGACTTGAACTTTATTTTGTCTTCCATCACAGTGAGGAACGTGTAGGAGTCACTGTGGTGGATGTTCATGTTAAAATGTGTTTTTCAGTGATCTGTTGCTTTTAATTGTATGACTGACCTGGCCAATGAAATTCCTCGTACTTTGCAAAACACACTTGGCGAATAAAGTGTGATTCGGATTCTGATTCCGATTCCGAAATGCCGGAATAACTTAGTGGGTGAGGCAGCATCTCTGGAGAGAAGGAATGGGCGACGTTTTGGGTCGAGACCCTTCTTCAGACTGAATTGACATTACTAAATTGACTAAATACTAGGTTGATTTGCAGCTTTTAAAGGCAAAGCATTTCTACTACTGCGAGATTGCCCCATGCCACCTATACACTGCAGATTGAGCTTTGTGCGACAGCAGCAGGAAAGAATATTTTAGAGACGCAAAACACAATAGTCTTTCCCCCTTTTTAAAAAAAAAACATTTTTGTATTATTAATAATATTGGAGATAGTAAAACTTTCTTCCAACAGACAAAAGTCATTCAATTGAGTTGAAGGATTTTGTTCACTTTCCTATTAGCATTGGCATAAGTCTAGCTGGAGAATGGACTGATGTCCACGGTATGGGATACACATCTTTACACTAATGATAATTAAAACCATCACAAACCTGTGAAAGATTGTCGGAAAGTCAACTTCACTGGTATCTGAAAAAGAAAAGTATTTACAATCAGCACAGTGGCCCAGTGGTAGAGTTGCTGCCTTACCGCTCGAGACCCGGGTTCGATCCTGATCTGTATCGTGCTGTCTGTATGGTGTTTGTACATTCTCCCTGTGACCGCGTGGGAGCTCTGGTTTCCTCACACGTTCCAAAGACGTGCAGGTTTGTTAGTTAATTGGCTTCAGTAAATTATCCCTAGTGTGTAAGGTAGAACTAGAGTACAGGGGATCATTGGTCAGTGCGGACTAGGCGGGCCGTTTCCACACTGCATCTATAAACTAAAACCAAACCAAGGACAAACTGTTTGTTTCCTTCAATCTTTACTAATTTGTGTGGTAACGAATCCATTAACTCCCATGGTCATCTGTGCAGATTGTAATATAATAAAGCAGTCAAGATACCAACAATTTATCAGCTCTTTATCTCTATATTACTAAAACTCTCATCTTGTTTGTTTGTCCATTTGTTTGGCCGTTTATTTGCTCAAAAACGGTACACGATAGCGCTACAATTTTTGGTATTGGGTTTCGTTCAGATTGATGGTATATTTTACAAGTTATTGACGTTTTAAAACTTAAAAAAAATAAAAGCCCCAACTTGCCGTCTTTACTTGACAGGCGTCACAAAAGACACCCCACGGGTCCTCAGTGCGGCCTTTGCACAATTCCAGACCGCCATTTATATTTCCCATCACAACGGCGACCCGACAGATCCACGGCTAAGTTTCCTTCTATGTTAATTTCTGCCCCCTTCCCGGACCCTGGGCTGGAATTGGAGCCGGTGTGGGGACTGGGAGCGGGGAGAGACTACACCGGGTACCCTTAGCCACTCCCACCCGCTCCCCAGGCTCCAGGACGCCCCCCCCCCCCTCAAGCCCCCCCCCCCCGACAGCCCCTGCCTCAAGCTCTGTCTCGGGTCCAGGATGCTCAACCCCCCCCCCCCGAAGCCCCCGCCTCAAGTACAACTTCATCGCCAACCTGCTGGAGAAAACGGGGCCGGGGGTGGTTTACACCGAGATCCTGGGGAGGCGAGGAGGGAGACTGGGGGCGAAGGGAGAGGAGGGCATAGTGAGGGAGAGGGAGGGGAAAGTGGGGGAGGTGAGGAGGGAGAGTGGTGGAGGGAGGGGGGGATAGTCGGAGAGGAGGGGGGTAGGGAGGGGAGAGGGGTTATGGAGGGAAGGAGTGACTGAAGGTAGGGGAAAGGAGAGGGAGGGAGTGGGGAGGGGAGGGGAGGAGGACAGGGGAAGGAAGAGGGAGGGTGAAGAGGAGGAGGAGGGAGTGGTGGGGGACGAAGGGGAATGGAGGAGGATAGGGGCAGGAAGAGGGATGGCGAGGCGCAGTTGGGGAGGGTTGCCGTGACATGCGTCATGCACAGCTAGGAGCTATGGGTGAGTGGTGGAATATTGCGTTGGGGGAAATGGGACCCAACGGGTCCTACTTGGTCTAGTGCTAATTAATAATACAAAAGCATATGGCTGGGGTCATTAAGACATCATCTTAAACCACAAGTGGGGAACAAGACTGGAGGATAGAAAATCTTGCTTTTTGTTATGGTAGGGAAAAATGTCCCTTCCAAAAGTTTTAGTCAGGAAATTTTCGTTTAGTTTAGAGATATAGCACGGAAATAGCACTTCGGCCCACCGGGTCCACGTCGACCAGCGACCCACGCATATTAACACCATGCTACACACACAAGGGACAATTTCTACATTTACCAAGCCAATTAACCTACAAACCGAACGTCTTTGGAATGTGGGAGGAAACCAAAGCTCTCGGAGAAAACCCACGCAGGTCACGATGAGGACGTACGAACTCCGTACAGACAGCACCTGTAGTCGGGATCGAACCCGTGTCTCCGGCGCTGCATTCGCTGCAAGGCAGCAACTCTACCGCTGCGCCACTGTGCCGCCATTTGATGAAACAGTTTTTAAGGGACTGGATTTATGTACACTTGGAAATGCTGGGACTGATAAGGAAAAGTCAGCACAGCTTTGGTAAGTGGAAATTCTGAATCACTAATTTGACTAAACTAATTATCATTTTCTGAGCAGGTAACCAAAAACATTGATAAAACCAGGGCTGTAGGTGTTGTCTATATGGGCGTTTCTAAGGCAATTGACAAGGTCCTGTATTGTAATCTGGTCCATAAGATTCAGGCACTTGGGATGCAAGGCGAGCTGGATAATTGGACCCCATGGCTTGATGGGGCAGGGGGTAGCGTTGGGAAGAGTGCTTTTCCTGAATGGATTTCTGTGTCCGGTGATGCACCACAGGGATCATTGGGGGGGGGGGGGGGGGGGGGGGGGGGAATTCTGTTGATTGGGATATTTGTTCACAACTCAAATACGACTGGAGCAGGAATGATCGATAAATTTTCAAATGACATAAAAACCGATAGTGGCGTTGTTCAGAGAGAAAAAAAAGTGTCTAAAGTTACAGCAGATTACATATCAGATGGAATGTTAAATGGACCAATGGCAGGTGGAACCTAGGACCGACAAGTGTGCAATTACGCATTTTGGGAAATCAAACAGGGCGGCGCGGTAGAGTTGCCGCTTTACAGCGCTTTCAACATGCGAGACCTGGGTTCGATCCCGACTATGGGTGCTGTCTGTACAGAGCTTGTTCGTTCTCCCCGTGACTGCGTGGGTTTTCTCCGAGACCTTCGGTTTCCTCCCACACTCCAAAGACATAGAAAATAGGCGCAGGAGGAGGCCATTCGGCCCTTCGAGCCAGCACCGCTATTCATTGTGATCATGGCTGATCGTCCCCTATCAATAACCCGTGCCTGCCTTCTCCCCATATCCCTTGACTCCACTAGCCCCGAGAGCTCTATCTAATTCTCCATTAATACAAACATGACGTACAGGTTTGTTGGTTAATTGGCTTGGTGTAGTGTGTGTTGGATGGTGTTAGTGTGCGGGGAATGCTGGTCGGTGAGGACTCGACGCTGTATCTCTAAACTAAATTAAACTGGGGTACAATACATACTGTGAATGGTAGGGAACTAAATAATGTTTATGAAGAGTGCGGGTGTCATGGGGAGGAAGAGAATGGGAGGGAGAGATGTATCAGCCAAGAATGGGTGACGTTTTGTGACCAGACCCTTCGACTGACATTGTTTTTCTAGTTTATCAGCTTTCCTTCTTCTGAAGAGGGGTCTCGACCCGAAAAGTCTCCCAATACCTTCTCTCCAGAGATGCTGCCTGTCCCGCTGAGTTACTCCAGCATGTTGGGTCTATCTTGGGGGTAGTCAGAATCCTTTTCCAATGGTACGAGTACCAAAACAAAGGGGGCAGAGGTTTAAGGTGACAGGAAGGGGTTTAATCTGAGGATTGTTTTTTTTTATATACACATAGAGCGGTCAATGTCTAGAATACACAGGTGAGGAACATCCAGGGGCGCTGCACTGCCTGCAGTCCGTTTGTTTCTCCATCTTTTTTTTTAATTTTTAGTCAGTTAAAAGTTTGTGTTTGGGGGAAACTTTAACTTTTCTATGTGTGGAAGGGGGGCAGGGTAAGGGGGAAACTGTTTCCCAGTCGCTTCCTGGCGGGGGCGCGACTATTTCTCCGAGTCGCATCCTCGCCTCCCTCCTCGCGGCCTACCTCCTGGATCGGAGCGGCCTTTCCTGCCGGGGACCGGGAACCGGACCAGAGCTGCAACAGCGGCGGCGGCGCTGGAGTCACCACGGAGCGGGCGATACCTACCTGGGTCACCGTTGGAGCTCCGGAGCGTTGGGCCGCTGCTCCAACATCGTGGAGCTCCCAACACGGGCGACGCTGAACAACTCCGTGGAGTCCCGGGGCCCTTTGCCGAGGGCCTCCAGTGTTGTGTCTTCACCCGGCGCGGCCTGCGGACTTTGGGAGCCGCAGACTCCGGTAGGAGGGGGCCGACTCAGGGTCCAGGCCGCTGAGGAGGTCACCCAGCCCCGACGTCGGACTTGCATCACCCCGGGGAGCGGGCCTGAACATCAGGCCGCCCGTAGTGGCGACAGCGGAGGGCTCGCAGAGGCCCCGACCACGGGTGAACAGTGGGGAACATCAGGGGAAGAGACTGACTTTGGTGCCTTCCCTCACAGTGGAAAACTTTTATCCTGCTGTGTGGGGATGTTTTATGTTTTATGTTAATTTCGACTCCATGTTTATTTTTTACTGTATGGCTGTATGGTGGTTTCAAGCCACGCTTGCCCAGCCAGATGCAACTAAATTTAAAGTGGCACTTTCGTCCCAATAACCCTCTCTGGCTAAACCCCTCCCTTCACCACCTCCAGTTTAAATTCCAGTTGGAATATTTTGGAGGACCAAGTAACCAAGAACCAAGAACCCAGAGGAATCAGAAATAATCACTTTGGCTACGATGCATTTACACTGAAATGGGTGAGCATATGATCCCAATGCCGGCAAATGGGATAACTATAGATGGGTAAAAAAGTTGCAGCACCTTTTGGGCGGCAGGGTGACGCAGCGGTAGAGCTACTGCCTTGCAGCGCTGAAGAACCGGGTTCGATCCCGACTACGGGCGCTTGTTTGTACGCTCTCCCTGTGACCTGCGTGGGTTTTCTCCGAGATCTCCGGTTTCCGCCCGCACTCCAAAGGATGTGCAGGTTTGTAGGTGGATTGGCATACATGTACATTGTCCCCAGTGCGGTGCTGATGTTGTCGACCGCCCCGTGGTGAGCCCCGTCAACTGACCTCAGTCAGGCGATCGACAACAACCAGCGACAGCAGCAGGAATAACGCAACCTCAGTCGCCGCAGCTTGCAGTCCTAATGCGACCTCAAGCGCCATCCCGGAGCATGCGCCCTTCTTAGGGCGGGCACCTACAGATGTCGAACCGGGTGGCATCTCCCTGCTGCCGCTGAATGCGGAAGGCCTAGCTGGCTATAGAGCCTGGAGGGCGTTACATAACTTCTGCTGCCTCAAACGCAAGAAGAAGTCCCCAGTGTGCGTAGGATAGTGTGGGGACCGCTGGTCGGTACGGGCTCGATGGGCCGAAGGGCCCGTTTTCGCACTGTATCTCTAATCTAATCTGAAATATCAGCTAAGGGTTAAAAACCTCAAAGCAGCTCACCATTGTTTTAGAACTGGAAAACAAAATGTAGTTATTTGAGAAGCACATGGAACAATATTTAACTTTTCCTAATTTGGACCAAATAAACATTTTCAACCATAACTTTGTTTTTTGTGGAAAGTATAATGACAGGGGCAAGCTCCAGATATTCTCGAGGAATAGCACCTCCAACCAGGCAGGCGTGACATAACCTGCAGGATTCAACTATTTCACATCAAGAACATTTTCAATTTTAATGTTTCCAGTTTCTCAGCATTCGTCCTTATCACTCCTCCAGGCATTTGCCATTTTGCAATGTCACAACATTTGTAATGTAACCTTTCCTGACTTTCACCCCCTCTGCTCTCTGCATCTTATTATCCGTTCTTCTCTGCCTACTCCAAGTGCAGAAGACAAAATAAACTGTGGATGCTGCAATCTGGAAGGAAGAAACAGTCAACACTAAATGGCGTGAGGTGAAACTATTGGGACTGAAGGCAGATAAATCCCCAGGGCCTGATGCTCTGCATCCCAGAGTACTCAAGGAGGTGGCCCTTGAAATCGTGGATGTATTGGTGATCATTTTCCAATGATCTACACACTCTGGATCAGTTCCTGTGGACTGGAGGGTAGCCAGTGTAACTCCACTTTTTAAGAAGGGAGGGCGAGAGAAAACAGGGTATTATAGACCAGTTAGCCTGACATCGGTGGTGGGGAAGATGCTTGAGTCAATTATTAAAGGTAATAGCAGCTCATTTGGAAAGCAGTGACGGGATCGGTCAAAGTCAACACGGATTTATGAAGGGAAAATCATTCTTGACTAATCTTCTGGTATTTTTTGAGGATGTAACAAGTAGAATGGATAAGGGAGAGTCGGTGGATGTGGTGTATCTGGACTTTCAAAATGCCTTTGATAAGGTCACAAGAGATTAGCTTACAAAATTAGAGCATATGTTATTGGGGGGTAGGGTATTGACATGGATAGAGAACTGGTTGGCAGACAGGAAACACAAAGAGTATGAATTAACGGGTCCCTTTCAGAATGGCAGGCAGTGACTAGTGGGGTGCCGCAAGGCTCAGTGCTGGGACCCATTCATGATTTAGACAAGGGAATTAAATGTGACATCTCCAAGTTTGTGGATGACACAAAGCTGGGTGGCAGTGTGAGCTGCGAGGAGGATGCTATGAGACTGCCGGGTAACTTGGATAGGTTGGGTGAGTGGCAGGTGCAAGGTCGATGCAGTATAATATGGATAAATGTGAGGTTATCCACTTTGGTGGCAAGAACAAGAAGGCAGATTATTATCTGAATAGGTTAGGAAAAGGGGAGATGCAATGAGACCCGTGTGTACTTGTACACCAGTCAGTGAAAGTATGCATGCAGGTACAGCAGGCAGTGAAGAAAGCAAAAGACATATTGTCCTTCATAGTGGGAGGATTTGAGTATAGGAGCAAGGAGGTCCTTCTGCAGTTGTACAGGGCCCTGTTGAGACCACACCTGGAGTATTGTGTGAAGTTTTGGTCTCCTAATTTGAGGAAGGATATTCTTGCTATTGAGGGAATGCAGCGTAGGTTCTCCAGGTTAATGCCCGGGATAGCTGAACTGACATATGATGAATTAATGGATCGACTGGGCTTATATTCACTGGGATTTAGAAGGATGAGACGGGATCTTATAGAAACAAATACAATTCTTAAGGGATTGGACAGGCTAGATTCCCAAATAATGTTCCAGATGTTGGGGGAGTCCAGAACCAGGGGCCACAGTTTAAGAATAAGGGGCAGGCCATTTAGAACGGAGATGAGGAAAAGCATTTTCACCCAGGGAGTTGTGAGTCTGTGGAATTCTCTGCCTCAGAGGGCGGTGGAGGCCAATTCTCTGGATACTTTCAAGAGATAGTTAGATAGGGCTCTTAAAGACAGCGGAGTCAGGGGATATGGGGAGAAGGCAGGAACGGGGTGCTGAATGTGGATGATCAGCCATGATCACAATGAATGGTGCTGGCTTGAAGGGCTGAATGGCCTACTCCTGCACCTATTGTCGATAATGGGCAGATGGGACCTGGTGGGTGATGGATGGGAGACAAAAGGGGGAGAAACTCGGTGGAGAAGTGAGTGTGTGTGGGAGAAAAACACTAGGGGTAAAGGGCCGGTCCCACATTTCCGAGTCCTCTGCCGAGTTCTAGGTTCTTGGTGACTTGGTCCTCCAAAATATTCCAACTGGAATTTAAACTGGAGGTGGTGAAGGGAGGGGTTTAGCCAGAGAGGGTTATTGGGAAGAAAGTGCCAATGTCATATGTCAAAAGTTGAAAGGACCTTTAAAAAATTAAATGAAGATTTCTGTGATCTACGAACTCCTCCTCCCGACTATCTTTTTACTCGTTGCTTTTTGTCAGGCTGGAAAAAAACGCCCCGGCTTACCTGATGCCCCAAGTACCGACGGCTGGCATAACGAGCCGCTGTGATATATGTACGGACTCCTACGGGCATTCACCGAGTTTGAATCCAGGGGAAAACACGGGAGAATCCGTGGGAAAGTGGGACAGGCCCTTAAGGGTTACTTGAACATAGAAACTTCATGAGTGGCGGGAGGTTGCAACCTTCACGTGGTCCGCCCAGTTTCCACGAATGCAATCAACCCGGCGTGCACAATCAAATAAGATCAAATAGAACAAGTTGGCCTACAACTTTAGGCTGTGCACGCCACACGCAACAGAAGAAGATATTCATGTCTAAAGTTCCAGTAGCAAAGCAAGACCATTCGGCCCATCAACTCTACTGCGCCATTCAATCATTGTTGTTCCATCTTTCCCTCACAACCCCATTTTCCTGCCTTCACTCCATAATCCCTGACGCACGTGCTTATCAACAATCTATCTCCTCCTTAAGAAATATCCGTTGACGGCCTCAACAGCTGTCTGTGGCAATGAATTCCACAGATTCACCACCCTCTGACTAAAGAAATTCCTTCTCACCTCCTTTCTAAAGATACGTCCTTTTATTCTGTGGCTGTGCCCTCTAGTCCCAGACTCTCCCACTAGTGGAAACATCCTCTCCACATCCACTCTATCCAGGCCTTGCAATATTTGGTATGTTTCAATGAGGTCTCCCCACATCCATCTAAACTCCAGCAAGTACAGGCCCAGTGCCGTCAAACACTCATCATATGTTAATTGTTCTAATTGATATTGTTCTTCCAACTTGCATTTGGCCTCTCTGCAGCAGTGAAAAAGGCCAAGGACAAGATTGTGTGGGAGTGGGAAGCAGAGTTAAAATTACAAACAGAAGCCTGAGAGGGGGGTGTTGCAGAGACAATGCAGATGTTCCACAAATGGGCAGTGGACAGGGGCTATAGACCTGCACGGGAAGGTAGACACTCCCGCCCCCACGAGTCTCGGACAGACGGGGCTCGTCTGCCTGGGAAGGCGGTCCATCTAGGAGAGGGAAAACTCTGATTTAAAACCTCCACTGCCTTGTGGCCATATCCAGTCATGGAAAAGGCTCCAGGAGTAAACCTCAAGTTAATCCGGAGTGGGAGCCCCTAAGGCGGTTTGTCGTTGTCCACAACCTCGCTCTGGCAGCTCCTGCGACGGCGCTGGTGCCAAACTGTAACGGCCCTGCTGTTCCTTTGGATCGATCAGCGACGTGGAGAGGGGGGGGGGATGTGCTGCATGGGCAACATCTGTCCTCCATATGACATCGATCGCCCAGGCTTGCATCCGACCACACATCTCCTGCAAACTAGGATGCATCACCCATGGTCAGTCATGACTGAGGGGAGCCTACTACTCCACCAATGATCACCATACATAGTCTATGTTTGCTTTCGCTAATGTAGAAGAGGCCATATTGTGAGTATTGAAAAGGATGGAAGGGGTGCAGGTGAAGGTGAGCCTCTGCCTTACTAGTTAAATTCATGGGTAGTCATAGAATCAGAGTTATACTCTACAGCATGGAAATAGGCCCTTCGGCCCAAATTGTCCATGCACTCGAAGACCTATTTGCTTGCATTTGACCCATATCCTTCTAAATCTTTCCCATCCATGTTCCTGTCTGAATGTCTTGTAAACAATATCATTATACCCACCTCCACCGTTGCCAAGGGTAGCACAAGTCCTGTGTGAAATCATTTCCCCTCGGGTCCCATTTAAATATTTCTCCTCTCACTTTAAATTACTCCCTCTAGATTTAGATTCTTCTGCTCGGAGAGAAAAAAAAAAATCAGAGACCATCCACTGTGTATACACCTTTACAAAGTCACTCCTCAATGTCCTTCACTCCAGAAAACAAGTCCCAGCCTATCCAGTTTCTACTTCAAACCCAAGCTCTCCAGTCATGGTGTCATCCTCGTGAATCTTTCCTCCGCTCTTGCTAGTTTAATGACATTCTTCCCGCAGATGGGTGACCAGTCCGTACACAATGGTCCAAGTGTGCCTGTTCCTATGGAGTCGAGGGGGGAGGTAAAGGGACAGGTGTTACATCTCCTGCGGCTGCAGGGGAAAGTACATGGGGAGGGGGTGGTTTGGGTGGGAGCGGACGAGTTGACCAGGAGGTTTCGGAGGGAACGGTCCCTGCGGAAAGCAGAAAGGGGAGGAGATGGGATGATGTGGCCAGTGGTGGGATCCCGTTGGAGGTGGCGGAAATGTTGTATGCGACGGCTGATGGGGTGGAATGCGAGGACAAGGGGGACTCCGTCCTTGTTACGAATGGGGGGGGGGGAGAAGGGGGAGTAAGAGCGGAGGTGCGGGATATCGAGGAGACCCTGGTGAGAGCCTCATCTGTAATGGAAGAGGGGAACCCCCATTCCCTAAAGTATGAGGTATGGAACACCTCATCCTGGGCGCAGACGTGGCATTGACGGAGGAATTGGGAGTTGGGGATAGTCTTTACAAGAAACAGGGTGGGTGGGAAGAAGTGTAGTCATGATAGTTGTGGGAGTCAGTGGGTTTGTAATAGATGTCGGTCAGTAGTCTGTTTCCTGTGAAGGAGACGGTGAGATCGAGAAACGTTAGGGGGATGTCGGAGATGGTCCAGGTGAATTTGAGTGCCGGATGGAAATTAGTGGTGACGTTGATGAAGTCAGCGAGTTCTGCATGGGTGCAGGAGGCAGCACCAATGCAGCAGAGGTAGAGTTCTGGAGTCCCTGACCCAGGTGTACACTGGCCCTATCCCCAAACTCTACCTCCGCTACATTGATGGCTGCATTGGTGCTACCTCCTGCACCCATGCAGAACTCACTGACTTCATCAACTTCACCACTAATTTCCATCCGGCACTCAAAGGCACTTGGACCATCTCCAGAGTATGAATTAGATGCAAAGTTTCTCTTCATTTTAGCTACAATGAAATGTTAATAAAAGTTTCCTACATTTCAAATATAGCAGCGGGGAGGACAAACCTTGTGAATGTTATATCTGCTCTGGATTAACCTTTGACCTCAAGCAGAAATTAATAAAAAAATGACTGTATTATCTTGCTTCTTCAAAATGTTGGGCATATGATTTTATAAATGAAACAAGTTCTATCCCCTGCCCCTCATGGGGTTTCCCAGTGAGTCATGTACACACTGACTGTTTTGGAAAGAAGTCATGATCAGCAGGCATGATGTACTGAGCCTTTGAGAAAGGTTTTCATCAGACTCGGACGGAAGGAGGATCTTGGAATTATTTAATCGGAATTACCATTAATTAACATCAAGGTACAACAAACATTTGCAAGACAAATGATATGTCTTCCTTCTCATAGTCATAGAGTGATACAATGTGGAAACCGGCCCAGGTATAGACCACCAGGGGCGCCGGGGAGATGGCTGCCCTGCCGGCGGTTCGTTCGTTGTTATATTCTTTTTGGTTTTTTTTAGTGTGTTAAAAGTTTGTTTGAATGTTCTTCGGTTTGTTTTATGTGGGGGAGGGGGGGTGGGATCGGGAGAAATGTTTTTTTCAAGTTCCTACCTCACCGGAGATGTGATTATTTTACAGATCACATTCTCCGGGGGCGCTCTACATCCTTCCATCGCTGGAGCTGGAGCTTCCATCTCGGACTGTCGTGAGCCCCACCGCGGGGCGCGGACTTAACATCGGAGCCGATCCCTAGGCTGGGATCGCTCCCACCGCGGACTTTAAACATCAAGGGCTCGCAGTCTCGGGAGAGACTAGTCGGGAGAAGGTTCGACCAGCCCTGACGCGAGGTTCGATCGTCCAGCGCGAGGGAGCTGACTTCCTGCCCAACGCGGGAGCTGATCGCCTCGACGCGGAGGCCCCGAACACCGCCGGCTACGGGAGTCAAGATCATCCCGTCAGCGGGAGCTCGAGGCCCACGACCGAGGCAGAACTAAGGGAAGGGACTTGACCTTTATTTTGCCTTCCATCACTGTGAGGAATGTGTAGGAGTCTCTGTGGTAGATGTTCATGTTAAAATGTGTGTTTGAGTGATCTGTTGCTTTTAATTGTATGACTGACCTGGCCAATGAAATTCCTCGTTGCAAAACACACTTGGCGAATAAAGTGTGATTCTGATTCTGCCCAACGTGCCCACACCAGCCAACATAGTCCCACCTGCCTGCGTTTGGTCCATATCCCTCCAAACCCGTCCTATCCATGTATCTGTCTGTTTCTCAAACGTTGAGATAGTCCCTGCCTCAACTACCTCCTCTGGCAACTTGTTCCACACACTGGTGGAAAAGTTACCCCTATTCCTATTAAATCTTTTCCCCCCTTCACCCTCAACCTATGCCGATTGGTCCTCGATTCACCTACTTTTAGTATCCGAGTACCCGAGTATCACACTCTACCTTGATCCAGTTATAGAAGATACTGGTGAGACCACATAAGGAATGGTGTGTAATCCGGATTGTCAAAGCTGCCACAGCCAGACATAAAAACAGTTTTTATCCACGAGTAGTTGCTCTACTCAACAGCCAAAAATCAGGAGCCTCCCTTTGATCTGGCATTTTGTTGGTTCACATGCTTGATCAATGGTGTTTTATCATTAATGTTTTATTATTATTAATGTTTAGTGTTTTCTGAGTCAATTCTCAACTGTCACTATGTGTCATGTTGTTACTTGTGGGCGGAGCACCAAGGCAAATTCCTTGTATGTGAATACTTGGCTAATAAACTGACTTAAATCTAACCTCCCCACCCCACCAAGAATATACTTGCGATGTGTGAAGAGGTACAGCAGTACAGATTCATTCCTACGACAGGATTTAAAAAGTGATTAAGCACACGATGCCTACAATCGAATTGAGGATGAAACAGTTACCGTGCAGAAATAAACAAAATTCTGACAGGCATTGAAGAAATGATGAGGGAATGCGATTTCTCAGCGGGACAGGCAGCATCTCTGGGTGACGTTTCGGGTCGAGATCCCTGTTCGGACCTGAAACGTCACCCATCGCTTCGCTCGTGAGATGCTGCCTGTCCCGCTGAGTTACTCCAGCTTTTTTGTGTCTGTCTTTGGTTTAAACCAGCATCTGCAGTTCCTTCCTACACAGGGAATGACGTTTCCACTGGCTGCGATCTCTAGAACCAGGTGTTGGCTATTCTGGACTGTGTACAAAAAAGTGGCCACCCAGAGCACAGTGAACTTTTTGGAATTCTCTTCTCAAGGGAACAGGATAATTCAGGTATAAAGTCTATTTATGACAGATATCATTTTTATTTTCGATGTGAAAGGAATCTAGCTTGAGGTGGCTACTGCAAGTAAATGTCAGAAGTAAAATATCAGCGAGAATCTTACTGAATGGTGTTTAAATCAAAAAGCTTCCTCCTGCTTCAAGTTTTATATTCTTAAAGGCCGAATGACACTGGTCAGCTGGTAAATTGTGCAGGGCAATGGCAGATGTAATATAATGCTGATAAACGTGAGGTGATGCATGTTGATGCATGTTGGTGAGGGTGGGGCTCAGATAAGGATGAGACATACAATATGAAAGGTCGGGGCCCAGGCAGTGTTGAGGAGCAAAGTGCAGATATCCAACTATCCCTAAAAGAGACAGTCCTTGTAATAGTGTTAAAGAAGGAACTGCAGATGCTGGAGAATCGAGGGTTACACAAAAAGCTGGAGAAACTCAGTGGGTGCAGCAGCATCTAAGGAGCGAAGGAGATAAGCGACGTTTCGGGTCGAGACCCTTCTTCAGCTTGGCGACGTATCCGGTCGAGACCCTTCTTCAGCCCCGAAACGTCGCCTATCTCCTTCGCTCCTTAGATGCTGCTGCACCCGCTGAGTTTCTCCAGCTTTTCGTGTAACCCCCAGTGCTTGTAATAGGGTCATTCAGGCAGCTGAAGAGATGATTGACATCAAAAGCCAAGGCATTGAACACAAGTGCAGGAAAGTCTTGGTACAACTTTATAAAAGGTGGACAAAAGTGCTGGAGAAACTCAGCGGGTGCAGCAGCATCTATGGAGCGAAGGAGATAGGCAACGTTTCAGACCCGAAACGTTGCCTATTTCCTTTGCTCCATAGATGCTGCTGCACCCGCTGAGTTTCTCCAGCACTTTTGTCCACCTTCAATTTTCCAGCATCTGCAGCTCCTTCTTAAACAACTGTATAAGATATTGATTATGTCACAATTAAATATTCTGGTCACAACACTATAGGAATGACGTGATTCTGATACACTGAGTCACTTTTCTCCCCATTTGTAATCCGTGCTGAACAATATTTAACATCATTTATATTCACCATTTCCCCTTTCCTTTGTTGCATTTACAATGGCCAACTTTCTATGCTTGTCCTAAATGGTTGGGATTGCTCTACATTGTGAGCTAGTAAAAGGTGCAGAGTGCTGGAGTAACTCAAAGTGACAGGCAGCATCTCTGGAGAACATGGCTAAGTGATGTTTCAGGTTGGGACCGTTCTTCAGGCTGGTCCCAAACTGAAAACATCATCTATCCAAGTTCTCCAGAGATGCTGCCTGACTTGCTGAGTTACTCCAGCACGTTGTGTCTATTTTTGTAAACCAGCATCTGCAGTTCCTTGTTTCTACATGATTGTAAAATTCCTAGGTGAGATATCATGGGGGCATCTTGTTTACCGGCAACAGTTCCATCAATTGGTGTGTTAAAAAAAGAGGATGGAAAAGACAAATTGACAAGATGAGAGTTGAACTGCACACTTTCCTTATGGGCCTGTCGCACTAAAAACCGGCGAGTGTCATTGTGGAACACACACACACTGCTTCCTTCACCAGCCCGTTATGCAGGCGGGGGACAGGGCAAGTGGGGGGGGGGGGGGGGGGGGGAGCGCTGTCTGAGTGAAATTCACACGGTGCAAAGCCAACGTGATACAGACACACACCGCGATGAACAGGAAGGTTGGCGCTGTAATTAAGACGGTGAAAGCACAGTGTACGGGAAGGGTCACGCAAGTCCTTTAAAAGAGGGGGGAGAGACAGGGTGGGAAGAGGGAGTGGAGACAACTTTTAAGAAATCAGAGATGCGCGGCTGTGAAGCTCGGCGGACATTAACATGGCAACCCATGGGGGGGCCTCCTGGTGGCCCACCTACGGCACGAGAATGCTCGCTACTCTCCATGGCAGCTTCATTCTGGTGGGCGCTAATTTTCAACACGTTGAAAAATTCACGGCAACCATAATGAGGCCGCGACCAGTACCCAGAATGAGGGAACTCCTCACGACCATGAAGGCGACTCCCCCGGCAACCACATGTGAACATGTGGCGTGCGCAGAGTCTCCTGCAGTCACCCAAGTGGGACAGGCCCATTAGCGGAACATAATATCTCATAATAAGCATTCCTGCTTTTTACACATATCACCACATCAGCTCTGGGGCATGCACTGCTTTGTAACACTTGTTTTAGCATTTAACTGCCTCAAATACTTCAAATAGCTTTTGAAAATAAATAACAACCTAGCAGCAACTAATACTTATGTTTCCTTAAACCTGAATTATTGCAGCAGAAAATATTCCTTTCCGCTTCACCCAATAAATGAAACGAAATATCGACTTTCATTTCCTTTCGATATTTGACCTTCTATCTCAATGCTAAATTAATTTAGATACTCAAAACAATTGGGGGAGTCCGGAACCAGGGGAGTCCAGAACCAGGGGCCACAGTTTAAGAATTAGGGGTAAGCCATTTAGAACGGAGATGAGGGAAAAACATTTTCACACAGAGAGTTAAAATTCTGGAAGGGAACATTGTCCCCCACTATCAAAATGTGGACTGTGGAAATGTTGGAGACGTTGTATTTGGAGAGAATTAGGTTTGTCCTAATGGACAAATAAGAACTTTTTGAACAACTATGGTCTCCATTCACTGATTATTTAAAGGGGTAGCTGAGCTCAGCATTGTAACTCAATAAGTACCCTGATGTAGGAACATTTTCACAGAGAGTGGTGAGTCTGTGGAATTCTCTGCCTCAGAGGGCGGTGGAGGCCGGCTCTCTGGATGCTTTCAATAGAGAGTTAGATAGGGTTCTTAGGGGGAGCGGAGTTAAGGGGATATGGGGAGAAGGCAGGAACGGGGTACTGATTGGGGATGATCAGCCATGATCACATTGAATGGCGGTGCTGGCTCGACGACACCGGACGGCTCAAGCGACCACGTTAGGTCGCGCTCATCGCATAGAGTTGCATGCTGGTGGGACAGGCCCTTTAGATGTGGCCCTTGTGACTAATGGGATCAGGGGGTATGGAGAGAAGGCAGGTACAGGGTACCGAGTTGGATGATCACATTGAATGGCAGTGCTGGCTCGAAGGGCCGAATGGCCTACTCCTGTACCTATGGCTGGGGGGAGACATTTGAAGGTAGTCCTTTGCTTGGATAGACCCAGGTAGGGAGGCGTGCCTTTCCTTGCCCTGCCCGGTCTCCTGAGTGATCATGTTGTTGTTTTTTGTGTCTGGTGCCCAGAATAAGCTGCAGGAAGAATTCAGCAGCTCAGTGTACACACAGGTGGAGGCAAGGGGGGGCAGTGGATGTCCAGACGTGCCGCTAAACAACACACCAACTATATTCCAAAGGGTTACTGACGCAGCTCAGATAGACACACAAAAAAATTGCTGGAGTAAACTCAGCGGGACAAGGCTGCATCCCTGGAGAGAAGGGTTACACAAAAAGCTGGAGAAACTCAGCGGATGCAGCAGCATCCAAGGAGCGAAGGAGATAGGCGACGTTTCGGGTCGAGACCCTTCTCCTCTCTGGAGAGGAGGAATGGGTGGCGTTTCGGGTCGACACAGGAACAATCCAGATAGTCCACCCATTTCCCCCAAAGTCCCTGCAAGCTCTTTCCTTTCAGCAGCCTTTTGAATGTGCAAAAAAAGAAAAAAAAAAGTTTGTGTCTTATGCATAAGCAGGTTGAATTGTGTGTCCGGCGTCACTCCAGCTTTTTTGTGTGTCTGTCTTGGGTGTGAAACACACAAAATAGCCGCCGTTACTTGTCCCCGGTGAACGAACGAACGCCCCAAGGGATCTCACCCTCACCTTTGGCCGCGTCTGTCATGATTCCAAGCCGGGACTCGCTGCCTCTCCTCTCCTCTCCGCTCCCTTCTCCCGCACAGTCAGTCGGCCGGTCCACACGCACGCACTTGTCCTTTGTCTCAGTCGGAGAAGCCACTTCCTGGGACGCCGACCTTCTACCCACCTCTTCTCCCCGCCTCTCTGGCAACAATTGGCCCATTGGTTGTCAGTCAGCAAGACAGACACAGAAATGCTGGACAAATGAACTCAGTGGGACATCTCTGGAGGTTAAGGAACGAGTGTCTCTGGAGAGGAGGAACAAGGCGACAGTGTCATCTTACAGTAAGAAGGAACTACACATGCTGGTTGAAGCAAAAGATAGGCACAAAATGCTGGAGTAACTCATGAGGGAGTTAGATTTAGCCCTTATGGCTAACGGAATGAAGGGATATGGGGTAAGATATCTGTGGAATTCTCTGCCACAGAAGGTAGTTGAGGCCAGGGTTGCACAAAAGGCTGGAGAAACTCAGCGGGTGCAGCAGCATCTAAGGAGCGAAGGAGATAGGCGACATTTCGGGTCGAGATCCTTCTTCAGACTGGCCAGTTGAGAAGGCAGAAGGTAGTTGAGGCCAGTTCGTTGGCTATATTTAAGAGGGAGTTAAGGGCCTGTCCTTCCAGCATCCGACTCCTTGCGATGAGCGCGATCAAACTAGAAGCGGGGGCCGCGCGGAGGTCGGGTGATTCCTGTACAGGGCCGTTCCCACCAGCATGCGCCTGCATGCGGCAAGCGCGACCAAACCGGCAGCGAGTGCCGCGCGGAGGTCGGGTGAGTGGCGCAACGCGGCGCAAAGTGAGGCGAACTTGGAGCGAAGTCTTAAAGGTAAGTTCGCCAGGACAGAGAGGGACACACAGAGAGGGGCACAGAGGCACACACACACAGAGGGCCACGGAGCCACATACATAGAGGGTCACGGAGGCACCTACAGAGAGGGTCACGGATGCACGACGTCGAGGCGGTTTGTAATGCGTCGAGGCAACTGCGAGCCGACAAGCCGTTCCCGCGCGGAATTTTTGAACATAGTCAGTTTTTCGGAGCCCCGCGCGATGTCGGGACGAACTCCGCACAATTCCGCACGGCTCTGGCAATCGAAGTGAGACCAGCCCCGTGACGTCGGACGGCTCAAGTGACCACGTTAGGTCGCGCTCATCGCATAGAGTTGCATGCTGGTGGGACAGGCCCTTTATGCAATTTTTTTAGGCGCCTGCGGGCGACTACGAGAATGGAATTCACCAAAGTCAGCACCAGTGACAACCTATGCCACCTGGCGACAACCTACGACAGCACCTACGTCAGGAGAAGACAGGCTACGTCAAGCCCACGGTCGCCGCCTGTCGCCGAAAAGTTTTGAACATTTCGAAATCCAGCGGCGACCAGGAAAACGTTACGACTCTTTGGGCGACTGAGGAGACTCCTCATGACCATACAGGTGTCACCCCGGCGACCATGTGGCGACAGCCTAGTCGCGGGCAGTCGCCTAAAAAATAGCCAAAGTGGGACAGCCCTTTACTGTTTATTGTAGGTAACTATGTTCTATGTTAAAAGAAGGTAGTAACATTTAAGGGGAACGCAGACAGGTACATGAACAGGCAGGGAATTAGAGGGATAAGGATCACCTGTAGGCAGACGGGATTAGTTGGCATTATGGTCAGCATTAAACTGTACAACATCTCCCCTTCTAAATTGTACAACTCCTCCTGCTTCTGTCGTGGGGTAGACTGAATCCCCTCTCCCCCCTCTTCCTCCTCTCCCTCCTCTCCCTCCCCTCCCTCCCCAATCTTCGCACATCCCCAATCCTTTCCACTCGTCACTTTAATTTCATGCATCATGTATTTTGTGTTTAATGACTGTTGGCAGATCAATTTCCCTCCTGGGATAACTAAAGTTCTATCGCATTGTATTGTAAAGACATCTTAGACCAAAAGGCCTTTTTCCTGTGCTCTTGGTGTGCTGTGTTTTAAGGTCTTAATACTAGATGTGGAAGGCAACTTGGAAGAGTGTGATTTTTGATGGAACAAATCAGTCTTTGTCTCTCCCACTCACTCTGCATATCTAGTACTTTGGGTGGAAGGTAATGGCTTGGGATGTAAGGCAAATTACACTATTCTCTCTTTAACAATGTGTGATGACATTGTTAATTCGGCCTGTAAGTGGAGTGGGAGATACCGTTTGACGACAAATGCAAAAGCTTGTACTAATCTTCTTTTATTCATGCTGACAATCGGACTGTAAAATTACACATCCAACATTTCGTATATGCCCTTACTTAGACAATATCAATAGGACATAGAATCCTCCGACCTGGCAACAAGGAAAGGAACTCAATATCTGACGAGCTTTGGAGGAAAACATCAAGAAATTTGGAGGTAGACACAAAAATGCTGGAGTAAAGGGCCTGTCCCACCGTACGAGCTAATTCAAGAGTTCTCCCGGGTTTGCCCTGATTCGAACCCGGAGAATTACGGTAATAGCCGCTTGTAGGTACTCGGGGCTCTCGTGGACATTTTTCAATATGTTGAAAAATCTTCACAAGTCTTCCCGAGCTTACCGCGTTTCCCTAGTACCTGCCGTTAGCGTTACGAGCCGCTAAGAGACGTCCCGAGCTCCGACGTACCCGCTGCGTACATTCTACGTACTTACCACGAGTTTGATTTTTTTTTAAACTCGGGATTACCTCGTACAGTGGGACAGGCCCTTAACTCAGCGGGTGAGGCAGCATCTCTGGACAGAAGGAATGGGCAATGTCTCAGGTTCGAGGCCCTTCTTCAGACATTTCTTCATTTCTTCATTTCTTCAGACATAAAATTCAGAAATTTGGATATGATATTAACTTGCTTGAACATGAAGTCCAGATTAAAAGCATCACAGACCTTTGTTTAAAGTAACGTGTATAGAAAATTAAAATGTACGAGTTAAAGGGCTGTGAGGGAAAAAAAAAATGTCATTCATATTTGGGCAGGCAGTTGATGCTGTCCATTTTCTCTATAGTCTGGCTGTATGCCAAGTTTCAGTAAGGTAGGAGTATCTCCAAATGCTGCAACTCAGAACTCTTCCCATCAAAACACCAGAACGGCATGGCAGTAGAATTGCTGCGTTACAGCGCCAGAGACCCGGGTTCGATCCCGGCTATGGGTGCTGTCTGTACGGAGTCTGTACGTTCTCTCTGTGACCTGAGTAGGTTTTCTCCGGTTTCCTCCCACACGCCAAAGACCCGTGGACTAATTGGCTTGGTATAAATGTAAATTGTCTTTAGTGTGTGTAGGATAGTGTTAGTATGCGGGGATCATCGGCCGGCACAGACTCGGTGGGCCGAAGGGCCTGTTTCCACACTGTACGTCTAAAACTAAAACTAAATCAAAATGCTTGTTGATGAAAATGGATGACACTGGGCCAGTGGGTGTAATTGGGTAAGAGTGCAGAGGCTGGATAATTACAGAGGCAGTCAGAGGCTTGCACAAGTAAATGATCATCGACACCTTTCCCTTGGGGTTCAGTGACAAATTTGACAGATTAAAAGCTGGAAAGAGTGCAGGGTAAATTTACAAGGACGTTGCGAGGACTCAGTGAACTGAATTATAGGAACAGGTGGTGCAGGCTAGAATTTCATTCCTTGACGTCCAGGAGGCTAAAGGGCCTGTCCCGCTTACGCGACTTTTTTGGCGACTGCCCGCACCCGTCATAGGTCGTTACAGGTCACCGAAAATGTTCAACACATTGAAAATCCAGCGGCGACCTGAACAAGGTACGACTCTTTGGGCGACTACTCACGACCATACAGGCTTCACCCCGCTACATGTCGCCAGCATGTCATCTGTATGGTCGTGAGTAATCTCCTCAGTCGCCCAAATAGTCGTAGCGTCTTTCTGGTCGCCGCTGGATTTTCAACATGTTGAACATTTTCGGTGACCTACAATGGGTGCCGGCAGTCGCCGAAAAAATCGTGTAAGTGGAACAGGCCCTTAAGGGTTTATATTATAGGTTTGTATAAAATCTTGATGGGAACAGGTTGCACACATTATTTTTGCCAAGGCAGGGGAACCAAGAACTAGAGGGCATAGGTTTAAGATGAGAGGGAATGGATGCAATAGGAATCTGAGGGCAACATGTTCACCAGAGGGTGGTGGGTTTATGCCAGATGAAGTCATTGAGATAGGTAGAATAACACCATTTAAAAGATGGAAGTAAAGAAGGGTCCCGACTGAAAGGTCGTCAACGCATGTTCTCCACAGTTGCTGGCTGACCCGCTGAGTTACTCCAGTACTCTGTGTCCGTTTGTGTAAACCAACATCTGCAATTCCTTGTTTCACCGTTTTAAAGATATTTGGACACATTCTTTCGTTTCTTGCACAAAACTTCAAAGATTTTGGTGTGATATATTTGATATATTCACTAGTTTATTTAAGATAAAAAATGGAACCTAGCATGGAAATGATTATCTTTGGAGTATTAGGAGATGGAAACAAATTAAATATATCCCAAATCTCATTTATTAATTATGGTTTAATAATAGCAAAAAAACGCATACTCAAATTCTGGAAAAAGGCTACTATACCAACACTCAAAATGTGGATTGGTAATAAGTTGGAAGCGGCCCATTTGGAAGAAATGAGACTCCTCCTAAGAGAAAAAAAAGACCAATTCTTAATGAGTTGTCTCCATTTATTGATCTTTGGATTCATGGGGTGTAATAACATCGTAAAATTAAAAATTCTGGGTTTGAGTGAAAAATGATTAAGAACAAAAAAATATATATATATAGACTTGGGGCGTGTGAGAATCTCCTTTCTGTTTCACTTTCTCACTTATCTCTTTCTTTACACTACACTCACTAGACTGTTTTTTACTCTTCGATACTTCTTTCTTTCTCATTTCTTTCTAAACAAAAATAAAATAAAATAAATTTAAAAAAAGATATTTGGACAGGTACATCAACAGTGAAGCTTTAGAGGAATATGGGCAGGGTGGGAAGATTGCAACCTCCACGTGGTCAGCCGTGTTTCGACTAATGCAATCAACTCAACGTGCACAAATGGAAGATCAAATGGAACAAGTTGTCCAACAACTTTAGGCTGTGCACGCCACACGGAAGAAGAAGAAGAGGAATATGGGCCAAACAAATGAGTGTTAGCCCGGATGGGGCATTTTGGTTGGCATGGACATAACCGGCCATAGGGCTGTTTCCATGATGTATGACTCTTGGACTATGAGGGGAGAATACCACATAATGTATATTAATACGTTTGCATACATAATAAGATTTAATTGTGTGCAAAATCACTGATGGTGAATTTGGAATTAGCGAGATCCAGATATTAGAAGATAGAAGGGTACCACAGAATAACGGGTCCTTCAGTCTGAACAAGGGTCGCTTATACAGGTTTATTACCTACAGAGAAACCGAGCTAATGTGGAGTCCATGACTGGAAGCATTGATTCCCTTCCCCTCTTCACTGATGATGCTTGACCTGTTGAAAGCTTGCAGTGTTTTTTTGCTTTTGCATTGAAGACATTATTTGCCACAAACTTTACATGGATGAACGTAATTCAAAACTCTCTGATCGTCATCATTCAGCAACATACACTTGACACACAGTAAGACGAGGGAGGGAGAGAATGCTTGCAAATTTATTGTTTAATCTTGATCCAGCTTTTATTTCAAGTGGATTTTGATTTGTACTAATCTGGTGAGATTTTATTTCCCTAATATTGAAAATATTGATATTTTTTCACGATGACACAAAGATGTTGCGAGGACACATATTTATTGGCAGTACTGAAAGTTAATACATAGCAGGTTCGATATCTCAATATCTTTTCTCCTTCCTAATATCACAGAACCGATTGTGACTGTGACTGTTTTTTGAATGGTGCTTAATTTTTGGTTTTAATGATCTTTCTGATGAAAACATTGAGGGGCAAAGTATGAATTAGATGCAGGAAACATGTGCCACTGTAACTGAAGTTCACACGGAAACATTCAGACGTTATATTTACTGATAATTTGTCGACCAACATTACTGGATATCCACTCAAAGTAATGGGACACTTTTGTGTAAACGCCAGGAAATCCTTGTGCCCCACATTCTTTCCCCCAGCTAACTATTCCCCACACATAGGCGTTATTCCTTTCATCGCTGCAGACCAAAGGACCTCCAGAATCTCCTTTGCACGAGTCGACTTTTCCTTCCAATTTTCCTAGACAAAAAAAAAAATTTAAATGTAAACAATTGTAAAGATCTTAAACTTTAAAAAAGATACATTCAAAACTTTGTGCGCATTTGGGTGACCTAAAGTAAAAATTATATATTTCATTTTTTAGTGGCGAACTTTAATACTTTGGGATCAATTTGGGTAATTGGATATTTCAGACTGAATTGAAAACATTAACTCATTTGCAGAATATTAACAACAGTATATGAATCATGGATGCACAAATAACTAAAGATGCTGGTTCATAAACAGAAGGACACAAAGTTGCTGGAGTAACTCAGCAGGTAGGCAGCATCTCCGGAGAACGTGGAGAGGTGACGTTTTCGGCGTCTTTCAGTCTGAAGAAGGTTCTCGACCCGAAACATCACGTATCCAAGTTCTCTAGAGATGCCCGTCTGACCTGCTGAGTAAAGGGCCTGTCCCACTTACGCGACCTTGGCTCGCAAATTACGCGACCTCGTGGTCGCTTGAGGCGTACGGGCACCGTATGGCCGCGCGGGGCCGGTCCCGCTTAGAAGCGCGGAGGGGTATGGAGTTGTGCGGAGCTGGTCCCGACATCGCACGGGGCTCCAAAATTCCTGCAATTCCTCCAAAGTCTTCACGCGCCAACGGCCTGTCGGCCCGCACTGCGGTCGTACGCAGCGTCTTGACGGCGTACACAGCATCTTGACGGCGTACGCCTAGCGCGTGGCGTTGCGTGATGATGTCACCACCCGGCGTGGCGTTGCGTGATGATGTCACCGCCTCAAGCCGTGCGACGCCCAAATTCAATCGGCTCGCCACTTGCCCAGCTAATTTGTAAGCATGACGTAAATTACGTCACGTGCGAACTTCGCGCGAACGTCACGCGGCCTCCGCTTCCGGTTGGTCGCGCCATACACACGCAATCGCATGCAAGTGGGACAGGCCCTTAACTCCATCACTTTGAGAACTTTGGTGCAGAAGCTAAGGAGGTAGTGTTTTCAGTAAACCAGCAATTACATAATTTGATCAATTTGTTGCTTCATTCCATGATATGAAATTCCAAGGCTCTGGAAACTCTGCATGTTCCATTTTGATCCCGTTCAATCTGATAGCGCAGTTTCATTGGAGTTCTAAGGATTTGGTTCCCATTGTCTTATGGTTGTTATGGCAAGAAGAACTATTGAATCTAAAAATATAAATATTATACTTAGGCCAATGTGGCTCAGCTGAAAAGCTCTGTAGTTGTGTGATGGTCCCTTCTCGAGCTTCTGCCTCACAGAGACATGTGTTCAATACTGACCTTGGGTGCTGTCTGTGTGGAGTTTGCATGTTCTCCCTGGGATATGTGTGGGTTTGTAGATTGTAAATTGCCCCTGGTGTGTAGGGAGTGGATGGGAAAGTGGAATAACATAGGGATCTAGGATTACTGGTGCATGGTTCCTTGAAGGTCGAGTCGCAGGTGGTCAAAATGGCTGTTGGCACTTTGGCCTTCATCAGTCAGAGTATTGAGTATAGATTTTGGTGAGACCGCATTTAGAATATTGTGTTCAGTTCTGGGCACCATCTTATAGGAAAGATATTGTCAAGCTTGAAAGGGTTCAGAAAAGATTTACGAGGATGTTGCCAGGACTAGAGGGTGTGAGCTATAGGGAGAGGTTGAGTAGGCTGGGTCTCTATTCCATGGAGGATATATATCATAGAGGTGTACAAAATCATGAGAGGAATAGATCGGATAGAGTCTTTTGCCCAGAGTAGGGGAATTGAGGACCAGAGGTCATAGGTTCAAGGTGAAGAGGAAAAGATTGAATAGGAATCCGAGGGGTAACGTTTTCACTCAAAGGGTGGTGGGTGTATGGAACAAGCTGCCAGAGGGGATGGGCAAGGTCCTAAATGAGTATTCCTCCTCTGTGTTTACCGAGGAGAAAGACAGTAGGACGGGGGAAATTGGAGCAGTCACTGGAAGTGTCTTGAGAGCAGTCAAGGTTACCGTCGAAGAAGTACCGAAGTACTTGTTGTGTATGAAGATAAACAAATCTCCAGGGCCTAATCTGATATATCCGAGGACATTGCTGGGAAACTAGAGAGAAAATTGCGGGAGCCTGGTTGAAATTTACGAGTCGTCCTTAAATACAGGAGAGGTGCCGGAAGACTGGAGGGTGGCAAATGTTGTGCCTCTTTTCAAGAAGGGCTGCAGGGAAAAGGCTGGGAACTATAAGCCGGTGAGCTTAACATCTGTAGTTGGTAAGTTACTGGAGAGTATTCTGAGGGATAGTTTATACAGGCATTTGGATGGGCAAGGGCTGATTAGGGACAGTCTGCATGGTTTTGTACGTGGGAAGTCGTGTCTCACAAATCTGATTGATTTTTTTGAAGATGTGACCAAAAAGGCTGTTGAGGGCAGAGCTGTAAATGTTGTGTGCATGGACTTCAGTAAGGCATTCGACAAGGTTCCGCATGGTAGGCTGCTCTGGAAAGTTAGATCGCATGGGATCCAAGGAGAGATAGCTGAATGGATAGCAAATTGGCTCCATGGAAGGAAGCAGAGGGTGATGGTGAAAGGTTGCTTCTGGGACTGGAGGCCTGTGACTAGTGGTGTGCCTCAGAGTTCGGTGCTGGGCCCGTTACTGTTTGTCATCTACATCAATGATTTGGATGAGAGCATACAGGGCAAGATTAGCAAGTTTGCTGAAGATACAAAAGTGAGTGGTTTTACAGATAGTGAAGATGGTTGTGAACGATTGCAGCAGGATCTGGATCGATTGGCCAGGTGGGCGGAGGAATGGTTGATGGAATTTAATACAGAGAAGTGTGAGGTGTTGCATTTTGGGACATCGAACAAGGGCAGGACCTACACAGTGAATGGTAGGCCTCTGGGTAGTGTTGTAGAGCAGAGGGATCTAGGAGTCGAGTCGCAGGTAGATAAGGTGGTCAAAAAGGCTTTTGGCACTCTGGCCTTCATCAGTCAGAGTATTGAGTACAGAAGTTTGGAGGTCATGTTGCAGTTGTATAAGACGTTGGTGAGACTGCATTTAGAATATTGTGTTCCGTTCTGGGCACCATGTTATAGGAAAGATATTGTCAAGCTTGAAAGGGTACAGAAAAGATTTACGAGGAAGTTCCCAGGAATAGAGGGTGTGAGCTATAAGGAGAGGTTGAGTAGGCTGGGTCTCTATTCCCTGGAGCTCAGGAGGATGAGATCTTATAGAGGTGTATAAAATCATGAGAGGAATAGTTCGGGTAGATGCACAGAGTATTTTGCCCAGAGTAGGAGAGGCGAGGACTAGAGGACATAGGTTCGAGGTGAAGGGGAAAAGATTTAATAGGAATCCGAGGGGTGCCTTTTTCACACAAAGGGTGGTGGGTGTATGGAACAAGCTGCCAGAGGAGGTAGTTGAGGCTGGGACTATCACGACGTTTAAGAAACAGTTAGACAGGTACATGGATAGGACAGGTTTGGAGGGATATGGACCAAACGCGGGTAAGTTCATTATCTTTATTCGTTTACTTTTTAAAATTTCTCATCAACTGAACCAGCATCAACTAGACGAGTATTTACTCCTCATCCCTAAATCCTTCAACTGATAAGCTTGCTGCCATTGCAGTGAGCAGTTTCAGGGTAACCATATTGCTGTGGTTCTGGATTTTCATGGGAATCAATAGGAAAGACTGACATCACGTCCTACGCACCATAAATCAATCACTTTCTGATTCATTTAGTGCCACAGATCTGATCATTTCTGGCCCAACCTGATTTTTATGATTGAGATCAAAGTTTTAATCTTACCTGCACATAGCATTCCTTCAAAAAAATCAGATTTGTAAATAGCTGTACAGTTTCCAATAATTTCAATCTCGGCGTAGCGAAGAATGTTCACGCTAACATCGTCTATAAACGGAAAACAGAGCAATATGACAACACTACATTTAAATATTACGTGTTATTTTATACAACTTGTGCATATTAATAGTTCCCCGCAATTTAATACCTGAACTATTGAAAATGGAATTACGAGAATATTGAATGATTGTCCCATAGCTTAATTCATTTAACGTTTAATTCAGATACCCAACATGTGCCTTGATAGAGAATACAAATATTTACCACCGTCCAAAGATGAGTCGTCCAATTATGGCCAAGCTTCCTGAAACTTATAATACTTCCACAAAAAACTAAAGGTGATAGATTTCTAACCAGAGGAAGTGTAAATGTTTCTGCATGTAACATCATATGTCCACTTATCTTTGGCAGAAATATGTTGGAATGTGCTTATGCACTTGTGAGTATTAGTGTGTACATTTGTTATGCGCTTACAGGGTGATTTTGTTTATGCTGGCCAGTGTACATTCAACAAACAGTGTGTTTAAGAAAGAACTGCAGATGCTGGCAAAATCGAAGGTAGACAAAAGTGCTGGAGAAACTCAGCGGGTGAGGCAGCATCTATGGAGCGAAGGAAATGGGTGACGTTCAACTGTGTGAGTGCTTTTGAGTGTTAAAGTGTGTGGGGATGTGTGTGCACGCATGTGCAGGAATGAGCATGTGTGTTGGACTCTGTATGCAAGAACAAAGGGCAACACGGTGGGGTAGCGGTAGAGTTGCTGCCTTACAGCCAGAGACCCGGGGTGGATCTCGACCGCGGGTGCTGTCCGCATGCTCTCCTGGTGACCTGCGTGGGTTTTCTCCGCCATCTTTTGTTTTCTCCCACACTCCAGAGACTTACAGGTTTTCAATTCAATTCAATTCAATCTTTATTGTCATTGTGCAGTGCACAATACAGAGAGAACGAAATGCAGTTGGTATCTCCGAAGGGCGGACTTACGAATGATGGGAGGAGGGTAAACAATCTATGGTTGGGGTGTGAGCTGTCCCTGGCGATGCTGTGCGCCCTGCGCAGGCATCGTTTACTATGGACAGACTCAATGGAGGGGAGTGAGGAGCCTGTGATGCATTGGGCGATCTTCACCACACTCTGCAGAGCCTTCCGGTCGTAGGTTAATTGGTTTGGTAAATGTGTAAATTGTCCCTAGTGTGTGCAGGATAGTGTTAATATGTGGGGATCGCTGGTTGGCATGGACTCGGTGGGCCGAAGGGCCTGTCTCTGTGCTGTATCTCTAAACTAAACTAAACACAGGTAATCAGAGGAGATGTGATAGAAGAACTTAGCGTAGAAACTAATTTATTTTTACAAATATCTATCATTTAGTGTCAGTGAATACCATTTGTAATTTTATTTGCACGGAAACTTCCAGATTGTTGTTGTGGACAATGTTTTCTTGCTTGTGGAAGGCCGAAGAAGTTATAATTCTCTTGCTTATTTAAGTTTCGAACAACAACAGAAGTCGTAAATGAAAGTTAACCATCAAGCCTTGGAGACTCACTACTAAGACACACTACTAAGGCCACAAAAGCCCAATCTTTCTGACGTCCACATCTTAAAGCCAGTTGGTAGGCTAGAAGTGAAGGAAGAAAAATCAGAAATATTTAAGAAACAAAAGCACCATCAGAAGGTTTGGTAATTAGAGTCTCCATTCACTGACTATATGAAGGGGTAGCTGAGCTCAGCATTGTAACTCAATAAATACCCAGTTGTAGGATTAGATGAAAAGATCTATTCTGAGATTTGTATACACGTCTCTATAGATATTGCTATGTGAAATTGTTCCATTCATTATTAAGATGTATACTTCAATTTTTTTTAATATATAATATTTGTTTGTTTGTATTTTTTTTTATTGTTTAAAAAAAAATAATAATTTTTATTTTTTTTAATTTGTTTTTATATAATCATAATCAATATTATTTAATCACAATCCTCATTGATTATACACCTATTCTTTCACCTCTTTACTTTCTAAAAAAAAAAATAGAAGCTTATATAAATTATTCCGTAATATTTGTATAACTGTTGAAACAAGTTAAATGTGTATTTGAAAAACTGTTATATCATTGGCAACATGCATTGCTTCCAATAAAAATATTTTTAAAAAAAAAGGTTTGGTAATTAGAGCTTTAAAATAATTAGTGATCATTTTCTTAACCTTCAGAATATTTTAGCATATAACGCTGTGATATAAATTTACCTTCAGCTATTCCCCAACCTGATACGATGCAAGTCTTGTTGGGCGTAAATAAGTAATTAGACCAGGGAACACACACTGGTTGGACATCTTCACTCAGTGGAATACATTCTTCATCTTTATAGATGTGAACCACTTTTAATAATGCAATGTCATTCTCATATGTTCTCGGATTGTAGTTGTAATGTATAATGATCTTTTCGACTGGTAAAATTTCTTCTCTCTTTGAAATATCTCTTTTATTGTACTTTGCAATCCTTACAACGTAGTTCGATAAGTGATAAGGCCTAGAACGAAGATGAAAAAAATGAATAAAAGTAATATCAATTATAGCACAACCCCATAAGTTTTAAGATTTTTTTGGGGGCAGGGATAGGTCTGGATATTGTGGGGAAAATCGAAGCAAGTTACAATGTGATTAGTTCAGGGGCTAGAGAGGATAGATTGGGAGCAGTTGTTTTTGGGTAGGTCTACATGTGACCTGTGGGAGCCATTTAAAGTGCAGGATCAGCATGTTCCAGTCAGTAGGAGTTTAGTTTAGTTTGAACACTATCCTACACACACTAGGGACAATTTACACTTATACCAAGCCAATTAACCTACAAACCTGTACGTCTTTGGTGTGTGGGAGGAAACCGAAGATCTCGGAGAAAACCAACGCAGGTCACGGGGAGAACCTGCAAACTCCGTACAGACAGCACCCGTAGTCGGGATCGAACCCGGGTCTCAGGCAGCGCAAGCGCTGTAAGGCAGCAACTCTACCGCTGCGCCACCGTGCCATCTCGGAGGGATAAGGACGGCAAGGTAAGGGAACCATAGATGATTGAGGAGGTTGTAAACTTAGCCATAAAGAAAAATTAAGCGTGTTATGTTTAACGAGGATGGTGTATAAAATCATGAGAGGAATAGATCGAGTCTCTTGCCCAGGGTATGGGAATCGAGGAATAGCGGACATAGGTTTAAGGTGAAGGGGAAAAGATTTATTAGGAATCTGCGGGGTAACTTTTTCACACAAAATGGTGGTAGGTGTATGGAACAAGCTGCCAGAGGAGGTAGCTGAGGCTGGGACTATCCCAACATTTAAGAAGCAGTTCGACAGGTACATGGATAGGATAGAACAGGTTTCAAGGGATATGGACCAAACACAGGCAGGTGGAAATAGTGTAGCCTGGACCTTTTTCCAACTTGACACCATTTAGATAATAATCTGTCTTGCTTTAAGCATATTAAACTGCATCTGCCATGCATCTGCCCACTCATCCAATCTGCCCAAGTCACCCTGCATCCTCATAGCATCCTCCTCCCAGGCACTGCCACCCAGCTTTGTGTCATCTGCAAATTCGCTATTGTCACTTTTAATCCCTTCATCCAAATCATTGATGTATATTGTAATTTTCTAAATGGCGTCAAGTTGGGAAAAGGGGAAGTACAATGGGATCTGGGGGTCTATGAAAGTAAGCATGCAGGTACAGCAGTCAGTGAAGAAAGCGAATGGCATGTTGGCCTTTATAACAAAAGGAGTTGAGTCTAGGAGCAATGAGGTCCTTCTGCAGTTGTACAGAGCCCTAGTGAGACCACACCTGGAGTATTGTGTGCAGTTTTGGTCCCCTAATTTGAGGAAGGACATTCATGTTATTGAGGGAGTGCAGCGTAGGTTTACAAGGTTAATTCCCGGGATGGCGGGACTGTCATATGCTGAGAGAATGGAGCAGCTGGGCTTGTACACTCTGGAGTTTAGAAGGATGAGAGGATCTCATTGAAACATATAAGATTGTTAAGGGTTTGGACACGCTAGAGGCAGGAAACATGTTCCCGATGTTGGGGGAGTCCAGAACCAGGGGCCACAGTTTAAGAATAAGGAGTAAGCCATTTAGAACGGAGACGAGGAAACACCTTTTCTCACAGAGAGTGGTGAGTCTGTGGAATTCTCTGCCTCAGAGGGCGGTGGAGGCAGGTTCTCTGGATGCTTTCGAGAGAGAGCTAGATAGGGCTCTTAAAGATAACGGAGTCAGGGGATATGGGGAGAAGGCAGGAACGGGGAACTGATTGGGGATGATCAGCCATGATCACATTGAATGGCGGTGCTGGGTCGAATGGCCGACTCCTGCACCTATTGTCTATTGAGATGTGCGGGGGCAGGTTTTTTACCTAGGGACGCCTGGGATGCTTTGCCAGGTGGTGGAGGCGGACACAAAGGTGGCATTTACGAGCCTTTCAGGTTCACATGAGGAACTGCAAGGAACGGAGGTCTATGGATCATGTACTAGGCGGATGAGATCAATTTAATCAGGCATCATGTTCACTGCAAACATTCTGGGCCGAAGTGCCCGTTCCTGTGCTGTTTGTACTGTTCTCGTTCTATAAACATAAGATCATCATGTGATAGGAGTAGAATTAGGCCATTCGGCCCATTAAGTCTACTCCGCCATTCAATCATGGCTGACCTATCTCTCCCTCCTAACCCCATTCTCCTGCCTTCTCCGCATAACCTCTGACACCCGTAATAATCAAGAATCTATCTATAGCTATGTCCACTGACGACCTCCACAGCCTTCTGTGACAAAAAATTCCACAGATGCACCACCCTCTGACTAAAGGAATTCCTGCTATTGAGGGAGTGCAGCGTAGGTTTACAAGGTTAATTCCCGGGATGACGGGACTGTCATATGCTGAGAGAATGGAACGGCTGGGCTTGTATACTCTGGAATTTATGGCAAATATGATATTGTGGGAATTACAGACATGGCTGCAAGAGGGCCAGGGCTGGGAACTGAATATTCAAGGGTATACCTCCTATCGAAAAGACAGACAGGTGGGCAGAGGGGGTGGGGTAGCTCTGTTGGTAAGGAATGAAATTCAGTTCCTTGCAAAGGGTGACATTGAAATAGGAGATGTGGAGTCAGTATGGGTAGAACTAAGGAATTGTAAGGGTAAAAAGACCCTAATGGGACTTACCTACAGGCCCCCAAACAGTAGCCTGGATATAGGGGCAAGTTGAATCAGGAGTTAAAATTGTCAAGTCGTGAAGGTAATGTTACAGTTGTTATGGGAGATTTCAACATGCAGGTTGACTGGGAATATCATGTTGGTACTGGACCCCAAGAAAGGAAATTTGTGGACTGCCTACATGATGGATTCTAAGAGCAGCTTGTATTGGAGCCTACCAGGGATAAGGCAATTCAATAGACAATAGACAATAGGTGCAGGAGTAGGCCATTCGACCCTTCGAGCCAGCACTGCCATTCAATGTGATCATCGCTGATCATCCCCAATCAGTACCCCCCCCCGTTCCTGCCTTCTCCCCATATCCCCTGACTCCGCTATCCAGCTCTCTCTTGAAAGTATCCAGAGAACCGGCCTCCACCGCCCTCTGAGGCAGAGAATTCCGCAGACTCACAACGCTCTGTGTGAAAAAGTGTTTCCTCATCTCCGTTTCACTATTTCACACAGAGAGTTGTGAGTCTGTGGAATTCTCTGCCTCAGAGGGCGGTGGAGGCCGGTTTTCTGGATACTCTCAAGAGTGAGATGGATAGGGCTCTTAAAGGTAGTGGAGTCAGGGGATATGGGGAGAAGGCAGGAACGGGGTACTGATTGGTGATTATCAGCCATGATCGCATTGAATGGCTGTGCTGACTTTAAGGGCGGAATGGCCTACTCGTGCACCAATTGTCTCCTCATCTTATTCCTAAAATAACATCCTTTATTTCTGAGGCTATGACTTCTGGTGCTGGACTCTTCCTCTAGTGGAAACATACTCTCCACATCCACTCTATCCAAGCCTTTCACCGTTCTGCATGTTTCGATGAGGCCCCCCCCCTCATTCTTCTAAACTCCAGCAAATCCAGGTCTAGTGCCCTCAAACGTTCATAATATGGCTCTAATCTTGTCAGATGCAGAAGATAGACACAAAATGCTGGAGTAACTCAGCGGGACTGGCAGCTTTGCTGGAGAGATGGAATGGGTGACGTTTTGGGTCGAGACCCTTTTTCAGATACAGATGTATGCTAACTTTTATGGGACTGATTTTTATGGCAATGCCTGGATGAATGCAAGTCTCAATGAGCTAATCCCATTAGCGAAAATCGATTCTTTCAGTCTTCCTCAGCAGCTATGTATCCAGATAGCTGGTATAAATGATGTCATTGCTCCATTAACGGAATGAAAAATTGTTGGTGAAAATGTCAGTGGCAAAGAATGATGGCAAATTAAATATTTGAGCAGAATGTATTTTTAGTGGAGGATGTCATCATATAAGACAGAATGCCAGGAAATTGACACAACCCAGCACGGTGGCGCAGCGGTAGAGTTGCTGCCTTGCAGCGCCGGAGGCCCGTGTTCGATCCCGACTATGGGTGCTGTCTGTACGGAGTTTGTACGTTCTGCCCGTGACTGCGCGGGTTTTCTCGTAGATCTTCGGTTTCCTCCCACACGCCCAAGGCGTACAGGCTTGTAGGTTAATTGGCTTGGTATAAGTGTAAATTGTCCCTTGTGTGTGTGTGTGTGTAGGATAGTGTTAATGTGCGGGGATCGCTGGTCAGCGCGGACCCGGTGGGCCGATGGGCCTGTTTCCGGGCTGTATTTCTAAACTAAACTAAACAACCTAGCAACCACCTTCAGATATTCAGCAGCTCAATCCCCATTGTGAATGAATTGGTGGTATATAGAGAGTAGAGGGCTGAGCCTTTAAAATTCTGAGCAAACATCAACGTGTTGGGTATCAGATAAATCAGGCACTAATTAAGTATTTTGGTCTAATAATTGAACATTCACTAATTTATTGAATGGAAAGTACAAACAAGGCAATTTTGAATTGATGTTTCTGATGTTTCAAATACATTTAATTTTCTTTTGTGTCAGATTGTGATATTTTGCATTCATCTGCGCCAAAGTACCTCACGTGGCACACCATCTATTTTAGGAACTTCCCTGAAATCAAGCGTGGCAGGAGATGAGATAATTCAGGATCTCGATCAGTAGGCTAGGTGGGCTGAGGAATGGTTGATGGAATTTAATGCAGAGAAATATGAGATGATGCATTTTGGAAAGTCTAACATGGGCAGGGGCCTACACAGTGACTGGTAGGGCTCTGGGGAGTGTTGTAGAGCAGAGGGATCTAGGAGTGCAGGTGCATGGTTCCTTGAAGGTGGAGTCGCAGGTAGATAAAGTGGTCAAACTGGCTTTTGGCACATTGGCCTTCATCAGTTAGAGCAATGGGATGCAAGCAGAAGCCTCCACATGGCGTATTCCGGGCAATGCTGACGACAGGAACTGTACCGCAGTGACTGACTGAAGTAGCCAATTCTGCAACCACCGACCGTCATCCGTCACTGACCGACCGGATATTAAAGATGGCCGGACACGAGGAAGGAAGAAGTTAACGGCCCGTCCTACAAGCATGCAACTCTATGCGATGAGCGCGATCAAACTAGAAGCGGGGGCCGCGCGGAGGTCGGGTGATCCCCCGCACAGGGCCGTTCCCACCAGCATGCGGCAAGCTCGACCAAACCGGCAGCGAGGGCCGCGCGGAGGTCGGGTGAGTGGCGCAACGTGGCGCAAAGTGAGGCGAACTTGGAGCGAAGTCTAAGGTAAGTTCGCCAGGACAGAGAGGGGCACACAGAGAGGGGCACAGAGGCACACACACACACACAGGGCCACGGAGCCACACACATAGAGGTCACGGAGGCACCTACAGATAGGTTCACGGGGGCACGATGTCGGGGCGGTGTGTAATGCGTCGAGGTGACTGCGAGCCGACAAGCCGTTGCCGCGCGGAATTTTTGAACATAGTCAGTTTTTCGGAGCCCCGCGCGATGTCGGGACGAACTCCGCACAATTACGCACGGCTCTGGCGATCGAAGTGGGACCGGCCCCACGACGCCGGACGGCTCAAGCGACCACATTAGGTCGCGCTCATCGCATAGAGTTGCATGCTGGTGGGACAGCCCCGTTAGAGTATTGAGTATAGAAGCTGGGAGGCCATGTGTAAACCTGCTGACTCCCACATCTATCTTGACCATACTTCTTCCCACCCTGCTTTCTGCAAGGACACTCTACCTCCTACTCCTAATTCCTCTGTCTACACCGCATCTGAGCGCAAGATATTCTCATTCTTCAGGGAAAGGGGGTTCCCCTCTCCCATTATAGATGAGGCCCTCACAAGGGACTCCTCAATATCCCACAGCTCCGGTCTTAACATAGAAACATAGAATATAGGTGCAGGAGTAGGCCATTTGGCCCTTCGAGCCTGCACCGCCATTCAATATGATCATGGCTGATCATCCAACTCAGTATCCCGTACCTGCCTTCTCTCCATACCCCTGATCTCTTTAGCCACAAGGGCCACATCTAACTCCCTCTTAAATATAGCCAATGAACTGGCCTCAACTACTTTCTGTGGCAGAGAATTCCACAGATTCACCACTCTCTGTGTGAAAAAAAAAAATTCTCATCTCGGTCCTAAATGACTTCCCCCTTATTCTTAAACCGTGACCCCCTTGTTCTGGACTTCCCCTTGTTCTGGACTTTCCCAACATCGGGAACAATCTTCTTGCATCTAGCCTGTCCAACCCCTTAAGAATTTTGTTAGATCCCCCTCAATCTTCTGAATTCTAGCGAGTACAAGCCAAGTCTATCCAGTCTTTCTTCATAAGGAAGTCCTGCCATCCCAGGAATCAGTCTGGTGAACCTTCTCTGTACTCCCTCTATGGCAAGAATGTCTTTCCTCAGATTAGGAGACCAAAACTGTACGCAATACTCCAGGTGTGGCCTCACCAAGACCCTGTACAACTGCAGTAGAACCTCCCTGCTCCTATACTCAAATCCTTTTGCTACGAATGCTAACATAACATTTGCTTTCTTCACTGCCTGCTGCACCTGCATGCCTACTTTCAATGACTGGTGTACCATGACACCCAGGTCTCATTGCATCTCCCCTTTTCCTAATCGGCCGCCTTTCAGATAATAGTCTACTTTCCTGTTCTTGCCACCAAAGTGGATAACCTCACATTTATCCACATTATACTGCATCTGCCATGCATTTGCCCACTCACCCAACCTATCCAAGTCACCTTGCATCCTCCTAGCATCCTCCTCACAGCTAACACTGCCCCCCAGCTTCGTGTCATCCGCAAACTTTGCGGAGTTTGTGGATGACACGCCTCCCCCCAGTCGCAACAGGTACAGAGTCCCCCTAGTCCTCACATTCCACCCCATCAGCCGTCGCATACAACACATAATCCTCCAACATTTTCGCCACCTCCAACAGATCCCACCACTAGCCACATCTTCCCATTTCCACCCCTTTCTGCTTTCCGCAGAAAGCGTTCCCTTCACAACTCCCCGGTTAACTCGTCCCTTCCCACCCTTCCCACCCCCTCCCCAGGTACCTTCCCCTGCAACCGCAGAAGATACAACACCCGTCGCTATACCTTCTCAATCGACTGTCCAGGGACCCCGACAGTCCTTTCAGGTTAGGCAGAGGTTCACTTGCACCTCCTCCAACCTCATCTACTGTATCCGCTGTTCCAGGTGCGGACTCCTGTATATCGGTGAGACCAAGCGCAGGTTCAGCGATCGTTTCGCTGAACACGTCCGCTCAGTCCGCCTTGGCCTACCCAATCTTCCGGTTGCGAAACACTTTAACTCCCCTCCCATTCCCAGACTGACCTTTCTGTCCTGGGCCTCCTCCACTGTCAGAGTGAGGCCCAGCGCAAATTGGAGGATCAGCACCTCATATTTCGCTTGGGCAGCTTACACCCCAGCAGTAGGAACATTGACTTCTCTAACTACAAGTAACCTCTGCATCCCCTCGCTCTCCATCCCTCCCCAACCCTAGTTGTCGTACTAGTTTCACTATTGTCTTGCTACGTTTCACTGTTTGCACCTTTCCCACGGGCAACAATGGACCATTGTGGGCTCCACCTTTCCTTGATCATCGGTGCTGGCATTGATCTGCCTTTTCCCTTTCCTCTGACTTTAAGTCTGAAGAAGCAACTCTAGCCGAAATGTAGGGTTGCCAACTGTCCCGTATTAGCCGGGACATCCCGTATTTTGGGCTAAATTGGTTTGTCCCGTACAGGACCGCCCTTGTCCCGTATTTGACCGCTACTACTCGGGTCGAGGGGACTGTCAGGTCGGAGCGCCGTGTCCGGCCCCGCCTCACCCGTGCCGACGTAGTGCAGCCCATGGAGTGCAGCAGCAGTAGCGCCTCCTGGCCCGTCGCCCCGTCGGTCGGTCGGCAGCCCAGCCAGCTGTCCGACCTTCGGACCTTCGCTTACCACCGACACCACCACCCCTCCATCTCACGGCTGATCATCGGTTCACGAGTTGGATGGGGCGCCGGACTTTGCGCGCGACGCCGCGCGGCCCGGGCCAAAACCCCTCAGCTGGCCCGCCAACTGGGCTTTGTGTGCAGTCCAGCACCCGGGCCAACTCATCATTCACCCAGCCACGGCTGAGTCGCTCAACGAATTGCCACCAGGAAATTGTCCCGTTTTTTTACCTTTTGTCCCTTACTTGCGAGTGAGAAAGTTGCCAACCCTACCGAAACATCACCTATTCTTTTACTCCAGAGATGCCCCGTAACCCGCGGAGTTATTCCGGCTTTTTGAGTCTCTCTGCAGTTGTATTAGATATTGGTGAGGCCGCATTTAGGGTATATCGTTCAATCTGGGCATCATGTTATAAGAAAGACATCGTTAAGTTGGGAAGGCTGCAGGTAAGATTTACAAGGATGTTGCCTGGACTCGAGGGTCAGAGCTATAGGGAGAGGTTGAGCAGCCTGGGACTCTATGCCCAGGAGTGCAGAAGGATGAGGGGCGATCTTCTAGAGGTGTATCCAATCTTGAGAGGAATAGATTGCAATTGCAATTGGATTGCAAAAGAAAATAAGGGGAAATTAAGTAGATGTTTTGATAAAGTAATAGATTAAATGAATTTGATCAGTACAACATTTTACCAACATAAAATTGATCGATTTTTCAAAATTTCAAAATTTTATTTTACATTGATGAATGCTTTAACAAACACATGGAATGACTTTTGGAGAAAATTGATACATTTTTGAACCAGTATGATTTAGGATTGTAATACTGTGAAGTTCTACTTTCTTCCTTGCCACAGTTCTTTCATTGCTGCTAATATCGGTCTTACTCTAAAATAGTTTTAAAGAACATGGTATGCATACCCACAAACTATTAAAGAGCACGCCACAAGGAAGTATGGCTATTGAAATGGGAATTGGTAGCTTCCATAAGTCACTGGAGCAGAATTAGACCATTCAGTCCACTTCGCCATTCAATCATGGCTGATCTATCTTTCCATCTCAATCCCATTCTGCCATCTCCCCATAACAATAGACAAAAGACAATGGGTGCAGGAGTAGGCCATTTGGCCCTTTGAGCCAGCACCGCTATTCACAATGATCATGGCTGATCATTCCATGTGAGGGGTAAAGGAACTAATATTGAACTCAAGTAAAGGTCGAGTCCCTGGGTGTACATGGCTTCTGTTTTTATAGAAACACTTTAGTCCAGAGGTCAGAAAATACACAGAAAACAGTCCTACGCTAACCATTCCCCACCCGACCCAGTATTGGCATTACTGGCATAAAAGAAAGTGGAACTTCACTCTTCCTAATAGCCCTGTCCCACGGTACGAGTTCATTCCCGAGTTTTGAAAAATCAAACTGGTGGTAAGCACGGAGAATGAACGTAGCGGGCACGCCGGAGCTCGGGAATGTTTCTTAGCGGCTCGTAACGCTAACGGCAGGTGCTCGGGAAGACTCGCTAACGGCAGGTAAGCACGGGAAGACTCGTGCAGATTTTTCAACATGATGAAAAATGTCCACGAGGGCCCCGAGTACCGACGAGTGGCCATTATCGTAAATCTCCGAGTTCGAATCAGGGAAAACTCAGGAGAACTCTCGGAATGAACTCGTACTGTGGGACAGGGGTTTAAATCTTAAGGGGCTGTCCCACTGTATGAACTAATTCAAGTGTTCCTCCGAGTTTCCCCTGATTCAAACTCGGAGAATTACAGTAATAGCCGCTCGTGGGTACTTGGGGCTCACGTGGACATTTTTCAACATGTCAACACTGACTACATCAGTGACTACGTGAAGATTTCAAAGCTCTGTGATTTCATGCCGGAAACGAGTCCATGCGTTACACACTGCATGAAGTGACCATGGATGAGCCTTCACGAACTTACCACGTTTCCCCAGTACGTGCCGTTAGCGTTATGAGCCGCTGAGAGATGTCCCAAGCTCAGACGAAGCCGCTATGTACATTCTACGTACGTACCACGAATTTGATTTTTTTTTAAACTCGGGAGAACTCTTGAATTAGCTCGTACAGTGGGACAGGCCCTTTACTGGTTCGAAAAAATCAAAAATTTTCCAAAGTTCATTCATTGTGATTCTTTACTGGTTTGAAAAAATAAAAAAAATCTCCAAAAGTCATTAATTGTGATTCGTAAAGCATTCATCTATGTAAAATAAAAGTTTGAAATTTCAAAAGTTGGTAATGTTTTGGACTGATTCTCAAACCTGATCAAACATTGTTAGTCTATTACTTTATCAAAACATCTACTTAATTTCCCTTATTTTTTTCTGCAGTGGACTAGTATCTAACCCGATCATTCCCTCTCATGATTGGATACACCTCTAGAAGATCTCCCCTCATCCTTCTGCACTCCAGGCTGCTCAACCTCTTCCTATAGCTCTGACCCTCGAGTCCTGGCAACGTCCTTGCAAATCTTCTCTGCACCCTCTCCAACTTAACAACAGCTTTAGATGGCATTAAAAGTACAAAAGACTGATAAGCAGGAATATTGGCTGAGAGAGGAGAGAGACCGAGCTAGTTCTGTCAGTTGTAGAAGCAATCATTTGTAGGTTCAACATTCTTTCACATTGAATGATACTACGAAGCTCGTTTGTATATTGCGGTTTCCATAAGTCGGGCGTACGAAACCCAGGGATGGCCGAGGGTATCACTTTTGGAAAGGTAAATGCAGGTGGTGTCGCCTTGTGGGAAATGTACAAAGGTAATGAAAATATGTTATGAAGCTAATTTTAAAATGGAGGACCCGGAGCGGGGAGGGGGAGGGGCGAGAACAAAGGAGGAGCCGGAGCGGCGATACGTTGTAACTTTGTCATCGCCCTTTATGTGCCGACTATTTGGATTCATTTCACTGTGCCTTGCATGGAGGATGGCCGTATTCCCAAAGACATCCTCTATGGAGAGCTGATATCTGGGAGGAGAACCATCGGCCGCCCCCAGCTACGTTACAAGGACGTCTGCAAGTGAGATATGAAGGCGCTCGACATCGATGTGGGGTCCTGGGAGAGCCTTGCAGCTGACCGCACGAGGTGGAGAGGTACCCCGAACCAACATCTCAAAACGAGGGACGAGAAACTGTTGAACGCTGCGGCAGACAGGGAGCAAGGAGCGCGGCAACTCCAACAAACCAGAGACCACACACACACACAAATATGAACCTTTGCCACAGAGACTGTCACTCCCGCATTGGTCTCTTCAGCCATGAGCGACGCTGCTCTAGCTGAGGTTTGGAGCAAGCAGCCAACAACTAGGATGCACCTCCCATGGAAAGTCATGACCGAGGGGGGCCTACGATGTTGCATGCGACAATAAAGTGTTCCATTCCATAACATTTGTGGTCAAGTGAAGGTGGGATTTCATACCTTAAACAATGGGCAGCAGTGAGAATCCAACAGCCACCGATGAAGATACCCCCACAATTCAAAATGTTATTGCTGTAAACAGCTATTTGCCATGGAAATTGTCTCTGTGGAAACAAAATAACATAATTTCCTTCTTTTTATAACGGTTAATCTGAAAAAAGAAAGTCGCAATATCCTATTATTTAAATCCAAAGGGTTTCTACAGCTATATTAATAGCAAAAGGATAACGATGGATAAAATTGGACAATTAGAGAGCCAGAATGGACAGCTATCTGCAGAGCCAAAAGAGATGGGGGAGATATTGAACCATTTCTTTTCTTCCGTATTCACCAAGGAGAAGGATATTGAACTCCGTGAGGTAAGGGAAAAAAGTAGAGTAGCTATGGAAACTATGAGATTCAAAGAGGAGGAAGTACTGACACTTTTGAAAAATATAAAAGTGGATAAGTCTCCAGGTCCTGACAGGATATTCCCTAGGACATTGAGGGAAGTTAGTGTAGAAATAGCAGGGGCTATGACAGAAATATTTCAAATGCATTAGAAACGGGAATAGTGCCGGAGGATTGGCGTACTGCGCATGTTGTTCCATTGTTAAAAAGGGTTCAAAGAATAAACCTAGCAATTATAGACCTGTTACTTTGACGTCAGTGGTGGGCAAATTAATGGAAAGGATACTTAGAGATAATATATATAAGCATCTGGGTAAACAGGGTCTGATCAAGAACAGTCAACATGGATTTGTGCCTGGAAGGTCATGTTTGACAAACCTTCTTGAATTTTTTGAAGAGGTTACTTGGGAAATTGATGAGGGTAAAGCAGTGGATGGTGTCTATATGGATTTCCGTAAGGCCTTTGACAAGGTTCCCCATGGAAGGTTGGTTAAGAAGGTTCAATCTTTGGGTGTTAATGGCGGAGTAGCAAGATGGATTCAACAGTGGCTGAATGGGAGATGCCAGAGAGTAATGGTGGAAGGCTGTTTGTCAGGTTGGAAGCCGGTGACCAGTGGGCTGCCTCAGGGATCTGTGTTGGGTCCACTGTTGTTTGTCATGTACATCAATGATCTAGATGATGGGGTGGAAAATTGGATAAGTAAGTATGCAGATGATACTAAGGTAGGTGGTGTTGTGGATAATGAAGTAGATTTTCAAAGTCTACAGAGAGATTTGGGCCATTTGGAAGAGTGGGCTGAAAGATGGCAGATGGAGTTTAATGCTGATAAGTGTGAGGTGCTACATCTTGGCAGGACAAATCAAAATAGGACGTACATTGTAAATGGTAGGGAATTGAGGAATGCTGTGGAACAGAGGGATCTAGGAATAACTGCATAGTTCCCTGAAAGTGGAATCACATGTAGATAGGGTGGTAAAGAAAGCTTTTGGTGTGCTGGCCTTTATAAATCAGAGCATTGAATATAGGAATAGGGAAGTAATGTTAAAATTGTACAAGGCATTGGTGAGGCCAATTCTGGAGTATGGTGTGCAATTTTGGTCGCCTAATTATAGGAAGGATGTCAACAAAATAGAGAGAGTACAGAGGAGATTTACTAGAATGGTGCCTGGGTTCCAGCAACTAAGTTACAGAGAAAGGTTGAACAAGTTAGGTCTTTATTCTTTGGAGCGCAGAAGGTTAAGGGGGGACTTGATTGAGGTCTTTAAAATGATGAAAGGGATAGACAGATAGGCTTTTGACGTGGATAGGCTTTTCCCATTGAGGGTAGGGAAGATTCAAACAAGAGGGCATGACATGAGAATTAAGGGACAGAAGTTTAGGGGTAACATGAGGGGGAACTTCTTTACTCAGAGAATGGTGGCTGTGTGGAATGAGCTTCAGGCAGAAGTGGTGGAGGCAGGATCGATTTTAACATTTAAAAGTAAAGTGGATAGGTATATGGACGGGAAGGGAATGGAGGGGTATGGTCTGAGTGCAGGTAGATGGGACTAGGGGAAAATAAATGGTTGGCACGGACTGGAAGGGCCGAGAAGGCCGGTTTCCGTGCTGTAATTGTTATATGGTTAAATTGCGCTGTTGCAAACAGAACTTAATACTTACACATCAGGGATGGCACGGCGGCGCAGCGGTAGCGTTGCTGCCTCACAGCGCCAGAGACCCGGGTTTGATCCTCACTACGGGTGCTGTCTGTACAGAGTTTGTACGTTCTCCCTGTGACTGTGTGGGTTTTCTCTGGGTGCTCCAGTTTCCTCCCACACTCCAAAGATGTGCAGGTTTGTAGGTTAGTTGGCTTCTGTGAGTTGTCCCTAGTCTTGTGGGATGGAACTAGTGTACGGGGATCACTGGTTGGCATGGACTGAAGAGCCTGTTGCTATACAGTATCTCTAAACTAAACATTATAGAATCAGAAAAAAATGTCCTATAGCCTCTGGCTCCATATCAACCATTCAATTACATAATCCTACACGATTTCCTCATGCATTTCCAACTCCACACAATTGTTCTGCCACTTTTCTACGCTAGGGGAAATTTATAGGAGCCAACCAGCTCATCTTCGGCAAGTGGGAAGAAACCGGAGCACCTGGGGTCAGGGAGAACATTCGGATCAGGGTCGAACTTGGGCTCTGGAGCTGTGAGGCTGCACCCACCTTCCCAAGACTCGTGCACATGATACGTCATTTCAGATCTAAACTTCCATGGAAATCTTCCAATTGCCCACTTATGTTGACGTCTTTGGAAACACTGCCAATTTCACGGCCAGATGACCACAACGTTATCCAGTACATTTGCAGTGTGGTATATAAATACAACCCAACTTACGATCCATCCAATACTATACTTAAGAAGGAACTGCAGATGTTGGAAAAATCGAAGGTAGACAAAAATGCTGGAGAAAGTCTGCGGGTGAGGCAGCAACTATGGAGTGAAGGAAATAGGCTCCTATTCCTTCGCTCCGTAGATTCAAGATCCAAGATTGAAGATTCAAGAGAGTTTATTGTCATGTGCCCCAGATAGGACAATGAAATTCTTGCTTTGCTTCAGCACAACAGAATATGGTAGGCATGACTACAGAACAGATCAGTGTGTCCATATACCATTGTATAAATATATACACACATGAATAAATAAAACAGATAAAGTGCTGCCTCGCCCGCTGAGTTTCATGTCAATGGAGCAGAATTAGACCATTCTGTCCACTTCGCCATTCACTGAATTGTCTACCATCCATGCTATACTATGCTTCCCACACATATATGCTTGCCATGTTCTACACACAGTTTGAGAACTAATACTGTCACGGATGGAGGACTGGTTATGTTCGGCAAAAGCATTGTGGGAATAGATAAGTATAGGAATTAATAACGGCTACGGCTGGCAAGAGACTGGCTGACTCATCTCTACACTTTGCTGCTGAGGTTCCTGCCTATGTCCTGCCAGTGTGGTTGCGCTAGAGAGGAGAGCCAAAGGACTGGCATGTGCTTGGTGCTGTGGATGAGTTGAGTGCACGTTGGTTCCAACAAGGGGCGGCACGGTGGCGGCGTGGTAGAGCGACTGCCTTGCAGCCCCTGTGACCCGGGTTCGATCCTGACCACGGGTGCTGTCCGTACGGAGTTTGCACGTTCTCCCCGTGACCTGCGTGGGTTTTCTCCGGGATCTCCGGTTTCCTCCCACTCCCCAAAGACGTTCAGGTTTGCAGGTTAATCAGCTTGGTATAAGTGTAAATTGTCCCTGGAGTGTGTGGGATGGTGGTCATGTGCGGGGATCGCTGGTCGGCGCGGACACGGTGGGCAGAAGGGCCTGTTTTCATGCTGCATCTCTAAACTAAACTAAAAGCCCTGTCCCACGGTACGAGTTCATTCCTAGAGCTCTGCCGAGTTTAAAAAAAATCAAACTCATGATAAGCACGGGGAATGAACGTAGCTGGTACGTCGGAGCTCGGGGACGTCTCTTAGCGGCTCGTAACGCTAAAACTAACGCTAACGGCAGGTAAGCACGGGAAGACTCGTGAAGATTTTTCACCATGTTCATTTTTCAACATTTTAACAAGAAAAATGTCACGAGAGCCCCGAGTACCGACTAGTGGCCATCACCGTAAATCACCGAGTTCGAATCAGGGCAAACTCGGGAGAGCTCTTGGAATGAACCGTGGGACAGGGCTTTAAGAGATTATTATCAGGACGTGGCAAGATGAATGAAGGATTCTGATAACAGAATTGCATTATTTTTATCTATTTTAATCTCTAAACCTTTGCTTTTCCATAAGATATTATACTAGACAGACTGAAGATGAATTTAAGACTCTGCAATCTGTGATTGCTGGTATTTATTATATTATTTGTCCTCTCCCAGCTGCCACCAGCCACGCTTCCAGTCTATTTCCAGGCAGCTTATTCGATTCCAATGAAACTACCAGATACTCCATTGAGACTTGTAAAGAAGGCAAAGTTTCCTGGCTTTTCCGACAAACAGCCTCCGACCCCCAACTGCCTAGGGTTCACATAGCAAGTGGGTGCCGCCATTATGTCATCGTTTTTGTGGTCCATGTTTAAAACCTGCATTTGAATTTCGTTCTCTCCAAGTGAGAGGGTAAGAATTCCATGCCAAGGTCAAGGGCCGCCTTCTCCTCATCCTCAACGTATATAGACACAAAAAGCTGGAGGAACTCAGCGGGACCAGGCAACATCTCTGGAGAGAAGGGACGGATGATGTTTCTGGTCGAGGCCCTTCTTCTGTGTAATAATTACTTTATAACCTAAATAAATCTTTCAGCACTGGAATTGAGTAACAGCAGGGTTACTGTCTCACAGCCGTGGTTGTGTCTCACAAATGTGATAGATTTTTTCGAAGACGTGACCAAAAGGTCGACGAGGGCAAAGCTGTAGATGTGTACATGGATTTCAGTAAGGCGATCGACAAGGTTTCCGCATGGTAGGCTGCTCTGGAAGGTTAGGTCGCATAGGATCCAAGGAGAGATAGCTGAATGGATAGCAAATTGGCTCCATGGAAGGAAGCTGAGGGTGATGGTGGAAGGTTAGTTCTCCGAAGAGTGTGCATCAGGGTTCGGTGCTGGGCCCGTTACTGTTTGTCATCTACATCAATGATTTACATGAGAACATGCAGGGCAAGATTAGCAAGTTTGCTGATGATACAAAAGTGGGAGGTCTTGCAGATAGTGAAGATGGTTGTGAAAAATTGAAGCAGGATCTGGATCGATTGGCCATGTGGGCGGAGGAATGGTTGACGGAATTTAATACAGAGAAGTGCGAGGTGTTGCATTTTGGGACGTCGAACAAGGGCAGGACCTACACAGTGAATGGTCGGCCTCTGGGTAGTGTTGTAGAGCAGAGGGATCTAGGAGTACAGGTACATGGTTCCTTGAAGGTTGAGTCGCAGGTAGATAAGGTGGTCAAAAAGGCTTTTGGCACATTGGCCTTCATCAGAGTATTGAGTATAGAAGTTGGGAGGTCATGTTGCAGTTGTATAAGATGTTGGTGAGACCGCATTTAGAATATTGTGTTCAGTTCTGGGCACCATGTTATAGGAAAGATATTGTCAAGCTTGAAAGTGTTCAGAAAATATTTACGAGGATGTTGACAGGACTAGAGGGTGTGACCTAGAGGGAGAGGTTGAGTAGACTGGGTCTCTATTCCATGGAATGGAAGATGAGGGGTAATCTTATAGAGGTGTACAAAATCATGAGAGGAATAGATCAAGTAAATGCAAAGAGTCTCTTGCCCAGAGTAGGAGAATCGAGGACTAGAGGACATGGGTTCAAGGTGAAGGGGAAAATATTTAATAGGAATCATAGGGGTCATTTTTTTTCACACAAAGAGTGCCTGGTGTATGGAACAAGCTGCCAGAGGAGGTAGTTGCGGCTGGGACTATCCCATCGTTTAAGAAACAGTTGGACAGGTACATGGATAGGACAGCTTTGGAGGGGTATGGATCAAGCGCGGGCAGGTGGGACTAATATAGCTGGGACATGTTGGCCGGTGTGGGCAAGTTGGGCCGAAGGGCCTGTTTCCACACTGTATCACTCTATAACTATCTATGACCAATGTTTGCCAACGTATGCTCCTACCTTCATTTCCAAGTCATTAATGCATATGACAATCGCTAACATTCCCATCACTAATCCCTGTGATCACAGGCTTCCAATCGTAGAAGCTACCTCTGGTTTCTATTCCAAAACCAGTTTTGGATACAACCGCCAACTTGGGCTATAAACCTTTGGACCAATCACTCATATGGGACCTTGTCAAAGGTCTTACCGAATCCATCAACCACATTCCCTCATCTATACACTTTGTTACTTCAAAATATTCAATCAAATTGGTCAGACAGGATCTTCCTGTAACAATCCTGGCCTTGCTAATTTATTAATGCTCAACTCAGAATGTGTTTTCAATGCCATTGATGTTACCACATCTGTAGTTACCTGGCTTAACCCAGGTGCCTTTCTTGAATAAAGATACCCTTAAAATTAAAGTTTAGTTTAGTGATGCGGCACGGGAACAGGCCCTTTGGCCCACCGAGTCCGCGCTGACCAGCAATCCCTGCACCTTAACAGATTCCTCACACACTAGGGACAATTTACATTTATACCAAGCCAATTAACCTACAAACCTGGACGTCTTTGCAGTGTGGGAGGAAACCGAAGGTTTCGGGGGAAAACCCACGCGGTCACTGGGAGAACGTACAAACTCCGTACAGACAGCACCCGTAGTCGGGATCGGACCTGGGCATCTGACGCTGCAAGCGCTGTAATGCCCCTGTCCCACTTAGGAAACCTGAACGTAAACCTCTGGAGGCTTTGCGCCCCACCCAAGGTTTCTGTGCGTTTCCCGGAGGTTTTTGTCCTCCGGCAACCACCTTCAACTAGCATCGCAACCGGCTTCCACTAAAAAATTACCGATTTTTAAAACGGAAACCACTTTCGACCATTAGGGAGACTGACAAAAACCTCCGGGAACTTCTGGGAACCGCACGGAAACCTTGGGTGGGGCGCAAAGTCTCCAGAGGTTTCCGTTCAGGTTTCCTAAGTGGGACGGGCATAAGGCAGCAACTCTACCGCTGCGCCACTGTGCCGTAGGATATTGCGTACGTGGAATATTGCGTGCAGTTCTGGTCTCCAAATCTGAGGAAGGACATTATTGCCATAGAGGGAGTGCAGAGAAGGTTCACCAGACTGGTTCCTGGGATGGCAGGACTGTCTTATGAACAAAGACTGCAAAGACTCGGTTTATACTCTCTAGAATTTAGGAGATTGAGAGGCGATCTTATAGAAACTTACAAAATTCTTAAGGGGTTGGACAGGCTAGATGCAGGAAGATTGTTCCCGATGTTGGGGAGGTCCAGGACAAGGGGTCACAGCTTAAGGATAAGGGGGAAATCCTTTAGGACCGAGATGAGAAGAACTTTTTTTACACAGAGAGTGGTGGGTCTCTGGAACTCTCTGCCACAGAGGGTAGTTGAGGCTAGTTCATTGGCTATATTTAAGAGGGAGTTAGATGTGGCCCTTGTGGCTAAGGGATCAGAGGGTATGGAGAGAAGGCAGGTACGGGATACTGAGTTGGATGATCAGCCATGATCATATTGAATGGCGGTGCAGGCTCGAAGGGCCGAATGGCCTACTCCTGCACCTAATTTCTATGTTTTTATGTTTCTATAAGGTGCATTCAGGACACTGGCAAATGAGAAAAAAGGAGCCTTGAAAACTTTATCCTCCAGTATTGGCAAACACCATTAATCATTCTAGCGCAACCATCGAAAAAGCAGAGCGTTCCATACCCGGACTGCACTTTAGTAAATGTGATCACCTGCCTGTGCTTCTACTTCCTTCCGGCTTTCAAGCAGAAACTGAAGTGGGAAGATTCAGTGCAGAAAGTTGTGCAGTGTTGGTGCACGGAAGACAGACGACACACTTTGGGACAGCTTTGAGATGCTGGTCTGGTCCGCAGTCAATGAATCCGGGCTAATCTAGGCGACAATGCCACTGGTTGTCACAGACTGTCACAAATGGTGGAGTGCAGGCCCCAAGCAGCGGGATGCTGAAATGGAAATGGATGCGAGCTTCAAGTTCCGTGGTGTGATTATTTCCATTTAGTTTAGTTTATTATTATTGGCATGTGCAGTGAAAAGCTTATGTTTGTGTGCTATCCATTCAAAAAGACTTTACTTTAGACTTCAGAGACACAGCGCAGAAACAGGCCCTCGGGCCCACCGAGTCCGCGCCGATCAGCGCTCACCAGCACTATCCTACACACTAGGGACAACTTGAAATTTTACCCAAGTCAATTGACCTACAATTCACCTGTTCGTCTTTGGAGTGTGGGAGGAAGCCGACACTCCTGGAGAAAGCCCACGAGGTCACAGGGAGAATGTACAAACTCTGTACAGACAGCACCTGCGGTAAGGATTGAACCCGGGTCTCTGGCGCTGTGCGTCAGCAGCACTACCGCTGCACCTTCATGCTGGCCCTTCGACTCTACGTGAATGCACATTCATGCAATCAATGATTTTGTTGTGGACCAATCACATTGATGTGACAGCCAAGAAGGCATACCCTGGCCTCTACTTCCTGAGGAAACTGAGGAAATTCGGCATGTCTCCCGTGGCTCCGTAGAAGTCACCCTTGAAAGCACACTGTTGGGTTGCATCACAGCTTGGTTTGGGAACAAGACCGCAAGAAATTGCAGAGACTTGCAGATGCAGCCCAGTCCACCCCACAAACCAGACTCCCCACCATCGACTCCATCTACACTTCACCCTGCCTTGGAAATGCAGACGACACAATCAAAGACTTGTCCCACCACGGTCAATCCTTCTTTCTCTCTGCTTCCTTCTGAACCTTCTGAATTTTATAGTCGGCAGGGCAGCACTCTGCATATCGCCAACTTGGACAATTTTTTACATTTTTATCAAGCCAATTAATCAATCCAATGAACCTACAATCCTGTACGTCTTTGGAGTGTGGGAGGAAACCGAAGATCTCGGAGAAAACCCATGCAGATCACGGGGAGAACGTACAAACTGCATACAGACAGCACCCGTAGTCAGGATCAAACCCGGGTCTCTGGTACTGCATTTTGCTGTCAGGCAGCAACTCTACCGTTGCCCTACCGTGACTGCAGAAGGTACAGAAGCTTGAAAGCGCACATCACCAGACTCAGGCATAGCTTCTTCCCCTCTGTTATCTGGCACCTCAATATTCCATTTGCTTGGGTACTGCCCGATTCACCTCTACCCCATTGAGGACATAAAGACCAATGCATTGCAACGCTGAGAACTATTTTCTGCACTCTGTAATTTTCCAATTGCTCTATATATTGTATTTGAGCGTGACTTAATTGTATTTATGTATGGTAAATCTTATCTCTTTGGATATCCTGCAAAACAATGACCTGCCATATGCGATAAATGTCAACACTCAGAAGCTAATTTAACGCACTCATTCACAAGCTGTATAAAAATTACTAACTTTTGGACAGAAATTTTTAAGATAATTTCGAATGTTGTTAATACAAATTTGCTTCCTGACTCAAAATTAATAATATTAGGAATATTAGAAACAGAATTAATAACAATGAATCAAAGAATTTTTATCGATTACAGTTTAATAATTGGGAAAAAACTAATACTGAAATTTTGGAAAGGTCCTACATCCCCCACAATCAAAATGTGGATCACTGAAATGTCGGAGACACTTCATCTGGAAAGATTAAGACTTGTCCTTCTGGACAAGTTGGGTCAATTCAGAGGGATATGGTCTCCATTTATTGAATATTTAAAGGGTCAAAGTGGTTCGGTGCGTGAACCTGACTGATGCCTGAACGAAGGAATAGATGAAGATTTACATATAACAACCCATGGATATATCTCCAATGATGTATAAACTGCTTAATACTTCATTCATCTTTCTGAATTTCTATTTTTATTTTATTTTTCTCTTTTATTTCCTATCTATATTAAAAATGAAAAATACATAGAAGTACAAATTAGAAATAATTGTTAATATTAATAATATTAAGAAAGTATGTGACGTATATTCTTCTTTTGATATGTACTTACTTCCAATAAAAATATTTAACAAAAAAACAATGTTTTTCACTGTACCTTCATGTATGAGACAATAATTAACTAAAACCAATCATTTCACCAGGATTCCTCTTGTCCTGTGGTTTGCCAATGGCAAGAGTGTGCTCAGAGACTCACGCTCCTTCAGTAACCATCCTCGGTTTAGCTTAGTTTAGTTTAGCCCACTGAGTCCGCACCGACCAGCGATCGCCGCACACTAACACTATCCGACACACACTAGGGACAATTTACACTTATAGCAAGCCAATTAACCCACACACCTGTACGTCTTTGGAGTGTGGGAGGAGACCGAAGATCTCGGAGAAAACCCACGCGGTCACGGGGAGAACGTACAAACTCCGTATAGACAGCTTCAGTGGTTGGGATCGAACCCGGGTCTCTAGCGCTGTAAGGCAGCAACTCTACCTCTATTATTGATCTGTGCTGCACGAGGGTAAGGTCTGATATAGGTCTGGAGAAAGAGGAATTTTGCTATGAATGTGGAGAATGGGGTGGGGGGGTGGGGGGGGAGGGAATTAAAGTGAGTCCAGTAGTAGTGGTGGTTAGTTAAGAATAAGAGGATAAAGTTGGCACCTTGCCAACACTGGTGAGTTGATTGAAATGTTAGCGTTTACATCCAGTCTCTGGGAGGTAGGTTCCCTCATGGGCCTGTCCCACTTAGACAACTTTTTAGGCGACTACATGAGACTATGCTTAAGAAAGAACTGCAGATGCTGGAAAAAGCGAAGCTAGACAAAAATGCTGGAGAAACTGAAGAAGGGTCTCGACCCGAAACGTCACCTATTCCTTCGCTCCGTAGATGCTGCCTCACCCGCTGAGTTTCTCCAGCATTTTGGTCCAGACAGGAGACTATGCGGTCGTCACATGGTCGCCACATGATCACCGGTGGTCGCCGGGTTATCGCCTGTACGGTCGTGAGTGGTCTCCTCAGTCGCCCAAAGAGTCGTAGCGTCTTTCTGGAAGCCGAAACATTTTGTTGAACATGTTGAAAATTTTTTGGCAACAGTGGCGTCCTTGGGAATTACGCCAAATGAGCGTAGCTTGGCGTAGGTGCCGTCGTTGTTTGTCGCCAGGTTAATATAGGCAGTCGGCAGGATGTCGTTGGGTGCCGCCAGGATGTCGTTGGTTGTCGCCGGTGCTGACTTCGGTGAATTTCAATGTCGTATTCGCCGGCAGTCGACTAACCAATCGCCTAAGTGGGACAGGCCCATTAGTCAGTCGCCAATTTTTCGGCAACCTGCTACAACTATGACCTCCAACTATGCTACAACTATAATCTCCCACATAAGAGATTAGTATACAAACTTAAAGCATACGGCATTGGGGGTTCAGTATTGATGTGGATAGAGAACTGGCTGGCAAACAGGAAGCAAAGAGTAGGAGTAAACGGGTCTTTTTCACAATGGCAGGCAGTGACTAGTGGGGTACCGCAAGGCACAGTGCTGGGACCCCAGCTATTTACAATATACATCTGGATGAGGGAATTGAAGGCAATATCTCCAAGTTTGCGGATGACATTAAGCTGGGGGGCAGTGTTAGCTGTGAGGAGGACGCTAGGAGACTGCAAGGTGACTTGGATAGGCTGGGTGAGTGGGCAAATGTTTGGCAGATGCAGTATAATGTGGATAAATGTGAGGTTATCCACTTTGGTGGCAAAAACAGGAAAGCAGACTATTTTCTAAACGGTGGCCGATTAGGAAAAGGGGAGATGCAGCGCGACCTGGGTGTCATGGTACACCAGTCATTGAAAGTAGGCATGCAGGTGCAGCAGGCAGTGAAGAAAGCGAATGGTATGTTAGCTTTCATAGCAAAAGGATTTGAGTATAGGAGCAGGGAGGTTCTACTTCAGTTGTATAGGGTCTTGGTGAGACCACACCTGGAGTATTGCGTACAGTTCTGGTCTCCAAATCTGAGGAAGGACATTATTGCCATAGAGGGAGTGCAGAGAAGGTTCACCAGATTGATTCCTGGGATGTCAGGACTGTCTTATGAAGAAAGACTGGATAGACTCGGTTTATTCTCTCTAGAATTTAGGAGATTGAGAGGGGATCTTGTAGAAACTTACAAAATTCTTAAGGGGTTGGACAGGCTAGATGCAGGAAGATTGTTCCCGATGTTGGGGAGGTCCAGGACAAGGGGTCACAGCTTAAGGATAAGGGGGAAATCCTTTAGGACCGAGATGAGAAGGACTTTTTTCACACAGAGAGTGGTGGGTCTCTGGAACTCTCTGCCACAGAGGGTAGTTGAGGCCAGTTCATTGGCTATATTTAAGAGGGAGTTAGATGTGGCCCTTGTGGCTAAGGGGATCAGAGGGTATGGAGAGAAGGCAGGTACGGGATACTGAGTTGCATGATCAGCCATGATCATATTGAATGGCGGTGCAGGCTCGAAGGGCCGAATGGCCTACTCCTGCACCTAATTTCTATGTTTCTATGACAGTCCCAGAAAAAAATCGCCCAAATGGGACAGGCTCTTTAGTCGCACTACTTGTTTCCTACTACCACAAGGTGACAGGGGAATTCTCTTGACAGCAGTGGAGGCAACAATGAAGCAACTGTCCCTCAAGAGTGACAACTCATTTAGACTTGTCTTACGCCTTTGCATTGTAGTCAAGACCTACCTTGAGGTCTTAAGAACCGAAAGTCAGAGGGAAAAAAATAAAGATTTCTAATTTTACCTCTGCAGCCTCCAGGCCTCCCAGAAGCCTCTTGGATCTCCTTGGGGTACCACTTGGCGTGTTACTTGTATAATTTGAAATCCCGCAGGATATCTCAGGGAGTGAAGACTTGAGTAGGCTCCTTTCTAAAGGTAACAGTAACATGTTGTTTACCAGCCATGTAATACATGAAGTGCAAGTCCATTCATACAAACAATTTAGCAGGGACAGGGTCCAAGGTAATTTTTACGTGTGGCAATTTTTACAACTCTTCCAATTTTCATTTAATTTCAATTGTCATAGAGTCATAGAGTCATCGAGTGATACAGCGTGGAAACAGGCCCTTCGGCTCAACTTGCCCACACAGACCAACTTGTCCCAGCTACACTAGTCCCGTGTTTTGTCCATGTGCCTCCAAACCTGTCCTATCCATGTATCTGTCAACCTGTTTCTTAAATGATGGGATAGTCCCAGCCTCAACTACCTCCTCTGGCAGCTTGTTCCATACACGGTGAAAAAGTCACCCCTCAGATTCCTATTCCCTTCACCTTAAACCTATCTCCTCTGGTCCTCAATTCCCCTACTCTGGGCAAGTGACTCTGGGCATCTACCCGATCTATTCCTCTCATGATTTGATACACCTCTATAAGATTACTCCTCATCCTCCTGCACTCCAAGGAATAGAGTCCCAGCCTCTTCAACCCTTCCCAATAGCTCACACCCTCTAGTCCTGGCAACATCCTCGTAAATCTTCTCTGTACCCTTTGCAGGTTGACAGTGTGGCGGTCCCTGGGGGGTAGGCCACTCCTTGGATCATCCCCCTCGCCGATGGAGGGACAAGGGCGTTGGTCTGCTACGGGGTTTGCTGTTGAGACTCCCCAGGGGTAGAGATAAGGGCGTCCAGGTGTGCTCTCGAGCGGTTAGAGATAAGGTGTCCTTGTGTGCTCTCGAGCGATAAGAATTAAAAAGCTTCTTTCGAATCTGCCTGGCGTCCGGTCTTTTCCTGACCCTTGACCAGGCCACTACAACAGCATCTTTCCTATAACATGGTGCCCAGAACTGAACGCAATAACTGAACACATTGTATTTATTGACATCGTGGTTAATCCACGCGAGTTAGTTAACATTCAGTTAGAAAAAAACAATTGGAGCGATTTCTGTTGCTGTCAAGTCAAATTAATTTCTCTCCATTTCAGGTTACATGTGAAACCAGTGAATGGCAAAGGGCCCGGTGGGAATGTGATGAAAATACTATAATGCACTGATGACACACGTAAGTTGACTGATAACTTGTGATGAAGCTTGGTACGGTGGAATACCATTGTTGCGTAAATAACCGTGGTATTGTACCACATGGAAAATGCAAAATGTCCAATATTAAGGGCCTGTCCCACAGGCTATTTTTCAGGCGACTAGGCTGTCGCCACATGGTCGCCGGGGTGACGCCTGTACGGTCGTGAGTCGTCTCCTCAGTCGCCCAAAGAGTCGTAGTGTTTTTCTGGTCGCCGCTGGATTTTGAAATGTTCAAAACCTTAGCGGTGACTGTGGGCTTGTCGTAGCTTGTCTTCTCCTGACGTAGGTGCTGTCGTAGGTTGTCGCCAGGACGTCGTAGATGTTGTCGCCAGGATGGCGTAGGTTGTCCCCGGTGCTGACTTCGGTGAATTCCATTGTCTTAGTCGCCGGCAGTCGCCTAGAAATCGTCTTAGTGGGACAGGCCCATTAGTCCAGTCGCCGTTTTTTCGGCGACCAGCTACGACTATGACAGTTTCTGGCAGTCGCCTAAAAAATCGCCTGGTGGGACAGGACATTTAAGGGTGCAGATTTATGTTACTAGGTTACAGATTTTGGAAGATGTTTCGAGGGTTGTGTTTGTTTCCCTAGTCTCTTCAATTCATGAAACAAAACAAGACAAAAAGAGAGCAATCAGTTTTGTCTCTACCTCTCCCTCCTTCTGAACCGTCTTTGAATGAACAAGGGCGTTTTCAACCTGAGCATCATTTTGAGCTGAAGCACGCAGATGATATTTGGATATTTGCATTTGGATTTTAAAGGCCAGATGCCAAGCCATTGACTTACTTTCACTGAAGTAATCTAGAGAATCCAGACTTCAGGGCAACTTGAACGCCAAGGAATGAAGAAGACTGCAAAAAGTGGCGATCTACTGCCCAGGCCATCACGGGTTTTGACCTCCCCACCATCGATGGGATTTACAGGAGTCGCTGGAGCAGCATAGGCAGCCAGCATCATCAGAGACCCACACCACCCTGGCCACACACTCATTTCACTCCTGCTATCGGGAAGGAAGTACAGGAGGCTGAAAACTGTAACGTAGAGGTTCAGGAACAGCTTCTTCCCTGCAGCCATCACGCTATTGACCACTACCACCTCAACTAAGCTTTGAACTGCATAGACGTTACTTGGGAACACTGATTTTGTCTTTATGCACTATTATTGTTTGTCTGTTTTTATGTATATGTACATGTGCGCGCGTGTGTGTATATATATATATATATATGTATGTATGTGTGTGTGTGTGTATATATATATATATATATGTATGTATGTGTGTGTGTGTGTATATATATATATATATATGTATGTATGTGTGTGTGTGTATATATATATATATATATACACACACACTGAACTTTCTTTCTTGATTATTATATTGTTTGCAGTGCACTATGTTTACATATTCTGTTGTCCTGCTGCAAGTAAGAATGTTCTATCTGGGGCACACGACAATAGAACACTCTTGACTCTCGAATGGTTCTTGCACTCAGCATCATGAAGACCCCGGTTTATAACCAAATTGCTCTCCAAATACAAAGATTTACGACGAGATCCTGGAAAACACATCCTGGACTGCTTCCCATATCTCTTGGCTGAGGAAGCCATTGATGATGAAATGCCCTACTGCTTTCAATGCTCTAGCACAGCCTTTGATTGGGGTCGGAAGATTGCAACCTTCACGTGGTCCGCCCTGTTTCGACCAATGCAATCAACTCGACGTGCACAAACAAACGGAAGATCAAATAGAACAAGTTCTCCAACAACTTTAGGCTGTACACCCTCCACACGAAAGAGGAGGAAGCCTTTGACTCACTGACGATTAAGACCGCAGTCCTTGCACAAAACCCATGGTGTATGGGCAGCAGTGAAGCCTGCCCGCCCGTATGCTTTTTGTGACCTGGGCTGTCTTGAGCAGGCACGACATTCCACTGGAAAAATGCACATTATCTCCGCGTAATTTTCGAACATCTGCGTCCTCACCCAGGCCAGTTAACTGGGCTTTGAGGACCTGGTTACACTCAGTTGGCTGCGGTGTTGGCATGCCTGTCACCAGAAACTGACCCTCCATTCTGGGCCCCATCACGAGATGAGATAGCAAGTGATTCAAGGATGTGATCAAAGCCTTCATGAAGAAGTGCATCATCCCCACCAACTCCTGGGCATTTTGGTCCAAGACTACTCGAGGTAGAGAAGACAATTTTGCGATGGTACGGATGCCCTGTTACAGAAGAACACAAAGGCTCTTTCAAAGCAGAGGAAGGAACCCACTCTCACTGGCACCGTTCCTCTGCTCACGGCCAAATGCCGTGTGGTGCTGTCAGTGGGAAGGTTTAGTTTAGCTTAGTTTATTGTCACGTGTACCGAGGTACAGTGAAAAGCTTTAAGGGCCTGTCCCACCAGCATGCAACTCCATGCGATTAGCGCGACCTAACGTGGTCGCTTGAGCCGTCCGGCGTCGCGGGGCCGGTCCCACTTCGATCGCCGGAGCCGTGCGGAATTGTGCGGAGTTCGTCCCGACATCGCGCGGGACTCCGAAAAACTGACTATGGTCAAAAATTCCGCGCAACAACGGCTTGTCGGCTCGCAGTCGCCTCGAAGCATTACACACCGCCTCGACGTCGTGCCTCCGTGAACCTATCTGTAGGTGCCTCCGTGACCCTCTCTGTGTGTGGCTCCGTGGCCCTCTGTGTGTATGCCTCTGTGTCCCTCTCTGTGTGCCCCTCTCTGTCCTGGCGAACTTACCTCTAAGACTTTGCTCCAAGTTCGCCTCACTTTGCGCCGTGTTGCGCCACTCACCCGACCTCCGCACGGCTCTCGCTGCCGGTTTGGTCGCGCTTGCCGCATGCAGGCGCATGCTGGTGGGAACGGCCCTGTACGGGGGATCACCTCCGCGCGGCCCCCGCTGCCGGTTTGGTCGTGCTCACCCCATGGAATTGCATGCTGGTGGGACAGGCCCATTAGTTGCGTGCTGACCAATCAGCGGAAAGGCAATACGTGATTACAATCCAGCTATTTACAGTCTATCGACACATGATAAGGGAATAACATTTAGTGCAAGGCAAAGCCAGCAAAGTCCAATCAAGGATAGTCCAAGGGTCACCAAAGAGGTAGATAGTAGTTCAGCATTGCTCTCTGGTTGTGGTAGGATGATTCAGTTGCCTGACAACAGCTGGAAAGAAACTGACCCTGAAATCCGTTTTCACACTTCTATAACTTTTGCCCGATGGGAGAGGGGATAAGAGGGAGTGGCCAGGGTGAGACTGGTCCTTGATGATGCTGCTGGCCCTGTTGAGACAGCGTGAGGTGTAGATGGAGTCAATGGAAGGGAGATTGGTTTGTGTGATGGTCTGGGCTGCCTCCACAATTCGCTGCAATTTCTTGCTGTCTTGGACGGAGCTGTTCCCGAAACCATGCTGTGATGCATCCCGGATCAAATGCTTCCTGCGGTGCATCTGCAGAAGTCGTTGAGAGTTGTAGGAGATATTACCTGGAAGCTGCACTTCTTCATTGGTGATGATTTCTCTCTCGCTCACGATGCTCAAACTAATTGCAGAAAAGCTTTCTCATCTCCCTTGAAATAAAACTAATGCAGTAGATCGTTGTCTGATTTATGGCATCTAATAAAGTAATTCATCGAGAGAAACATTATCTGAGACCTTAGGCATTGGTGCAGTATAAATTAAAAAACTCAGTTAAAAATTGGTCCAGAAGCAAACCGGAATTGTTCTCACCATTTCTGAAAACAAATGGTATTTTTGCTTACCTGTTTTGTTGTCTTTTGTCGACTTTGTTTCTCCTTAAAACCAAGAAGATAAATATATTAATGGTGAGCACAGTGCAGAGGCTGCTATTTCATACTTCTAATATTGCTCTGGTGATTTATAACAGCTGCCGCAGCATAAATGTGCAAGCACAAACGCCAAACGGAATGCCAAATCAGAAACAGTCCGTTATGTTGGACTGAAGTTGCCAAATACTTAGTTTAATTGATGTCATCACAAGGAACTGCAGCTGGAATCTTGAACAAAAAAAAACCTACTGGAGGAACTCAGATGGTAAGAAAGGTTGGCTTATTATTAATGTTTAATGTTTTACGTGTCATTCCTAACTGTCACTGGATGTCATGTTGTCACTTGCGGGCGGAGCACCAAGGCAAATTCCTTGTATGTGAATACTTGGCCAATAAATTAATTCATCATTCTTTACGGGCCAGGACCTGCTCCAGTCTGATGGATGAAGGATCCCAACCCGAAATGTCGTCTGCCCGTTTCCCACCACAGACGCTGTCTGACTCGCTGAGTCCCTCCAGCAGTTTGCCTTTGCACTTAGTTAATTAAGTAAGTTTATTGTCCAAGTATTCACATACAAGGAATTTGCCTAGGTGCTCCGCCCACAAGTAACAACATGACACTGTCCCTCTTGGACGACCTAATCCACGAGTTTAGAAGACTCGCCGAAAAGAGAAACGTGTTGACTCGCCGAAAAGACCTCCTACGACCTCCTACGACTATGTCTATGACCTCGTACAACTATGTCTACGACCTCCTACGACCCCCCTCGACCTCAGTCTTCCACACCTAAGACCAACTACGACTAGCTACGAGTGGAAAATGATCGCATGATAAAATGTTGTCATGTTTGCATTTTTTTTTCCTCGGGCCAGTTACCAACCTACGACTATCTACGACTACCATCATGACCCACTACGACCTACTTACGAGTAAAAAGTATCAATTGGCAAACTCGGCAGAGGTTGCCAATTAGGTCGTGAAAGTGGGACAGGGGTTTTACTCTCTGGACTGATAGTGTTTCGAGGCGGTGTCCTTCTTCAGATTGATGGAGTGTGGGGTGGGGGTGGGGGATTCTGGAAAGTAGAGGTTCACTCAAAGGATCACCGAGACAATGTTTTAACTATCGAAAGCAGGCAGTGAAGAAAGCAAATGGTATGTTAGCTTTCATAGCAAAAGGATTTGAGTATAGGAGCAGGGAGGTTCTACTTCAGTTGTATAGGGTCTTGGTGAGACCACACCTGGAGCATTGCGTACAGTTCTGGTCTCCAAATCTGAGGAAGGACATTATTGCCATAGAGGGAGTGCAGAGAAGGTTCACCAGATTGATTCCTGGGATGTCAGGACTGTCTTATGAAGAAAGACTGCATAGACTCAGTTTATACGCTCTAGAATTTAGGAGATTGAGAGGGGATCTTATAGAAACTTACAAAATTCTTAAGGGGTTGGACAGGCTAGATGCAGGAAGATTGTTCCCGATGTTGGGGAGGTCCAGGACAAGGGGTCACAGCTTAAGGATAAGGGGGAAATCCTTTAGGACCGAGATGAGAAGGACTTTTTTCACACAGAGAGTGGTGGGTCTCTGGAACTCTCTGCCACAGAGGGTAGTTGAGGCCGGTTCATTGGCTATATTTAAGAGGGAGTTAGATGTGGCCCTTGTGGCTAAGGGGATCAGAGGGTATGGAGAGAAGGCAGGTACGGGATACTGAGTTGGATGATCAGCCATGATCATATTGAATGGCGGTGCAGGCTCGAAGGGCCGAATGGCCTACTCCTGCACCTAATTTCTATGTTTCTATGTTTCTATGAAAGCATTTTGATTTTGTGTGTAGGGGCCACTATAAAATTGCAAGGTTTGAGATGAAAAGTGAGGCATTTGTATATCCAAGGCTAATTCAGTGATGCGCTGAATGTGCCTATCTGAGTAAACAGCCTGGGGAATAAATAGATAGATTGCTCACATTTCTAACTACCGCACTAATATTAATTACTGGAAAATGCAATAATCTTGAAGATTATTTCTTACCGTTACAGTTCTTTTCATCACTTCCATCCAAGCAATCATCTTCGCCGTCACATACGGAAACGTTTGGAATACATATGTCCGTCTTGCAGTGGTAAGATTCTTTGCATTCTATTGTAACAATAGAGAAAAAGGTATCAAGCTTAAGGCAACGGTGGTGCAGTGGTAGAGTTGCTGCCTTAAGGGCCTGTCCCACTTGGAGATTTTTTTTCGCCGACTGCCGCCGTCATATCAGGGTCGCCAAAAGATTTTGAACGTTTCAAAATCCAGCGGCAACAAAAAAAATGTTGCGACATTTGAAAAAGCACCCCCCAATACAGAACTGATTATCTTTGGATCAATGGAAGAGGGAAGTAAACTAACTATATTCCAAGAAGCTATTCTTAATTACAGTCTAATAACAGCAAAAAAACTTATACTCAAATGTTGGAAAAACGCAACCACGCCAACATTCAAAATGTGGATTTCAAACATGTCTGAAACGCTTCATCTTGAAGAAATGAGATTTCTCCTACTAGGCAAAGTAGACCAATTCTCAAAGACTTGGTCTCCTTTTATCAACTTTTTGCAAGCATATGGTGCAACATAACATAACCTCAGAAATTAAATGGTTTAGAACCGGGTGACGGATGGGCAAAAATACGAAATAGGTAGATCTCTCCTAATCTCTCTTTTCCTTACTTTCTCCTTCTATTTCAATCTTTTCAGCTTCACATCTCTGTCCTTTATTTCTTTTGCTATCTGTTTCTACTCGCTTGTCTATCTATTCCGACACTCTGTATTTCTTTTTTCTTCCACTGTTCTTTATTATTAAATTAAAAGTATGAAGTTGTACAAGAATGGAAATATGTATGTATGTATTAGGTACTCAAGTACCACACTATTGTACTTCTAACAAAAATTTTTTAAAAATTTAAAAAAAACACCGCGCGTCAATACGCCATCACGCCGCGTCACGCCGCAAATTTTTCGGTGACCCGATACATCAGTCAATGATGCCGGCAGTCGCCGAAAAAATTGCCAAGTGGGACAGGCACTTTGCAGCACTTGCAGTGCCAGAGACCAGGGTTCAATCCCGACTACGAGTGCTGTCTGTACAGAGTTCGTACATTCTCCCCGTGACCTGCGTGGGTTTTCTCCGAGATCTTCGGTTTCCTCCGACACTCCAAAGACGTGCAGGTTTGTAGGTTAATTGGCTTGGTGTAAGTGTAAATTGTCCCTAGTGTGTGTCGGGGTAATGTTAATGTGCGGGGATCGCTGGTCGGACTTGATGGGCGGTCTTGATGGGCGGAAGGACCTACTTCTGTGCTGTATCTCCAAACTAAATTAAACAATGGTATTCAGTCGCCATCTGGTTACATTTTAATTGCACTGGAGATATTCCTTGGCATGGTGGATCAGATAGCAAGGCTGTGCCCTGGGTTTGATGTTGATCTTACTGTTGACAGTGTACAATCAGCAACCTGTGACTGTGCGGGTTTGCTCCATGTTCTCTGCCACATGTCAGAAGTCCCCAAATTGTTCGGTTGAATTGGCAACTATCAATTACCCTTGTAGTCTAGGTGCGTAGCAACATTTGGGGGCAGATGGTGGGGAAGGGAGAAGTGTAGGAAGTATTTGTGACCTGGCTGAGAATTGTGCGCAGTTTTGGTCTCCTAATTTGAGGAAGGACATTCTTGCTATTGAGGGAGTGCAGCGCAGGTTCACCAAGATCATTCCCGGGATGGCGGGACTGATATATGATGAAAGAATGGATCGAATGGGCTTATATTCACTGGAAGTTAGCAGGATGAGAGGGGTTCTTGTAGAAACATATACAATTCTTAAGGGATTGGACAGGCTAGATGCAGGAAAAATGTTCCTGATGTTGGGGGAGTACCAGTAAGAATAAAGGGAAGGCCATTTAGGACTGAGATGAGGAAAAAACATTTTCAGCCAGAGAGTTGTGAATCTGTGGAAATCTCTGCCACAGAAGGCAGTGGAGGCCAATTCACCTGATGTTTTCAAAAGAGAGTTAGATTTAGTTCTTAGGGCTAATGGAATCAAGGGATATGGGGAGATATCAGGTACAGGGTACTGATTTTGGATGATCAGCCATGATCATGTTGAATGGTGTTGCTAGCTCGAAGGGCCGAATGGCCTACTCCTGCACCTGTTTTCTATGTTAAAGAAGGAACTGCAGATGCTGGAGAATCGAAGGTACACAAAAAGCTGGAGAAACTCAGCGGGTGCAGCAGCATCTAAGGAGCGAAGGAGATAGGCGACGTTTCGGGTCGAGACCCTTCTTCAGACTGGTTAGGGATCAGGGAAACGAGAGATATAGACGGTGATGTGGAGAGGTAAAGAACAATGAATGAAAGATATGCAAAAAAGTATCAATGATAAAGGAAACAGGCCATTGTAAGCTGTTTGTAGTGTGAAAATGAGAAGCTAGTGTGACTTGGGTGGGGGAGAGATAGAGAGAGAAGGAATGCCAGGGCCCAAGGGCTGAGGGAGAGGTGGGAAGAGGAGGAAACAGCCAGGGTTAACATAATTGAGAAAATTCAATGTTTAAGCCCAGAGGATGCAGACTCCCCAAGCGGAATATGAGGTGCTGTTCCTCCAATTTGCGGTGTTGCTCACTCTGGCCGTGGAGGAGGCCCAGGACCGAAAGGTCGGATACGGAATGGGAGGGGGAGTTGAAGTGCTGAGCCACCGGGAGGTCAGGTTGGTTATTGTGGACCGAGCGGAGGTGTTCGGCGAAACGATCGCCAAGCTTCCGCTTGGTCTCCCCGATATAGATCAGCTGGCATCTGGAGCAACGGATGCAGTAGATGAGGTTGGAGGAGGTGCAGGTGAACCTCTGTCGGACCTGGAAGGACTGCTTGGGTCCCTGAAAGGAGTGGATGGGGGAGGTGAAGGGACAAGTGTAGCATCTCTTGCGGTTGCAAGGGAAAGTGCCCGGGGAAGGGGTGGAGCGGGAGGGAAGAGAAGAATTGACAAGGGAGTTGCGGAGGGAGCGGTCTTTGCGGAAGGCAGACAGGGGGGGAGATAGGAAGATGTGGCGAGTGGAGGGGTCACGTTGGAGGTGGCGAAACTGGCGGAGGACTATCTGTTGTATGTGCCGGCTGGTGGGGTGAAAGGTGAGGACCAGGGGGACTCTGCCCTTGTTGTGTGTAGCATCTCTTGCGGTTGCAAGGGGAAGTGTTTCTATGTTTCTATTGTGATGAATGAGGGATGATATGAAGATACAAATCTAATAAACTCTCCTTTATCTGATATTCATGTCTGAAATTCTCATGCAACCGCCAAAAATTTGGTTTTATGAAAAGAAGCTCAAATTGAATTTTCAAGTGTCATAAGTATGAAAACAAATTATGGTTTATGGACGTGTAGGAAGAAACTGCAGATGCTGGTTTAAACCGAAGACGGACACAAAATGCTGGAGTAACTCAGCGGATCAGGCAGCATCTCTGGGGAGGAAAGGATGGGTGATGTTTCTCTTTTCGAGACTCTTCTTCAGATTACCAACGATGAGGTTGGAGGCGGTGGACGGCAGACAGCCAGAAATGATCAACTCAAAGCAGATGCAAAATGCTGGAGTAACTCAGCGGGTGAGGCAGCATCTCTGGAGAGAAGGAATGGGCGACGTTTCGGGTTGAGACCCTTCTTCAGACTTACATCAGGGGACAATAGACAATGGACAATAGGGGCAGGAGTAGGCCATTCGGCCCTTCGAGCCAGCACCACCATTCAATGTGATCATGGTTGATCATCCCCAATCAGTACCCCGTTCCTGCCTTCTCCCCATATCCCCTGACTCCGCTAGCTTTAAGAGCCCTATCTAGCTCTCTTGAAAGTATCCTGAGAACTGGCCTTCAATGCCCTCTGAGCTAGAGAATTCCACAGATTCACAACTCTCTGTGAGAAAAAGTGTTTCCTCATCTCCGTTCTAAATGGCTTACCCCTTATTCCTAAACTGTGGCCCCAGGTTCTGGACTCCCCCAACATTGGGAACATGTTTCCTGCCTCTAGCGTGTCCAAACCCTTAACAATCTTATATGTTTCAATAAGATCCCCTCTCATCCTTCTAAATTCCAGAGTGTACAAGCCCAGCTGCTCCATTCTCTCAGCATATGACAGTCCCGCCATCCCGGGAATTAACCTGGTGAACCTACGCTGCACTCCCTCAATAGCAAGAAGAGGGAGGGGGCAGGATAAAGATAGAATGTTGGTGAAGACGAGTGGGAGAACTGGGAAGGGGAAGTGCTGAGCCACTGGGAGATCAGGTAGGTTAAGGCGGACTGAGCGGAGGTGTTCAGCGAAACGATCGCCGAGCCTGCACTTGGTCTCACCGATGTAGAGAAGTTGACACCTGGAACAGCGGATACAGTAGATGAGGTTGGAGGAGGTGCAGGTGAACCTCTGCCTCACCTGGAAAGACTGTTTGGGTCCTTGGATGGAGTCGAGGGCGGAGGTAAAGGGACAGGTGTTGCTTCTCATGCGGTTGCAGGGGAAAGTACCTGGGGAAGGGGTGGCTTGGGTGGGAAGGGACGAGTTGACCAGGGAGTTTCGGAGGAAACGGCCCCTGCGGAAAGCAGAAAGGGGAGGAGATGGGAAGATGTGGCCAGTGGTGGGATCCCGTTGGAGGTGATTAAAGTGTCGAAGGATTATATGTTGTCTGCGATGGCTGATGGGGTGGAAGGTGAGGACAAGGGGGACTCTGTCCTTGTTACGAATAGGGGGATGGGAAGTAAGAGCGGAGCTGCGGGATATCGAGGAGACCCTAGTGAGAGCCTCATCTATAATGGAAGAGGGGAACCCCCATTCCCTAAAGAATGAGGACATCTCCAATGACCTGGTGTGGAACACCTCATCATGGGCGCAGATGCGGCGTAGACGGAGAAATTAGGAGTAGGGGATGGAGTCCTTACAGGAAGTAGGGTGGGAAGAAGTGTAGTCCAGATAACCATGGGAGTCAGTGGGTTTATAATAGATGTCGGTCAGTAGTGTGTTTCCAGTGACGGTGAGTTCTACAAACGTTAGAAAGATGTCGGAGTTGGTCCAAGTCAATTTGAGTGCCGGATGGAAATTATTGGTGAAGTTGATGAAGTCAGTGAGTTCTGCATGGGTTCAGGAGGCAGCACCAATGCAGTCATCAATGTAGCGGAGGTAGAGTTCGGGAATAGGGCCGGTGTACGCCTGGAACTGGGATTGTTCGACGTACCCTACAAAGAGGCAGGCACAGCTGGGGCCCATGCGAGTGCCCATAGCCACGCCTTGGACTTGGAGGAAGTGGGAGTCAAAGGAGAAGTTGTTGAGGGTAAGGACCAGCTCCGCTAGGTGGAGGAGAGTATTGGTAGACGGAAATTGGCTGGTTCTGCGGTCGAGGAAGAAACAAAGGTCTTTAAGACCCTCCTGGTGGGGGATGGAGGTGTAGAGTGACTGGACATCCATGCTGAAGATGAGGGAATGGGGGCCTGGAAACGGAACTCATTGAGGAGACGAAGAGCGTGTGAGGTGTCTTGGACATACTGTAGGCTGGGAGGGATTGGACCGGGGGGTAGGATGGAGTTGAGGTAGGTGGAAATTTATTTGGTGGGACATGAACAAGCAGAAACAATGGGTCTGCCAGGACAGTTCTGTTTGTGGATTTTGGGGAAAAGGTAAAACCAGGCTGTGTGGGGCTGGGGAACGATGAGGTTGGAGGCTGAGGAAGGCAGACAGCCGGAAGTGATGAAATCAGAAATGGCCTGAGATTAAGGCCTGGTGCTCGTCTGTGGGGTCATGGTCCAAGGATCAGTAGGAGGAGGTGTCTGAGAGGTGTCGCCTGGCCTCAGCCCGGTAGAGGTCAGCTCGCCAGACTACCACGGCACCTCCCTTGTCTGCGGGTTTGATTATAATGTTGGGGTTGCTGCAGAATGAGAGGAGAGCTGTACGTTCAGAGGGGGCGAGGTTGGAGTTGGTGACGGGAGTGGGAATGTTGAGGCAGTCGATGTCACGCCAGCAGTTAGAAATGAAGAGGTCTAGAGAGGGCAGAGGGCCGATCTGGGGAGTCCAAGAGGAGGGGGACCGGTGGAGACGGGAGGAGGGTCATCACTGGGTGGTGAGGATTCCTTCCCTTAGAAAAACGCATGGAGGCGACGGAAGGAAAGCTCGAGGTCGTGGTGGACCCGGAACTAGAGGTGGGGGAGCGGAGGGGAACGAAGGTGAGGAAGGTCTCTGCTGAGGACAGACCGTTCCGTATCGGGAAGGGGGAGGTCGGGGGGGGGGGATGGTGAAGACACGACAAGGGTGGGGGTTGGGGTCAGAGGAGGGCCGGGGGGTGGACAAAGGCCGAGGCAAGGGCTGGTGGGGGGATGGTGGGTGGTCAGAGAGGAGGGGGGCATGAGGGCTATTGTATGGGTGGGGGGAAGTCTGGGTAACCTGGTTAAAAGGGGGGGAAGGGGAAGACCCATCACTACTGATGTCCCCTGTGGGAGGGGGGAGCATTTGGACCCAGCGGAGTCGGGCCCCAGGGTGGAGGAACACCAGGAGATGTATAATTGTATGAAAGTAAGTAAGTAAGTTTATTGGCCAAGTATTCACATACAAGGAATTTGCCTTGGTGCTCCACCCACAAGTAACAACATGACATACAGTGACAGTTACGAATTGACTCAGGAAACACTAAACATTAATAATAATAAAACATTAATGATAAAACACCATTGATCAAGCATGTGAATCAACAAAATACCAGATCAAAGGGAGGCCACAGATTTTTGGCTGTTGAGTAGAGCAACTACTCGTGGATAAAAACTGTTTTTATGTCTGGCTGTGGCAGCTTTGACAATCCGGAGTCGCCTTCCAGAGGGAAGTGATTCAAAGAGTTTGTGGCCAGGGTGAGAGGGGTCAGAGATGATCTTGCCCGCTCGCTTCCTGGCCCTTGCAGTGTACAGTTCAACCAATAACCTTCTCAGCTGATCGGACGATTCGCTGCAGCCTCCGGGTGTCGTGCTTGGTGGCTGAGCCAAACCAGACCATGAAGGAGAAGGTGAGGACAGACTCTACGATGGCCGTGTAGAATTGGACCATCATTGCCTGTGGCAGTTTGTGCTTCCTCAGCTGCCGTAGGAAGTACATCCTCTGTTGTGCCTTTTTGACTGTGGAGTCGATGGTAGCCCCCCACTTAAGGTCCTTGGAGATGATGGTTCCCAGGAACTTAAAAGACTCCACAGATGTGACTGTGGTGTTGTTGATGGTGAGTGGGGTGAGGGGAGGGGGAGCTCTCCTAATGTCTACAATCAATCCCACTGTCTTAAGGGCATTGAGCTCTAGGTTGTTGCGATGGCACCAGGACGCCAGCTGTGACACTTCCCGTCTGTAGGCAGGTTCCTCCCCATCAGCTCCCTAATCAAATCTGGTTCATTACACATCAAATCCAGAATTGCCTTTTCCCTGGTAGGTTAAATTACAAGCTGCTCTAAGGGACTATCTCGAAGGCACTCTACAAACACCATCTCATGGGGACCAGTACCAACCTGATTTTTCCATTCTACCTGCATATTGAAATCTCCCATGACCACTGTAGCATTGCCCGCAAACGCTCAGCATAGGAGCACTGCAATCAGTCCAATCAGGGTTGTGTCATCCGCAAACTTGAGAAGCTTGACAGGTGTCTGTGGAGGTGCAGTCGTTGGTGTAGAGAGAGTAGAGGAGAGGGGAGAGTATGCAGCCTTGCAGTGCTCCTATGCTGAGCGTTTGCGGGCAATGCTACAGTGGTCATGGTGTTTGTAGAGTGCCTTCGAGATAGTCCCTTAGAGCAGCTTGTAATTTAACCTACCAGGGAAAAGGCAATTCTGGATTTGATGTGTAATGAACCAGATTTGATTAGGGAGCTTAAGGTAAAGGATGCACTAGGAGGTAGTGACCATAATATGATAAGATTCAACCAGCAATTTGAAAGGGATAAGATGAAATCAGATGTGTCAATATTACTATTTGGCAAGCTGGTGGGAACGGCCCTGTACAGGGGATCATCCGACCTCCGCGCGGCCCCCGCTTCTAGTTTTATCGCGCTCATCGCATGGAGTCGGTTGCTGGTAGGACAGGCCCTTACCTCATCAATTTACTTCAAGGTTTGTGTGGAGAATACATGATGTACAGTAATTTTTTTGAGTGCTTGTTACTCATGCAGCATGTTCATACCACCAGCACCCCTGATTTCCCATATATATCATATGGCTGAGAGTATACTCCATATGAAAAACTGTTACAGAATATTAATAACAATACCCCAATGAGTATCTTAGTCTAAATCAAGGTCAGGCTGTTATGTTTACCTGTGCAGCACAACTCATCACTCAGGTCCGCGCAGTCGTCGATGCCATTGCAAACATTCTCAAGCGGAATGCACTTGCCGTTTACACATTTAAATTGATTCTCGGTGCAGACCTTATCTGGTAATGAAACAACAGAAAGCATTTTAGCACAAGGCAAAATATTCGGCCAAACTGGGCGGCAACCGGTGGCGCAGCGGTAGAGTTGCTGCCTCACAGCGCTTCCAGCGTCAGAGACCCGGGTTCGATCCCAATCCGCGGGTGCTGTCCCTGCGCGGAGTTTGTACGTTTGACCTGCGTGGGGTTGTCTCCGAGATCGTCGGTTTCCTCCCACACTCCAAAGACGTGCAGGTTTGGCGGATCATTGGCTTGGTCCCTGTGGTGTGGTGGACAGTGTAAGGGCCGGTCCCCACTCTCACGACCTCTGCCGAGTTTACCCTTGACTCGTACTCGCAGCATGGTCGTCACGAGGTCGTAGGAGGTTGTAGGAGGTCGTAGGTAGGTCCTAGCAGGTCGTGATGTGCACCGTTTGGTCGTTTGGAGCGCAGAAGGTTAAGGGGGGACTTGATTGAGGTCTTTAAAATGATGAAAGGGATAGACAGAGTTGACGTGGATAAGCTTTTCCCATTGAGGGTAGGAAAGATTCAAACAAGAGGGCATGACATGAGAATTAAGGGACAGAAGTTTAGGGGTAACATGAGGGGGAACTTCTTTACTCAGAGAGCGGTGGCTGTGTGGAATGATCTTCCTGCAGAAGTGATGGAGGCAGGTTCGATTTTAACATTTAAAAGTAAAGTGGATAGGTATATGGACGGTTACACAAAAAGCTGGAGAAACTCAGCGGGTGCAGCAGCATCTAAGGAGCGAACGAGATAGGCGACGTTTCGGGTCGAGACCCTTCTTCAGGTATATGGACGGGAAGGGAATGGAGGGGTATGGTCTGAGTGCAGGTAGATTGGACTAGGGGAAAATAAATGGTCGGCAGAAGGCCTGTTTCCGTGCTGTAATTGTTATATGGTTATATGGTGATGCTAGTCCCAGGTACTCATGGCTTCAAGTAGGTCGGGGCGTTTTTTTCTAGCCCGATGAAAAATGTTCACGAGTAAAAAAGGTCGTGAATTAGGTCGTGAAAGTGGGACAGGCCCTTTAATGTGCGGGTATCGCTGGTCGGGGTGGACTTGGTGGGCCGAAGGGCCTGTGTCCACACTGTATCTCTAAACCAAGACTGCATAATCCAACATCCCGGTTGTCGGACTGGGAACAGAGATAGACTGTCACTTTGCAGCAGACAGAAATGACCCTTCTAACCTAATGGGGACATTGTAACCTGGTGCAAATCACTGTTGTCCATTAATGACATGCATCTAATGTGTTCCATTGAGCTCTTCTGCACATCACAAGCCCACCACACAAATAATCAGTTTTTCCTCTTTTCCTCGCCATCCCCAGAAGGAGAATAAAGGAGAAACCATCCCCACTCAAGTGTTCTCCTAATGGTTCCCTTAGCAATTCAAGCATAGGTGGTGTTTCGCTTAGTGGTGTTTAGATATACAGCATGCATATCATATTGAATGGCGGTGCTGGCTCGAAGGGCTGAATGGCCTACTCCTGCACCTATTGTCTATTGTCTATTGAAACAGGCCCTTCGCCAACCAGCGAACCCCGCACATTAACACTGGGGACAATTTTACATTTACACCAAGCCAATTAACCTACAAACCTGTACGTCTTTGGAGCGTGGGAGGAAACCGAAGATCTCGGAGAAAACCCACGCAGGTCACGGGGAGAACGTACAAACTCCGCACAGACAGCACCCGTAGTCAGGATCGAACCCGGGTCTCCGGCGCTGCAAGGTAGTAGCTCTACCGCTGCGCCGAGGTGCACAGGTCTTTTAGCAATGGCATTTAATGATAAAAATCAGACACCTGGAGGATAATGATAGCATTTCACTGCAGCTAAGCCTTTCCTGCAACCGTTTGTTGCCATTCCAACGTTCTTGAGTTGGAAACATTCTGATAAGCTGGTCTCAAATCCCCTGCAGCGTGAATCATTCGTCCACTTGACCATCGAGCTCCATTGTTGTGAAAAGCTTACATTTTTTAAGAGGCGCTCTGCTCCCCTGCAAAAAGGGAGAAGAGTTAGGGAGCATGCAAACAGGCTTTCAGCCCAGCAGGTTGGCACGGACCATCACGCATCTATTTACACTATGTGTAGGAAGGATCTACAGATGCTGGTTGAAAACCGAAGATAGACACAACAAGCTGGAGTAACTCAGCGGGACAGGCAGCATCTCTGGAGGGAGTGGGTGACGTTTTGGGTCGAGATCCTTCTCCTGATTAAAACGTCACCCATTCCTTCTCTCTAGACGCTGCTGCCTGTCCCGCTGAGTAACTCCAGCTTGTTGCGTCTACCTTCGGTTTACACTATCCTCTTTCAATTTCCCAGATTCAACACAAATCCACCGGATTCTGCCATTCGCTTTACATGTTGGAGGCAATTTACAATGGCCAATTAATCTACCCGATCTATTCCCCTCATGATCTCATACACCTACCCGTGGAATTCTTTGCCACAGAAAGCAGGCCAAGTCAGTGGACATTTTTAAGGCAGAGATGGATAGATTTGTGATTAGTACGGGTGTCGGAGGTTATGGGGAGAAGGCAGGAGAATCGGTTTATTAGGGAGACATAGATCAGCCATGATTGAATGGTGGAGTAGATTTGATGGGCCGAATGGCCTAATTCGACTCCTATCACTTATGACCTTATGACCTCATCCTACATGGTGGTGCTGCCTTCATAGTCATAGGATCATAGAATGAACAGTGTGGAAACAGGCCCTTTGGTTCAACTTGTCCACACCGGCTAACATGCCCCAGCTCTACACTAGTCCCACCTGCCCGCGTTTGGTCCATATCCCTCCAAACCTGTCCTATCCATGTACCTGTCTAACTGGTTCTCAAACATTGGGATAGTCCCAGCCTCAACTGCCTCCTCTGGCAGCTCGTTCCATACACCCACCACCCTTTGTGTGAAAATGTTACCCCTCGAATTCCTATTAAATCTTTTCCCCTTCACCTCGATTCCCCTACACTGGGCAAGAGACTCGGTGCATCTACCCAATCTATTCCTCTCATGATTTTATACCTGGTCTCTTAGGATTTTATTTCTGGTCTCCAAATCTGAGGAAGGACATTATTGCCATAGAGGGAGTGCAGAGAAGGTTCACCAGACTGATTCCTGGGATGTCAGGACTGTCTTATGAACAAAGACGGCATAGACTCGGTTTATACTCTCTAGAATTTAGGAGATTGAGAGGGGATCTTATACAAAATTCTTAAGGGGTTGGACAGGCTAGATGCAGGAAAATTGTTCCCAATGTTGGGGAGGTCCAGGACAAGGGGTCACAGCTTAAGGATAAGGGGGAAATCCTTTAGAACTGAGATGAGAAGGACTTTTTTCACACAGAGAGTGGTGGGTCTCTGGAACTCTCTGCCACAGAGGGTAGTTGAGGCCAGTTCATTGGCTATATTTAAGAGGGAGTTAGTTGTGGCCCTTGTGGCTAAGGGGATCAGAGGGTATGGAGAGAAGGCAGGTACGGGATACTGAGTTGGATGATCAGCCATGATCATATTGAATGGCGGTGCAGGCTCGAAGGGCTGAATGGCCTAATCCTGCACCTAATTTCTATGTTTCTATGATTTTATAAACCTCTATAAGATCAACCTTCATCCTTCTGCACTCCAAGGAATAGAGACCCAGCCTGCTCGACCTCTGCCTGCAGCTCAGGTCCTCTAAGCTAAGGCCCTGAAATATCATTAAAATGACACTCAGAGGAACAGATTTCAATTATTTAAAACCCAGAAAACTATGTGTAATTTCTTACAGTTTATAATTGAGTTGCCTACAGACTACATTTGCCTCGTGCATTGTCCACTTCTTCTTCTGGCAAATAGGCGCTTTTTCCGCGCTTCGATTCCAACTGAACAAAACAACTCCTTGTGTCGAATTATCAGGCTCCAAATGAACATTAGTTTGTCCTAGAATTGTAATAAAGAAGATATGTTTACACATATGATTATTTGTGTGACTGTTTATTCCTGTAGATGGTGGAAGCAGCCAAACTCTGGGTCCTTGCATACATTCTGATTTATACCCAAGAAAAATTGGCTGGTGTACCTCTGGATTCAGCTGCTAAAAACAAGGGAACTGAAGGAATCGGTCAATACCTCTGCAGTGGGTGCACCTGTGGAGAGGCTGAATGGGAAGAGCCGGTACTTAGAGGGTATTAGCTACAGGGACAGGGACAGACTTGGATTGTTTGGTCCAGATCCAGAGCCAGCAATATTACGGGGGACCCCAAACCATCCCAGCAACGAACTGTTGCTGCTGCTACGGTCAGGCAAACGCCTCCGCTGTCACGCTGTGAAAACAGAGAGGATGAGAACGAGTTTCTTCCCACAGGCCATCAGGATTGTAAACTCTTATCTCACCAGGGACTAATTTACTGTTGTGTTGTGTCTTTTTAAAATTGTTGGTTTTTTTCTAACATGTAAATACTGGTTCTGTTCTATTCTGTCCTGTAGTTTTTGCACAATCCGCAGGCATTGCCACTTTCATTTCACTGCACATCTTGTTTGTGTAAAGTTGACTTGACTGGACTTGTCTGGAGTTGTGGATACACCCGATGGAGGTATATACAATTCTGAGAGTCATACTGTAGATGTGGTGGACAGGCAGAACCTTTCACCTAGGATGGAAACTCACCGGGATCGCCTGTGGTGGAGCTCTGTCCAGCGCGGCCTGTTGGCTTCGGAAGCCGCGGTCTCCGGTCACAAAGCGGGCATTCCAGGTGTCCCAAGCCGCTGAGAGGGTTCTCCCGACGCCGGAGCACCATCACCCAGCGAGAAGGGCCTGAATCATCCGGCTGCCATAGCGGCGACTGTGGAGGCCTCAATAGGCCCGACTATGGGTGGGCATGGGGATGGGGACTGGACTTTGTGCCTTCCCTCACAGTGGGAACCATTGTGGGGGGATGTTTTAATGTTTTAATGTTACATTTCTACTTTAATGTTATTTTGTATTATTATTAGTGTGTTGCAAGGATATCTGAATTTCCCCTGAAAAGGGGATTAATAAACTAATAAAGTATTTATCATTATTATTATTATTATTATTATTATTATTATTAAATACTAAAGGGCATAGATTTAAAATGATCGGGCCAAAGTATGTACAGGGAACGTTTCATTTCGCAGAGGGTGGTGAGTGCCTGGAACACACTGCCAATGGGTGGTGGCTGAGGAAGATACAATAGCGGCGTTTACGAGACAGATAGGATAGGGATATGGAAACCCAGGGAGTGGAGCAATATGGATTGTGTTCAGGCAGATGAGAGACTTTCTGTCCAACAGAGACATACTTGTGCCGAACTTGTGTTCTCGTGCTCGATTGTTCTGTGTTCAAGGTGTGGTGGTCATGCTCTGTGTAACACTGCAGTGGTTCAAGACCCAAGTGACGGTGAAGGGTGAGAGGGCAAGTGAGAGTAGAGGGCCTGTCCTATCAGCATCCGACTCCATGCGATGAGCGCGATCAAACTAGAAGCGGGGGCCGCGCGGAGTTCGGGTGATCCCCTGTACAGGGCCGTTCCCACCAGCATGCGCCTGCATGCGGCAAGCGCGACCAAACCGGCAGCGAGGGCCGCGTGGAGGTCGGGTGAGTGGCGCAACACAGAGCAAAGTGAGGCGAACTTGGAGCGAAGTCTTAAGGTAAGTTCGATAGGACAGAGAGGGGCACAGAGGCACACACACAGAGGGCCACGGAGCCACACACATAGAGGGTCACGGAGGCACCTACAGATAGGTTCACGGAGGCACGATGTCGAGGCGGTGTGTCATGCGTCGAGGTGACTGCGAGCCGACAACCCGTTGCCACGCGGAATTTCTGAACACGGTCAGTTTTTCGGAGCCCCGCGCGATGTCGGGACGAACTCCGCACAATTCCGCACGGCTCCGGCGATCGAAGTGGGACCGGTCCCGCGACGCCGGACGGCTCAAGCGACCGTGTTAGGTCGCGCTCATCGCTTAGAGTTGCATGCTGTTAGGACAGGCCCTTAATCGTCTTTATCACTGAGGTGCATTGCCATCAAGTTTGGCAGCATTTTTCTACTCAATGGCTGACGAGCAGCATGCAAATTTTTCATTGCAATTATATATTTTAATTCTCACCTGATGAGCATTCTCCAAAGTGGGAGAACTTTTCCTGATGCCTCTGACATTCAAAACTTTTCAGTTGGCAGTAAGACCTAAATCTTCTATCGTTGGTTGAGCAGACTGCTGATCCAACCTTCGGACATTGATAGGGCACCTTGCACACACATCTCCCATTAAGGCATTTTTCCCAAGGTTGGCAGAAGAGTTTCTGACATGATTTGTAGGTATAATTTTCATGTAAGCAATCCTCAGACAGTCTTCGTAGGCGAGGGACTGAAGTCTTTGAAGTCTGCATAATATCAAGATAGAAAATTAGTGTAACTATTTTTCAATGTTCAGTTTTCCCAACTTTTTCTATTAAAATCTTTGCCCTCTCACCTGAAACCTGTGTGTTTTGGTTCGTGCTTTCCCTACTCTTGGTATTCTGCACTTACCCGATCTATTCCTCTCATGATCTTATACTAGGTATGTTACAAAACTTACCTTTAGCGGTGCTGCAGTTCTGTCACTGGCCGTGTGCGCGACTTTGGCGCCTTTAGGGGGTGGGGTGGGGGGGGGGTGGGGTTAAAATGCGGTTTTCCCCCTTGCCATCCGGAGCTCTCTGTTGTCGGAGTGCGATCTATTTCTGGAGATGCGTTCCGACTGCCGGTAAGTTCGTTTTTTTTAAATAAATAGCCCGACTACTTAAACACTGCAGTAAAATAAAAATTAGCTCCTAATGCCGTGAACGCCGACAACAGGGACCGATTTTACGTAGGGGACAGGTAAGTGACAGCTGTTTATTTTTTCATATAAACTTGCTTTTTTAGGGGACTTTAATCAATATTTCATGTTGCGAAACGGTGATTTAGCCCCCATACGAACTGGCAGAAAATATCCTGCCGATATTGGGTTTAAATTCACCGCAACTGCAACGTTCCAATACATCGCGTTCCAGAAAATCCCACTCGCAAGCTGTTTAAAATGCCCATTAATTTACGGGCATTAAACACTGAATTCCTTCAATTTGGCCAATAAATTAATGACAATTAGATTTAAAAATCATGTTTTATTGTGAATTATTGTGTGACTGTTAATTGGACACTTAGGCTTTAAATTTATTTTATTTTTTTCTTAAGAAATGGATAGATGTTTAGATCTAGCAATTGAATTTTGTAATTGGCTACAATTGGGTAACTAACTAATTATATGCTTTAATTTCAGGTCATCCAAGTAAGATTGTTTCATATTTGTTTCAGAATACTTCAATCTATAATAACTGAAAATGTCATTGAGTTCTCTTAATTTTTAAGGAAGTTATGGGCTTTTGACTGTCCTCGATCACAACTTTTGCCTAAAGTCAATAGAAAAGCAATAGGAAGCAAGTTGCTAATTTCCGAGTATAAAAATGGCCCTAACTTTTTTAATACTGAAGATATGAAAGTGAATTAGGTGTCAAATTAAACTTATTTTTATGCTTTATCTGATGGGATAAATTGCAGACTTGATTTTTAAAATCTCAAAATTTTGTAACATTGCTACTTATAAACCTCTATAAGATCACCCCTTAAGGGGCTGTCCCACTGCGGCGACCTAATTGGCAAGTTTAGAAGAGTTTTTTTTTTTTTACTTTGTTTTATTAGAAGTAATCTATTTACAATAATGTAAACAGCTTTACAAACCTCAACTTAATTACACATTTTTTAAATAACCCATTGACAGTTTAGAAGAGTTTAGGAGAGTTTGAAAAAGTGTCATGTTGAAGACCTCCTTCAACTATGTTGAAGAGTAGCTTTGACTAGCTTCGACTAGCTTCGGGAAAATTGGACACCGAATAGTGGAGAGTGAAGACGATCTCCTTCGATCTCCCTTCAACTATGATGAAGACTATCTACGACTACCTTCGACTACCCTCGGTTACCTTCGACTAACATGCCGACCTACTTCGACCAAAGTAAAAAAAAAATCAAATTTTTCCATGGCGATCTTTTTTTTACTCGTGGGCATTTTTCAGCATGTTGAAAAATACGCCGCGACCTAGCTGAGGCCTCGAGTACATGGGGAATACTTTCGAGCATGAAGGAGAGTTACAAAGACCTCCTAGGACCTCGTGCCGACCATGCTGCGGGTATGAGTCGAGGGGAAACTCTTCTAAACTCGCAGATTAGGTCGCCGCTGTGGGACAGCCCCTTTATCCTCCTGCGCTCCAGGGAATAAAAACAGATTCCAAGGTTGTATGACATGGCTCAGAGTTTGAAATGGAATAGAAATCCTATATCAGTTCACACATGTAGGCGGTTCTCCTTCAATAAATCTGTGACTTTCGAAAAAATCTATTTACCCACAAATAAACAAGGTGCCGGAGAAACGCAGCAGGTTGGGCAGCAGTGAAATGGACAGATAATGCCTTGGGCTGGAACCTGCTTCAAGACTGGAGTAGAGGGCAATAGTTCGTAGTAAGAAGTGTGAGGATAGGGTGGGACATGTGCAGGGAAGTGATAGTGAATTTATGTAAGGAGGCATTCATTGACAAACAAGTCAGGTGGGACAGAGAAAGGTGGATATTCAATTCTCCATCCATCTGAAGAAGGGTTTCGGCCCGAAACGTTGCCTTCTATTTCCTTCGCTCCATAGATGCTGCTGCACCCGCTGAGTTTCTCCAGCACATTTATCTACCTTCGATATTCAATTCTTCAGTTTAGTTTAATTTCGAGATACAGCACGGAAACAGGTCCACCGGGTCCACGCTGACCAGCGATCCCCACACATTAACACTATCCTACACCCACTAGGGACAATTTTTACACTTACCGAGCCAATTAACCTACAAACCTCTACGTCTTTGGAGCGTGGGAGGAAACTGAAGATCTTGGAGAAAACCCACGCAGGTCACGGGGAGAACGTACAAACTCCGTAGTCGGGATGGAACACGGGTCTCCGGCTCTGCATTCGCTGTAAGGCAGCAACTCTACCGCTGCGCCACCGTGATCGCCCACTCCCATCGCAAACTTTCTGTCCTTGCCTCCTCCATTTCTGTCCTTTCCTCCTCCACGACTGAGGCCATTAGCAACCTATTGCAACGGGTGCAATTTTGGAAGTCTAACCAGGGCAGGACCCCCCACACATTGAATGGCAGGGCTTTATGGAGTGCTGTAGAGCAGAGGGATCTTGGAGTGCAGGTACATAGTTTCATGAAAGTGGAGTCACAGGTAGATAGGGTGGTCAAGAGGATTTTCCACACGCTGGCCTTCATCAGCCAGAGTAATGAGTATGTAGGTTCACGAGGTTGATCCCTGGGATGACGGGACTGTCGTATGAGAAAAGATTGAAAAGACTTGGCTTGTATTCACTGGAGTTTAGAAGGATGAGGGGATATCTTATAGAAACATATAAAATTATAAAAGGACTGGACAGGCTGGATGCAGGAAAAATGTTCCCAATGTTGGGCGAGTCCAGAACCAGGGGCCACAGACTTAGAATAAAGGGGAGGCCATTTAGGACTGAGGTGAGAAAAAACGTTTTCACCCAGAGAGTTGTGAATTTGTGGAATTCCCTGCCACTGAGGGCAGTGGAGGCCAAATCACTGGATGGATTTAAGAGAGAGTTAGATAGAGCTCTAGGGGCTAGTGGGGTCGAGGGATATGGGGAGAAGGCAGGCACGGGTTATTGATTGGGGACGATCTGCCATGATCACAATGAATGGCGGTGCTGGCTCGAAGGGCTGAATAGCCTCCTCCTGCACCTTTTTTCTATGTTTCTATGACATTGGTGAGGCCATGTGTGGAGTATTGTGTTTGGCTTTGGTCCCCTACTATATGTAACCTGTTGTTAAACTGGATAGCGTACATAGAAGATTTACGAGGATGTTTCCAGGACTTTGGGGCCTGAGCTATAGGGAAAGGTTGAGCAGGCTAGGATTTTATTCTTTGGACTGCTGGGGCATAAGAGTTTTTTTTTTTAGCAAGGGTCCCAACCCGAAACATCACCCATTCCTTCTCTCCAGAGATGCTGCCTATGTCGCTGAGTTGCCCCAGTTTTTTGTGTCATGAGAGGAATAGATGGGTGAACGCAGAATACCCAGAGTAATGGAATTCGGAACTAGAGGGTATAGGTTTCAGGTGAGAGGGGAAAGATTTAATAGGACTTTTTTGCAATAATGGTGGTGGGCATAGGGAATGAGCTGCCAAAGGAGGTAGCTGAGGCAGGTACTATCACAAAGTTAAAAAAACATTTGGACAGACACATGAGTAGGACAAGTTTAGGGGGATATGGGCCCATTGCAGGCAGGCTGGACTAGTGTAGATGGGGCATGTTGGTCATCAAGGTCAAGTTGGGCCATATGACTCCATTACTCCATCTAGATCTCCAAGGCCAAGATCGAGAGATCTGTCTCGCGAGTGGACTCTTGGAAAGCATCCTGGCAGTGTTCTCAAAGGCTGAGTGAACCAGTGGGCTGTAATTTTCATGGACATTTTCAACCTCTCACAGTTGGTCCAAGGTCCTCAGCAGACAAAGGACATGCAAGAAGATGAAGGTGACATGCTTCAATGACTACGGACCAGTGATACTCATGTCCATTGCAATGAAGTGCTTTGAGAGGTTGGTTATGATGCATATCATGTCCAACCTCTGTAATGACCTTCAATTAATCTACCACTGACAGGTTGACAGTGGATGTGATCTCTCTAGCTCTCCAGTCTGCACTGGACCATGTGAAACTTGCACGTCGGGCTTTTTGTTCATCGACCTCAGCTTAGTGTTCCACGCCATTGTCCCTTCCAAACTGACTCAAACTCAGGGAACTGGATCTTCGCTCATCTCTGTGCAACTGGAACCTCAACTTCCTCATCAGCAAACCTCAATCAATACTGATTGGCAACAACACCTCATCCCAGCAAGCCAGGTTAAACTCAAGGCAGACACAAAATACTAGAGTAACTCAGCAGGTGAGGCAGCATCTCTGGAGAGAAGGAATGGGCGACGTTTCGGGTCGCGACCCTTCTTCAGACTCGAGGCATACACTCAGTCCCCTGCTTCTCCCTCTCCCTCTATACCCAGGCACAGCTTCACCACCTTCTTCAAATTCACCAACAACACCAGTGTCATTGGACGCATCATTGAATAAGAGCTCAAAGGGAGTTCAACAACTTGGTTAAAATGTGCAAGAACAACATTCTTGCCCTCGACGATAGCAACACCAGGAACTGATTGTTGCCTTCAGGAAGGGAATGTTGGTGACCCATTAACCTGTCATCATTGGTGCAAAGGCAATGCAAAAGTCAACAAATTTAAGTTTCTAAGCGTACATATCTCTGAAAATCTGTCTTGGGCTCAGCACATCGATGTAATCACAAAGAAAGCTCTTTGCCCATTCTATTTCCTCAGACGTTTGAGATGATTTGGCATTTTTGAATTTTCACAAGTGCATGGTGGAGATTGCAGACTGGTTGAACCAGTGTTGGTTTGGAACTTCGAATGCTCAAGAAGCAAGAGGCTGCAGGAAGTTTGGTTCGGTTTGGTGAGACAGCATAGAAACAGGCCCTTTGGCCCAATAGGTCCATGTGACAATCGATTCATATGAATTCTACCCCACTTCCTTATTTCCCATTTCTTGCACATTAGGGGGAATTTACAGAAGCCAACTCGCCTACAAACCCCATGTCTTTGGAATGTGGGAGGCTATTGGAAAACCTGGAGGAAACCCACACGGTCATAGGGAGAATGTGCAAACTCCACACAGTCAGCACCCGAGGTCAGGCTTGAACCCTGTTGTCTGGCGCTGTGAGGCAGCAGCTTGACCAGCTGGGCCACTGTGCCACCAAATTGGTGGGCAAATACTTATCCTTCGTGATATTGACCTTCCGAACATCGAAAGGATCTACTGGAAGTTCAGCCTCAAGATGGCAGCTAATATCACCATTAAAAGACCTCATTAAAATTAAACCATTTAGCTCATAATGTCTCTCCATTCAATACATCATTTCAGTAAAAGAGTCATAGAGTGATACAGTGTGGAAACAGGCCCTTCGGCCCAACTTGCCCACACCGACCAACATGTCGCAGCTACACTAGTCCCACCTGCCCGCGTTTGTTCCCTATCTGTCCAAAGGGATTTGGTCCCAATCCCTCCAAAGTTTTCACTGACTTAAATCTCATTTGATATTTCATGGTATAATCACTGATGCTGGCTTCCCCTGTCTGCCTGATTGATTGATTGGTTGAAATTGATTGAAAGATACAGCATGGAAACGGGCCCTTCCATCCACCGAGTCCATGGGAACCATCAATCACCCATGCACACTATGTTCACACATTCACATCCACTCCCAATACATTAAGGGCAATTTACTGAGGCCGATTAAGTTACACACCCAAGTGTTTTTGGGATGTGGGATGAAACTGGAGCACCCAGAGGAAATCCAAGGGATTTTGTGAAAACAGCAGACAGCACCCGAGATCAGGGTCAAACCCGTGTCTTTGGCGCTGTGAGGCAATAGCTCTACCAGCCGCACCACTGTACTGCAGACTAGTACTTTTTCCTATTACTATCCTCCACATTATTTCTATGTTTACAAGTTTTGTGTTCAATGCGTAACTTAAATATTAGCGGCACAGTGGCTTGGCAGTAGAGCTACCGCCTTACAGCGCCAGAAACCCGGATTCGATCTTGACTATGGGTGCAGTCTTTCCAGGTGCGGCAGAGGTTCACCTGCACCTCCTCCAACCTCATCTATTGCATCCGCTGCTCTAGGCATCAGCTGTCTACATCGGTGAGACCAAGCGTCGGCTTGGCGATCGCTTCGCCCAACACCTCCGCTCGGTTCGCAATAACCAACCTGATCTCCCGGTGGCTCAGCACTTCAACTCCCCATCCCATTCTTTCTGTCCTGGGCCTCCTCCATGGCCAAAGTGAGGACCAGTGTAAATTGGAGGAGCAGCACCTCATATTTTGCTTGGGTAGTCTACACCCCAGCGGTATGAACACTGACTTCTCTAATTTCAGGTAATCCCTGCTTTCTCCTCCTCAGCTCGCAATCAACCCACTGTCTCCACCTCTTCCTTTCTTCTTCTCACCCACTTCACCCCCCCCCCCATCAGTCTGAAGAAGGGTCTCGACCATAAACGTTGCCTATTTCCTTCGCTCCATAGATGCTGCCTCACCCGCTGAGTTTCTCCAGCATTTTTGTCTACCTTCCCTCAGTTTTAAAATCACCCATTGAGAATTTGTTTCCTGCTCCAAAATCATCACAAGTAATCACAAAATGAACACTATCCTTTAAATTGCATCAACTCTAATTTGATCATTGGTTTACTCTGAGTACATTTTCACATGGCTTTTGAAAATGCATATCAAGGCACTTGGTTAATACATCAAATAACAGTTTAATCAAATTGTGGCTACACATGTGCAGGGATCCCAGAAGATGGCAGCACCAGACAAAAAGTAGTGAAGAAGGCAAACAGGGCTTTGCTACAGTGCATTCAGAAAGTATTCAGACCCCTTCACTCTTTCCACATTTTGTTACATTGCAGCCTTATTCTAAAATGGATTCAATTCCTTTTTTTAATCATCAATCTACACACAATACCCCATAATAAAAAAGCAAAAACAGGTGTTTAGAAATTTTTGCAAAGTAATTAAAAATAAATAACTGAAATATAACATTTACATAAATATTCAGACCCTTTGCTATGACACTCAAAATTGAGCTTAGGTTCAATCTGTTTCCATTGATTATCCTTGAGATGTTTCTACAACTTGATTGGAGTCTACCAGAGGTAAATTAAATTGATTGGACATGATTTGGAAAGGCACACACCTGTCTATATAAGGTCCCACAGTTGACAGTGCATGTCAGAGCAAAAACCAAGCCATGGAGACAAAGATTAGATTAGATTCCTTTATTGTCATTCTGACCTAACAGTCTGAACGAAATTGTTACCATACAGTCATACATATAATAAAAAACAAAACACACAATAAACACAAATCCAACATCCACCACAATGAGTTCAGCAGGCACCTCCTCACTGTGGTGGAAGGCAAAAGTCTTAAGTCATTGTCTTCATCCCTCCTAGTTCTCCCTCTGCGCTGAGGCGATCCAGGCCGCCGCCGCCGCCGATGGAGCACCGCAGCTCTGCGGACCACCGCCGCCGCTGAAGCACCGCAGATCCGAACCACGCCGCCGCCACAGCTCCGCCATTAGGCCTCAGCACAAACAGTGACGGGGGACACGCGTCCCCCCGAAGGGAGAGACTAAGACTCTGTTTCTCCCCCCCTCCCCACCCCCCACACATACACAATCTAATAAAACAAAATTCTACCGAACAATCACAAAAAGACACACAAAAAAAGAGAAAAACAGATGGACTGCAGGTGAGCCGCAGCTGCCAGCCAGCGCGGCCACTTCCGGGCCTCTGAGACAGGATTGTGTCGAGACACAGATCTGGGGAAGGGTATAAAACAATTTCTGCAGCACCCGAAGAGCACAGTGGCCTCCGTCATTCTTAGATGGAAGAACTTTGGAACCACCAGGACTCTTCATAGAGCTGGCCGCCTGGCCAGTCTGAGCCATTGGGGGAGAAGGGCCTTGGTCAGGGAGGTGACCAAGAACCCAATGGTCACTCTGACAGAGCTCCAGAGTTCCTCTGTGGACATGGGAGAAACTTCCAGAAGGACAACTATATCTGCAGCACTCCACCAATCAGGCCTTTATGGTAGAGTGGCCAGACGGAAGCCACTCCTCAGTAAAAGGCACATGACAGCTCACTTGGAGTTTGCCAAAAGGCATGAGAAACAAGATTCTCTGGTCTGATGAAACCAAGATTGAACTCTTTGGCCTGAATGCCAAGTGTCACGTCTGGAGGAAACCAGGCACCGCTCATCACCTGGCCAATACCATGCCAACGGTGAAGCATGGTGGTGGCAGCATCATGCTGCGGGGATGTTTTTCAGCGGCAGGAACTAGGAGACTAGTCAGGATCGAGGGAAAGATGAACGGAGCAAAGTACAGAGAGATCCTTGATGAAAAACTGCTCCAGAGCTTTCAGGACCTCAGACTGGGGCGGAGGTTCACCTTCCAACAGGACAACGACCCTAAGCACACAGCCAAGACAACGCAGGAGTTGCTTCGTGACAAGTCTGAGAATGTCCTTGAGTGGCCCAGCCAGAGCCCGGACTTGAACCCGATCGAACATCTCTGGAGGGACCTGAAAATAGCTGTGCATCGATGCCCCCCATCCAACCTGACAGAGCTTGAGAGGATCTGCAGAGAAGAATGGGAGAAATTACCCAAATACAGGTGTGCCAAGCTTGTAGCGTCATACCCAAGAAGAATTGAGGCTGTAATCGCTGCCAAAGGTGCCTCAACAAAGTACTGAGTAAAGGGTCTGTGTACTTATGTAAATTTGGTATTTCAGTTACTTATTTTTAATTACTTTGCAAACATTTCTAATCACCATTCCCATTTTTATTATGGGGTATTGTGTGTAGATTGATGATTTAAAAAATGAATTTTAGAATAAGGCTGTAACGTAACAAAATGAGGAAAAAGTGAAGGGGTCTGAATATGTTCTGAATGCACTGTTTATACTCAATACCTGACTCATGAAGGCCTTCTATACTCAATGCCTGACTCATAATGGCCTTCCATACTCATACCTGGCTGATCAAATCAAATCAAATTAGATGTATTTATAAAGCACATTTAAAAACAACCCACGTTGACCAAAATGCTGTACAGACCAGAGCAGGTATCTAAAATCACAAAAAGAAACAGACATACACAGGAATGCACACAGGTACAAATAATCAACTCAAAGACACAAAGCAAAGATCAGCCACGTCAGGGGGATTCAAACGCTAGCGAATAAAAAATAAGTTTTTAGCCTGGACTTAAAAGAGTCGATGGAGGGGGCAGATCTGATAGGGAGGGGGATGCTGTTCCACAGTCTAGGGGCTGCAACAAACTCTAGGTCACCCCTGAGTTCAGGTCGTGGGACAGCCAGGAGCACTCAAGTCAGCCGACCTGAGGGACCTGGAGGTAGTGTGAGGGGTAAGGAGGTCTGTGAACTAGGGGGGAGCAAGCCCGTTTATGGCTTCATAGACAAACGGGAGAACCTTAAAATCAACTGTTGAAGGCTGATGAAGGCCCTCGATACCCAATACCTGGCTGATAAAGGCAAGCATACCACACACCTGCTTTACCCACCTACTTGTGTTGTTACTTTCAGGGAGTTGTGGACTTAGAGCTCAAGATCCCTCTGTTCATCAATAGTGTTAGGGGGGTCTTGCTGTTAATTGTTTACCTTCCCGTTACATTCCCAACATGCAACACTTTACACTTGCTCAATCTGCCACTTCTCCGCCCCGATATATAAAGGATCTATAACCCTCTGCATCCTTTGATAGTGTTCCTCACTGTTTGCATCTTCACTAATCTTGGTATTATCTGCAAACTTACCAACTAACCCATCTGCATTTAAGTTCATCGACACAAAATGCTGGAGTAACTCAGCGGGACAGGTTAATATCTCCGGAAGGAAGGAATGGGTGACGTTCCGGATCGATACCCTTCTCAACCCAAAACGTCAACCATTCCTTCTCTCTGCTGCCTGTCCTGCTGTTACTCCAGCATTTTGTGCCTATCTTCAGTTTAGAAACATAGAAAATAGGTGCAGGAGGAGGCCATTCGGCCCTTCGAGCCAGCACCGCCATTCATTGTGATAATGGCTGATCGTCCCCTATCAATAACCCGTGTCTGCCTTCTCCCCATATTACCATATAACCATATAACAATTACAGTACGGAAACAGGCCCTCTCGGCCCTTCCAGTCTGTGCCGACCATTTATTTTCCCCATTATTAGTCCCATCTATCTGCACTCAGGCCATACCCCTCCATTCCCTTCCCATCCATATACCTATCCACTTTATTTTAAATGTTAAAATCGATCCTGCCTCCACCACGTCTGCTGGAAGATCATTCCACACAGCCACCACTCTCTGAGTAAAGAAGTTCCCCCTCATGTTACCCCTAAGCTTCTGTCCCTTAATTATCATGTCATGCCCTCTTGTTTGAATCTTCCCTACCCTCAATGGGAAAAGCTTATCCACGTCAACTCTGTCTATCCCTTTCATCATTTTAAAGACGTCAATCAAGTCCCCTCTTAACCTTCTGCACTCCAAAGAATAAAGACCTAACTTGTTCAACCTTTCTCTGTAACTTAGTTGCTGGAACCCAGGCAACATTCTAGTAAATCTCCTCTGTACTCTCTCTATTTTGTTGACATCCTTCCTATAATTAGGCAACCAAAATTGTACACCATACTCCAGAATTGGTCTTACCAATGCTTTGTACAATTTTAACATTACTTCCCTACTTCTATATTCAATGCTCTGATTTATAAAGGCCAGCACACCAAAAGCTTTCTTTACCACCCTATCTACATGCGATTCCACCTTCAGGGAACTATGCACAGTTATTCCTAGATCCCTCTGTTCCACAGCATTCCTCAATTCCCTACCATTTACCATGTACGTCCTATTTTGATTTGTCCTGCCAAGATGTAGCACTTCACACTTATCAGCATTAAACTCCATCTGCCATCTTTCAGCCCACTTTTCCAAATGGCCCAAATCTCTCTGTAGACTTTGAAAATCTACTTCATTATCCACAACACCACCTATCTTAGTATTATCTGCATACTTACTTATCCAATTTTCCACCCCATCATCCAAATCATTGATGTACATGACAAACAACAGTGGACCCAACACAGATCCCTGAGGCACACCACTGGTCACCGGCTTCCAACCTGACAAACAACCATCCACCATTACTCTCTGGCATCTCCCATTCAGCCACTGTTGAATCCATCTTGCTACTCCGCCATTAACACCCAAAGATTGAGCCTTCTTAACCAACCTTCCATGGGGAACCTTGTCAAAGGCCTTACTGAAATCCATATAGACACCATCCACATATCCCTTGACTCCACTAGCCCCTAGAGCTTTATCTAACTCTCCCTTAAATCCATCCAGTGAATTGGCCTCTACTGCCTTCTATGGCAGAGAATTCCATAGATTCACAACTCTCTGGAAATCTTTATTTGGAAATCTCTCAGCACATCTCTATCATCAGAAACTCACCTTTGATCATACTGACCTTGAAATTGCCTCCCCATCTCCAATCACTCTGAACATGTTGTCACCTCTCATATCTGACCCTTTTCATTAATACTATCTGAATTTAGCCCAACAATAGTCGAAACATGCCCTTAACGTACCTGTTTAACTGTTCCTTAAACGTTGGGATAGTCCCAGCCTCAACTACCTCCTCTGGCAGCTTGTTCCATACACCCACCTGCTTTTGTATGAATAGATTGCTCTGGAGAAAAGGAATGGGTGACTTTTCGGGGTTGAAACCCTCCTTCGGACTAAGAGTCAGGGGAGGGGGAGACTAGAGATATGGGAGGTTGTGTGAAAACAACAGATCAATGCAGACGCTGCTCAAGGAAATGTAGAATGGTTCACTGTTGGATGAGGGGAAGGCGACAACAAGGCGTACAAACAGTAACATTAATCAGGAGGACAGTGAAACTTGTCGGAGAACTAGGGTGGGGAGGGACGGGGAGAGAGGGAAAGCAAGGGCTACTTCAAGTTAGAGAAATCAAGACTCATACTGTCGGGTTGTAAGCTGCCCAAGTGAAATATGAAGTGCAGTGGTTCTCTTCTATTGCTTCACTAACTCTGTCAATAGACTAGACAATAGGAGCAGGAGTAGGCCATTTGGCCCTTCGAGCCAGCACCGCCATTCAATGTGATCATGGCTGATCATCCACAATCTGTACCCCGTTCCTGCCTTCTCCCCATATCCCCTGACTCCACTATTTTTAAGTACCCTATCTAGCTCTCTCTTGAAAGCATCCAGACTCACCACTCTCTGTGAGATAAAAATGTTTCCTCGTCTCCGTTCTAAATGGCTTACTCGTTATTCTTAAAATGTGGCCCCTGGTTCTGGCCTCCCCCAACATCGGTAACATGTTTCCTGCCTCTAGCGTGTCGAAGCCCTTAACAATCTTATATGTTTCAATGAGATCCCCTCTCATCCTTCTAAACTCCAGAGTGGACAAGCCCAGCTGCTCCATTCTCTGTCGCTATTCCTTAAGGGCCTGTCCCACTTGGCGATTTTATGGGCGACTGTAGGCATCATTGACTGACGTATCAGGTCACCGAAAAAGTTGCGGCATGATGCGGCGTGATGACGTATTGACGTGCGTTGTCTCCTCAAGTGTCGCTGGATTATGAAATCTTTAAAATCTTTTGGCAACCCTGATACGCCAGTCAATAACACCCGCAGTCGCTGAAAAAAATTGCCAAGCGGGACAGGCCCTTATGGTTTATGAGAGTTTAATTTTCAGCGCAATGGAGGTAAGGAAACACAACTTTCTCAGTAGTAAAAATGGCACGTCATTGGGCAGCATAAATGTGCCAGATATTATCAGCAGTTATGTAAAATTACTGCTATATATTGGTCAATACCATTGGCCAATACCAATTCCACATCTGTTGAATAAAGAAATAAAAGGAAGCATATGGGAAGTGCAAAACACTGAATATCGAGCAGGAGTAATAGGAGTGCAGAACTTACGCTGTATAACGCAGTATTTAAAAAAAATTAAGATGGTAAAGAGGGTTCACAAAATATCACTGGCATACAGTTTTAAGAAATGCCATAAAGAATTTTATATGTAGGGTATGATTATTGAGTTATGGTCAGAGATTGGACAGGCAAGATGCAGGAAAAATGTTCCCCATGTTGGGTGAGGACAGAACCAGGGGTCACAGTGTAAGAATAAGAGGTAGGCCATTTAGGAATGTGATGAGGAAAAACGTTTTCAGCCAGAGAGTTGTGAACCAGTGGAATTCTCTGCCACAGAAGGCAGTGGAGGCCAATTCACTGGATGTATTCAAGAGAGAGTTAGACATAGCACTTGGGGCTAATAGAATCAATGGTATGGGAAGAAAGCAGGAACGGGGTACTGATTGGGGATGATCAGCCATGATTATATTGAATGGCGGTGCTGGCTCGAAGGGCTGAATGGCCTACTCCTGCACCTATTTTCTATGTTTCTGTGCCACCTCCAAAGCTTCCATGTCTTTTCCATAATGGGAAGACCAGCGCAGCACACTGTACTCCAAATTTCTCTGAACCAAAATCCTATAAATCTTGGTTTAGAGACACATCACAGAAACAGGCCCGTCGGCCCACCGAGTCCTCACCAACCAGCGATCCCTGCACACTAACACTATCCTCTACAAACTTGGTACAATTTATACCAAGCCGACATTTATACCAAGCCAATTAACCAACAAACCTGTACGTCTTTGGAGTGTGGGAGGAAACCGAAGATCTCGGAGAAAACCCACGCAGGTCACGGGGAGAACGTACAAACTACGTACAGACAAGCACCCATAGCCAGGATCGAACCCGCGTCTCTGGCGCTGTAAGGCAGCAACTCTACCGCTGCGCCACCGCGCCACTCCTGCAACATGATTTTCGGACTCTTTTCCTCAATGCCCTGATCGATGAAGGTAATGCACTTAAGAAACCTGAACGGAAACCTCTGGAGACCTTGCGCCCCACCCAAGGTTTCCGTGAGGTTCCCGGAGGTTCCGGTCACTCTCCATGACTCACAAGAGGTTTTGGTCACTTGCCTGGAAAGCCTCGACCGAAGCAACAACTGACCAAAGATCCTACAGGATCTTTGCTACCAACTGCACACACACACACAAACACATCGCGGTGGGGGCCAGGGACAGTGGAGGAGCGCTTTCTGCGCGATGAAGAGGTCGGTAAACGGCTGCCACTGAGCATGGTAAGTCCTTTAGAGAGTGCGGGAGGAGGGGAGAGAAGGGGGGGGGAGAAGGGGAGAGAAGGGGGGGAGAAGGAGAGAGAACGGGGGGGGAGAAGGAGAGAGAATGGGGGGGGAGAAGGAGTGGAGACAGTTTTAAGAAGTTTAATAAAGTTAGCGGGCACTCTACCTTCCGGAGGATCTTCTAGGTCCGGAAAACCAAAGATCCGACAGGATGTTTGCTGAAAACTCCAATGAACCAATCAAAATGGCCGGTCAGCGAAGGAGATGGCCTTCGACTGCCTGTAAGTAAATAGCGACCCCACTCCACTGGCTTCGACCAAACGGCAACCTATTTTTAGTCGAGGCTGGTTTTGTTTTTTTTGAAATAATCGCAGGAACATAGAAGAAGCCTCGACTACGCGGAAACCACTTTCCACCTTTAGGGAGAGTGACCAGAACCTCCAGGAACCTCACGGAAACCTTGGGTGGGGCGCAAGGTCTCCAGAGGTTTCCGTTCAGGTTTCCTAAGTGGGACAGGGGCACAGGTTTACCAAACACCCTGTCTAGCACGCTATGTACGTACGGCCACTTCAGGGATTTGTGGACTCGGGGGATAAACCAGTGGATGTGGTTATTTAGAATTTTAGAAGGCCTTTAATTACAGCCCACACATGAGATCATTACATGGGGCTTATCTGCGCTGACGATTGCTTAATGGACAGAAATCAGAAAGTAGTGATATACAGGTCATATTCACATTATAGAATTATAATTACATCGTGGAAACAACCCTCTTGCCCCTTCTATTGACTCCATTTATACCTCCCCCTGCCTCGGCAAGGCCAGCAGCATCATCAAGAATGAGTTGCATCCTGGTCACTCCCTCTTCTCCTCTTTTCCATCACACAAAATGGAAAGATGTGTGAAAAGATTCAGGGACAGTTTCTTCACAGTTGTTGTCAGGCAACTGGGTCATTCGACCACAAACAGAGAGCAGTGCTGAGCTACTATCTACCTCTTTAGTGAACCCCGCACTATCCTTGGCCGGACTTTGCTGGCTTTCCCTTATCATGTACTGTATCTATACACTGTAAATGGCTTGATTGTAATCGTGTGTTGTCGTTCTGCTGACTGTAAACCACACAACAAAAGCTTTTCACTGTACCTCGGTACACGTGACAATAAACTAAGCTGTAACTTGCCCACCATGCCCAAGCTACATTAGTCCCACCTCTCTGCGTTTGGTCCATATCCCTTCAAACCTGTCCTATACATGTACCAGTCTAATCGGTGTTACTAAAAATTTGATCTTGACCACTTCCTGTTGTTATGTATATTGATTTTAGAAAAAAACGCTGTGATTTTTGGCCATCTTACTCAGAGTCCACCTCCGCTGCGCAGGACAAGAGGATTTTTCCCATCGATGAAAAATAAAAGAGTTATTAGTGTTTAAAAAATGTTGAGGTTCTCTCTCCTGAAGGCCACGCCCCTTCCAGACAAATAGAATGTCACGTGAAAAAGAAATACAGAGTTTTAATGATGGGCAAAGATTCATTGTTTTTTTTTAAAGGCAGAGATTGATAGCTGTGGGTGTTCAGAGAGACCTAGGTATCCCTCTACATAAGTAAGTCAAAATTAGATAGGTACAAAATGCCAGTGTAACTCAGCGGGACAAGGCTGCATCTCTGGAGCGGAATGGGTGACGTTTCGAGTCGAGACCCTTATCCAGACTTATCAGGGGAAAGGGAAATGAGAGTTATAGACGATGATGTAGAGAGTTAAGGGCCTGTCCCACTTTCCCAGTTACTCACAAATTTTTCTCCCGAGTTTTCCCCTCGCATCAAACTCGGAGAATTACGATAATAGCCGGCTGTAGGTACTCGGGGCTATTTTCTTTTTCTCGCGGACATTTTTCAACATGCTGAAAAAACGTCCTGACTTACCTGATGCCCCGAGTACCTACGCTGGCATTACGAGCCGCTACAAAACATCTACGGACACCTGCGGACACGCTACGGTCTCCTACGGACTCGCTGCGGACACTCTCCGAGTTTGAATCAAGGGCAAAACTCGGGAGAATTTGTGAGTCACTCGGGAAAGTGGGACAGCGGCTACATAGGACAAATGAATGAATGAAAGATATGCAAAAAAGTAACAATGATGAATGATACAGGACATTGTTAGCTGTTTGCCCGGTGAGAATGGGAACCTGGTGTGACTTGGGTGGGGGGAGGGATGGAGAGAGAGGGAGTGCAGAGGTTACCATCTCTGGAGAGAAGGAATGGGTAGTCAAAATTCGCTTGCAGGTTTGGAAAGCAATTGGGAACGCAAACATTGAAACATAGAAACATAGAAAGTAGGTGCAGGAGGCCATTTGGCCCTTTGAGCCAGCACCGCCATTCAACATGATCATGGCCGGTCATCCAAAATCAGTACCCCATTCCTGCTGTCTCCCCATATCCCTTGTTTCCGTTAGTCCTAAGAGCTCTATCTATCTATCTATCTATCTATCTATCTATCTATCTATCTATCTATCTATCTATCTATCTATCTATCTATCTATCTATCTATCTATCTATCTATCTATCTATCTATCTATCTATCTATCTATCTATCTATCTATCTATCTCAGATCTAGTGTCCCTACTGAATTATTAGATTAAAACATGGGATGGGAGATTGCAACCTTCACGTGGTCCGCCCTGTTTCGACGAATGCAATCAACCCGGCGCGCACAATCAAATAAGATCAAATAGAACAAGTTGTTGTACAACTTTAGGCTGTGCACGCCTCACGCACGAAGAAGAATAAAATATGAGTATTCAGGCTCTGAATATGATGAGGCAAGATAAAGGAGGAACACTAAACATGGTCATATCAATAAAATGTCGCTGTTAATTTAAGTGATTCATTTGTAATTCTCTTTTTCTTGTGATACAATTGGATAGCAGTCAATCACAATCAATGGGTTACAATAGATCAGTACTTACTGCCTGGCCGCTCGTCGATGTTTCATTGCATTTGTTCTGTAGCGGAACCTGCAGAAATTTGGCAACGTTACTTGTGAATTAGCATCAATAGCAATATCATAGCACATTTACATAGATCCTTGAACAGTGATGTATGCTAAGTCGATTCACAGATAACCATAAGGGCAGCACGATGGCGCAGCAGTGGAGTTGCTGCCTCACAACGTCAGTAGACCTGAGTTCGATCCCGACTACGGGCGCTGTCTGTACGGAGAGTGTATGTTTTCCCCTGCGTGGGTTTTTTCCCCGAGATCTTTGGCTTCCTCCCACATTACAAAGATAGAAACATAGAAACATAGAAATTAGGTGCAGGAGTAGGCCAACCAGCCCTTCGAGCCTGCACCGCCATTCAATATGATCATGGCTGATCATCCAACTCAGTATCCCGTACCTGCCTTCTCTCCATACCCTCTGATCCCCTTAACCACAAGGGCCACATCTAACTCCCTCTTAAATATAGCCAGTGAACTGGCCTCAACTACCCTCTGTGGCAGAGAGTTCCAGAGACCCACCACTCTCTGTGTGAAAAGAGTCCTTCTCATCTCGGTCCTAAAGGATTTCCGCCTTATCCTTAAACTGTGACCCCTTGTCCTGGATCTCTCCAACATCAGGAACAATCTTCCTGCATCTAGCCTGTCCAACCCCTTAAGAATTTTGTAAGTTTCTATAAGATCCCCTCTCAATCTCCTAAATTCTAGAGAGTATAAACCGAGCCTATCCAATCTTTCTTCATAAGACAGTCCTGACATCCCAGGAATCAGTCTGGTGAACCTTCTCTGCACTCCCTCTATGGCAATAATGTCCTTCCTCAGGTGTACAGGTTTGTAGGTTAATTAGCTTGGTAGAAATGCAAATTGTCCCTAGTGTGTGTAGGATAGTGTTAATGTGCGGGGATCGCTGGTCGGTGCGGACTCGTTGGGCCGAAGGGCCTGTTTCTGCCCCGAATCTCTAAACTAAACTACTCAAAAAAGATAGAGAATAAAGAAATAAACATTTGGTTCATCAACATGATAAGAATAGCTTAGCATTTGTTAAAGACAGACACAAAATGTTGGAGTAACTCAGCGGGACAGGCAGCATCTCTGGAGAGAAGGTATGGGTGATGTTTCGGGTCTATAAGATCCCCCCTCAATCTGCTAAATTCCAGCGAGTACAAGCCGAGTCTATCCAGTCTTTCTTCATATGGAAGTCCTGCCATCCCAGGAATCAGTCTGGTGAACCTTCTCTGTACTCCCTCTATGGCAAGAATGTCTTTCCTCAGATTAGGAGAGCAAAACTGTATGCAATACTCCAGGTGTGGCCTCACCAAGACCCTGTACAACTGCTGTAGAACCTCCCTGCTCTTGTACTCAAATCCTTTTGCTATGAATGCCAACATACCATTCGCTTTCTTCACAGCCTGCTGCACCTGCATGCCTACCTTCAATGACTGGTGTACCATGACACCCAGGTCTCGTTGCATCTCCCCTTTTCCTAATTGGCCACCATTCAGATAATAATCTACCCTCCTGTTTTTGCCAAAGTGGATAACCTCACAGTTATCCACATTATACTGCATCTACCATGCATCTGCCATGCATGAAGAAGGGTCTCGACCCGAAACATCACCCATACCTTCTCTCCAGAGATGCTGCCTGTCCCGCTGAGTTACTCCAGCATGTTGTGTCTATCTTCAGTGTAAACCAGCATCTGCAGTTCCTTCCTACACACTTAGTATCTGCTATGTGGTTTTGAAAATATATGCCTGAGCTTTTGCACAAAGCTCTTGGTCCACCAGGCAGAAGTGACTCCTAGCACAGAGAATAAAAAAACTGCTGGAGGAGCTCAGCAGCTCAGGCAGCATCTGTGGAGGTGAAGGGATAGTTTTGGATCAAGATACTGTGTCTGGATGAAGGGTGTAGAGAGGTGTGGCCGGTGTAAATATGAGAGATGGAAGAGTGAGGCGTTGACTGGCAGTCACGAGCTGGAATTAAGTGGGCAGATGGAGCCAGGTGAGGGATGAGAAGGTGCAGTTGGTGGACACTGGTGGGTGGGTGATAGCTGGACACACGAGAAGCTATAGATAGATGGTGGAATCTGATAAGTAAGAAAGGTGATGATTAGAAGCAAATAAGGGAAGAATGATGTGCATAAGGTCATAATGTCATAAAGAATAGGAGTAGAATTAGGCCATTCGGCCCATCAAGTCTACTCCGCCATTCAATCATGGCTGATCTATCTATCCCTCCTAACCCCATTCTCCTGCCTTCTCGCCGTAACCCCTGACACCCGTACTGATCAAGAATCTATCTATCTCTGCCTTCAAAATATCCAGTGAACATGGGGCAGATGGAAGCAGTTGTGGAGGAGGACAAAACTGCATCCACGAGGGAGGCCCTGGGAGAAAGGAGGTGGTGAGGGAACTTGGATGGAGTAGATGGAGAGAGAGAGGAACACACAGTGTGTGGGTTACCTGGCCGTGTAAAATGCAATGTTCATACCATCAGGTTGTGGCTTTTCACTATACCTGGCACACATGACAATAAACTAAACTGAACTATACCTGTCCCAAGGGTTACACAAAAAGCTGGAGAAACTCAGCGGGTGCAGCAGCATCTAAGGAGTGAAGGAGATAGGCGACGTTTCGGGTCGAGACCCTTCTTCTTCCTGTCCCAAGCCAGCTTCTTTTTCCTGACCAGGGCCTCAACTTCTCTTGTCACCCAAGCTTCCTTACATTCATCTGCCTTGCTCTTCACTCTAACAGGAGCATGCATGCCCTGAACTCATGTCATCACATTTTAAAAACATCCTGGATGCTTTGAAAAATGTTTAAAGATGTTTCCTTGTCTGCAAACAACCTACACCAATTATGTGTTAAAGAAGGAACTGCAGATGCTGGAGAATCGAGGGTTACACAAAAGCTGGAGAAACTCAGCGGGTGCAGCAGCATCTAAGGAGCGAAGGAGATAGGCGACGTTTCGGGTCGAGACCCTTCTTCAGACACCAATTAACTTGAGCAAGTTCCTGACTAAAACCATTAAAAGTTCGCCTTTCCCCAATTCAGAATTTTAACTCGCCCTGTCTTTATCCAGAACTATTTAAAACCTAATCGATAATAGTCACTATTCCCACATCACACAGTCACTTGCCCTTCCTGAGAGTAGCAATGATTTTACACTCTTCATCTAGGTTCAGACCTTCAATTCTATCTGTGCCTCTCATGATTTTATATACTTCTATCAGGTCTCCCCTCAACCTCCAATGTTCCAGAGAAAACAATCCACGTCTATCCAACCTCTCCCTGTAGCTAAGGGAGGGTTAGCTCCCAAATCCAGGCATCACTCCAGTAAACCTCCTCTGCACCCTTTCCTAAACCTCCACGTTGTTCTTGCAGTAGAGTGACCAGAATTGTACACAATACCTCAATGCAGTCTCAAGTCCAATAAAGCTGCACTATGACTTCCTGACTCTTACACTCGATGCCATGGTCTATGAAAGCCGGCATACCATATGCCTTTTTTACTGCTAGTGTTGTCACTTTCATGGAGTTATTAACTTTGTTCAATTTCAAGTTCATCCAAGGTTCCCTTACTTTTTCATCCTTATCCCTCCCCCTTGCTGGATCCAGCATGCCGCTCCTGAACTTTGATCAACTGGTCTTCAAACTGCTCCCACCCATGTCAGACGTGGACTTACCCAATAGCGATTGCTCCCGGTATACCCTTCCCGAACGGCACGCCGAAAAAAGTTGGAGTTTGTCTTTGTGAAAACATTTGGGAAAATGGGCAAAGTAGTTTGCAAAAGTTGGTGGGATATTGGGCCAAGCCACATTGGCAATCGGTATGTACATTGACCTCCAATTTCAGGTAGTCCCTGCTTTCTCCTCCCATTCCCAGCTCTCCTTCAGCTCTCTTCCCAGCTCTCCCACTGTCTCTGCCTCTTCCTTTCTTCTTCCCCCAACCCCCCACCCTCACCTCAGTCTGAAGACGGGTCTCGACCTGAAACTTTGCCTTTTTCAAGATTCAAGAGAGTTTATTGTCATGTGTCCCTGATAGGACAATGAAATTCTTGCTTTGCTTCAGCACAACAGAACATAGTAGGCATTGAATACAGAACAGATCAGTGTGTCCATATACCATTGTATAAAAATATACACACATGAATAAATAAACTGATAAAGTGCAAATAAACAGATATTTCCTTTGCTCCATAGATGCTGCCGCACCCGCTGAGTTTCGCCAGCATTTTTGTCTACCCTCGATTTTCCAGCATCAGCAGTTCTTTCTCAAACATTTGGCAATTTCAGATGTCAGCTGACTACCAGACCATTTCTTGTGTAAGAGCATCTGTTACGTATGTTAGCAGAAAGAAAACCACATCTTGCACAACAAAGGGAAGCTGTTGGTAAAGACAAGAGTGTAACCACACGACGGGATGTCAGAAAGACCATTTCGTTATTTTTGCTTTATTATGACAAAAAAGTATATAATAATAAAACTCTTACTGTCCTACTGACTACACTGTTAGATTATGCAGCATCCAGGAGGAGTAACTACCATTAATACTACTTCATCAGTTTTTGTAACCACACATAAGAGGAACCATTTCATGTGAATACATGCGACATGGGCATGAGTGTATAAATATGTTGTGATTGCTGTTCATCTGTGACTAGGCATTCTGCCCTTGCGTGCAATTAAAATAACGATGCAGTCTGACGGTCATGTCTTTTGTGTGTGCACGAGAGTCTTACACGGAGTGAAGATTTTGTATTTTACTGCGTAGGAAGGAACTGCAGATGCTGGTTTAAACCCTAGATAGACACAAGAGGACTGGAGCAACTCAGCGGGACTGGCAGCATCCCTGGAGAGAAGGAATGGTTGACGTTTCAGGTCAAGACCCTTCTTCAGACTCCAAACTGAGGAACGGAGATTGAAGACGTGTCTCGATCCGAAATGTCACCCATTCCTTCTCTCCAGAGATGTTGCCTGTCCCGCTGAGTTACTCCAGGATTTTGTGTCTATACGAGGTCCAGTATATTCCCATCTTAGGTTGAAATATTCTGGGTGAGCTTTCTTTCTGTAACAGAACCTCTCACTGTTAATTCTAGTGATTCATTTGTAATTCTCTTTTTCTCTTGAAACAACTGGATAGCAGTCAATGGGTTACAATAGATCAGTACTTACTGCCTGGGGGCTCGTCGATGTTACATTGCATTCTTTCTGTAGTGGAACCTGCAGAAATTTGGCAAAGTAGCTTGTGAATTAGCATCAATAGCAATATCATAGCACATTTACATAGATCCTTGAACAGTGATGTATGCTAAGTCGATTCACAGATAACCATAAGGGCGGCACGGTGGCGCAGCAGTAGAGTTGTTGCATCACAACGAGAGTAGACCTGAGTTCGATCCCGACTACGGGCGCTGGCTGTACGGAGTTTGTATGTTTTCCCCGTGACCTGCGAGGTGTTTTTTTTCCGAGGTCTTCGGTTTCCTCCTACACTCCAAAGGCGTACAGGTTTGTAGATTAATTGACTTGGTATAAATGTAAATTGTCCCTTGTGTGTGTGTAGATTAGTGTTAATGTGCGGGGATCGCTGGTCAGTGTGGACTCAGTGGGCCGAAGGGCCTGTTTCTGCCCCCGTATCTCTAAACTAAGCTACACTGAAAAGATAGAGAATGAAGAAATAATAATTTGGTTCATTTACATGATAAGAATAGCTTAGCATTTGTTAAAGACAGACGCAAAATGCTGGCGTAACTCAGCGGGACAGGCAGCATCTCTGAAGAGAAGGTATGGGTGATATTTCTGGTCGAGCCTTCTAAAGACGGAAGAAGGGTCTCGACCCGAAACATCACCCATGCCTGTCCCGCTGAGTTACCCCAGCATTTTGCATCTGTAGGGGGCGCCGTCCAGTTGGTTTGGCTGCCCAGCCTGCAGCTGTCTGTTTTTTAACTTTATTTTATTTTTAGTGAGTTTTAGTGTTTTGTTTTGGAGTTCTAGTCTTTTTTATGTGGGGGGAGGGTGGGGGGGGGGGGGGAAGGGGGAAACTACTTTTCAGGGACCCTATCTGGTCGGAGAGGCAGCTTTTCTCTGGGCTGCATCTTCGACCCGTCCTCGCGGCCTACCAGCAGGCCTGGAGCAGCGTTTCCTGGGGGGGCCATCCAGAACCTCGGCTTCGGATGCGGCGGAGCGCTGGAACGCCATCACGGAGCGGGCGATACCTTGCCTGGGTCGCCGCGCTGGAACTCCGGAATGCTGAGACCACAGGTGAACAGCACGGGACTGCGGGGCAGCCGGCTGCGGGCGGCAGCGCTGAGCTTTAACATCGGGAGCCTGGGATTTCGCGGCGAGATCACCAGTTGTGGAGCTCCGTCCAGCGCAGCCTTGTCAGCTTCGGAAACCACGGACTCCGGTAAGGAAGCGGCCGTTCCAGGTGTCCCAAGCCGCTGTGAGGACTCTCCCGACGCCGGAGCACCAACACCCGGCGAGAACGTCTAAAACATTGGGCCGCCGTAGTGCCGACTGCGGAGGCCTCAATAGGCCTGACTGTGGGTGGACATGTGGATGGGACTGGACTTTGTGCCTTCCCTCACAGTGGGAACCATTGTGGGGGGATGTTTTTATGTTCATTGTTAATTCTTTAGTGTTGTGTCTTATTTTTATCTGTGTACTGCATGGCAAGTCAAATTTCACTTCACCAATTGGTGTATGTGACAATAAATGTCCTTTGTCCTTTGTCCTTTGTCCTTTGTCCTCTGTCCTTTGTCTCCAGAGATGCTACCTGTCCCCTGAGTTACTCCAGCATTTTGTGTCTATCTTCAGTGTAAACCAGCATCTGCAGTTCCTTCCTACACACTTAGTATTTGCTATGTGGTTTTGAAGATTGATGCCAGAGCTCTTGGTGCCCCAGGCAGAAGTGACTCCTCGTAAACTCCTCGGCTTTTGTAACCACACCTAAGAGGAACCATTGCCGTGCCGTGCGCGGACGGGACGTCGAAGGACAAGAAGCCGAAGCGAAGAAGCGGAAGCCAAGATACCGAACGGAAATGATGCCAAAAAAGTCAAATAGCCGAAAGGGCACGATGCTGAACGGACTCGACGCTGAAGGGACAATACGCAGGACGGACATGACGTCAAAAAGCTGCCGAACAGACAAGACGTCTCTGGGGACGGGATTTGCCTGAGACCTTGTCAGCGATTGGTCCAGACGTCCGCGTCCATCACATTGCTGGCCGGGGGTGACGGGAGGGTGGGGGGGGGGATCTTTAATTTTCCTTCGCCGCTTTTGGACTTCCCTGAATATAAAATAAAACCCCGTGTGATTGGACCTTTCAGTTGATTTAACAAAATGAAAATCCAAATTGGGTCCATAGATATTTACACCAACAGTAACGAGGGCCTCGACCCTAAACATCACCTATTTCTTCTCTCCAGAGATGCTGCCTGTCCCGCTGAGTCGTGCAATCGTGTCCGTTCGGTTATTTGGCTTTTAGGCGTCATGTCCGTTCGGTTATTTGGCTTTTAGGCGTCGTGTCCGTTCGGTTATTTGGCTTTTAGGCGTCGTGTCCGTTCGGTTATTTGGCTTTTAGGCGTCGTGTCCGTTCGGTTATTTCGCTTTTAGGCGTCGTGTCCGTTTAGTTATTCCGCTTTTTGCCGTTGTTTCCGTCCGGCATCTTGGCTTCCACTTCTTCGCTCTGGCTTCTCGTCCTTCGAAGTCTCATCTGGGTACCATCATTGCTGTGATTGTTATTAATCTGTGGAGTTGCTCGCCTAGCCTTGGACTAGGCATTCTCCCCTTGCGTGCAAGTAAAATAATGGTGCAATCTGGCGGTCATGTCTTTTGTGTGTGGACAAGAGTCTTACATGGAGTGAAGATTTTGTACTTTAATGTGTAGCAAGGAACTGCAGATGCTGGTTTAAATCCTAGAAAGACACAAATTGCTGGAGCAACTCAGCGGGACAGGCAGCATCTCTGGAGAGAAGGAATGGGTGACGTTTCAGGTCAAGACCCTTCTTCAGAATACTAACTGAGGAACAGAGTCTGACGAAGGGTCTCGACCCGCAATGTCACCCATTCCTTCTCTCCAGAGATGCTGCCTGTCCCGCTGAGTTACTCCAGCATTTTGTGTCTATACAAGGTACAGTATGCTCCCTTCTCAGGTTGAAATATTCTGGGTGACATTCAGGAGAGCCCACCCCAGCATCATTGGTAACAGCCGGGTCCAATTAGCTGACATGGGTTTGGCCATCGAAAATTTTTCTACCTACTCCCTATAATTCCCAGTCTTTTCAGGCAAGGGAGGGAGGGAGGGAGGGAAGGAGCAAGGAAGGAAAGCGGGAGGGGAGCCTTGCGACATGTCGCCTGTAAGGTCGTGAGTAGTCGCCCAAAGAGTCGCACCTTTTTCTGGTCGCTGCTGGATTTTCAACATGTTGAAAAATTTTCGGCGACCTGCTGCGACTATGACGGGTGCCGGCAAGAAGCCGAAAAAAATCACGTGAGTGGGACAGGCCCTTTATTAGACAACATTTTGCAGCTAGCCATACTAACAACTATTAAGGTGGCTGTTCGAAAGCTGGGCCAAATCTCAAGGAGCTCCTTAAAAAGGGAGAGAATGGTGTTTGTAGCATTTTGTAGCAAGGTTTCAAGTAATTGGTGATTTGACAGTGAAGATTTTTGCAACCGACTGTGGAGTAATTGAGCGAAAGGCCAGAAATTGGGAATGCAGATATCTGCAAAAACTTGGTTAGCCAGCATTCCACGTACATCAGCAAACACAGAGGCAGATATTGCACAAGTTTGAATATGTGAAGCAAGAATTTGGACCACCTCAAGTTAATGGTTGACTAGACGTGGGAGTCAGGCCAGGAGTGTACTGGAATAACCAGGTTTAGAGGTAGCCACGCAGAGATGAAAGTTTGAGCAGCAGATGAATTGGGCAATATCATGCGTCAACTGGATACCTTTTGGTGAAAACTGAAGATGGGTAACCAAGTGCTTAATGTTGAAAAAAATAGAGAAATGCTGGCTTCATGGAGTAAATAGCCTGCAGAATTTGCGTAAAGTAACCTGATTTATAGCTTTTATGCTCCATACAATCACATCCTTCTACCTGCTTAAAGAGAAGGCTGACATCTGTGACATGAACCAAAAATGTCAAAGGCAAAAGTTCACCCAGACAACAGAGAGAAAAAAGCCACAGCGGAGATCCATACACAGAAAAACAATGAAGAAAATAATATAAGCAAGGAGCCAAAAATGATCACAACTGAAAAATGTAAAGAGGCAGGATTTCACCTTCCATTTCTTCTGGCAACCTATGCTGCTTTAAGGGCCTGTCCGACCAGCATCCGACTCTATGCGATGAGCGTGATCAAACGCGAAGCGGGGGCCGCGCGGAGGTCAGGTGATCCCCTGCACAGGGCCGTTCCCACCAGCATGCGCCTGCATGCGGCAAGCGTGACCAAACTGGCAGCGAGGGCCGCGCGGAGGTCGGGTGAGTGGTGCAACGCGGCGCGAAGTGAGGCGAACTTGGAGCGAAGTCTTAAAGGTAAGTTCGCCAGGACAGAGAGGGGCACACAGAGAGGGGAACAGAGGCACACACACAGAGGGCCACGGAGCCACACACATAGAGGGTCACGGAGGCACCTACAGAGAGGGTCACGGAGGCACGACGTCGAGGAGGTGTGTAATGCGTCGAGGCGACTGCGAGCCGACAAGCCGTTGCCGCGCGGAATTTTTGAACATAGTTTTTTGGAGCCCCGCGCGATGTCGGGACGAACTCCGCACAATTCCGCACGGCTCCGGCGATCGAAGTGGGACTGGCCCCGCGATGCCGGACGGCTCAAGTGACCACGTTAGCTCGCGCTCATCGCATAGAGTTGCATGCTTGTAGGACAGGCCCTTTATTCTTCAAGCCAGTGACAGCACTAGGAAATCAGGCCCACTCTTTATCCAACCAAGTGGATTACAACAGCGGAGTGAATCCCATCTTTTATTTTGTATCAAAAATAATATTTAATTACGATTACGATACGAAGGACATCCTTGTGATTGAGGCAGTGCAGCGTAGGTTCACGAGATTGATCCCTGGGATGGCGGGACTGTCATATGAGGAAAGATTGAAAAGACTAGGCTTGCATTCACTGGAGTTTAGAAGGATGAGTGGGGGAGGGGATCTTATAGAAACATATAAAATTATAAAACGACTGGATTAGCTAGATGCAGGAAAAATGTTCCCAATGTTGGGCGAGTCCAGAACCAGGGGCCACAGTCTTAGAATAAAGGGGAGGTCATTTAAAACTGAGATGAGAAAAAACTTTTTCACTCAGAGAGTTGTGAATTTGTGGAATTCCCTGCCACAGAGGGCAGTGGAGGCCAAATCAATGGATGGATTTAAGAGAGAGTTAGATAGAGCTCTCGGGGCTAGTGGAATCAAGGGATATGGGGAGAAGGCAGGCACGGGTTATTGATTGGGGATGAACAGCCATGATCACAATGAATGGCGGTGCTGGCTCGAAGGGCTGAATGGCCTCCTCCTGCACCTATTTTCTATGTTTCTATGAAACAAAACCATGGTAATACACCCAATGCCATATTACAAAATCACCAAATTATCTAGACACTAAATTTTCAAACAACTACAGTATGTTATATTCCTTACAAACATAATAAATAACTACTATACAATTATGTCTCTCTCTCTCTAACACCACCCGGGTGCGGAGGTAACCCCGAAAAAAAGAGGCAAGTATCTGGCTCTGGCGAATCCTCCTTCCGCCAAGCGCCAGCTTAACCAGGCCATGAATCCCACCTTGGTCTAACACCCACAAGTTAGAACCTTTCAGCTGGTGACACTTCTGTAAAGGGGCCTGTCCCACTGTGCGAGGTAATTCAAGAGTTCTCCCCAGTTTCCCCTGATTCGAACTCGGAAAATTACGGTAATGGCCGCTCGTAGGTACTCGGGGGGTCTCGTGGGCATTTTTGCAACATGTTGAAAGGGGGTGGGAGATTGCAACTTTCACGTGGTCCGCCCTGCTTCGACGAATGCAGTCAACCCGGCGTGCACACTCGAGTAAGATCAAATAGAACAAGTTGTCCGACAACTTTAGGCTGTGCACGCCATACGCAAGAAGAAGAACATGTTGAAAAATCTTCACGAGTCTTCTCGAGCTTACCGCGCTTCCCAAGTACCTGCCGTTAGCGTTACGAGCCGCTAAGAGACATCCCCGAGCTCCTACGTACATTCTACGTGCTTCCCACGAGTTTGATTTTTTTAACTCGGGAAAACTCTTGAATTACCTCGTACAGTGGGACAGCCCCTTAACTTTGCAGAAGCCTCAACTGGTCACATCCGCTCACAAGACATACACCAAGTCATGGATCTACCAGATCTGAATCACCACAATAAGGTCATGAGGTCATAAGTGACAGGAGCAGAATTAAGCCATTCAGCCCATCTACGCCATTCAATCATGGCTGATCTATCTCTCCCTCCTAAACCCCATTCTCCTGCCTTCTCCCCGTAACCCTTGACACCCTCCCCGTACTAATCAATAATCGATCTATCTCTGCCTTAAAAATATAAGGCATTTATAAAATAAGGCATTCATAAAAGATTAAAAAATATGCCTTAATACTGGGGCTGCCAGTGCATAGGGTTCATAGGGTTACTGAACATACCGCCACTGGGATTGCTAGTTAAATATACAGCTGAGCTACAGTCACTGGTAGACAAAAGTGCTGGAGAAACTCAGCGGATGCAGCAGCATCTATGGAGCGAAGGAAATAGGCAACGTTTCGGGCCGAAAACCCTTCTGGGTTGCCTATTTCCTTCGCTCCACAGATGCTGCTGGACCCGCTGAGTTTCTCCAGCACTTTTGTCCGCCTTCGATTTTCCAGCATCTGCAGTTCCTTCTTGAACACCGAGCTCCAGTCACTGCTGCTATTAAGAATGAAAGTTTTTTTACCTTTTGCCCAACTGCAGTAACAAAAAGGCACATCAAAGAGAGCAGAGGGACGGAGAGGATCATGTTAAAGCCTGCGCCTGTGCAAACTCCTCACTCTACTGCGAATCCACGCACATCAACAGCACGCATCATCTGCGCTGACAAAGCAACGTTGGCTGATTAATTTTAAACCAAGTATTCCGCAAGCACCATCGGATCTCAGATAAGTTCAACACCCAACCGTTGAAGCTGTTGAAAGCAGTTTGCACAGGACAAATATTTTTCTGACAAGTTTACTCTGCAGAGCAGCAGCTCATTTCAGTGCCAATTGCCATTTGGAGTTTTTCATGGTTTTTGTTTCCCCCCCCCCATTCCTGACCTCTTTTGTTATTTCTCCTGCCGATGGTTGAGCACGACGTGTGGACGGAGACTTGATGTCAAGTGTCCTGAGAAGCTTTGGGAGTGTGACGCTAACTGGAGAGCGACAGGGAGTAAAACGCTGGGACCAGGAGAACAAAGAAGCTCTGTGGAAACGGTCTCATGAAGGACATCTGGTGAGCGCAGACTGAAGGTAACCTCATACGTAGTGCGGCCTTGAGAAGATAAGGTGTCCGGGAATGGCCGTTCTGCGTAGGAACCGTATGATGGGAATGAAAATGTGAAGAGGCAACATAATTAAGGACCACCGTAAATTGGAGGAGCAGCACCTCGTATTTCGCTTGGGCAGTTTGTACCCCAGCGGTACGAACATTGACCTCTAATTTCAGGTAGTCCCAACTGTCTCCTCCCCTTCTCAGCTCTCCCTCGACCCTCTGGCTCCTCCTCTTCCTTCCTTCTTCCGCCCCACCCTCACATCAGTCTGAAGAAGGGTTTCGGCCTGAAACGTTGCCTATTTCCTTCGCTCCATAGATGCTGCCGCACCCGCTGAGTTTCTCCAGCATTTCTGTCTACCTTCGATTTTCCAGCCTCGGCAGTTCCTTCTTAAATAATTAAGAACTCTCCAGCCTGAGAAGGAACGAAGATGCGTTTGGTTTATTCAGCACTTGGCTGAGTGACGACTTGAAATGATTGATTTCGGAATTGGGAGAGCCTTGGGTTAGAACAAAGGTTTCCTTTTGGAGTTTGGAGGGAAAATGTAGTATAAAAGAAGGGCGGACCGAGACTTTGGAGGCAATGACCCCAGGAACAACCGTGGCAAGAAGAAAGGACCCGAGTTTGAAACTCAGAGAAGACTACCCCCAACCAACAGACTCTGGCCAATACATCCATAGGGGTAATACCCGAGTCCAAGTCATGAGTTTTGTGATTTAGTTTAAGAAGTGATAAGTTGAAATAGTAAAGTGAAGGGCCTGTCCCACCAGCATGCAACTCCATGCGATGAGTGCGACCTAACGTCTGGCGTCGCAGGGCCGGTCCCACTTCGATCGCCGGAGCCGTGCGGAATTGTGCGGAGTTCGTCCCGACATCGCGCGGGGCTCCGAAAAACTGACCGTGTTCAAAAATTCCGCGCGGCAACGGCTTGTCGGCTCGCAGTCGCCTTGACGCATTACACACCGTCTCGACGTCGTGCCTCCATGACCCTCTCTGTAGGTGCCTCTGTGACCCTCTATGTGTGTGGCTCCGTGGCCCTCTGTGTGTGTGCCTCTGTGCCCCTCTCTGTGTGCCCCTCTCTGTCCTGGCGAACGTACCTTGAAGACTTCGCTCCAAGTTCGCCTCACATTGCGCCGCGTTGCGCCACTCACCCGTACACCTCAAGCCACCACGTTTGGTTGCGCTCGCCGCATGCAGTCGCATGTTGGTGGGACAGGCCCTTTAGGGAACTGGACAAGCAGCTGGATGGCCTCGTGGCCATCTGGGAAACAAGAGTTTCGTGGACAAGTACCTACAGTGAGGTTGTCACGACACAGGAGGAACGAAGGTGGGTGACTGTGAGAAAGGGGAGTAACTGTGGGGTGCAGGAGACCCTAGTGGCTGTGCCTAACGAAAACAGGCACCTCCTCTTGGGAGCTGTCGGGGTAGATGACCCTTCCAATCTGAGCGGTGGACAGGTCAGTGGCTCCAATCCTAGCGATGAGACTCGACCAGCGAGACCCACGTCGGGCAGAGCCCTAGTGGTGGGTGACTCCATTGTCCGAGGTGCCAGCAGGAGATTCTGTGGCGGCAGACGAGAATCGAGGATGGTCTGTTGCCTCCCTGGTGCCAGGGTTCAAGATATCATTAACCAAATTCAGAACATCCACGAGAGGGAAGGTGGACAACTGGCAGTAGTTGTGCACGTAGACACAAACGACATCGGGAAGAAGAGGAAGGAGGTTCTGCAACGCAAGTTAAGAGAGTTAGGAAGAAGACTGAAAAGCAGGGCTTCTAGGGTGGTTATCTCTGGATTACTGCCAGTTTGTCGTGCTGGTGAGGGCAGGAACAGGGAGATAGGGGACCTGAATGTGTGGCTGGGGGGCTGGTGCAGGGAGCAAGGATTTAGATTTATAGACCACTAGGATCTCTACTGGGGTAGGGGTGACCTGTACAAAAGGGTCGGGTTACACCTTAACTGGAGGGGGACCGACTTTCTGGCAGGCAGGTTTGCTAGGGCTACACGTGTGGGTTTAAACTAAATAGTGGGGGGGAGGGATTGACAAATTGGGAGTATAAAGATGGAGTTGAAGGGGAAGTGAGAACAGGAAAAATTACAAAAGATTCTCGAATTAACGGGAAGGAAAGTTCTAGAAGGGATAAGGGAGTACGGTCAGGGCCAATAGTGACCGGTGTGAGAGGGGAGGTGAATACCGAAGTTAAAGTGTTGGATATGAATGCGCGAGGTATAAAGGGCCCGTCCTACAAGCATGCAACTCCATGCGATGAGCGCGACCTTACGTGGTCGCTTGAGCCGTCCGGCGTCGCGGGGCCGGTCCCACTTCGATCGCCGGAGCCGTGCGGAATTGTGCGGAGTTCGTCCCGACATCGCGCAACGCTCCGAAAAACTGACTATGTTCAAAAATTCAGCGCGGCAACGGCTTGTCGGCTCGCAGTCGCCTCGACGCATTACACACCGCCCCGACATCGTGCCTCCGTGAACCTATCTGTAGGTGCCTCCGTGACCCTCTATGTGTGTGGCTCCGTGGCCCTCTGTGTGTGTGCCTCTGTGCCCCTCTCTGTGTGCCCCTCTCTGTCCTGGCGGACTTACCTTAAGACTTCGCTCCAAGTTCGCCTCACTTTGCGCCGCGTTGCGCCACTCACCCGACCTCCGCGCGGCCCTCGCTGCCGGTTTGGTCGCACTGGCCGCATGCAGGCGCATGCTGGTGGGAACGGCCCTGTACAGGGGATCACCCGACCTCCGCGCGGCCCCCGCTTCTAGTTTGATCGCGCTCATCGCATGGAGTCGGATGCTGGTGGGACAGGCCCTTTAGGAATAAAGTGGACGAGCTTGAGGCTCAGTTAGAAACTGCCAAGTATGATGTTGTGGGAATTACAGAGACATGGCTGCAAGAGGGCCAGGGCTGGGAACTGGATAATCAAGGGTATACGTCCTCTCGAGAAGACAGACAGGTGGGCAGAGGGGGTGGGGTTGCCCTGTTGGTGAGGAATGAAATTCAATCCCTTCCGAGGGGTGACATAGAATCAGGAGATGTAGAGTCAGTGTAGTAACAGTCTTCGAAGAGTTATAACGATTCGAACGACCTGGAAGCGCTTACACCAAATCATATTCTTCCGTTGAAGACCAATCCAATACTATCACCTGGACTCCTTGTGAAAGAAGATTTGTATATGAGACGCAGATGGAGACAAGTACAATCTATGGCAGATTTTTTTTGGAAAAGATGGACACAAGAATATTTGCCTCTAATCCAAGAGCGACAACTATGGTCGAGGTTTGGAAGAAATTTTGTTCCAGGTGATATTATTTTGGTGGTTGATTCTGGTGCATCACGAGGTTCTTGGTTGATGGGAAAGATACTGGAGATCACAGATAATAGGCAGTAGACAATAGGTGCAGGAGGAGGCCATTCGGCCCTTCGAGCCAGCACCACCATTCAATGTGATCATGGCTGATCATCCCCAATCAGTACCCCGTTCCTGCCTTCTCCCCATATCCCCTGACTCCGCTATCTTTAAGAGCCCTATCTAGCTCTCTCTTGAAAGCATCCAGAGAACCTGCCTCCACCGCCCTCTGAGGCAGAGAATTCCACAGACTCACCACTCTCTGTGAGAAAAAGTGTTTCCTTGTCTCCGTTCTAAATGGCTTACTCTTTATTCTTAAACTGTGGCCCCTGGTTCTGGACTCCCCCAACATCGGGAACATGTTTCCTGCCTCTAGCGTGTCCAAGCCCTTAACAATCTTATATGTTTCAATGAGATCCCCTCTCATCCTTCTAAACTCCAGAGTGTACAAGCCCAGCTGCTCCATTCTCTCAGCATATGACAGTCCCGCCATCCCGGGAATTAACCTTGTAATTAACCTTGTAATCATGCCAGACATTAAAGGGTTTGGTGCATCAGCATGTCCTCACACTAAGAATAATGTTTTAATAAGACCAATAACCAAGTTCTTGAAGGCGAAGGTGAATATGGAAGAATCGCTGAAGAAATCTGAATGCGGATATATAATGCATGTTATTTTTATTTTTCGAAATATGTTAAGCTTTTATTAAGCTCCTTTTTTTTAATGTCTATTAGTAATTGCCTCGTTATATACTCAGAATAATTAGGGGCCGGTATGTAGTAGCCATTTAGCTTAACCCAGTATGTTGTAATTATACCCAAGTGTTTAAGAAAGAACTGCAGATGCTGGAAAAATCGAAGGTAGACAAAAATGCTGGAGAAACTCAACGGGTGAGGCAGCATCTATGGAGCGAAGGAAATAGGTGATGTTTTGGGTCAAGACCCTTCATCAGTGTGAAGAAGGGTCTCGACCCGAAACGTCACCTATTCCTTCGCTCCATAGATGCTGCCTCACCCACTGAGTTTCTCCAGCACTTTTGTCTACCTTATAATTATATCCGGTTACTTTTAATTTTTATCTGCCTGTAATTATGTGGGTGGGATTTATACATAGTCTGGTGTGTGGTTTGAGGCTAGGATCCTGGCGCAGACTCCCAAGTAGTTAGTTTAGTTCGTGGGAGAGACATAGTTTTTGACTCTAATGTAGTGACAATCTTTACGACGTCTCAAGGGATACAGTCCTCGACAGTCACTAATGTGCTGACTATGGGTCAGAAGGTAGCCCTATGCATTCCACGAGCCCGCCACGAGACATTCAATGCCGTCGAAAGATGAATCTTCCAAAAACAGTCTTTTGATTAATAATTTTGTTACTGAAGTACAAAGCAGTAGGATAATTCACCAAAGCCTCTTCTCGTGTAAGTACGTTTCAATCATACTCGTGGTCATGCTCGTGAATGGTCGAAAACCATGTCTCTCCCACGATCTGCATCGAACTAAACTAACTACTTGGGAGTCTGCACCAGAATCCTTGCCACGAACCACGCCCCAGGCTACGTAGAAATTCCACCCGCGTAATTACAGGCAGATACAAATTTGAAAGTACAGGGAGTGCAGTGTAGGTTTACCAGGTTAATTCCCGCGATGGCGGGACTGTCATATGCTGAAAGAATGGAGCAGCTGGGCTTGTACGCTCTGGAGTTTAGAAGGATGAGAGGATATCTTATTGAAACATATAAGATTATTAAGGGTTTGGACACGCTAAAGGCAGGAAACATGTCCCCGATGTTGGGGGAGTCCAGAACCAGGGGCCACAATTTAAGAATAAGGGGTAAGCCATTTAGATCAGAGATGAGGAAACACTTTTTCTCACAGAGAGTGGTGACTCTGTGGAATTCTCTGCCTCAGAGGGCGGTGGAGGCCGGTTCTCTGGATGCTTTCAAGAGAGAGTTAGATAGAGCTTTTAAGGATAGTGGAGTCAGGTGATATGGGGAGAAGGCAGGAACGGGTACTGATTGGAGATGATCAGCCATGATCACATTGAATGGGTGGTGCTGGCTCGAAGGGCTGAATGGCCTACTCCTGCACCTATTGTCTATTCTTGACTAGCACAGGAGTCATAGAGGTTATGGGGAGAAGGCAAGAGAATGTGGTTAGGAGGGAGAGTAGATCAGCCATGATTGAATGGCGAAGTAGACTTAATGGGCCGAATGGCCTAATTCTGCTCCAATGACATGAATTTATGAAGCAGCTAAGTTATTCTCGCATTTTGCACGTTTTTGTAAAACCTGCTTACTCTCACTCTCCTAACCATAGATCCGTTTAGTTTAGTTTCGTTTTGTCAGTGGGAACTGGAAATAGACTGGGTGCAAACCAAGAATAGTTTGGGGACTACTGGAGAGACAGTTGACGGCACGGAAAGACAGCACCTGGGACAGGCTGGGTTAGCGCCCCAGTCGTGATAAAGTCACCCGACTAAGCTACGGAAAGGCCTAATGAACCACCGTGACCTAAAAATCCATCAGGCGAGAATGAAATGCTCAGAGAAGGAGAAAGAGGTGCAGTGCACACACGCACAGGCCTTGAACCTGGTGAGACACAGGAGGAGCCCGGCCAGGACTCACCCCACACACTAGAGGGATTGATCCCTGGGATGGCGGGGCTGTCATATGAGGAACGATTGAAAAGACTAGGCATGTATTCACTGGAGTTTGGAAGGATGAGGGGATCTTATAGAAACATATAAAATTATAAAAGAACTGGACAAGCTAGATGCAGGAAAAATGTTCCCAATGTTGGGCGAGTCCAGAACCAGGGCCCACAGTCTTAGAATAAAGGGGAGGACATTAAAAACTGAGGTTGTGAATTAATGGAATTCCCTGCCACAGAGGGCAGTGGAGGCCAAGTCACTGGATGGATTTAAGAGAGAGTTAGAGCGAGCTCTAGGGGCTAGTGGAATCAAGGGATATGGGGAGAAGGCAGGCACGGGCTATTGATAGGGGACGATCAGCCATGATCACAATGAATGGCGGTGCTGGCTCGAAGGGCCGAATGGCCTCCTCCTGCACCTATTTTCTATGTTTCTATGTTTCCAAATGGATACTACAGTGGGGTGGGAGACTGCAACCTTCACGTGGTCCGCCCTGTTTCGACTAATGCAATCAACTCGACGTGCACAAACGGAAGATCAAATAGAACAAGTTGTCCAACAACTTTAGGCTGTGCACGCCACACGAAAGAGGAAGAAAAAGATACTACAGTCAGTATGGATAGAACTGAGGAATTGTAAGGGTAAAAAGACCCTAATGGGACATATCTACAGGCCCCCAAACAGTAGCCTGGATATAGGATGCAAGTTGAATCAGGAGTTAAAATTTGCATTTCGTAAAGGTAATGCTACGGTTGTTATGGGAGATTTCAACATGCAGGTAGACTGGGAAAATCAGGTTGGTACTGCACCCCAAGGAAGGGAGTTTGTGGAGTGCCTCCAAGATGGATTCTTAGAGCAGCTTGTATTGGAGCCTACCAGGGAGAGGCAATTCTGGATTTAGTGTTGTGTAATGAACCAGATTTGATAAGGTAACTCCAGGTAATGGAAAAACTAGGAGGTAGTAACCATAATATGATGAGTTTTAATCTACGGTAGACAAAGGTGCTAGAGAAACTCAGCGGGTGCGGCAGCATCTATGGAGCGAAGGAAATGGGAAATGTTTCGGGCCGAAACGTTGCCTATTTCCTTCGCTCCATAGATGCGGCCACACCCGCTGAGTTTCTCCAGCACTTTTGTCTACATTCGATTTTCCAGCATCTGCAGTTCCTTCTTTAAGAGTTTTCATCTACAATTTGAGAGGGAGAAGGGTAGATCGGAGGTGCCACTGTTACAGTGGAACAAAGGGGACTATGGAGCCATGAGGGAGGAGCTGGCCAAAGTTGACTGGAAAGATACCCTTGCAGGGATGATAGTGGAACAACAATGGCAGGTATTTCTGGGAATAATACAGAAGGTGCAGGATCAGTTCATTCCAAAGAGGAAGAAAGATTCCAAGGGGAATAAGGGGCAATCGTTGCTGACAAGGGAAGTCAGGGACAGTATAAAAATAAAAGAGAAGAAGTATAACATAGCAAAGATGAGCAGGAAGCCAGAGGATTGGGAAACGTTTAAAGAGCAACAGAAGATAACTAAAAATGCAATACAGGAAGAAAAGATGAGGTACGAAGGTAAGCTAGCCAAGAATATAAAGGAGGATAGTAAAAGGTTCTTTAGAAATGTGAAGAGGAAAAAATTAGTTGGACATTTGAAGACTGAACCTGGGGAACAAGAAAATGGCAGATGAGTTGAACAGGTACTTTGGATCCGTCTTCACTAAGGAGGACACAAACAATCTTCCTGATATAGTGGTGGCCAGAGAATCTGGGGTGACGTAGGAACTGAAGGAAATCCACATTAGGCAGTAACTGGTGTTGGGTAGACTGATGGGACTGAAGGCTGAAAACTCCCCAGGGCCTGATGGTCTGCATCCCAGGGTACTTAAGGAAGTGGCTCCAGAAAATTGTGGATGCATTGGTGATAATTTTCCAATGTTATATAGATTCAGGATCAGCTCCTGTGGATTGGAGGGTAGCTAATGTTATCCCACTTTTTAAGAAAGGCGGGAGAGAGAAAACAGGAAATTATAGACCAGTTAGCCTGACATCGGTGGTGGGGAAGATGCTGGAGTCAATTATAAAAGATGAAATAGCGGCACATTTGCATAGCAGTAACAGGATCAGTCTGAGTCAGCATGGATTTACGAAGGGGAAATCATGCTTAACTAATGTGAACTGTGAGGAGGATGCAATGAGGATGCAGGGTGGCTTGGACAGGTTGGGGGAGTGGGCAGATGCATGGCAGATGCAGTTTAATGTGGATAAATGTGAGGTTATCCACTTTGGCAGCAAATACAGGAATGCAGATAATCATCTGAATGGTGTCAAATTGGGAAAAGGGGAAGTACAATGAGATCTGGGGGTCCTTGTTCATCAGTCACTGAAAGTAAGCATGCAGGTACAGCAGGCAGTGAAGAAAGCGAATGGCATGTTGGCCTTCATAACAAGAGGAGTTGAGTATAGGAGCAAAGAAGTCCTTCTGCAGTTGTACAGGGCCCTAGTGTGACCCGCAGGAAAGTGTGCAGTTTTGGTCTCCAAATTTGAAGAAGGACATTCTTGCTATTGAGGGAGTGCAGCGTAGGTTCAGGAGGTTAGTTCCCGGGATGGAGGGACTGTCATATGCTGAGAGAATGGAGCGGCTGGGCTTGTACACTCTGGAGTTTAGAAGGATGAGAGGCGATCTTATTGAAACATATAAGATTATTAAGGGTTTGGACATGCTAGAGTCAGGAATCATGTTCCCGATGTTGAGGGGAGTCCAGAACCAGGGGCCACAGTTTAAGAATAAGGGGTAAGCCATTTAGAACGGACATGAGGAAAAACTTTTTCACACAGAGGGTTGTGAGCCTGTGGAATTCTCTGCCTCAGACGGCAGTGGAGGACAATTCTCTGGATGCTTTCAAGAGAGAGTTGGATAGAGATCTTAAAGATAGCGGAGTCAAGGGATATGGGGATAAGGCAGGAATGGGGTACTGAGTGTGGATGATCAGCCATGATCACATTGAATGGCGGTGCTGGCTCGAAGGGCTCCTCCTGCACCTATTGTCTATTGTCTATTGCAACAAAGTAAAGATGGGGGCAGTGGCAGAGGACTGCACACGTGTGAAGATCCTTGTAGAGTTTCCATAGAGACTTTTTCAGATCTGAGCATTGCAGCCAAGGCCTATATTAATTGGCTTCCATGAATGCTCTTGTGTGACTGGGCTATGAGCTGCCCTTTGAAGTTCATGGTTTCAGGATCTGCACTCACCCAATCAATTGAATATTAAATAACACTGCTGATTTGTGTTTTCTAGATGGTAGAAAGGGTACCTGCAGGTGGGTCACTTGCTATCTCGGACCTCCTTTGGTAGGTAGTTATGAGGTTGACCATGTTACGTTTCAGGTCGAAACCTATTGAATTGAAGGAAGGTCAGCGAGCCCCCCCCCCCCCCCGGCGGGCCAAAGAAACGCTTCAAGGACAGCATCAATGACAGTCTGAAGAAATTCCACATCGCATCGAGCAACTGGGAGCACGTTGCACTGGACAGGCACTCCCGGAGGAAATCCGTGCAGGAGGGAGCTGCACGTCACGAAATGGAACTACGCCGTGTCGCAGAGACGAAGCGACAGCACCGTAAGGAGAGAGAGAGAGAAGGGGGCTCGACGACTACCGACCACCGCCAGTCTCCACCGCCCACCTTGCACTAAGGATCGCGCATCGGCCTCGACAGACATGGAGGGAGAAACGCCTCCATGTCTGTCGAGGCCTATGGAGGGGCGAGGACAGTCGTACTCGTTTCGAGTGACCGCCAATGATAATGTGGGTCAGGCAGCATCTCTGGAGATGAAGGATGGTGACGCTTTGGGGTCGGGACCCTTCTTCAGACTGAAAGTAGGGGGTGTGTGGAGGGGGCGGGGGTTAGGGGGGGCGGGGTGAAGAGCTGGAGGCGAGAAAAGACTAGGACCATTCAGGGCCGGGCCACCAATGACCTCAGACAGGGTTGTGCTACAAATGACCTCAGACAGGGTTGTGCTACAAATGACCTCAGACAGGGTTGTGCTACAAATGACCTCAGACAGACAGATAGGGTGGTGCCCGGGAACTGCCCTGCCTGCCTGAGGTCATTTGTGCCCAGCTCAGATTAGCCCTGCTCTGCTCCTCATGCTCTGCACCCCCCCCCCCCCCCCCACCTCCCACTTTCAGTCTGAAGACAGGTTCCCACGTGAAATGTCGCCCACCCTCTTTGTCCAGATTTGCTGCCTGACCCGCTGAGTTACTCGAGCACTTTGTGTCTATCTTGGGTACAAGCCAGATTCTGCCGTTCTTTGTTTCTTCCAGTGATAGGTGGATGGAGATGAGGGGATTCTTTTCGACTGGAGGGTGGGTGGACAATGACAAGAGGACACAAAAGGAGACAAAGAGGAGTGAAATGTAAAGACAGAGGAAGGGGTATAGGAATATACAGGTGGAAGGGGACAGGGCAAGGAGATCATAAATAAGATCATAAGGAATAGGAGCAGAATTAGGTCATTCGGCCCATCAAGTCTACTCCACCATTCAATCATGGCTGATCTACCTCTCCCTACTAACCCCGTTCTCCTGCCTTCTCCCCATAACCCCTGACATCCGTACTAATCGTGAATCTTTGCCTTAATCTCTGCCTTAAAAAATATCCAATGACGTGGCCTCCACTGCCTTCTGTGGCAAAGAATTCCACAGATTCACCACCCTCTGAAGGAAATAAATTCCACCTCATCTCCTTCCTAAAGGAACATCCTTTAATTCTGAGGCCGTGACCTCTAGTCATAGACTCTCCATCAAGTGGAAACACCCACTCCACAGGGTGTTTTGCTATTCAGTAAGCCTCCCCTCATCCTTCTAAACTCCAGCGGGAACAAGCCCAGTGCCGTCAAACGCTCATAATATGTGAACCCGCTCATTGATGGGATCATTCTTGTAAACCTCCTCTCCTGAGCCTCCTCTCCTAATATCCATTCTCGGATATGGTGCCCAAAACTGCTCACAATATTCCAAATGCGGCCTGACCAATGCCTTGAGATGTGAGAATGGGTGTTCAGGGAAATCAGGAAAGGGTTATGGCCCTGCCCCATGGTACGAGTTCATTCCAAGAGCTCTCCTGAGTTAAAAATATACAAAAACTCGTGGTAAGCACGGAGAATGAACATAGCGGGTACGTCGGCGCTCGGGGACGTCTCTTAGCGGCTTGTAACGCTAATGGCAGGTACTCGGGAAGACTCGCTAATGGCAGGGAAGCACGGGAAGACTCGTGAAGATTTTTCAACGTGTTGAAAAATGTCCACGAGAGCCCCGAGTACCGACGAGCAGCCATTACCGTAAATCTCCGAGTTCGAATCACGGCAAACTCGGGAGAACTCTTGGAATGAACCCGTACCGTGCGACTGGGCCATTAGTTTAGTTTAGTTTAGAGATTCAGGGCAGAAACAGGCCCTTCGGTTCACCGAGTCCTCACCGACCATAACATTAGCACTATCTTACCTACACACCAGGGACAATTAACACTTATACTAAGGCAATTAACCTACAAACCTGCACGTCTTTGGAGTTTGGGATGAAACCGAAGATCTCGGTCAAAGCCCACGCAGGTCACGGGGAGAACGTACATACACCGTACCGACAGCACCCATAGGCGGGATCGAACCCGGGTCTCCGGTGCTGCAAGCTCTGTAAGGCAGTGACTCTACCGCTGCGCCACCGTGGTTGTTGCATAAAATTGAAGAATTCAATGTTAATATCATTGGGTTGTTAGCTACCCAAGCAGAATATGAGGTGCTGTTCCTCCAGTTGACATGTGGCCTCGCTCTGACAATGGAGGAGGCTTGGAGCAGCAAGGCTGCTCTGGGAATGGGAAGGGGAATTGGGGAGCTACTGGGAGATTCAGCAGATCAAAGCAGACCCAGCATTTTTTTAAAATATAAATCCACTACAAGATTATTTTAATCACAATCAACACATTTTACTATGCATTACCAGGCCTGGGATAATATGAAGAATTGCATATAAAAAATAACCAATTATTAACTCATCTCTTTGTCACTATTTGCTTTGCTAGATTCAACAATTGTCAAGGGCATATGTACATGGAGTAAACAAGAAAATATTGGTGCAAGATTTGTACCAATGCACTGTAACTTCATTTTCTACTTAAGGTCACAAGGTCATAAGTGAGAGGGGCAGAATTAGGCCATTCGGCCCAGCAAGTCTATTCCGCCATTCAATCATGGCTGATCTATCTCTCTCCCTCCCAACCCCATTCTCCTGCCTTCTCCACATCACCACTGACACCTGTACTAATCAAGAATCTATCCATCTCTGCCTTGAAAAAATTTCCATCGACTTGGCCTCCACGGCCTTCTGCGGCACAGAATTCCACAGATTCACCACCCTCTGACTAAAGAAATTCCTTCTCATCTCCTTCCTAAAGGAACATCCTTTAATTCTGAGGCTATGTCCTCTAGTCCTAGACTCTCCCACTGGTGGAAACATCCTCTCCACATCCACTCTTTCCAAGCCTTTCCATATTCAGTACGTTTTTCTAAACTCCAGCGAGCAAAGGCCCAGTGCCGCCAAACGCTCATCATGATTTAACCCACTCATTACTGGAATCATTCTCGTAAACCTCCTCTGGACCCTCTCCAGAGCCAGCACTTCCTCCCTCAGATATGGTCCCCAAATTGCTCACAATACTCCAAATGCTGCCTGACCAGTGCCTCATACAGCCTCAGCGTTACATCCCTGTTTTTGGATTCTAACCCTCTTGTAATAAATGCTAGCATTGCGTTTGCCTTATTTACTATCAATTTGACTTACAGATTAACTTTTTGGGAATCCTGCACCAGCTCTCCCAAGTCCCTTTGTACCCCTGATTTCTGGATTCTCTCCCCATTTTGAAAATAGTCTACCCCTTTATTCCTACGACCAAATTGCATGCCTCCACACTTTGCTGCACTATATTCCATCTGCCACTTCTCTGCCCACTCTCCCAACCTGTCCAAGTCCTTCTGCAGAGTCCCTGCTTTCTCTACACTACCTGCCCTTCCACCTGTTTTCGTATCATCCGCAAACTTGGCCACCAAGCCTTCAATCCCCTCATTAATATACAACGTGAAGAGTAGCGGCCCAGTACCGAGCCCTGCGGAACTCCGCTAGTCACTGGCAGCCAAACAGAAAAAGCCCCCTTTATTGCCACTCTTGGCCTTCTGCCATCCAGCCAACCTGCTATCCACGCTGGTATCTGCCCTTTGATGCCATGGGCTTTCATCTTCCTCAGCAGCCTCACGTGTGGCACCTTATCAAAGACTTTCTGAAAGTCTAGGTATACAACATCTACTGACTCTCCTTTGTCTGTCCTGCTATTTAATTCTACAAATAATTCCAGCAGATAAGTTAGGCAAGATCTCCACTTCACAAAGCTATGCTGACTTTGACCTTTTTTTTATCATAAACTTCTTTGTATATGTGGTAGTTTTGGGACATAATTCATAGTCATATCCATGGAAATTGGCTTTTCGGCCCAACTTGTCCATTCCAACCAACATGCACTGTCTCATTTGCCCACGTCCAACCCATATTCCTCTCAATCTTTCCTATCCATGCATCTGCCCAAATAACTTTTAAATGTTTAAGAAGGAAATGCAGATGCTGGAAAATCGAAGGTAGACAAAAATGTTGGAGAACCTCAGCGGGTGAGGCAGCATCTATGGAGCGAAGGAAATAGGCAATGTTTTGGGCCGAAACGTCTGAAGAAGGATTTCAGCCCAAAACGTTGCCTATTTCCTTCGCTCCATAGATGCTGCCTCACCCGCTGAGTTTCTCCAGCATTTTTGTCTAACTTTTAAATTTTGTTATTTTGCCCACCTAACTACTCCTTTGGAGACTCATTCCTTATACTCACCAAACTCAGGTGAAAAAATTGCCCCTCAGGATCTCATTAAATCTTTCCTCTCTCACCTTAAGCCTCCAGATCTTGATTTCCTTTCCCTGGGAAAAATACCCTGCATTCATCCCATCCTCGTGATTTTATGCAACCTCTGTAAGGATGGGAAAGGTTGAGAGGGATATGGGCCAAATGAGGGCAATGGTCGGGGTGGAAGATTGGAACCTTCACGTTGTCCGCCCTGTTTCGACTAATGCAATCAACTCGACGTGCACAAACGGAAGATGAAATAGAACAAGTTGTCCAACAACTTTAAGCTGTGCACGCCACACGAAAGTAGAAGAAGAGGGCAATGGACGATGGTTTCTTTATTATCACAAGTATCAGACTACAGTGAATACATTTTAGCATACACATCAGCAAGACTATACTTTAGGCTGTGCACGCCATACGCAAGAAGAAGAGGCAAGACTATCACGAGGTATGTTACAAAACTTACCTTCAGCGGAGCTACAGTTCTGTCACTGGCCGTGTGCACAACTTTGGCGCCTTTGAGAGGGGGGCGGGTTTAAAATGCGTTTTTTCTTCAGCCTGTTCAAATCAATTTTGAACAGGCTGTTTAGTTGCTGAAGAAAAATCGCTTCGACTGCCGTTTTATTAAGTTTATTAAAATTAGCGCTGGATAATTTAATAGCAGGAGTAAAATTAAAATCATCTTCTAATGCCGTCAACGCCGACAACGGGACAAATCTCACATAGGGAACAAGGCAAGGTACACCGTTTATGTTTTCACATAAACTTGCTTCTTAGGATGCCTTTAATCAACATTTCATGTTGCGAAAAGGTGACTTAGGACCCATACGAACCGGCAGTATTTTTCCTGTCAATATAGGGTTTAAACCCCAGCGTTCCAAACGATCGCGTTCCACAAAATCCCACTCGCAAGATGATTAAAATGGCCATTAATTTACGGGAATTAAACATTAAATTCCTTCCATTTGGCCTATAAATTCATGACAATGAGATTTAAAAATCATGTTATATTGTGAATTCTTGTGTGAATGTTATTTGGACACTTAGGCTTTTTATAAATGTTAACCTTAAGAAATGGATAGATGTTTAGATCTAGTAATTGAAATTTGTAATTAGCTACAATTAGGTAACTAGCTAATTATATGCTTTAATTTCAGGTCATCCAAGTAAGATTGTTTCATATTTGTTTCAGAATGCTTCAATCTATAATAACTGAAAATGTCATTCAATTCTCTTAATTTTTAAGAAAGTTATGGGCTTTTGACTGTCCTTGATCACAGCTTTTGTGTTAAGTCAATGGGAAAGCAATAGGGAACAAGATGCCAATTTCCGAGTATGAAAATGGCCATAACCTTTTTAATACTGAAGATATGAAAGTGAATTAGGTGTCAAATTAAACTTCTTTTTATGCTTTATCTGATGGGATAAATTGCAGACTTGATTTTAAAAATCTCAAAATTTTGTAACATTGCTACTATCACCATACATACCAACATCCCCCAGTCAGTACGGGATGTAGAGAACATCCCACCGAGCCCATATGGAAGAGGTGCCACTATGGCACCTGGCCAAATGCGGCCATTACAACGGTCGCCTCCATTCCGCTCGTCCCATGAACCCTTGTCCCTCTCTACACCTGGCCATGTTCAGCCCGTGTTCTCTGGGGGCACCTCCCGCTGCTGACCTCGAGGGCATGGAGGTCAGCCCTGTTCTTCTTACCTGGCCTTTTGTCTGGCAGCTCCCTCCACCTCCTCTCCCAGTCCCGGTCTTCAGGGGTGAGCAGTGGCCAGGCTCGTTGGGCATCCCTCTCCGGTTCTGCAGCGGGCGAACCATCCTTGTGTTTGGGGCCACGGCACGCCAGGACCTTCTGACTGCACGTGGCAAATGGGACTGGCTTAGGTTGGGCATCTTAGCCAACAAGGGCGAGTTGGGCCGAAGGGCCTGTTTGACTATGACTCTGGATGACCACCTCCTCAGTCCCCTGTGCTCCAAGGAATAGTCTGAACCTGCACAACCTCTCCCCGTAGCTCTCGAGTCCTGGCAATATCCTTCTAAATCTTCTCTGCACACTTTCCAGCTGAAGGCATCTTCCCTATAGCAAGGTGACCAAAACTGAACCCAATGCTCTACATGTGGCCTCACTAACATCTTGTACAATTGCAACATAATGTATATTAGAAACATAGAAAATAGGTGCAGGGGGAGGCCATTTGGCACTTCGAGCCAGCACCGCCATTCATTGTGATCATGGCTGATCATCAACAATCCATAACCCGTGCCTGCCTTCTCCCCATATCCCTAGATTCCACTAGCCCCTAGAGCTCTATCTAACTCTCTCTTAAATCCATCCAGTGATTTGGCCTCCGCTGCCCTCTGTGGCAGAGAATTCCACAAATTCACAACTCTCTGGGTGAAAACGTTTTTTTTCATCTCAGTTTTAAATGGCCCCTTTATTCTTAGATTGTGGCCCCTGGTTCTGGACTCCCCCAACATTGGGACCATTTTTCCTGCATCTAGCTTATCCAGTCCATTTTTAATTTTATATGTTTCTATAAAATATTCTCTCATCCTTCTAAATTCCAGTGAATACAAGCCCAGTCTTTCCAATCTTTCCTCTTATGGCAGATTGAGCTATAGGACAGATACACAGATAGAAAGAGTCTAGAGGGATATGAGCAAATTGCAGGCAACTAGAACTAGCACAGATTGTCAACTTAATCAGCATGAATAAGGTCGACCAAAAGCTGTGTATGACTCAACGACTGGTGCGGAATCTATGACTGTGATTCCATTTCTCCAACTGTTGAAGCTCTGTGTGAAACATAATCTGCTTCCCCATTGAGTTTAGTTTATTATTGCCACATGTACCATGCTACAGTTAAAAAGCTTTTTGTTGCATGATATGTAGTCAACGAAAATACAATACATGATTACAACCAAGCCATCCACAGTGTACAAGATCCAGGATAAAAGGTATAACATTTAGTGCAGATGAGGTCCATCAAAAATAGTTCAAACATCTCCAATGATGTAGATGCGAGATCAGGATCATACTCCAGTCGGTTTGGTTGAATGATAAAAGCTGGGAAGAAACTGCCCCTGAATCTGGAGGCATGTGCGGAAGAGGGGAGAAGAAATAGGGACCAGGGTGGGACTGGTCCTTCAAATATGCTGGTGGCCCTGCCGATGCAGCGTGAAGCCTACATGAAGTCCAGGGAAGGGAGGTTGGTTTGCGTGATGGTCTGGGCTACGATCATGTCAACTTGTGAAATGAGCTGGATTGCTTTATTGCATGCTCATGAGTGTACAGAGCTGGATTGGTCTGTGGCTGCATAGGCATGTGTCATGAGTCATGGTGCTTGGAACTGCTGAGTGTTCGCAGCTTACTCAGTTCTTATACTTGGATCAAAACGATCCACTCACTAACACATTCAAATGTCCAAACCTGTGAGCCAAAGCGGCATATGATGTGGGATCTTGATCCTTGTCCTCGTTCCTCGTTCTTGTCCTCGTTCTTCAGAGAACGGGGTTTCCCCTCCCCCACTATAGATGAGGCTCGCACCAGGGTCTCCTCCATACCCCGCAACACTGCCCTCTCTCCCCATTCCCCAACTCACAACAAGGGCCGAGTTCCCCTGGTCCTCACCTTTCACCCCACCAGCCAGCGCATACAACAGATAGTCCTCCGCCAGTTTCGCCACCTCCAACGTGACCCCTCCACTCGCCACATCTTCCCATCTCCCCCCCTGTCTGCCTTCCGCAAAGACCGCTCCCTCCGCAACTCCCTTGTCAATTCTTCCCTTCCTTCCCGCTCCACTCCTTCCTCGAGCACTTTCCCTTGCAACCGCAAGCGATGCTACACTTGTCCCTTCACCTCACCCCTCCACTCCTTTCAGGGACCCAAGCAGTCATTCCAAGTCCGACAGAGGTTCACCTGCACCTCCTCCAACCTCATCTACTGCATCCGTTGCTCCAGATGCCAGCTGATCTACATCAGTGAGACCAAGTGGAGGCTGGGCGATCGTTTCGCCGAACACCTCCGCTCGGTCCGCAATAACCAACCCGACCTCCCAGTGGCTCAGCACTTCAACTCCCCCTCCCATTCCATATCCGACCTCTCGGTCCTGGGCCTCCTCCACGGCCAGAGTGAGCAACACCGCAAGTTGGAGGAACAGCACCTCATATTCCGCTTGGGGAGTCTGCATCCTCTGGGCTTAAACATTGCATTTTCTCAATTCTGTTAACCCAGACTGCCCCTCCCCCTCCCCACCTCTCCCTCAGCCCTCGGGTCCTGACATTCCTTCTCCATCTCCCCCCCACCCCCCCCCCCCACCCCAGTCGCACTAGCTTCTCATTTTCACACCACAAACAGCTTACAATGGCCTGTTTCCTTTATCATCAATACTTTTTTGCATATCTTTCATTCATTGTTCTTTATCTCTCCACATCACTGTCTATATCTCTCGTTTCCCTGATCCCTGACCAGTCTGAAGAAGGGTCTCGACCCAAAACGTCGCCTATCTCCTTCGCTCCTTAGATGCTGCTGCACACGCTGAGTTTCTCCAGCTTTTTGTGTAACCCTGGGATCTTGATCAGCTGGGCAAGTGGGACGGGAATTATAATGGAGTTTAATGCAGATTAGTATCGGCGCCTAACGGCAGCGGCTCGACTGTAGTCCGTCTGCCTTTTTAAAAAAATGTTGTCCCGTTAGATGTATGTTTTTGGTTCTAATTTTTATTATTTTTTAGCTGTGTATATGTGTTGGGGAAGGTGGGTAGGGGAAACCGTTGAATCTCTTCCCTGTATGGGGACTCGACTTTTTACCTGTCGGGTCTCCAGTGTCGTTGGGCTGCAGTTGGATTGCTGGGAACAAAGGGAAGAGATAAGACTTTTGCCTTCCATCACAGTGAGGAGGTGTTGGAGATTCACCGTGATGGATATTTGTGTTAAGTGTGTGTCTTGTTTTTTTTTGTAATGTCATGACTGTAGGAATGAAATTCCGTTCAAACCTTGGCTGTTTGAATGACAATAAAAGGCATTCTATTCTATTCTATTCTATGTGTGTTTTTGTTGAATTCTCGGAAGACAAATCATGGCTAGTTCTTCACAGTGAACAGCAGGACCTTGGGGAGTGTCATAGAGTAGAGGGATCTACATAGTTCCCTGAAAAGGCTGCCACGGGGTAGAAGAATGTTTTCGGTACATTGGCCATCGCCAGTCAGGGAATTGACGATAGGAGCTTGGAGGTTATGCTACGATTGTATAAGACATTGGTGAAGCAGCATTTGGAATATTTAGGGTTACACAAAAAGCTGGAGAAACTCAGCGGGTGCAGCAGCATCTAAGGAGCAAAGAAGGGTCTCGACCCGAAACGTCGCCTATCTCCTTCGCTCCTTAGATGCTGCTGCACCCGCTGCGTTTCTCCAGCTTTTTGTGTAACCCTCGATTCTCCAGCATCTGCAGTTCCTTCTTTAACACTTTTGGAGTATTTAGTTTAGCTTTTTAGTTCAGAGATGCAGAGCGGAAACCGGATCCACACCGACCAGCGATCCCCGCACATTAACACCACCCTACACACACTCGGGTAAATATACATCTATACCAAGCCAATGAACCCACAAGCCTGTACGTCTTGGGGGGTGGGAGAAAACCGAAGATCTAGGAGGAAACCCACCCGATCACGGGGAGAACGTGCAAACTCCGTACAGACAGCGCCCGTAGTCGGGATCTAACCCGCGTCTCAGGCACTGAAAGCGCTGTAAAACAGCAACTCTACCGCTGCACCACCGTACCACCCAACTTATTGTGTGAAGGTTTGGTCACTCTGCTATAGGAAAAATGCCATTAAGCTGGAAAGGGCGCAGGGAAGATTTATAGGCATGTTGCCCGGGCATGATGGCCTGGACTATAGGGAGATGTTGGTCTTTATTCCATGAAGTGTGTGGGGCTGATGTGCGATCTTGTTACGAGGTATAACATCATGAGGGGTACAGATAGAGTGATTGCATGGTCGGTGAATCAAGAACCAGAGGGGATAGGCTTAATGTGAGGGGGGAAAGGTGGAGTAGGAACTGGGGGGGCAGCATTTTTACACAGATGGGTATATGGGTATATGGAATGAGCTGCTGGAGCAAGTAGTTGAAGCAAGTACAATAATACCATTTGAAAGACATTTAAACAAGTATATATAGAAATTACCCAAACGTAAACATAAATGGGCTGATTAGTAATTTTGCAGATTACACAAAGACTTGTGCACTGTGAGAAAGACTGCCAAAGTACATGGCAAATTATAGAACCGTTAAAGAAACTGGAGGAGAAATGGCAGATGGAGCTTAACCCGAGCAAATGTGTGTGGTGTTGGACTTGGAGAGGCCAAATATAAGGTGAAAATATACAATGACCCTTAACGACATTGATGTACATTGTGATCCAACTCTTTAAACGTGGCACCACAGGTAGGTAGAATGGTACAATGTCTCCCTCGGATGGTCACATCGCACATGACTTTACTATTCTCGATCTATATAAATGATTTATCCTATACCTGTAGAGTACTTCTTCCTATCCTGTTTGCCGATGACACCAATCTTATAGCTTCACATAGTGATCTAAAATCATTGGTTGAATTAGTTAATGAAGAAATGTCTCATGTCTCTAAGTGGTTTGAAGTGAACAGGCTCTCTCTCAATATCAAAAAATGCAATTACACGATCTTCTGCAATAAAAACAACATTTTTCCCAAAGACATGAGTATCAATGGACATGAAATTCCTGAAGTAACATACACAAACTTTTTAGGAGTAACCATTGGATCAAAATTTAACTTGGAAAGAACATATCAATACTGTCTGTAGAAGATCAATGAAAATGCTTGGGGGTTACACAAAAAGCTGGAGAAACTCAGCGGGTGCAGCAGCATCTAAGGAGCGAAGGAGATAGGCGACGTTTTGGGTCGAGACCCTTCAAATGAAAATGCTTGGTATTCTGAGAAAGGTTTGTACATTTATTCACCCGTCTTCCCATCTAACAATACATTACAGTTTGATTTTTCCTTATTTCAATTATTGTAACATTGTTTGGGGTTCTACCTATCCTTCCAATCTTTCTGAGCTACTCATAACCATATAACCATATAACCATATAACAATTACAGCACGGAAACAGGCCTTCTCGACCCTTCCAGTCCGTGCCGACCATTCATTTTCCCCTAGTCCCATCTACCTGCACTCAGACCACACCCCTCCATTCCCTTCCCGTCCATATACCTATCCACTTTACTTTTAAATGTTAAAATCGAACCTGCCTCCACCACTTCTGCTGGAAGATCATTCCACACAGCATACTCATCATACAGAAGAAATTTATGAGATTAATTTCTGACTCAAATTCACAAGAACCTTCTGCCCCTCTCTTCAAGAAGTACTCAGTTTTGTCTGTAGATAAACTGAATGCATTCCAAATATGTATTTTTATTTTCAAATATCTTAAATGTAAACATGATTTGCCTCTTTCTCTTCATGATCTTTTCACCCTTTCTTCTAATATTCACCATTACCCAACCAGAAGAAGAAATGATCTTCATCTTCCGTTTTGTCGAACATCCAAACTCCAACATTGCATTACCCTTAAAGGTCCTAAATTTTGGAATACCCTGCATCTGTCATTAAAGTCTCACACCTCCTTAAGGGCCTGTCCTACCAGCACCCGACTCCATACGATGAGCGCGATCAAACTAGAAGCGGGGGCCGCGCGGAGGTCGGGTGATCCCTGCACAGGGCCGTTCCCACCAGCATGCGCCTGCATGCGGCAAGCGTGACCAAACCGGCAGCGAAGGCCGCGCGGAGGTCGGGTGAGTGGCGCAAAGTGAGGCGAACTTGGAGCGAAGTCGTAAAGGTAAGTTCGCCAGGACGGAGAGGAGCACACAGGCACACACACAGAGGGCCACGGAGCCACACACATAGAGGGTCACGGAGGCACCTACAGAGAGGGTCACGGAGGCACGACGTCGAGGTGGTGTGTAATGCGTCGAGGCAACTGCTAGCCGACAAGCCGTTGCCGCGCGGAATTTTTGAACATAGACAGTTTTTCGGAGCCCCGCGCGATGTCGGGACGAACTCCGCACAATTCCGCACGGCTCCGGCGATCGAAGTGGGACCGGCCCCGCGATGCCGGACGGCTCAAACGCTCATTTTTTATTTCTCCTACGCCCGCTGATTTGCCATTAACGCTCATTTTCAGATGGGAGCAGACTTTGTATAATTCTCTTCCCTCCCAGCACTGTATGGTATTATAAATCGATCGTTTGTCTTCTTTTAAAACATGGTGCAAATAAATAAACAAATAAACAAATAAACAGACTGCACTTTAGTCTGTTTTGACTTTACTGGCCTAATGATCGTTTTACAAACCTTGTTCTCAGGGTATTTAAAGCAATATTTTATTTGCCGTTTAAGTTATGACATCGGATGGAAGTTGCACTTATGTGCAATGACAATAAAAGATATTATTATTATTGTTATTATTAAATAAGACGTATGGAATGCCTGCTTTCATAAATCAGGGCAGGAAGATATGATGCAACTTTATAAGACTTTAATTGTCTTAGTGCGGTCATGTTGGAGCAGCGGTAGAGTTGCTGCCTTACAGCGAGTTCGGTCCCCGCTACGGGTGCTGTCTGTACGGAGTTTGCACGTTCTCCCCGTGACCCGCGTGGGTTTTCTCCGTAGGCTTGTAACCATATAACCATATAACAATTACAGCATGGAAACAGGCCCGCTCAGTCCATGCCGACCATTTACTTTCCCCTAGTCCCATCGACCTGCACTCAGACCATACCCCTCCATTCCCTTCCCATCCATATACCTATCCACTTTACTTTTAAATGTTAAAATCGATCCTGCCTCCGCCACTTCTGCTGGAAGCTCATTCCACACAGCCACCACTCTCTGAGTAAAGAAGTTCCCCCTCATGTTACCCCTAAACTTCTGTCCCTTAATTCTCATGTCATGCCCTCTTGTTTGAATCTTCCCTACCCTCAATGGGAAAAGCTTATCCACGTCAACTCTGTCTATCCCTTTCATCATTTTAAAGACCTCAATCAAGTCCCCCCTTAACCTTCTGCGCTCCAAAGAATAAAGACCCAACTTGTAGGTTAATTGTCTTGGTAAATGTAAAAATTGTCCCTGGTGGGTGTAGGATAGCGTTCATGTGCGGGGATCGCTGGTCGGAGCGGACCCGGTGGGCCGAAGGGCCTGTTTCCGCGCTGTATCTCTAAATTAAATGAGGCCACATTTGGAGTATTGTGTGCAGTCCTGGTCACCCCTTTACTGGAAGATGTGGAGGTTTACCAGAATGATGCCTGGATTAGGGCGGAATAATTACCAGCAGAGGTCGTACAGACTTGGATTCATTTCCGTAGAATGCCGGAGGTTGGGAGGAGACCTGATGGCAGTATATAAGATGGACAAGTTCAGAACCTTTTTCTCCAAGGTGGAAATATTAAACACTAGAGCGCGTAGCTTTAAGGTGAGAGCGGCAACGTTTAAAGGAGATGCGCGGGGCAGGTTTTTTTTTGCACAAAGGGTGGTGAGTGCCTGGAACATGCTGCTGGGGATGGTGTTTGAGGCAGATGTGATGGTGGCATTTAAGAAACTTTTCGAGAGGCACATGAATATGCAGCAAATGGAGGGGTATGGATTATGTACAGGTGGGTAAACCTTGGTCCTGACATCATGTTGGGTACAGGCATTGTGGGCCAAAGGGCCTGTTCTTGTGCTGTACTTTTCTGTGTTCTATATAAGTACAAAGGAATATGGGCCTCATTAGGGAAGAATCAGAGGGGTATGGGCCAAACGCAGATAAGTGGGACTAGCTTCAACTCTGTAACAGGGAGAAGACTTTTAGGACCCCTGTGGTGCGCCCCTAAGGCATTGTAATCTCAGTCATTGAGGCTGACTGCAGAAGTTCCTTCAATAGGATGAATCCTTGGACCAGATGGTGTACCTGGCTGCCTTCTGAAAACCTGCATGGACCATCTGTCTGGAGCTTCTGCGGACATCTCAATCCCTCGTTTTTGAGCTCTGTGTTCCCATGCGTGTTAAAAGGGCATCAATGATACCGGTGCCTTAGAAGAGTAAGGTGACGGGCCTCAATGACTACCGACTGGTGGGACTAATGTTCTTGGTGATGAAATGTTTTGAGAGGTTGGTTATGGCTCATAACAACTACCTTAGCAACAACCTGGATCCACTAAAATGTACCTGCCACTACGATAGATCAACGGGGGATGCGATCTCGCTGGCTCTCCACCCTACATTGGACTATTTGGGCAAGAGGTTGTGCATTGATTACAGCTTGGCATTCAACACCATCATCCCGTCCAAACCTGCTACCAAGTTTAGGGTACTGGGTCACTGCACGTCTCTTTGTAACAGTATCCTCTCTTCCAGAGAGGACAACACGTCCTCCTTGATAACCATCAGCACCACAAAGCTGTGTGCTCAGCCCCTCTGCTCTACTCACTCTATACCCATGACTGTGTAGCCGGACGCAGTTTCGCCTCCATCATTACCTTTGCCAACTACACCATTGTTTTTGGATGAATTACTGGTAATGATGAGAAGAGGCGAGGACTGCTCATCCACCGAGCTTACTTATGAGTAAAACTGCATCATGATGAATGGCCAACACAGCACCAGGGTTTCAGCCCCTGATTATATTACATCAACTCTCTGGTCAGAGCTAGCATGTTAGCTGGGGATGGATGAGAGTGGCAGGACATCATGAAGCAGATGGCACCACTCAACCCTGAGTTGGAGTGAAATAGATAGATAGATAGACAGACAGACAGACAGACAGACAGACAGACAGACAGACAGACAGACAGACAGACAGACAGACAGACAGACAGACAGACAGACAGACAGACAGACAGACAGACAGACAGATAGACAGATAGACAGATAGACAGATAGACAGATAGACAGATAGACAGATAGATAGATAGATAGATAGATAGATAGATAGATAGATAGATAGATAGATAGATAGATAGATAGATAGATAGATAGATAGATAGATAGATAGATAGATAGATAGATAGATAGATAGATGGATAGGTGGATGGGTGGATGGGTGGATGGATGGGCGGATGGGTGGGTGGATGGATGGATGGATGGATGGATGGGTGGATGGGTGGATGGGTGGATGGATGGATGGATGGATGGATGGATGGATGGATGGGTGGATGGGTGGATGGGTGGATGGGTGGATGGGTGGATGGGTGGATGGGTGGATGGGTGGATGAATGGGTGGATGGGTGGATGGGTGGATGGGTGGATGGATGGATGGGTGGATGGGTGGATGGATGGATGGATGGATGGATGGATGGATGGATGGATGGATGGATGGATGGATGGATGGATGGATGGATGGATGGATGCATGAGAAGAGGAGGGAGAACCAATCATCTGATTGAATGGTGCCAGGACAACAACCTTGCTCTCAATAACCAAGGATGACCAAGGAGATGATTGTTGACGTTTGAAGAGGAAGATTGAACATCCACAAGCCTGTCTTCATCAATGGGTTGGTGGCGGAGAGAATCAACAACGTCAAGTCCCTGGGCGTCCATATCTCTGAACATCTGTCCTGAGCAAGTACACTGGCGCAATAATAAAGCAAGTCCATCAATGCCTCTACTTCCTTGGAAGATTGAGGAGATTCAGTATGCCAATTAAACTCTCTGTTGAACTTCTACAGGTGTACAGGCAGTGAGCATATTGACTGGTTGCAATAACAGCCTGGTTCAGAAACCCGACAGCCCAGGAATGAAGGAGACTACATGCTCAGCCCATCACGGGTACTGACCTCCCCACCATCGAAGTGATCTATGGGAGGTGCTGCCTCAAAAAGGCAGGCAGCATCAAAGTCCCTGCTATCAATTCACCATGGAAGAGCCGACCGATGGACAAGGACGGATGTGTGGAAGTGAGGACACCGCTGCTGGGGGAAGGGACAAAGGAGGACCTGATGTGGGGGGGGGGGGGAGGGGCACCGTGAGGGAGGGGGAGGGGGGTAGAACAACGGGGAACTGACTGGCACGGTGGTACTTTGTAACTTTATACAAGCCCTTTACGGACGACTTATGGGTGAAGAAAGGATGAGGTTACGGAGTACTTAGAAGTTCACGATAAAATACACCAAAGTCCGCAAGGCTTTGTGAAGGGGAGGCCTTCTTGCCTGACAGATTTACTGGAATTCTTTGAAGAAGTGAGCAGGACAGACAAAGGGGAATCAGTAGATTTTAATTTTCAGAAAGCCTTTGATAAGGTGCCACACGTTAGGCTGCTGAGGAAGATAAGAGCCCATGATATCAAAGGGCAGACACTAGCGTGGACAGCAGGTTGGCTGGATGGCAGAGGGCAAAGAGTGGCAATAAAGGGGGCTTTTTCTGGTTGGCTGCCGGTGACTAGCGGAGTTCTGCAGGGCTCGGTGCTGGAGCCGCGTTGTATATTAGTGATTTGGACGAGGGGATTGAAGGTTTGGTGGCCAAGTTTGCGGATGATACGGAAATAGGTGGAGGGGCAGGTCGAGTAGAGAAAGCAGGGACTCTGCAGAAGGACTTGGACAGGTTGGGAGAGTGGGCAGAGAAGTGGCAGGTGGAATATAGTGTAGCAAAATGTGGAGGCATGTAATTTTGGTCGTAGGAATAAAGGGGTAGACTATTTTCAAAATGGGGAGAGAATCCAGAAATTAGAGGTGCAAAGGGACTTGGGAGAGCTGGTGTAGGATACCCAAAAAGTTAATCTGTAAGTCAAATTGATAGTAAAGAAGGCAAACTCAATGCTAGCATTTATTACAAGAGGGTTAGAATACAGTAACAGGGATGTAACGCTGAGGTTGTATAAGGCGCTGGTCAGGCAGCTGATATGGGGTTTAAATTCACCGCAACCGCAACGTTCCAATCCATCGCGTTCCAGAAAATCCCACTCGCAAGCTGTTTAAAATGCCCATTAATTTACAGGCATTAAACACTGAATTCCTTCAATTTGGCCTATAAACTAATGACAATTAGATTTAAAAGTCATGTTATATTGTGAATTATTGTGTGACTGTTAATTGGACACTTAGGCTTTAAATTTTTTTTTAAAAATTTCTTAAGAAATTGATAAATGTTTAGATCTAGTAATTGAATTTTGTAATTGGCTACAATTGGGTAACTAGGTCATTCAAGTAAGATTGTTTCATATTTGATTCAGAATACTTCAATCTATAATAACTGAAAATTTCTTTCAGTTCTCTTAAATTTTAAGGACGTTATGGGCTTTTGACTGTCCTCGATCACAACTTTTGTGTTAAGTCAATAGAAAAGCAATAGGAAGCAAGTTGCTAATTTCCGAGTATGAAAATGGCCCTAACGTTTTTAATACTGAAGACATGAAAGTGAATTAGGTGTCAAATTAAACTTATTTTTATGCTTTATCTGATGGGATAAATTGCAGACTTGATTTTTTAAATCTCAAAATTTTGTAACATTGCTACTAAGAGTCTGCTCCACCACTGAAAGAGACTCCAAACATTCAAGTTAAACTTCAGATAAGATGCAAAATTTGAAGGGTGTTACGCGTTTGCGTGTGAATGCGTGCGGACAAAAAAACCCAACTAAATATGCAATCATTTAGAAAAGGAATATGTTTTATTTCTTAATCTGCAGACTCATGTTAAAACTCACCACAGTATTTAGTGCTAACTTTTTTTATAAATCCAAAATATTAATATTCTGTGATCATTTGTACAACCCTATTGTGAGTGGTTAACATACGGAAGTAAAAAGAATAAAGCGTAAATTTCCTTTTGTTAATTCAACATTACAAATATAATAACATGTTACTATCGTTATGAGGCAAGAAGAATAAAATCACATTAAAAAGAAAATGATTCTAGAATAGGTTCTTTCCATTAAAAGATCACCTGGGCTTACATGGTAAGTCAACTAAAAAATTATTGTATGTTTTGATGGAACGACATCTCACAAAATGAGCAATGGTTTTAAAGAAATTGCTGAACTTTTATAAATCATATCCTACCACTCTGTACATAATTAGTATGCTATGTCACATATTTACAATGCGTTTGAGATCCCGCACATTAGCCAGCCATCCACAGTAAGAAAGGTATAAGGATGGTAGGAAGAGTTGTGGAGGGACCAAAGCCCAAACAAAATATACCAGCCAGTCCCAATGCAGTAGTGACAAAAATACTCCTCTGGTCTCTGATGATAGTCTTCACTGCTTCACAGAACTGTAAAAACAAAAAATCAAAATTTTACTAAATCATTGTAACATTGCAAACGTTGTAAAAAGAAGGGTCTCGACCCGAAACGCCGCCTGTCTCCTTCGCTCCTTAGATGTTGCTGCACCCGCTGAGTTTCTCCAGCCTTTTGTGTACCCTTGTAAAAATTGGGGCGGCACGGTGGCGCAGCGGTCGAGTTGCTGCCTCACCGCGCTTGTAGCGCGGGAGACCGGGGCTCGATCCCGACTAGGGGTGCTGTCTGTACGGAGTTTGTACGTTCTCCCCGTGACCTGCGTAGGTTTTCTCCCACACTTCAGTTTCCTCCCACACTAACTTTCGGTTATTTTGCGTTTTGGCTTTGTTTCTGTCCGGTTATTAGGCTTCCACCTCTTTGCTTCGGCTTTTCGTCCTTCGACGCCACATCCGCACACGGCTCTATGTATCTAAGCATCTATGAGACTAGAATCAGAATAGGTATTCTGACTGGGCGTTCAGAAAGTGCTAATTTAGCTTAGAGATTCAGGAAACAGGCCCTTCGGCCCACCGGGTCCGCGCTGACCAATGTTCCCTGCACATTAACACTATCCTACACACACTCGGGACAATTTTTACATTTACCAAGCCAATTTACCTACAACCCTGTACGATTTTCGAGCATGGGAAGAAACCGAAAATCTCAGAGTAAACCCATGCAGGTCACGGGGAGAACGTACAAACTACATACAGTTGTCAGGATCAACCCTAGTCTCTGAGGTTAGCAAGTGCTGTAAGGCAGCAACTCTACCGCTGCGCCACCGTGCCGCACGATTCAGAGAAGAGTCCGGAGAATCGTTGAAAAGTGCTCAGTCAGCTGCATTGAGAAAACCCTTTTTACGCTTTTTACAAAAATGTCAAAAACATCAATCCATTTGCAATGAGTTGAATGAAGCTTAGAACCTGCTGACTGTACGAGTACTCTGCTTAGCACAGACCCACAGGTTTGATGAAGTGATGCAGAATTTTACTTCTCCAGTTGGAACCCTCTCAGGTATTTAATTAAGTTTAATTTAGAGATACAGTGCGGAAACAGGACATTCGGCCCACCGGGTCCGCACTGACCAGCGATCCCCGCACATTAACACTATCCTACACACACTAGGGACACTTTACATTTATACCAAGCCAATTAACCTACAAACCTGAACGTCTTTGGAGTGTGGGAGGAAAGCGAAGATCTCGGAGAGAACCCACGCAGGTCACCGGGGAAACATAGAAACATAGAAAATAGGTGCAGGAGGTCATTCGGCCATTCGAGCCAACACCGCCATACATTGTGATCATGGCTGATCGTCCCCAATCAATAGCCCGTGCCTGACTTGTCCCCATATCCCTTGATTCCACTAGTCCCTAGAACTCTATCTAACTCTTTCTTAAATCCATCCAGTGACTTGGCCTCCAACTTTGGCAAGTAAAGCCAGGGCAGTGAATAGCAGAGGCCTGCGGAGTGTTGTTGAGCAGATGGATCAAGGAGTATGATTAGAGGAGAAGACAAAGTTTCCTTGAAGTGGCATCACAAGTAGATGGAGTGATGAAGAAGGCTTCCGGCCCACTGGTCTTCAGCTGTCAGGGAACTGAGTATAGTCGTTGGGATGGACACAACATGCTGGAGTAACTCAACGGGACAGGCGGCATCTCTGGAGAGAAGGAATTGGTGACGTTTCAGGTCGAGACCCTACTTGAGACCCAAAGAAGGGTCTCGGCCTGAAACGTCATCTCCAGAGATGCTGCCTGTCCCGCTGAGTTACTCCAGCTTTCTGTGGCTATCTTCTACGTAAACCAGCATCTGCAGTTCCTGCCTACGCATGGAAGTTGGGATATTATCTTTTGTTTTATCTCAGATATTATCTTACATCTCAAAAGGCTTTGGCGAGAGGAGGCTCTGGCGAGGGTGACTGCAGGTTCATGTTTGGTTTGCCACCTTTGTTTGTTTTGGAGTGCAACGTGGTCTTCAGTGTGGTAGAGATAGAGGTGGCTAGTGCAGTTGGTATTTGGCCTGTGGGATGTGGGAAGTCATGAAAATATCTCGTGTCCCCGAGGACTGCATCTGCAGGAGGTGCGTCGAGTTGCAGCTCCTTAAGGACCGCGTTAGGGAACCGGAGCCGGAGCTGAACGATCTCAGGCATATCCGGGAGAGCGAGGAAGTCGTAGAACTAGGTATGTTACAATACCTACCTTTAGCGGCGCTGCAGTTCTGCCGCTCCCCGTGTGCGCGACTTTGCCGCCTTTCAGAAGGGGGCGGGTTTAAAATGCTGTTTTTCCCTAGACAGTCCAAATCTATCCATGTCGGGCGATTTCGTCGCTAAGGAGAAATCGCTCTGACGTTTCATTCATAAAGATATTTTTAAACTACGCTAGATTATTTATTAACTAGAGTAGTTTAAAAATCATCTTCTAAAGCTCTGAACGGTGACAGCGGAACGGACCTAAGGTAGGCGATAAAAGAAGCTACACGGTTTATTTTTACATAAAAACTTGGTTTTTAGGAAAGCTTTAATCACATTTTCATGTTGCGAAAAAGGGACAAAAAAATGTATGAACCGGCTGTATTTTTCATACCGTCTTCATCGCAAATCGCAACGTTCCAATCCACCGCATTCCACTAAAACCCACTTGCTAGTTGATTTAAATGGCCATTAATTTACAGGCATTAAACACTAAATTCCTTCCATTTGGCCTATAAATTCATGAAAATTAAATTTAAAAATCATGTTATATTGTGAATTATTGTGTGATGTTATTTGGACACTTAGGCAATTAAAAAAAGTTTATCTTTTCTTAAGAAATGGATAGATGTTTAGATCTACTCATTGAATTTTGTAATTAGCTACAATTAGATAACTAACTAATTATATGCTTTAATTTCAGGTCATCCAAGTAAGATTGTTTCATATTTGTTTCAGAATGCTTCAATCTATAATAACTGAAAATTTCATTGAGTTCTCTTAATTTTTTAGAAAGTTATGGGCTTTTAACGGTTCTAGATCACAGCTTTTGAGTTAAGTCAATTGAAAGGCAATGGGGAACAAGATGCTAATTTCCGAGTATGAAAATGGTCATAACTTTCTTAATACTGAAGATATGAAAGTGAATTGGGTGTCAAATTAAACTTCTTTTTATGCTTTATCTGATGGGATAAATTGCAGACTTGATTTTTTAAATCTCAAAATTTTGTAACATTGCTAATAGAAGGGGAGTTGTACAGAGGATAGATGGGTGGCCACCAGGAGCGGGAGTGGGCAGAGGGTTCAGGAGCACTCTGTGACTGTTCCCCTGCATAACGGGTTTACCACTTTGGATAGTGTTGAGGGGGATAACCGTCCAGGGGAGAGCAACAGCACAGTGGCGCAGCGGTAGAGTTGCTGCCTCACAGCAAATGCAGCGCCAGAGACCCAGGTTCGATCCCGACCACAGGTGCTTGTCTGTACGGAGTTTGTACATTTTCCCCGTAACCCGCGTGGGTTTTCTCCGAGATCTTCACGTTTCCCTCCCACACGCCAAAGACGTGCAGGTTTGTTGGTTAATTGGCTTGGTGTAAATGTAAAAATTGTCCATAGGTGGGTGTACGGTAGCGTTCATGTGCGGGGATCGCTGGCCGGCCAGGACCCGGTGGGCCGAGGGGCCTGTTTCCACGCTGTATCTCTAAACTAAACTAAACAGCAGTCAGGCGTGTAACGTTGGGCCTGGCTCTGAGGCACAGCGGGGTAGGGCTAGGGCAGGCAGAGCGATAGCCATAGAACACTCGGGGACAAACTTGGATGGCTGTGGCAGCTAAAGGACTCCAGGATGGTGTGTTGCCTCCCTGGTGGCAGGGTGGGGATAGAAACATAGAAAATAGGTGCAGGAGGAGGCCATTCGGCCCTTCGAGCCAGCACCACCATTCATTGCGTCCCCAATCAATAACCCGTGCCTGCCTTCTCCCCATATCCCTTGACTCCACTAGCCCCTAGAGCTCTATTTCACTCTCTCTTAAATCCATCCAGTGACTTGGCCTCCACTGCCCTCTGTGGCAGGGAATTCCACAAATTCACAACTCTCTGGGTGAAAACGTTTTTTCTCACCTCAGTCTTAAATGGACTCCCCTTTATTCTAAGACTGTGGCACCTTGTTCTAAGACTCGCCCAACATTGGTAACATTTTTTCCTGCATCTAGCTTGTCCAGTCCTGTTATAATTGTATATGTTTCTATAAGATCCCCCCCCTCATCCTTCTAAACTCCAGTGAATGCAAGCCTAGTCTTTTCACTCTTTCCTCATATGACAGTCCCGCCATCCCAGGGATCAATCTCGTGAACCTACGCTGCACTGCCTCAATCACAAGGATGTCCTTCCTCAAATTAGGAGACCAAAACTGTACACAATACTCCAGCTGTGGTCTCACCAGAGATGTGTCAGAGCAGTTGCAGTACATTCTCAAGGGGGAGGGAGGGCAGCCAGATGTCATCGTGCACAACGTGCACGCAGGGTCGGAAAAGGGAAGAGGTCATGCAGAGTGAGAACGTACAAGGCATGATTGGTACAATTTCGGGTGATAATACATCTTTGGTATCATGGATAGCCATGGTGGCTATCAGAAATTACAGCAAGATCTTGAATTGCTGGGCAAGTGGGCAGTGGAATTTAATGCAGGTAAGAGCGAGGAGGTTCATTCTGGGAAGTCAAACCAGGGCAGGATCTTCATAGCGAATGGCAGGGGCCTGCAAAGTGTTGTAGAGCGGAGGGCAGGTCCAGAGTTCCCTGAAAGTGGGTGTCACAGGTAGTGTTCAACCCTGCTTCAGTGGGGTTTCTGGGCAGGCACGGAAATCGCTATGAAAACATGGGGGAGACCGGGGGGTACACAATTTCTTGGCATGCGCACCCTCACACACACACACATACGTGCACGCACGCGCGAGGCTTTGGAGGCTTCAGCCCTGGGCCCTGTGGACAGTAATTTGGGGAGCGATGGGGGGGGGGGGAGGGGCACTCGGGGGGGGGGGGGGGGGATGGTCCAGTGGCGGTTCTGCAGAGATCGCAGCCCCGGAGAACCGGGATCGATCCTGGCTGCGGATGAGGCGCAGGTCTGTGTGCAGGGCTGCCTACAGTGTTTTTCGCTTGTGACCCGATGACCTGGGCGTGCAATTCAAGTTCCGCTCGATGATCTTCGCTCTACGGCGGACATCTCCCTCCTCCGATCACCGCGCCCTATCCTCAGTCCCACCCCCACTGTCTCGCGGAAAGCGGAGATTTCACCAAGTTTTAAAATCTGATCTCAAAACAAGGGGGTGTCCCCCCTGTCCCCCCCAGGATTTCCTTCCCTGGCTCGGGGACCAGTAGGGCGTCCCCTGTAGCCAGGATCCGGAGAACAAGGAGCACCGCCACGCCACCTAGGGTCCGTTGGGGGAGGAACGGCTCTGCTGTCAACGACCGGAGGACCGGTGAAGGGATCTGGGGAGAGGGCGGGGCTGAAGATATCCTGGTTGGATTGCTCCTCGGCCTGGCCAAGCTGACAATCCACGAGTCACGGTGCCAGGCGGAAGAGGGCTCAGCCCGAGCCAGATGCTCGCCGGGGTTACGTCCGCGCCCCGGTGGTGTTAGAGAGGAACATAGTTGCATGGTACTGATTTAGCATATTTATAAGGATTGAAACACAGTTTGAAAATTTAGTGTCTGGATAATTTGGAGATTTTCTACTATGGTGGTGGGTGTGTCACCATGGTTTTTGTTTATGTATCGTGATAGTTATTAAATTAATTATTTTGGATACCAAAAAATATATATTTTTAAATCAGTGGGGTTGCTGAAGGGCAAGTCAAGAGCAGCAAATTGAAAATGACAAGCAGACATCAGAGAAGAACTGCCCCGCACAGGTTTACTCAGATGCTGAAGCATAATTCAAAGTCACTTCGCAATGAATGGATTGGAGCAACACTCTGCGACACTGTCACAGCTGGAGTGTCTCATGGTGGTCAATTAAACTGCGAATGGGAGTGCAAGGCTCTACGAACATTCCCAGCCTCAGGATTGCGAGGCCCAGTTTGTGAATGCTGAAGACAAGGTGGAGCATTCGTAACCATGTTCAGCCAGAAGTGAAAATTGGATGAGGCATATCAGCCATCCTAGATTTAGTTCCAGTGGGAGAGCCTAGCACTAGAGGTCACAGCCTCAGAATTAAAGAACGTTCTTTTAGGAAGGAGACGAGGAGGAATTTCTTTAGTCAGCGGGTGGAATTCTTTGCCACAGAAGGCTTGATGGGCCGAATGGCCTAATTCTATCACATTCCTATCACATGACCTAAAGTCATGATCCCCACCCCCACAGTAACTAATCTTGGTTCAAACTAATTTGAAGGGCTAGAGGATCAGAAAACATTCCGTCTGTAGGACTGAAGACCTGCATTTCAGGATTAGCTGTATCTCAAGCCAAACTCTTCCAGTACATTGGTAATATCAGCATGCATAAATGGCAAGGCAGGTCCAATCCAGTAAGGTACCATAGTACCCATCTACTTTCAATCGCCAGCCGAGAGATGTAAGCGGTCGTTGATGGTGCTATCAAGCAGCAATAATAACCAACCAACTGATACCATCTGAAGAAGGGTCTCGACCCAAAACGTCACCCATTCCTTCTCTCCAGGGATACTGCCGGGCCCGCTGAGTTACTCCAGCATTTTGTGTCAATCTTCAGTTCAAATGAGCTTCAGCTGCAGTTCCTTCCTACACAACTGATACTCAGTTTTGATTTAGCGACGGCTATTTGGTTCAAGACCATATCAGCATTGACCTAAGAGCTTAACCCCAGAGCTGATGTGGTCTAAGATCTCTAATAAAGCTGAGATCAAAGGGAAAACACTTCGGGGATTGGTTAAACGCCCTACTAGGAAGATGGTTGTGGTTGTATAACAGTAATTCCAGAGCTTCATTACAGTAGTTCTTTAAGGCGGTAGCTCCTTGGCCTAACTATCCTCAGATGCCCATCGGTGAAGGCACGAGGGAGAAAGATAAGACCTGCGTGAAGCAGCAACACCAGTTGTCACCTGAGAGTTTAGTTTAGTAAACCGATACAGCGGTCACGGTGGCGCAACGGTAGAGTTGCTGCCTCACAGCGAATGCAGTGTCGTAGGTGCGATCCCGACTACGGGCGCTGTCTGAACGGAGTTTGCACGTTCTCCCCGTGACCTGCGTGGGTTTTCTCCAAGATCTTCGGTTTCCTCCCACGCTCCATAGACGTACAGGTCTGTAGGTTAATTGGTAAATGTAAAAATTGTCCCTAGTGGGCGTAGGATGGTGTTAATTTGCGGGGATCGCTGGTTGACATGGACCCGATGGGCCGAAGGGTCTGTTTCGGGGTATGGAGAGAAGGCAGGTAAGGGATACTGAGTTGGATGATCAGCCATGATCATATTGAATGGCGGTGCAGGCTCAAAGGGCCTATTTTCTATGTTTCTATGTTTCTATGTTTCCGTGCTGTATCTCTAAATACAGCGTGGAAACAGGCCCTTCGACCCACTGAGTCCGAGAGGACCATGATCACCCGTACACTAGTTCTATCTTACACACACTGGGGGACAATTTACAGAAGTCAATTAACCTACAAACCTGCACGTCTTTGGAATGTGGGAGGAAACTGGAGCGCCTGGAGAAAACCCACATGGTCACAGGGAGAACGTACAAACTCCACGCAGACAGCACTTGCAGTCAGGATAAAACCCGGGTCTCTATCGTTGTTAGGCAGCAACTCTACCGCTGCGTCACCATGCCGCAAAAGAATTAGGACAGTGTGATTAGCAATAAAGCTGTCGTTATAATATATCTAGTAAGGACCCATCATTCTCTGTGTAAATAACTTGACCCGTACAGGCAGCACCCAATGTCAGGATCGAACCACGATCTCCGGTGCTGTAAGGCAAAACTCAGCCACTGTGCCACCCAATTAGAGATGGAAAGAGGAAGTGAGAGCAAGCGAGGTAAGGTCTGCAAGAACTATGAAAACAGAGATAGGTGGAGCAGGAGAGGCCATACTGGAGTAGCCATTTTGAGAGCGGCTGGTATGCGATTAATAAGTTTGCAGATTTCATTAAAATGGGTTAGGATTGTGGATGGTGAAGATGAGGTCAAAAATGCAGGAGGTTTAATGAGGCTTCAGCATCAGCAAAATAGTTGAGTGGCATTGCGATAAGGCAAGGTTGGATTGGACCTTTTTAAATTACACGAGTAGTTAGAGCAACTAGTAATGGAAATCATTGGAGTGGCATGCTTCTCCAGTGCAGGAAGAGGTCACATGTCCCTGACAACTATGCTTAAAAGGAAATTTGTCCAGCTGCAACTCCTCTCAGATCGCCTGGATCGGTGGGAGGTGCAGTTTCACTAATTGAGGAGCATTCAGGAGGCAGAAAGCACAGGAGCTTGAGGCTGGAGGTCATTGCAAGGGTGACCACCAGGTGGCCATGTGCAGGAGTCACAGTCAGAGAGTCATAGACTGATACACCATGGAAACAGGCCCTTCGGCCTAACTTGCGCACTCCGGCCAACATGTCCCACCTGCCCACGTTTTTATGGTTCCAAGGTTAGTTTATTATCACATGTACTAGGTATGTTACAAAACTTACCTTGAGCAGCGCTGCAGTTCTGCTGCTCCCCGTGTGCGTGACTTTGGCGCCTTTCAGAGGGGGGCGGGCTTAAAGTGCCGTTTTTCTGCAGACTGGGAAAATCGATCCATGTCGGGCGATTTCGTTGCGAAAGAAAAATCGCTCCGACATTTCATTCATGAAGGTATTTTTAAATTACGCTAGATTATTTATTAACTAGAGTAATTTAAAAATAACCTTCAAAAGCCGTGAGAGCCGACAACGGGAAGGATTTTGCGTAGGGGAGAAAAAAAGGTACACAGTTTATTTTTATATTAAAAGTTGGGTTTTATGGAGGCTTTAATCACATTTTCATGTTGCGAAATGGGGTTCAAAAAAATGTATGAACCAACAGTATTTTTCCTCCAGACTTCACCGCAAACCGCAACGTTCCAATCCACCGCATTCTACTAAAACCCACTCGCTAGTTGATTTAAATGGCCATTAATTTACAGGCATTAAACACTAAATTCCTTCCATTTGGCCCAGAGATTCATGAAAATGAGATTTAAAAATTATGTTACATTGTCGATTATTGTGTGAATGTTATTTGGACACTTAGGCAATTTAAAAAAAGTTTATCTTTTCTGAAGAAATGGATAGATGTTTAGATCTACTCATTGAATTTTGTAATTAGCTACAATTAGATAACTAACTAATTATATGCTTTAATTTCAGGTCATCCAAGTAAGTTTGTTTCATATTTGTTTCAGAATGCTTCAATCTATAATAACTGAAAATTTCATTGAGTTCTCTTAATTTTTAAGAAAGTTATGGGCTTTTAACGGTTCTAGATCACAGCTTTTGAATTAAGTCAATTGAAAGGCAATGGGGAACAAGATGCTAATTTCTGAGTATGAAAATGGTCATAACTTTCTTAATATTGAAGATATAAAAGTGAATTAGGTGTCAAATTAAACTTCTTTTTATGTTTTATCTGATGGGATAAATTGCAGACTTGATTTTTAAAATCTCAAAATTTTGTAACATTGCTACATGTACCAATTAAGGTACAGTGAAATTCAGATTGACATACAGTCATACCAATAAAGAGCAACAAGACACCCAGATAATTTTTTAACATGAACATCCGCCACAGCGACTCCCCCTCAATCATCACAAAAAAAGTTCACTCTTCTTCCCTTCTTTGTCCTCCCGCAGTCTAGGGCTGATCAGACCCTGAGTCGGGGCTGGTCAAACTCCTGTGGCTTTGAGCTTCCCGACATCAGTCTCGACCGGAGACTGCGAGCTCCTCGCTGTTGAAATCCGCAGGTCGCCGTTGGGGCGTCGATCCCAGGCAAGGGATCACAGGTTCAGATGGTAAGTCCACATCCCGCGGTGGGGCTCAAAGTCAGTCTCGAGCAAGGCCTCCAGCACCACGATGTTAGGCCACAGAGCGACCGGAGATACCATCCGGAAAACAATCGCATCTCCGGCAAGGTAAGAGATTGAAACAAAAATTTTGCCCGATCTGACCCCGCACACATAAAACAAACCAGAGAATATTAACACAAACTTTTCTAAACACATTAAAAATAACAAAAAAGATGAAAAGACAGACTGTTGGCGAGGCTGCCGTCGCTGATGGCGCCACCTGCTGGATATGGGCATTTGGTCCATATCCCTCCAAACCTGTCCTATCCATGTACCTGATTAACAGCTTCTTAAACGTAGGGATAGTCCCAGCCTCAACTACCTCCTTTGGCAGCTTGTTCCTCAACTACCTCCTTTGGCACCCTCCACCCTTTGTGCGAAAAAGTGACTCCTCAGATTCCGATTAAATCTTTCCCCCTTCACCTTAAACCTATGTCTGGTCCTCGATTCACCTACTCTGGGCAAGAGACACTGCGTACCTACCCGGTGAAATACCGGGGCGGTGCGGCACTACCCGTGCACCACAGGAGGAGACTCCTGCGGCTATTCCCCTCTCCAACTGGTGTACCAAGTTGGATACCATTGAAGCCAGAGGAAATCAGCAGTGGCCACATTGCTGGCACCACAATGAGCTCTGATGCACTGCAAGGAAGCACAAAGTATGGCTGAGCAGTGGCAAGGCAGGGAGACAGACAGGTAGATTCTCTGACCACAAGCAAGACTCAATGATGGAGTGTTGCCGTGTCTGAGAGGGAACAAGAGGATTTCAGTATAGGAGTAAAGAGGTTCTTCTGCAGTTGTATAGGGCTCTGGTGAAACCACATCTGGAGTATTGTGTACAGTTTCGGTCTCCTAATTTGAGGAAGGACATCCTTGTGATTGAGGCAGTGCAGCGTAGGTTCACGAGATTGGTCCCTGGGATGGCGGGACTGTCATATGAGGAAAGATTGAAAAGACCAGGCTTGTATTCACTGGAGTTTAGAAGGATGAGGGGGTATCATATAGAAACATATAAAATAATACAAGGGTTACACAAAAAGCTGGAGAAACTCAGCGGGTGCAGCAGCATCTAAGGAGTGAAGGAGATAGGCGACGTTTCGGGTCGAGACCCTTCTTCAGGGTTGAAGAAGGGTCTCGACCCGAAACGTCGCCTATTCAGGGTTGAAGAAGGGTCTCGACCCGAAACGTCGCCTATTCTCCTTCACTCCTTAGATGCTGCTGCACCTGCTGAGTTTCTCCAGCTTTTTGTGTAACCCTCGATTCTCCAGCATCTGCAGTTCCTTCTTTAACAAAATAATAAAAGGACTGGACAAGCTAGATGTTCCCAATGTTGGGCGAGTCCAGAACCAGGGGCCACAGTCTTAGAATAAAGGAGAGGTCATTTAAGACTGAGGATATATAAAGTTCTATCATATCGTATCGTAGATACAGTGCGGAAACAGGCCCTTTGGCTCACCAAGTCCGCGCCGACCAGCTACTCACACTAAACGCACACTAACACTTTCCTACACACACCAGGGACAAGTTTACATTTATACCAAGCTAATTAATTTACAATCGAAGTGTGAAAGGAAACCGAAGATCGCAGAGAAAACCCACGTAGGCCACAGTCTTAGAATAAAGGGGAGGCCATTTAAGACTGAGTGAGAAAAAACTTTTTCACCCAGAGAGTTGTAAATTTGTGGAATTCCCTGCCACAGAGGGCAGTGGAGGCCAAATCACTGGATGGATTTAAGAGAGAGTTAGATAGAGCTCTAGGGGCTGGTGGAATCAAGGGATACGGGGAGAAGGCAGGCACGGGTTATTGATAGAGGACGATCAGCCATGATCACAATGAATGGCGGTGCTGGCTCGAAGGGCCGAATGGCCTCCTCTTGCACCGATTTTCTATGTTTCTATATGGTGACAGAGGAGGGTGAACAGCCAGAAGTCACAGTTCATATTGCTGGCTTTACCTTGCACAAAATGTTATTCCTGGTGTACCGGAGACTTGATGTCAAGTATCCTAACAGGCTTTGGGCTTGAGCTGCCAGCCGGAAAGAAACGCTGGGAACAGGAGAAGAAAGAAGCACTGTGCAAATGGTCACGTGATGGACATCTGGTGGGAACAGAGCTGAAGGTAACTTCATGGCCAGGCAGTATGGCCTTGAGGAGATAAGGTGGCTGGGAACTGCCGTTTTGCAAAGGATCTGTACGATGAGAATAAAGAACTCTCCAGCCTGATAAGGAACGAAGATGCGTTTTGTTTAGTCAGCACTTGGATGGGTGACAACTCAAAAATGATTGACTTCAGAATTGTGAGAGCCTTGGGTTAGAACAAGGGCTTCCTTTTGGAGGTTGAAGGGAAGTTAATATAAGACAAGGGCGGTCCGAGACATCGGCAGCGACAACACGGGAATAACCATCGCAGGAAGGAGGGACCCGAGTTTGAAGCTCGGAGAGGACTTCATAACAAGAGGAGTTGAGTATAGGAGCAAAGTGGTCCTTCTGCAGTTGTATAAGGCCCTATCGAGACCACACCTGGAGTATTGTGTGCAATTGTGGTCCTAAAATTTAAGGAAGGACATTCTTGCTATTGAGGGAGTGCAGCGTAGGTTTACAAGGTTAATTCCTGGGATGGCGGGACTGTCATCTGCTGAGAGAATGGAGCAGCCGGGCTTGTATACTCTGGAATTTAGAAGGATGAGAGGGGATCTTATTGAAACAAATAAGATTATTAAGGGTTTGGACACGCTAGAGGCAGGAAACATGTTCCCGAAGTTGGGGGAGTCCAGAACCAGGGGCCACAGTTTAAGAATAAGGGGTAGGCCATTTAGAACGGAGATGAGAAAACACTTTTTCCACACAGCGAGTTGTGAGTCTGTGGAATTCTCTGCCTCAGGGGGCGGTGGAGGTCGGTTCTCTGGATGCTTTCACGAGAGAGCTAGATAAAGCTCTTAAAAATAGTGGAGTCAGGGGATATGGGGAGAAGGGGTACTGATTGTAGATGATCAGCCATGATCACGTTGAATGGCGGTGCTGGCTCGAAGGGCCGAATGGCCTACTCCTGCACCTGTTGTCTATTGTCTGTTACCCCCCGACCAACAGAGTGAACCTGGCCAATACCTGACACCAAGTCATGAGGTTTGTGATTTAGTTTAAGAAGTGATAAGTTGAGATAGTCAAGTGAATGAGAAGTTATTAGAAGTGAATTGTTTGCATGCATGTTCAAGTTACTCGAGAGTTAATAAAGATTAAGTAGCACCAAACCTTGGCTTAGAGTCTTTTGTTCGACATGTCAGTTGATACCCTATAGAGGTAATATGGTCAACATCTGATCATGTATCTATACTGTAAATGCATCGATTATAATCATGTTTTGTCTTTCTGCTGACTGGTTAGCACGCAGCAAAAGCTTTTAGCTTAGTTTAGTTTAGAAATACAGCACGGAAACAGGCCCTTCGGCCCATCGAGTCCTTGCCGACCAGCGACCCCCGCACACCTGTACACACACTAGGGACAATTTCCAAAGCCACTTAACAATATAGAAAACCACTTAACCTACAGACCTGTACGACTTTGGAGTGTGGGGGGAAACCGAAGATCTCAGAGAAGAAAAACCCATGCAGGTCACGGGGAGAACGTGCAAATTCCGCGCAGAAATGTACAGAACGTGCGACAATAAACTAAACTGAACTGGTACTAATAACCGAGGAAGAAGAGAGATGTGGTACTGCAAATAGAATTGGTAAGTAAAATGGGAAGAAAGTTGAAAAACGGGATCTTGAGCGTTGTAATCTCAGGATTAAAAGGCCTCGGGCCTTTGTACATGCATTTGAGATGGACAATAGCTGATTAGAGATTGTCAGCGTAGTTTTGTGCGCGGGAGTTTGTGTGACAAAAATCTGATTGCGATTTTTGAAGATGTGGCCAAAAAGATTAATGAGGGCAGAGCTATTGCATATATGGGTTTCAGCAAAGCATTCTACAAGGTTCCGCTTGGTAGGCTGCTCCGGGAGATTAGATCGCATGGGGTCCAAGGTGAGCTAGCCGATTGGATAGATAATTGGCTTCATGGAAGGATGCCAGTGGTATTTTTGCGGACTGGAGGTGGTGTGTCTCAGGGTTCGGTGCTGGGTCCTTTGCTATTTCTCACCTATATCAGTGATTTGGATGTGAATGCATAATAATTGATGATTAGTTTGTGGATGACATTAAAGTGAGTGGCATTGTAGATAATGAAGATTGTCAGAAATTGCAGTGGAATCTTGATCGGTTGGCAGCTGGGCTGAGGAAAGGTTTAATACAGAGTGGTTTAATCGGTGCTGGGACCGCAGCTATTTACAATATACATTAATGATATAGATGAAGGAACTAAAGTGACATTAACAAATTTGCAGATGACACAAAGCTGGGTGGCTGTGTGAACTGTGAGGAGGATGCTATGAGAATGCAGCGTGACTTGGACAGGTTGGATGAGTGGGCAGATGCATGGCAGATACAGGTTAATGTGGATAAATGTGAGATTATCCACTTTGGTGGCAAAAACAGGAAGGCAGATTATTATCTAAATGGAGTCAAATTGAGAAAAGGGGAAGTACAATGGGATCTGGGGGTCCTTGTTCATCAGTCACTGAAAGTAAGCATGCGGGTACAGCAGGCAGTGAAGAAACCAAATGGCATGTGAGCCTTTATAACGAGAGGAGTTGAGTACAGGAGCAAAGAGGTCCTTCTGCAGTTGTACAGGGCCCTAGTGAGACCACACTTGGAGTATTGTGTGCAATTTTGAGGAAGGACATTCTTGCTATTGAGGGAGTGCAGCGTAGGTTCACCAGGTAAATTTCCGGGATGGCGGGACTGTCGTATGTTGAAAGAATGGTGCGGCTGGGCTTGTACACTCTGGAATTTAGAAGAATGAGAGGGAATCGTATTGAAACATATAAGATTATTAAGGGTTTGAACATGCTAGAGGTGGGAAACCTGCACCTATTGACTATTATCTACAAGTGTTCATTTTGGGAAGTCTAACATAGGCAGGACCTACACAGTGAATGGTAGAGCTCTGTGGGGGGCGGGGGGGAGGGGGGGGGGTTACAGAGCAGAAGGATCTAGGAGTGCAGGTAAATAGATCCATGAAAGTGGCATCACAGGTAGGTAAGGTGGTCAAGAAGGCTTATGGCACATTGGCCTTTATCAGTCAGGGTATTGGATACAGAAGCATCTGGATAAACAGGGTCTGATCAAGAACAGTCACCATGGATTTGTGCCTGGAAGGTCATGTTTGACAAACCTTCTTGAATTTTTTGAAGAGGTTACTTGGGAAATTGATGAGGGTAAAGCAGTGGATGTTGTCCATATGGATTTCAGTAAGGCCTTTGACAAGGTTCCCCATGGAAGGTTGGTTAAGAAGGTTCAATCTTTGGGTGTTAATGGCGGAGTAGCAAGATGGATTCAACAGTGGCTGAATGGGAGATGCCAGAGAGTAATGGTGGATGGCTGTTTGTCAGGTTGGAAGCCGGTGACCAGTGAGGTGCCTCAGGGATCTGTGTTGGGTCCACTATTGTTTGTCATGTACATCAATGATCTAGATGATGGGGTGGAAAATTGGATAAGTAAGTATGCAGATGATACTAAGATAGGTGGTGTTGTGGATAATGAAGTAGATTTTCAAAGTCTACAGAGAGATTTGGGCCATTTGGAAAAGTGGGCTGAAAGATGGCAGATGGAGTTTAATGCTGATAAGTGTGAAGTGCTACATCTTGGCAGGACAAATCAAAATAGGACGTACATGGTAAATGGTAGGGAATTGAGGAATGCTGTGGAACAGAGGGATCTAGGAATAACTGTGCATAGTTCCCTGAAGGTGGAATCGCATGTAGATAGGGTGGTAAAGAAAGCTTTTGGTGTGCTGGCCTTTATAAATCAGAGCATTGAATATAGGAGTAGGGAAGTAATGTTAAAATTGTACAAGGCATTGGTGAGACCAATTCTGGAGTATGGTGTACAATTTTGGTCGCCTAATTATAGGAAGGATGTCAACAAAATAGAGTACAGAGGAGATTTACTAGAATGTTGCCTGGGTTCCAGCAACTAAGTTACAGAGAAAGGTTGAACAAGTTAGGTATTTATTATTTTGAGCGCAGAAGGTTAAGGGGGGACTTGATTGAGGTCTTTAAAATGATGAAAGGGATAGACAGAGTTGACGTGGATAAGCTTTTCCCATTGAGGGTAGGGAAGATTCAAACAAGAGGGCATGACATGAGAATTAAGGGACATAAGTTTAGGGGTAACATGAGGGGGAAATTATTTACTCAGAGAGTGGTGGCTGTGTGGAATGATCTTCCAGCAGAAGTGGTGGAGGCAGGATCGATTTTAACATTTAAAAGTAAAGTGGATAGGTATATGGACGGGAAGGGAATGGAGGGATATGGTCTGAGTGCAGGTAGATGGGACTAGGGGAAAATAAATGGTCGGCACGGACTGGAAGGGCCGAGAAGGCCTGTTTCCGTGCTGTAATTGTTATATGGTTATTATATGGTTATAAGTTGGGAAGTCATGTTGCAGTTGTATAAGATATTGGTGAGGTCACATTTAGGGGATTGTGGTCAGTTTTGGTCACCTTGTTATTGGAAAGATATTGTTGATTTGCCAACGATGCAGAGAAGATTTAATGGTTCATTGGTGCTTTTACTGTCACATGTGCGATGTGCTAAGACAGTGAAATTATTTTTCTTACAAACAGTCCTGTGGAGTATAGCCATGTCCCTGACTTCTATTAGCGAGTGTACAGAAATAGTCTACTGCGCCTGCATTCAAGAGGGGGTGCCAGTTCTCACGAGCGGTGCCTGCTCCAGTCAAGTCCCAGGCTGTGGGTGGCCACAAATGCTGGAGTAACTCAGCTGGACAGGCAGCATCTCTGGAGAGAAGGAATGGGTGACGTTTCGGTTCGGGACCCTTCTTCAGACTGAGGGTCAGGGGCTTGGGAAGTTGCGGACTTCCAGCCACCTCCTTCCTTGGACTCCGTTGTTCCTGGTTGGTGCGTCTCCCAGCCAACCGTGGGGGTGCGGTGGGCCAGTCCCAGGTCCCCTCTCCTCTCCCACCGGCCTCGCTCCTGGCATCCCACGAGGATGTTGCCAGGACTCGAGTGGCCCGAGCTACAGGGAGAGGTTGAGCAGGCTAGGACTCTATTCTTCAGGCTGCAGGAGGATGAGGGGACGATCTTACAGAATCATGAAAGGAATAGATACTGTCGATTAAATGCAGAACCCTTCACCAAGAGCTGGGGAATCAAGAACGAGAGGACATAGGTTTAAGGTGAGAGGGGAAATATTTAATAGGAACCTGAGGGGAAACTTTTTTACACAAAGTGTGATGGGTGTATGGAACGAGTTTGGAGTATGGAGGTAATGAGGCAGGTGCTATCGTAACATTAAAGAGACATCTGGACAGGTACATAGGTAGGATAGGTTTGGAATATTATGTAGCAATGTTACAAAATTTTGAGATTTTAAAAATCAAGTCTGCAATTTATCCCATCAGATAAAGCATAAAAAGAAGTTTAATTTGACACCTAATTCACTTTCATATCTTCAGTATTAAGAAAGTTATAACCATTTTCATACTCGGAAATTAGCATCTTGTTCCCCATTGCCTTTCAATTGACTTAACTCAAAAGCTGTGATCTAGAACAGTTAAAAGCCCATAACTTTCTTAAAAATTAAGAGCTCAATGAAATTTTCAGTTATTATAGATTGGAGCATTCTGAAACAAATATGAAACAATCTTACTTGGATGACCTGAAATTAAAGCATATAATTAGTTAGTTATCTAATTGTAGCTAATTACAAAATTCAATGAGTAGATCTAAACATCTATCCATTTCTTAAGAAAAGATAAACTTTTTTTAAATTGCCTAAGTGTCAAAATAACATTCACACAATAATCCACAATATAACATAATTTTTAAATCTCATTTTCATGAATTTCTAGGCAAAATGGAAGGAATTTAGTGTTTAATGCCTGTAAATTAATGGCCATTTAAATCAACTAGCGAGTGGGTTTTAGTGGAATGCGGTGATTTAGAACGTTGCGGTTTGCGGTGAAGTCGGTATGAAAAATACAGCCGGTTCATACATTTTTTTTTGTCCCCTTTTCGCAACATGAAAATTTGATTAAATGCTTCCTAAAAACCAAGTTTTGATGTAAAAATTGTTTATTTTTACATAGTGTTGCTTCTTTTATCGCCTACCTTAGGTCCGTTCCGCTGTCACCATTCAGAGCTTTAGAAGATGATTTTTAAACTACTCTAGTTAATAAATAATCTAGCGTAGTTTAAAAATACCTTTATGAATGAAATGTCGGAGCGATTTCTCTTTAGCGACGAAATCGCCCGACATGGGTCGACTTGGACTGCCTAGAAAAAATCAGCATTTTAAACCCGCCCCCCTCTGAAAGGCACCAAAGTCGCGCACACGGGGAGCGGCAGAACTGCAGCGCTGCTAAAAGTAGGTATTGGAACATACCTATATTATGTGCAAGGCAGGGTGGGGCAAGTGTCATAGGGAATCTTGGTCAGTGTGGGCAGGTTGGGCTGAAGGGACTCTAGTGCGTATAATAATTGGTCTTGGTTTGGGTTAATTGGGTTAGTTTTATTATTGTCGTGTATGCCGAGGTATTGTAAAATTTTGTTTTCCAGTTAAATGCAATCAGGACCAACTCAATCCAATAGGTAGAGCACAGGGGAAGATACAGACTTCGAATAGGAAGATAAGAATAAGGTAGGCCATTTTGAACGGAGATGCGGAAAAACTTTTTCACACAGAGAGTTGTGAATCTGTGGAATTCCCTGCCTCAGAAGGCAGTGGAGGCCAATTCTCTGGATGCTTTCAAGAGAGAGTTAGATAGGGCTCTGAAATATAGCGGAGTCAGGGGATATGGGGAGAAGGCAGGAACGAGGTACTGATTATGGATGCTCAGCCACAATCACAGTGAATTGTGGTGCTGGCTCGAAGGGCCGGATGGCCTACTCCTGCACCTATTGTCTATTGAAACAAATAAATACACAACTAAGAAGCTGGTACATAAGGGAGGGCTTCACGGTTTTTAGATCATTGGATCCTTTTGGGCAGGGCGCAGAAGAAGAAGGATTGATTGGACCTTATCTGGAAGGGGAACAATATCCTTGCAGAGAGGTTTACTAGTGTTAAATTGCAATTGGAAGATTTAAACTAATGAGAAAAAGGGTGGTACACAGAATGATAATGCACAAATTGGGAGTCTGACATGTATGTAACTAGTGCAGGCAAGTCCAAGCAGAGACGAGAGGGGAAGCATGAGAGAGCTGGTAGATTTTAACAGCATTTGCTACTTTGCAAGGAGTCTCACAGGTGAAGTGGATAAGGTGCAAGTCTGGATTGGCACATGCGTTTAAGATATCGTTGCAAAGAAGGTAGGATAGTTGAGGGGAGAGAAAGGCTGGTAGCTCAGTGTTCTGGGGTGTAGACAGTGAAGACACAACAGAGGACGGTGCTCAAAAGGAGTTGGCGCTGCAATGCTGATCAGGGAGAGAATTCTGACAGTGGTCAGGAGGGGATATCCTGCTGGGATCAATCATGAGGCTCTACGGACGGAACTTGGTAGTAAGAAAGGCATCGTCATGTTTGGATAACCCAACAGTCAGGCAGAGTATGAAGAACATATAATGTAGGAAGGAACTGCGGATGCTGGCGGTGTGCACCAAAGATAGACACAAAAAGCTGGAGTAACTCAGCGGGACAGGCAGCACGAGTCTGAAGAAGGACCTCGACCTGAAACGTTACCCAATCCTTCTCTCTGGACATGCTGCCTGTCCCGGTGAGTTACTCCAGCATTTTGTTTTAGTTTAGTTTAAAGATACAGTGCGGAAACAGGCCCTTTGGCCCACCGAGTCCGCACCGACTAGCGATTCAAGAGAGTTTATTGGCATGTGTCCCAGATAGGACAATGAAATTCTTGCTTTCCTTCAGCACAACAGAATATAGAAGACATGAATACAGAACAGATCAGTGTGTCCATATACCATTGTATAAATATATACACATATGAATAAATAAAACAGATAAAGTGCAATTAAACAGATAATGGGCTATTAATGTTCAGAGTTTTGTTTGAGTTAAGTTCAATAGCCTGATGGCTGTGTATGTTAACATTATCTGACACACACTAGGGACAATTTACATTTATACCAAGCCAATTAACCTACAAACCTGTACGTCTTTGGAGGAAACCGAAGATCTCGGAGCAAACCCACGCAGGTCAAGGGGAGAACGTACAAACTCCGTACAGACAGCGCCCGTAGTCGGAATCGAACCCGTGTCTCTGGCACTTCAAGCGCTGTAATGCAGCAACTCTGCTGCTATTCTACTGTGCTACCCCTATCTTTTGTGTCTATCTTTTAAGAACATACAGTTTGTGTAGCTAGGTCGCAGAAGGGTTTTAAAAGTAATAAGGTTCTAGTAGTGGACAATTTTTAACGTTCCTGATCCTGACAGGGATTGCCATAGTACAAGGGGCTTAGAAGGGATCGAATTCAGAAATGCATTCACGAGGGCTTTATTGAAGCAGTTTGTAGAGAGTCCAAAAAGGGGGTGGATGGGGAGGCAGGGGTAGGTGTTCAATGTTATCTTCAGGAGTGAGGATGGGGAAGTGATAAGTAGAAAGCAGGAACTGCAAATGCTGGTTTACAAAAAAAGACACAAAGTGCTGGAGTCACTTAACAGGTGAAGCAGCATCTTTGGTGAATGTGTTTAAGGGGCTGTCCCACTGTACGAGGTAATTCAAGAGTTCTCCCGAGTTTCCCCTGATTCGAACTCAGAGAATTACGGTAATGGCCGCTCGTAGGTGCTCGGGGCTCTCGTGGACATTTCTCAACATGTTGAAAAATCTTCACGAGTTTACCGCGTTTCCCGAGTACCTGCCGTTAACGTTACGAGCCGCTAAGAGACGTCCCGAGCTCCGACGTACCCGCTACGTACATTCTATGTGCTTCCACGAGTTTGATTTTTTTTTAAACTCGGGAGAGCTCTTGAATTACCTGGTACAGTGGGACAGGCCCCTTTAGGTCCCTTTAGGTGCTGTTTCAGGTCGGGACTGATTGTGGTGGGGGAGGGGAGATAAGAATACTGGAAGAGATGAGGGGCAGGTCAGGGCTTGGCAAGGATTAGGGTGAATGCAAATGAGGGTGGTCTTTTTGTAGAAGCCGATTGTTGAACAAAGGCCAGAGATGGAAAGACATAAGGTGTGAGACAAAAGGATCGAAGAGTTGCCAATTGTGAAGCTGGAGGAAGGAATGAATGTAGGTGGAAGGGAAGGGGAGGGGAGCAATAGGTGCAAGTCCAGGTGGGGTACAGGGGAGAACATCAGGGGCCACAGTTTAAGAATAAGGAGTAAGCCATTTAGAACAGAGATGAGGAAACACTTTTTCACACAGAGAGTCTGTGGAATTCTCTGCGTTAGAGGGCGGTGGAGGCCGGTTCTCTGGATACTTTCAAGAGAGAGCTAGGTAGGGCTCTTAAAGATAACGGAGTCAGGGGATATGGGAGAAGGCAGGAACGGGGTACTGATTGGGGATGATCAGCCATGATCACATTGGATGGTGGTGCCGGCTCGAAGGGCCTAATGGCCTACTCCTGCACCTGTTGTCTATTGTCTATTGGGAGGTGATGGAAAAGGAAATGAGGGGGGTGGTGGATGGGTCGGGTTGGTAGTAACCTAAAATTGGAGAATTCAATGTTCATACCATTGAAACACAGAAACATAGAAATTAGGTGCAGGAGTAGGCCATTCGGCCCTTCGAGCCTGCACCACCATTCAATATGATCATGGCTGATCATCCAACTCAGTATCCCGTACCTGCCTTCTCTCCATACCCTCTGATCCCCTTAACCACAAGGGCCACATCTAACTCCTGCTTAAATATAGCCAATGAACTGGCCTCAACTATCCTCTGTGGCAGAGAGTTCCAGAGACCCACCACTCTGTGTGTGAAAAAAGTCCTTCTCATCTCGGTCCTAAAGGATTTCCCCCTTATCCTTATGCTGTGACCCCTTGTCCTGGACCTCCCCAACATCGGGAACAATCTTCCTGCATCTAGCCTGTCCAACCCCATGTTGTATCTTTCAATCAATCAATATGCCAACATCATGGTCACCATTGCAAAGGCTAGCCTTTAATTTCAAACATATTTAGTTACTTGTACGTAAATTCCCCAACAGCCATGGTGGAGTTTCAAATCGATTTCAAATCGATTCACTGGTTCAGTAATGCTGGCCTTAGAGCCTAGTAACACAACCACTTTCCTCCTATACTATTTACAACCAGAGAGAGTTCCTAATTACCACTTTGTTTTATAATTAGCACGAAGCACTGGTAGCTGGGACTTCAGATGCGCAGCTTTAAATCTCCAGAATCCCTCTCAATCATCCAAAATCATCCGTTGGCTTGTGAATTACCATATAGTTTACAATTGTAAGTGAATGGGCTAGTAGCCAGCTTGGCTTCGTACAACCTGAGCCAGGGTCATGTCTCGCTAACTTGATTGAGTTTTTTAAGAAGCTGACAATGGGAGATTGATGAACGGAGGGCGGTAGATGTTGCCTGCATAGATTTTAGTGAGGCTTTTGATGAGTTCCCTCATGGTAGACTGATCCAGAGGATTAAGCTAAGGGAAACTCCAGTTTAAATTCCAGTTGGAATATTTTGGAGGACCAAGTAACCAAGAACCAAGGATTCAAGATGACTTGGTCGCATGGATACAGAACTGGCTTATTCATAGAAGACAGAGGGTTGTGGTGGAAGGTAGATATTCTGGCTGGAGGTCTGTGACCAGTGGAGTTTCACAGGGATCTGTGTGGGGACCTCTGCTGTTTGTGATATATATGACTTGCATGTAAATATAAAAGAACGTAGACAATAAATGCTGGAGAAACTCAGCGGGTGAGGCAGCATCTATGGAGAAAAGGAGTAGGCGACGTTTCGGATCGAGACCCTTCTTCAGACTGATGTCGGGGGGGGAGGGGTGGGAAAAAGAAAGGGACAGAGACAGTCGGCTGTGTGGGAGAGCTGGGAAGGGGAGGGGAAGGAGGGAGAAATGCAAGGACTACCTGCAATTAGAGAAGTTGATGTTCATACTGTAAATGTAGATGGTTTGTTGAGTAAGTTTGCTGACAACGCCAAAATTGCATGAGTTGCAGACAGTGAGGAAGGCAGTCAGATACAGCAGGATATAGATCAGCTGCAGAAATGGATGGGGATATAGCAGGGAGTTTAATCCAAAGATATCCTATAACGGAGCAAGAAAGACCACTCCTGCTAAATGCAATGGGCTGACGTGTAGTACGCAACGGAGCGGAACGTGGGCCTTTTTTTCATCCATTTCAGTAACCCGACCCGACCCGACCTGCAGTGTAATCAACGTTGCGGGGAGAACAGTTTGTGTTCATAAATTATAATTCTGAAAATGAGGAGAAGATTTTTACCAAATAACTTGATTTTTACGAGGGTTACACAAAAGGCTGGAGAAACTCAGCGGGTGCAGCAGCATCTAAGGAGCGAAGGAGATAGGCGACGTTTCAGGTCGAGACCCTTCTTCAGACTTTTTACGAGGATGTTTCCGTAACCGGCTTCCGTCTCCGCACCGGTTATCTTTGCTCCGCTACGGGTCCTTTGGCGCGGAGTTACGGAAGCCGGTTACGGAAATGGGGCCGACAATTACCCCATGACCGTACCACGTCTTTTTCGTCGAGTGGTCGATCTTGCCTGCTGTAGGATCTTTGGTTTAATCCAAGCAAGTGCGAGGTTGCACTTTGGGAGATTGAATTTAAGGAGAGAGCATACAGTTAATGGCAAGATCCCTAAGAACATTGATATACAAGAGCGTTGATATACTGCGTCCAAGTTCATAACACATTAAAGGTTGTAGCACAAGTAGATAGGGTGGCAAAGAAGGCAGATGGTGTGCTTGTCTTAATTGATAGAGACGTTGAACACAAAGGTCAGGAATTCATGATGAGCTCTACAGGACTTTGGTTCGGCTGCATTTGGAGTATTGTGTGCGATTCTGGTGGCCCCATTACAGGTAATATGTGGCGGTTTTGGCGAGGGTACAGAATGCTGCCTGGAATAGATGGTTCCTGCTACAGTGAGAGGTTGGAGTGACTTGGATTGCTTTCTCTGGAATGTTGGAGGCTGAGGGGAGAGTTGGTGGAAGTACATAAAATGATGAGAGACGTAGATAGGGTAGACAGTCAGAACCTTTTTGGTCATGTCTTCCAAAAAACTCAAACAGTTTGGCGAGACATAATCTTCCACGTACAAAACCATGCTGACTATCCCTAAACAGCTCTTGTCCATCTACAAACATGGGCAGGCAATTTGTGTCTTTCATTTGGAGAAATGATTTAACTGCCTGTCGAGGAACCTTATGAGAACAGAACCACAGTTTTGTCAGCTTCAATGCTGTGGTGGCAAAACATGAGATTGGTCCTCAAAGATAAGACACAAAATGCCGGAGTAACTCAGTGGGACAGGCAGCATCTCTGGAGAGAAGATACAGACCTGGATATCTGGTGAGGTTGCTTCCCTCCAGGGATGCTGCCTGTCCCGCTGTGTTAGAACCTGTGTTAGAACCAGTGTTAGAACCAGACTGATTCCTGGGATGTTAGGACTTTCATATGAGGAAAGACTGTATAGACTTGGTTTGTACTCGCTAGAATTTAGAAGACTGAGGGGGGATCTTATAGAAACTTACAAAATTCTTAAGGGGTTGGATAGGCTAGATGCAGGAAGATTGTTCCCGATGTTGTGGAAGTCCAGAACAAGGGGTCACAGTCTAAGGATAAGGGGGAATTCCTTTAGGACCGAGATGAGGAAAACATTTTTCACACAGAGAGTGGTGAGTCTCCGGAATTATCTGCCACAGAGGGTAGTTGAGGCCAGTTCATTGGCTATATTTAAGAGGGAGTTAGATGTGGCTAAAGGGATCAGGGGGTATGGATAGAAGGCAGGTACAGGATACTGAGTTGGATGATCAGCCATGATCATATTGAATGGCGGTGCAGGCTCGAAGGGCCGAATGGCCTACTCCTGCACCTATTTTCTATGTTTCTATGTTACTGCAGTATTTTACGGCTACCTTCCGTGTAAACCAGCATCTGCAGTTCCTTGCTACGCGTTGCTCCTCAAGCTGGGGGCCTAGACTGGGGAAAGACAGATTTCTATTGCTTAAGACAGGACTTGGTTGAAACTGATTGGGAGCAGCTGCCAGTGGGGGAAAGAACATCTGGTAAGCAAGCGGCATTCAAAAGCGTTACAATACGAGTTCAGTTAGCATGAACCTGTGAGAATAGGAAGAAAAGATGGTTAGTTTAGGGAACCCAGGTTAGGACATTTGATCAGGGAATAGAAGGAGGCGCGTGTCGGTAGAAAAGATTGATATGTATAGATTGAGTCCTTTCATGTTTTATAGAGGATATAGAAATAACTTAAGAAATAGACTAGGAGTACAAAAAAGATTTGTGAAATGACCTTGGCAAATGGATTAAGGAGAATTGTAAAACATTTTATAGGTATATTACTAGCGAATGAAGAGTAGGTCCCTTCGGGAACCAAAGGAGTAATCTATGCGTGGAGCCATAGAAACATAGAAACATAGAAAATAGGTGCAGGAGTAGGCCATTCGGCCCTTCGAGCCTGCACCGCCATTCAATGTGATCATGGCTGATCATCCAACTCAGTATCCCGTACCTGCCTTCTCTCCATACCCCCTGATCCCTTTAGCCACAAGTGCCACATCTAACGCCCTCTTAAATATAGCCAATGAACTGGCCTCAACTACCTTCTGTGGCAGAGAATTCCAGAGACTCACCACTCTCTGTGTAAAGAATGTTTTCCTCATTTCGGTCCTAAAGGAATTCCCCCTTATCCTTAGACTGTGACCCCTTGTTCTGGACTCCCCCAACATCGGGAACAATCTTCCAGCATCTAGCTTGTCCAACCCCTTAAGAATTTTGTAGGTTTCTATAAGATCCCCCCTCAATCTGCTAAATTCCATCGAGTACAAACCGAGTCTATCCAATCTTTCCTCATATGAAAGTCCTGACATCCCAGGAATCAGTCTGGTGAATCTTCTCTGTACCCCCTCTATGGCAAGGATGTCTTTCCTCAGATTTGGAGACCAAAACTGTACGCAGTACTCCAGGTGTGGCCTCACCAAAACCCTGTACAACTGCAGTAGAACCTCCCTGCTCCTATACTCAAATCCTTTCGCTATGAATGCTAACATACCATTTGCTTTCTTCACTGAGCCAGTGTGCAAATTGGAAATGAATCCTTCTCATCAGCATTCACCAGGGAGAAGTGACCTGAGGCTGGAGAGTTATTAAGGCAAGAGTATGCTTAGTGTTAGAAGGAGGAGATGTTTGAAATGGTGAAGTACATTAGTGGATAAATATCCAATGGCCATCGGACCGATCCTAGGATATTAAGAGTCAAGAGTCAAGGGTGTTTTATTGTCATGTGTCCCAGATAGAACGATGACATGCTTACTTGCTGCAGCACAACAGAATATGTGAACATCGTAAGTACCCTGTAAACAATATAATAAACGAGGGAGAAAAAAATCAGTGTGTGTATATATATATACATACTCACAAATACACACATATATCTATATATCTATATATATACATACACATGCGAGCACATACATAAAAAACAGACAATAACAGTGCAATGATAACTATCATATTCTACGTAGTTCAGAGCTTATTTGAGGTTGTTGTGTTTAATAGCCTAATGGCTGCAGGGAAGAAGCTGTTCCTGAACCTGGGCGTTACAGTTTTCAGGCTCCTGTACCTTCTTCCCGATGGCAGGGGTGACGTGAGTGTGTGGCCAGGGTGGTGTGGGTCTCTGATGGTGCTGGCCGCCTTTGTGAGGCAGAGGAGGAGACTGATGGGGCTTTGACACAGATTATTGCATCTTTATCAGCCATAGTTAAGGCACCAGAAGATCAAAATTCTTATGGATATTATTGATGCGTGCTTGGAAAGGCAAGGAATGATTAGGAAGAGTCAACTTTGTTTTGTTCAGGGGAAATAATGTCTTACAAATCTGATTGTGTTTTTTGAACAGCTAACAGGAAAATGGATGACGTCTCATGGTAGTTCTATTTGGGTTTTGACACAGTCTTGGCTTGTCCAGAAGATTAAGGTACAGGGTTTTGAGGCAGGTTGGGAAATTTTGATAAACTATTAGCTTGGTAATAGGACACAGAGAATAGTGGTGTTTCGACATTTCTCTGACTGAAATATCTTCAGCAAGTGTTGTACAGTGCTAATTTGTGTTGTTGCACTTAAATAACTTTAAGTAGTCTGATTAGTAACCCTGGCATGGTGCAACGTCTCATGTCCAACAGCAGCAGAAGCAGGCAAACGATCGCCGAACTCGGCCTGGGGCTCGCGGCCGTTGCAGATCCGGATCCGACCCCCTACCCCTCCTACTCACAGTGCGGGGCCAAGACGATTGGAGATAGACTCAAAATGCAGGAGTAACTCAGCGGGACCAGCAGCATCTCTGGAGAGAAGCAACGGGTGACCCTTCTTCAGACTCGACCCGAAACATCATCCATTCCTTCTTTCCAGAGATGCTGCCGGTCCCGCTGAGTTACTCCTGCATTTTGAGTCCATCTTCAAATGATGCCACACGCTCCAGACGGCTGTGCGGACGCACGCGACCATCGCGCGTCAGTCACTACCGGCCTGTCGCGTTAATGGCGGCCTCAAGTGGGACAGGCCCTTAAGTTTGCAGATGACATCAAAAATTGACGAGCTCAATTATTGATACATAGCAAAGAAGATCGTTTAAGTAGATCAGAAAGAAAAAAATGGGCAGACCATTGGCAGATGGAATTTAATTTCTACTAGTGTGAAATGAAATATTTTGAATAGTCAAATTCTGGTACCAAATACATATAATTTGGCAGGGATCTGATATAGTGTTGATATAATGAGAGACCTTGGGGCTCAAGTCCATAACTCTCTGTCCATGAATGTGGAACATGGATGGACTGGGTAGGGAAAAAGGGCATTTGACATGCTTGCCTTCATAGGCAGAGGAATTAGGACATCATGCTGCAGGTTTACGGAACGTTGGCTGGAGTGCATTGAGCACAGATATAGTTGCTGCACTACAGGAAGGATGTGGTAGCAATAAGAGTGTGCAGAAGAATTTCAACAGGGCATTGCATTGCTGTGGTTATAAACAGTGGTTGGATTGCACGACCATATTCTCAGTGGAATGCAGGAGTCTGATGTGTGACCTTATGGCAGTTTATAAAATTACTAATGCGATTTGATTTGGGATAGATAATCATTTTCTCAGGGTCGGGGAACACAATGGGAGTACCTTGTCCAAAGTATTGGAGTGCTTCAACAAACGGCCTGCCTTGTGATCAACGTTCTCAAGGACAATTAGAAATGCTTGGCCTACTTTCATAATATGAGGGATGAAAAAAAAAACATATTTTTGAATTAATCCAATTGAATTTTACATTTCTTTTCATGGATAGGAATTTTCAGATTAAGATAACATTTCACCAAATGCTAAATGCCAAATTAAAAGTAACGTTTGTGGATGATTAGCAGCTAGCCTCATGTTGTTTGCATTCATTTTAATAATGTTATTAACCTTTTCACATACATTTAAGGGAGCTCTTTAGTTGTAAGCATCAATCATTCAACATTTAGTTAACATTGCAAAGAAATGCCTGATATCGTGCTTCTTTGCTTCTTCAGTAACATTGCACTAAATATAATTATTTAAAACAATGATAAAACTTGCACTGCAGTTTTGATGCACAATTCAAATTATGTGTTTGGGTCCCATGTATGTTATTTAATTGTAAAAATAGAACCAAAAAATTTAGTCCTCAATAGTCAGAGAACATGTTTAACTGTTTAGAAATGTGTAGGAAGGAACTGCAGATGCTGGTTTAAACTGAAGATGGACACAAAAAGCTGGAGTGATGGCCCCTGTCCCACTGTACGAGTTAATTCAAGAGCTCTCCCGAGTTTAAAAAAATCAAACTTGTGGAAGCACGAAGAATGTACGGAGCTCGGGGACGTCTCTTAGCGGCTCGTAACGCTAACGGCAGGTACTCGGGAAACGCGGTAAGCTCGGGAAGACTCGTGAAGATTTTTCAACATGTCGAAAAATGTCCACGAGAGCCCCGAGTACCGACGAGCGGCCAATACCGTAAATCTCCGAGTTCGAATCAGGGCAAACTCGGGAGAGCTCTTGAATTAGCTCATTACAGTGGGACAGGGCTTTAACTCAGCGGGACAGGCAGCATCTCGGGAGAGAAGGAATGGGTGATGTTTTGGGTCGGGACTGAAGAAGGGTCTCGACCCCATTCCTTCTCTCCAGAGATGCTGCCTGTCCCGCTGAGTTACTCCGGCATTTTGTGCCTATTAACTGTTTAGAAATGTCTGGATCAACAATGCCAGTACTCCATGTTTAATTAACATACTTTGGGAAAAGCAAATTGCCAATTAGCGAAGCATAAAGTTACTGAAAATATTAGTTAATCCTGTTCAATCCCACATAAACCAAACTGGATTAAAAGTTTTAATAAAATTTGTAAACTTTGGAAATGTGACAGATTTATAGGACTGTTTTATAGAAATGGTTAAATGGCATCACATGAGGTCTAAACGTTGCTCATATATGTCACCCCTCCTTGTCTTGCTGCAAAACAGACCAAAATAACTCTACTGGAATAATTAGCCAAACGTGTGCTGAGGTCCTAGCATGGAGCCACTATTATGGTTACCAGCTTGACGAAAATGAAGGCAAACAATTATGGGTATCATGGGAAAATGAATTAGGTCAAACAATTAGTCCAGAAATTTGGGATGATAGCTTACAACATATACATCACTGTTCGTTAAACACTAGACATTCTTTAATACAATTTAAAGTACTGCATAGACTGCATTATTCAAAAACAAAACTGAATAGAAATTTTCCAAGTGTTTCCCCTATTTGTGATAAATGTCAACACTTAGAGGCTAACCTATTGCACTCGTTCGTAAGTTGTATAAAAATTCATAATTTTTGGATGGAAATTTTAAAGATAATTTCAGAAGTCGTCAATACTAAACTGGCTCCTGACTCAAAATTAATAATATTAGGAATAACGGAACCAAATCAATTCATTACTTCGAATCAAAGAATTTTTATTGATTATAGTTTAATAATTGGAAAAAAATTTATATTAAAATTTTGGAAAGGCTCTATAATCCCCACAATTAAAATGTGGACGACAGAAATGTCGGAGACCCTATATTTGGAAAGAATAAGATTTGTCTTAATGGACAAACAAGAACTATTTTAAAAAATATGGTCCCCATTTATTGAATATTTGAAGGGGCAAACTGGTTCGGCACGAGAACCCGACTGAAACCCGAATCGAAGTATAGATGAAGTAGTACATTTCATAAAACGCGGAGATATCTCCAACGATGCATAATCTGTAGACTATTCCATTCTTTCCCAACTTTTTATATATATATATATTTTTTGTTTAATCTTTTTCTACTATTTTCTACCTTTATAAAAAATAGAAAAAATAATAATATAGAAGCACAATTATTAAGCAAGGATTAACATAAATAATACTGATTATGTATATCTACAAAGAACAAAATGATTTTTATTCTGTCAACAATGAACACGCACGTTTTTTTTAATTATGTAATTGCTTCGAACTAATAAAAAAATTTAACAAAAGAAAATGAAGGCAAACATTTTCTGGCAAAGACCGGATGTCAACAAGATATATTAAATATAGATAAACTAGCAAGTGTGCCTTAAAGACTACTGCCCTGACAACAAGCACACTTTGGGAGAGTGGTCGTTAGCACATCAACTCTAGTGTCACAGACAATCTAGAGCCACTGCAAATCACTTACTGCATCAACAATTCAGTGGCATTCGCCATTTCCTTGACCTGGCACTCATCCCCGAATAGCTAGACAACAAGGACACATATGACAGGCTACAGTGACTACAGCTCTGCTTCAACGCCATCATTCCAACCAAAGTCATCGCCAAATTCCTGGATACACACAAAACGCCGGAGTAACTCAGCGGGACAGGCAGCATCTCTGGAGAGAAGGAATGGGTGACGTTTCGGATCGAGACCCTTCTTCAGACTGAATGGGCGACGTTTCGAGTCGAGACCCGTCTCATCACCCCATACTCCTGCACCCGGGTACAAAGTATAATGGGGCATGGATAAAGTGAAGGCCCACAGATATTTTTTCCAGGGTAGAGGATTCTAAACTATTAAGATAAAAGGTGAGGGATTTAAGAGGGAGCTCTGGGGGAAACGTTTCCACTCAGAGGGTAATGATATGGATTGAGTTGGCAGAGGGAGCTATAGAAGCAGATAGGACTTCCAAAAAATATTTGCAGAGATGTATGCATAGGAAAGGAACACCTTCTTCCCCACAGCCATCTGAACTGCAAAAGACTATATTATTATTTGTTATTTGCACTATATTTGATATTTATTGAACTTTTTTTCCCCGTTTTTACATATTCACATACTCTGTTGTGCTGCAGCAAGTGAGAATGTCATTGTCCCGGCCGGGACATATGACAATAAAACATTCTTGACTCTTTGCTTAGAAGGATGCGGGCCAAATGTAGGCATATGGGCCCAGCATGTAAAGCTAACTTGGTCGGCATGGGCAAGGGCCCGTTTCCATGGTGTAAAAATCTCCTTGACTCTATGACACAAACAGGTCTGAACGCCAAAGCACCAACATTTAGAGGGCAGGAGATGCAAAATAATGACCAGGTGAGTTCAATGTAACTTGAAAACCACGGGCACGAATAAAACTGCAGGTGATGGCATCTGAAACAAAAAAAGCAGAAATGCCAGAAAATCTCAGGCTGTTGACGTGTGCAATCTAACCGTGTTTTAAATATGTCAGTAGCAGCAGCAGCCTCAAGGCATTGGGAAGGTACTGTATTCCGAGCCAATGGTTCAGGAGCCTATAGGATATTAGGTTGTTGCAACATTTCAGAGCTGCATCGTGTGCTTGGGACATGCTGGAAAATGTCCTAGCATGCTGGACACGCTGGGGTGCTGGAAAATAATTCTAATGGACTTGGTCACAGGCCGGATAAACATTGGGTATGAACAGCATCATGTTCGGGATGTTCGGGAGTCCAGAACAAGGGGTCACAGTCTAAGGATAAGGGGGAATTCCTTTAGGACCGAGATGAGGAAAACATTCTTTACACAGAGAGTGGTGAGTCTCTGGAATTCTCTGCCACAGAAGGTAGTTGAGGCCAGTTCATTGGCTATATTTAAGAGGGCGTTAGATGTGGCACTTGTGGCTAAAGGGATCAGGGGGTATGGAGAGAAGGCAGGTACGGGATACTGAGTTGGATGATCAGCCATGATCACATTGAATGGCGGTGCAGGCTCGAAGGGCCGAAGGGCCTACTCCTGCACCTATTTGTCTATGTTTCTATGTTTCTATGTTATGGGAGCTAGGAAAATACCGTCAAATAACCAAGTTACAAACCCCAAAAAAAAGGATTGATTTTAATTTTAATTTAATTTTGATTTTTGATGAATCGACTTTAATTTCCTTCTCATTTCAACAAAAAAAATAAAAAAAAACCGGATCTGGATTGGTGTGCAAGAGGGGACTCGATGCAAGAATATGTAGATTGTTGGCGGGTTGGGTGCAACGAGAGCCGCTTTGCATACAACATTAACGCCACAAACAATAGAATTCAGCATTCGGGGAAGTTCTGCTCCAAGCTGCAGACAAAGCGAGTGTGTACAGGATACCCCTTGCGCTTTGCCCACGTTATCCAATGGCCCGCGTTTGTTGTCAATTCTGGAGTTTCTGTTGACTGCTCCGAGGTGAGACAGTCTGCAAAGGGAGTTGGTACTTTTTCTGACTTCTCCAGAAGCCATTTTTAAAAGTGCGCGCTGCTTAAAACTCAAACTAAACCTTTGACAATACCAATAGTACTTTACAAGTACGAGCCTCGGTCTATTATAGGGAGGGGGGAGTTAGTTAGGAATTTCATTTGCACTGGGCAGAAAAGTCATAACTGTATTAAACTCTTACTCCAATCACCAATCTAAATCATCGGGATTGTGGATTTAAAAACTGATTTTGCTCGAATAAATATGATAGAATCACACGTGCAGCCGCTGGTTTACACCGAGGATGGACACACAAATGCTGGGGTAACTCAGCGGGACAGGCAGCACCTCTGGAGAGAAGGAACGGGTGATGTTTCGGGTCGAGACCCTTCTTCAAACAGCGACTTATGATCAAATGTTTGGTCGTATTTAGAAATATTAAGATACAAGGAGCTTTTAAAAACAACCCAAGCACTCGGAAGGGCGAATGTTTGTTACCTTGTCAGTCTGGATGCTGATTGCAATCCCGTATCTACAGTGGGTAACAAAGTGTTCACAGTTGTTCCACAGCAGGCTGTAGTCTGTGCTCCCCACCAGCTTCTCGGCTCTCCGGGCGACCTCTTCGTTGGGGAGAGCTGGCTTCTTGCACACCAGCCTGTCCATGTGGTTGACCAGGATGCAAGCACCATACGCGAAGTCTTCCACCGTGTCCACCCTGATGCTGGCGTTCTTGGAGATTACGCCCAGGATGAGCCGCTGGTTTGTCACCACGTCCCGGATCAGCTTGTGGTCCCCGGTGAACACGGGCAGGATGTCGGGCATGAGGTGAGCGACCTGCCCGTCCCCCAGGTAGATGCCGTAGTGGGTGAACAGCGTCCGCGGCACCTCCAGGAGATCCCCCCTTTCAAGCGACCACGTCTCGCAGTAGTTTGCGTTGCTGTCCGCCTCCGAGGCCATTCCGCGTGTGACTGAGGATGTTCCCCTGGGCTCCGGCCGCCTTGCAAGCCGCGACCTTCACTCATTCCATCAGCGGCTGCTCAGCGTCTGTCTATTCATAGTCGCGGCCGCCAAACCCAGCACCACAGTCCCACGCCCATTGGGCGGCGATGCAATGTCCTCGCCACCATTGGTAGATGCTCGGACTCAAGGGGCTGGGGTTGTGGTTAGGGACAGAAGCAGTCCCCATTCTAGACATGGACCCAGTCCCCAGTCCCCAGTCCGCAGTCCACAGCACCCAGTCCCCAGTCCCCAGTCCCCAGTCCCCAGTCCCCAGTCCCCAGCACCCAGCACCCAGCACCCAGTCCCCAGTCCCCAGTCCCCAGTCCCCAGCACCCAGCCCCCAGCACCCAGTCCCCAGTCCCCAGTCCCCAGTCCCAAGCCCCCAGTCCCCAGTCCCCAGTCCCCAGTCCCCAGCCCCCAGCCCCCAGTCCCCAGTCCCCAGCACCCAGTCCCCAGCACCCAACACCCAGTCCCCAGCACCCAGTCCCCAGCACCCAGCACCCAGTCCCCAGTTCCCAGCACCCAGTCCCCAGTCCCCAGCACCCAGTCCCCAGTCCCCAGTCCCCAGCACCCAGTCCCCAGCACCCAGTCCCCAGCACCCAGCACCCAGTCCCCAGCACCCAGCACCCAGCACCCAGCACCCAGTCCCCAGCACCCAGTCCCCAATCCCCAGTCCCCAGCACCCAGTCCCCAGTCCCCAGTCCCCAGTCCCCAGCACCCAGCACCCAGTCCCCAGCACCCAGTCCCTAGCACCCAGTCCCCAGCACCCAGCACCCAGTCCCCAGCACCCAGTCCCCAGTCCCCAGCACCCAGTCCCCAGCACCCAGTCCCCAGCACCCAGTCCCCAGCACCCAGTCCCCAGTCCCCAGTCCCCAGCACCCAGTCCCCAGTCCCCAGTCCCCAGTCCCCAGCACCCAGTCCCCAGTCCCCAGTCCCCTAACCCCAGCACCCAGTCCCCAGCACCCAGTCTCCAGTCCCCAGTCCCCAGCACCCAGTCCCCAGCACCCAGTCCCCAGCACCCAGTCCCCAGTCCCCAGCACCCAGTCCCCAGTCCCCAGTCCCCAGTCCCCAGCACCCAGTTCCCAGTCCCCAGCACCCAGTCCCCCGCACCCAGTGCCCAGCACCCACTCCCCAGTCCCCAGCACCCAGTCCCCAGCACCCAGTCCCCAGTCCCCAGTCCCCAGCACCCAGTCCCCAGTCCCCAGTCCCCAGTCCCCAGCACCCAGTCCCCAGTCCCCAGTCCCCTAACCCCAGCACCCAGTCCCCAGCACCCAGTCTCCAGTCCCCAGTCCCCAGCACCCAGTCCCCAGCACCCAGTCCCCAGCACCCAGTCCCCAGCACCCAGTCCCCAGTCCCCAGCACCCAGTCCCCAGTCCCCAGTCCCCAGTCCCCAGCACCCAGTTCCCAGTCCCCAGCACCCAGTCCCCCGCACCCAGTGCCCAGCACCCACTCCCCAGTCCCCAGCACCCAGTCCCCAGTCCCCAGTCCACAGTCCCCAGCACCCAGTCCCCAGCACCCAGCACCCAGTCCCCAGTCCCCAGTCCCCAGTCCCCAGCACCCAGCACCCAGTCCCCAGCACCCAGTCCCCAGCACCCAGTCCCCAGCACCCAGTCCCCAGTCCCCAGTCCCCAGCACCCAGTCCCCAGTCCCATGCCCCCAGCACCCAGTCCCCAGTCCCTAGCACCCAGTCCCCAGCACCCAGTCCCCAGTCCCCAGTCCCCAGTCCCCAGTCCCCAGCACCCAGTCCCCAGTCCCTAGCACCCAGTCCCCAGCACCCAGTCCCCAGTCCCCAGTCCCCAGTCCCCAGCACCCAGTCCCCAGTCCCCAGCACCCAGTCCCGAGTCCCCAGCACCCAGTCCCCAGCACCCAGTCCCCAGCACCCAGCACCCAGTCCCCAGTCCCCAGTCCCCAGCACCCAGTCCCCAGTCCCCAGTCCCCAGCACCCAGTCCCCAGTCCCCAGTCCCCAGTCCCCAGCACCCAGCACCCAGCACCCAGTCCCCAGTCCCCAGCACCCAGCCCCCAGCACCCAGTCCCCAGTCCCCAGTCCCCAGTCCCAAGCCCCCAGTCCCCAGTCCCCAGTCCCCAGCCCCCAGTCCCCAGTCCCCAGCACCCAGTCCCCAGCACCCAACACCCAGTCCCCAGCACCCAGTCCCCAGCACCCAGCACCCAGTCCCCAGTTCCCAGCACCCAGTCCCCAGTCCCCAGCACCCAGTCCCCAGTCCCCAGTCCCCAGCACCCAGTCCCCAGCACCCAGTCCCCAGCACCCAGCACCCAGTCCCCAGCACCCAGCACCCAGCACCCAGCACCCAGTCCCCAGCACCCAGTCCCCAATCCCCAGTCCCCAGCACCCAGTCCCCAGTCCCCAGTCCCCAGTCCCCAGCACCCAGCACCCAGTCCCCAGCACCCAGTCCCTAGCACCCAGTCCCCAGCACCCAGCACCCAGTCCCCAGCACCCAGTCCCCAGTCCCCAGCACCCAGTCCCCAGCACCCAGTCCCCAGCACCCAGTCCCCAGCACCCAGTCCCCAGTCCCCAGCACCCAGTCCCCAGTCCCCAGTCCCCAGTCCCCAGCACCCAGTCCCCAGTCCCCAGTCCCCTAACCCCAGCACCCAGTCCCCAGCACCCAGTCTCCAGTCCCCAGTCCCCAGCACCCAGTCCCCAGCACCCAGTCCCCAGCACCCAGTCCCCAGTCCCCAGTCCCCAGTCCCCAGCACCCAGTTCCCAGTCCCCAGCACCCAGTCCCCCGCACCCAGTGCCCAGCACCCAGTCCCCAGTCCCCAGCACCCAGTCCCCAGTCCCCAGTCCACAGTCCCCAGCACCCAGTCCCCAGCACCCAGCACCCAGTCCCCAGTCCCCAGTCCCCAGTCCCCAGCACCCAGCACCCAGTCCCCAGCACCCAGTCCCCAGCACCCAGTCCCCAGCACCCAGTCCCCAGTCCCCAGTCCCCAGCACCCAGTCCCCAGTCCCCAGCCCCCAGCACCCAGTCCCCAGTCCCTAGCACCCAGTCCCCAGCACCCAGTCCCCAGTCCCCAGTCCCCAGTCCCCAGTCCCCAGCACCCAGTCCCCAGTCCCTAGCACCCAGTCCCCAGCACCCAGTCCCCAGTCCCCAGTCCCCAGTCCCCAGTCCCCAGCACCCAGTCCCCAGTCCCCAGCACCCAGTCCCGAGTCCCCAGCACCCAGTCCCCAGCACCCAGTCCCCAGCACCCAGCACCCAGTCCCCAGTCCCCAGTCCCCAGCACCCAGTCCCCAGTCCCCAGTCCCCAGCACCCAGTCCCCAGTCCCTGGCACCCAGTCCCCAGCACCCAGTCCCCAGTCCCCAGTCCCCAGTCCCCAGTCCCCAGTCCCCAGCACCCAGCACCCAGTCCCCAGTCCCTAGCACCCAGTCCCCAGCACCCAGTCCCCAGCACCCAGTCCCCATCACCCAGCACCCAGTCCCGAGTCCCCAGCACCCAGTCCCCAGCACCCAGTCCCCAGCACCCAGCACCCAGTCCCCAGTCCCCAGTCCCCAGCACCCAGTCCCCAGTCCCCAGTCCCCAGCACCCAGTCCCCAGTCCCTAGCACCCAGTCCCCAGTCCCCAGCACCCAGTCCCCAGTCCCCAGCACCCAGTCCCCAGCACCCAGTGCCCAGCAGCCAGTCCCCAGTCCCCAGCACCCAGTCCCCAGTCCCCAGTCCACAGTCCCCAGCACCCAGTCCCCAGTCCCTAGCACCCAGTCCCCAGCACCCAGTCCCCAGTCCCCAGTCCCCAGTCCCCAGTCCCCAGTCCCCAGTCCCCGGCACCCAGCACCCAGTCCCCAGTCCCCAGTCCCCAGTCCCCAGCACCCAGCACCCAGTCCCCAGCACCCAGTCCCCAGTCCCTAGCACCCAGTCCCCAGCACCCAGTCCCCAGCACCCAGTCCCTAGCACCCAGTCCCCAGCGCCCAGTCCCCAACACCCAGCACCCAGTCCCCAGTCCCCAGACCCCAGTCCCCAGCACCCAGTCCCCAGTCCCCAGTCCCCAGCACCCAGTCCCCAGTCCCCAGCACCCAGTCCCCAGCACCCAGTCCCCAGTCCCCAGTCCCCAGTCCCCAGCACCCAGTCCCCAGTCCCCAGCGCCCAGTCCCGAGTCCCCAGCACCCAGTCCCCAGCACCCAGTCCCCAGCACCCAGCACCCAGTCCCCAGTCCCCAGTCCCCAGCACCCAGTCCCCTGTCCCCAGTCCCCAGCACCCAGTCCCCAGTCCCTAGCACCCAGTCCCCAGCACCCAGTCCCCAGTCCCCAGTCCCCAGTCCCCAGCACCCAGCACCCAGTCCCCAGTCCCAGTCCCTAGCACCCAGTCCGCAGCACCCAGTCCCTAGCACCCAGTCCCCAGCACCCAGTCCCCAGCACCCAACACCAGTCCCCAGTCCCCAGCACCCAGCACCCAGCACCCAGTCCACAGTCCCCAGTCCCCAGTCCCCAGCACCCAGCACCCAGTCCCCAGCACCCAGTCCCCAGTCCCTAGCACCCAGTCCCCAGCACCCAGTCCCCAGCACCCAGTCCCTAGCACCGAGTCCCCAGCACCCAGTCCCCAGCACCCAGCACCCAGTCCCCAGCACCCAGCACCTAGTCCCCAGCACCCAGTCCCCAATCCCCAGTCCCCAGCACCCAGTCCCCAGTCCCCAGTCCCTAGCACCCAGTCCCCAGTCCCCAGTCCCCAGTCCCCTGTCCCCAGTCCCCAGCACCCAGTCCCCAGTCCCCAGCACCCAGTCCCCAGCACCCAGTGCCCAGCACCCAGTCCACAGTCCCCAGCACCCAGTCCCCAGTCCCCAGTCCCCAGTCCACAGTCCCCAGCACCCAGTCCCCAGTCCCCAGTCCCCAGTCCCTAGCACCCAGTCCCCAGCACCCAGTCCCCAGTCCCCAGTCCCCAGTCCCCGGCACCCAGCACCCAGTCCCCAGTCCCCAGTCCCCAGTCCCCAGCACCCAGCACCCAGTCCCCAGCACCCAGTCCCCAGTCCCTAGCACCCAGTCCCCAGCACCCAGTCCCCAGCACCCAGTCCCTAGCACCCAGTCCCCAGCACCCAGTCCCCAGCACCCAGCACCCAGTCCCCAGTCCCCAGCACCCAGCACCCAGCACCCAGTCCCCAGCACCCAGTCCCCAATCCCCAGTCCCCAGCACCCAGTCCCCAGCACCCAGTCCCCAGTCCCTAGCACCCAGTCCCCAGCACCCAGCACCCAGTTCCCAGCACCCAGCACCCAGTCCACAGTCCCCAGTCCCCAGTCCCCAGCACCCAGCACCCAGTCCCCAGCACCCAGTCCCCAGTCCCTAGCACCCAGTCCCCAGCACCCAGCACCCAGTCCCCAGCAGCCAGTCCCTAGCACCCAGTCCCCAGCACCCAGTCCCCAGCACCCAGTCCCCAGTCCCCAGCACCCAGCACCCAGCACCCAGCACCCAGTCCCCAGCACCCATTCCCCAATCCCCAGTCCCCAGCACCCAGTCCCCAGTCCCCAGTCCCCAGTCCCCAGTCCCCAGTCCCCAGTCCCTAGCACCCAGTCCTCAGCACCAAGCACCCAGTCCCCAGCACCCAGTCCCTAGCACCCAGTCCCCAGCACCCAGCACCCAGTCCCCAGCACCGTCCCCAGTCCCCAGCACCCAGTCCCCAGTCCCCAGTCCCCAGTCCCCAGCACCCAGTCCCCAGTCCCCAGTCCCCATTCCCCAGTCCCCAGCACCCAGCACCCAGTCCCCAGCACCCAGTCCCCAGCACCCAACACCCAGTCCCCAGTCCCCAGTCCCCAGCACCCAGTCCCCAGTCCCCAGTCCCCAGTCCCCAGCACCCAGTCCCCAGTCCCCAGTCCCCTAACCCCAGCACCCAGTCCACAGCACCCAGTCTCCAGTCCCCAGTCCCCAGCACCCAGTCCCCAGCACCCAGTCCCCAGCACCCAGTCCCCAGTCCCCAGCACCCAGTCCCCAGTCCCCAGTCCCCAGTCCCCAGCACCCAGTTCCCAGTCCCCAGCACCCAGTCCCCCGCACCCAGTGCCCAGCACCCAGTCCCCAGTCCCCAGCACCCAGTCCCCAGTCCCCAGTCCACAGTCCCCAGCACCCAGTCCCCAGCACCCAGCACCCAGTCCCCAGTCCCCAGTCCCCAGTCCCCAGCACCCAGCACCCAGTCCCCAGCACCCAGTCCCCAGCACCCAGTCCCCAGCACCCAGTCCCCAGTCCCCAGTCCCCAGCACCCAGTCCCCAGTCCCCAGCCCCCAGCACCCAGTCCCCAGTCCCTAGCACACAGTCCCCAGCACCCAGTCCCCAGTCCCCAGTCCCCAGTCCCCAGTCCCCAGCACCCAGTCCCCAGTCCCAAGCACCCAGTCCCCAGCACCCAGTCCCCAGTCCCCAGTCCCCAGTCCCCAGCACCCAGTCCCCAGTCCCCAGCACCCAGTCCCGAGTCCCCAGCACCCAGTCCCCAGCACCCAGTCCCCAGCACCCAGCACCCAGTCCCCAGTCCCCAGTCCCCAGCACCCAGTCCCCAGTCCCCAGTCCCCAGCACCCAGTCCCCAGTCCCCAGTCCCCAGTCCCCAGCACCCAGCACCCAGCACCCAGTCCCCAGTCCCCAGCACCCAGCCCCCAGCACCCAGTCCCCAGTCCCCAGTCCCCAGTCCCAAGCCCCCAGTCCCCAGTCCCCAGTCCCCAGCCCCCAGTCCCCAGTCCCCAGCACCCAGTCCCCAGCACCCAACACCGAGTCCCCAGCACCCAGTCCCCAGCACCCAGCACCCAGTCCCCAGTTCCCAGCACCCAGTCCCCAGTCCCCAGCACACAGTCCCCAGTCCCCAGCACCCAGTCCCCAGCACCCAGTCCCCAGCACCCAGCACCCAGTCCCCAGCACCCTGCACCCAGCACCCAGCACCCAGTCCCCAGCACCCAGTCCCCAATCCCCAGTCCCCAGCACCCAGTCCCCAGTCCCCAGTCCCCAGTCCCCAGCACCCAGCACCCAGTCCCCAGCACCCAGTCCCTAGCACCCAGTCCCCAGCACCCAGCACCCAGTCCCCAGCACCCAGTCCCCAGTCCCCAGCACCCCGTCCCCAGCACCCAGTCCCCAGCACCCAGTCCCCAGCACCCAGTCCCCAGTCCCCAGTCCCCAGCACCCAGTCCCCAGTCCCCAGTCCCCAGTCCCCAGCACCCAGTCCCCAGTCCCCAGTCCCCTAACCCCAGCACCCAGTCCCCAGCACCCAGTCTCCAGTCCCCAGTCCCTAGCACCCAGTCCCCAGCACCCAGTCCCCAGCACCCAGTCCCCAGTCCCCAGTCCCCAGTCCCCAGCACCCAGTTCCCAGTCCCCAGCACCCAGTCCCCCGCACCCAGTGCCCAGCACCCAGTCCCCAGTCCCCAGCACCCAGTCCCCAGTCCCCAGTCCACAGTCCCCAGCACCCAGTCCCCAGCACCCAGCACCCAGTCCCCAGTCCCCAGTCCCCAGTCCCCAGCACCCAGCACCCAGTCCCCAGCACCCAGTCCCCAGCACCCAGTCCCCAGCACCCAGTCCCCAGTCCCCAGTCCCCAGCACCCAGTCCCCAGTCCCCAGCCCCCAGCACCCAGTCCCCAGTCCCTAGCACCCAGTCCCCAGCACCCAGTCCCCAGTCCCCAGTCCCCAGTCCCCAGTCCCCAGCACCCAGTCCCCAGTCCCTAGCACCCAGTCCCCAGCACCCAGTCCTCAGTCCCCAGTCCCCAGTCCCCAGCACCCAGTCCCCAGTCCCCAGCACCCAGTCCCGAGTCCCCAGCACCCAGTCCCCAGCACCCAGTCCCCAGCACCCAGCACCCAGTCCCCAGTCCCCAGTCCCCAGCACCCAGTCCCCAGTCCCCAGTCCCCAGCACCCAGTCCCCAGTCCCTAGCACCCAGTCCCCAGCCCCCAGTCCCCAGTCCCCAGTCCCCAGTCCCCAGTCCCCAGCACCCAGCACCCAGTCCCCAGTCCCTAGCACATAGTCCCCAGCACCCAGTCCCCAGCACCCAGTCCCCATCACCCAGCACCCAGTCCCGAGTCCCCAGCACCCAGTCCCCAGCACCCAGTCCCCAGCACCCAGCACCCAGTCCCCAGTCCCCAGTCCCCAGCACCCTGTCCCCAGTCCCCAGTCCCCAGCACCCAGTCCCCAGCCCCTAGCACCCAGTCCCCAGTCCCCAGCACCCAGTCCCCAGTCCCCAGCACCCAGTCCCCAGCACCCAGTGCCCAGCAGCCAGTCCCCAGTCCCCAGCACCCAGTCCCCAGTCCCCAGTCCACAGTCCCCAGCACCCAGTCCCCAGTCCCTAGCACCCAGTCCCCAGCACCCAGTCCCCAGTCCCCAGTCCCCAGTCCCCAGTCCCCAGTCCCCAGTCCCCGGCACCCAGCACCCAGTCCCCAGTCCCCAGTCCCCAGTCCCCAGCACCCAGCACCCAGTCCCCAGCACCCAGTCCCCAGTCCCTAGCACCCAGTCCCCAGCACCCAGCCCCAGCACCCAGTCCCTAGCACCCAGTCCCCAGCGCCCAGTCCCCAACACCCAGCACACAGTCCCCAGTCCCCAGACCCCAGTCCCCAGCACCCAGTCCCCAGTCCCCAGTCCCCAGCACCCAGTCCCCAGTCCCCAGCACCCAGTCCCCAGCACCCAGTCCCCAGTCCCCAGTCCCCAGTCCCCAGCACCCAGTCCCCAGTCCCCAGCGCCCAGTCCCGAGTCCCCAGCACCCAGTCCCCAGCACCCAGTCCCCAGCACCCAGCACCCAGTCCCCAGTCCCCAGTCCCCAGCACCCAGTCCCCAGTCCCCAGTCCCCAGCACCCAGTCCCCAGTCCCTAGCACCCAGTCCCCAGCACCCAGTCCCCAGTCCCCAGTCCCCAGTCCCCAGTCCCCAGCACCCAGCACCCAGTCCCCAGTCCCAGTCCCTAGCACCCAGTCCGCAGCACCCAGTCCCTAGCACCCAGTCCCCAGCACCCAGTCCCCAGCACCCAACACCAGTCCCCAGTCCCCAGCACCCAGCACCCAGTCCCCAGTCCCCAGTCCCCAGTCCCCAGCACCCAGCACCCAGTCCCCAGCACCCAGTCCCCAGTCCCTAGCACCCAGTCCCCAGCACCCAGTCCCCAGCACCCAGTCCCTAGCACCGAGTCCCCAGCACCCAGTCCCCAGCACCCAGCACCCAGTCCCCAGCACCCAGCACCAAGTCCCCAGCACCCAGTCCCCAATCCCCAGTCCCCAGCACCCAGTCCCCAGTCCCCAGTCCCTAGCACCCAGTCCCCAGTCCCCAGTCCCCAGCACCCTGTCCCCAGTCCCCAGCACCCAGTCCCCAGTCCCCAGCACCCAGTCCCCAGCACCCAGTGCCCAGCACCCAGTCCACAGTCCCCAGCACCCAGTCCCCAGTCCCCAGTCCCCAGTCCACAGTCCCCAGCACCCAGTCCCCAGTCCCTAGCACCCAGTCCCCAGCACCCAGTCCCCAGTCCCCAGTCCCCAGTCCCCAGTCCCCGGCACCCAGCACCCAGTCCCCAGTCCCCAGTCCCCAGTCCCCAGCACCCAGCACCCAGTCCCCAGCACCCAGTCCCCAGTCCCTAGCACCCAGTCCCCAGCACCCAGTCCCCAGCACCCAGTCCCTAGCACCCAGTCCCCAGCACCCAGTCCCCAGCACCCAGCACCCAGTCCCCAGTCCCCAGCACCCAGCACCCAGCACCCAGTCCCCAGCACCCAGTCCCCAATCCCCAGTCCCCAGCACCCAGTCCCCAGTCCCCAGTCCACAGTCCCTAGCACCCAGTCCCCAGCACCCAGCACCCAGTTCCCAGCACCCAGCACCCAGTCCACAGTCCCCAGTCCCCAGTCCCCAGCACCCAGCACCCAGTCCCCAGCACCCAGTCCCCAGTCCCTAGCACCCAGTCCCCAGCACCCAGCACCCAGTCCCCAGCAGCCAGTCCCTAGCACCCAGTCCCCAGCACCCAGTCCCCAGCACCCAGTCCCCAGTCCCTAGCACCCAGCACCCAGCACCCAGCACCCAGTCCCCAGCACCCAGTCCCCAATCCCCAGTCCCCAGCACCCAGTCCCCAGTCCCCAGTCCCCAGTCCCCAGTCCCCAGTCCCCAGTCCCCAGTCCCTAGCACCCAGTCCTCAGCACCCAGCACCCAGTCCCCAGCACCCAGTCCCTAGCACCCAGTCCCCAGCACCCAGCACCCAGTCCCCAGCACCAAGTCCCCAGTCCCCAGCACCCAGTCCCCAGTCCCCAGTCCCCAGTCCCCAGTCCCCAGCACCCAGTCCCCAGTCCCCAGTCCCCATTCCCCAGTCCCCAGCACCCAGCACCCAGTCCCCAGCACCCAGTCCCCAGCACCCAACACCCAGTCCCCAGTCCCTAGCACCCAGTCCCCAGTCCCCAGCACCCAGCACCCAGTCCCCAGTCCCCAGTCCCCAGTCCCCAGCATCCTGTCGCCAGCACCCAGCACCCACTCCCCAGTCCCCAGTCCCCAGTCCCCAGCACCCAGTCCCCAGCACCCAGAACCCAGTCCCCAGTCCCCAGCACCCAGTCCCCAGCACCCAGTCCCCAGCACCCAGTCCCCAGCACCCAGTCCCCAGTCCCCTGTCCCCAGTCCCCAGTCCCCAGCACCCAGTCCCCAGTCCCCAGTCCCCAGCACCCAGTCCCCAGTCCCCAGCACCCAGCACCCAGTCCCCAGTCCCCAGCACCCAGTCCCCAGCACCCAGTCCCCAGTCCCCAGTCCCCAGTCCCCAGTCCCCAGCACCCAGTCCCCAGTCCCCAGCACCCAGTCCCCAGCACCCAGTCCCCAATCCAAAGTCCCCAGCACCCAGTCCCCAGTCCCCAGTCCCTAGCACCCAGTCCCCAGCACCCAGCACCCAGTTCCCAGCACCCAGCACCCAGTCCCCAGTCCCCAGTCCCCAGCACCCAGCACCCAGTCCCCAGCACCCAGTCCCCAGTCCCTAGCACCCAGTCCCCAGCACCCAGCACCCAGTCCCCAGCACCCAGTCCCTAGCACCCAGTCCCCAGCACCCAGTCCCCCGCACCCAGTCCCCAGTCCCCAGCACCCAGCACCCAGCACCCAGCACCCAGCACCCAGTCCCCAGCACCCAGTCCCCAATCCCCAGTCCCCAGCACCCAGTCCCCAGTCCCCAGTCCCCAGTCCCTAGCACCCAGTCCCCAGCACCCAGCACCCAGTCCCTAGCACCCAGTCCCCAGCACCCAGCACCCAGTCCCCAGCACCAAGTCCCCAGTCCCCAGCACCCAGTCCCCAGTCCCCAGTCCCCAGTCCCCAGTCCCCAGCACCCAGTCCCCAGTCCCCAGTCCCCATTCCCCAGTCCCCAGCACCCAGCACCCAGTCCCCAGCACCCAGTCCCCAGCACCCAACACCCAGTCCCCAGTACCCAGTCCCCAGTCCCCAGCACCCAGCACCCAGTCCCCAGTCCCCAGTCCCCAGTCCCCAGCATCCTATCGCCAGCACCCAGCACCCACTCCCCAGTCCCCAGTCCCCAGTCCCCAGCACCCAGTCCCCAGCACCCAGCACCCAGTCCCCAGTCCCCAGCACCCAGTCCCCAGCACCCAGTCCCCAGCACCAGTCCCCAGCACCCAGTCCCCAGTCCCCTGTCCCCAGTCCCCAGTCCCCAGTCCCCAGCACCCAGTCCCCAGTCCCCAGTCCCCAGCACCCAGTCCCCAGCACCCAGCACCCAGCACCCAGTCCCCAGTCCCCAGCACCCAGTCCCCAGCACCCAGTCCCCAGTCCCCAGTCCCCAGCGCCCAGTCCCCAGCACCCAGTCCCCAGCACCCAGTCCCCAGTCCCCAGTCCCCAGCACCCAGTCCCGAGCACCCAGTCCCCAGCACCCCGTCCCCAGTCCCCAGTCCCCAGCACCCAGCACCCAGCACCCAGTCCCCAGCACCCAGTCCCCAGCACCCAGTCCCCAGTCCCCAGCACCCAGCACCCAGCACCCAGTCCCCAGCACCCAGTCCCCAGTCCCCAGCACCCAATCCCCAGCACCCAGTCCCCAGCACCCAGCACCCAGCACCCAGTCCCCAGCACCCATTCTTCAGCACCCAGCACCCAGTCCCCAGTCCCCAGTCCCCAGTCCCCAGCACCCAGTCCCCAGTCCCCAGTCCCCAGTCCCCAGTCCCCAGTCCCCAGTCCCCAGCACCCAGCACCCAGCACCCAGTCCCCAGTCCCCAGTCCCCAGCACCCAGTCCCCAGTCCCCAGCACCCAGCGCCCTGTCCCCAGTCTCCAGTCCCCAGTCCCCAGCGCCCAGTCCCCAGCGCCCAGTCCCCAGTCCCCAGCACCCAGCACCCAGCACCCAGTCCCCAGCACCCAGCACCCAGCACCCAGTCCCCGGCCCCGAGCACCCAGTCCCCAGCACCCAGCACCCGGTCCCCGGTCCCCAGCACCCAGTCCCCAGTCCCCAGTCCCCAGTCCCCAGTCCCCAGCACCCAGTCCCCAGCACCCAGTCCCCAGCACCCAGCACCCAGTCCCCAGTCCCCAGCACCCAGTCCCCAGCACCCAGCACCCAAACCCAGTCCCCAGTCCTCAGTCCCCAGCACCCAGTCCCCAGCACCCAGTCCCCAGCACCCAGTACCCAGCACCCAGCACCCAGTCCCCAGTCCCCAGCACCCAGTCCCCAGTCCCCAGCCCCCAGCACCCAGTCCCCAGTCCCCAGCACCCAGTCCCCAGCACCCAATACCCAGTCCTAGCACCCAGTCCCCAGTCCAGACATGGACCCAGTCCTCAGCACCCAAACCAGACCAAATCTGGACCCCGATTAGAATTGGAGCCAGATCAGAACTGGATCCGGACCACCTGTCCCCACATCCAGTCCCCATCACCCAGTCCAGGCCAGACCTGCACCCAGCCCAGACCACCCAGACCAGACCCGGACCCAGTCCCCGTGACTTACACCCAGTCCCCGTCACCCAGACCAGACCTGGACCGCACCACCCAGACCACCACCTGGACCCAAACCCAGACCTGAACCAGACCCGACACAACCCGCACCTGGACCTTGATCCAGCCCCACGACTCAGATCCAGGCATCGCCGTGCTGATTCAGATCTAGACTCAGAAGCAGACCCCCTCACCCAGTTGCTCCCCCCTCCCCCATCCTGCCAACCGCCCCAGCACTAAGCCCCTCACCCAATTTCATACTAACCCGATCCCACCCCGGAATACACACCCAGACCCTCAAACGGACTAACCAACCCCAATAGCCCTCGCCCAGACAGCCAGAACCACACTGTTTCTATCCCACCCTGATTCCCACTACAATTGGAGGTCCATATCCCATGTTATCCATTTTTATATGTTATCCATGCAGATAGCAACTCTCCGATACAGAGTCGGTACATGCGAAATATCAATATGTAGGAAGGAACTGCAGATGCTGGTTAAAACGGAAAATAGACACATGCTGGATTAACTCAATGCAAACCCAAAGAGTGGATGTACAGTGTCGAGATATCCTGCCAATCTATACACTGATGCCCCTTTTGCGCTAATGAAAGATTATTACCTCTTCGAGTTAGATTTTGATTTTCAGATCAAGATGCTGGGTGGAATTTGTTGAGGATGGGACAAGTGAAATGGACGAAGGGGAGCCAGTAGATGTAGTGTATCTAGACTTTCAGAAAGCCTTTGATGGATTTAAGAGAGAGTTAGATAGAGCTCTAGGGGCTAGTGGAGTCAAGGGATATGGGGAGAAGGCAGGCACGGGTTATTGATTGGGGACGATCAGCCATGATCACAATGAATGGCGGTGCTGGCTGGAAGGGCCAAATGGCCTCCTCCTGCACCTATTTTTTATGTTTCATATAAAGGATAGGCAATTCCCAATGGCTGTAGTTGGGAAAGTAATATTGGCCACGGCCCCCCACCCCGTCTCCTCTGTGGACATTTAAAAACACAGAGTGCTGGAGTAACTCAGCGGGTCAGGCAGCATCTGTGGAGAACATGGACACAGAGTGCTGGAGTAACTCAGCGGGTCAGGCAGCATCTGTGGAGAACATGGACACAGAGTGCTGGAGTAACTCAGCGGGTCAGGCAGCATCTGTGGGGAACATGGACAAAGAGTGCTGGAGTAACTCAGCGGGTCAGGCAGCATCTGTGGAGAACATAGACACAGACTGCTGGAGTAACTCAGCGGGTCAGGCAGCATCTGTGGAGAACATGGACACAGAGTGCTGGAGTAACTCAGCGGGTCAGGCAGCATCTGTGGAGAACATGGACACAGACTGCTGGAGTAACTCAGCGGGTCAGGCAGCATCTGTGGAGAACATGGACACAGAGTGCTGGAGTAACTCAGCGGGTCAGGCAGCATCTGTGGAGGGAGCGGACAGACCATTCTTCAGACCGAGGACAGAATAAGACGAGTTGCATCAGTACACAAGAGGAGGCAACTCCCCCCCATGGTAGCTAATGGTGAGTAACTCACTGAAATGAGGCACCACATACATACAGCGTTAACTTCTCAAAGAGGGAGTCAGAGAAGTGAACTGGTGGAATATTTCGACGAAGGAAATTGCAACCAAATTTCCACGTCAGTCTTGCAGCGATGGCCTGGTTTGATGAGGGGGCGTAACTCTACTCTTGTACTTTGCCAACATACCCAACATTTATTCATGCACCACGTGTAACCTGCAGCGATGCCCAGTGGAGTTTTTTTTAATGAAGATCAAAATATGGTTCTATTGTGGCATTTCGATGATAGCTGATCCTCCAAGCTTCTATCTTGCATTGCTGTTGAAGGCTTTGGCTTCCAAGGTGCTAGCTACCTGGTTTCGGTTGAAATGTTCTTTTACCCAAAGTGGGTATCCATGAATGGACACAGAATGCCGGAGTAACTCAGCGGGCCAGGCGGCATCTCTGGAGAGAAGGTAGAGAGGACGTTTCGGGTTCTTCACACCCATATGTGTGGATACCCCGTTACTTTTCCCTCATTTTTCGTTATTTATCGGGACCATGCAGGGACGTAGATTATCATTGAATATCAACCATGTACATGCATATGGACGAGGTAATGTCACATTGAATAACAAGTTAACTTTTGCCTGAAGAAGGGTCTCGACCCGAACCGTCGCCCATTCCTTCTCTCCAGAGACGCTGCCTGTCCCGCTGAGATACTCCAGCATTTTGTGTCTACCTTCGGCGTAACCTTTGGAAAACATGGATAGGTGACACCCTTCTTCAGTCTGAAGGGTCCCGACCCGAAACGTCACACATCCATGTTCTCCAGCGATGCTCACCGACCCGCTGATTTACTCCAAGCACTTTGTGTCCTTTTTTTTGTAAAGCAGCATCTGCAGTTCCTTGTATCCACAAATTAACATTTGTTTGGCGTGTAGGAAATATTGGATGGCTTCTGATTGCTGGAAACATTTTAAAGAGATATTACAATAAATCATTATCCTTGTAAGTAATTAATTATTGGTTTGAATATTAACTTCACATTCAAACTGAGGACAGGTCGTCTAATAGGTGGCGAGTACGAGGCGGCTGCGTTTGACGCATTTGCCCACAGCGCTCGCCGACCTCTGTGATAATTGATTAAACAGACAATTCCAACACAAAACTGCGATTTAACCATATAACCATATAACAATTACAGCACGGAAACAGGCCCTCTCGGCCCTTCCAGTCCGTGCCCACCATTCATTTTCCCCTAGTCCCATCAACCTGCACTCAGACCATACCCCTCCATTCCCTTCCCGTCCATATACCTATCCACTTATAATACATCCGAGCCAATTTTAGTGTTTGAGGTGTTCCATCAAGAAACACCGCACCTCGGTAGACGTGACAATAAACCAAGCCAAAATTTTCCATTTCCAATTTCAGTGTCGAGCTTCCAAGGAATTTCTTAAATTAAATCCCATCAGAACTGCCTCCTCCATCGACTCCTTTAAGTCGAGACTTAAACCCCATCTCTTCTCTCAAGCCTTTCTTGATGCCCTCTGAGGGAGGGCTATATGTATGTATTTATGTATGTACTTAATCTATGAACCACTGTTGTATAACGTTAGTACTTCCACCAATGTAAAGCACTTTGGTCAACGAGAGTTGTGTTTTAAATGTGCTATAGAAATAAAAGTGACTTGACTTGAATTCCCAAGTCACCGCTTCTGTTTCTTCAGGCAATTGTCAGTATGGGGGTTAGATTAAGGACCAATAATTAATTGGACGAATTTTGCTTTGCATTCAACCAGAGAAGTTATACGAGTTATTCAACATGAACACACCAATGACGTGTTATATTAATATATTTAGCATGCATTTAAAAAGTACGCGTTTGCCACTTGTAGGTTGGAATACGACGAAATTCATGTGCATTTTGTCCCACATAAAAAACCGACCGCCAAGCCACTTTATCATCTAGATATGTTTGCTTGCTTGACTCAAGTGATTAATTAAAATGCTTATCATTAACTGGTCGTGGTCCCTCCGGGCAGAGGATAAGCGACCATTTCCTACGTTAGAAGATTGATCTTGGTAGCTGGACAAACCACAAATTCGAATTCGTCAGATTTGACAGCTACGAGAAGCAAGAGGACGAGAAAGAGCGCCTTTTTCCCCCTTCTGTTGTGTTTAGCCTTTCGTAATTCATCATGCAAATGCAGAATTCTTAAACAAGGTCCACAAAGGGAAGGACACATTTAATCCGACAATGGCCCACAGCTTGGAACCAACATTCTTCAGTAACGCGGCTAATTGACTTGTGACCCAATACGGCCCTGGGTCTTCTGTTTAGTGTAATGATGGATGCCATGGCATTAATCTTACGCGGAGAGAGCGAGAGAGAGAGAGAGAGAGACAGAGAGAAAAAAAATGATAGCTCCCGTTCTTTTCTCATCGCTCGCAGTCTTAGCTGGAGCTTTGCATATTACACGCTGCCAAGAATTTGCGCTATTCACCATTGTGTTCCTTCGAAAAGCTTCAGTGGGTCGTTCCCACCGTCTTTCTCGTTGTCTGAGCTATTACCCCGGGTGCTAACAGACCTCAGCGAGGTCCTCAGGACTGGGGGGGAATGCGGGTTTGGGTAATATACAAGTGGTAATGACAGTTTCGAGGTATATTTCTTGCCCGCTAAAGACCTGCATTCCAATGTAACAAATCATTTCAATTGGCAATTCAGTCAGCGACATTTGCATAGGGAAAGGCCCGGTTACAAATCTTTTGACTCACCCCCGGGCAATTTTACATCGATTGTCATGGGTATGGAATACACATTGAGCGGCTGACAGCGTGTTGCTAATAAGTTCCTCTTTGTCGATTGCACGGATTGCCCCATTAAAGCGAGAAGCTGGAAACATATCTGATATTGAGAGAATCACTTGAAATCATTTATCCTTAGATATTCTAATTGGATTATTTTATTCCAATTAAAGTGGAATACGCCTCGCAGTAGGGACTCTTCGTGAACTAGCACGGGAGCCAAACTTGGATTTCCACGGCGGAGAAAGCGCCGGATAAGGATGTAGGGTTGGGTGTTTATGCGTGGCTATTTTCATATTTCATATTTATTTTAGTTGCTTATCTTTTTTAATATTTTACCTTGTATGTATCGTTAGCTTTTATGGTTTGAATGTTGCACTGACTGGTTGACATTTTTTAATTTCGTTGTACATGGTTCATGTTACAATGACAATAAATAAAGAAACGATTCTATTCTATTCTATAATGAGAACATAATCTCCGTAACTCCGTTTCATCAGGCGAACACAGTTAGTTAATCGGCGAATTATGCTCCAAAATGCTACGAAAAAAATAAGATCCACAGCATGGCGATAATCCAAGGTGGACAAAAATGCTGGAGAAAGCATGACCAGTCTGAAGAAGGGTCTCGACCCGAAACGTCGCCTATCCCCTTCGCTCCTTAGATGCTGCTGCACCCGCTGAGTTTCTCCAGCTTTTTGTGTAACCCTGGAGAAACTCAGCGGGTGAGGCAGCGTCTATGGAGCGAAGGAAATGGGCAACGTTTCGGGCCGAAATCCTTCTTCAGACGTTGCCTATTTCCTTCGCTCCGTAGATGCTGCCTCACCCGCTGAGTTTCTCCAGCATTTTTGTCTACCGTCGATTTTCCAGCATCTGCAGTTCCTTCTTAAACATGGCGATAATCCATCTCGTGATACAAAAAAATGAAATATTGATGGAAATAGACACACAAATATTTTAAATTTTTTCCTTTTTTTAAAAATTGTGTTTTTAATTTATTTTTTATTTTATTTATTTTTTGTTATATATAATCATAATCAATATTATTTAATCACACTCCTCTTTGATTAAACATCTATTACCTCTTTACTTTCTTTACTCTCTTAAAAAAATAGCTTATATATATTATTCTGTAATACTTGTATAACTTTTGAAACATGATAAATGTGTATTTGAAAAACTGTTATATCATTGGCAATATGTATTGCTTCTAATAAAAATATTTTTAAAAAAAGGTGTCTATCTTTGGTTTCAAACCAGCATCAACCAGCAGTTCCTTCCTACAGATAGATGCATGTGTAGCATCAGTAAAAATCCAAGGCAAAGATTGTGTGTGGGGTTGGGATAAGAATGGCAGGAATTGTCGATGGAGGGTGGGGGGTTGAGTATGTGTAGGAAGGAACTGCAGATTCTGCTTTAAATCGAAGATAGACACAAAATGCTGGAGTTCCTCGGCGGGACAGGCAGCATCTCTGGAGAGAAGGAGTGGGTGACGTTTCGGGCCTGAAACATAGAAACATAGAAACATAGAAATTAGGTGCAGGAATAGGCCATTCGGCCCTTCGAGCCTGCACCGCCATTCAATATGATCATGGCTGATCATCCAACTCAGTATCCCGTACCTGCCTTCTCTCCATACCCTCTGATCCCCTTAGCCACAAGGGCCACATCTAACTCCCTCTTAAATATATCCAATGAACTGGCCTCAACTACCCTCTGTGGCAGAGAATTCCAGAGACCCACCACTCTCTGTGTGAAAAAATTCCTTCTCATCTCGGTCCTAAAGGATTTCCCCCTTATCCTTAAGCTGTGACCCCTTGTCCTGGACGTCCCCAACATCGGGAACAATCTTCCTGCATCTAGCCTGTCCAACCCCTTAAGAATCTTGTAAGTTTCTATAAGATCCCCTCTCAATCTCCTAAATTCTAGAGAGTATAAACCGAGTCTATGCAGTCTTTGTTCATAAGACAGTCCTGACATCCCAGGAATCAGTCTGGTGAACCTTCGCTGCACTCCCTCTATGGCAATAATGTCCTTCCTCAGATTTGGAGACCAGAACTGTACGCAATACTCCAGGTGTGGCCTCACCAAGACCCTATACAACTGAAGTAGAACCTCCCTGCTCCTATACTCAAATCCTTTTGCTATGAAAGCTAACATACCATTGGCTTTCTTCACTGCCTGTTGTACCTGCATGCCTACTTTCAATGACTGGTGTACCATGACACCCAGGTCGCGCTGCATCTCCCCTTTTCCTAATCGGCCACCATTTAGATAGTAGTCGGTTTTCCTATTTTTGCCACCAAAGTGGATAACCTCACATTTATCCACATTATACTGCATCTGCCAAACATTTGCCCACTCACCCAGCCTATCCAAGTCACCTTGCATTCTCCTAGCATCCTCCTCACAGCCAACACTGCCCCCCAGCTTAGTGTCATCCGCAAACTTGGAGATATTGCCTTCAATTCCCTCATCCAGATCATTTATGTATATTGTAAATAGCTGGGGTCCCAGCACTGAGCCTTGTGGTACCCCACTAGTCACTGCCTGCCATTGTGAAAACGACCCGTTAACTCCTACTCTTTGCTTCCTGTTTGCCAGCCAGTTCTCTATCCACATCAATACTGAACCCCCAATGCCATATGCTTTAAGTTTATATACTAATCGCTTATGTGGGACCTTGTCGAAAGCCTTCTGGAAGTCCAGATACACCACATCCACTGGCTCTCCCCCATCCACGCTACTAGTTACATCCTCGAGAAGGGTCTCGATCCGAAACGTCGCCCATTCCTTCTCTCCAGAGACGCTGCACGTCTCGCTGAGTTACTCCAGCATTTTACTGTCTATCTCCGGCTAAATTAAGTTTCCTTTCAACGCACTTTACTGCAATGGGCCAAGATTAAACATTATTGAAATAAAGTGATCCCGTCGGAGGCGACGAGCCTTATGTTTTGCACCTATAACGTTACCCCCCTTGAGGCAATGTCTTCCTATTTTAAGATTAATTTTATTTTAAAAACATAACATTTTTAAATTTCAAACCGCTCTGAGGATGTATGAAGTATCCGACGATGCCGGAACTATGGAAATCAAACATTGTGCGTGTCAGGCAACATATGTCAGAAAAGTAAACATTTCCGAGTTAGCCTTTATATCATTGAGGATAACAGCATTCGCTGTTTGCTCTACGCAGACTAGCTCTTTAGGTCCTAGATTGTGACACTTTAGGCTGATATGAACGGGCCCAATCAAGCCAATGGACCTCTCTAACTTCAAGGAACCCTTGCTTTCCCCCTCTCTCCCCCCCTCCCCCCCTAGTTCTCCGTCTAGTTCCACCGTCCTCCTGATTCAGTGTTACTGACTGTTCGCCTCCTCGCCACCTTCCCCTCAGCTAGCGATGCACCACTCTATATATTTGTTGAGCATCATCTGCTTTGATCTGTCATGTTCACACCTTACCCCTCCATATCTTTATGCCTCCCTCTCCCCCCGACTCTCAGTCTGAAGAAGGGTATCTACCCGAAACGTGGCCCATTCCTTCTCTCCAGAGACGCTGCCTGTCCCGCTGAGTTACTCCAGCATTTATTGTCCATCTTCGATGTAAACCAGCATCTGCAGTTCCTTGATGGGTTTATTGTTAATGATGTACATTTACTAACTGTCGAATCTGACTTTTCCTAACACATCTTTCAACATTCTCCGCTGGACCGTGTAAGCGTAGCACCTTTGCACTTGCACCACTTGGACTCAGCTCCCATCTGTTTTTGCGGACGCCTTTTAATTTGGAAAGATGTTTTCTTGCGTTCTGTTTCTGGCAGACATTGGAGCATAGAACAGTCCAGCACAAGAGCAGGACCTTTAGCCCATAAAGTCAGCGCCGAACATGATGCCAAGACCAGACAAAATGTGTAGGATGTGTGTCGTGTGTATGTGATGATGTGTACCACTCCAAGTAGCCCTTGCTTTCCCCCTCTCTCTCCACCCCCCCCCCCCTTCCCTTCCCTTCCCAGTTCTCCTATCAGTCTTACTGCCTCCGATTACATTTTATCTCTGTCCCAAAGATCCCATAACGGATCTTTCCTCTTTACGCTCACTCCCCTGACATCAGTCTGAAGAAGGGTCTCGACCCGAAACGTCACCCATCCCTTCTCTCCGGAGATGCTACCTGTCCCGCTGAGTTACCCCAGCATTTTGTGCCTATCTATGATGCCAACACCATCTCGTATCTATCCACCCGCACACAATCCATAAACCCTCAATTCCCTGCATAATTCAGACACCTGTACAAAAGTCTCTTAACATGCGCTTTCGTATCTACATTGTTTTTTTTAAATGGCAAATAATTTTAAAAAATAGCGAGGTACACGTTTTTACATTACGCGCTTGGCTACTAGTTTGTCCTTCCTGTTTTATTTTTTTCCGTTTTTACTTCGAGGACGCTATCAAGAGTTTGAAGTCTAAATATCGTTGCCACCCATCAGCTGAATTTGGACGGCACGGCCTTGAGTACAGGCAACCTGTCCATGCTTGATGGATTCCCCAATTCTACCGGGTCAACTGCACTGATGACAATGTTATAGAGGGGGAAAAAAAGGCCCTTTTCCTCGCGTACCTGTTCCATAATTTCAGTCAGAAGGAACTGCAGATGCTGGTTTATACCGTAGATACAAACAAAACTGGAGTTAACTCAGCGGCACAGGCAGCATCTCTAGACAGAAGGATTAAGTGACGTTTCGGGTCGAGACTATTCTTCGGACTGGGATTCAATGGAAAGGGAAACGAGAGATACAGACGGAAATGTAGCGAGATGTAGAACAAATGAATGAAAGATGCAAAAAGAAAGCAACGATGATAAAGGGGACAGATAAAGGATGAAAGAATCGAGGAACAGAGGACATAAGTTGAAGATGAAAGGGAAATTATTTAGTAGGATATTTTTCACAAAGGGTGGGGGGTGCATGGAACGAGCTGCCAGGGCAGGTAGTTGAGGCAGGTACTATCCCAACGTTTAGGGCACAGTTAGACAAGTACATGGATAGGACAGGTTTGCAGGGATATGGACCAAACGCAGCCGGTGGGACTAGCGTAGCTGGGACATATTGGCGGTGTGGGCAAGTTGGGCTGAAGGGCCTTTTTCCATCATTCTATGACCCCAGGCCACTGTTAGCTGTGGGCTAGCTGAGATGTCTTTGAGATCTTGGATGGTCGCCCGTGCAGTTCCACGCTCCGTATAACTATGTGTAGGAAGGAACTGAAGATGCAGCTTGGAAGGGTCTCGACCCGAAACGTCACCCATTCCTTCTCTCCAGAGATGCTGCCTGTCCCGCTGAGTGGCTCAAAGCATTTTGTGTCTATCTTCGGTGTAAACCAGCCTCTCCAGTTCCTTTCTAGACACCTCAGAATTCACCAATTCGTAAGACGAGCTCACATTTAAAATGAGCAACGGACTTAGCATCAATGTGCATCTGTGGAAATATTTCTAACTCATCCTGAGTTGAATATGGAGAGAAGGCAGGTACGGGATACCGAGTTGGATGATCAGCCATGATCATATTGAATGGCGGTGCAGGCTCGAAGGGCCGAATGGCCTACTCCTGCACCTAATTTCTATGTTTCTATGTCTATGAATCCTCAAAAGCCTCACTCAGACCTTGAACTAAAAATATTTACCTTGAAAGAAAATGTGAGGGAGATTTACAGTATTGGGTGAACATTTCGTTAAAAAATGAATAATTTGTGTCAGATTAAATTTGTGTCACACGGAATATGTGTCACAGGTGGGACCCGTGGTTATTGGCTATTAGAATGGCGAGCCATGTATTTGGACCGAATTAGTTTAATGGTACTCAATCTTTTGTGAGTTTTATTTAATACTCTTGATATGCACGAAGCACAATAAGCATACGTGGAATTAAACAAAAAAAAAACTTTTTAAGAAAGAGGCGCGGTGGCGCAGCGGTAGAGTTACAGCCCAACAGCGCCAGGGACCCGGGTTCGATTCCGACTCCGGGTGCTGTCTGTACGGAGTTTGCAAAGTTCTCCACGTGGGTTTTCTGCGGGTGCCCCGGTTTCCTCCCACACTTCAAAGACGCAGACGTTTTTAGGGTAATGGGCTTCTTTCAAGTTACAAATTATCCCTAGTGTGTGTAGTAGGATAGTGTTAATGTGAGTGGGGATTGTTGGACGGTGCCGACTCGGTGGGCCGAAGGGCCTGTTTCCGCCCTCTATTTCTGAACTAAACAACGCCTATGAAATATATCAACCTTTAACAAACGAGAATATTGTTATTGATTATTCACGCGGACAGGGAGCGAGGGGACGAGAGGTCGAAAAAGCATTAAAGAAGGAACTGCAGATGCTGGAGAATCGAGGGTTACACAAAAGGCTGGAGAAACTCAGCGGGTGCAGCAGCATCTAAGGAGCGAAGGAGATAGGCGACGTTTCGGGCCGAGACCCTTCTTCAGAAAAAGCATGTTCTCACAAAAAGGAGTGAGCCGTTTAGGACTGTGGTCAGAAGCAATTCTTCTGAGGGAAGGTTGTGAATCTTTGGAATTCTTTGCCGACCCAAGTCTGCGGATGTCGGGAAATTAAATATTCACTAAGGTTGTGATTGAAAGCGTTTGTGAATGCAGGGATGTGAGATCCGTGGTGTTTCTTTGCTTCTCACAAAGTTACTCGAAAACAAATAAATCAGCATAGAAGATGTGATGAGCATCGCTTGGCGAATCTACTAGACACATAATCAGATTAGACCGTCAACGTGATTTGCACTGAAATCAACATCGTGCGATCGCAAGCTTCAGACATCATCAATGCCATGAGGGAAAGGTCGGTAAAATATTCACCAGCTGTGGTCAACGAAAAAGAAAGGATCTGTTCGCGTTACGTTTAGATGAACGAATCCGTGTTCATATTGAACTCCAGATGCCGGTTTACACCGAAGATAGACACGGAAAGCTGGAGTAACTCAGCGGTACAGGCAGCATCTCTGGAGAGAAGGAATGGGGGATTGTTCTGAAGAAGGGTCTCGACCAGAAACGTCACCCATTCCTTCTCTCCAGAGATGCTGCCTGTCCCGCTGAGTTACTCCAGCATTCAAGTGTTAACCTGTTTTGTATAAGACACAGTGAGGAGGGGATTCACTGTGATGGATGATTAACATGTCATCGGAGACTTAATTTGATGGATATCTGTAAAGTGTGGCTGTAGGCCACAGGAATATCGTTTCCCGGCCATCGCATTCCGTGATATCGAGACGAGACGGGCAATATTTAACTCAACACCGTGCTACAACTTACGGCTCCGTGGTCTCGGGTGGCGAGGGGACACTAAGTCGCGACTGCCGGAAGATGTTTTGTTTTTGCACAGTACCTGTTCTGTATAAGACGTTGCCTTCCATCACAGTGAGGAGGAGATTCACTGTGATTTACATTTTTTTTTTTTTTAAATATTTAAAAATAGACTTTATTATTCACTGTGATGGATGATTGTGTAAATCGAATTGTTTGTATGTTTTGCAGGAATTGTCTTTGTTTGTATGGCTGTCTAAACGGAGTTTCGTTTGAGCCTCACTGAGGTTCAAATGACATGGAATCAAATACTGTATTGAATTGTATATATTTGTTTAATACTGAATAAAGTTTAAAAAAATAATTAAAAAAGAATGTGCTACTTCATTTGAGATTCAACCGTCTTGTAAAGGCCAAGTCCTCGTAAGTTTTCTAAACATGCCCACGATAAGAGGACGTGGGTTTACAGTGAAGGGAAGATTTTTTTTTCCACAACCACGGTGGTGGTTAAAATCTGGAACACACTGCACAGACTGCTGGGAATAGGTGATCTTATATTGAAATAATTAGATGAATATTTGAAGGACTGGTTTAAAATAAAACCATGCAGATGGTATGGTCTTCGACCTGAGGCGGTAAGAGCTTTATATTTATCTCAGCAGATGCTCCCGGTCAGTCTCTATCTGTTTTTGTTGAATAGTATAAATGGCATTTGATGGCCAGCGCCGAAGCAGTAAAGCCGAAGGGTCTCTTTTCATGCTGTCTGACTCTGTCAAACTCAGCCAAAACTATATCGTAAATACTAATAATGAGTAAATGTATACCTTTTGAATTGCTTTCAGTTTTTTTTTAATCGTATGACCACGATGCAATGACTTAACGCCCAATTCAGGACATTATCTAAATGCTTCGCTGCCCACATCCAACAGCTAATAATGGCCTGTTTCCTTTATCATCGTTACTTTTTTGCATGTATTTCATTCATTTGTTCTTTATCTCTCTATATCACCGTCTACATTTCTCGTTTCCCATTCCCCTGACTCTAGGGTCCCGACCCGAAACATCACCCATTCCTTCTCTCCAGAGATGCTGCCTGACCCGCTGAGTTACTCCAGCATCTTCGGTTTGAACCAGCGTCTGCAGTTCCTGCCTACACATTGAGCTGTTATGACCCCCGACAGGAAATGCACATATGTTACTTTAATGATGCCATTAGCAGCCTCTGTCTCCACGAATAGGTTTGGTGTGTGTTTAATTCCGGCACTTCACATCTTGCGGATTAAAATAAATGAGCTACATCTGACATGCACTGTGGTTGCAAAGGTCAGGAGCAGGAAGTACAAGGGCCACAGCACGCTTCCCCCGTTAAAGCAGGCTCAACAAATTGGAGCACAAGTATACATAAGGCATTTAAAGATCGCGGCTAAAGAAATTCATTGTACAATCGTAACATTTGATTTTCAGCAATTATCACAGATTACTCTGTTAAAGAAAGTGATTTATTACGAATTACAATTAAAATGAGAACTCGCTATTTATTATCCGTTGACACCGTTGAACCCACAACGCCTTTCACGACTTCACAAAGTCGAGGGACCCTCTCGACGCTAGTTTTAACTTCGCCCCTCTTTCCCCAGAAACTACCCGGCCTGCTGAGTGAGTGTTTGCAGCGTTTTTTTTTTGCTTTTTTGTGTTTACTATCTCAGTGCAGTCTCTGGCGTTAAAAAAGCTGGAACCCGGAGTACAAGATAAACTGCCGGAGAAACTCAGCGGGTCAAGGAAGCAGCATCATCGAATGCAAAGGGAAGGTCTGTGTTTCCAAACTCCGGCTATCTCTTTATCTCCACAGATGCTGCTTAGCTCACTGAGCTCCTCCAGCAGTTTATATATATATATATATATATATACTCTGTCGTAAAGTCATTGGAATGAGAACATGGTTAAAATGGTTAAAAATAGCGATGGGAAATTCTGAAGATAGGAGAGACTGCAGATGCTGGAGTCTTGAGCAAAACACAAAGTACTGGAGTAACTCAGTGGGCCAGGCAGCATCTGTCAGGCGACCTTTCGGGTCGGGTTTCTTCAGACTGAATTTAAAAAAAAATCAACTTGTTTTAGATTACTACGTAGAAATTATTAATAGTTTAAGGACAAGGGGTAGGTAATTTAAGACTGAGATGAGGATAAAAAATTCACACAGAGAGTTGTGAATCTGTGGAATTCTCTGCACACGGAAGGTAGTGGAGGCCAATTCACTGGATGTTTTCAAGAGAGAGAGAGATTTAGCTCTTAGGACTAAGGCAATCAAGGGATATGGAGAAAAGGCAGGAATGGGGTACTGATTTTAGATGATCAGCCATGATCATGTTGAATGGCGGTGCTGGCACCAAGGGCCGAATGGCCTACTCCCTGCACCTATTTGTCTGTGTTTCCATACGGCGTGCATTTGTTACTGTGTAAAAAGGCATCCGGGCAGAGGCGTCGACATCATGTGTTTGTGCAGGACAGGACATGATCACCAAACTCTCGGCCTTCCGCACGTCTCCTCTAGTCCTCCACAAGCGCCTTTAGATCAGGGAGATTTCTCAATTGAAAGTCCAACAGCATCTGTCCATACGCTTTACCCTGTAAAAATAACATTTCATGTCACCCTTTGCAACCGCTGTGTTCAAGATGAACATTGGGGCAGCGGTGTGCTCGGTCGAGAGCCCGTGAGCACAGTCAACACAGTACGACAAGATTTCACATACGCGACCACTCTGTTTTAGAGATACATCGTGGAAACAGGCCCTTCGGCCCACCGAGTCCGCGCCGACCAGCGATCCCCGCACACTAGCACTACCCTACACCCACTAGGGACAATTTGCACTTATACCAAGCTGATTAACCGACCTACAAACCTGTACCGTCTTTGGAGTGTGGGAGGAAAGCGAAGATCTCGGAGAAAACCCACGTAGGTCACGGGGGAGAACGTGCAAACTCCGTACAGACAGCACCCGTAGTCGGGATTGAACCCGGGTCTCCGAAACCAGTGGCAGGTGATAGGAATCTCGGGGGTAACTTTTTCCACACAAAGGGTGGTGGGTGTATGGAACAAGCTGCCGGTGGAAGTAGTTGAGGCTGGGTCTATCCCAACATTTAAGAAACAGGAACATGGACAGGACAGGACAGGTTTGGAGGGATATGGGCCAAACGCGGGCAGGTGGGACTGGTGTAGCTGGGACTGGTGTAGCCGGTACGGGGCAAGTTGGGCCTGTTTCCACATTACTCAGGTTTTACAAAGAGGAGCTGGCAGTGAGTGCTTTTGAACGCTAATAAACTGGCGGACTCGTTTAGGAAATCGTAACGAATTTAACTAGAACGGCTCACAATACAATTTAACAGACCTTTAATTCCAGCAATTCTGCCTGGTCGCTGAGCAGTATCGGGTTGGAAACGCATTAGTGCCACAGTAACGTGTGGTTATCGAAATAAAATTGCTTGCTTCAATGGCACCAACTAACGGAGCCGAAGCAGATTGTTTAGTAGATTTTGCAACACTTGGTTTGAACGGCAACATTCGTGAAGTCTTTCTACATTTTTAAGTCGAATGTCACAGAATGACATCCCCCCCCCCCCCCCCCGGTAAAACTCACGGTGCAATCAAGAAGGAAACGGTGTCATACTTGCGGGTCAATTCTCAAAGATGCAACGCCCCCGCCGCCCAAAGAATCTCTCAGCACGAAATTTAATCCCTGTATCCCCGGAAGGCCAAACCTGTGAACAAAGAAAATTGCTGAAACACGCCAAATGCATGAATGAAAAGACGCGTTAAAACGTTTACTGCAAGTTCCTTCAATAGGATTCTGACATCAAGCTGAGCGTGGCTGAACATGTTTAGGTAGAGGGTTGACGTGGCGTTTAATCGTCCAGGTCCCATTTATTTCCAAGTGTTGCAACCAAAACACCTTTCCCAGAATGTGACGCACATGTTATGTCGATCCAGCATCTATCTTCCCAGAATCTGACGCACATGTTGTGTCTATCCAGCATCTTCCGCTTAGCTTGATTCCCACAAAGAGACAGGTGGGCAGATTATAATCGCAGGGAAGGGGATACACTTTCAGAATGAACGACGTCCTATACTAATAATGCCCCTGTCCCACTTAGGAAACCTGAACGGAAACCTCTGGAGACTTTGCGCCTCGCCCAAGGTTTCCGTGCGGTTCCCGGAGGCAACCACCTTCAACTAGCATCGCAACCGGCTTCGACTAAAAAAATTACCGATTTTTAAAACGGAAACCACTTTCGACCAGTAGGGAGACTGACAAAAACCTCCGGGAACCGCACGGAAACCTTGGGTGCGGCGCAAAGTCTCCAGAGGTTTCCGTTCAGGTTTCCTACGTGGGACAGGGGTATAGGGGCTACAAGTTTTCTGTTTTGGGTGTATTCAGAGGACATTGGCCCAGGGTGTGGAGATTAGGTGGAAGATGAAGTGGAGGTGCAGCAGGATCACATAGATAGTGGAGGAGCAGGGAGGCCACGCCTTATAGCTCCAGTCACTGTGAGGAATCAATCCTTGTCTGCCTGGATTTTGAACATTTTACTTGCGAAACTCAACAGCATCTAAGGAAGGAAGGAATTGGTGACGTTTCGGGTCGAGGACCTTCTTTAGACTGTGGGGGTGGTGGGGGTGGGATGAAGCATGGAGTTGGAGGGAAAGGGGAATCACAGAAGGGGGGCAGTGAGAGAGGAGGTTGTTACTCCACTGTCTTCGGAGAAAGGAGAACTTCTTCAAAGTAGGCGCACCCTGAGGAGATTTCACAGTGGAGTGGAATGGAAGTATTTTTCAGACTGGAGGGAACTGCACAAGAGTTCTTGAGGAAATGGAACTAGAATTAGTGTTTTTTGTTAATATTTATTATGAAACAAGGTTGGCTGGGGGTGGGGTGCAATTAGTGCTGTTGCCCCACAGCTGCTGGTGCTGTCTGTGCGGAGTTTGCATGTTCTCCTGCATCTATAATGTGAATTCCACCCAGGGATTGGTTTTCTTGCCATATCCTTCACACAAAGGGTGGTGGGTGTATGAAACAAGCTTCCAGGGGAGGCAGTTGAGGCTGGGACTATCCCAACTTTTAAGAAACAGTTGACCAGGTACAAGGATAGGGCAGGTTTGGAGGGATACGGACCAAACGCAGGCAGGTGGGATGTGTAGCTGGGACATGTTGGCCGGTGTGGGCAAGTTGGGCCGAAGTGGCCTGTCTCCACCCTGTATCACTCTACGACTCTAACTCAGACACATACTGCTAGCTTAATTGTGAGATGAGAAAAGGTGAAACAGGACTGGTGGGATTGCTCTGCAGAGAGCCAGCTTGGATTCATGGACCAAATATCCTCTCTCTGTGTCATTATATGCTAATTAATAAAAACCTGCTCTTGCATGTTTACGTGGCATAACCCATTGGTGTAATTAACTACAGGAAGGATAAATATCGGATGATGAATGAAAAAATGTTAAATCAGTTTCTCTATGTACAACCTGCTTGAATGTTGTCAGCTTTTGCAGTTTTTAGTTCAGATTTGCAGCAGTTTTTGATTGTGGACAGACAGGTAGAATAGACGTTTGTATTGCAAATGAAATCTAATGCCGAAAAAACGGGAAATTATATTTTGGTGAGATGAATGAGAGGGGGATTTAAAAGCCGGGGGTGGGGGGGAGGATGACGACACACTGCTCCACATGGGATACAAAATCGGAAAGATCTGGAGATATTCAGCATAATTTTCTGAAAGTGGCAGGGCAGTTTGAGACAATGGTTAAAGTGTAAATAGGATCCCAGAATAAAAGCAGAAAATGACAGCAGGAAATGCTCTGAAGACTAGGCAACATCTGTTAGGTATGTTACAATACCTACCTTGAGCAGCGCTGCAGTTCTGCCGCTCCCCGTGTGCGCGACTTTGGCGCCTTTCAGAGGGGGGCGGGTTTAAAATGCCGTTTTTCCCTAGACATTCCAAGTCGATCCATGTCGGGCGATTTCGTCGCTAAAGAGAAATCGCTCCGACATTTCATTCATGAAGCTATTTTTAAACTACACTAGATTATTTATTAACTAGAGTAGTTTAAAAATCATCTTCTAAAGCTCTGAATGGTGACAGCGGAACGGACCTAAGGTAGGCGATAAAAGAAGCTACACAGTTTATTTTTACATTAAAACTTGGTTTTTAGGGAGGCTTTAATCACATTTTCATGTTGCGAAAAGGGGACAAAAAAAATGTATGAACCGGCTGTATTTTTCATACTGACTTCACCGCAAACCGCAACGTTCTAATCCACCGCATTCCACTAAAACCCATTCGCTAGATGATTTAAATGGCCCTTAATTTACAGGCATTAAACACTAAATTTCTTCCATTTGGCCTATAAATTCATGAAAATGAGATTTAAAAATGATGTTATATTGTGGATTATTGTGTGAATGTTATTTGAACATTTAGGCAATTTAAAAAAAAGTTTATCTTTTCTTAAGAAATGGATAGATGTTTAGATCTACTCATTGAATTTTGTAATTAGCTACAATTAGATAACTAACTAATTATATGCTTTAATTTCAGGTCATCCAGGTAAGATTGTTTCATATTTGTTTCAGAATGCTTCAATCTATAATACCTGAAAATTTCATTGAGTTCTCTTAATTTTTAAGAAAGTTATGGGCTTTTAACGGTTCTAGATCACAGCTTTTGAGTTAAGTCAATTGAAAGGTAATGGGGAACAAGATGCTAATTTCCGAGTATGAAAATGGTCATAACTTTCTTAATACTGAAGATATGAAAGTGAATTAGGTGTCAAATTAAACTTCTTTTTATGCTTTATCGGATGGGATAAATTGCAGACTTGATTTTTAAAATCTCAAAATTTTGTAACATTGCTACATCTGTAGAAAGAGAAACGGTCAACATTTCAGATCCGAGACCCACTGCCAAAAACTGGAAAAGAGATTAAAAAAATATAGTTTTCAATAGCAGAGGATTGAGGGAAAGAATGAACAGAACTAAGGGAATATTTCTGAAATACAAAATGAGTTAATGTGGATTGTTAAAGTAGCAGTCAATCACATATGTGTCTTTGTTTAGACGATTCAGAGGGATATAGGCCAAATGCAGGCAGACGTATAGGCTTGTAGGCTAATTGGCTTTGGTGGACTGGTGGAACTCATATTTCGCAGCCTTGACGAACAGCTGGGTCTCCCATAGCCGCTGCAGGACGAGACAGACATGGCGGCTATGTTCCGATGCAGGGTAGACGAGGATGTCATCCAGGTAAACAAAGACAAACCGGTTAGGCATCATTTACCAGAGCCTGGAAGATAGCCAGGCGTTGGTCAGGCCGAAGGGCGTTATGAGGTATTTGTAATGCCCGCTGGGTGGGTTGAAGGCTGTCTTCCACTCATCTCCTTCCTTGATGCGAACCAAGTGGTAGGCGTTGCGTAGATCCGGCTTGGTGAACATGGTGGCATGCTGCAGGCAGCTGAAGACGGAGGAGATGAGTGGCAAAGGGCAACGATTGTTGACAGTAATGTCATTCAGGCCTCGATGGTCAATGCAAGGGCGAAGGTCGCCATCCTTCTAACACGGCGGGAGAGGAGGATGGAGGAATTAAACCAGCGGCCAGAGACTCCGAAATGTATCTCTCCATGGCGTTGGTCTCAGGAGCAGAGAGCAAGTGCAGATGACCGACTGCAGGGTGGAGAAGCACCAGATAATAAGTCAATGGCACAATCATAAGGGCAGTGAGGAGATAAAGAGGTGGCTCGGGACTTGCAGAAGACCTTTTTCAGGTCATGATACTTTGGACAGGTCAGGATCGTCACTAGGAGAAGCTATCATGAAGCTATCAATGAAGCGATCATCTGCCCCCCGGGTTAATCAGAGCGTTAAGTTTCAATAGCGTGTCTCCAAAGCGTAACGTGGCGTGATCAGAGTGAGTCCGGTGGAAATAGGAGGGGAATAAACCGTGCTTATCCATAATCCCTCTCATTCAGAGGAGTGGTGACTTTTACGGGGCAAGCAGTGATGAAGTGTCCGGGACCTCCATGGTAGGGGCAACACCTCTCCCGTATGCGTCTCTGGCGCTCGTCCTCGCTCGTCCGTATAGGCTCCCCCTCCACTGGGTCAGGACCGGGATGCGTGGGGCTTCTTCCTCCCGAGGGAAAGTGAGACCATCGGCTCACTATGATGAGAGGGGTGTGGTGGGTAAGGACTGTTTGAGAGCTGGTGACAGCTTGTCTCACTTTCGTTCTCAGAGCCAGTTATCTGTCCGGTTGGTCAAATCGATCAGCGCGTCCAGACCCGAGGGAAGGTCCCGAGAGGCCAGCTCATCCTTCAGGTTCTCGTTGAGGCCATGGTTGAAGATACTGAGCAGAGCGGGATCGCACCAACCGCTCCCTGAAGCAGTGGTTCAAAAATCAATAGCGTAATCGGCAACAGAGCGTACCCCATGGCGGAGATGCAGCATCCTCTGGGCTGCTCTCTTCATACCAAAGGGTGGCCGAAAATCTTTCTCAGCTCTGCCGGGAAGCGGGCAAAGTCCTGGCAGGTCTAGCTGCCTCTCCCAGACAGTTGTACCCCAGCACTGAAGCACGTCCTGACAGCAGGGAGATGGCAGAGGCTACTTTGGAGCTTTCAGCGCAGAAGTAGGACGGTTGTCGCTCAAAAATCAGAGAGCACTGGGATAGGAATGACCTGCAGGTAGAAGGATCTGTGGGGTGGGAAGAACTGGTTCCAGACTGGGCTGGAAATGGCTGGAAGTGGACGGAGGCAGAGAGGCATCAGCGGAGACGGGAGGAATTGGCGAGGTGTACCAGAAGCTGGTTGCCACTGGTTGCTAACTGCTCGACGGTATACGCAAGTCGGTCAATTCGATCAGTAGGTTGGTCTATTCCAACCTCATGGGTGCCGAGAGGGGAGCCTTGGTGTTGAACAGCCTTGTAAAGATGATCCAATATCTTCTCAGTCCTGGAACTGGGGGCATCCAAACTCTGGTCGAGCTGACCAAGATTGCCTGCCGAGTCCATATTGGCTGACTAATCTGTCAGAAGGCTCAAAAATGGAAAGGACTCGAATGCAGGCTCACCGAGAATTACTGATGAAAACCAAAACTCAAATGGGACTGAAAGATATAGACCTGGAACCGACACAACTCAGAACTGCTATCGAACCAACAGAACGCAGAACTGATTAGTCAGTACCCATTTGGTGATGATCTCAGGTATTTATACCAGTGCTAGGTTAGGGGAGCAGATTAAATAGCTCAGTGGAGGAGTGTGGAAGGCGTGCTCAAGTGTCTGGAGGCATGGCAAGTGTGACAGAAAGTAATATCGATCCTATACAAGATAGTGACAGAAACTAATATCTATGCTATACAAGTGCTTTAATTGTCTTCACGACAGCAACCCAAATCAGCTACATTCAATGGAAAGTGCCACAGGATTCAGCTCCACCTCTACTTCCAGAATTTGGGATTCAGAATTTCAGTGAGTGAAGGAATTTTAAGGGTATGAGTGGTTGGTTTCTTGGGAGGATGTAATTAAGTTTCGTCATCAGCATTTACAGTGGCTTGCAAAAGTTTTCATACCCCTTGAACTTTTCCACATTTTGTCACGTTACATCCACAAACGTAAATGTATGTTATTGGGATTTTATGTGATAGACCAACACAAAGTGGTGCATAATTGTGAAGTGGAAGGGAAATGAAACATGGCTTCCAAATTTGATTACAAATAAAAAACTGAAAAGTGTGGCATGCAAAAGTATTCAGCCCCCCTGAGTCAATACTTTGTAGAACCACCTTTCGCTGCAATTACAGCTGCAAGTCTTTTGGGGTATGTCTCTACCACCTTTGCACATCTAGAGACTGAAATTTTTGCAGCATTCTTCTTTGCAAAATAGCTCAAGCTCAGTCAGATTGGATGGAGAACGTCTGTGAACAGCAATTTTCAAGTCTTGCCAGAGATTCTCAATTGGATTTAGGTCTGGACTTTGACTGGGCCATTTTAACACATGAATATGCTTTGATCGAAACCATTCCATTGTAGCTCTGGCTGTATGTTTAGGGTCTTTGTCCTGCTGGAAGGTGAACCTCCGCCCCAGTCTCAAGTCTTTTGCAGACTCTAACAGGTTTTCTTCCAAGATTGCCCTGTATTTGGCTCCATCCATCTTCCCATCAACTCTGACCAGCTTCCCTGTCCCTGTTGAAGAAAAGCATCCCCACAGCATGATGCTGCCACCACCATGTTTCACAGTGGGGATGGTGTGTTCAGGGTGATGTGCAGTGTTAGTTTTCCGCCACACATAGCATTTTGTGTTTAGGCCAAAAACGTCAAATTTGGCCTCATCAGGCCAGAGCACCTTCCTCCACATGTTTGCTGTGTCCCCCACATGGCTTGTGGCAAACTGCAAACGGGACTTCTTACGGCTTTGTTTCAACAATGGCTTTCTTCTTGCCACTCTTCCATAAAGGCCCGATTTGTGGAGTGCACGACTAATAGTTGTCCTGTGGACAGATTCTCCCACCTGAGCTGTGGATCTCTGCAGCTGCTCCAGAGTTACCATGGGCCTCTTGGCTGCTTCTCTGATCAATATTCTCCTTGCCCGGCCTGTCAGTTTAGGTGGACGGCCATGTCTTGGTAGGTTTGCAGTTGCGCCATACTCTTTCCATTTTCGGATGATGGATTGAACAGTGCTCCGTGAGAAGTTCAAAGCTTGGGATATTTTTTATAACCTAACCCTGCTTTAAACTTCTCCACAACTTTATCCCTGACCTGTCTGGTGTGTTCCTTGGGCTTCATGATGCTGTTTGTTCACTAATGTTCTCTAACAAACGTCTGAGGCCTTCACAGAACAGCTATATTTATACTGAGATTAGATTACACACAAGTGGACTCTATTTACTAATTAGGTGACTTCTGAAGGCAATTGGTTGCACTGGATTTTATTTAGGGGTATCAGAGTAAAGGGGGCTGAATACTTTTGCATGCCACACTTTTCAGTTTTTTATTTGTAAAAAATATTGATTACTATGTATCATTTTCCTTCCACTTCACAATTATGCTCCACTTTTTGTTGGTCTATCACATAAAATCACAATAAAATAAATTTACGTTTGTGGTTGTAACGTGACAAAATGTGGAAAAGTTCAAGGGGTATGAAAACTTTTGCAAGCCACTGTATATTCTGTGGATTAGTTCATGGAGCTATCTGGTGCACTACCCTAATCCTATCTCAGCAAGAGAACATTATAGCCCTTTGTCTTGCACTTGGGGATCATGACAGAAGCCTCCTCATGGCGATCCCTGGAATTGGTGACGTGATGCACTCTGTGACGCACGGGCGACAATTCTGTCAACATGTCGGACGATGACAGAAACCAACAGCGAGGACTCTCTCTAACTTCTACAGGTGCACAGTAGAGAGCATGCTGACCGGTTGCATCGTGGCTTGGTTCGGCAACGGGCGCCATGGAGAGGAAAAGCCTACAAAAAGTAGTAAACACTGCCCAGTCCATCATCGGCTCTGACCTCCCTACCATCGAGGGGATCTATCACAGTCGCTGCCTCAAAAAGGCTGCCAGCATCATCAAGGACCCACACCATCCTGGCCACACACTCATCTCTCTGCTACCTTCAGGTAGAAGGTACAGGAGCCTGAAGATTGCAACGTCCAGGTTCAGGAATAGCAACTACCCCACAGCCATCAAGCTATTAAACTCAACTCAAACAAAACTCTGAACATTAATTGCCCATTATGTGTTTATTTGCACTTTATCTGCTTATTTATTGACGTGTATATATTTATATAATGGTATATGGACACACTGATATAGACAATAGACAATAGGTGCAGGAGTAGGCCATTCGGCCCTTCGAGCCAGCACCGCCATTCAATGGCTGATCATCCCCAATCAGTACCCCGTTCCTGCCTTCTCCCCATATCCCCTGACTCCGCTATTTTTAAGAGCCCTATCTAGCTCTCTCTTGAAAGCATTCAAAGAACCCGCCTCCACCGCCCTCTGAGGCAGAGAATTCCACAGACTCACCACTCTCTGTGGGGAAAAGTGTTTTCTCGCCTCTGTTCTAAATGGCTTATTCCTTATTCTTAAACTGTGGCCCCTGGTTCTGGACTCCCCCAACATCGGGATCACGTTTCCTGCCTCTAGCGTGCCCAAACCCTTAACAATCTTATATGTTTCAAAGAGATCCCCTCTCATCCATCTAAACTCCAGAGTGAACAAGAACAGCTGCTCCATTCTATCTGCAGATGACAGTGCCGCCATCCCGGGGATTTAACCTGGTGAACCTACGCTGCACTCCCTCAATAGCAAGAATGTCATTCCTCAAATTAGGGGGCCAAAACTGCAACCAATACTCCAGGTGTGGTCTCACTAGGGCTCTGTAGATAAGCGTTTCCCATTGAGGGTAGGGAAGATTCAAAACAAGAGGGCATGACATGAGAATTAAGGGACAGAAGTTTAGGGGTAACATGAGGGGGAACTTCTTTACTCAGAGAGTAAAGGTGGCTGTGTGGAATGATCTTCCAGCAGAGGTGGTGGAGGCAGGATCGATTTTAACATTTAAAAGTAAAGTGGATAGGTATATGGACGGGAAGGGAATGGAGGGGTATGGTCTGAGTGCAGGTAGATGGGACTAGGGGAAAATAAATGGTCGGCACGGACTGGAAGGGCCGAGAAGGCCTGTTTCTGTGCTGTAATTGTTATATGGTTGTTATATGGTTATATGTAGAACTGCAGAAGGACCTCTTTGGGGAACAGCTGATATTGTAGTTAAAGATGCAAATTGTAAAACATTTGTTGCGATATAAATAGCAAATTATTCAGGGGTGTATCTTTTATGAAAGTGGAGAAATAGCCCGGCATGGCTGAAATATCGAAGATCGGCACTGACATCAGTCTGAAGAAGGGTCTCGACCCGAAACGTCGCCCATTCCTTCTCTCGGGACATGCTGAGTTACTCCAGCATTTTGTAACTTTCTTCGATTTAAAGCAGCATCTGCAGTTCCTTCCTACACATAGCTGAAATAACTCTGCATTGTTACAATAAAATCGTGAGGGAAGCTGAGGTTTTTATTATCTTACCTCAATTGCTGCCAGGATTAGCGGACTGCTAACACTAGACTGTCGTTTATAAAGGGAACAAGGGATTAAACACGGAATTGCAGGCTAATTAGTTTAACTTTGGTGGTGGGTATAAATCTTTCTTTGGAGATGCAGATATTAATCAGGGATTGTCAGTAATAAAGGGCCGGTCCCAATTGGGCGACTCTTTAGGTGACTGCCAGGGACTAGTTTTAATGGAATTCACCTACGACACCTGGTGACTACCTATGACAGCACCTACGACAGCAAAAAATGTCGCCACTGTCGCCGAAAATTTTTCAACATGTTGAAAATTTTGTGGCAGTCGCCTGTAGTCGCCCAAAAGGGCCTGTGCCACTTTCACGACCTAATTCACGACCTTTTTTACTCGTGGACATTTTTCATCAGGCTAGAAAAATGCCGCGGCCTACTTGATGCCACGAGTACCCACGACTAGCATCGCGACCTACCTACAACCTCCTACGACCTCGTGACGACCATGCTGCGAGTATGAGTCAAGGGCAAACTCGGCAGAGGTCGTGAATTAGGTAGTGAAAGTGGGACAGGCCCTTAAGTGGGATAGGCCCATTAAGGATTTACAAAGATTGTGTATGAATAGTTGAATTGTGGCAACTAAGAATGTTGTGGAGACCAGTGTGTTTGACGTTGTCTACAGTGATTATCGCAAGACTTTGTGTAGCATGGAAGCAAAGGTTGATTCAAAGTGGCAAGAGGGTGGTGCAACATCTACTGCTGCTGCCTCACATCTCCAAGGAGCAGGGTTTTGGACATGCGGTGGCACTGTTGCTAGCTGCCTCCGCCTTCAGTCCGGTATCTTCTTGTTTTTTTGTTATGTTTTGTTCTGTTTGAAGACCTTTTTTTGTGGGGTTTTTTTCTGTCTTTATGTGGGGGAAGAGGGTATGGCAAGGGGGATACCGTCCTTCAGTCGCTTCCTGGAGAGGATGCGACTATTAATCGAGTCGCGTCCTCCCCCCCCCCCCCCCGCGGCCTACCTACTGGATTGGCGCGGCCTTTCCTGCCGGGACCAGAGCTTCTGCAGCAGCGGCGCAGCGTTGGAAACATCGCGGGGCGGGCGATGCCTCACCGGGGATCGCCGTTGCAGCTCCGGAGTGCTGGGCCTGCTGCACTGACAGCGCGGAGCTGTGGTTTGCGGAGCTCCCAACGCGGGCGGCGGCGCTGACCAACATCGCGGAGTCCCGCGACTACGCCCGGCTCGGCCTGTGGACTTCGGGAGCCGCGGACTCCGGTGGGAGGTGGCTGATCTGGAGGTCCGGGCCGCTGAGGATGTTCTCCGTCGGGGTTCCTTCGTTCCCGGCGAGAGGGCCTGCGGGTGCTCGGGAGGCCCTGACCACGGGTGAACATCTGGGAAGATCGGCAGGGAGGCTGGCTGGACTATGGTACCTTCCTTAACTCTGTGCCGCTGTGGGGTTATGTTGTGTGTGGACTTCTGTGTTTGTGCTTTAAAAAAAAAAAAGTTTATTTATTTATTATTTTCTTTTATGTCACTGACTGTAAGGAAAATCCATTTTGTTGTCTCTAAAATGAGACAATGGCAATATTATTAATGAATTAATTATTTTGATCGTAATTTTGGTGTCGTCTACACGGAGAATGCATGATTTCTCCATGAGTTTCCTCCACCTACTCCATTTTGCTCACACTTCCAAAAGATGTGTTGTGATGGTAGACACCAAATGCTGGAGTAACTCCACAGGCAGCATCTCTGGAGAGAAAGAATTGGTGACATTTCAGGTCATACCCTTCTTCAGACATGTGAGGTAAATTGACCACCCTCTGACAGTGGGTTAGTTAGAAAAAGATTCAAATCATGAGCATGTGTGAGGAAGAATGTTGTAGGGATATAGGGAAATAAGGAGGGGGGGGGGGGGGGGATTAATGGGAATTTTCCATCGAGAGGCATTAGGCACTCAAGGGGCCTACGGGTCTCTTTCAGTGTTGTTATGTGTACAGGATTAGTACACATGCAGGCCCCTACCACACTCTGTGTAAAATATTTGCACTACACATCCTAGTCTCCATTAAACATTTCACCTTTCATCTTATGGCTATGCCCTCTATCTAGTGTTGGACACTGCATAAAAGGTTCTGATTGTCTGCCCTATCTATGTCTATCATATAAATATACATTTATATTAGTTTTTCCTCAACCTCCTGCAGACAGACAGAATAATCACAGTCTTTCCAACCTCTCCCTGGACCTAATACCATTTAATCCATGCATCATTGTGGCAAACTGCATCCGTTGCACCCTCTCCAAAGCTTCCACATCTTTCCTTTAGTGCGGTGACCAGAACTGCATGCAATACTCCAAATGCAACCTGAAGAATTGCATCATGACTTCTTAACTCTTATACTCAATGCCCCTAGCAATGAAGGCAGGCATACAATACACCTTCTTTTCAACCCTATCTACATGTGCTGCCACCTTTAATGAGCTATGAACTTAGATTAGGAGTAAGGCTAAGAACTTAGACTTAGGTAGGAGTTTCTCTACTAAAATAGGCAACCCTTTCTCCTCCCCAGCTAGCCTCTGCTGTGGGGTTCCACAAGGTTCCATCCTTGGCCCCATTCTCTTCTCCCTGTATATGCTCCCCTTAGGCCAAGTCATTCAAAGGCACGGCATTTCCTTCAATTGCTACGCAGACGATACACAACTCTATCTCCCCCTGAAGCCCAACAACCGTCCAAATCTACTTAATATCCACTGCCTCGAGGATATAAAGTGTTGGATGGCCCAGAACTTCCTCCAACTAAACGAGAGTAAGTCTGAGGTCATCCTTCTTGGTCCCTCGGACTCAATCAAAATGATAGCAGGCAGTCTTGGAAGCCTTACCCCACTACTCAAACCTCATGTCAATAACCTTGGCGTGATATTTGACTCAGCATTGAAATTTGACAAACAGGTCAATGCCGTGGTAAAAGCTAGCTTCTTCCAGCTTCGGACAATAGCTAAAATAAAACAATTCCTCCAGTTTGATGACCATGAAAAGATCATCCACACATGTATCTCCTCCCGCCTCGATTACTGCAACTCCCTTTACACTGGCATCAGCCAATCTTCCCTGTCCCGCCTGCCACTGATCCAAAACTCTGCAGCGAGACTCCTGACGGGCACCCGAAAAAGGGACCACATCACCCTGATCCTGGCCTCTCTCCACTGGCTCCCTGTGCGGTTCCGAATAAATTTCAAGATCCTCCTTTATGTCTACAAAGCCCTCAATGGGCTTGCCCCTACCTTCATCAAAGGTCTGCTCACCCACCACACCACCTCCAGGTCCCTCAGGTCGGCCGACTTGGGGTTGCTGAACATCCCGCGGTCTAGGCATAAGCTCAGGGGCGACCGCGCCGTTGCGGTTGCAGCTCCTAGACTGTGGAACAGCGTCCCCTTCCCCATCAGAACTGCCCCCTCCATCGAGACTTAAAACTCATCTCTACTCTCAAGCCTTTCTTGACATCCTCTGAGGGAGGGCTATATGTATGTATTTATGTATGTACTTAATCTATGAACCACTGTTGCATAATGTTAGCACTTCCACCAATGTAAAGCACTTTGGTGAACGAGAGTTGTTTTTTAAATGTGCTATAGAAATAAAAGTGACTTGACTTGACTGGACTCCAAGAACCATCTGCACACCAATGCTGTTAAGGGTCTTGTCTTTAACTGTATACTCTCCCTGGAGTATTGTGTGCAGTTTTGGTCTCCAAATTTGAGGATGGACATTCTGGCTATTGAGGGAGTGCAGCGTTGGTACACGAGGTTAATTCCTAGGATGGCGGGACTGTCATATGTTGATAGACTGGAGCGACTGGGCTTGTACACTCTGGAATTTAGAAGGATAAGCGGGAATCTTATTGAAACATATAAGATTATTAAGGGATTGGACACGCTAGAGGCAGGAAACATGCCCCCGATGTTGGGCGAGTCCAGAACCAGGGGCCACAATTTAAGAATAAGGGGTTGGCCATTTAGAGCGGAGATGAACGGATATTCACCCAGAGAGTTGCGAGTCTGTGGAATTCTCTGCTTCAGAGGGCGGTGGAGGTCAATTCTCTGGATGCTTTCAAGAGAGAGTTAGATAGGGCTCATAAAGCTGCCAGAGGAGGGAGTTGAAACTGGGACGTTTAAGAAACAGGTAGACAAGTACATGGATAGGACAGGTTTGGAGGGGTAAGGACCAAACGCGGGCAGACGGGACTAGTGTAGCTAGGACATGTTGGCCGGTGTGGACAAGTTGGACCAAAGGACCCGTTTCCACACTGTATCACTCCTACGACTCTAACATGGTGTAAACATTCAGTGGTTCAGATAGCACCAGTGGAAAGGGAAAGAAGAATTAACTTTGCAAGTCTGAAATATTAACTTTACTTTTCTGTCACAGAAGCTCACTGATGTGCTGACTGTTTCCAGCATTTTCTGTTGTTATTTCAGATTTCCAGCATCTTTAGTTTATTTGATACATTACATTTTATTTATCTTGCTCAATGTTTCAATTAAAGCTTTTCCCGTCCGAACTGGGTGTCGTTCTCCTTTAGAATTAATAAGCAGTTTGACTGTTTCTAAAGAAGACACTACAATTATGTAGGAGGATTGGCAGTGTGTGTAGGAAACAAATTGGAAATCTACGGATGTAGTTAAAGGGAAGGGCAGCGCAGGAGAGGTTACTTAAGTCTTCAGGAGAAGTAATAGGACAAATTTTAAATAGGGATAAGAGTCTAATGTCAGGCACAGTGGGGTCCAATTTAAGAGGGGTAGTGAATAGTGAACTAAAGGTGTAAAGGGCCTGTCCCACTTTCACGAGTTATTCACAAATTCTCCCGAGTTTTCCCCTTGATTCAAACTCGCAGAATGTTCATAACGAGTCCGTAGGAGGCCGCAGGAGTTCGTAGATATATCGTAGCGGCTTGTTATGCCAGCCGTAGGTACCCGTGGAATCAGGTAAGTCGGGACGTTTTTTCCAGCCCGATTAAAAATGTCCACAAGTTAAAAAAATGGTCGGAATGAAAGAAATTGCAACTTCTTACTCGTAAGGAGGGCATCGAAATAATTGTGGGAATTCGTAGACATACTCATAGGAGTTCGTAGGAGTTTGTGAACATAGTCGTGGAGGGTCGTAGATTACCACGATCTTGATTTTTTTTTAGGTCCTTTAAACTCTGAAGAGGTTTTGAATTAAGTCGTGAAAGTCGGACTGGCCCTTAAGAAGGAAGTGCAGATGCTGGTTTAAACTGAAGCTAGACACAAAAAGCTGGAGTAACTCAGCGGGTCAGGCAGCATCTCTAGAGAAAAGGAATAGGTGACGTCTTGGGTCGAGACCCTTCTTCAGACTGAGAGTCGGGGGAGAGGGAGTCTACCGTAGAGACGGAGAGCAGGAGGAATCACAGAGGGGGTGCAGCGAGAGATGATGTTGCAGAACCCACGTCGGAGAGAGGAGGAGAACTTCTTCAAAGTAGGCATGCCTTGAGGAGATTTTGCAGTTAAGCAGACAGAATGTGTTGGAAAGAATTGCAGGTGTTGGTTTAAACCGGAGATAGACACGAAAAGCTGGAGTAACTCAGCGGGTCAGACAGAATCTCTGGAGAAATGGAATAGGAAATATGCAGGGTTACACAAAAAGCTGGAGAAACTCAGCGCAGCAGCATCTAAGGAGCGAAGGAGATAGGCGACGTTTCGGGTCGAGACCCTTCTTCAGACTCTTCAGAAATATGCAGAAGGCCTCTTTAAACTTGAAGGCTTTGATTATGGTAAAAATTAAATAATGAAAGTGCGGATACTTCATTGCACCATAACATAATATTCTCATGACTTATAGTGACACAGATAATGTTAGTAATCACACTTAATTTAGAGTATCGTGCAGTCCAAATGGTGATTACAAGTAGCGACATGCAGGCTAATTTAGTTAGGTGTTCCCTGCAGAGTGAGAAAACCATTCTTCATATACAAAATAATGTATTGTCTCGTGTTTCGAATGCCTCCAGCATCATGCACCTGCTCATTGATTTATTCAAGGTTTTTTTTTGAATTAAGAAGCTTTGATCCAAACATTTTAGCATATTTTCACCTTATATCTGAATACAGAGGAAAAGAAGACTATCTTAGCAGCTGGATTTCAGCCATTTTGATGCACTCAGGTCATAGGGTCATGTAATAGGAGTAGAATTAGGCCATTCGGCCCATCAAGTCTACTCCGCCATATCTATCCCTCCTAACCCCATTCTCCTGCCTTCTCCACATACACTGCATTCAGAAAGTATTCACGCCCCTTCACTTTTTCCACATTTTGTTACGTTACAGCCTTATTCTAAAATGGATTAAATTCATTTTTTTCATCATCAATCAACACACAATACCCCATAATAAAAAAAGCAAAAACAGATGTATAGAAATTTTTACAAAGTAATTAAAAAGAAATAATTGAAATATCAAATTTACATAAGTACACAGACCCTTTACTCAGTACTTTGTTGAGGCACCTTTGGCAGCGATTACAGCCTCAAGTCTTCTTGGGTATGATGCTATATAACCTTGTCACATCTGTATTTGGGTAATTTCTCCCATTCTTCTCTACAGATCCTCTCAAGCTCTGTCAGGTTGGATGGGGAGCGTCGATGCACAGCTATTTTCAGGTCCCTCCAGGGATGTTCGATCGGGTTCAAGTCCGGGCTCTGGCTGGGCCACTCAAGGACATTCACAGACTTGTCACGAAACAACTCCTGCGTTGTCTTGGCTGTGTGCTCAGGGTCATTGTCCTGTTGGAAGGTGAACCTCCACCCCAGTCTGAGGTCCAGAATGCTCTGGAGCAGGTTTTCATCAAGGATCTCTCTGTACTTTGCTCCGTTCATCTTTCCCTCGATCCTGACTAGTCTCCCAGTTCCTGCCGCTGAAAAACATCCCCACAGCATGATGCTGCCACCACCATGCTTCACCGTGGGTATGGTATTGGCCGGGTGATGAGCGATGCCTGGTTTCCTCCAGACGTGACACTAGGCATTCAGGCCAAAGAGTTCAATCTTGGTTTCATCAGACTAGAGAATCTTGTTTCTCATGGTCTGAGAGTCCTTTAGGTGCCTTTTGGCAAACTCCAAGCGGGCTGTCATGTGCTTTTTACTGCGGAGTGGCTCCCGTCTGGCCACTCTATATGAATGTCACATGTGGGGTGTGATCATATACACCTCTATCAGATCACCCCTCATCCTTCTGCGCTCCAAAGAATAAAGTCCTACCCTGCCCAACGTCTCCCTGTAGCTCTGTAACACCCACAAGCCCTGGCAGCAACCTCATAAATCTCCTCTGCATCCCTAACAACATCTTTCCTATCGCAGGTTGACCAAAACTGCACACAATACTCCAAATGTGGCTTCACCCAACGTACTGTACAATTGTAACATAACAGTCCAACATCCACACTCAACACCCTGACTGGTGAAGGCCAATGCGCTGAGAGCCTTCTAGGAAAAGGGGTGGAGTGACCACTGTGTAGGTTTCGCCTCAGACTGTTTGGGGAGACTGTGGGGCTAGTTAGATAGAGCTCTTAAAGATAGCGGAGTCAAGGGATATGGGAAGAAGGCAGGAACGGAGTGCTGATTGTGGATGATCATCCATGATCACATTGAAGGGCCAAATGGCCTACTCCTGCACCTATTGTCTATTGTCTATAACCTAATAGTATTTGGTCACACCTGGTTATAGATGGTCCTTTACTATTTGGTATAGATTAAAGATGCAGCATGGAAACAGGCCCTTTGGCTCAGTGAGTCTATGCTGACTATAGATATGTAGTTCATACTAGTTCTATGTGATCCCACTTAAGCTTCTACTCCATACACACTAGGGCCAATTTACAGAGACCAATTAACCTGTAAACCCACATGTCTTTGGACTTTAGAGATACAGGGCGGAAACAGGCCCTTCGGCCCACCGAGTCTACGCAACCAGCGATCACCCCGTACACTAACACTATCCTACACACTAGGGACAGCTTACAATTTTACAAAAGCCAGTGAACCTACAAACCTGTTCATCTTTGGAGTGCGGTAGGAAACCGGCGCACCCGGGGAAAGCCCACATGGTCGCAGAGAGAATGTACAAACTCCGTAAAGACAGCGCCCATTGTCAGGATCGAACCTGGGTCTGTGGTGCTGTGAGGCAGCAACTCTACTGCAACGCCACTGTACTGCCCTATGTCCTCGGGATGAGGGAAGAAACCGGAAACATCCGGAGGAAACCCATGCGGTCACAGGGAGCACGTGCAAACTCCACACAGACAGCACCCATAGTCAGGATCGAACCCGGGTCACTGGCGCTGTGAGACGGCAGCTCTGCGGGTTGTGCCACTGTGCCAGCCTTTGTGGCACTGTGCTGTCCTGTTGTGCCACCGTGCCTTTGTGCCACCCTAAACACTTTTCTGAACCAAGATCTTAAAACAAGGATCTAAACCGTTTTTTCAGCTACGGTTAGATTTTTGAGTTAGATTTACATATTTGAAAGACTGACAAGATATCGACAAATGTATCGCGCTCTCACTCGCATGACTTATTACCGCATTATGATTTACAGCAAGAATAATTGTAGTGGGAGTCCATACCTGGTGACCATCATAGTGTCCGAATCCTCCTTCTGTATGAGATGCTGGAAGTATTCCTCAACAGCCTGGGCAGTCAGTAATTTCCGTAAGTAAGGATAATAGAGAGGGTGCCGAGCGATGACTCCTAGTTGTACAAAATAGACAATGAAAGACAATAAGATAAACCCAAGAGTTTAGTTTAGATTAGCTTAGAGATACAGCGCGGAAACAGACCCTTCGACCCACCGAGTCCGCTCCCACCAGCGATCCATGTACACCACCACTATCCTACACACGCTAGGGACAACTTTACACGTATACCAAGCCAATTAACCTGCTAACTTACACGCCGCTGGAGTGTGGGGGGAAACCGGAGCACCCGGAGAAAACCCACGCGGTCACGGGGAGAACGTGCAAACTCCATTCAGACAGCACCAGTGGTCAGGATCGAACCCGGGTCTGGAAGGCAGCAACTGTACCGCTGCACCACCGTAATGTCCAGAGTTATACTGTGTCTCAAGTACTTATGAGGCCAGCTAAAGCCCAATCAGGCAATTCTGACTGACTGAATGTGCACTTCCAGGGTGTACTTTGTTTAATAATGCTTGTACTTTATAGTACAACCTTTTTAAAACTACTGATTGCAAATAATTTTTAATTTTGTACCAAATTGGCTGCCTTGATTTTCCAGATTTCTAATCTTCGTCAGGATGGTATAATGACGATTAAGGTTTCTGACCTCAGTGTTAATTCTGAGTCACGAATATATAATCAGAGCAAAGAGTGTTTTAATGTCACGTCATATGAAAAGGAGGAAAGAAGGTAAAAGTTATTTGTCTTCCATCACAGTGGGGAATGTGAGGTCGCCATAAAAACAAGATGGCCGTGCTGCCTGTGCTGGTGAGACTCGGAGGGAGCGCCGTGAGTGCAGTGATCTCAGTGTTTTGCGGGATCATCGCTCAATGTGGACATCCCAGAGTCAATAGACAACAGACAATAGGTGCAGGAGCAGACCATTCGGCCCTTCAAGGCAGCACCGCCATTCAATGTGATCAAGGCTGATCATCCCCAATCAGTACCCCGTTCCTGCCTTCTCCCCATATCCCTTGACTCCGCTATTTTTAAGAGCCCTATCTAGCTCTCTCTTGAAAGCATCAAGAGAACCCGCCTTCACCATCCTCTGAGGCAGAGAATTCCACAGACTCACAACTCTGTGTGAGAAAAAGTGTTTCTTCGTTGCCGTTCAAAATGGCTTACCCCTTATTCTTAAACTGTGGCCCCTGGTTCTGGACTTCCCCAACATCGGGAACATGTTTCCTGCCTCCAGCGTGTCCAAACCCTTAACAATCTTATATGTTTCAATGAGATCCCCTAGCGCTAGTGTGGACGGCTTTCTGACTGTTCGGGCGGACAGGGACTGCAGAGAGTGACAGCGGTCGGTACAACTCTGGTTACGTCACGGTTAAGGAGCGTGTGTGTGTGTGGCCCGGAAATTGAACTGATGGTTGTGTTGTGCCCTGGGGATTCTCACACGCCGCTGTGGTGGCTGTTTAAGTCTATGTTTAATTTTTATGTGGTTACGTATCTTGTTGCTTTTTTGGTATCTTCTTCTTGCGAATGAAACATAAATAAAAAAAGGGCCGAATGGCCTACTCCTGCACCTATTGTCTATTGTCAAAGGAATAGTTAGATCTCAAGCCGGGTGTTGAGCAGCCAGGTTGTTGTCTCTGATGGCATCAATGTCTGCCAGGCCCTGACAGAGCTCCATTTGGTGGGTGGTAGAGCGGGCACCCAGAGATGACATGGTTGGCTGTCCGTTGTTCTGCTCAGCATTCACAGGCTGGGCTCTGGCGGAGGGAGGGAGCCCCCATCTCCACACGCTGGCATTGAAATGCCCAACTCCAGTACCAAGTCTGTTGAGCTTCACCCATGCTCCTCTGGGGAGGTCAGACCCCGGACAGCTTATATCTGGTGAAGAGATGTCGCTGTGTAATGGAGATGAGGTTCCCTTCCACTCCCGTCACCATTTGGTGGCTATCCAGTGTGCTTTTGTCTCAGTTGGCCGGATGGATGCTAGGAGTTGTTTTCCATGTGGAGCAAAGGGGTGACGGGACTTAAGTCGGGGTGGCCTCTGCTCTCTGCTGATAGCCTGATGGAGGAGGTGATCTGGGTCCATGGCACGACCAGATAGTGCCAGAGTTGTAGCAATGTTACAAAATTTTGAGATTTAAAAAATCAAGTCTGCAATTTATCCCATCAGATAAAGCATAAAAAGAAGTTTAATTTGACACCTAATTTACTTTCATATCTTCAGTATTAAGAAAGTTATGGCCATTTTCACACTCGGAAATTAGCATCTTGCTCCCCATTGCCTTTCAATTGACTTAACTCAAAAGCTGTGATCTGGAAAAGTTAAAAGCCCATAACTTTCTTAAAAATTAAGAGAACTCAATGAAATTTTCAGTTATTATAGATTGAAGCATTCTGAAACAAATATTAAACAATCTTACTTGGATTACCTGAAATTAAAGCATATAATTAGTTAGTTATCTAATTGTAGCTAATTACAAAATTCAATGAGTAGATCTAAACATCTATCCATTTCTTAAGAAAAGATAAACTTTTTTTAAATTGCCTAAGTGTCCAAATAACATTCACACAATAATCCACACTATAACATAATTTTTAAATCTCATTTTCATGAATTTCTGGGCCAAATGGAAGGAATTTAGTGTTTGATTCCTGCAAATTAATGGCCATTTAAATCAACTAGCGAGTGGGTTTTACTGGAATGCGGTGGATTGGAACGTTGCGGTTAGCGGTGAAGTCGGGGGGAAAAATACTGTTTGTTCATACATTTTTTGGGACCCCTTTTCGCAACATAAAAATATTATTAAAGCCTCCCGAAAAACCAACTTTTAATATAAAAATAAACTATTTACCTTTTTTTCTCCCCTACGGAAAATCCTTCCGGTTGTCTGCGCTCATGGCTTTTGAAGGTGATTTTTAAATTACTCTAGTTAATAAATAATTTAGAGTAATTTAAAAATACCTTCGTTGATGAAATGTCGGAGTGATTTTTCTTGCGCAACAAAATCGCCCGACATTCATCGATTATCCCAGTCTGTCGAAAAACGGCACTTTAAGCCCGCCCCCCTCTGAAAGGCGCCAAAGTCGCGCACACGGGGAGCGGCAGAACTGCAGCGCTGCTCAAGGTAAGTTTTGCAACATACCTAAGAGTTGGTATGACTGTATGGCAAATCAAATTCCTTGTGTGTTTACACACTTGGCTAATAAATTAATTACAATTACAATTCTGTAATGGAACAATGAATTTCTTACTTACAGCAGCAGCACTACAGGTTTGTAAACACAATACTCAATAGATGATAAAATAAACAATCGAAAAGGTTCATTAAGAAGAAAAAGAAGAAACCATTATGTACGGCCCATACCTATGAACGAGCAATTGGGAGACCAGCATGATATATTTGCCTCAAGAATGGTCTCGAGACCCTTCTAAAGTCTGAAGTCTAAAGATGGATCTCAACCGAAACGTCACCCATTCCTTCTCTCCAGAGACACTGCCTGTCCTGCTGAGTTACTCCAGCATGTTGTGTCTATCTATGATAGATTTGACCTCTCTGGAGAAAAGGAATAGATGACGTTTCGGGTCAAGACCCTTCTTCATAGAGGCTGCCCGTCCTGCTGAGTTAGTCTAGCATTTTGTGTCTATCTTCGATTTAAACCAGCATCTGCAGTTCCTTCTTACACATGATGGACTTTCCCGTTGTTGTTGGCTGCTGTGTGGGCTTGTTTTGCTGCAACATCTGAGTGATTTGAGTTCAATGCCCTGGTTTAAGTACACGTTGCCCTTGATTGACATGTTTTTATCAGAATATATCGCCGGCAGCAACTTTTCCAACTTGCAAACTGTTTGAGTTACAAACAGTTCTTGGGAACAGAACCCCCATTGTAACCTCTGTAGTTACAAGGGAGCAGTTGTTTAAAACTGTCATCATTGAGTCATATAGTGATACAGTGTGGAAACAGGCCCTTCGGCCCAACTCGCCCACACCAGCCAACAATGTCCCAGCTACGCTAGTCTCACTTGCCTGCGCTTGATACATAACCCTCCAAACCTGTCCTGTCCATTTACCTGTCCAATTGTTTCTTAAATGACAGGATAGTCCCAGCCTCGACCACCTCCTCTGGCAGCTTGTTCCATACACCCAACACCCTCTGTGTGGAAATGTTGCCCCTCGGGTTCCTATTACATCTTTCCCCCTTCTACTTGAACCTGTCCTCTGGTCCTCGATTCTCCTACTCTGGGCAAAAGACTCTGTGCATCTACCCGATCTATTCCTCTCATGATTTTGTATACCTCTATAAGATCGCCCCTCATCCTCCTCTGCTCCATGGAATAGGGACCCAGCCTACCCAACCTCTCCCTATAGCTCACACCCTCTAGTCCTGGCAGCATCCTCATAAATCTTTTCTGTACCCTTTCAAGCTTGACCAAATCTTTCCTATAACATGGTGCCCAGAATGGAACACAATATTCTAAATGCGGTCTAACCAACGTCTTATTCAACTGCAACATAACCTCCCAATTTCTATACTCAATACTCGGACTGATGAAGGCCAAAGTGCCAAAAGCCTTTTTGACCACCTCATCTACCTGCGACTCGACCTTGAAGGAACCATGAATCTGTACTCCTAGATCCCTCTGGTCTACAACACTACCCAGAGGCCTACCATTTACTGTGTAGGTCCTGCCCTTGTTCGACGTCCCAAAATGCAACATCTCACACTTCCCTGTATCTTTCAACCATTCCTCGGCCCACCTGGTCCTACTGTCCTACTGTCTTTCTCCTCGGTAAATACAGAGAAGAAATACTCATTGAGGACCTTGTCCATCTCCTGTGGCTCCACACAGAGGTGACTGCTTTTAATTCTGAGAGGTCCCTAGTTACCCTTTTCTCCCTTATGTATTTATGTATTATATTATTTGTGTTAGCTTTGCGGCTCACAAAGGGTGAAACATCTTTGGAACGCCTGCAGATTGACTGGAGTCTCCATTTGGCTTCCCTATTAAAAGAGTATGTTTTAAGAAGTGAATTGAGTACTTTATTGTCGAATCATAGTGAATAAAAGAGATCTTAAGATTGTCCCAAAAAATTGCAAACCAGTTTCAATTTGATTTAGAGTCATACAGCGTAGAAACAGGCCCTTCGGCCCAACTTTCCCCTCACCGGCCAGCATGTCCCATCTACACTAGTCCCACCTGCCTGCATTTGGCCCATATCCCTCTATACTTATCCTATCCATGTACCTGTCTAAATGTTTTTTAAATGGTGCAATAGTGCCTGCCTCAACTACCTCCTCCGGCAGCTCGTTATGTACACCTACCATTCTTTGTGTAAAAAAGTTACCCCCCCCCACCCCCCCCCCCCCGGTTCCTATGAAATCTTTTACCCCTTACCTTAAAACTATGTACTCTGGATCTCGATTCCCCTACTCAGGGCAAGAATGTAACCAATCTATTCCTCTATTTAGTATGGCGAATGCTAATAATCGGATTATAAAACCATTCAATGTATTGAGGTATTGTGAGACATCTTGAGGAATTAACACAAGAGGTTATTTTAGATGAAGACACAAAGTACTGGAGTAACTCAGCGGGTCTGGCAGATTCACTGAAGAACATGGATAGGTGATGTTTCAAGTCGGGACCCTTCTTCAGTCCGAACAAGGGTGCCAACCCAAAACATCACCTATCCATGTTCTCCAGAGATGCTGCCTGACCCGCAGAGTTAATCCAGCACTTTGTCTCTTATTTTATAAACCAGCATCTGCAATTTCTTGTTTCTACAGGTCGTTGTAGATGATGCATCTGGTATTTGTAAGCTTGTGTCAACTGGATATTTTCATTTTCATCAGATCCTCTTATTGAGCCCACATCACAAGATTAGAAGTTGTTCAGCCAGAGCCGAACACACTTCTTGACATCTGCATACAATGGTGTCTTGCGCTTCTTGTGCGTAGCGGTGGAAAGATTCGTGGAAACAGGGCCGCGACCTGGACGCTCTTTCCTTGACCACATTTTCATGAAACAAAGGGAATCAATGACGATGGTAGTGAGAGGAATCCTATATTCAGACAGTTGAACTTAATCATACAAAAACGAGTTACCTATGTTTGCGGTGTTGCCTTTATCACCACTTCTGGTGTAAGCGAGTTCTTCTAATCGATAACGGCAAGCCCCAATTGGTAAATCTAAATATGTGATTATATAAAAGCATGGGTCACAAGACAGGTATTTAAGAAGTTATTTTTTGAAATATCAAATGCTTCAATATCTCTTAGTAGGTGGTAGGCTCTAAATTTCATACAAATGTCATACACTGAAATAAGCAAAATTAAAGTATAATAACGAAAGTTAAGACTTTTGAGGTGGGAGCAGATTTTTAGCAATTCAATATAAATTCAAAAATTTGTTTTCAGCACTGGAAACAAAGGTTTATGTTAATGGCTCAGGTTATAATGCTAAACATTCAAATATTGGATGCATCAATTTCTGCCAATATACATGCATGTAATTTATACCAGCTCATTTCAAAACTGCTAGTTCACAACTCATCGGCGGTGCTGCCCAAGCAGCTGCAAGTCCTCTGTCTTTTCTTTCTTTTTGTCCTGTTAGATGTATGTTTTTGGTTTCAGTTTTACTTTATTTTTAGCTGTGTATATGTGGGGGGGGGGGGGAAACTTTGTAATCTCTTCCCTGCACGGGGACGCGACCTTTTCCCTGTCGAGTCTCCGTTGTCGTTGGGGCCTAACATCGTGGAGCCGGCAGCCTCCAACCGGAATCGACCTGGGGCTCCAGTCATTTAAAAAACATTTAGATCCTGCCGACTCAGCATTGCGGAGCTGGCCGACTTCGGAGTGCTGTGATGGCGCGCGGATGCGACCCGACTTCGGACCTTCGGAGGCATCGCCTGCAGGTCCTGTGGACGGTAACATCGGGAGCTCGCGGGTCCCTGGTGGGAGACCGCTTTTCAGAGCTCCCACAACGGCAACTTCACCCGCCCGAACCGCGGGGTTAAAAACGACCCGGAGCAGGGCCTTACATCACCCCGCGTGACTTAAACGGCCGCGGGACTTACCATCGCCCGACGGGGGCTCTAACCAAGAGCCTCAATCAGCTAGATGCAGCAGTTTGACTGCGGTAGAAGAATAAAGAACAGAGAACGGGGAAGAGATGGGGGACTTTTGCTTTCCATCACAGTGAGGAGGTGTTTGGAGATTCACTGTGATGGATGTTTGTGTGGAATTGTGTTAATTGTGTGTTTTGGTTTTTAGCTGTTATGACTGCAGGAACAACATTTTGTTTGAACCTTGTTGTTTAAATGACAATAAAATATGCAGACTTAAATATCATGTTTGCTCGTTCACTACCTGTGGAAAGAGTACCAAAACTGTATTGTCGATGGCGACTACTGAACTACTATCTACCTCTTTGGTGACCTAGGACTATTCTCGTTCGGACTTTGCTGACTTTACCTTGCACTAAACGTTATTCCCTTATCATGTATATATACACTGTAAATGGATCGATTGTAATCATGTATTGTCTTTCCGCTGATTGGATAGCACGCTACAAAAGATTTTCACTGTACCTCGGTACACGTGACAATAAACTAAACTGTACTTCTGTTGACTTTCAGTATTGACCTTAAAGTTAATTCTATTTCCCTCTATCAATTATGCCTAAACTGCTGTATTTCAACAGGTTGGTGTTTAGGAGATTAAGACCCTCATTTATGAACTAATATTTAATGACATAACATTAATTGCTGTGTTCTGTCATCAGGAACTAGGAACAGCCAACCACAATGGTGAGGAAGGTTACATTCAAGGTATTGGCTCTGCGCATCCCTCTGCAATTGGAACCTCGACTTCCTCATTCACAGACTGTTCGAATTGGTGGAAAAGTGTCAGCCTCGATAACAATCAGCACGGGAGCACCTCAGCCCCCTGCTGTACTCACTCTATACTCATGACTGCGTAGCCGGTCATAGTGCGAACTCTATCATCAAGTTCGCTGACGACACCACTGTTGTGGGACGTATCACTGATGGGGACGAGACAAAGTATAGAAGTGAGATCGACCGACTGACCAAATGGTGCCAGCACAATAACCTGGCCCTGAACACCAGCAAAACCAAGGAACTGATTGTGGGTATGGAAGGGGTAGGATGGGGACCCACAGTCCCGTTTATATCAACGGGTCGATGATGGAAAGGGTCAAGAGCTTCAAATTCCTGGGCGTGCACATCTCTGAAGATCTCTCCTGGTCCGAGAACACTGGTGCTATTATAAAGAAGGCACATCAGCGCCTCTACTTCCTGAGAAGATTACGGAGAGTCGGTATGTCAAGGAGGACTCTGTCTAACTTCTACAGGTGCACAGTAGAGAGCATGCTGACCGGTTGCATCGTGGCTTGGTTCGACAACTTGAGCGTCCTGGAAAGGAAAATACTGCAAAAAGTAGTAAACACTGCCCAGTCCATCATCGGCTCTGACCTCCCTACCATCGAGGGGATCTATCGCAGTCGCTGCCTCAAAAAGGCTGGCAGCATCATCAAGGACCCACACCATCCTGGCCACACACTCATCTCCCTGCTACCTTCAGGTAGAAGGTCCAGGAGCCTGTAGACTGCAACATCCAGGTTCAGAAACAGCTTCTTCCCCACAGCCATCAGGCTATTGAACTCAATTCAAACAAAACTCTTAACATTAATAGCCCATGATCTGTTTATTTGCACTTTATCTGTTTTATTTATTAATGTGTGTATATATTTATACAATGGTATATGGACACACTGATCTGTTCTGTAGTCAATGCCTACTATGTTCTGTTGCGCTGAAGCAAAGCAAGAATTTCATTGTCCTATCTGGGACACATGACAATAAACTTTCTTGAATCTTGGCTACTCTGCAAGCTGGCTGGTGTTAGGACATTCTTGAAACATTATATTTTTTAACAAGCCTATTCCCATTCTTCAAAGCACATCAATTTTTTTTTTAAGGAATTAATAAACTACAAACAAGCACTGTTTACGATTTATAAACTAGAAACAAGCATTTAAATGGGCAATAAGAAGAACAAATCAGCGCTGGTAGCAGATGACCAAGGAAGGGTGGATCTCATCGTGGTCCATTGTCGGATGGGGAAGTGGTGGTAACGAAGGGAGACGGGGATGCAAACATATTCTTGGTGTGGGCTCCTATACATCGGCGAGACCAAGCATGGTGATCATTTACCTGAACATTGCCTGCCGTGGACTACGCGATCTCCAGGTTGCCAAATATTTTAACTCCCCTTCCGGCAGTTATCATGGGTGACTTTAATCTACATATGGTTTGGGCCCAACCAAGTTGGTGACAATGTTGAGGTGGAATGTATACAGTGGCTCAGCACTTCAACTCCCCCTCCCATTCCCAATCTGACCTTACTGTCCCGGGCCTCCTCCATTGTCAGGGTGAGGCCCAGCACAAATTGGAGGAACAGCACCTCATATTTCGCTTGGGTAGTTTACACCCCAGCGGTATGAACACTGACTTCTCTAATTTTACTTCGGAGTCACGTGAGTGACTACGTGAAGAACCCCGTACAGCCGTTCGTGCGTCATTGCGTCAGACGTTTTTCGTGCAGACAGCTGTGGAGCAGCGCAGCTCCTCCATGGTAAGTCTAAAAAAGTTGCAGGTAAGTGCTATTTTTCTTACCTGTTCTAGGTCTCCTGCAGGAACCTCCGGGGTTTCTGCAGTGGATGTTCGCGATAGCCGACAAGGGAACCAGCCGAGGGCTTTGGGGGGGGAAACCCTGGTCCGACCGCGGAAGCGGAGAGCTGGGAAAGTCGGGTTCGCGATCGGAGTCACTGATAACGCGGTCAGTGACTCCACACGTTGGGTTCCCGGGTAGGGGAAACCCGAGAATAGTGCGGTTTTAGACCGCAGTAGTCCCTAGGGGATGGGGCTTAACGGACCTGAACGGTCTGCCTGGGTTCCCGGTGGAGGGGAAACCCGAGGATAAGTGCGGTTTTAGACCGCAGTAGTCCCCAGGGGATGGGGCTTAGCGGACCTGAACGGTCAGCCTGGGTTCCCGGGGAGGGGAAACCCAAGCATATGCGGTTCTAGACCGCAGTAGTCCCCAGCACATGGGGTTAAAACTAACCTAAATGGTTAAGCTGGGTTCCCGGTGCAGGGGAAACCCAGGTATATGTGTGGTTCCCAGACCACAGTAGTCCCTAGGTAATGGGGTTAATTCACATAAATCATTAGCCTGCGTGCCATGAGGGTACCGTGAGTATCTATTTATATATATATATATATATATATATATGGATTCCTGGTGAGGGGAAATTCACCTATGGGGTTCTCAAGCTACAGTAATCCCCAGGATATGGGGACAACTGACAAAATAGTCAGTACAATTGGGAAAGTTGGGAGATTTCACCTCTAGGAATTAATTTAGAGAGCAGCACTTTTGGGTAGGGCTGCTTCATGGGAATGTCAAGTTATGGCAGTGCCAGCCTATGGGAAAGGCTGTGTCAGCAGTACCTTTGTTTAGGACTGCTAATGGGGATGCCAAGCTATGGTAGGCTCGCCTGATGGAGAGGCTGTGCCAGCAGTACCTTTGCTCAGGACTGCTCATGGGGATGCCAAGCTATGGCAGGCTAGCCTATTGGAGAGGCTGTGCCAGCAGCACCTTTGCTCAGGGCTGCTCATGGGGATACCAAACTATGGCAGGCTAGCCTATTGCAGAGGCGGTGCCAGCAGTACCTTTGCTCAGGACTGCTCTAAGGGAATGCCAAGTTATGGTAGGCTAGCCTATTGGAGAGGTTATGCCAGCAGCACCTTTGCTCAGGGCTGCTTGATGAGAATGCCAAATCTATGGCAAATACTGGGCTATGGGAAAGTCCGGGCCAGCAGCTACTTTGTTCAGGGCTGTTTCATGGGCACTAGGGGTACCTTGTTAGGGCTGCTTTATGGGGATAGCAGTTTAGTAGGGTATTCCCATTCACAGTGATCATGGGGGATGAGGAGGCATTGTTAGGATAAGGCAATATAACAGAATGATGACAAAAGTATTCAAAGAAAACTATACACAGTTTAAACGTGCTTGTGCTAAAATCCGCTGTCTAGTCTCAAACTATATTTGAGAAATTGGGCTCCTCTATCCAGTTAGATTAAGTCCTATCAAATAGATTTGTAGGATGTTGGGATTTGCTTTTAGGTATTCAATTGGCCATGATGCCGGCCTGGGCAACAGATTGCAGTCAATAAGACTTTGGTAACAGTTGTTGGTATAAAACAGTTCTAGTCGTTGGACTAATTGTTAAGTGCATAGATGCAATTCAGGTGTGTAAGTAGTGCAACAATTATTTTGTTAAATGGTTGATTAGTAAGTGCCATCTAGGTCATTGTTAACACCAGCCGAAATTAATAATGTCACGATGATGGACAAACAGTGTTCATTACTGCTCTAGTAGTTGTTAGGTAAACCTTTTATTCTATTGCAAATTGGTGCTAATGGCCTAAATGGGAAATGGTGTCAGCAGAGCTGTGTAGCAGGCCTGCTTTATGGCTCCCTCATGTAAGAGGTGAGCATGTGGGATTGGTATAGTTTAACGCCGAGTCTGAGGGTATAGCCATAGAGCATGCCCAAGAGATCGGGGCATGTGCCAGAGGTCTATGCCTGACAAGAAAGTTACCATCCCAAACACAATATGCAGTGAACACCGCTCTCAGGGGGACATTACATTTGGCTGCCGAATCCTCTATTCAGGTAAGACTTTTCCATAGGTGTAACCTGGAGGGTGAAGCACAAGCTATTGGAACAAGCAAGGTTTCATAGTTCTGGCAGCAATGCATCCCATGTCTTTTTTGGCAGTAGCGGTTCACTGAAGTTGCTGGCAGCATGAAAGCTGGCCAGAGGTTCCACGCACTGGACTTGTGCTACTCTACAATTAAGGGACCACTTGCAGTTTGGTAAGGTGTATACTTAGTTATACAGTACAAATGATTGAGACATTATCAGCTACTTTGAACGGTAAATGTAAAATGTACAATATTGGGTTTCAAGCAGGTTAGAATTGCACAGGTTCAGTATAAGGACCAAGATTGTCTTGTTAGACTGGCTCGGAAATCGGGCCACAGTTGCTATTTAAGGTAGTTACCAAGTAGCTGAAAGATCATCTCGAGTTTGGAGATGGAACAGATTTGCATGACTTGCCCAAAAAGTTCTGTTATTAGTATCAACTATTTATAGACTCTACGGGCATTGTATGGGCTATAGAGTGATTGGACAAATAAGCATATTGTCATGCTCATGTTCAGGTTGATGCATTGTGATGATGGCATATGTTAGTCACGAGGGTGCAATCGGTTAAAGAATCACTGGAATGGTTACATAATTTTGTTGCCACAGGAGAATCATCAAGTGTGGGTAATGGCAACACAGAGTTGGTGTTGAATCGCACTGTATTATGAAATTCTGGTTCAATGGAACACCTAATATGAATATATGTGTTTACATATGTATGTTGGTTTCATGTTTATTTCACTGGTTGCAAAATAGTTGGCATAGCAGTGGCAAAAGATACATTCTCGCCAAAAAGGAGCAGGTGGGTCTTTTATGGCTACCTCCATTTTGTCTCATCACTCGAGGTTTCAAATAAAGTCATTAAGAGGCTTTAAGTTCTTATTGTGTGATTATGCAAATTGATTCCCGATTTGTTGCAAATAATTATATAACCTTATTGGTTATTTTAAACTTGAATTTGCTTGTTCAGCCTGAGGCTTCGGAAATCAGATGTTTCATGATAAACTCAAATTTATGTTCTGCAGGTCTAACAAACTGTCCTAAGGTTTGGGTTGTTACATCTATCCTTCTATGTGTTCAAAGAGTTTGCATAGCACCAAACGGCTATATTTTCTTTTCCAGGAGATGAAAGAGTTTGTTATGCTAATGTTCCATGAAAAATGGTATTGATTGCTAATGTTTCGAGTTCATGCTAAATGATTGTCTGTTAATTATAGAGTAATACGGCCATTAATTGGCTCAATGAGCTTCCTCATTGAATTGGCTGTAACGAACAAGACTCGCTGTCGGGTCCACACCGGTTATCAAGGGGTAGGATAGTTTCAACATAGGTCCCAGGACCAGTATAATGCCATATGCGATGTTGATATCTGTGAACACTATTTCACCAGGAGGCAGCAACTATATCCTTAAATTTGGCTGGAGTTTATTAGGTAGTTATCCTTCTGGCACTGGTTTAGTGCAGCAGGTTGTCGCAAAATAATTGTGATGGTACAGGATGATAATGTCTGTAAATTATAATATATAATATGTTATAAATACTTGAGCAGACCAGAAGGGGGTCAGGTCTCAAAATAGTCACAGGCATACCAGGGGACCTTTGATAAGGTAAGCACACATGTATACAACAATATGTCAAGGTCATCAGGAGCCTTGGAGTTCTGAACTAGCAATGTTGTTAGTCACAAAGAATTTGGGAGAACGTATTGTTCATGGCATTCCAGATGAGGAAAACGGAGTTGTGTTATGCACTAATGGATTCTGTTTCCAGATCTCATTCCACCAGGGCTGCTACAACATCAGCAGCAAGGGTATTTATGTTCCGCTGGGTCGCATTGTTGCGGCTGGAGTATGGTCCATCGAATGAATCTCCACACATCTGTAATGACCCATTGGTGAACCAGGAGTATTGTTAACTCTATTTATGTTCTGGTTATATGTTCCATCTGGGTGAGAGATGGAAATATTATTGTTTCATTTAAACAGCATCGGCATGTTTTACATCTATGTTATGACTGTATGCATTATGAATGTTTTCCCTTCATTTGTCAATGAAGCAGCTGTGGTTGTGTATCCTCGTTTCACACGGCATGAAATCACAGAGCTTTGAAGTCTTCACGTAGTCACTCACGTGACTCCGAAGTAAAATAGTAAGATTAAACGAGAACTTACCAGTTTGAAGTTTGATCTTTATTTTATGAGGAGTCGAGTTGAGGGACTACGTGCCCTCCGCTCCCAGCCCTCATAGATTTCATCTGGTAGTTCTAGTCTTTATCTTACATTATACTTCGGTTTGCTGTGATTTCACACCGTTGCTTTGAAGATTGACGCACGAACGGCTGTACGGGGTTCTTCACGTAGTCCCTCAACTCGACTCCTCATAAAATAAAGATCAAACTTCAAACTGGTAAGTTCTCGTTTAATCTTACTATTTTAGATAGCCCTTGCTTTCTCCCTCCTTCCCCTCCCCCTTCCTAGCTATCCCACAGTCCTCCTGTCTCCGACTACTTCCTTTCTTTTACCCACCCCTCCTCCCCCACCCCCGACATCAGTCTGAAGAAGGGTCTCGACCCAAATCGTCACATATTCCTTCTCTCCATAGATGCTGCCTCACCCGCTGAGTTTCTCCCGCATTTTTTATCTACTTATGGTTTTCCAAGAAAATATGTAGAGGAACCAACTAGAGAGCAGGCCATCCTAGACTGGGTATTGTGTAATGAGGAAGGATTAGTTCGCGATCTTGTTGTGCAGAGCCTCTTGGGCAACAGCGACCATAATATGGTGGAATTCTGCATTAAGATGGAGAGTGACACAGTTAATTCAGAGACTAGGGTCCTGAACTTAAAGAAAGGAGACTTTGACGGTATGAGACGGGAATTGGCTAGGATAGACTGGCAAATTATACTTAAAGGGTTGCAAATATGGAGATGCAATGGCAAAGTTTTAAAGACCGCATGGATGAACTCCTAAATGCATGTTCATCCCTGCCTGGTGAAAAAATAAGACGGGGAAGGCAGCTGAACTGTGGCTAACGAAAGAAATCAAGGATAGTGTTAAATCCAAGGAAACATAGAAACATAGACATAGAAACATAGAAAATAGGTGCAGGAGGAGGCCATTCGGTCCTTCGAGGCAGCACCGCCATTCATTGTGATCATGGCTGATCATCCGTTATCAATAACCCGTGCCTGCCTTCTCCCCATATCCCTTGACTCCACTAGCCGCTAGAGCTCTATCCAACTCTCTCTTAAATCTTAAAGGAAGAGGCATATAAATTGGCCAGAGGAAGAAGCAAGCCGGAGAACTGGGAGAAATTTAGAATTCATCAAAGGAGGATAAAGGGGTTAATTAAGAGACGTAAAATAGAGCGAAAGAAAGCTTGCGGGGAATATAACAGCTGATTGTAAAAACTTCTTTAGATATGTGAAGAGGAAAAGATTAGTGAAAACAATGTAGGTCCCTTACAATCAGAAACAAGGAAATGGCAGACCAGTTGAACAAGTACTTTGGTTCTGTCTTCATTGAGGAAGACACAAACAATCTCCCAGAAATACTAGGGGAACGAGGATCTAATGGGAGGGGGGACTGAAGGAAGCCCACATTAGTCAGGAAATAGTGTTGGGTAGACTGTTGGGACTGAAGGCAGATAAATCCCCAAGGCCTGGCGGTCCGCGTCCCAGAGTACTCAAGGAGGTGGCCCTAGAAATCGTGGATGCATTGGTGATCATTTTCCAATGTTCTCTCGACTCTGGATCAGTTCCTGTGGACTAGAGGGTAGTCAATGTAACCCCACTTTTTAAGAAAGGAGGGAGAGAGAAAATGGGAAATTAAGGACGTTAGCCTTACATCGGTGGTGGGGAAGATGCTTGAGTCGATTAGTAAAGATGTTACAGCATTTGAAAAGCAGTGATAGGATTGGTCAAAGTCAGCATGGATTTACGAAGGGGAAATCATGCTTGACCAATCTTCTGGAATTTTTTTGCTGATGTAACAAGTAGAATGGATAAGGGAGAACCAGTGGATGTGGCGTATCTGGACTTTCAAAAAGCCTTTGACAAGAGATTAGTGGGCAAAATTAGGGCACATGGTATTGGGGGTAGGGTATTGACATGGATAGAGAATTGGTTGGCAGGCAGGAAGCAAGGAGTAGGAATTAATGGATCCTTTTCAGAATGGCAGGCAGTGACTAGTGGGGTGCGCAAGGCTCGGTGCTGGGACCCCAGTTATTTACAAAATATATTAACGATTTAGCTGAGGGAATGAAATGTAACATCTCCAAGTTTGTGGATGACATAAAGCTGGGTGGCAGTGTGAGCTGCGATGAGGATGTTATGAGGCTGCAGGGTGACTTGGATAGGTTGCGTGAGCGGGTAGATGCAAGGCAGATGCAGTATAATGTGGATAAATGTGAAGTTATCCATCTTGGTGGCAAGATTATTATCTGAATAGTAGGCACAAAATGCTGGAGTAACTCAGCGGGACAGTCAGCATCTCTGGAGAGAAAGAATGGGTGACGTTTCGGGTCGAGACCCTTCTTCAGACCTGAATGGTGTCGGATTATGAAAAGGAGAGGTGCAACGAGACCTGGGTGTGCTTGTACATCAGTCACTGAAAGTAAGCATGCAGGTACTGCAGGCAGTGAAGAAAGCCAATGGCATGTTGGCCTTCATTGCGAGAGGATTTGAGTTTAGGAGCAAGGAGGTCCTACTGCAGGGTTACACAAAAAGCTGGAGAAACTCAGCGGGTGCAGCAGCATCTAAGGAGCGAAGGAGATAGGCGACGTTTCGGGTCGAGACCCTTCTTCAGACCCTACTGCAGTTGTACAGGGCCCTGGTGAGACAGCGCCTGGAGTATTGTGTGCAATTTTGGTCTCCTAATTAGAGCAATGGCGTTATTGATATTGGTTCAACAGGTTAATTCCCAGGATGGCGGGACTGGCATATGATGAAAGAATGGGTCGACTGGGCTTATATGTACTGGAGTTTGGAAGGATGAGAGGGGATCTTATTGCAACATATAAAATTCTTAAGGGATTGGACAGGCTAGATGCAGGAAAAGTGTTCCCCATGTTGGGGAGTCCAGAACCAGGGGGTCATAGTTTAAGAATAAGGGATAGGCCATTTAAAACTGAGATGAGGAAAAACATTTTCACCCAGAGAGTTGTGAATCTGCCAATTCACTGGATGTTTTCAAGAGAGAGTTAGATTTAACTCTTAGGGCTAATGGAATCAAGGGATATGGGGGAAAGCAGGAACGGGATACTGATTGTGGATGATCAGCCATGATCATATTGAATGGTGGTGCTAGCTCGAAGGGCCGAATGGCCTACAGCTGCACCTATTTTCTATGTTTCCCATTGCTATAGTGACCTTTCTGTCCTGGGCCACCTCCACTGCAAATTGGAGGAACAGCACCCTCTATGTAATTTGAGCAGCCTACAACCTGGTGGTATGAACATTGATTTTTCTAACTTCAAGTAACCCCTGAACTCCCTCTCTCTCACCCTAGTCGTCCTACAAGTTCCACTGTTCATATCCCTGTATCCTTTCATTATCACCTCTTCCCCAGCCAACAATGGGCCATTATGAGCTCCGCCTTTCCTTGGCCATCTGTTGCCGGCCCTAATCTGTTCTGTCCGTTTCCTAACTACAGTTCCTCCCCCCCCTCACCCCCGCCCACTACTTTTAGTCTGAAGAAGGGTTCTGTCCCAAAACATTCCCCATCCTTATTCTCCACAGATGCTGCCTGACCCGCTGAGTTACTCCAGCACTCTGTGTCCATGTTCTCCACAGATGCTGCCTGACCCGCTGAGTTACTCCAGCACTCTGTGTCTATCTTTGGTTGCAGAAGGACTTGGGCAGTTTGGGAGAGTGGGCAAAGAAGTGGCCGATGGAATTGAGCTTGGCAAAGTGTACAGTCATGCACTTCGGTGGAAGGAATAAAAGCATGGAGTACTTTCTAAAGGATTCAGAAATAAGAGTTACAAAGGGACTTGGGAGTTCTGCCCCAGTGTTGCATCTCCGCGGTTGCAGGGGAAAGTACCTGGGGGGGGGGGGGGGGGGTTTGTTTGGGTGGGAAGGGATGATTTAACCAGGGAGTTGCGGAGGGAATGGTCTCTGCGGAAAGCGGAAAGGGGTGGAGATGGGAAGATGTGGCCAGTGGTTGGATCCCGTTGGAGGTGGCGAAAATGTGGGAGGGTAATGTGCTGCTTGGCGTCTCAACTCCTGTACTCAATACACTGACTGATGAAGGCAAGTGTGCCAAAGTCATCTTCACCACCCAGCTTGCGTCACTATTTTCTTGGAACTATCTACCTGCCCACTGCATTTCCAGTTAGTTAACATTTCACTTATTTATCTCTGCCTTTTAAAAAAAAAAGACTCCATCATCCTTCAAGAAAATTAATTCCAAACGGAATGGGAGAAACATATTGCCTGATGCAAAAGACATACTGTTGGAGGAACACCCCAGATCAAGCAGCATCTATAGAGGGAAAAGAATGGTTAACATTTTGGGCCAAGAATGTGCATCGGGACTGAAAATTTAAGACTTGTAAACAGTGACCTCTGTTTTACATTCTCTTCTGAGAGGATACACCTTCAGGATCAGGTATATTTCAGTGAATATACTGAACGCGTACGTCATGATATTTTAATTATCTTAATTTAATAGTTAATTATAAATAAAATATGACTTAATTATTCCAGTTACTTATGATAATGCATAATTACTTTGCTTTAATTGTAAATTTGATGATGGTTAGCAAATTTTAACAAACCTTTCTCAGTTTTTAAATAAAGCTTTATGGACCTGTCCCACTTGGGTGATTTTTTAGGCAACTACAGGCGACTAGTTTGTGGCCACACGTTCGCCGGTGGTCGCCAGGAGTAGTCTCTTCAGTCACGCAAAAAGTCATAGCGTCTTTGTGGTCGACGCTAAATTTTCAAAATGGTAAACATTTTTCGGCAACAGTGGGTTTGACGCCAATGAGCGTAGCTGTCGTAGGTTGTCGCCGGTTTTTCGGCGTCCTGCTATGACTATGATAGTCGCCGGCGGTTGCCTAAAAAAATCGCCAAGTGGAGCAGGCTCATTAAGTAGCTTTATATATCACACCATCTGTTTCACAGAAGTTCTGGACAAACAATGCCAAAAATGCACACATTTATAAAACTGTATGCGGTAAAATAGATGAGATGAAATACTATTCACGCACCATTGAGATCATCCTGTTCCTGTTCTGCTTTTTCTTCTGAGGCAGGCAAATGTGTAAAGTCAAAGTCTTCTTTCAAAGTTTCAGCATGCTTTCCATTCATAAATATATCAATCTGCAGAGAAATTAAATGTATCCGTTACAACAGCCATTGAGCCATACAACATGAAAACAGGCCCTTTGACCCAACTTTAGTACAGTTTATTTTGGAGCTCATCCCATCCCTGTGTTTGGCTCATATCCCTCTAAATCTTTCCAATCCATGTCCATCTCCATATTGTAGCATGCTGAGGACACTAAAGTCTTTGGGCAGTTTAAGCAAGAAGCTGTTCTCAAATACAGCACAGGTCAGAAAATATTTAGGCCCAGACATCATCTATCCAATTACAAACTTGTATGTTGGAAGTCTGTAATTTTTTTAATTTAACTACAATCCTGACAAATAATAAATAATTTGAATTGAATGACAGAACCAAAGATAATATTTTGCATTTAATCCTTGGCGACTAGCCGTCTATTAATATTATTCTCAATGCTTATTACCCTGCCAAGCTACATGCGTTGGCATTTATACACAGTATACCCATGTATGTAGCAGTGGTCCCAGCACAGCCCTCCAGAGTACCACCCTTTGTCTCATCTGAAAATAATTTATTGACCACTACTCTCAATCGATATCCATAAGATAACATTTTACCGACGCTGATACCGAACATGAATTTTAATTACTGAGGATTATTAGTTTTTAAATATACTCTGACTATCCTGAGGCAGTGTGTTTTTCTTAAGCCTTTAATAACACTCCTTACGTGATTTCTAGTACCCTCAAAGATTTAATTTACTGTTCTTTTTTAAATTAACGTATAACCATGTAGAATTGGTGGAGACTCCTAGTGAAGATTAATTTACTTGCAGGCCAATGCAACCTTTGTGGCTGAGGCACACCTCTAGAGGGACATTCATAAATTAATAAGCTTTGAATTTCTCTGAGATGTCGTTTTTAGAAATATGGTGGGGAAACAGGCCATTCGGCCCACTGATTCCGCCCCGACCGGCGATCCCCACTAATTAACACTACCCTACACACACTAGGGACAATTTAACATGGATACCAAGCCAATTAACCTACAAACCTGTACATCTTTGGAGTGTGGGAAGAAACCGAAGGTCTCGGAGAAAACCCACGCCGGTCACGGGGAGAACGTACAAACTCCATACAGACAGTCGGCACTGCAAGCGTTTTAAGGCAGCTTCTCTACTGCTACGCCACTGTGCAGCCCTTGAAAAACGCAAATGCAATTTACATTGATTTCTACATTTGCAGTGATTTTAAGTGAATTTTGCTTCAATATATAATGCTATCATGTTGTGGCTGGGAGTTACTGTACAATCTAATACCATATTTGAAATTATAATTTATTATTTCATAAAAGTGTTTTGACAGCTGATCTATATCGGTGAGACCAAATGGAGGCTTGCCAATCGTTTTGCCGAACACCTCCGCTCGGTCCGCAATAACCAACCCGACCTCCCGGTGGCTCAGCACTTCAACTCCCCCTCCCATTCCGAATCCGACCTCTCTGTCCTGGGCCTCCTCCACGGCCAGAGTGAGCAACACCGCAAGTTGGAGGAACAGCACCTCATATTCCGCTTGGGGAGTCTGCATCCTCTTGGCATGAACACCACCTCCCGGCTAACCTGGATTTCACTCAGTTCCTCCATCTTATTTGACCCCCGTTCCACTGCTATTTCCGGCAGATTATTTATGCCTTCCTTAGTGAAGACAGAGGCCAGTTCATTGGCTATATTTAAGCGGGCGTTAGATGTGGCACTTGTGGCTAAAGGGATCAGGGGGTATGGAGAGAAGGCAGATACGGGATACTGAGTTGGATGGTCAGCCATGATCACATTGAATGGCGGTGCAGGCTCGAAGGACCGAATGGCCTACTCCTGCACCTATTTTTCTATGTTTCTAACATCAAATTCTCTCAATTCTGTTAACCTTTGTTGTGTCCTCCCCTTTCTACCTCTCCCTCAGCCCTCGGGCTCCTCCTCCTCCTTTTTCCTTTCATCCCCCCGCCTCCCCCCACCCCCCATCAGTCTGAAGAAGGGTTTCGGCTCGAAACGTTGTCTATCTCCTTCGCTCCATAGATGCTGCTGCACCCGCTGAGTTTCTCCAGCATTTTGCATACCCTCGAGTTTTAGAATTACACTGCTGATTTGATTACAAGGTACAATGTGGGTATCATCAATTAAAATGGTGGTCACTCTTAGACGGTTGGGTTTATCAGAATTTCTATTATTACTATACCGTAACATTCTGCTTTGGATGCAAAAAAAAGAATGGCTTCAGAACAGGAGACCTAGGAACGAAAGAAAGGAAAGTTTAGAGTTCCACCAAATTATTAATTTAATCTTAATGGAAAATATTCATTTTCATTTAAAAATATATAGCACTGTAGAATCAAACAGTTTAAATCACGTAATCCAGGTCTCTAATCACCACTATGGATTAGGTGATCTGATCTGGGAATTAGATGTTATCAGGCAACTGAATCATCCTACCACAACCAGAGAGCAGTGCTGAACTACTATCTACCTCATTGGTGACTCACAGACTATCCCTTGATGGGACTTTGCTGGCTTTATCTTGCACTATTCCCTTATCCCCTTATCATGTATCTCTTCGCTGTAAATGGTTCGATTGTAATTATGTATTGTCTTTCTGCTGAGTGGATAACACGCAACAAAAGCCTTTCACTGTACCTCAGCGCAGGTGATAAAAAACGGAAAATGATCTCAACTAGTTAGTGGTTGGACAATGATAACTGGTCTCACCACTCTCCAGACATGCAAGTCTGAAGAAGGGTCTCGACCCGAAGCGTCACCCATTCCTTCTATCCAGAGATACTGCCTGTCTCGCTGAGTTACGCCAGCATTTTGTGTCGATTGTTGGTGTAAAACCAGCATCTGCAGTTCCCTCCTACGCAAGTTGGCCGAGATCCTGATTATGACCACTACCCTGCAGTTCCCACTAACATTAATACGAACATCAAGATTGAATTCTGCAGAGACACACCTCTTGGGCCAGTAACTTGCTATCAGAACTGTAACATCAGGCTGAAGTACTAAAGGCCATGCTACACTCTGGAATTATACGCGCCAAAACTCAAGAATTGTGGAGATCAGCAGAGAAGGTTATTGGCTGCAACCTTCCCTCCATTGATGAACTGGACACTGCAAGGGCCAGGAAGCGAGCGGGCAAGATCATCTCTGACCCCTCTCACCCTGGCCACAAACTCTTTGAATCACTTCCCTCTGGAAGGCGACTCCGGACTGTCAAAGCTGCCACAGCCAGATATAACAACAGTTTTTATCCACGAGTAGTTGCTCTACTCAACAGCCAAAAATCTGCAGCCTCCCTTTGATCTGGTATTTTGTTGGTTCACATGCTTGATCAATGGAGTTTTATCATTAATGTTTTATTATGATTAATGTTTAGTGTTTTCTGAGTCATTCGTAACTGTCACTGTAGGTCACGTTGTTACTTGTGGGCGGAGCACCAAGGCAAATTCCTTGTATGTGAATACTTGGCCAACAAACTTACAAAATATCAGCACCAAAACAAAAATTGCTTAAGTCCACAAAAATGTATCGATGTAATGCATCTCATAGTTAAAGAGGTAGTTTTAAAGGTGGTATCACAACAAACGAGGGAAAAGTTGAGAGGCTAAGGAGAGAATTTGTACAAAATAGCGGGAGCATCCTAACTTGTTACACTTGTCCTCTTATTTTGTTTATCTCTCAAAATAGGCTCGGTACAAACTCCACACAGATCATATGAATCCTTTATGGTGAAAATAAATTACCAGAATAATTAACATATGAAGTAACGAACGGAACGCAAGGACTAACAATGACTGTGCAATAAAACAAATTAAAAATAAATAAATCAATAATGACTACTTGGCTGCTAAACTCTGAGCACATGACATAATATTAAGAAGGAAGGTACGTCAAAGGCAGTGGAATATAAAATGTAACAATAGTAAACAAAATGTTTGCATCTGAAAGTGTTTGAAAGTAATGGGCAAAACTGGCTCCACTGCAGTACTGATTTGATTTCAGTTGTGTATATTTGTGTTATGTCATGTCTGAATGAATCATTTTTGTGTCTATTGGCCAACAAAGCATACTCACACCTTGGGTCTTCCGCCAACAATTCCTGTTAGACCAGGTGCTGTTCAAAACAGAATAAAAATATTTTGTGCAGAATCTGTAATGTCAAACTGGAAAAACCTTACGATTTCATCGAGGAGCGTCACAGTGACACATACAGGTTCAATGCTCAATTCCAATGCAATTTGTGCAGAGTTTCTATGTTCTTTCTGTGATTACCTGGGTGTTTTGCTAAATGCCCCAGTTTCCACTGACATTTCAAAGATAGAAACATAGAAAATAGGTGCATGAGAAGGCCATTCGGCCCTTCGAGCCAGCACCACCATTCATTGCGATCATGGCTGATCGTCCCCAATCAATAACCCGTGCCTGCCTTCTCCCCATATCCCTTTATTCCACTAGCCCCTAGAGCTCTATCTCTTAAATCCATCCAGTGATTTGGTCTCCACTGCCCTCTGTGGCAGGGAATTCCACAAATTCACAACTCTCTGGGTGAAAAGGTTTGTTCTCACCTCAGTCTTAAATGGCCTCCCCTTTATTCTAAGACTGTGGCCCCTGGCTCTGGACTCCCCCAACATTGGGAATTTTTTTCCTGCGTCTAGCTTGTCCAGTCCTTTTATAATTGTATATGTTTCTAATATAGCCCCTCATCCTTCTAAACTCCAGTGAATACAAGCCTAGTCTTTTCAATCTTTCCCCATATGACAGTCCCGCCATCCCAGGGATCAATCTCGTGAACCTACGCTGCACTGCCTCAATCACAAGGATGTCCTTCCTTAAATTAGAATTCCAAAACTGTACACAGTACTCCGGATGTGGTCTCACCAGAGCCCTGTACAACTGCAGAAGAACCTCTCTACTCCTGTACTGAAATCCTCTTGTTATGAAGGCCAACATTCCATTATCTTCACTGCCTGCTGTACCTGCAGGTTTGCAGGTTAATTGGACCCCAAGAGCCTCCAGACACAGTAATATTCACATATATCGCACACTTTGCAGTTTAATGACATCCATCATATAATGGCGTTACTAGAATTGTATACAGAACTCCAAATGTAGCTTCAGCAATGTCATACACAGCTGTCACATTACGTTCTGACCCTATTATTCAATACCCTGACTGTTGAAGGCAATCATGTCAAGTGCCTTCTTCAACACCCTGTCTATCTGTGACACAACTTTAATGAAAAGTATCTGCACCTCCTGGTCTCTCAGTTTTTCGAACATTCCCCAGAGCTCTGTTATTAACTGTGCCAGTCCAGTCCTGGTTGATCTAACCATAATGAAATTGAAATTATCCAAATTAAACTCTATCTGCCATTCCTTAGTCCACTGGTCTGCTTGATCAAGATACTGCTGTTATCTTAGATAGCCTTCTTCAGTAATATCACTCATTTAGTTGTTATCCGCAAACTTACTGACCATGCCACTTGCGTTCTCATTCAAATTGTTAATCTAAATAACTAGCAACAGCAGACCCAGCACCAATTCCTGCAGCACAGCACTTGTTACAGGCCTCCAGTCTGGAAAGCAACTCTCTACCGCCACAGATAGACACAAAATGCTGGAGTAACTCAGCAGGACAGTCGGCATCTCCGCAGAAAAGGAATGGATGACGTTTCGGGTTGTGACCCTTCCTCAGACTGATGTCAGGGGAGAGGGAGATACATAGATAAGGACATGTAAGGTGTGAAAACAGGACAAAGGGAATGGAGATCAATGGAAATGTCGACTAGATCATTGTTAGCTGGGAGAAAGTAACAAAGCAAACAGAGATATAATGTATTCGGAGACAGTCAGACTGGTCGAGAACTGGGAATGGGGAGGGATGGAGAGAGAGGGAAAGCAAGGGTTACTTGAAGTTAGAGAAGTCAATGTTCATACTGCTGGGGTGACAATAGACAATAGGTGCAGGAGCAGCCCATTCAGCCCTTCGAGCCAGCACCGTCATTCAATGCTATCATGGCTGATCATCCCCAATCAGTACCCCATTCCTGCCTTCTTCCCATTTCCCCTGACTCCACTATCTTTAAGAGCCCTATCTAGCTCTCTCTTGAATGTATCCAGAGAACCGGCCTCCACCGCCCTCTGAGACAGAGAATTACACAGACTCACAGCTCTCTGTGAGAAAAAGTGTTTCTTCATCTCCGTACTCAATGACTTACCCCTTATTCTTAAACTGTGGCCCCTGGTTCTGGACTCCCCCAACTCCTGGGAACATGTTTCCTGCCTCTAACGTGCCCAAACCCTTAATATTCTTATATGTTTTAATAAGATCCCCTCTCATCCTTCTAAACTCCAGAGTATACAAACCTAGCCGCTCCATTCTCTCAGCATATGACAGTCCGGCCACCCCGGGAATTAACCTTGTAAACCTACGCTACACTCCCTCAACAGCAAGAATGTCCTTCCTCAAATTAGTGGACCAAAACTGCGCACAATGCTCCAGGTGTGGTCTCACTAGGGCTCTGTACAACTGCAGAAGGACCTCTTTGCTCCTATACTCAACTCCTCTTGTTATGAAGGCCAACATGCCATTTGCTTTCTTCACTGCCTGCTGAAAGCTAGACATGAGAAATATGAGGTGCTGTTCCTCCAATTTGCACTGGGCCTCACCCTGACAATGGAGGAGGCCCAGAACAGAGAGGTCAGTGTGCGAATGGGAGGGGGAGTTAAAGTGTTTAGCAACCGGGAAATCAGGTCGGTTTAGGCAGACTGAGCCCGTGCTTGGTCCAGCCGATATATAGGAGTCCACACCTGGAGCAGCGCATACTCTACCTCCATCCTTCTTGCAAGCTAACTTTGTGTCAAAGTTAAGATTAACAGTTCAGATTTCTGGACTTCATCAGTGAAGTATTGTTTTTATGCAAAGTATAGGAACGATATATTTGTTGAGGGAAGAGAGAAGATTTCGAGAAACATATGGGGATTTATCAGGCAGAGTTAAGAATTAGCACAGTGAAAAGGATAAGAAGTTTAATCAAAATGGATGAGAAAGTATTGTACAATCACACACTGTACAGTGCAGTTACAAAAAAACACAAAGTGCTGGAGCAACTCAGAACTGAGAAAGGGTCTCACAGAACCAGGGCGCAGCAGGGCAGCACAGTGGTGCAGCTGTTAGAGCTGCTGCTTCACAGCGTCGGAGACCCAAGTTCAATCCTGACCTTGGGTGCTGTCTGTGAGGAGTGAGCATGATCTCCCATGGAAACTCCTCGTAGACAGCACCTAAGGTCAGGATTGAACCTGGGTCTCCGTAAAAATGCCCCAATTAAACTTGGGTCGCTGTAATTTGCCCCAGGTGTATTGTGAGTGGGAGCTAAAGTGAGATGACATAGAACTGTTGTGAACCAGTGTGTCAGCATGAAGGGCCTGTTTTCATGCTGTATCTCGAAACAAACTCAGCGGGTCAGGCCGCATCTCTGGAGAATATGGCTTGCAGATACTTCAGGTCAGGAGCCTTCTTCACTATCATCTTGCCTTTTTCACACCCCATTGGTCTTTCCCTGTAACATTAGCTTAAAACTTTCCCAATAAACCGCAACAAATTCTGCTTTGAGATGAACAAAGCTGGTGCACATGATACCTGAGTTCCAGCGACACGATTCTCTCATGTCATCCCTCCTCCCTTACTTCTATGTCTTTACTATTTCTATCGTGTTTTAGGACACCATCCTGTTCTGGTTTGTTTTACCATAATGAAATTGAAATGATCCAAATGATACTCCATCTGCCATTCCTCAGTCCAGTGGTCTGCTTGATCAAGATACTGCTGTAATCTTAGGCAACCTTCTTCAGTAATATCATTAATTTTACTGGTTATCCGCAAAATTTACTAATCATGCACAAGGATAATCCTGAGATTACTGCCCTTATCGAAATTACAAAGCCTCAATTCTCAACGCATTTGTTTAATGGTAAACTCATAAACTATGACCTGTTCTTGTACCTTTTTGCAAAATATAATTGATCTATCATTTTCGTAATTGCGGTAATTTGACCTCTTGAAGTAATAATTTCATTGTCCCATCCGGGACATATGACAATAAAAACACTATTGACTCTCTCTCTCTCTCTTGATCATTATACATTTAACTTGTGAAATTCCCTGTAAGTGCTGCACTGTAGCATTTGCCCCTCTTTGAAAAGTACTCTGTCTACAGTAGCAAGGTTGTGTTCACGACTACTCTCTTCTGAATTTTGCCACTGCCAAATGTATTCAATATTGAAATCAGCGTTTCAATTTAGGAGTTTCAGTGATACAGTCAGATTAAGTCTTGTGTTGCCTTTTCCACGATTAAGGCAATGGAACAATTTATTCCCCTATTTTTTAGAGGAAAAGTAATGCTTATACTTTTCCTTGGTGTTTATTTACAAAAAATTCTGCCTTGCGTTTGAAATCCTTAGCTCAAAAAATGTTTGCCCTCTGGAACGGCCCGAACAAAAAGAAGGAAATCATTTGTTTCTGTGAACTGTGTTTTGTCTTTGCAATGGCAGGCATATTAGCTGTGTGTTCTTTGTAACTGCGGGCCATCTTGTTTCAATATTTAGACAATTTGGTCATTAGAACACTAATTAGCCATAGACAGCATCACTCACAGTTCCTGTAGTGTAACCTAGCGGACATTCGGAAGTCAATCAAGGGTCACTACTTACTATCTTTGGAACCATTTTGAAGAGATGCAGACTTCCGAATGCAATACTTCAAGAGAAACTTAATTAACATTGTGTGTGTGTGTGAGGGAGAGGAGAGGTAGTTCGATCAGGAGTTGAAGATCGTTCCATTTACTTTGCAGATTCATACATAATCAGGGCCAAATTAATTGAAGCAATAACTGATCAATTAACTCAAAAAACAGTCGCAGCTAATGAAACGCAAGTTTTGTGGATTCTTGTAAGCTGGCTCATGCCCAGTTCCCGGAATCAGGCGTGACCTAAATTGTGGGATTCTGTCAAGTTGGGAAAATTCTTCATACCGTGTTCATTTCCTGAGGCATGTAGGCACTAACAGGCATATTTTAAAAGTTTTTTTTTGAAATGTCAAAGTATACCAGATTTTCTACAAATCTAAGAGAGAAAGTATTGTATATGTAACTTTTTTGGGGTTCTTTTGGATTCGTAAATAAAATGCCATGCAATAAAATCCCCCTTAAATCCATAGAATTATATTTTAAATGAAAGGAAACAGTCAAATTCTATTGTGTAGGAAGGAACTGCAGATGCTGGTTTACACCAAAGATAGACACAAAATGTTGGGGTAACTCAGCGGGTCAGGCAGCATCACTGAAGAGAAGAAATGGGTGACATTTCGGGTCGAGACACTTCAGACATCAAATTCTATTGCTGATTGTGTAGATTCACGGAAACGTTTTGAGTTTGCGATTTGTGTACATGATTTTTAACATGAACATGCAGGACAATTTATCTGAATGGTGGCCGATTAGGAAAAGGGGAGATGCAACGAGACCTGGGTGTCATGGTACACCAGTCATTGAAAGTAGGCATGCAGGTGCAGCAGGCAGTGAAGAAAGCGAATGGTATGTTAGCATTCATAGCGAAAGGATTTGAGTATAGGAGCAGGGAGGTTCTTCTGCAGTTGTACAGGGTTTTGGTGAGGCCACACCTGGAGTATTGCGTACAGTTTTGGTCTCCAAATCTGAGGAAAGACATCCTTGCCATAGAGGGGGTACAGAGAAGATTCACCAGACTGATTCCTGGGATGTCAGGACTTTCATATGAGGAAAGATTGGATAGACTCGGCTTGTACTCGCTGGAATTTAGAAGATTGAGGGGGGATCTTATAGAAACTTACAAAATTCTTAAGGGGTTGGACAAGCTAGATGCTGGAAGATTGTTCCCGATGTTTGGGGAGTCCAGAACAAGGGGTCACAGTCTAAGGATAAGGGGGAATTCCTTTAGGACCGAGATGAGGAAAACATTCTTTACACAGAGAGTGGTGAGTCTCTGGAATTCTCTGCCACAGAAGGTAGTTGAGGCCAGTTCATTGGCTATATTTAAGAGGGCGTTAGATGTGGCACTTGTGGCTAAGGGGATCAGGGGGTATGGAGAGAAGGCAGGTACGGGATACTGAGTTGGATGATCAGCCATGATCACATTGAATGGCGGTGCAGGCTCGAAGGGCCGAAAGGCCTACTCCTGCACCTATTTTGCTATGTTTCTATGACAATCTAAAGAGGACAATTTCCCAACTATATTCCAAGTTCAAGTGAGAATATTCTTCAGAAACAGAGCAGGTCATCCTTTCAAGCGTAATATTTTTACGTTTCTGATTTGCTCCCCCCCCCCCCCCCCAATCTGCTCTGAAGCAGTGCCATACCCAGGGAATGGTTCTTATTGGCATACTCCAGTCATTTAAACTATATATATATGCAACCTCATAATTGGTTAGAGAGGTAAGGAAAATAGGTTCGGTCATAATGCCTGATCCAAAAAGCGTAAGCAGAATTATCTAACTGATTCATAGCTTCCAACCCATAAATGATTGTGGTAATTAAAACGAGTGCAAGGCTTCCAGCTGACTAATTTATATTCAGGAAAACTCGCTGGAAGCCAAATGCCTTTCTATTTATGTCTTTATCGTGGTGGGATGTTGGGCAGATTGACTGGAAAACAGAATGTAATCGGGGCGATGGTTTGTTGGAGTTCAATCAACTCTGCACAAAGTTAAACAAGATTTTTCTTGAAGTGTTTCAAGAATAAATTCGAGCGCGCATTTTAATTAGTCACGTTATTTGGAGGCAACCTAAATGAAAAGAAAGAACATTTTGAAAGGAAATGCTGCGGAGAATTGTATTGGTCACATGATGGGCTCATCTTATGAGAGGATTAATATGTGTTAAACTGTTGGCTTACATGAAGTGCCTGAACAACACCGCTCTCAATCACGTTGGCCAAGTTATACAAGGCGTTTGAAGCTGGAGGATCTTGCTTCTGCCAAAACCCGCAAATCCTTTCTCGCGCTACACAGCGGTGTTCTAAATCTCGAGAAAAGTTTTGAGGGGATTTTGTTATCCAACAACATGTAAACTAATGGGCCTGTCCCACTTAGGCGATTTTTTCTGGCGACTGTCAGAGTGGAACATACACACACACATCGCATCCTTCACCAGCCCGTTATGCAGGCGGGGGACAGGTCAAGCGGAGGGGGGGGGGGAGCGCTGTCTGAGTGAAATTCACATGATGCAAAGCGAATGTGATACAGACACACAACGCGATGAACAGGAAGGTTGGCGCTGTAGTTAAGACAGTGAAAGCACAGTGTACGAGAAGGGTCACGTAAGTCCTTTAAAAGGGAGGGGGGAGAAGGAGTGGAGACAACTTTTAAGAAGCCAGAGATACACGGCTGTGAAGCTCGGCGGACATTAACAAGCTCGGTTATCCTCGGTTCTGAAAACTACTGTTTACGTTTTTTCCCCCCCAATGAGCCAATGAAATTGAAGATGCTGGTGATCTGCTCTGTATTTTTGCAGGGAATTGTGGAAAAATGAACATAATTTAAGGTGTCTGAACCACAATGGAGATGAAGTGACTTGGCACCATTTACTCAGGATAAGAGAAAGCATTCAAAATTAGGATAATATTAACCAATTCTCACCACATTCAAGATTAGAACTATAGACCAGGAACTGGAAGGACACAAATACGTGGATAGTGAATATGAGGTTTAGTTTAGTTTAGAGATACAGCGCAGAAACAGGCCCTTTGGTCCACCGATTGTGCACAGACCAGCAATCCCCGCATATTAAAAGCCCTGTACCACTGTAGGAGTTCATTCAAGAACTCTCCCGAGTTTTAAAAAAATCAAACTCGTGGTAAGCACGTAGAATGAACGTAACGGGTACGTCGGAGCTCGGGGACGTCACTTCGCGCCTCGTAACACTAACGGCAGGTACTTGGGAAAAGCGGTAAGCTCGGAAAGATTCGTGAAGATTTTTCAACATGTTGAAAAATGTCCACGAGAGCCCCGAGTACCTACGAGCGGTCATAGAAACATAGAAATTAGGTGCAGGAGTAGGCCATTCGGCCCTTCGTGCCTGCACCGCCATTCAATATGATCATGGCTGATCATCCAACTCAGTATCCCGTACCTGCCTTCTCTCCCCACCCCCTGATCCCCTTAGCCACAAGGGCCACATCTAACTCCCTCTTAAATATAACCAATGAACTGGCCTCAACTACCCTCTGTGGCAGAGAGTTCCAGAGACTCACCACTCTCTGTGTGAAAAAAGTCCTTCTCATCTCGGTCCTAAAGGATTTCTCCCTTATCCTTAAGCTGTGACCCCTTGGCCTGGACCTCCCCAACATCGGGAACAATCTTTCTGCATCTAGCCTGTCCAACCCCTTAAGAATTTTGTAAGTTTCTATAAGATCCCCTCTCAATCTCCTAAATTCTAGAGAGTATAAACCGAGTCTATGCAGTCTTTGTTCATAAGACAGTCCTGACATCCCAGGAATCAGTCTGGTGAACCTTCTCTGCACTCCCTCTATTGGTCCTTCCTCAGATTTGGAGACCAGAACTGTACGCAATACTCCAGGTGTGGTCTCACCAAGACCCTATACAACTGAAGTAGAACCTCCCTGCTCCTATACTCAAATCCTTTTGCTAATGTCATTACTGTAAATCTCAGAGTTCGAATCAGGGCAAACTCGGGAGAACTCTTGAATGAACTCGTACAGTGGGACAGGGCTTTAACATTATCCTAAACACATTGGGGACTATTTTACATTTATACCAAGCCAATTAACTTATAAACCTGTTTGTCTTTGGAATGTGGGAGGAAACCAAAGATCTCAGAGAAAACCCACACGGTCACGGGGAGAACGTACAAACTCGGTACAGGCAGCACACGTAGTCGGGATCGAACTCATGTGTCTGGTGCTGCAAGGCAGCAACTATACTGCTGCATGATAAGATCTTAGAGCAAGCTGGATTGAGCTTTGTCGAGTTTTATGTTTTGGGACTAACCACAATGACACACTATTTACCAGTTCGGTACTTTTCCACATTCTTTCCGTGGAATAAAAGAATCAAAACTAATTAAAACACAAAATAAGAGCCAAGTAGTTTAATCAGCTCTCTGTCCTGGCACAAATAGTATTGGATTAATCATGATCTTTTTTCTCGCTGACGTTCTGTATTTTTTCAAAAGGACTTCATGGAGCATTTGGATTTTTCTGGTGCAAAGTTCCTTGTAGATGCCATAATTTGTGCGACACTTACAAATGCTTACAGTTCGAAATTAAAGTGTTCTGAATATTTTTGTAATGTATTGCACTGAATCATACCATCTCTTTATTTGCAAATTGTAGCCTGCAACATATCCTGTGCATAATAAATAGGATTTCACATGCCGAACGCACACACTGCAGGATGGGGTGGCATCAGTTTCTTGTGCAATTCAGAATCAATGAAGGGTGAAGAGTATGTACATTAATATTGAGTGGCGTACACAGGAATGTAAAGGGGATGTCCCACTTAGGCGACCTAATTGGTGAGTTTAGAAGAGTTTGAAAAAATGACATGTTGAAGACCTAGTAACCAAGAACGAAGAACCTCCTTCGACTATGTTGGAGACCAGCTTCGACTAGCTACGATTAGCTACGACTAACTTCGGGAAAATTGGACACCGAATAGTGGAAAGTGAAGACGACCTCCTTCGATCTCCTTCGACTTCCCTTCGACTATGATGAAGACTATCTACGACTACCTTCGACTACCTACGACTAACATGCCGACCTACTACGACCTACTACGGCTAAATCTACAAGTAAAAAAAGTATCAATTTTTTCCACGGCGACCTTTTTTTACTCGCGGGTATTTTTTAACATATTGAAAAAACCGCCGCGACCTAGCTGAGGTCTCGAGTACGCGGAGACCACTCTCGGGCATGAAGGAGATTTACAAAGACCTCCTACGACCTCGTGCCGACCACACTGCCAGTATGAGTCGAGGGCAAACCTGCCAGAACTTGTGGATTATGTCGCCCAAGTGGGACAGCCCCTTTACTCTCAACATCAAGAACAGGTTGCACACCCACCTATTTCAAAATGATCATCAAATACTTGCAGATTTGTAAGGGAATAAATTGGCAGATTACACATTGGGCCCAGAAATTTGGAGTTGGAATGATTCTGGTGATTTTAACCTATTTTGACGGTGAACCTTTCTATATTCGTTAAAGCATAAACTCATTAGTTACAATCCAACTGGGTCTCAAGCACAATCAGGGGCAGGAGAGGAATTAGGAAGGCAAATCCAATATATTTATCGAGGCCTAAGGGTGATGGGAAGGGGCTCCTGCCAGAGGAGTCTATTCCCAAATCCATCATCGTCTATATCTTTCGTTGCCCATTCCCATGTCTTTCAGTCTGAAGAAGGGTCTTGACTCGAAACGTCACCCATTCCTCTCTCCAGAGATGCTCCCTGTCCCGCTGAGTTACTGTAGCATTTTGTGTCAATCTTCGGTTTAAACCAGCACCTGCAGTTCCTTCCTGCACAGTCATTCACAAACCATGGTCGTATCGCGATCTGTCTGAGAAATTCCTCTGGAAGTTAAGATTTCCAAAGGCAAACTAGACAGAGATTTATAGATAGAACACCAACCGATTAATATCCTGCTGCATTTTTTTGCAATCATCTTCAGTATCTACAATACCACCCACTTTGCAAACTTACTAATTATGCAATTCATCCAAATCGTAAACCAGAAAGAGCAATGGGCCCCGTACTGAACCCTGATGCACATAGAGTTGGCAACTTTATCACTCCCAAATAAGGGACAATAGGTCAAAAACAAGGGACAAATTCCCGACGGTATAAAGTACAGAAGGCCTTTGCCGAGTCACTGCTGACGGGCTAAACCCACGTCTTTTGTGCTTCCCATTGCTTGTTATTGCTGCACAGCCTTTCCTTTCTTGCAGGTTTATCCATATTTGCACACGCCAAACCGACCGAACCACATCAGACGTGACTGAAATTTTGTGTTTTGGCAGGAATTGGCAAAATATAGCATACAGCTGATGCGCATATGGGGGCCTGTGATTGGATGACAGGTGAATCACTTGCGCGTGGCGTCAACAGCGCATGCAACACGCACGCTCGCGGTTATATCAGATCTACGATCTGTCTGTAAGCGTCCCTCTGGTGATTACAGAATAGTAGCAGTCAAATACGGGACAAGGGCGGTCCCGTATGAGACAAACCAATATACGGGATGTCCCGGCTAATACGGGACAGTTGGCAACCCTACCCTCAACCCCCCCTCCCCCTCCTAAGTGTATGTTCATGTGACAGGAACAGAATTAGGCCATTTGGCCCATCACGTCCACTCCACCATTCTATCATGGCAAATCTATTTTCCCTCTCAACCCCATTGTCCTGCCTTCTCCCCATAACTTTTGACACCCTTACTAATCAAGAGCTGGGCAATCTCCGCTTTAAAAAAAATACTTGGCCCCCATAGTCATGTGTTGCAATTGCTACAGTTTCCTTGATCTGCGTCTTCTTTGATCTCTCGGTTTTGCACCTTACCCTTCCATATCTCTGTGTCTTCCTCTCCCCTGGCTCTCAGTCTGAAGAAGGGTCCCCACCCAAAACGTCACCCATTTCTTCTCTCCAGAGATACTGCCTGTCCCCCTGAGTTACTCCTTCAAGGACTACAGGCCCCATGATGCCCCCATCCCGACTACATTACCCACAGTGCAGCTGGCACGCAGCAGGCTTCGGTTGCCGAGGTTGCGGTCGGAACAGCGGCCCAGGGTAGGCCATGGCCGTCAGTCAGCTGGAGCCCGGAGCCGTCACCATCGCCGAGCGGCCATTGCACGCCTCCCTGTTCACCTCCAACCTGAGTGGCACCGCTGGTGCAAGAATGGGCAACTTCCGCATGTTCAAATACGGGACAAGGGCCGTCCCGTATGGGACAAACCAATATACGGGATGTCCCGGCTAATACGGGACAGTTGGCAACCCTAGAGGCACACCACTAGTCACAGGCCTCAAGTCCAAAAAACAACCTTCCATCATCACCCTCCGCTTCCTTCTTTGAGGCCAGTTTTCTATCCATTTGGCCATCTCTCCTTGGATCCCAAGGAATTGAATCTTCCAGAGTAGCCTATCATGCAGAACCTTGTCAAATGCTTTGGTGAAATTCATATATACATCCATAGCTCAGCCCTCATGAACCTTTTTGGTCAGTAACCTCCTGAAGCCATGCCTGGAGACCTCCCTGTATTTGGTCCACAATGTGTATTTGAATAACAAGGTAAAAAGGGCATGCAATCATGAAAAGTGAAGACAGTGTAGTAAGTTGAGAGAACATAGTAACAATGGGCAGGAGTTGTCCAAATGTGTAGGAAGGAACTGCAGATGCTGGTTTACACCGAAGATAGAATACATGCCATTGAATATGACCATGGGTAATCTGAACGTGGCTTCACATCCACTTTTCTGCCTTTTCACATAACATCCAACTTCCCTATGAATCAAATAAAAAATAAAACTGCAGATATTGGATTCTTTCTGGTTTTCTCCCCCCTCGATACACTAAAACATGTCCCTCTCAAGCTTGAGTACATTCATTGATTCAGTATTTCTCTAAAGCCGAGAATTCTAAAGATTCATAACAGTTTGGAAAAAAAATGGTTTTCATCTCAGTCTTAAAAGAGACGCTCCTTAAGGGCCTGTCCCACCTGCATGCAACTCCATGCGATGAGCGCGACCTAACGTGGTCGCTTGAGCCGTCCGGCGTCGCGGGGCCGGTCCCACTTCAATCGTCGGAGCCATGCGGAATTGTGTGGAGTTCGTCCCGACATCGCGCGGGGCTCCGATAAACTGACTACGTTCACAAATTCCGCGCGGCAACGGCTTGTCGGCTCGCAGTCGCCTCGACGCATTACACACCGCCTCGACGTCGTGCATCCGTGACCCTCTCTGTAGGTGCCTCCGTAACCCTCTATGTGTGTGGCTCCGTGGCCCTCTGTGTGTGTGCCTCTGTGCCCCTCTCTGTGTGCCCCTCTCGGTGTGCCCCTCTCTGTCCTGGCGAACTTACCTTAAGACTTCGCTCCAAATTCGCCTCACTTTGCGCCGCGTTGCGCCACTCACCCGACCTCCGCGCGGCCCTCGCTGCCGGTTTGGTCGCGCTTGCCGCATGCAGGCGCATGCTGGTGGGAATGGCCCTGTACAGGGGATCACCCGACCTCCGCGCGGCCCTCGCTGCCGGTTTGGTCGCGCTTGCCGCATGCAGGCGCATGCTGGTGGGAACGGCCCTGTACAGGGGATCACCCGACCTCCGCGGCCCCCACTTCTAGTTTGATCGCGCTCATCGCATGGAGTCGGATGCTGGTAGGACAGGCCCTTTACTCTGAAACAATGCTTCATGATTCTGATTCTTCGAAACTACAGAGGGTATAGGAACTTTCTGGCCCTTCTATTCTTGTACGGCCACCACTTCAATACAGAGAACAAAAAACAACACATAGTAGACACAAAAAGCTGGAGTAACTGAGCAGGACAGGCAGCATCTCCGGAGAGAAGGAATGGGTGACGTTTCGGGTCGAGACCCTTACACAGAACAGGGCCTTTGGCCCACAATGTCTGTGCTGAGCCTGAACCAAATCCTATCTGCCTGCACAAAATCCAGAGTATTCCCTGTACATCCATGTGACTATCCAAAGATCTCTTGAACATCACTATCACAACTATCTGCACCACCACCCCCTGCTGCACATTCCGTGTACTTTCCACCCTCTGTGTAGAAAACTTGCCCCGTGCATCTCTGTATAACTAAAAGTCTTCGGCTTGTTTGTGGCTGTGTGTGTGCCAATCTGGTTAATTCCTATCTTCTTCCAAACGCTAGGCCACAGCCTTCCCATTTTCACACATCCTACTCACATTTCCCCCCTGGTGGCGATAAACATCTTCCCGTCGCATTTCCACCTATATTCCCAGTTATTAATCGTTGAAATTTTAAAAACAGCCAAAACCGCCTTCTCACAGACAGCTTCCAGCCTTCTCACGGTGATGATGTCACAATGCCAATGCACCAATCACAATGGGCTCTCAGGCAGGCTGCCGACTGCCACGATGACATCACAATGGGACGTTGCCAACGGTAACGAGGTTGCTGCCCCTCTACCAATATCTGAAGGGGCTGCTCATCAAGTTCTGGTTGCATATTGGTCCCACGATCCTGGTGTTTGGGCACAAGGCAGAGAGTGGGGAGGGCCGATAGGGAGGGGGGGGGGGGGGCAAACTCTTATCGTCCCCCCCAACCCCGCAAATCCCCCCCCCCCCCGCGGGGTGAACGCCGACGCCGCACCCCCCCCCCCACCTGCGTTGGGGTACGAGGCCCAACGGGTCCCACTTTTTCTAGTCTCCTATAAACTTTTCTCCTCTCATTTTAAAGCTATGCCCTCCAGTATTTGATACTTCCATCCTCGGGAAAGGTTCTGACTCTTATAATCTATCCTATCCCTGCCCTATCTTTGCCTCTAATAATTTTTACTTCTATCAGGTCTCTTCGAAATCTCCAGCTTACTAGAGAAAATAGTCCAAGTCTGTCCAATCTCTCTCTGTAACTAACACCCCCTAATCCAGTCATCATTCTTGTAAACCTTCTCTGCGCCCTATCCAAAGCCTCTATATCCTTCCAGCAACGTGGCAGCCAGAACTGCATGCAATACTCTCACCTAAGTCCTATAAAGCTGTGTCATACAGGGAAACATATGTCTTCCTTTCCACTCTATCTATTTGCGTTGCCACTTTGAGGGAGTTATGAACCACAAGATGACACTGTTTATCAATGCTGTTAAGGTCTTGCCCTTAATTGGTTATTTCTCCTTGCATTCGACCTCCCAAAGTGCAACACCTTGCACTCGCTCAGATTAAACTTCTATCTGCTAATGGTCCAACGATTTCTGTAGCTGACCTCTCTCCTGCTTTGATAGCCTTCCTCACAGCCAGCGACCCCAGCAAACTTGGAGTCATCTGCAAACTTAAGCCCCTGTCCCACTTAAGAGACCTAAACAGCAACCTCTGGTGACCTTGCCCGCCACCCAAGGTTTCCATGAGGTCACCGGAGGTTTTGGTCACTCTTCCTAATGGTCGAAAGTGGTTTCCGCATGGTCGAGGCTTCATCTAGGTTGCTGCTATTTTTTCATCATGATTAAAACCGGCCTCGACTAAAAATAGGTTGCCGTTTTAAAAATCGATAATTTTTTAGTCGCAGGTGTAGTCGAAGCCGGTTTTCTTCATAGTCGAGGAAGGTTTTCAACATATGCGTGGGAGGTGGTAGGAGGTTGCAGGTCACCTCAACCTTGATTTTTTTTTGGGTGGCGGGCAAGGTCACCTGAGGTTGCTGTTTAGGTCTCCTAAGTGGGACAGGGGCTTTACTATCCAACTCATCCTCGTTTATGTCCAAGCCATGTCGTGCTAATTTCACTGTCATCCTGTCGAGTTTCACTGTCTTTATAACTCGTTATCACCAACCGCATCGCCAACAATGGACCTTTGTGTGCTCCACCTTTCCTTGATCATCATTGCTTTTTGCATATCTTTCATTCATTTATTCAATGAGCCGTCTGCATCTCATTCCCCTTTCCCGTGACCCTCAGTCTGAAGGGTCTCAATCCAAAATGTCACCTATTCCTTTTCTTCAGAGATGCTGCCTGACCCACTGAGTTATTCCATCTGTTCCAGTTGTGCCAGTTGTGCCAGCTAATCCAGTTATTCCAGTTGTGCCTCTACCCCATCTATTTCATTACCTCAACTTTCAACAATCTTTAATCGGACTTTGCCTTGCACTAAATGTCATGCCCTTCATCTTGTATCTGTGCACTGTGGATGGCTTGATTGTAATCATGTAGTCTTTTTGTTGACGGGATAACAAGCAACAAAACGCTTTTCACTGTTCCGCGGTACACGTGACAATACACATGACAATGATAAACTAAACTAAGTCACAGCCAATCTCGTGCACCTTAATCTTCTGGGTCAGTCTACCACATGGAACGTTATCAAATGCCTTACTACAATCTATGGTCAACATTCACCGCCCTACCCTCACTGATCACCTTCGTCACTTCCTCAAAAAACTTGATCAAGTTAGTAAGACATGAACTGCCCTGCACATAGTCCTGCTGACTGTCCATAATTAACCCATTCTCTTCCAAATGACAGTAGACCCTATCTCGAAGAATTCAATCCGATAGCTTCCCTACCACTGATGTGAGGCTCACTGGCCTATAATTCCCTGGATTCCCTCTCAACTTTCCTTCTTAAACAAAGAAGCAACATTAGTTACTCTCCAGTCCTCTATGAGCTTGTCTGTGGCGAGAGGCGGCTTCTGCAATCTCCTCTCTTGCCTTATCCAATATCCTGGCATCGATTCCGTGAGGCCCTGGTGATTCATCCACATTATTGTTCTTCAAAAGCCAAAAGTCCTCCTCCTCCTCCTCCTTCACCACAAAATCCCCTTGCTTATTACTATTCTCTACACTGGTCATTGTTCTCCATGTCATCCTCCTTGGTGAAAACAGATGCAAAGTGCTCGTTTAGTGCCCTGCCTACATCCCCAGCACAAACATGCTCCTTTATCCTTGAGCAGTTCTACCTCCTCCCTTGTTATCCTCCTGCTTTGAATGTAGATATAAAAAACGGAGGACCCCACCTGGGGGGACCACTGTAAGTGGGGGGGGGGGGGGGGGCAGAGGGGAAGAACACAGGGGGACCTGGCGCGAGGGGGGTGGAATTTGTAAGTTTGTAAGTGCCCTTTACGGGCAACTACCATATTTGTATACCTTGGGTAGTTTCGGCGACTGCCGGCGACCGTCACAGTCGTAGCAGGTCGTCGAAAAAGCAGCAACTAGACCCCTATGACAACCTACCACCTGGTCGACGTCAAGCGACGGCAAGCTACCGACAACTGGCGACCCATTAGGACCTCCACCTTCGACCATACCTACGACCACACAGGCGACAACCTCCGACAACCAAAGTCAACCTACGTCCACCAAGCTACGACAAGCAACGGCCCTGTCGGCGACAACTGAAGACAATTCAGTCGCCGGTACTTGTTGCCGGTTGACGTAGGTTGACGTAGGTAGTCGCCAATGGAAATCACCGAAGTCACCACCGTCACCCGGCGACAACCTACAGCAGCACCTACAACAGGAGAAGACAAGCTACGTTAAGCCCACCGTTGCCGAATGGTTTTGAACATTTCAAAATCCAGTGGCGACAAGAAAAACATTACGACTCTTTAGGCGACTTGAGGAGACGACTCGCGACCATACAGGCGACAACCCGCAACCACGTGACGACAGCCTAGTCGCCTAAAAAAATCGCCGAAGTGGGACAGGGGCTTGTGACTTGTCAATTCAATTCAATTCCTCTGATTTATCTGCAAGAATACCTCAACTTAAAAGGAGACAAGGCCGAGACTCATGAAGCAGGATTAACAATAGTGGACTTGTAGGTGTATGAACAATGAGCAGCTAACAGCACCATCGGCAATTTTTAAAAAGCTTAAACTATGTCTCAAACATTTTTTTGGAAAATGCTCACATATTGATTGCATATGATTTCTTTGACAGCAGAATAGTCACAATCACTGAAACTTTTTTTTTTGTGCAAAGATGTGTGGCATAAGGTGGAAATGCATTGGAACATATGCTTCAATCTGTAGTTGGGATAGGGAATAGTTAAAGAAGAAACAACCATTTAAACTTGGATACTACAGTCTTAAGTAAAGAATGCCTTACAAAACATTAAACTGGAGAACATTCGGACTGATTATGATGTACATGGTTAGGTTAATGTAGGTTAATGTCTGAAGAAGGATCTCGACCCAAAACGTCACCCATTCCTTCTCTCCAGAGATGCTGCCTGTCCTGCTGAGTTACTCCAGCTTTTTGTGTCTATCTTCGGTTGAAACCAGCATCAGCAGTTCCTTCCTACATATTAAACTTTAATTGTTCTACCAATTAGAATCTGCTGTAGTGCGCATATACTAGCAATTGGTTTAGGGAAACAATTCATGATTAGAGTATATTAAAAGCAGACAGGCCAATAGGAGTCCCTAGCAGTGCTTTCTTTTGCATTTTGTTGCATGTTATTATGGGGTAGAGTTTCACGTCATTTGAAGTCTACAACACACATGTTAAACACCTGAAACAAATTACTTCAACTGTTTAAATATCTTGGAATTTGAACATCTACAACCCACTGCTGTATTCACTGGAATTTAGGATGAGAGGGGATCTTATAGAAACATATAAAATGATTAAGGGATTGGACAGGCTAGATGCAGGAAACATGTTCCCGATATTGGGGAGTCCAGAACCAGGGGCCACAGTTTAAGAACAAGGGGTAGGCCATTTAAAACTGAGATGAGGAAAAACGTATTTACCGAGAGTTGTGAATCTGTGGAATTCTCTGCCTCAGAAGGCAGTGGAGGCCAATGCACTGGATGCATTCAAAGGAGAGTTAGATTGAGCTGTTAGGGTTAGTGGAATCAAGGGATATGGGGAGAAAGCAGGAATGGGGTACTGATTGGGGATGATCAGCCATGATCATAATTGAATGGCGGTGCTGGCTCGAAGGCCCGAATGGCCTATTCCTGCACCTATTTTCTATGTATCTATGCTGTCAAAGAGAGGTCTCCATTAGGAGCACATGTTAAGTATTAAACAAACTGTCCCCTTTGCACATAAATCATCAGGAGAGAGAAATGCATTTGTGTAGCATGATAAAGACATTACACTCATAAATTTACCATAGGGGCAGCACTGTGGCGCAACAGTAGAGTTGCTGCCTTACTGCGCAAGAGACCCGGGTTCGATCCTGGCTGCGGGTGCTGTCTGTAAGGAGTTTGTACGTTCTCCCCGTGACCTGCGTGGGTTTACTCCGAGATCTTCGGTTTCATCCCACACTCCAAAGACGCACAGGTTTGTAGGTTAATTGGCTTGGTGTAAATGTAAATTGTCCCTTGAAGATGGTTGTGAAAAAATTGCAGCAGGATCTTGATCAATTAGCCAAGTGGGCTGAGGAATGGTTGATGGGATTTAATGCAGAAACATGTGAGGTGTTGTATTTTGGGAAGTCTAACATGGGCAGGACCAACACAGTGAATGGCCGGGGCTATGGGGAGTGCTGTGGGATCTAGGAGCAGAGGGATCTAGGAGTACAGGTGCATGGTTCCCTGAAGGTGGAGTCGCAGGTTGATCGGGTGGTCAAAAAGACATTTGGCATATTGGCCTTCATCAATCAGAGTATTTATTATAGCACTTGGGAAGTCATGTTGCAGTTGTATAAGACGTTGGTGGAGCAGCATTTAGAGTATTGTGTTCAGTTCTGGGCACCATGTTATAGGAAAGATGCTGTCAAGCTGGAAAGGGTACAGAGAAGATTTACAAGGATGTTTCCAGGACTCGAGGGTCTGAGCTATACGCAAAGGGAGAGTAGGCTGAGTCTCTATTCCCTGAAATACAGGGTTGATCTTACAGAGATGTATACGATCATGATAGGAATAGATTGGGTAGATGCACAGAGTCTCTTGCCCAGAGTAGGTGAATCAAGGACCAGAGGACATAGGTTTAAGGTGAAGGAAAAATGATTTAATAGGAATTTGAGGGGTAACATTTTCACACAAAGGGTGGTGGGTGTCTGGAACAAGCTGCCAGATGAGGTAGTTGCGGAAGGGACTATCCCAACATTTAAGAAACAGTTAGACAGCTACGTGGATAGGAGGGATATGGACCAAATGCTGGCAGGTGGGTCTAGTGTAGCTGGGACATGTTGGCCAGTGTGGGCAAGTTGGGCTGAAGGGCCTGTTTCCACACTGTATCACTCTATGACTCTAATTATCTTTCTCCGAATAATACTTCTCATCAAAGATAAAAATGTGCAGGAGAACAACATTTGTTCTTCTTCGGCTTATTGTCTTCCTGTTTATTACCTTTCCTTGCATATTTAACAATCAAATCACAGATGCTTAACATCTAACATTTTCAGAACGTCACCCTCTTCAAAGACACAGTTTATGAACTAGGTAGTTCAACTGAACCATGAGACAGGAATAGCATACAAACTTAAAAAACTAATAAAATAAGGTGTTTTGTGTTTTTGTGCATGCATTCATATCATGCATTATATCTAATTTTGACAGGACATATATAAATGCAGCTGGATGGTTTTTGGTCAATTGGCCACAACAAATATAACTACAGGGTAGACGCAAAGTGCTGGAGTAACTCAGCGGGACAGACAGCATCTCTGGAGAGAAGGAATAGGTGACGTTTCAGTTCGAGACCCTTCTTCAGACTGAGAGGCAGGGGAAAGGGGAAAGATATATATAGACTGTATGTAGGAGAAATGAATGGAAGATATGCAATAAAGCAACGATAAGGAAATGTGGGGGCACACAATAGGCCATTGATGGCTGCAGGATAGGTGATAACGAATATACAGGAACTCAGCAGTTGTTTAAGAAAGAACTGCAGATGTTCAAAAATGGAAGGTAGACAAAAATGCTGGAGGAACTCAGCGGATGAGGCAGCATCTATGGAGAGAAGAAATAGGCGACATTTCAGGTCGAGACCCTTCTTTGGACTGATGTCGGGGGGGGGGGGGGGGGGCGGAAAAAAGAAAGGAAGAGGCCGAGACAGTAGGCTTGTGGGAGAGCTGGGAAGGGGAGGGGAATGAGGGCGAAAGCAAGGACTACCTGAAATAGACAATAGACAATAGACAACAGGTGCAGGAGTAGGCCATTCGGCCCTTGGAGCCAGCACCGCCATTCAATGTGATCATGGCTGATCATCCCCAATCAGTACCCCGTTCCTGCCTTCTCCCCATATCCCCTGACTCTGCTATCTTTAAGAGCCCTATCTAGCTCTCTCTTGAAAGCATCCAGAGAACCCGCCTCCACCGCCCTCTGAGGCAGAGAATTCCACAGACTCACCACTCTCTGTGAGAAAAAGTGTTTCCTCGTCTCCGTTCTAAATGGCTTACTCCTTAATGTGTTTGATGTGTTTAAGAAAGAACTGCAGATGCTGGATGTTTCAGATAGTCCTTGCTTTTACCCTCCTTCCCCTCCCCCTTCCCAGCTCCCCCACAAGCCCACTGTCTCCACTTCTTCCTTTCTTTTTCCCGCCCCCCCCCCTCGACATCAGTCTGAAGAAGGGTCTCGACCTGAAACGTCACCTATTTCTTCTCTCCAGAGATGCAGCCTCACCCGCTGAGTCCCTCCAGCATTTGAGGAACTCAACAGGGTGACAGTAAAACCCGTACGACGACTAAGGTGGGCAAGGGACGGAGAGAGATGGGATGTTACTTGAAGTGAGAGAAATCAATGTCCACACCACTGGGATGCAAGCTGCCCAAACAAAATATTAGATGCTGGAGATGCTGTCTGACCCGCTGAATTACTCCAGCCTTTTGTGTCTGTCTTCGGTTTAAACCAGCGTCTGCAGTTCATCCCTATGTAATTACAGGGTAGGTGGGCTATCGAGCTTGGCAGTAACATACTGAAACAAATCCAGGTTAAGGGCTCAAATTTAGTTCCTAGTGAGTTACTAATAAAGCTTAAGGTCAGAGCCCTCATGGCTTTTGTTATGTGTCCTTTAAAAGTATCTATGTGTACTCTGCATTGTGTAGTGCAAACAAAAAAAACAAGATTTATATATGGAACGAATTACGGATGAAAACCAGGCGGAAAACAAAAAGCTAGAAAGATTGTAAAATAGATTTGAGGTTCAAAGGGCCGAGAAGGGAGTTGGAACTTTAAAAAGAAGGGTAAAGAACCCAATTCTTCAGCAAAACACAGGTCCGCCCTGTTTCAACTAATGCAATCAACCCGGTGCGCAATCAAATAGAACAAGTTGTCCTGCAACTTTAGGCTGTGCACGTCATACGCAAGAAGAAGCAAAACGCAACATGATGCAGGAACTTGGCAGACCGGGCATCACAGCACTATTTTTCAAAGAGGAGTAAGCTCCTCAGGTTCCTATTAAATCTTTTCCCTCTCACCTTAAATCTATGCCCCCTGGTTCATGACTTTCCCCTGGGTGAAAGACTATTTCCCCCCTCTATTCTCCTCATGATTTTAAATACCTCAAACAAAAATCACCCTCTTAGCTTCTCGTTCACCAAGGAATAATGTCCTAGCCTGCCCAATCTCTCCCTATACCAAGCTCTCGTGGCCCGGCAACATTCTCATAAATCTTCACCGCACCCTTTCCAGCTTAACGGCATTTTCCTGCAGCAAGGTGAACAAAATTGAACGCAATAATCCAATGTCTTATCTAACTGTAAAGCCCCTGTCCCACTTAGGTTATTTTTTCAGCGACTACAGGCGACTAGGCTGTCGTCACATGGTCGCGGGGTGACGTCTGTATGGTCGTGAGTCGTCTCCTCGAGTGGCCTGAAGAGTCGGAACGTTTTTCTGGTCGCCGCTGGATTTTGAAATGTTCAAAACCTTTTGGCGACTGTGGGCTTGACGTAGCTTGTCTTCTCCTGTTGTCGGTGCTGGTGCAGGTTGTCGCCGGGTGACATAGGTTGTCGCCGGGTGCTGACTTTGGTGAATTCGATTGGCGACGACCTACGTCAACCGGCGACAGGTACCGGCGACTGAATTGTCTTCAGTTGTCTTCAGTTGACGCCGACAGGGTCGTTGTTTGTCGTAGCTCGTCCGCGGGTGGACGTAGGTTGACTTCGGTTGTTGTAGGTTGTCGCCTGTGCGGTCGTAGTAGGTATGTTACAAAACTTACCTTGAGCAGTGCTGCAGTTCTGCCGCTCCCCGTGTGCGTGACTTTGGCGCCTTTCAGAGGGGGGCGGGCTTAAAGTGCCGTTTTCTTCAGACTGGGCAAATCGATCCATGTCGGGCGATTTAGTTGCGGAAGAAAAATCGCTCCGACATTTCATTAATGAAGGTATTTTTAAATTACGCTAGATTATTTATTATCTAGAGTAAGTTATAAGAAAGTTATGGGCTTTTAACGGTTCTAGATCACAGCTTTTGAGTTAAGTCAATTGAAAGGCAATGGGGAACAAGATGCTAATTTCCGAGTATGAAAATGGTCATACCTTTCTTAATACTGAAGATATGAAAGTGAATTAGGTGTCAAATTAAACTTCTTTTTATACTTTATCTGATGGGATAAATTGCAGACGATTTTTAAAACCTCAAAATTTTGTAACATTGCTAGTCGTAGGTTGTCATAGGTGAGACGTCCTAATGGGTCACCGGTTATTGGTAGCTTGCCGTAGCTTGACATCGACAAGGTGGTAGGTTGTCGTAGCGTGTCGTAGACATTGTCGTGGGGGGGGTGTCCAGTCGCTGCTTTTTCGGCAACCTGCTACGACTGTGACAGTCACCGAAAAAAGTCAGAAGTCTTTATCACACCCCATCCACTTTCAGGGAACTATTTACTTGAACTCCCAGATCCCTATACTTTGCAACACCTTCAGAGCTCTACCATTCACTGACTCACCGCACACACATTTGAATTAAACTTCATTAGCCATTCCTCGGCCCACTTGCCCAGCGGATCAAGATCCTGCTGCAATTCTCGATGACCATCTTCACAGAAACATAGTGAAAGGCTTGGATAGAGTGGATGTGGAGAGGATGTTTCCACCAGTGGGAGAGTCTAGGGCTAGAGGTTATAGCCTCAGAATTAAAGGACGTTCTTTTAGGAAGGAGATGAGGAGAAATGTCTTTAATCAGAAGGTGGTGAATCTGTGGAATTCTTTGCCACAGAAGGCTGTGGAGGCTGTCAATGGATATTTTTAAGGCAGAGATAGATAGATTCTTGATCAGTACGGATGTCATGGGTTACGGCGAGAAGGCAGGAGAATGGGGTTAGGAGGGAGCCATGATTGAATGGTGGAGTAGACGATGGTCAGAATGGCCGAATACTACTCCTATCCCTTATGACCTTCACTGTCTATAATACATTCATCTTGTCTGCAGACTTATTAATTATGCCTTGCACATTCTCATCCAAATTGTTGATTAGATGGCAGACAACAATGGGCCCAGCATCAGTCCCTGAGGTACATCACTAGTCATAGGCCTCCAGTCAGAGAAATGACCTTCTGCCACCATCCTCTGCTTCCAATTATGAAACAAAATCTAAATCCAGTTGGCTAGCTCTCCCTGGGGTACCCATGCGATCTATCCTTCCAGCAGCCTACCTGGCAGAACCTTCTCAAAGGCCTTGCGCAAGCACATATAGACCACGTCTATACCCCTGCCTTTATCAACCTTCTTGGTCACTTTAAAAATTCAATCAAATTCGTAAGACATGATCTTCAATGCACAAATTCATGCTGCCCACCCCCGAACAAATCCGTCTTTTCAAATACATGTACATCTTACCCCTCAGAATCCTCTCCAGTAACTTGCCAACCACAGATGTTAGGCTTATTGGTCTATAGTTCCTGCAGTTAAGTTAAATTATTGACAGCAAAGGAATTCAGAGGCATTTATTGAGAATTTTGCCTCAGGCTCTGCAGTGGAAGGTAGGAAATGGGGCAGTAAAATACCTGAGCAGGATGTGGAGGAGCCACTACTGACATTTTCAAAAGGACTAAAAGTGGAAAGTAATTGTGCCCAGATGGCATGCATTTGAAAGCAGTGAAAGAATTCAGGGAGGTGTTAGCGGAAGCACAACCTCTGGATTGGATAGAGTCCAAGAAATGTCTCGGTTTTGAAATTTAGGGTTAGGGAAGTTAAATGTGAACTCTACTTTGAGTATAACAATAATGAAATTAAATTTACAATAAGTGGCTTTGTAACACGACGTAGAGAAAAACTGGGATGATGGTACATTGGACTTTAAGGTTAAAGATAGGTAAATGTAATTATGGGTTTAAATGCAAAAAATAATCCAAATGTTAACATTACGTAGATAAACTGGTGAGTTGAGTTCCATACACAAGGGTATTCAGTACAAGGTATGTGACTGAGCCCCTGGTGTCATAAGACACAGAAACAGGGTCTTTGCCCCCTGCACCCTCGCGATCATTTTGCCCCATTTCATCCCATGCCGCTGCAGACGCCCCCCCGAATGCCGCGGAGAGGCCTGGCTGGAGCTTTGCGGGTCGCAGTTGGAGCCCCCCCGAGTCGACGGAGCCCACAGCTGACCCCTGGGTCGACGGAGCCCATGGCTGGGGCCCGGGTCGGCGCCACGGAAGCGTTAGGAGGGGACCCAGCGGCGTTAGTGGAGAGGCCGGTGCGGCGCTGACTGACGGACGAGGACGGACAAGGGGAAGTGAGGGCGCCGCTGCCGAGGGGTGGAACACTGGACATGAGGGAGGGCGAGGGAGAACAAAGATCGACACGGTGCGGGGATACGTTGTAACTCTGTTGCTGCCCTTTATGTGGTGACTATTTGCATACCTTGGGTATGCAAGCAAAGAATTTCACTGTGACTTGTCACACGTGACAATAAGGTATTCATTCATTCTTTCATTCATTCATTCATTCATTCATTCATTCATTCATAATCTACCATCAGGTACCTAGCCTTCCATGCCTGGGCAATTCAAGTACATCGTAAAGGGCCTGTCCTACAAGCATGCAACTCTATGCGAAGAGCGCGATCAAACTAGAAGCGGGGGCCACACGGAGGTCGGGTGATCCCCTGTACAGGGCCGTTCCCACCAGCATGCGCCTGCATGCGGCAAGCGAGACCAAACCGGCAGCGAGGGCCGTGCGGAGGTCGAGTGACCCCCTGTACAGGGCCGTTCCCACCAGCATGCGCCTGCATGCGGCAAGCGCGACCAAATCGGCAGCGAGGGCCGCGCGGAGGTCGGGTGAGTGGCGCAACGCGGCGCAAAGTGAGGCAAACTTGGAGCGAAGTCAAAGGTAAGTTCGTCAGGACAGAGAGGGGCACACAGAGAGGGGCACAGAGGCACACACACAGAGGGCCACGGAGCCACACATATAGAGGGTCACGGAGGCATCTACAGATAGGTTCATGGAGGCACGACGTCGGGGCGGTGTGTAACCGACAAGCGACTGCGAGCCGACTGCGAGCCGACACGCCGTTGCCGCGCAGAATTTTCGAACATGGTCAGTTTTTCGGAGCCCCGCGCGATGTTGGGATGAACTCCGCACAATTCCGCACGGCTCCGGCGATCGAAGTAGGACCGGCCCCGCGACGCCAGACGGCTCAAGCGACCACGTTAGGTCGCGCTCATCACATGGAGTTGCATGCTGGTGGGACAGGCCCTTTAGGCTTTCAAAAAATACTGATTACAAAAATCTGGAAACAGGGAACTCCTAGCATGCTCCCAGCAATGAAGGCTGTGAACCTGGACTCCAAGATCCCTCTGCACGTCAATGCTGTTACGCATCTTGCCATTAACTGTATACTCTCTCTTTATATTCAACCTCTCAGAGTGTAACACCTCACACTTGATCGGATTAAACTCCTTCTGCCATTTCTCCGCCCATTTCTGCAGCTGGTCTATATCCCGCTGTATCTTCTGACAACCTTCCTCGCTGTTAGCAACTCCTCCAATTTTGTCGTCAGCAACTTTATTCACCGACCCATCCGTGGATGTTCCAGGGAGAGAGTAGGTGGGTGACCACAAGAAAGGGGAGTAGACAAGAGAGAACAAGCAATGCCCGGTGGCCATTCCCTATCAAAACAGGTAGACCCTCTTGGATAATGCTGGCGGCGATGACCCCTCATGGGGCAGTGGCAGCGAGCCTGGATCTGAGGCACAGCAGGGAAGTGTAATGTTCGGCAGTGCCACAGTGGTGGTAGATTCGCTAGATGGGGGGATGGGGGCAGACAGGAGATCCTGTGGCTGCAATTAAGAATCAAAGATGTTCCAGGATGTCTTCTTCTTCTTCTTCTGTCATACGGCGTGCACAGCCTAGTTGTAGGACAACTTTTTCTATTTGATCTTCTGTTTGTGCACGTCGAGTTGATTGCATTAGTCGAAACAGGGCGGACCACGTGAAGGTTGCAATCTTCCACCCCGTCCAGGGTGGCATGGAGCGGCTGCATGACAGTGTTGGCACAAATGACATAGGTAGGAAAAGGGGTGAAGTCCTGCAAAATGATTATAGGGAGTTAGTAGGCAAAAGGCTAAAAAGCAGGAGTAGTGATCTCCAGATCACTCGCAGTACCACGTACTGGTGAGGGTAAGAACAGGAAGATATGACAGATGAGTGTGTGGGTGAGGAGGGGGCAGGGATTCAGATTTTTGTGGACGATTGAGATCTCTCCTGTGGCAGAAGTGACCTGTACAAGAGAGATGGATTACACCTGAACCTGATGCGAACCTATTGCGTACAGTTCTGGTCTCCAAATCTGAGGAAAAACATTTTTGCCATAGAGGGAGTGCAGAGAAGGTTCACCAGACTGATTCCTGGGATGTCAGGACTGTCTTATGAACAAAGACTGGATAGACTCGGTTTATACTCTCTAGAATTTAGGAGATTGAGAGGGGATCTTACAGAAACTTACAAAATTCTTAAGGGGTTGGACAGGCTAGATGCAGGAAGATTGTTCCCGATGTTGGGGAGGACCAGGACAAGGGGTCACAGCTTAAGGATAAGGGGGAAATCCTTTAGGACCGAGATGAGAAGGACTTTTTTCACACAGAGAGTGGTGGGTCTCTGGAACTCTCTGCCACAGAGGGTAGTTGAGGCCAGTTCATTGGCTATATTTAAGAGGGAATTAGATGTGGCCCTTGTGGCTAAGGGGATCAGAGGGTATGGAGAGAAGGCAGGTACGGGATACTGAGTTGGATGATCAGCCATGATCATATTGAATGGCGGTGCAGGCTCGAAGGGCCGAATGGCCTACTCCTGCACCTAATTTCTATGTTTCTATTCTATGAACAAATATCCTGGTAGACAGTTTTGCTAGTGCTACACAAGTGGGTTTAAACTAGATTGGCTGCTTCTTCTTATCGAGTCCACACACAAGATTAGAATTTGTTCAGCCAGAGCTGAACACACTTCTCGGCATCTGCATACAATGGTGTCTGTCTTGTCGCTTCTTGTGCGTGGTGGTGGAAAGATTGGTGAAAACAGGGCCGCGATCAAAGTATAAGCTCTTTCCTTGACCCCAACTAGATTGGCGATGGAGTGGAATCCAATGCTGGACTGAGTCAGGTGAGAGGGTAGAAGTCGGTATAAGCACCGGGTGGCGCTACCAGCAGTGGCTGCCTCGCCAACAGCCTGTCTGTCCTTTCTTATTTTTGTTATTTCTAGTATGTGTTAAAAGTATATTTTAGTGTTCCTTGGTAGACAAAAATGCTGGAGAAACTCTGAAGAAGGGTCTCGACCCAAAACGTCGCCTATTTCCTTCACTCCAGAGATGCTGCCTCACCCGCTGAGTTTCTCTAGCATTTTTATCTAACTTCAATTTTCCAGCATCTGCAGTTCCTTCTTAAACTTTTAGCGTTCCTAGGTTTGTTTTATGTGTGTGTGTGGGGGGAGGGGGATGGGGGGGGGTCTTTTTTTTCTTTTCAATCTCTTACCTCGACGAAGATTTTTTTCCGTATCGTATGTCCGTCCGCACTGCGGCCTAACATCGTGGAGTTGGCGGCCTTTCATGGAGACCGACCCGGCGCTCCAAGCCTCAGGGGTCTCCGGGACTTTAACATCGCGGAGCTTGCGATCCCTTTGCCGGGGATGGAAGCTCCGACTGCGGCCTAACATCGTGGAGTTGGTGGCCTTTCCTAGAGACCGACGTGGCACTCCAAGCCGCAGGGGCCTGTGGACTTTAACATCGTGAAGCCCGCAGTCTCTGGTAAGAAGAGGCCAACTCGGGAGCTCCATGCCGGGGAGAGAGTTTCAACCGCCCCGATGCGGGAGTTTCGATCACCCTGACGGGGGCTTCGATCGTCGGCTGCGGGAGCTTTGTTCGCCCCGACTGCGGATGGTTTGACTGCCCCGACCGTGGGAGAACAAGAGGAAGAAGCTTGATTGCCTTCCATCACAGTGAGGAATATGCAATCCACTGTGGTGGATGTTTATGTCAACTTTTATGCGGTTGTGTGTCTTGTTGCCTTTTACTTGGTATGGCTGTATGGTAATTCGAATTTCACTGTATCTTAATTGGTCCATGTGACAAAAAACTGACCGTGAAAGCTTGAAATGGTGATTGAAAGTTCAGCGTTTTTCCTTTTATATAGAAAAAAAAGTGCAGCACAGTGGTTCAGCGGTAGTGTTGCTGCCTTACAGCGCCAGAGACCCGGGTTCGATCCTGACTACGGATGCTGTCTGTGTGGAATCTGTATGTTGTCCCCGTGACCGTATGGGTTTCCTCCGGGTGCTCTGGTTTCCTCCCGTATTCCTAATATATGCAGGTTTAAAGATTGATTGGCCTCTGTAAATTGTCCATAAGATGCGAAACCGGTGAACTAGTGTACGGGTGACCACTGTTCAGCGTGGACTCGGTGGGCCTAAAATCCTGATTCCATGCTGTTTCTCTAAAAAGTTTTAAAAAAGAATGGGCAGGAGTATGGCAGGGAGTGAGGAAGAACTGCCGGATTAAATTGCATTTATTTTAATGTGAGAGGCCTGACAGATAAGGCGAAGGCATGGATATGTATGCGTGACTGTTTTAGTTTAACTTAGAGATACAGCGCTGAAACAGACCCTTCGGCCCACCGTGTTCGCATCGACCAGCGATTACCCGCACACTAACACAAGCCAACAAACACTAGGGACAATTTACACTTATACCAAGGAAACAAACCCAAGCCGATTCAACTACAAACCTGTACGTCTTTGCGGTGTGGGAGGAAACCGAAGATCTCAGAGAAAACCCACGCGGTCACGGGGAGAACGTACAAACTCTGTACAGTCGGGAAGAGGGACAGGACTAGCAGCTTAATGTTCCAGGGTACAGATGCTACAGCAGAGATTGAGGTGGGGGTAAACGAGGATGGGGTGCTGCTTTATCGATGTAGGAGAATGTCACGGCAGTAGTTCGAGATGACATTACTAATGGCTTGTCCAGTGAGGCTATATGGGTGGATCTGAGAAATAAAAAGGGGTGATCACATTGTTGGGGGTGTACGACAGGCCCCCAAATAGTCAACGGGAATTAGGTTGCTTGCAGCAAAGGAATGTCCGGAGAGCAGGGTGCTTCTAAAAGTGTGGATGACAAAAGTTTGGGCATCAATGTTCCTGTTCGAGTGAAGGGCACAGCAGGTGGGCATGAGGAAGGTTGGATTATGAGAGGAACTGAGCTGCTGGTCAGGAAAAAGAAGTAGGTATAGGCAGCTGGGATCACGTTTATCCCTGGAGGGGTTTCAGGAACTGAGGATTATACTTAAGAAGGAAATCAGGAGGGCAAAATGTAGCTCTAGCAGATAATATTAAGGGAAATCAAAATAGATTTTATAACTAGATTAAGGGAGATAAGGCGAGTAGGGAGAGAATAGGCCCCCTCAGAAACCAAGACAGTCATCCGTGTGTGGAACCACACTAGAGGGGCTAAATCCTCAATGAGTATTTCTCCTTATGGGCTTTTTGTGGGGAAAGACGTGAAGACTGAGGAAATTGGGCCAGAAGTGTCTTCAGGACAGTCAGTATTGCAGTCAAGGAGGTGCTCGATGTCATAAGGCGCAGTATGAAGTTAGATAAATCCCCTGGTCTAATCAGATATATCTGAGGACAGTGTGGGAAGCTAGAGAAGACATTGCAGGCATCCTGGCTGAGATCTATGAATCATCATTCGATACTGGTGAGGTAACAGAAGACTGTTGTGTTTGTATTTTGGAAAGGTTGCAAGGAAAAGCCATAGTACTATACACCAGTGAGTCTAACGTATGCGGGTAGAGAAGTTACTGCAGACTATACATGCATTTGGATAGACCAGGGTTGATTAGTGATAATTTTATGTGTGTGAGACTGTCTTACAAATCTGATTGAGTTTTTTGACAAAGTAATTAAAAAGGTTTAGTTTCGTTTAGTTTAGAGGTACAGTGCGGAAACAGGCCCTTCGGCCCACCGAGTCCGCGCCGACCAGTGATCCCCACACATTGACACTATCCTACACACATTAGGGACAATTTACAATTCTCACCGAAGCCAATTAACCTACAAACCTGCACATCTTTGGAGAGTGGAGTAGGATACTGGAGATCCCCGAGTAAACTCATGCAGGTCATGGGGAGAACGTACAATCTCCGTGCAGACAGCACCTGTGGTCAGAATCGAACCCGGGTCTCTGGTGCTGTGAGGCAGCAACTCTACGCTGAGCAACCCTGCTGCCCAAACATTTGATGAGGGCTGAGTCCTAGATATAGTCCAAATGAAGTTTAGATCGCATGTGATCCAGGGAGAGTTTGCTGACTGGATGGAGGATTGATTTCAGGGAAGTAAGCAGACAATGATGATGGATGGTTACACAGAAAGCTGGAGAAACTCAGCGGGTGCAGCAGCATCTAAGAGGCGAAGGAGATAGGCGACGTTTCGGGTCGAGACCCTTCTTCAGATGATGGATGGTTGTTTTTCAGACTGGTGTGCCTCAGGGATCAGAGTTGGACCCATTGCTATTCATGGTTTATATCAATGATTTAAGTGAAAATGTACAGGCATGAGAAGTAAGTTTGCAGATGGCACTAAAGTAGGTGGTATTGTAGACAGCAAAGATAGATATCAAACATTACAGCAGGATCTTGATCAGTTGGGCAAGTGAGCTGAGGAATGGTTTATGGAGTTTAATGCAGATAAGTGTGATATGTTTGATATATACTCAAATATATCAAACATATCACTTATCAAATAAATATATACACAATATATATTTCAAAGCAGGGCAGGACCTTCACAGTGAATGGCTGGTGTCTGGCGAGGGTTGTAAGAGCAGAGGGGTGCATGTTCAAAGGTCTTTGAAAGTGTTGTCATGGGCAGATATGGTAGTCACGATGGCTTTTTGCACGTAGGCTTTCATCAGTCAGGGTACTGAGTATAGAAGTTGGGATGTAATCTTATAGTTGTACAAGATGTTGGCGAGGCCACATTTGGAGTGTTGTATTCAGTAATGCTATAGGAAAGATGTTAAACTGGAAAGAGTGCAAAGAATATTTGAGGATGTTGCCAGGAATTCTGGATCTGAGCTATAGGGGGCGTTTGGGCAGGCCGGGACTTTATTCCTTGGTGCTCAGGAGGATGAGGGATGATCTTATAGAGGTGAATAAGATCATGAATAGATAGAATAGATGTACAGAGTCTTTGACCCAGAAAAGGGGAATCAAAAACTAGAGGACATAGGTTTAAGATGAAAGAAGAAAGATTTAAGAGGAACCTGAGGGGCAACTTTTTCTCACAAAGGTTGGTGGGTATATGGAACAAGCTTCCAGAGGGGTTAGTTGAGACAGGCACTATAGCAACATTTAAAAGACATTTGGACATGTATGTGGATAGCAACGTTTTAGAGGGAGATGGGGCAAATGCGGGCAGATGCGGCATCTGGGTCGGCATGGGACGGTTTGGCCGAAGGGCCTGTTTCCATGCTGACTCTATGACTTTAAGGCAGTGTAGCAAACTAAAACGTTTTCAATCAAAGGAACTAAGTCTGGGTCTCCAAATCAGACTGCACCCTTGAGAGGTCTTCAAAGAACCTGGTACTCTCCTCCCCACTCACTCCCATCTCCTTCCTCCTAATGCCCCTATCCCACTTAGGAAACCTGAACGGAAACCTCTGGAGACTTTGTGTCCCACCCAAGGTTTCCGTGCGGTTCCCGGAGGTTCCTGGAGGTTTTTGTCAGTCTCCCTAATGGTCGAAAGTGGTTTCCAATTCTTCTATGTTCCGGCGATTATTTCAAAAAATTGGAAAAACCTCTGGGAACCTCCGGAAGCCTTGGGTTGGGGCGCAAATTCTCCAGAGTTTTCCGTTCAGGTTTCCTAAGTGGGACAGGGGCATTAGTCCCACCACCCTGGAATAGTCAATGGTTTCTGCTTCCCAACAGACCACATGCCCACAATGGGTATCTTGCTCCATCCAACTTGGAAGTGAAAGATAAATCTTTTAATTAAGATGTTTTAGTGCCATTATTTTCTTGGTGATAACTTGCGCCATTAACGGGTTAAAAATTATTGCATTCACCCCGATTCAAATGCTTGTCTTAACAATTTTGTAAAGCTGTTAGCGACCTTGATTTCACCGCTCTCACAGGCAGTGTATTACTGGCACTTGTTACTCTGTGGATGAAATGAGGTCCTCCTCATTTCTCTTGTAAATTTCCTACCCTTTCCCTAAATCTATGTCGTCTAGTTTTATCACGCTCTGCCATGGAGCAGAGTTTCCTGGTGTCTTCCCTATCTATGGGCTTCATAACTTTATCTACCTGATGCGTCCCTTCTTAAGCTCCTTAGCTCCAGGGAAAAGAAACCTAGCCGCTTCTCATAATTGAATGGCACCATCCCAAGCAATATCCTGGTGAGCCTGGTCTGCACCAATACATCACATAATTTGCAGTACTCTCGCTGAAATCGTGGGATAGACTGACCCCCCCACCTCCACCCCAGTCTTTGCACGTCCCCAATCCTTTCCACTCGTCACTTTAATTTCATGTTTCATGTACCTTTGTGCTTTATGACTGTCGGCAGACCAATTTCACTCCTGGGATTAAATAAAGTTCTATCGTATCGTAGCCAATCTTGAATGACATTATTTTAAAGCATAGCCTCCCTGCTCTTGTATTCAATGCCCTGACTAATGAAGGCCGATATCCCAGATGACTTTTTAATCAGTTCTCAAGTCAAGTCAAACAAACTTTATTGTCATTTAGAAATACATTGATATATGCAGTTCCAAACGAAATTCCGTTGCATTTGGCTCCCTGTGCAACACGATAATTAACAGAAGGATAAACATGGATAAAATGGATAAATAGACAATGGTGGCAGCCCATTACATGGCATTCAGGAGTCTGATGGCTCGTGGGAAGAAGATGTTGCAGAACCTTGATGTTCTGCTCCTTATGCTGCGATATCTTTTGCCTGAGGGCAGCGGAGTGAACAGTCCGTGATGGAGATGTGTGGGGTCTTTTATAATACTGCTGGCCTTAGACACGCAACGTTTGGTCGCAATATCCCCGATTGAGGGGAGAGAGGTCCCGATGATTTTTTCCGCTGTCCTCACCACTCTCTGCACGGACTTCCAGTCAGAGGCTTTACAGTCCCCAAACCAGACAGAGATACAGCTGGTCAAAATACTCTCTATGGTGCCCCTGTAGAAAGTGGTGAGGATGGGATGGGGGAGGTGAGCTCTTCTCATCCGGCGCAGAAAGTGCAACCGTTGCTGCGCTCTCTTAACTGTTGATGAGATGTTATTCGACCAGGTCAGACTGTTAGTGATCTGAAGAAGGATCCCAAGCAGAAATTTCTATTTCTTTCGAAGGTAGACACAAAATGCTGAAGAACTCAGCGGGTCAGGCAGCATCTCTAGAGAGAAGGAATGGGTGGCGGTTTGAGTCGAGACCCTCCTTCAGTCTATTATTTTTGCCTTCTTAATCACGTTAGCTACCTGTGCTGCCACCTTCAGGAATTGTTTGGAACTGTACATAGACATTTCTATGTTCCACGATACTCCCTAGGACCCTACCATTCATGGTATATGTTATTAGCACTCTCAAAACATATAGAGCATGGAACATAGGCCAGTACAACATAGGAACAGATCTGAAGAAGGGTCCCGACCCAAAACATCACCTGTGCTTTTTCTCCCGAGATGCTGCCTGACCCATTGAGTTACTCCTGCACTTTATATCTATCTATCTTTGGTATAAACTAGCATCTGCAGTTCTTTGTTTCGACACAGGAACGGGAACTTTGGGCTCACAATATCTAATGTGCCAAACATGATGCTAAGTGAAATCTCCTCTACCTGCATGTGATCCATATCCCTCCATTCCCTGCATATCCATGTTCTTATCTGAGAGCTTTGTAAATGCCACAATCACATCTGCCCCACCATCAGCCCAGGCAGCCCATCATATTTACCTTATGACTGGCTGAATTACACAGGTGGGCTACAAATATACATCACTGCTCTAAGAAAATTCAAATTGATACACCATCGGTAATATTACAAACCGATGCAAGTGGCCTGGGCTGGGGAGCAACAGATACCATCTCCAGCTGCGGGGGCAGATGGAATGTGCAGGCGTCCTTTATACTACTGCAATATGGCATAAACTACTTAGAATTGTTGGGAGCACTCTATGGTTTAAAGGCTTATTGCAGCAACATGCATCATGTACATGTTCAACTACAGATTGACAACACCACGGCGGTGGCATATGTCAATCACATGGGTGGAATAAAATCTGTATCATGTGACAAATTGGCAAACCTCCTTTGGCATTGGTGTATTGCAAGGAACGTTTGAGTCACGGCTATTTACCTACCAGGTAGATATAATATGGTGGCGGACACTAGATTCAATGACAACACAGAATAGATGTTGAATCATGTCGTGTTCACCGACATTGTTGCCCGATATGGCATGCCGGATATTGACTTGTTTGCCTCCAGATTGAATCATCAGTTACCCAAATATGTCCCATGGGAGCCAGACCCAGGGGCAGTGGCAGTCGATGCGTTCATACTGCATTGGGGAGGAATGTTCTTGTATGTTTTCCCTCCATTTTTCCTCATCAGCCGATGCTTGGTCAAAATAAAGCAAGACAATGCCACAGGTATTTTGGTAGTGCCAGATTGGCCTACGCAACCTTGGTTCCCACTAGTCCTGGGAATCATGACATAGCCTTTAATGGCTGTCCCCAACAGCTGGGATCTGCTGGTACACCCAGTTACGGGGAGCTATCATCTGCTACATGACCAAATCAATTTATTAGTTTGCAGATTCTGAGGAGACCATTCCTGGGATTCGGACTGGCTGATCGAACAGTGGATGTAATTACAGCGGCATGGAGGGACAGTACACAAAGGCAGTACGTCTCTCACATCAAGAAGTGGAAGACGTATTGCCAAGCCTCCAACATCACATATGACACAGTGTGCATCAAGGATGTACTGGAGTTTCTGTCAACCTTACATTATGACCATAAATTAGGCTACAGTGCCATCAACACTGCACTGTCATATTTAGTGCTGGGAATGGAGGCCCACCCGGTGGGAACACATCCCCTTATTACCAGGTTCATGAAGGGAATATACAACACTACACCCCCCCAGGCCACGGTATACCAACACATGGGATGTTAGCGTGGTGCTAACACTACTCCGTCAGTGGGCCCCAGCCACCGCTCTCTCCTTAACCAAGCTCACCCTCAAGGTGGTCATGCTCATGGCGCTCGTAACGGCGCAACAAGTCCAGACTCTGCATAAACTGCGACTGGACAACATGACCACCACTGCAAACACCATAACCTTTGTCATTTATGACTTAGTTAAACAGAGCAGGCCGGGGTACCAGGGCCCAGGCTTGAGTTCCTGGCATACCCCAAAGCTCCACGACTATGTGTAGTCGCACACTTGCACCAGTACATTACAGTCACCAGGAGCATCAGAGGCTCAGAGTTAGCTGTCCTAATCAGCCACAAAAAAACCACACCACAGCACAAACCATCTCCAGATGGCTAAAACAGGTACTGGCAGGTGCAGGAGTGGATACTGACATTTACAAATCTCACTCCACCAAGGCTGCATCAAGGTCGGCAGCAAGGGCTATGGACGTGCCCCTCGACAACATCCTAGCGGCGGCAGGATGGGCCAATGAAAGGATGTTCCGCCGGTTTTATAATAAACCCATTGCCGGACTGGGGGTGTTTGCACGTACCATTTTGAATTCTGTTTATAATTTCCCTCCTGGTTGAGCGGGGTCACTATCAATTTTGTTTTTCACATTAAAGCATCAGTTTTGTTACCAAACTAGGTTATGTCTGAATGCATTAATTGTTTTCTCACTCATCCATGGTCAATCCATTCAGTGTGTGATGCCTGGATTCGAACCGGCGTGAAATCACAGAGCTTTGAAATCTTCACGTAGTCACTCCTAAGTAAAATAGTAAGATTAAACGACAACTTACCAGTTTGAAGTTTGATCTTGATTTTATGAGGAGTTACGATGAGTGATTAGGTGCCCACCGCTCCCAACCCTCATATTATCAGGTCATCTGGTAGTTCTAGTTCTCCAAATCTTACTATCTTTAGGTCAAATGCTTTTATCTGTGATTCCACACCGCTGCTTTGAAGATTGACGCGCATGATGACTGACGGCCTTCTTCACGTAATCACTCATTGTAACTCCTCATAAAATCAAGATCAAACTTCAAACTGGTAAGTTCTCGTTTAATCTTACTATTTAACTCCATCTGCCATAATTGCATATTAACAAAAAATGACAGCTCTAACTTTATCCATTCGATGTCCCTGCAAAGCCCAAATTATGAAGTTACACTGAACAATGTGCTTCTTATATGCCTCTTAAAAATGCTGTAATAAACATTTTTAACAGTTTTGTCAAACAAATAATTAGGCAAATCCTAATTTCCAGATATTACTCGCACTATCAACGCTGTTGATACAAATCGCAGATGGTCATTTGTCCGCGGCATCATAAATATACAAAGAATACTTTTAAATATACAAAACTGTGACACTGTTTGGTTGTTTAAATAATCTCAAATGTAAACTTAATGGAGGTTCATGATCAAGGCTTTGTTTTGTATAAATTTGAGATAGTGCCAAGTTACTTGCTGTTGTCTCAAAAAGTGTTTTGAAGACTTTCACCAATGTAAGCATGAATTCATTTTTCAAAATTTAAATGTTGTTTGGTTGGAAATCATGCCTATAATGATGCCAAGAGAACACTGCTAAGGAAACCTAGATGGCGTAGTGCTAGTAACATGCTTGTGGCTGCAGGAGTCAGTACTTTAGAAGCTAGCCTAAGAAATAATATGTATAAATTCATTTGCAGGAATAATGACTAAAAATGTAATTATTGTGGCCTTGTCAAACATAAGGTTTAGCGCTACACACTACCAAACCCAACTGTGGAGACACCGGTATCGTTGTAGGACATTGATCATTCTTTTTTATTCTGGATTTTAATTCATGTATTGTGTTTTTTAAATATATAGTTTATGATGCTTTTATGATTTTATATGTATTTTATGATGTTTTTAATGTGCAATGTATTTTTATGTAATGTTGTCCCTTGTCTGGACCTTGAGTCCAAAATAAAGTTTATTATTATTATTATTACGCAGTGGAAAAGTTTAAGCCGGCACGCGTTCAACCTTTATTTCTTTTGCATCAGAAGAGACTGCAACTACAGAAAGTCTGCCACTCTTATCCTACTATATGCTAAACATACGGAGTCAACAACATAATTGAAATCATCTGCCAGGCGCAACGTATGTAAATGAGCCCTAGAAACTGCTTTATTAGATGTTAATAGCATTAATGTAACATTCCATGTCACTTGAATCCTATTCGTGAAAACCCAGAAAAGATTGTGATTTTCCATTGCATTGATTCGTAAAATACTTTAGTCTTTTATGTTGCTCGTGTTCCTGTCAGAGCTCCACATTGCACTATTCTCTTGATTAAATGCAGGCTCACATAGTTAACCTAGATGATAGGGCATTGACACTTAGCGGGAGAGTCTAGGACTAGAGGTCATAGCCTCAGAATTAAACACTTTATGTGCAAGTGACGAATAAAACGGATATTGATATTGAAAGGACGTTCCTTTCGGAAGGAGATGAGAAGGATTTATTTAGTCAGAGGGTGGTGAATCTGTGGAATTTCATTTCGGAGTCACGTGAGTGACTTCGTGAAGAGCCCGCCGGCGCGCATGCTCGACATATTGTCGTACCGCGTTGCTGCGACGGCTGGCGGTGGAGCGCGCTCCTCGCCAGCCCTTCAGAAGGGGCCACGGAGGTAAGTATTCTACCTTTAGTTGGTGGTCCTTGTTGTTGGTTTTGTCTTGCAGCAAGGACATGGATGGGAGTTCCAAGGGCCGGAGGACGTCAGGACGAGTTCGCCGGTCAACAGTTCCGGGGCCTTTACCATCGGCAATACCTGCAGCGCAGGCCGGGACTCAGGCGGAGATGTGGGTAAGCCCTGTGATTACAGGTCCAGGTCCGCCAGCACACCACAGCTCGGAGGAGTTCGACGAGGAGGAGTGTGGTGTGCCGCCAGAGCAGGGGGACCCTGCCATGGCAGTCAGGTCGTCAGCGGGCTCGCTGGCGACCTAGAGCAGGGCACGTGCCGTTGCACGGTCTGTTCCACTCAGCCCTCCGAGAAGGGGGAGGGCAGGAGCCCAGAAGCCTAACCCTGTTAGGGCTAAGGCATTGCCTATCGCGGAGGAGCGGTCAGGTTCCAGGGCGAGACCCGGGGCGGCTGTGAGGTCCAGCCGGCACACCCCGACTCTCGACGCCGGGACGGGTCGGTCGAGTCGGGTCTCGTCACGGTCGCCGAGCCCCCCATGGATGGGTGGGCGAGACCATGCGTCGGCAACGTCCACGATGTGGGCAGCCGGCAAGACTGCGCGGGCCCCAGGCAGCCATGCTTCGGCTGGTGCCGACACCTCGCCGCAAGTGCCCTTAGTGGCAGCGGCTTCAGCTCTCGCTAAACGGAGGCGATTGAACACGCCCGCGCAGGAATCGCGCAGTTTCGCCTCGGCGGCTGTTAGCGACAACTACCGGCACCGGCAGGGCCTCGACGAGGTGCGGGCCGATGACAGGAGCCCGGTTTTCTTTTCAGAGCCGGAGGACTCCGACCACCTGAGTGTTCAGGGTGAAGGGCGTATTGACCGTATGGAGCGGCTGCTGGAGCTCCTGCTTCAACGTCAACAACAGCAGGGCAGCAACAGGCACAGGGCGTCTTCACCAACATCTACTATCAGCCTGGAGCAGCAGGAGGAGGAGGTTCTGGTGGATCCCGTACCAACTCCGTTGGAGGTGCCAGCGGAAGAACTCTTGGATGTGGCGACCAAATTCGCGGCCTCACATACGGCTGGTCTTCCTCTAAATACAAAGCTGGCAGCCACAGTGAACTTTCTTAATAATCAGGTGCTGCAGGAAGAAGTCCTCATCCAGGCTATGAGCCGGCACAAGGCTCCATCCAATTGCAACTCCCTCAACGTGCCTGTGATCAATACGCCGATATGGGGCAACATCAGTGCGGCTATCCGTCAACAGGAGGTAAAACTGCAGCGGATCCTGAAGCTCCTCACGGCCGGTATTACCGCCTTTGTGCGGTCGGTGGACGGGGACGAATTGAATTTGGACCAGGGAGATGCCCTGGCCCTCCTGTGCGCGACCCAGCACGAAATTAACGGGTTTCACAAAACCAGCATCCGCCCAGCGCTCAATCCAAAGTTTGCAGGAGTGTGCAAACCACCGCCGCCGCCCCCGCCCCGTCAGCTCTTTGGGAAGGACCTCTCGAAGAGAGTCAAAGAGCTTGACGAGCAAGCCAAAACGGTGGGGATCATGCGCCCTCAGAGTGCCCCCACACCGTCAGGCTCAAAGTCTCCATACATTCGATCACGAGGGTCTGCCAGTACCTCGACGAGGACCCACCCTCAAGCTCCACAACGACAGCAACATCAGACCCAGCACCAGGGGTCTTTTTTAGGACAGGGTCGGCAGAGACCCTGGTGGAAAACGAAGACGCCGCGCCCTCAAGCCAACCCAGCACCTCCACGTCCACACACGCGTGTCAAGGACCGCCGGTAACCACGGAGGTGAGGGGGTCTGGTTCTCTCTTTTCTCTCTGTTTAACTTCACATGTTGGTGGTCACATTCGGTGGTTTTTGGGTGCATGAGGTAATTTCACTGGTGACGAGTATGTGTTGCAGAATATTCAGGGGCATAAAATTGAGTTTATTAATGGCGACATTCCTCCATCCCAGCACATGCCCGCTCGAACATTTAAAATTATCTGCTGCAGAACAGGCAGCCGGCTATAAGGAATTGTTAAGTCTTGAACAAAGGAGTGATTAAGAGAGTGGTGCATGAACCAGTTGCATTTGTTTCGAACATATTCACCAGACCTAAGAAGGATGGAAGTTGTCGTGTCATTATTGATCTAACCTGTTTGAATACTTTTGTAACATATTCTCATTTTAAAATGGATACGTTGAAACAACCAAATCATTGATTTCTCATGGTTGCTTTATGGCATGCATCGATTTAAAAGACGCATATTATTCCGTATCCGTCCAGAAATGTGACAGAAGGTTTTAAAATTCATCTGGATGGGGCAACTCTGGCAGTACAAGGCTTTGCCTAATGGGCTCACCACAGCCCTAGATTGTTCACTAAATTAGTGAAGCCAATTATGGCTTATTTGAGACAACGACACCATATAGTATGGCCTATTTAGATAATGTCTTAATTGTGGGCCACACCCTGGAATTGGCTGAACAGGGTGTTGCAGCTGCTGTCAATATATTTCAACAATTGGGGTTTATTGTCCATCCAGAGAAATCAAAGTTCTACCCTGCCCAGGTGATTAATTACCTAGGGTTCACGGTGAACTCTATAAGCATGAGGGTTACCATTCCAATTAACAAGATTGAGGAGGTTACCCAGGTGTGTCAAGATTTAATCCGCACCAATATACCATCGATTCGGCACTTAGCTACAATAATTGGGAAGCTGGTAGCTTTGTTTTCGGCAGCGCGATATGGACCTTTGCATTATCAGAATTTGCAAAGAGCTAAAATTGCTGCATTAAAACAGAACGCTGGTCATTATGATCGGTCCATGCAGCTGCCGCCCGAAGCGATAAATGAGTTGCAATGGTGGGTGTGTCACATTAGCAACTCATTCAAGCCTATTAGGGAGGCTAATCCGGTGGTATATTTGCAAACTGATGCAAGCTCCAATGGTTGGGGATCCACGAATAATTGCTCTAGTTGTGGTGGCAGATGGGACACCCTTGAATCAACGATGTTGTTAACTCAAGGGATTAACTATTTGGAGTTGCTGGCAGCATTCCACGGACTTTGTGCGTATTGTTCCAAGCTTGTTGGAGCACATGTCCGTCTCCAAATAGACAACACCACAGCAGTAGCATATTTAAACCATATGGGTGGTACCAGGCCAGTTTCGTGTGACAAATTGGCAAACTCAATTTGGCTCTGGTGTGTTCAAAGAGACATTTGGATTTCAGCTACCTATTTGCCAGGTGAGCTTAATACTGTGGCGGACACCAGGTCACGCAAATTAATGACAATATTGAATGGATGTATGCATCCTGAGATCTTTTCTAAAGTCACAGCCAAATTTGGTAAAACCGGGACATTGACCTCTTTGCGTCACGGTGGAACCATCAGGTACCGAACCTACGTTTCATGGGAACCAGATCCTGGGGCAATAGCGCTAGATGCATTCTCGCTGGACTGGGGGAAGTGGTTTTTTCTATGCCTTCCCCCCATTTTGCCTCATCAGTCGGGTATTGGGAAAGATTCAGGCAGATGCTGCCAAGGGCATCCTTATTATACCCGACTGGCCCACACAGCCTTGGTATCCGGTGGTCTTTGACATGCTCAACGAACTGGGTCCTTTGAAGGGTTGCCCACAATTGGTTACTCACCCCTGTCTCAGGGGAGCCGCATCCCTGCCATGGCTATTTAAATTTGTTGGCTTGCAGGTTCTGAACAGGCCGTTAGTCCAATACGGCCTCTCGGCTCGGACCATGGATACCACCGGGGCGTCGTGTCGAGAGTCTACAAGGCGAAGATACCGCTCGCATATTAAGAAGTGGGAAGCCTACTGCAGCCGCTCTCGCATCACGTACGATGACGTGACAACAACCGACGTCCTGGAATTCCTCGCGGGGTTGCACCATGATGAACACTTAAGTTACAGTGACATCAACAGCGCCAGAAGTGCGCTATTGTTCTACCTCAGTTTGGAGGTAGGATCCAACAGGCTAGTGTCCAGACTCATGCGGGGTATATTCAATATGAATCCGCCTACACCACGCTATAATATCACCTGGGGATGTCAGGGACGTATTAACCCTGCTCAGGACGTGGTCTCCCATGGAAGGGCTCCAAACTGGACCAACTCACCATGAAGCTGGTGATGTTACTAGCGTGACTTCAGCTCAGAGGGTACAGACACTACACAAACTGCGTGTCGACAGAATGACAGCTACCCCTACAGAAGTAGTCTTTTTCGTTGACGAGCTACTAAGGCAGCATAGACCTGGGTGGCACAGGGCTGCAGCTGAAGTTCCCAGGCATACCCCGCAGATGCTAGGCTATGTTTAGTCTCACATATCCGCCACTATGTCAAAGTGACGGCACGCATCAGAGGAATGGAGAGATATCTGCTTGTCACTCACAAGAGACCTCATCATCGAGTGACAGTCCAGACGATATCCATGTGGCTTCAGTCGTCTTGGGTAAGTCAGGTATCGACACTAATGTGTTCAAGTCTCTTTCCACCAGGGCTGCATCGACGTCAAGGGCGAGGGTCATGGAGGTGCCCATGGACCAAATTTCTCGCACAGCAGGATGGGCTAATGAAGCTGTGTTCCAGCGTTTTTATAACAAGCCTGTTGCTGCTCCTCTACAGTTCGCAGAAGCCGTGGCTGAATGCAGGTCACGAACGTGAGATGTCCCCGCATGAGGGGTTTTGTTTTGTTGTTAATAACTCTGCTCTTGTTTTGCAGTATGAACTATTGAGCAAGTTTGTTCCTCCCATCCATCCCTGGTAGTGGTGTGTCAGCATGGACGTGGTCCAGGGCGTGTAATCACAGAAGCTTTGAAGTCTTCACGAAGTCACTCACGTGACTCCGAAATGAAATAGTAAGAATTGAACGAGAACTTACCAGTTCGAAGGTTGATCTTTATTTTATGAGGAGTCGAAGTGAGGGATTTCGTTGCCCTCCTCGCCCAACCCTCAATCACCTTCATCTGGTAATCTTAGTCACTTCAATCTTACTATGCGAAGTCATTTCTTTGTTGGTTTCTGTGATTCCACGCCGCTACTTTGAAGTATGTTGAGCATGCGCGCCGGCGGGCTCTTCACGAAATCCCTCACTTCGACTCCTCATAAAATAAAGATCAACCTTCGAACTGGTAAGTTCTCGTTCAATCTTACTATTCTTTGCCACAGAAGGCTGTGGAAGCCACGTCAATGGATGTTTTTAAAGCAGAGATGGTAGATTCTTGATTAGTGCGGGTATCAGGGGTTATAGGGAGGAGGCAGGCGAATGGGGTTAGGAGGAGAGATAGATCAGCCATGATTGAATGGCGGAGTAGACTTGATGGGCCGAATGGCCTAATTCTGCTCCTATGGCTAATGACTTT